>CM022399.1:38719164-40064164 GCA_011833715.1 Carcinoscorpius rotundicauda
AACCTGATATTTCAAAAGACAGAATCTTTCACACAGCTGGAGAAGGAAGAGGAAGAAACAGTCCAAATCAGAAGTTCCATAGATCAGAGGCAAAGGGGAGAAGGTTGGGCATGGCTGCTACAAGTATTGAAAATACTAATCTACCTTAATTAGCCAACCTACCCACATAGGTTTTTAAAGGAGAAACTGAGTATGAATGTAAGTAGTGGCATGCAAAAGAGTTAAAGCAGCCAGTCATCAATGTAATTGTAGAAACAAAGACTCCTGGAATGGAGAAGATGAGCAAAGGCCTTGATCACCTGACAAAATTGTAGGGAGCCAAAGTCAATCAAATTAAAAAGTCTGGAACTGGTATACACTACTATGGTAAAGAAAACACTGAAATGTATGGGAAATTGAAATGTAGAGATAAGCAAAAGAGGCATCTACCTTTGTTATCCAAAGACCAGGAGCAAAAAAACAGTCAAAGATACATAAATATATTTCATGGTTAATCAAGGAAGGTCTAGGAAGTAGTTCAAGGAAGAAATATCAATGACAGGTGCCAGTCTCTGGTCTTCTTAGGGGTAAAAAAATAAATGGAAATAGAAAACCTGGCTGAGAAGCATCCACCCTTTCCACAATGCCTTTGCAAAGAAGATCCAGAACCACCACGGACAAATTCTGGCTGAAAAAATGATCTAAAGGAGGGGGGAAAAAGACAGAGAAGGTAGATGAAAATAAAAAAAATGAGCTTTTCAGATAGAAGCAGCAGAGTTCAAGGGGTCTATGGTGAAAGAATCCTATACAAAATTCTAAAGGAAGGCTCCAATCAGATCCAGACTGCCAGAGGTGCTGAAGCCATTGACAAATAAACTGATGATTAAACTTGAAGACTTGTGTAACAGGAACTTGTAAAGAAGAGGAAGGAGGATAAATAGACACAGGAACAAGCTCGGAAAGATGCTGGGTAAACCGGAAGCCAATAGGAAAAGGAAGTGTACAAATGATGGACTATTTTGGCCACTAATGAGCCAAAAAGATCAAAAAAACGTTTTGTCATAAAAAAAGGGAGCAATATACATGAGGCATGAGGAGTATGAGGTAAAAAGGCACAAGGCATCTTGAATCAAAAGATCCCAAAATGGAAGAGCCATATTAGGGGTGAAAGGCCAGAAGACAACAACTGTACCACAGTGGAAAAATACCAGGGCATAAGTCTCCACCAAAAACCCTAAGGGGAATGATGAACAGGTTCAGGCAAAAGGTGATGAGAGCAAAGGAGACAAAGGAGCAAGGAGAAAGTAAAGAAGTATGAGAAAATTGAGGTTGAGAAAACATAACTTAAGTATAGGGATCCAAGTGTTGAGTCCACTGTACTACAATGTTAGATTAGGCTTAACAAGTGTCTTTGTTATTGCAGGCTTACCTAATCTTACTGATAAATTGTAAATTAGGTTCAATATATTGTTTACTTTAACACATACCATTTAGTGAATTGTGATATACACTTACTTAATTTTACAGTATGACTATTTCTTGACTTCCCAGGCCTCTATTAGGGACCCTACTAGTATTATTTCAACCTATTTCACACATTTTACAATACCTTTTAACCCCTACTTCTCCAGACATTATGGTTCATGATGAGTCTATTGGTCTCTCTTCTGAGAGAGGGTGCTTTATACCTCTCCTTCCACAGGTTTTTGGTTCATTTTGCTTCAGCTTCCCATCAGCCAGATTCATCTTTTTATACTTAATTCTTTCCACTTAGAATTTCTGTTGCCTGAATGTGAAGCAAACCACAATAATCCCAGCATTTTATTCCTCACCACGTTTTCCAGATTTTGTTTCACCCTAGTGACTCTCCTACAGGAACTGTCCACCGTTTGGGAGTGCTTCACCAATATCTTCAGGATTTTCATAGGATATATTTCCCTCCTTTCCTTCATGTTATGGTGAATGCCATCTTCTGTTCTTTCTCTGCTTTTGAAATGTTTTAGGGTGGGACACTGTTTTGTACCAAGTTTGTTTACTGTTCACTTTTAATCAAGCTCTTTTTCTCTACTGGTCAGTTTTTCTAGGAGGGTTACTCCTGTGGCTTTAGCAACATGTGGAGTATCCATGATTGCACATTTGATATGTTCTCATTAGGTTGCTCATTTGTGTCATTCTCAGTCACTACAATCTTTTTTCATGTTTCATGTCTGGTACCTTATCATTTAATTGTTCTACCTCTAAGAGTTTCTCCTTTAGTTGTGTATTCTTGATGCAGACTGATGTTCTATGATCAGTCTGTCCCAACTCAATCACTTGTTGGTTCTTTCCCATTTTACTGTTTTGTCTGGTGGGCAGTTTCTTCAACATTAAGGATGCCCATGGTAAAAGTTTCATATTCTTCTACTCACATTTCTATAGTTCATCTCTCATGATGCTATCTTAGGTTTATTCACCAATTGGTAGGGTAAATGTTTTGCATCTATGTGCTTGTTTCAGACATATATATCTTAGTGGGTGATCAGTTTTTCTTGACTTAGTATGATGGAGAATTATACTTACACACAACTTGATCATCTGGCTTCTGTTATCTCACTCCAAACTGTGGTTGTCACAACATTTATGTCTGCTTTTACACATGTACCTTGGCTGGTTAGATTTTCCAGTTGTAAAGATCTTTCCAATTAATTATCTAACAATCTTATCTTTTAGAGTTGGCTTTTGCAACACCAAACTCCAATAAGCCCACCATTCTCATCTTCGATTACAGTTTATAGAACTGTCAGTTATTCATACTGTTACTGTTAACTATTTTACTGCTCATGAGGTTCTACTGTATTGATGGATGTGCCTTTAAAATAAACTTTTCTCCTTGGGTCTGGTACTTATGTGATCTATTGATAGGATGTGACATAAACCATGGATCCTTGGGATTCTCCTCATAACTTTCCTCTTTCCCTTTTTGGTGTTATGCTATGGTGGCAAAACAAAACCCTCACATTATCTCTTTCATTTGAATTTGTTTATATTCCATGATGCTTTCCCTCAAGATTTTGGGGTAAGCGCTGGGTTGATAAGCATGAGGTCTTAGGGCAATGGTATATGGGCAAAAGGTCTTACCATGTTAACATTTTGGAACTTCCAGCAGTCCAACATGCTTTGAGCCACATTCTTCCTCTTGTGAGGATTCAACAAATCATTATCCATTAAGAAACTTTGATAATGGTGGCTTATATCACTCATCAAGCAGGCACCTATTCAAGTTCCTTTTGTGGTTGACATTTTTAGGTTCAAACACTTTACATATATCTCCTAGAATGTCATGTTCTTAGTGTCTTATTGCAGATCATCTCTCCTGTTCTGACCCATTTAATCCCACAGTTTGGTTTCTTGATCCTCAAAAATTTCTGGTGGCTCTACCTCCAGTGGGTTTCTACTTAAAGGGATGTATTTGCCAATTTCCTTGATTCCTAGTTCCCTTTTGTTTTTGTTTTGTCATCTCATCTGAAATTTTGCCTGACTGATTTTTGTTGATCCATACTACTACATGTCAGATCTATCTAATTGCTCCTTCTTGGCTAGTACAGATCTGATCTTTTCAGTTGCTTCAACCCAGTATATTCTATTTGTTATCGATCTATTTCTCCTCACTTACACATTAATTGTTTGTGTGGAATGTACTTCATATTTGCTTCCTTCCACCTCCAACCTATACTCCTAGTTGGTTCCAGATCACCTTTTATGTCCCATACATGCTTTGGGTGGATTCAATGCCTTCAAGGATTTTTCCCATTAGTTCCCTTTCTTGCAGTTTCTTCCTGGTACCATTCCTCTATCTGTAACTTTTTTACTTCTTCTCTTACCAAGTGGATTTGACTTTTCTTTTCTTTGTCTCCTTCCCATAATCAATTCTTAGTGTCTTCACTTCTATTGGACATCTCACCTTTTATATGTATCTCATCCTGTTATAAGTAAAAAGTACTTATTCCACTGAGTACTGGAACTACACCTTATATGTTAATGTCTATCAGCTTTGTGTAGCTGTTTCTTCCTCACTTGGCTACCATATTCCACCTATCACCATTCTTCTCTCCTTGGTAAGACTGTGACTGAGTAAGTTACCTTTTTTTATATATACCTTATATTTTGCAGGGAAATGCCACTTTTTTTATTTAAGGATCCTACTCTATGGTGAGTACTGCCTGTCCAGGTATACTTTCAACTAGTCCAATTTGCTTTGTAAGACCATACTAATTAATAAAAATTACCACAAAGCTCACACTGTTTAGATTAGGTGTTCTATAAGATCATACAAAGGTTTTCTATGTATATTTGCTTCATTAATATACTCATTCTGAATCATACTAGCCCATGAACATCACAAGTAAATCAGAAGGGAATAGTTGCCCATTCCTACTACTTTCTTAGATAGAAGAAATCAGGAGTGGTCTGCTTTCGAAGAGAGGGTTTTTTTGGTCACTCATTGCACTGTCTCCAATACTGACATTCCTCTGTACTTTCCACTATGTTTTCTCATCTCCATTTTCTTCTAGTATAGTATAGGAATCCTTACCATTTTCTAGTTCCAAGCTGCTGGAGCAGTAAACCATGAAGACAAGATCCTGAATGCGATAGTGATAAACAATACAAACAATAATGAATCCATTCATTTGAGAGTAGGGCAAAGGTGTTCTGCTGGTGTGGATTATGAGAAGTCTTCCTATCTGATACTCCATCTCTGGACAGATCTATCAGGAATGATTTTGTAGCTATGGAGTGAGCACTCAAAACTGCAGTTCTCTTTTCAATTTCAATCCCTCATCCTAACTCTATATGAATGTCAGTTTCCAGTGGAATTTTAGATTCAGAGCAGAACCAATCAACACAAAACTTCATACATGTATTACTGATATTTCTGTTCCTTCACTTGGTATCAGGTTCATTGCTAACATTTTGTGAATCATGGTGGATGAACATGAAAGTTGCTACAGTTCCCTCTTTTGAATGCACTCTTACCATTTTACATAAATGTCTGCAGCATCTCTTTCCACAGTGGTGTAGAATCCCACATATGGTCCTCTACTAAAATATTTCACTTTTAGAGTATTCTTCAGACGATTTTGAAGAAAACTTCTTTCTATTCCCTGCACTAGTCCCTCCATCTATTCAATATAGGGTTCTAGATATATTTGTGAGTGGAGGTAAAGTACCACATCAGATATAATTTTCCTACACTAAAACTGTATTTCTGATAGGGACTTACCCTCTCATACTTCCCACCCTTCCTACCAACTGAAAATCAGTGCTTCCATTTCTTTGCTCAAATACAATGTAATAGCTTGGTAGAGACAAACAGAGGTAGTCACATTAACCCTTTTGCAATGGGTCAGGGATCATAGGCCACATCGTCACCTTTATTGGTTTGCATTCAAAATTTTATTGAACTACTATTTTATAAAATTATGTTAATAAGTTTGGAATGAAAATGTAGATTATAATTTAAATTTTAATATTATATATTAGTTAGTTTTTAATTTAACAGTAAATATTAAAAGAACACATTTAAAAATACATTTTAGTATGTTATGTGGTAAGTTGAATGCAGCACTGTTTAAAATTAGATGTTTGTGATGTAAAAATACTAAGTCTAATGTTTTATATAAAATTCCATAACTTCCACGTTCTTTTGATTTCAAGGAGGTAGGTTGCATCTTTAGTCTGCTCAAAGTTTTGCATTTTATAAAATCTAAACTAAGGTTATAAATTATGGTGAAATTCTATGGTCTTAGTGTAATTACGTATATTCTGGTTATTCAACTGCATACATAAACCTAAAAAAAATAAATTGATTCATATCCTCCATGTGTGACATTTTAAAAAGTAACCTATCCTTGTAGCAGTCAAGTATAAGGGTCATAGCAAGAAAGGTAATTGTTTGCTTTATATAATAAAGAATAATAAATAAATATATGTTCATATACAGTTATGAGACTTAAGCTATTTAAACTAAACATATGTATTTTCATGTTATAATATATAATCATTCTAACATGAGAAAAGCATAATTTATATTTATTTCTTAATATTTTATGATGGTTACAAGTGCATCCCACTAATACAGCAGTAAGTCTATGGATTTATAATGCTAAAATCAGGTGTTCAATTCCCCTTGGTGTACTCAGCAGATAGCCTGATGTAACTTTGCTATAAGAAAAGCACACACATGTGGTTACAAGGTTGGTTAAATGACAGACCCCACAGAGTTAGAATACAAAAAATAACATAAAATGTAAAGATTTAATGAAAACAAACATTTCAAACATATTTAGGAGATTTTAGAGGTTATGCAAATAATATTTGAGATTTTGGAACTGAAGAATAGTTTTTTTTTAATCATAACATGAATTCACTTTACACTCAGACTAGTAAAGAAACAGACTCTTATTTTCATAAACACATTTTTACTAAAAATTTTTCATTAAAAAATCTGATTTTTTGTATACAAAATACTTGTAATGTTTACTAAAAGTCTACCAAATTTTGTGAAGATACACATGCTGTACCAAAGGTTATAGTGCAAATACTTAACATGTGCAAATGTGTAGATAAACTCATGTATATTACACCTAGCTTGTTGAAAAAGAGTTAAAAGAAAGGATGTTGCACTCCTATTGATGGAAGATTGTTAAAGCTACAATTGAACCATGATGATTATGGATTGCAAGGCTTGTGGCATGTGGAAAGAAACTTTTTGCATGGAGGACAGCACTGAACAATAGATATACCTGTGAGGGAAGGTAATGTACCATATCAAAAAGAAAACTACAGATACCAGACAATATATTTATAATAATTTCAGCTTCAAGAACTTTCAAAGCACAAAATGATACGTTAATAGTTGAATTTTGAGTACATGACATCAGAAACTTCAAGATTTCAGATTCCAAAATATTTGACTTAAAAAATAAACCTCAAATAATTTTAAGGTTACAAGATTTGTGGCTTAGTTTTGAACACTAATAAGCCGTATACCTGCTGGAGGGAAATTTAATGATTTCTACAACCTTTATGAAAAGTCTAACAAGGAGAAAAAATTTAAAGTTAGGGGTAGTAGTTTTAATTTTTTTTTTATTACTTCACCATAAATAAATGTCGATAAAATTTAAATCAGATGGAAATTTAAATCTCAGTATTTCAGTTATAATTTTATTCTGGAAATAATTTGAAGAGATAGATCCCATATAATTTTCCAGAAAATTTTGTTTTTATAATAATGAGGGTAATTTGGTAAAAAGTAATTTTAATAGATTTTACATTTATGTTACAACAAACCAAAATTAGGTTAAGGATTTTTTAAAATGCTACATCATTTATTGATTTTAACACCATATATTCTTTAGACTGAAAAATTGTGTTGAATTTATGAGCAAATAATAAATTAGAAGTTAAATGCCATGCATCCACATATATAGGAGAAATCTGGAAGTTATACATGTAACATGCATTCACAAAGTCATCTCATTTGGTTACCTTGATGTTATATTTAAAGTCAAACAATCATAATATAGTAAACTACTTTGTCATATGCTCTTTAAACCATGCATAAATTACAAAAAGAAATCTCACCTTACTAACAGAAGAATCTGGTATACAAAGACCACTTTTTTCCTCTCGACCAACTGTTGCCCCAGAACATGTTACCATCAAAAGGCTTCCTTCAAGTAAATTTTCTGAGTTGACTACTATTAGTCGTATACAAGGTGGCAACGAATCACACTGTTCTAAATTGAATTCAGATATAACTGATTAATAACATTACATTGCATAATCCCCAATTTTCACAATATATTTGCAATGACTATATTTTATAAATTATTTTTTTATAATGGTAATGTTTTTTATCTTGCATACAAATATTTTTGAAAATAGTGTACTAATATTGAGAAAAATAATACTGACAGCAGTACAGTTATATCCAAAACTTATGAACTTATAAATGCAGTATTTTTTTTAAATACAAGTCTATATTTCAGGACAACTATAAGTGTAAATTGCGAACAGTTATTAAGCCACATCAAATCTGCAAGTAGGACATTAGAGGTGAATAACTAATTTCTGAAAAGAAACAATTAAAATTTTATATGTTGGATGATCTTTCACATAAAATCACTACTGATCAAGTTCCTCTTATGAGAATTTAACTTTAGCTAACCTACAGACATCCAAATATAATATTTTTTGAAGTAAGGAATTTAAAGACAAAACTCAAAACATATAAGAAAGATTCCTTACTGATTGAAGCAAGTTTTTCAGCAAAATTAACCCTTTATAATGAACTTGTGTTTTATTAAATCATCTTAATTTTTCTTGATTATCAAGAGAAAGAGTAGATCCATATTAATATAAAAGGAAAGTTGATTCAAACTGCAAATCACAACAAAAAAAAGTTTAAATAGTAAAGAAACTAGTGTTAAAACATCATTCCAACAGCAAGATTATATTGAAAGTTTAAAATAATATCAGTTTTTTCTTTTAACATAAACTTTAAAAAGTTATTTCATCTTTTAAAAATGTTGATTTCAACCAACACTGCAAAGAAAAGTAGAAATGCTTCCCCACCAAAATATTTATTTTAGTTGAATAATAACATAGGAACTTTTAAAAAACTTCTGTTACTAATCTGATAGTTTTCAAGAACTCACCCTCATCTTCTGAAACAGATTTAGTTATATCACTTTCAGTCCCTGAGTTTTCTGAGCCTGATAATTCAGTATTTGTGTCTTCAAGCTCCCCTTCTTCTACTGAACTACTACTGTTTGAATCTTCTGACCCCAACATCTTTGTATCATCATTTATTTCTTTTCTTGCAATGTTTGTATCCCCTTGTTCAAGTTTTCGATTTTTGCCCTGAGGTTTAGGCTAGAAAACAAAATATAAAGAAAGGGTAATTACCTATTACTGCCTCCTTCATACACTGAATGGTTAATGAAGACAAGGTAGAGGTGATTTCTGATACTTCATCACACTATAAAAAGTTGAAAAATATGAACTTATCTTCTATTTTCTTTTAAATGAAAGGCTGAGAGTATTGACAAATTATTAGTACATAACCCTTTCTCTATGAACTCTGGTTACTTCTCTCAATTACTTTTTTTCTGCCATTAATTTGCCACTTGTCAATTCACACAATGGTGCTTTAAGGAGAAGAAAAATTCTTTAACATTTTGATTATTATCTTCATAGATCATATGAAAAATCATAAGTAGTTTCTCATCTTTAACTCAATGCTTCTTAGAACTTGCATCCTTTTTAATTAACCAACTTAAAATACACTTTTCCTCTGAGGCTGTCTTTCACAATTTACTAAAATTTTTCACACAATTCTACAGAATATTTATGTCAATTTTGAATTATGAGTTCAATAAAACTACAAAGCTCTGACATTATGTAGTTAAATTCCAATAATGCTGTGTGCAAGTTAGTTACACTTTCAAAACTGCATACAGTCAAAACTGATGAAGAAGTTTGAAATTGTTCCAAATAAATTATAGGTTTCAGATTTTTTTGTAGTTGCTGATAATGTTATTTGTATCCTTGTTAACACCTTTTTATAATATCATGTCTGTTTGAAAACTAGAGGAATATTATTCTATGATAACATGTGAGGTAAAGATACTGAGTTTTAGTAATAATATTTGTGATGGCTAACTATTTAAGTGATACAATCTTTTTTCTTTTGTTGAATATATTGTTCAGTCTATAATGTTCAAACAACATTAACAAATACCCAAGAACTTATTACTTATTAAACACAAAATATAATTATTGCATGTAAATTGACTTCAACTGAAAGTATCATGGGCAAATATATTACGATGCATCACAAAAGTAACAGTGTTGTCATATTGTAAAGGAAGGTAAATCACTGTAAGTTGTACTGTGTTTGCATGATTTACAGCAGAAAATCAACTGCTTGAAGTAGCAAAAAAAATTTCAAAAGAAATATATTTATGAACATCAGACATGTGAAAACTGATTAAATAAGTAGCATTTAACTTTCTCATGATTCATAAAACAAATAGAAAATGAAAGAGGAAGGGAAGTATTTTAGTTGTCTTTTTGAAAATTGTCTTGCACATTAAAATTTTGGACACTTTACAACCTAAAACAATAAGATGAATACTAAAAACCAAACTTAACTAATTTCTCCATATTAAAACTAGGCACTATTTATAAGGTTTTTAACAAGTTTCATGAAATTCAATTAAGTATTTGCACTGTGAGAACAGGAAAGAAGGGGATTTATCATTTGTATTCTCAAAATGGTTAACAGGAAAGCTTTTATATACTTTATGTCAATTATTATACAATATTACAATTATATCACCAAGAGCATATCATTTACTTTTTTCTGCATTGTATTAAAAGACTGACCATAGCTTGATACTTAATCACATTGGAATAAATCTTGCCAATCCCAAATTAACTAAACCTTAGAAGAAAAAAACAGATTTATTTACATACACTCACACATACATATTTACCAGAATCTAAATTCCATGAAGTAGTGGTAGGTTTCTGCAACATTATTCCAATATTAAAACACCTTAAATTGCTACATATACCCCTTAATCCATTGAAAAGTGTTTCTTAAATCTTGAAACAGGATAACAAAACATCAACTCACACATACAAAATTTTGTTTTTATTTTTGAACTACTGGCCAGAAAAAAGACAACCAGTAAACAGTATTATACCACACAAAATCTATGCTGAGGAATTGAATGTCACCCTTATAATGAGCCCACAGTTTAAAGAGTGGTTTCGTGGTATCACATGGATTTGATCATGACTTGCCGCCTACAAAATCAGGAGCTCTAATATGTGGCTCATCTGTGCCTGCTCTTTGGGAAACAAAATATCAGAGAAACCAGTATTCCGAGACTTGAAACATAAGCATCTCACTTCTAAATACCATATCTAGATCAAAACATTCTGTAAGTATAGAATGTAACTTAAGAATTCTTTATTATTTTGCTTATAATTAAATACCTTTTTTCTTGTCCTCTTTTTGTAATTTGTTTGACGACACCTATGGGTCAATTCTGACATTTCAGAATGTAGTTTCTGGTTAGAGGTGATAGCGGTCTCTTCTGAATGGCCATTTCCATCCCCAAAATGAACAGTTTTGTGAGATACTTTATGGTGTCTTGTATGACTAGTTTCATGCTCAGACAGGGCAACTTGTGAGTGAAAGTGATAGGACTTTGTCACTTCATCATACATGTAATAAGATCCAGAATAAGGCTCATAAAACAAAGTGCTTACCTAGAAGGTGGGAGAACAGACATAAAAGCTTAAAAAAGTAAATAAATACTTGAAACAGTTTGTTTCATCATTATAATGTAAGATCTATGTGCACAAAAAATCAAATTATATAGTATAAAATAGAATCTTCCAATTAGGCTTACACAAGCAAATAAAAGATTAGTTTAACTTATACTAAAAAAAAACAAAAAAATACATTTTGTTATCAATCTCTCACATAGCTGGATTGGGCTTATAGAGAACATAAATAACGAAACAATAACTAATTAAAAATGCTTTTTTCAGTAATTAAACATATATATAGCCATATTTCTAACAAAAATTTGTTTCATCATTAAACCACAAAGATAAATAATCTTCTGCATCAATTAAGTGTAAATTATTCAAATAACTCATGAAAACATCCCGTTTAGTTGAATAACATGTAAGCATAATTAAAACTACAGGGCACTCAGTAAAGCTCATACTAGAAAATTTGTCAAAATTTCTTGTTTAGATATTAATAAAGTGAAAAGTTATAATTTTCCTACACACAAAATTAGCTATTCCCAATCAGTACTGACCTCTGTATGCAAACTTTGCATACACATGCCACAAGCCTTCTGCAACTCCATATTGGAATTCAAAGATTGCGACATGCTTCTCATGCAAATTACCATGTCACTTCTTCATAAATAGAATCATGATGTGCTTATGCGACACATGACTCCCTCTATCTCCATACTCCTTTACTGAACCATCACCTCAGAGTTTATCAGAAGACATAAGCACCAGATTAAAGTGGGGAGGAAAGGTAGAAAGTATGAAAGGAGGTATCTATTGGAAATATACACAGCATAAAAAAAATTTTAACTTCCAATGCAGTGCTTACTTAATTAACTTGAATCCCATACTGAATAGGAGCAACTTGAGTAAGGTAATGATAGAAGTACCCTCCAAAGGTTTCCCAAAGGATCCCTTGGAAATGAAAGTCAGATCCAAAGATCACAAGAGAGGAAATGCACCACATCTAAATGAAGTACACTCTTCATTCAACTATGAGATGTGGAGAAGGTAAGTGCAGTAAAGGAGTGGAGCATATTTAAGCAGGAGAGAACAGTGTCAAGATCATGTTCCTAACCATATAAAATAAATATAACTCAGTCTCACAAACAAAAAAGTTGGTAAAACAATGGATATGCCCTTAGGTGTATAGTGGCTAAGGAGCAATGGTCACTACTTGGTAAGTCAACTGCATCCAAAACCCATGCTGCTGGGAACTGACATCTATGTGGAGGGTATGATGAGAATCATACTGTCTTCACCTCAAATGCAAGAAAATGGGGAATTTAGAATCACTACATCTTCCAAATATGTCTCAATTATTGGCAATGAGCTATTGATCTGGAGACCCCACATCTGGTATGGAAAGGATGTTTATAATCACATGAAATCAATTCTCTTCACCGGGAATTGACTTTAACCATCCAAAAGACAATTACATCCATGTATTAAGAAAGGATAAGGGAGATAATAGAACAGAACTATAACAATTCCGTGTACCACTTCTGTGATTCACAACACAGATGGAAGAAATTGAGGGAGAAGGATAGACAATCCAAAGTATATACATGAGGAATTATGTTGATTGGTTCTACTCTAAATCCAAAACTTATCTACGGGTTACAAGCATCTGTATGGGGGAGAATGAGGGCTCCCAAATAAAGGGTGAACTGCATTTTCTTACACATTTTTTCTTTGCAATTGCATATTACAAAAAGCAAAACATTATGTCATCTATACACACAGAACACCACCATCCCACCCTGCACTGAGCAGTTATAGCCATATTTATGTAGAACCCATTCAGAAGAGTACCTCTGTGGTCCATCACCACAAGAGCTTAAAATTAGAAAGTGGTAAGGACTCTCGTACTCCACTAAAAAGAAGTGAAAAGATGGTGGAAAGTCTAGAAGAATGTCATCACCTGCAATAGTGAAAATGGTGATCAGAAAATTAAATTTTGAAAAGCAGACCATAATGAACTATTCACTACAGGCATGGCACAGATGGGTTGCAATCCCCTTCTGTTTTACAAATACAGCCCATAAGTTGTACAGTCATAACATGTATGTTTATGAATCAAAATATTGTGAGGTTATTCATCTACAAGCAGTTTGGTTTGTTTTAAATTTTATGCAAAGCTACCCTAGGACTATCTGCACTAGCTGTCCCTAATTTAGCAGTATAAGACTAGAGGAAAATCAGCTAGTCATTACCACCCACTGCAAACTCTTGGGTTACTCTTTTACCATTGAATTGTGGGATTGACTGTCATATTATAATGCCCCCACAGCTGAAAGGGTGAGCATGCATGGTGTAACAGGGATTTGAACCCACAACCCTTGGATTACTCGTCAAGTGCCTTAACCACCTGGCCCACCTACAAGTGATCTTGTGGAACATCCCATCTCAATAGTGAGCATTGCAAAGCCATGGAATATAAAGTGAGTTGACATGACTGTACCATGAATATTTCATGTGAAAGAAGATCTGGTCAGGCAACACAAGCCACAAAAGATGATTCATATAAAGAAGAATGATGAGAAGACCCAAGAAATAAAAAGAAAGTATGAATAGAAACATGTAAATCACAGACACACAGAAGTCTGAAGAATAGCCACAGAAGGAAGACAAAAACCTGATGAAGAAGAAACATTAATACAATGTAGATAACAGAAAATGAATGTATTAGGTGTGGGGTCCACATGCATTATTGTAAAATTTCTTTTATGAATGATGAAAAGCAGATTGTTTTGCAAAATAAGAAGTAAGGTAAAGGGAGTAGAAAGAGGATCCTGTGCAAGTTTCCATTGATTGTGAAGAGCCCACTGATGGGATCTTATGTTGGTACAACTGAGATTGACCAGTGATGTCACTGAAGACCATGTCCCCTAAACATAATAGAACCTCACGAGCAGTAAGTGATGGAACTCCATGGTAAACTGAAGCAGGTACACAAAACAGTTGAGGCAAGATAAATCTATGATTGGCTTCTAGTACCTGGTTTTCTTAGAAACAACAAAAAGTTGAAAGTTAAGAATAAAGCCTGTTGAAGGATGGAGAACAGGTGTGATAGCTGAAATAGTAATTCCCAAATAGCTTCCAACAGATGCTGACTGTTCATGGAATACTGAGGAGGAGAGAAGGAAATGGGGAAAGGAGATACAGAATGTAGGGAAAGAAAATGGAACATAAATACTTCTGACTAAACCTGAAGAACCAACTGATCCCAACAAAGGAATGTCAGTAATGAAAGAAAATATGCTAAATATACTGAGGAGGAGGAAAGGAAATGAGTAAGGGAGATACAGAATTAAGGAAAAGAGAGGAAAACACAAATCCTTCTGACAAAACCTGAAGAACCAATTGATCTCAATAAAGGAATGTCAATGAAGAGAATGTGCAAGGTGAACTCTTAGAGTAAAATTCACTAGGTGCATTGTTGAAAACAGTGAGAAGAAAAGGTACCCTGAGAAGAAGGGACAGGTAATGGTTGAGAAGGAAAAGGGCAAAAAAACGGTAACAAGTGTCATACGGGGCTTTGACTGGACAGACAAACAACAATACTGGTACATAAAGATAGAATTCTGTTGGACTGATGACACCTGTGGCCCTATTGTTTTCAGGATTTTGTCAAAAATGTATTGCCATAGAAATGAGGCTATGGGTAAATCCTAAAGACGAGTCTATGATGAACAGACTCAATTCAAAATCACATCACAACCTAGAAGGTATCCGCAACAGAGAAACCACGTATGCAAAGCCAGAACCAGGGATAACAAACCAGCTAGTGTGAAGTAAAGAAGGAAAAGGGCATCCCCATGGAGTTCTGTAGAGAGCCTCAGAGAAGATGTGTAGAAAAGAAAAAGATACTGAACAGTTGTAAGGGTAAAACACAAGCAAAGATACTGAGCATGTGTCAGAATGATTCAGTAATTCACCTCCCCAATTGGACTATACAAATCCTAATAACTTTTGGTTGAAAAGGGACAGTCAGCATAAGGGTATGAAAGTGCAAACTGATCTAAAACCCACATGGACAAGACATACTCATCTGATCACTTATTTCCAAGATACATTCATCAACATGAACCTAAATATCAGGAGGGAGAAAAAAAAACATTAAAGGGGTGAGAAGACTGATCACAGAGTGAAGAAAGACTTGACTTATAAGAATTAGAAGAAAGGGATAAAATGTCACAAATCTGAGAAATAAAATAAAAAAAGATCATGTTAGATTGAACTGATTCCTCAGGAGAGGGATGAGAAGGTACAGAAAAATCAGGAGGCAGAAACAGATGATAAAAAGTTCTCATCAGTTTCAACAGGATTTGCCCATTCGAGAGAAACTGGGGTGAGGTCTGGAAGACAAAGGTTGATTGAGTAACATTCAATCCCTCAGGTAATGAATGAATGTGGTTAAATCCACAGTTGGGTTGCTTGCACCTGAGGCCTAAGAAAGAAACTAGTCGCTGGCATTACCCCCAAAGTGGTAGCATGAACATAAGGAAACTCAAACTCAAGCAGGAAAAAAGAATAATGCAACTGGAACTAACTGATAAAAGTTTAAAGTGAAGAAATAGGAATGGATATTTTGGATATCACTGCATAGCTACACAAGGCCTATCTGTGCTAATTAATCCTAATTTTGAAATGAAAAACTAGAGGAAAGAGCAAGTCAAAGGCACCAACCACCAACTGTTGGGATACTTGGATTGAATAGTGGGATTTAACTGTTATTCTTAAAATGCACTCACAGCTCCAATGTATGGAGTACAATTTTGTGTCAACAAGATGCAATCCATGGACCCCCAAATTCACACTCTGCCATAATCATTGTTATGCCATACCCAGCTCAAAATTGAAAGGAAGGAAATAATAAAGATTAGATTACTATCAAAATTTATGTAATTCACATAGCTACAAGTTTCATGAGAATCTACCAACACCTCTGAAACAAAAGAATTTCATAAGTCATCTATTTGATATAGATGATCCCCACTTTCATGATGTATGCATGTGATAAAACCTAAAATATATTTCTCAGTTCAACACAAACCCAAAAATTAAGGAAAAGTTCTATAAACTTAAAAGTGTTAACTTTAAAATGATAACATACTATGAACTGCAATCTAATCCAATGAGCTGTAATATACCCAAGTTAAGTAATATGTCCATAACTACAATATTCTATCCAACACTGAAGATAATATTTTATCACAGCATAAAATTGATGTGAAAAAACACAACCTCTTCTAATACTACAATGTAAGCTTTTGTTATGCACAAAATTGAATTTCAAGAACTGCTTTATTCACAGATTTTGACCTAAGTTGTTCAGAGTGAAGTTTAAGCCAAACAGATACAAAAACATTATTTCACTTAAAAAAGGCAGTTTCAAGAAACTAAAAACCTCGAAAATCAACAGTGTTACAAAAATTACCTACTAAGGAACAGTAGTTACAAAATACAAATGCACAGAGAACTCTACAGCTTTTGTATCGTTACAAATAAATTATTTTACTTACAGGATCATAATAATACCCAGTATTGATGCTGTAGTACATGTTTGAATTAATGTCATACACGTATTCTGAAGACTGTACTGCTTCATTGGCAACTTGTTTGACTAGATCAGCTACAGAAGCCTGAAAGAAGAGAAATATTAGTTTTTACAATGCTTTTGATAATAACCACAAAATAACTAAAAATTCAATAACAATGTTCCTTTAACATATATTTATTGTTTATTCATAATTTTCTCTTTCTTTTTGCATAAAAACATTTCTAGCCATATGTGTAGTTTTAACAACAGAATTTTCCTCATGAAATTAGGCTAAATTACCTCTTCTCAAATTACTGTTACAAAACTTCCTCCATTTGGTAACATGTATAATTTCTTATAGGAAAAACTGCTGTATTGTTGAACACACTATGTCAAGACAGACATTTTGTATATTGTTGAGTTACATATGTTTAGAATGAGATCTTATGTTCTATTGTAATGATCAATACTGACATTAATATTTCCTACTCACTGACAGAAATGGCACTATTAAAAATATATAATGCTCTTCTTTATAATTCTAGAATGAAAAACAGAACTGAGATTACAGATTATTTTAGATTCAGGTTCAAAGACACATTTCTAGCACAAATGCTATTGATTTTCATATATACTCAATTATTTAATTTGAATCTAGTTTTTTATATAAAGATTAATGTTCACTTTGTTTGCACTATGTTTATTGTTTTTCTGCTTTAAACGCAGTCAAATTCCAGTTAACTCTGTGATACATTTCTGTTCTTTGCTTCATCTGTCAGATTTAGGTCAGGTATCGGTGCACTTAGTGATGATGTGTGGAGGTTTTAGATGCACTGATAACCTAAAACTAGGTTATGTCATAATGCATCTTGTACTTAAACAATTCCTACATATGGAAAAAATTCTCTTTTTGTCCTTTTACCTGTCAATAAAGATATTACTATTGAAAATAACTTTGTCCACATCCATTTTCAAAACTCAGGTGGTGAAATACTTATGTTGTTAAATATATAACTTGGTTAATTTCAGGCTGTGAAATATATACACTTCAACATTTAAATACGAATCTTGAACATAATATAAATGGAACTTTCCCTGTCTTCTTTTCCTCTTGCATCTTACAACATTAATTATTACTTTGCATATATCATGCCATGCCACATTAAATAGAGAGAACCAGTTACTACTCATTGTTTTCATATGGTAAGTACTGTATATTAGCAGTTGTGTTACCTACAAATACTGCATTGACTGATTTGTTTGTACTAAACTATTTAAAAAGAAGTAAACCTGTATCAAAATACCATAAAACTATATACATATACAATTACACAATTAAAATTTTATTGCAACAAAATAATCTCAAAAGAACAATAAGTTTAAGCAAGATTTTAATCCTAAAACAAATGTAGAGCTTTATAGCCCTTTCTTTAGTTGTACTAAAATTGTAATTGTACAATTATAAACATTGTATATGGTTTCTATAGTTCTTTAGCACAATGTGCAATATAATTTAAAGTAACAGTCATAGCATTTTGAAAACTGGTAACTCTATAACATAAAACATTTGTATAATCATCATTACTTGTAGTTTGAATTTCAGCTAGTAAGCCAAATTCAAACACACTAATAATATAAACAAAGTGTAGAAAAACATG
Source organism: Carcinoscorpius rotundicauda (assembly GCA_011833715.1). Lineage (NCBI taxonomy): Eukaryota > Metazoa > Arthropoda > Merostomata > Xiphosura > Limulidae > Carcinoscorpius > Carcinoscorpius rotundicauda. The sequence goes on from CM022399.1 coordinate 38,737,714, forward strand.
GTCTTATGTTATTAAAGAAATAAAACATTTTTCATGAATCTAGAAATTTTGTAAAAGCTACAAATTAGCATTAAAAAAATCTAGCATGAATACCAATAACTGGTATAATGCTGAAAGGTAATGTAGTTAAGAGTCTATGAGTTATAATCCTTGGCAATATAAATATGTTATTTAGCTCCATTACAAGTCTAGCATATCAACAATGTTTACTCAATCTTGTAAATATTAATAATGAGGAAAAGATTGGATTGGAACTAACACAGATGCTTCTTCATCCAGTATTTGGAAAATAAAATTAATACCTGTAAAACTTGTATTTATTTACTTTTTGCTGGCTTTTATTTACTTTTAAACTGATTATGAAAGAAACATTTAATGAAACAAACTAAAAATATACCAGAAAAACTGGCACTTACTCTGGATCCTTCTGGAAGAGTCCAATCTTCAACTGAGCCCTGTTCATCTAGCAGAAGATAAATCAATTTTTTTATTGTTAATTTACAAACAGTATAGTTTGTTTACAAAGAGTAGTATTCTCATTTGCAATTGTTAGCAAAAGTGACTGTGGTCAATTTAACGTCTTCAGTATCTTCACTGCTGTGTTTCTTATGAATTTTTACTTAATTTGATTATAGAATAAATACATTAAAATTTTACTTTATACAATTTGGTTACTAAAAATATTCCATATGTTAGGGGAAAACTATCTTTAAAAATGTTAACGCACACTAGAAGTAACAAAAAATTAAATCAGTCACTAGGGGAAAAATATTTAAATGATTCAAGCAGAAAATGGTGTATTTGAGAGAGCAGTTAGCTGTGAACATGGATAGCTTTAAAGCATGAAGGATATCTTGTTACTTAGAGAAGACAGAGAAAATAAAACTGAAAAGAAACTGTGGTAAAGAATGGATAATACAGTACAAAAGCCACAAGTTCTAGAAAAATAAATACACACACATACATATATATATATATACAGAAAAACAAAATAATGCAAATTAATGTGAGTAGACACATATATACACAAGAACAAATAATGCAAATTAATGCGAGTAGACACATATACAGAAGAACAAATAATGCAAATTAATGTGAGTAGACACATACACAGAAGAACAAAATAATGCAAATTAATGTGAGTAGACACACTATACAGAACAAAATAATGCAAATTAATGAGTAGACACAAAAATACATAAAAACAAAATAATGCAAATTAATGTGAGTAGACACATATAATACAGAAGAACAAAATAATGCAAATTAACGTGAGTAGACACATAATACAGAACAAAATAATGCAAATTAATGAGAGTAGACACATGTAATACAGAAAATAATGCAAATTAATGTGAGTAGACACATAATACAGAAAAACAAAATAATGCAAATTAATGTGAGTAGACACATATAATACAGAAGAACAAAATAATGCAATTTATTGTGAGTAGACACATGTATGGAGAAGAACAAAATAATGTAAATTAATGTGTGTAGAAATACAGTAAACTGGGCTCATCAAAAATAAGAAGGAAATTCTTCTTTTTTGTGAATAATTTAAAATCGTGAAATTGAAAGCAGAATAGAATTATGCAATTTCAAAACTGTAAAAGCTTTTACTATCTATAAATCTTGAAATTACATAAATTCATAATTTGTTTAAATAAAACCTCCTACTGTGCCTTAAAAAACTTGTTGAATGAATAAAACTATAGATTTTTCAATAGAAACAGAAAAAAATTAAGTAACAATTGCTGGTTAATTTACAAACAATGACCTCTAGTTGTAAGGTGACACAGGTAAAGTATATATTAAGGTTTGTTACAATAAACAAGTCACAGTTAAAGTGCTGTAATTGCCAAAATGGAAGTAGCATGTTTAGAACTGGCAATTCAATAGTCTTAAAGAATTAGTATAAGATTAGAGTTCTGAGATGAAGCTCTGTTCAAAGCAGATTTTTTAATATTTTTATTTTTTTCATTGGCCCTCTGTGGATAGCCATTTGAGGTTTCTTTTTGGGTGTTTGAAGTAACATGTATGACTAACTGAATAGTATAATAATGTACTGTTACACAGTTTTCAAGATTCACCATAGAACATCAACTTTCAACAAGAAAAACAGGAGTATAATTAACTTTTATTTCCTTAATGTTAACATGTAGTTTTTCTTGTATTACATTTTCAAAATGGGGAGGCCCAAGCAATGATTTAGACAAACAGAAACAAACCATTCAAATATTTCACACACTCAATAATGTAGACTTATATATTTATGCAATATCAGGCAAGGGTTACACAATCACAGAACAATAATACTTTCTGGAAAAGTTATTCATGCTATATTAAATACAGTACTAAAAATAAGCAATTTTCTGGCAAAATATATGCAATTATTTGACAACTAGTCCCTCATTTTTTAATTTTTTTCTGGCTGTGCAACTGAATATATTGATGGAATATTCCTAGGCTCGTGCTATGTTGTAATATAGATAATTACTGAATGAAAAATATCAAAACTCACTTCAATCGTGTTGTTAATTTTTATCATAGAAATATCTGTAAACAAGCAGTAAAATGTATGTGTGTATCAAATATTTTAATAATTTTATTATGGGTATTTTTACTAACATCAAAAATAATTTGTTAGATATAATCCTTCCATATGACCTTTCAAAGTTTACAATTATTACTCCTAATACTTATGTTTGCATTTCAGCCTATTTCATTAAATTATTGATAAAGAACATCCCACAAGCTGATTACCCCAAATCATAACAGTTGTAAATAACTCAATGAGGTCACTTCTAGTTTTAATATCTCCCATAAAAAACAAATACAACCTTCTAGCCTTTCTCTGTTAGAAACAAATATTAAGTCAGACACCATTGAAAGGCACGTCTCTGAAATCTTTCTAGAATGTTTATATATTTTCTGCAAGGTCAAAAATGTATACATTATTGTTATTATATTTCACCATTGTTCTAAAAAAGGTGACAAAAGCTTTCTGACAGTCAAGTTACATAATATCAACTAAATTGCCTGTCATAATTCCACATTCATACAAATGAACAGCAAAATAATGTTTCATAAACTTTACTAAAACAACACAAATTTGCAAAAATTAAGTGAAATACTTATATTTAATATAGATTTTGTTTATACTTATATATACTGAGTGTTTACAGGCCCATGGTAATAGTGTTTAGTTTTGAAAATTATGTGGCGAAATCTCAAAAATTTTAAACTTCAGACATTTCAAAATTTATTTTTCAGAACAAAAATGGCTGCCATTTTATATATATAAAGACACAGAAAGAAAGGGACAGGGCAAAATTTTAATAGGCAAATTTTGGCAAAGTGTTAGGATATTTTTAAATATGAAATGGCTTGTTTTGCTTCTATTAAGTTAAGAATATAATAACTATGTATTATATAAGCAGTCATTAAATTGATATATACTAATGTTAGCATACAAGGCTTTTGAACTTCAATTTTATATTTATTAACATAAGTTTAGCCACACTTAGCAGCATCAAAATTATGACAAAAATCAATGTATATGTAATGAAGTTCTACAACAGAAACTATGTTTTATTCACAATTTTGACTTTAACGGATAATAGAAAATATTTATAAACCCATTGAAAATAGTTACTCACTAGGCTACAAACTAATCAACATAACAACTCAAAAACTAAATGACATTACACTTGAAAACAGAATAGAAATTTTAGAATATTAAAATAGTAAAACGCATGGTATACGAGCCCAGACTTGTAGCAGAGTGTTTTGTCTGTTTGTGTAACAATTACTGTAAATCATAGAAACCTTTGTTTGTTAGATGGAAGGATCTCAAGGACCATATTTAGTTTTGGTTAGTTGTTTTAAAGATAACAAAAATGAGTTCTTTAAGCCAAGTGGCCTAATTAAGTTCCAGTTCTGAAACTCTCCTACATTGTTTGAAATTTGGGAGATATAAAAAAGAAATTTACTAAATTTATTTCTTAACACCACCTTTAGCCATAAATGTTGACACAATAAACAATAAAAATGAACACATGTTGCCATTAGCAAAAATTAATTAATACTTTAAGCCAATATACCATTAGGCTAATTTTAGGCTTCAGTTTTGTTACATTTTGCTTTATGAATTCTTATTTTCAAAAAATGTAAAGTTAATCTACAACTAATTCTACAGAAATCTACATCTTAATACAGAATCATAAAATTAAGCTTGCTATCTGAAGGAGCGAAGGTTCTATACAAAATTCTAGGATCAAGTTTCTTAAATTTATATTGTACATACTATATAATAGCCATATAATGTATGAATTTTTTTTTTCCTTGAAGTGAAAGCTATTGGGTATACAAAAGTTTTTTTTTTAACATAAGGGGACAACTTCACTTACCTATACCCATGAAGTCACTTTCAAATGTTTGTGTGCTAACATCTAATAAAGATATTTCTTTAAGATGACAAGGACAAAGACAATGAGAGATATCTTCATTAAGACACAGTTTTTTTAAAGATGACGTTTTCATTTCTGTTTGATTTTCTGCACAATTTCTTTCACTTAAAATTTTTTTTCTCCATTCTTGTAGTTGACAACTCATTTTTTCTACTTGTTGTTGAAGATCTTCATTGTATCTCTCATACCTCTCACAGACTGCTTCTACTCTTGCCAATTCTTTCTTCAGCTTGATCACTTCCATTTCATTGGAAACAATCTCATCTTTTTGAAGAGTCAAAATAACATCTGATGGGTTTCCTTCCATTTTTTTTTAAATCATCTCTACATAAGAAGAAAATTACTTTAAAACTTATAGCAAAAATCATACATTAAATATGTTCACTTGGAAGTATAAGCATACAATTATCACTTCAGTTTTCAAATAAAATTATATCATTCGTATTGTTTATTTTATTATTATTACACTGAAATATATTAATCCCATTCCAAAGTGTTAACTCTTAAATCGAAGGATACCTTACTGTATCCGGATGGCTCTATACTATACTATACTATTAGCATTGTTCTACTTCCACATATATCATTATTCCTCATCGTGGCTTGAATATGGTAATCGACTCTTCAACTTAAGACTTATTTAAACATAGCAATTTATATTAAATTGTGAAGATAATATTTATTAAATGTTCCAAGCCGTTGATAAAGCATGCGCTTTTCACAAGTTATGCAAAGTTTATTTTTCGTTCAATATGTGTAAACTATATACTTCTTGAAGTATAGTATTCATACTTACACCTAGGAAGCATCCGCTGGTTCAAAGAGCCCGAAGTCTAGGTAATACAGACTGACTAATTCTAGATACAGAAAAAAAATACAATTAAGTTGCAGTATTTGTCGCAGAAAATATCACCATTTTTTCTTTGCCTACCTGATTTTTGCAAAGTACATTTAAAGTTTAATATACCCAAAACCGACTATTTTGGTATATAATATATATATAATAGAAAATAAGAGCAGTGCATAATTACTTCTGACAACGTTTAACATTTTAATGCTAAGAAACTATCATGAAATTTCGCATTCTTGTTCCGCCTAAACTGTTGTTTTCATAGTGTAAACCTACACCAATGGCTATCTGTAATTTTCCCATCTAAAGAATCAAACCACGGATGTTGGCTCTGTAAGTCTATAAATGTACCGCTAGTCCACCATGGGACTGGTCAAATAGCAAAGTTTAGTTTAGTTTAGTTAAGCACAAAAGTATCTGCAATCCGCCCAATACAATTTAGCGTCGCAAGTCTAAATCTGTAGACTTACTGCTGAAACAAATTAAAGATAAATGTTGTTCAGCAAAAACCTGAAATGAACTATCTGTGCTGTGCCCACTGTTAGTATCAAAACCAGATTTTAACTTTCAGGTTTACCGTTGAGCCAAAGAAAGAATTGTAAAAATAAAGCAGAAAAAAAAGGAAGAGTAAGCTTCTCGTTGTACCCTAAGTGTTTAAATTTGGGATGTTGTAAAAGTTCTTAAGCACGCATTACAACATCGTTCAGTTTTAGTCCTTTGCTAAGACAGTGTTAAGTCTTTATAATTACAATATAAAAATCAAGAGTTCGATTCCCCACCGAAGATATATTGGATAGCTTGATGTGACTTTGCTGTGAGAAAAACGCACATATACTCAATTTTAAACTTGAGGACACTTTAATGATATCAAAAACATTATTTTATTATTTTTAAATTCAATCTATACTTAGTAGTGTTGAAATAGCCTTTAAAAATACAGAAAATGTTATATTAAGGATAGACTGTAATTCAGCCGAAAATCAGAGAATTAAGAAAATAGCCAAAATTAAACTGTATTTACAAGTCGTGTTCTAATATGTATACATACTATACTATAACGGAACTCTTGCTTATATGATACTGGAAAAACTTATTATTATAATGTGCAAGCCTCAACTTCGCGAAATGTTTATCTTGTACACATGTAGATTTGCAATAGGGGTCACGATTTTTCAATTTCGCCTCTATTTCTCGTCACGCAGAACTTTATTTTTCTCCATTCTCATGGCCAGATGGTTAAGGTATTCGACTCGTAATCTGACGGTCGCAGGTTCGAATCCCCACCATATCAAACATGCTCGCCCTTTCAGTCGCGGGGCGTTATAAAGTGACGGTCCAATTGGTAAACGAGTAACCCAAGTGCTGGCATTGAGTGGTGATGACTAGCTTCCTTCCGTCTTGCCTTACACTGCTAAATTAAGGACGACTAGCGCAGATAGCCCTTGATTTGCTTTGCGCGAAATTCAAAACAAACAAACAAGCCATTTCAGGGTGAAGATATGACGTTGTGAATACGTCAAACTCGGATCTAATTTACTGGCGCCATCTATATAAATATAGTACTACTGTTTGTTGTATGTTCATGTAGATATTTCGCAGGGTGTGGTTTTATGAGTGTTTTTGCAAGGGTTATTTTACCTCTACTTTGCGCCTGGCATGAAGGTTTGTTGGGTCCATGAGGAGATATATGCAAATTTACGGTTTAACATTTTGTATTTTGCTATTTTTAAGGGCGTTTTTTTAAAAATTATATATAAAGAAAATAACTTTTTATGTCTTAAGATAACCTTTCATTAACAATAAATTTACACAGCTTCCGTCCAAGGTACGGGTGTTCCAGATAGTATCTTTAAATTAGTATTCGCAATTTTTAACTGCCTTCTTTCAGAAACATGATAATGAACAGTAATCCTTAGGCTACTGGAAGAATAGAGGGAAGGCAGCTAGTCATCACTACCCATCACCAACCCTTAGGATACTCTCTTACCAACGAATAGTGGGATTGACCATGACATTATGATGTCTCCACGCCTGAAATGGCGACAATGTTTCGTGTGATGGATATTCGAATTGCAAACCGCAGATTAAAGAGATCATCAAGTTGTATATTGGAATACTAATCTTCAGCTAAGAAATCTTGTTCCCTCTAGACATGATTTATGGACTTCCACTTTGAGCACACTTCTATAATGTGCAAAATAATACACGAGTGTTTCAAGTGTGTACTAATCGATGAACGTTTACTTGAAGATGAAATCAGTATTCCTGACTTAAAGATGAAGATGGAATATCTGAGAGTACTTATACGGACGCTTTGAATGCATCAAATGAAAAAATACCAGATATATCCGAGACTCAATTCTGATTGCCTATGGAATTGCAAACTAAAACTTTCTAGTTGCCATGGCAGCAATTAAACCTCAAGAAAAAGTGAAACAGTCCTATTTTTGAGAAACTAGTGATTGAAATAAAGTAGCATTTCTTGTTATTGGATAATACTGTGAAGTACAATTTATATTCCACATTGTACGATTATCATTTAATTATTGAAAGTTAAGATAGTTTTTGAATTATGAGATTAAATAACTGAATTAGTTTTTTGACCTTTACTTTCTGAGCTATGTACTAAAGTTTTAATATAAGAGATGTCCATTAGATACTAAACGATAGTTACTCGATTAATGCAAGTTTAGGGCGACTGGCGTCAACAATGTTAAGTTAAAAGTTTGAAAATATAGTTAAAAGAGCTTCGCAACTCTTACCTTTTCTGTTACCAAGTATTTTTTTTCCAAAGCAAACCCTCTGAGATATTTTGCAAAAAGTAACTTACTTGATTTAGCTCAATGGCGAGAGCTTTATGGGGACGTTTGCATAATTCTCACTAGATCTTTTTTGTCAACAAGTCTGGAAATATATAAAACCTCTTCACACGCAGTGAGTGAATTGTGTTTCATTTAAGTGTGTGATGATATATATTTTAGTGAATACACAAGTAATTGATTCTGACCCACAAGTTTCCCGCTGGGTCAGCGGTAAGTCTACGAATTTACAACACTAAAATAGGGGGTTCGATTCCCCTCACTAGACAGCAGATGACCAGATGTGGGTTTGCTGTAAGAAAACACACACACACACTGACCCACAATAATTTTAACTGAAAAACTCTAATTTCAGCTTCATCTGTTTAAAGATGATTTAATTCGTGATGCCTTAATCGAATGGCTGGTTTGTTGTTTTATGACACAAAGCAACTACGCCCTTGTGCAAATTAATTGACACAATTGGTCCTTTTACAATATTTTCAGCGTGGTTACCGGTGTTGGCTCGCTGAACTCACTGATTTCCTTTAATAATCATTTTCTTCACAAAGACGACGTCATTAGCTATGTTTTGCAGTATGGTCGATCTATTTTTAAGATATATGACGAAATTTTGAGGAATATTACGTTATTCGAAATGACGTTAGAAGGGCAAGGAGACCAGTCAAAGAACAACTTCTTACCAACTAATGAAGAAAAAACGGTATCAATGGGGTCTGAAATAAAAGAACGGGACGCAAGAATAATGGAGGAAGGTGTTATTCAGTGACGAGACTCAGTTATTTGTACAGGGTCAAAGAAGTCTGCATGTTCACAGATCTCCAGGTGAGGAATTTCGAGAATCTCACATTAATCAGTTCGTAAAACATCCCTTAAAGAAGATGTTTAGGGGCTTTTTCAACTACTATGGTGTCGGACCCTTACATATCGTAAAAAGGTATGATGCGAGGATCACAGTACATTGAAGTTTTGCAGAGAAGAGTCGTTCCAGAATAGAAAAAGAGATTTACAGATGGATCTGACATTTTTCAGCAAGATCTGGCTCCGTGCCACACATCGAAACTTATGAAGAATTTTATGACCACAACGAAAATAAAGGTGCTGGACTGGCATGTAAACTCTCCAGACTTAAATCCTATTGAAAATATTTCGGTGATTTCTAAAGAAAGACTTCGGGGAAAAGACTGTACTACAAAAGATAAGCTAATTGAGGCCATAACTGAGGTGTGGTACCGCGATCCAAAAATTAGTAAAGATTGCAGTCAACTTGTGAACTAGATGTCAAAGCAGAGCAATAATCTTCTGAAAAATAAAGGCGGTCATATAATGTATTAATTTGCTAGTAATTTTTGAATTCTCAGAAATAAAACGCAAAAAATTAAAAAATCGTAATTTTCCGTCTTGTTTCAATTAATTTGCACAAGGATATAGTCTTTTTGCACCACCTCAAAAGTAAAAAAACAATAATTTGATGGCTCACATGTGTCAGAACACTTATTAAGTGATAGCTATTGGAAGTAGTTGTGAAAAGTAACCTGTGATAATTGTGAAGTAATTTGAGTAGGAGTCATATATGGTATGTTAATATCTATTAATATATATCTGACTGCAGTGTATACAGAAATATATATCTCTAAACAAATATATGTAGGAACATTGCTTGAAATCGTTGATAAGTATTGTGTAACATAAGTTAATCAGCTATGTAAAAAATATAATTATTAAGTCACGTGCGAATGAAAACAAAAGACTTGATCCAGATATTAAGATTTTGTTATTTTAAGTTAACTGTGATTGATGATTTGTAAAATGTTATTTGCATATAAAATGTCTTTATTAGTTTGATCATTACTCGTGAGAGAATGTTTCAATTTTGACAAACAGTATTGGACATATAGCGAATTCTCTTGAATAACAAAGACATTCACACAGTAGCAAGGATAACTACAGTTTTGTGCATTATTTTATCTGTAAGAGTAGTATAAGATATTTCAATTATTTTGAATAAAAGTATTTGTGTTAATGAAATTATCAACAGTATATTAGAGTCACAGACTCTTGATGAAAATTATCAACAGTATATTAGAGTCACAGACTCTTGATGACTAGAAACCCACTTGAAATAAGAATGTATCTCAGAATGGCTGGTATGGGTATTAACACTGTTATTTTTCTTCAACAATGTTATGAAAATACTTAGAAAAATGTGTGCTTTAATAAGTATTTCAATCTCCATGATTAAGAATATCTCATCAAAATCAAGTTTTAAAACTAATTACATCAAGTTTATATTTGTTTTTGATATTTATATTACAGCTTGTAACTGTATCTCAGAACGGCTGATATGGGTATTAACACTTTTATTGATAAGCACAGTTTTCTAAGTATTTTCATTGCATTGTTCAAGTACAAGGTGCAGGATAATTTTTGCATGAAAATGCAGTTTGTAAAAACTTTTTGTTTATTTTTTTAATATCACATAAAGCTACTCGAGGACTATCTTGCAAACTGTTCCTATTTCTGAAGTGATCAAGTTGAGAGAATGTAGCTAATCAACATTACTCACTGCCCACTCTACCAACGAATTGTGTGATGACTCTCAAACTATAGTGCCTCATGGTTGAAAGAGCAAACATAATCGGGAAAGAGATTTGTAGCCGCGATCCTCAGACTGAAATTTGAGTGTTCTATTCACCAGGCCATGCTAACTCCCAGTGCAAAGAAACTTTGTAAGTATTCCATAGGTATTACTAAACTTGGAACTGAAGGAAAGTCTCTGTGGAGAAACAATGAAAGTATTAGTGGGTTATAGTGATCAAAAGCAAAGGTTATCACTGCATACAGGGAGGGGGAGGAGTGGCTCCACTTGAAAATGTTAATTTGTTATATCTCTTATTAGATAACAGAAAAATATGCAAAACTACGTGTTGTTAAAATACACTCAACGAGATCTGTTCAAATATGATCTCAAATCCAAATTTTAGCACTAGCTTTCGTAAACACCTTAACTTTTCATAATTTTAGTTACATTTTCTCATAAAAAGTGTTGTGCACATGCTGTAGTTTCTTATATCTTTTTTTTCCAGTTTTACTGTTATAGCTAAAGTGATTTTTATGAACTTGAAATTCGTTTAGTTAGTTAGGTAGTTTCCAATTTCACGCATAATTTGGAAGAATTGTGTTTCTTTCGACATGCGGGATACTTGAAGAATATGCTTAAAAAATCTATTAATATTCATATAGTGCGCCAGTTTTTTTTGCCAAGGTATAGAATTGTACACGGGCCTAAATGAGTTGTATGAAAGATTATAGACTGGTTTGGTTTGAATTTTGCGCAAAGCCACTTAAGGGATATCTGCATGAGCCATACCTAACTTAGCGTTGACAGGCTAGAGGAAAGTAGCTATTTAACACTACCTATGGCCAATTTTTGGGATACTCTTTTATCAATGAAGATTGGGATTATAACATTTCTACGACTGAAAGGACAAGCATGTTCGTTGATGAGAGCCTGAGAAATTTGTTCAAAGGAATATCAGTTTATAATACTATTATTCTGTACGGAGGCTATGAATTCACTTTCCAAGTACTTCGCAGCTGCACAGCAGCAGAGTGCACTCTTATGGAGCTAACAACAGGGCTCAATACCCGCGTTGGGAAGAGTACAAATAACCCTGTGTAGTTTTATGCCTAAAACAAACAAACAACAGCTCCTAAACTACTTTAACGCTGAAAGATCATTATCAGTGGTAAAATTAAAAGTTTTAAACTAAACTTGAATTAAAAAATGGTTGTACCTTTTGATATTCTATTTCCTTTATGGCATGGCTTATTAGAATAACATAGTTATTATAAACATCAAAGTAATAGACTCAGGTGGTTTGCTTTAAAGTTCGCGCGAACCTACTCTAGGGCTATTAGCGCTAGCTGTCCCAAATTTAGAAGTAAAAAACAAATGGGAATGCAACAAGTTATCATAACTCACAGCAAACTCTTGGGCTTTGCTATAAGAAAATACACACACACACACACACACACAAATAGTGAGATTGACTGCCACACAGTAATGTCCCCACCGCTGAAAGGGCAAGCATATTTGGTGTGGTGGGGATTCGAACCCGTAACCCTTAAATTGCGAGTCGAGTGCCCCAACCACCTGGCCATTCCAGGTCAGACTCGTGTGATCATGAGTATGAGTAATCAAATGTAAGTAGGAATTGCAGTACAAAGGAATTTAAAATGTTTAATATTGTAGAGAAACAACACAAGAAGGGATATTTTGAAAGGTGATATTATTCTTGGGAAAAATGTATTATGTTAGCCATTTAATTTTTACACTATTATAAATTTTCAATTCAGTTAGTTGCTCCCCAGACGGCATCGCGGCATGTTCACAGACTTATATCTTTATAAGCCGGGTTTTAATACCCATGGTGAACAGAACACAGATAGAACTTTGTGTTTAATAACAAACAACAACAGGCCCGGCATGGCCAGGTTATTAGGGTACTCGACTTACAATCTGAAGGTCGTGGGTGGGCTCGAATCTCCTTCCTACTAAACATGCTCTGAAAGTCATGGTCAGTCCCACTATTCGTTAATAAAAAGTCCTCGACAGTAAGTGGTGGGTGGTGAAAACTAACCGCCTTCCCTCTAACTTTACACTGCTAAATTATGGACGGCTAGCGCAGATATTCCTTATGTAGCTTTGTACAAAATTCAAATCAAACAAACAAAGAATCAACTACATCAACAAATAAAATTAGCTCAACAACACTGCTGCTATTCTCACCTAGTAATTAAAGTTTCTTTGTTGTTGTAACAATTTGTAGCTAAAATGTTGTACGTTTTAAAATTCCCTACTGTCATAAATACTTGAAAGTAATTTTTTTCCAAATGGTTATTGATTTAAGAGTTTTGCAGCTCGGGTTATACAGCTTTGATAAGTGAGGTGGTAAGCTTTCCTAATGTGAATGTTTGATTTAAGATCTCTTACATCTTACTTTTTCTAATATTACCTCAAATATCATTAATTTCATTTTGTAACTTCTTCCATTATGTTATTACAGCCTTTTCATATTTCTTTGATTTTTCTGTACTTTGTTCATACCATTTTGGGTCTTATTGTTGTGATTATTTAGTACATTTTCATTAGCTTCGTAAATTTCATCTTGAATTAGATTTTTTTAATTTTCATCAAAATAATACCACATCTAACAGCAGTGTTATGACTTGTTCTATTGTTGAGCAGGTTTTCTAGATTAACTGGTTCAGTCTAGATTATGATAACAAATTTTTTTCTAGTTTAACTATATGCTACCGACAGGTTCGCTTGCTGGCTCAACTTCACGAATAAACTTCCAACAGAAATTCCAAATTAACTAATACTAAACTTCCTTATAAATACTTGAAGCTTTCAATCACAGGCGCACAAACCGTTACTGTCTAACTCATTAACAAGCGTTAAACTAACTCATTAATTCATTAATTACTCATTGCTTTACTTTACTAATATTTTTATTGCTCTTGTTTTCTCTTTGCTACAGGAAATTTCAGGATGCAATGAAATGTTCCTCTGGGAAAACAGACATTTAAACTAAAACATTGAAAGTGTAGGTCACAATAATATAAAAGAATGTGAGTTATATATCCAAGTTTGAAACAATTTAACAGTTTTCATAAAACGTCTCTAATACTGAGCATGAGCTTCAAAAGTGTACCGATTGAGGCAAATGTTTCAAATATTGCTTATGTCAAATAAGATGATAATCATATTGGGCCATATTGGAACAATATCCTTTTCGCAATTTTTATATGCCCCCGCCAGTACAGAGGTATGTCTCCGGATTTACAACGCTAAAATTAGGAGTCTGATTCCCCTCAGTGGGCTAAGCAGATAGCCCGATGTGGCTTTGCTATAAGAAAAACATAAAACACACAACCCTTTTAAATGCATAACTTGAATAAAAGTATTATCTCCAAAGAGAGTATAGATCAATCTTTCAAGCGAGTTTGCCTTTAAAGAATATAAAACAAAAAGAATGTTTATAGGAAAATCCGACAAAGATTTTGCCAATATTACTATCTCTTTGCTATTCCTAAATAAATCTGTATTTTTTGGAAATTGCTTGTCTGCCAACTAGAATATTTTAATTATATTTATTAGTTTGGAAGATGAACTATATCATTATTATAATACTTGGCAGACTTCTGTCTATTTTTCTTTAAGACTCACGCAAAAAACAAACAAACTACTATTTCAGTTCAAGCACGAGTAATTATGATTTGTAAAGGAACATATCCAAGCTAATCAATCACGTTGTGATTATGCTTTGATTACCCTGCTTTTAACTCTTACAGTTTGTTCTGATGCTTTTCGCCACTGTATTAATTGAAGATCTCCTGATTTAATAGAGTTTTTTTTATATAAAGGGTTATAGCAGGTTCATAGCTTTAACTAATTTGCATGTACATGCGTGAATTGTATTTTTCATAATGGAGTAATAATTTTATAGACATACGTTATTCTACATATGATGCTTCGATGATCAAAAACATAAATCAAATATTTTGTATTTCAAATGCAAAAGGACATACTAATGATAGCCATATAAAGGCTCACACGGGAAAAAAATCCTTCAAGAAATAAAATTGGACTTTTACTTTAATCAGCTAATAAGCATATGATTTGCTTTGAATTTTGCGCAAAGCTACATAAGAGTATCTGTGTTAGCCATTCCTAATTTAGCAGTGTAACACTAGAGGGATGGCAGCTAGTCATTGCCACCCACTGCCAACTTTTGGACTACTCTTTTCCAACGAATAGTGGGATTTGTCGTAACTTATAATGTTCCCAAAGCTAAAAGGGACAAGCATGTTTGTGTGATGGGATTCGAGCTCACGAACCTTAGACTACGAGTCGGATGCTTTAACTAGATGGCCATGCCGGGCCAATAAGCATGTAAACAACAATGTAAATTCTATTAAAAACATATATATCATTCACAGCAGAAAAGTCTGTGCATCTTCGAACTGAATTTCTCAAGCAAAATATATAAAATAATTATTAATAAGTAAGTGCTGAACAGATCAGCTGGTTTCTGAAACTTTAATAGTTTCAGAATACATTTGTACAAAAACAAAAGAACAGTATTTATAACAGTGTTATAAATATTAATATAAACATACAATAAACAGTGTTATAAACAGTAATATAAACATATACAAAACAGTGTTATAAATATTAAAATAAACATACAATAAACAGTGCTTTAAATATTAATATAAACGTACAATAAACAGTGTTATAAATAGTAATATAAATATATAATAAACAGAGTTATAAATTTTTCAATATAGAAAGAAGGAAATGTAAAGGGAATGAGTTTGAATTTACATTGGGAGTTGAACTTTTATTTATAGTATGTAAACTTTATTTTAGCAATAATTTGTGATCATTACATCCACAAGTTATTACTGAAAAATCTTCTCAAGAAATGGGTGGTGATGATAATGTTTCATCATTAGAATATATGGAAAAGTTAGGTGGAGTTTGAATTTTAACTCCAGTTCTGTTAGAAACTTTCACATTTACCAAGGTATGTATTTGTAGGTGATAAGAAGTTTTACATGTGTAGAGAGTTTTACATCTACAATCTGTGTTGCTAGTAATAAGACAAATCGTTTTAGGTTATATATTCAGAACATCAAATTTGAACACAAATATAAAGATGTTATCATTTCAAATGTTTCAAGAAATAATACTCTTTTTTATGAGATTGAATAAAACATCACTGAGCTTTATCACTTTATTTAATGCTGTAGTTTATAAGTTTTATAAACTCTTACTAACACTGCATTTAAACTTTGTAAAGTAAGAAGTCTGTACTGTGCATTAAAAGCTGTGCCAACAACTTACTATTATCTTCAATTGTTACAACTAATCTATTATTAACATGTATGTATGTACAAAATATGTTTGTAAACAAATAGTTAATCTTTATCAAAATTTTCATGCCCAGTCAACACCAGTAGTTTAATTTTTTACATTCAGGTACTAAATCTTGCAGCTTAACAATGTTTGACTGCCAGTTACTACTTCTTGGCTCATTTTATTTTTAAGACAAGGTAGCCTCATCCCACTGGGACACAAATGGTGGATAAAACAAAGCCAAAGCAATAGTGGAAAGTTAATCACTTTGTAGCAAATAAATATGCAGCAGATTTTCATTGTACTAAATAGTATGTCTATCAAGCTATCGTTACATTTTCATAACTGATTAACCTTTGTTGTGAAAAGTAGGTTGTCTACTAAGATGTTTAACTGTTAAACATTTACATAATTGATGAATGTTTGTTGTGAAAAGTAGGTTGTGTGTTTGGTGTCTATTGGAACATTTTACATGATCAACAGACCTTTGTTGTGGAAAACAGTTTGTTCACCATGTTTTTTGCTGTCAGATTTTTACACACACAGAAGATACTTGCTTTGACATACAGTTTGCTCACAGAACTGCTTGCTATATTGGATATGATTTTGATAGATACATACTGGGCCAACAAGTATGCTGTTAAATTTTACATATGCTGTAGATATTTGTTGGCCAAATAGGTTGTTTACTTCTAAATGATACGTGTTCTTTACATATTTACTATGATAGGTAACTTGTCATTTAGACAGTTAGTTGTTGAATTTTTACTTATTTGGCAAGTATTTGCTGTGTAAAATAGTTTTTATATCAGGGTATCTACTATTAAATTGTATACACTCAGTAGGTCTTTGTGATTACACTATTTGATCAGTTTTCCCTACCCTTAATAGCTAATTATAAATAATGATTTATATATATGTATAATTTTTTCTGATGTGGTATTTTTAGCAACAGCTTAGCAGAATGACCGAATTTTTTGTTTGTTTTATGAAGTTTATGAAGTGAGACATTTTTGCTCATAACTTCATTATCTTTTGATCAATTTAATATTTTGTTACAGTTTTGGTTCCAGGAAGACAAACCCTTCTAATTGATGTACTTAACTATGTCCAAGGTCTTATAAATTAATTTATTGTAATCCTACCAATAAGAATCTCATTTTAAGGGAAAGCTAGAAGAGATCCTGATGAGTAATAAAATTTAATTTGGAACACGTGTTCCATGCTTGGTATTGCTGTTGCAGAAAATATAGCTAATAAAAAGTAAAAATATAGTTTCTAAGATTAATTTATTCTACCTAAAACACTTTCAAGTGCCATGGCTACTGAGGATACCCTCTTGTTATTGGTTACTAAAGTTTACTTATCTGTATCAGAAAAAGTAACATTTAAAGTGAGAACCTTCATAAAACATTTATTAAAATCATTGATCTTGTATTTAATGTACTTTCAACTATTCATTTTATTCATTCAGGTTGCATGGAGATAACAAGTATTACCAAAGAGTTTTGTTATGTGGACTGTATTCAGAAACAGTAGGAGAAAAACCTATTAATTTTGAGATGGAAGAAGGTTTTTCATCACTTACAAGCAATAATATTGATCTTGTGTCTCAATTACAACTTTTTCATTTGGTTTTTGACATATAATAAAAATAGTCTAACATTACTGGAAGTTAATGAACCTGACAGATTTTTAATTGCAACTGGATTGTGCAGTCACACGTGTAAGCATGACTTTGATGTTTTTGTGGTATGCTTTTAAATAGATGCTACACAAATTTTTACATATGTACATTTTGAACTCCAAGAATTTTAACACTGTAATGTCACCAGATAATTTTTTTAGAAAATATTCACCAAACCCATTCAGATGACAATGATATTTTGAGTAATAAAACTGAAGTTAATAATTTATGTTATTTAACACATGAATCATTTGATAGTTGTGTAGTAAAGTATGATGACCAAATAAATAGGTTACAAGGTATGACATGTTTTATACACATTATTTGTTTTCATAACTGTATGTATACTTGTATATCAATGTGACATATTTAATATGACTCTTTAATACTTTATTAGCTTTCAGTTCCACATCTTTTTATTGAGAATCTTGTTGACTTATTTAATACCAGTTCTTTTCATCGGTCTTTTCATCTAATGTAGTGCCAGTTCTCTTTATCAGTCTTTTCACCTAACATAGTTTCTGTTCTCTTTATCAGTCTTTTCACCTAATGTAATTCCAGTTCTCTTTATCAGTCTTTTCATCTAATGTAGTGCCAGTTCTCTTTGCTAATCTTTTCACCTGATTTTCCCCAATTTATCTATAAGTTTTGTTTATTGATACAGTATTAAGTTTTTATCACTCTTTTTGCCTGATTGAGTAATAGATTTTTCTCAACCTTTTGTACCATCAGTTTATATCATGCTGATTTTAAGATGTTAAAGTTCTTAAATGTCAGCCTTGTCCACTGAATGAGTAACAGTGTTATTAAAAAGTCAGTGACTCTGTCTTCTAAAGTAAATAACTTCTTCATTATCAGTATAGTTAGCTAGCTGAATGCCAGTTTTATTTTGGTTTTTATGGTGTAAATGCTAGCAGTGTATTATTATAATTAATTATACTTACCATAAGACATTAGTAATAGGTCTGTTACATATTTAAACACTATATGCTGTATCTAGTCCTTAGTTTCAAGAATTAGTTAAGCATATAATAATAGTATTTCAACCATTCTGTGTTCACCATGTATGTTACTTAATGTCTTAATTTTTTGAAGAACACTTCTTTTTTCCTACAGAAGCTTCACACTTTTTGAATGTTGACAATACTAGTTTATACGATATTTTTGTATTTAGTGAAAGACTTAAATATTTGTAGTGTCCTTGACAATAATTCCAACAAAACCTATGTACTGAAACCAATATTTGATTAATGGGACTGTGTTATGTAAATGTCGTATAAATATTTTGTAAACGACAACATGTCGTGTTGTGTTTAAATTTTCATTTCTATTATTCATATTTCCATATTTATATTATTGTTTCGAAGTTTAAACTAATAAAATATGTTGTTATTCATTTAGGGTAACATTTAGAATTTTTTTGAATTAAGTAGACCAATCATATGTTTGTAAATGAAATGCTGGCGACTTCGTGTTTAGACGTTTAGTCTCGTGCAAGAACGGACATGCGCGGATTGCTCTGGAGCTCTGTAGAAATTTCGCGGTGGTTCGAGGAGTCTAGGCCTACAATATATAAACAGACGAAGATGCGAGGAAGAAAAACAGAGTCAGACATTAGTTTTATTTCAAAAGAAGAGAGTCAGTTATTTGAGAAAGATTAAGTGTTTGCTGTGATTATTCAACTTGGATTTGTGACTGAAGTTAGATCTAAGGAAGCTGTGATTTTATTTCGTCAATCTCTACGATTCATCTGAATTACTGCTTGTGCTGAGAGTTGGCGAATTTGTGACGTTCATCGGAGGCATCGTGAAAGGAACTTCGTCGAATTTATTGAACTGTGAACTGTTTCTGAACTTCTTCATTTAAGCTTCGGAATTTTTTCGTGGGACCAAATTCACACCCTAGACTGAAATTTGAGACTTTCATTTTAGATCATTATATTAGATACAGGCCAGTACCATTTTGTATTGTGATTAATATTGAAGTTTGAAACTAGTATTATTTTGTTTTGTAATTAATTTCGAATGTTGTAACTTAATATCTGTCACTGTTATTATATAATTTATGTTATATCTGTTATATTTGTTAATAGTTTAGTGTAATAAATTATACAAGTTGTTATCTGTGTTTTTCTGTTGCGTTTAGTCTACGAAAAACATAAAAAATACGTAACAGACTGGTCCTGGACAACTTAAATTTTAACGTTTTGAATAAATTGAGTATTTTTATCACTAGTCCATGTGTAAAGTGATTTTCATGTAAAGATTAGAAATACTCTTCTTTGTTTCAAAATATCATACATCATTTACATAATCTCCTAAAACGATTTCAAATGTTTGTCTGTAGTTAAAACTTTGTTTTATCTGTTATTTTTTCCAAATAACGTTGGTCAATTTGACCCACCTCCTGACAAATGAAAATTCAAAAGCCAGAAAAATTATGATACTTAAAGGGAATTCTCTGCTTTTCAATAATATTATTAAGTGTTCTTAGAGAACTTGTTTAAATGTAATACTTTTGTGATGACTGTGTGTAAATACATCTTTTCAGTTTATGATTTCACTTCATGTAGCTCAAATAGTACACAACCTTTTAGACTTATTTTCAAAATTTAAATCAACTACTTTTTAATCAATGTACATAAATACGTTTGGTTTGAAACGTAGTTAGTTAACCAAACTTTAATATTATATTAGTTTTAAGTTCTTAACCTCATGAAAAATGTTTCAAAAATTTTCGGTCATTCCTGGTATGAGAATTGTGTCATTTGCTCTGTGGGGTTTTCCTCTTCTGTAATTTATTGAACACCTTTCTGAGAAATAAGAAATGTTACATAAGTTGCTCATTATAATCAAGACAAGGAATAATTTTATAGCTCTAAAAATTAGATAATCAGACTCACCTCTTGGAATTCCATCTTTCAGAAATGCCAGTAATTATCTTTAGTGTGTCACACTATATTATTTGTACCTGATAAAAAACTATATTTGTAATCTGTCAAATGATCTGAATGTTGTTTCTCTTTATGCAGTGTTATCTGTTTTATCATGTTGTTTCAATGTTCTTTTAATAGAAATTACAAATTACATTAAAGAGCTCAGTTGAATTTCTTTGAGGATATTATTACCTAGTTCGAAAGCCAGAAACTTGTATTTATAGGACAGTGTTTTCTGTGTATTGTTGTGGTTCTTAGTTTTATTATTTAATTACATGAAAACATTATTGATTGTATCAATACCTTTAGTAAATGAAAAAGTAAGCAAATATTTCATGTCAGTTGAACTGACATTAACATATCAAATTATATAATCCATGAGCTGCTCACAAGCATACCTTATTAAAGATTGTTTTTCGTAACTTTACCTTATCTGATAAGTTTTTATTTTTAATATTTTATCACTGATATAAATAATAAATAAAAACCACACATGAAAATCAAATAATATAATGTTCATCTGGGTCTTTTCTTTTTTTTCTGAATATTATATTCTTTGTTTTTCATGTTTTGTTTTGTTTTAACATGAAAACCATATTGCATTTGGACCAGTCAACCCTCTTACTTCATATATTTATGGACGAATTAAAAAAAATAATTGCAAATTCTGATTTTGTTTGTCTACAAAGGATTTGTATATTGTATGCCAAGTTTTGTCAAGTCATATTAGGTACTATTACTGTTATGGTGCATATATATTAACAATTACATTATGGTTACAAGTTCATATCAAATACACAATCAATTATGGAAGTGTTAATTTCAATTTCTGCTTTGTATCTTGTGTATCAGTTTTATTCTGCAAAATCTGGCAAGAACTTTGATTCTAAGATATTTTTACTGTAGTATTTCTACTTCTGATAAAGCAGAAACAGTGCATTTGAAATTTATGCTGTTCTACAGAGCCCTTGGTTGTGGATTCATTCTACTACTACTACTACAGTGGGAGTGCACATGGATCTTTCAATGCCTCCACAAAAAATTGTTCTCAAACCAAATGAAAAGTCTTTTGACCGACATGGTTAAAAAAATTAATGAATCAATTTCAACACCCATCTCTGCCCCTTACATACATTCCACGAAATCCCAAGATCCACTTCCTGTGCTTGTGGGTGCATGTGTTTCTTTGGGTACATCTTCTCCCTCCCCAAGATGTGAAACAATCATTTGTTCACGTCCTCAGTCGCTGGAATTCTCTTCCAACAGCAAAGACCTACCCATTAGATCAAGGGCAGGATCCATGGAGGTCAAATAACGACAGTAAAGAAAAAAACATGGTTGTAAACAGAAGGGTTCTCCACCCAATTCACCTATACATAAAAATGGCCACATTGATACAATGGAACTGTTGAAGTTTACATTCAAATCTGGATGACATCAAAACACTGATTGCTTCCTACCATCCTGCATTCTTTTGTAGCAGGAAACATTTCTCAAACCTGCCAATACAGTCACACCCATAGAGGTGTTAGTCATCGATACTTCCTTGGGTCATATGATCACTGTTTGTTCTCTCTACTTGTCACATGGAGAGACCTTGATGATCGCATTGAACAGCTGCCATCTCCCTTTTTAATCCTGGTGTACCTCAATGGACATAATCTCCTCTGAGAAAGTGTTGATACTGATAGGGGTCACTCTGTAGAGCAAATGTTCTCTGATTGCAACCTTTCTCTTTTCAGTACTGGTTCTTCAACTTATTTTCATACACCTCGTAAGTCCTTTACTGCTATTGATCTCTCAATTTGCTCCCCTTCACTATTCTCCGACTTTTCATGGAGGGTTGACAATATTCCACAAGGCAGTAATCATTTTCCTATAATTTTGAGAGACTTTGATTGTACTCAATGCTATCTGACCTGCATGCTCTGCTGGAAGCTGGATCAAGCAAACTGGCCCTCTTTCACTGCTCTCGCAGAACTTAATTCTGCCCTCATCTGTGTGGTAGCAATAACTGATTGTATTACACAAGCAGCTGCTCAATGTATTCCTAAAACCTCAACATATTTTCCACTATATCCTGCCTTCCACATGGCTCGGAAGGCTCAAAAACGGGTATGGGATACTTTCTGTAGATATCCCACACTCTCAAACCCCATTGGTTTTCAGCAGGCCCATGAACATCCTTGGTTGGTAAGACGTCAAAGCCAGAAGAAATCTTGGATTACGTTCACAACCAGCATATCTTCTAACACTAGATTCAAAGTCATATGCGACAAGATTCAAAAGGTCAATGGGCATTATAATTCTGTCCCTCTCTCAATCTTTATCTTTGATGGCCAGGAAGTAGCTGATACCTAGAGCATTGCCTGGTATCTAGCACGTGTGCTTTTTCCTCCACCTTCCTTATCATCAAGACTTGAGTCGAGTGATTATCTCTTTCCTTTTGAGCTGATTGTTTCTTTTGCTATCCCTTTACCCTGGTAGACCCTAAACTGACCCTTGTTTGGTCTGGCAGAACATCAGTTGGACCTGATGATGTACACTATGAAATGTTGTGACATCTATCTTGTGCTTCTTTTGCTACTATTCTGATCGTTTTTAACTGGATATTGCAGGAGAATGTTTTTCCTGATGCGTAGCACCAGGTTATTGTTTTACCTTTCTCTAAGCCTGAAAAGGATTCTTTCAAACTGCGGTCCGATTGCTCTGATGAGCTATCTCTGTAAGACCTCAGAGAGAATGGTTAATGCTCATCTTATTTGGTTCTTCGAATCAAACAACCTCTTCTTGTCCACTCAGTGTGGATTCTAACAACAGCACTTCACCATGGACCACCTTATTTAACTTGAAACATCAATCAAAGAAGCACTCTCAAATGACAAAATAGTGTTTCAATATTCTTTGACATTGAGAAAGCTTACGACATAACATGGAGGTATGGCATTTTGCAAGACCTCCATGTATCCACGTGGGTTACATGGCCATTTGCCCATTTTTTATTATTTTTTTAATGGACTGACAATTGCAGGTTCATATGGGTTTGACACTTTCCAATTCTTTTCTGCAAGAACTTGGAGTCCCTCAGGGTTGTGTCTTGAGTATCACACTTTTAAGTGTAAAGATTAATGCTATCACTAAACAACTTCCTGTTACTGTTGCAAACGGGATCCACGTTGACGACTTTCACATCTCATGTCAATCATCAAACGTATAGTATACTGATCAATAGCTACAGACTGCCCTCAATTGTTTATTCAAGTGGACCACAGCAAACGGCTTTAACTTCTCTCTCTCTAAAACCGTTTCCATGCACTTTAACCACTAACAAGGTATTCTCCCTGATCCTGAATTCTGTGTCTATGAAGTTGTGCTACCTGTGGACCTTGAGACAAAGTTCTTGGGGCTTATCTTTGACCATAAGCTGACCTTTATACCACACATCAAGAAGCTACAGGTCAAATTTAGAAGAGCACTGAACATTCTCCATGTCCTCTCTTCCACAACTTGGGGAGCAGATCGATGTTCTATACTAAAGATACATCGTGCTCTTATGGGTCACTGGTCTGTGACTGCCAGGACGTTGGCCTTTAAGATGCTGGAAAACACTAGAACATTGTTCAAAATGTCTATAAACAAACATATGGTTATAAATTAACGTGAGTTTACTGTCAATTAATAATTTTAAAAGTGTAATTATTTAGTATACATATATTTTTCTGCATTATTCATAAAAAATGAGTTCCTTCTTTTTTATTGTCCAATCTTATTTTGACATTGTCTTATTCACCCTGTACATCATCACTGTATTTGGAATTATGTTTCATTCAGTTCTTTCAGAAAATGCTGAAGATACTGTTCTGAAACTTCATTTTAAAATATATAAACAAAAGGAAGGTGTACATATACTTCAGTCAACATTTTGAAGTAACACACATTAAAAGCTCATCAAAGTTTTAAAAAGGTCTAACATGAATAAGTCATACAATAACATGGCAAGTTTATTGATTGTTTTAAGTATGGTAAAGTTCAGCACTAACTAAATTAAACAAAAAATATACATAAATTACAGTGGTAATTTATTTCTTTATAGCAGAATGATTGTATGCAAAATAAATGATTAACAAATGTCAGACCTAAGACAAGGAGACTCAGATTTTTGATGTGTGTGATAATAGTTCTTTTGTACTACTCTAGTATTTAAAGATGTACTGTAACAATAAATATATCAATTTTATTGCAAATGTTTTGTGGGTCTCTTTAAGCTAAAATTAATAAACACCAATTAATCAGTCATATTTCCTGAGTAACACTCTCTTATATTTTTGCTCTCAGAAGAATAACAAGCCTCATTATTCTTTCTGATTCTAAACATGTTTCAGTATGTTTCTTGTTGAAAATTATAAAGCTGTTTGATATATTTCTACTCATAAAGGACAATGTAACTCAACATGGGTTTCAGATAAATTTCTAAATTTACAAAGTAATAGAACTGTTGCTTCATTATGAGTCTGCATTACATATGTATTTTAAACATTTCTTGGGAAAGAAAGTAGTTTTTCTAACCTAATCTGGTACAGATTTGATAAAACTTCATTGCTCTAACTCAATTAGGATATAGTAATAACACTGAGGTACAATACAAAGTATACTGCAGGCCAACACTAAAATAAGTATTTAACTTTGAATGAAATACCTGTATTCTTTGAACTTTCTGGGTGAATTATTTTAACATATTTAATTAATTTTATTATCAAAATGTACCATTAAAAAATCTATAACAATACTCATTTTGAAACTGGTTGATATTTAAAAATGAATTTAACAGTTTAATAGAAATATGGAGAATAAGTTGTTACATGGTATTCCAAGTTAGTTCAGCTTGTGAAATGGATTCTAAAATAATTTAATCAACCTAAGTGGATTTTAACATGAACTATCACATTTAAAATACAACTGTAGTCATCATAGTCTAAAGTATTCTTGAGGTACATTTAACTTGTTTTAAATATCTAATTTTAAAATAAGTGGATTGCTTGCTGCATGTTATTTTCAAATTTATTTACTGTAGAAGAATCCTAAAACTTTGACGTATGTAGTTTCTCACTATGAGTTGAATGTAAAAATCTACACAAGTATGCAGTGGAGTTAAAAAGTGTTGATAGAAGCCACATGTTTATTTCCTCTTTGGTTACTCTGTCTCAAAAACTGGAAAGTCTCACCTAAATATTAAAATTCATTTAGTTCATATTTATTGTTACTCGTGACATGCACAACATGACGAGATAGTGGTGAGGCCCACGAGAAACTAATGAAAAATAAATAAGAGGCAGAAAAAAGTTTAGTTGATGAAATTAGTGTAGAAGTAATTATAAGGTTAGACTTATTTCTTACTATCATAATAACAGAAGTAAAAGATATAAAATAGATGACTTTAGAGCATTAGTAGAAATGAAAGATTTTGATGTAATGGGAATTACTGAAATATGGTTAAACAAAGATGATGTGTGACAAACATTTCCTTCAAATATAGTGTTAAAGTCTTTTTGAAAATTAGAATACAAAAGGGAGAAGTGGATTTAAATGTACAATGTAAGTTACATCCTGTTTTAGTTAACACTCCTTCGAAAAAAATATTTACATCCACTAAAGTGATTCCCTTAGTGGATGTTTTAAAAAAAAAATTAAATATTATTTCGCAAATGTCTGAAAAGTCAAAATATTATTGCTCCTTAAAATATAAATGGATAGGGTCAGTTAATTGCAATTTCATTTAAATACAAAATTATTAGCCTAATATTAATAGCCTTTCAAGTTGCTCTGGGGCCTATAAGGCCCCAATTTTCATAGAAGTGTTAAAGATACCAAAGATAACAGCAGTGAAATTATATCCAGTGAAGTTTCTGCAAGTGGATATAAAGGGAAATGACATTTAATGGGAATTTGTTACAAACAACCAAAGGATATTGACAAAATTCAAACAGTTACAATAAGATTAAGGTTTCAGCTGTTCGTGAAGCCATAATTCTGAGTGATTTTAATTTCAAGCATACAAAATGGGAAATGCTACAGTCAACCTGTGAGAGAGAAAGGTTTTTGTCAACTGTTCATAATGGCTTTTTTTACCTATTGGTCAAGGAATCTACTAGAAACTGCTATGTTATATTTGTTGTAACTTTGAAAAGAAAGGTAAAAAACTGGGGAACACATGGATACAAGTGATCACTGCTGTATTAGGTTTGATGTTCTTCCTGCATATTGAAATGAGAAATTACAATATTTTGATTTAAAATTTTAAAGGGAAACAACAAGAATTATCTGTTAACTGGGCAGCTGAGTTATGCTGAGACACTGAGCAAATGTAGAAAATCTTCAAAGAAAAAACTTTCAATATTCAAGGTAAATATATTCCTTACAGAAAGAATAGGGAAGCAGCAAGTAAAACCAATGTTGGCTCTCAAAGAGTATTAGAAATAAAATTAATGAGAAGCATATTAAACTGGAAATTAGGGGTGATGAAAATTGTCCCAATACTTATAGACCCATTAGTCTTACATCAGTTGTGGAACACATTTTGGAGAGTCTGATTAAAAAAAACCTCCAAAATCTTATTTAACCAAGCTAAGAATTTTATTGGATAACTGTCATGGTTTCACTGATGGAAAACCTTACTTTAAAAATCTGTTGACATTTTTTCAAAAAGTTTCCACTTTTGTTAATGAGAGCAAAAATAAATCTGTCACAAATGCAGAACAACCAAACTAAATTAATGTCACAAATGAGGTATGTCAGGGTTCAAGCATTAGAACCTTTGCTCTTTTTGATTTGAATCCATGACACAGATGAAAGAATGGTCAATAAATTACTTAAATGTGCAGATTACATTAAGACATAGAGTGTTACTACCTGTGAAGAGGATGCCACTGATTTATAGAAGGATTTATATCATTCAGTGAATTGGGCAAATAAATGGCAGATGGGATTCAATTATAATAAATGCAAAATAGTGCTGGTGAGTTATCATAATTTGAATAATAATTTGGATGGGAATAATCTACACAGTGTCATGAGTGAAAGGGATCTTGATGTAATAGCTGATCAGTCTCAGAAGATATCCAAGCATTGTGTTATTGCTGGTGGTAGAACAAATAAATTTGTCATTCATAGAGAGATTTTAAATATGAGTCTGAAGCAGTTATAATTTCATTGTATGGTTCATTTGTTGCATCATATTTGGAGTATTGTGTTTAGTCTTAGTATCCTTACCTTACGAAAGGCTTTGAATTGTTTGAAGGGTTCAAAGTTGGGTTACTAGAATGGTGCTTAGGATGGAGGAGTGACTGAAATCTTTTGTACTGCTTTCTCTTGAGAAAAGAAGAAGTGAAGGAACGGTGTGATATGATTGAGGTGTTAAAGACTGTAAAGGGAATTAATAATGTTGATGCCTCATAATTGTTCATAATTAACAGTGAGAATAGTAGGGCTAGAGGACTCCAATATAAACACTGGCAGGTTGGTTGGTTGATTTAATGTTTTATGGCACAAGGCAGCAAGGTTATCTGTGCCAAACACCCAGTAAAAGTAAATTTAGTAAAGTTCATGAAAGGAAATCAAGGTAAAACAAAATAAAGTTTAAAAAAACATAAATAGTGTAAGACCAATGTTTACATCTAGTCTACAATGTGAAAATTACAGTAATTCAAAGGACTTTCTGTAGCACGACTGTAATAATCATAACTCACCAGGAAGACTAATAGGTAAGTACAAAAATCAACATTCGTAAACTGAAGTTAGCCTTTCCAGTTCTGGTTTCGAGTTACTTTATGGACACTGGCAGAGCAGAAGTCAGCTGAGATAACCTTAGTTTTCTTACAAGATAGTTGGTTTTTGAATTGGTTTTTCTTTGGATGTGATGGATCAAAAAATTTAAACAAGTTTAACAGAAAGCTTGATAAGTATATGAATAAGTGTTGGCTTTAAGACTTCTAAAAGTTTATTCATTAACATTTATAGTTTAAATTAGAGGATGTAAGAGCCAGGATGGACCAAGAGATTTCCATTTACAGTTCCAAAATGTTATGTATTATGTCTAGTGCTTCAGACTGCAGTCAAATTCCAGAAGATTTAATGTGTTTCTAATGCAACAATAAAACTTTTGTCCATAATGTAGCTTCAAACTCAGCTTTAATGTTAGTATTACATGGTTCACTATGGTACTGAGAGTGAGAGCAAAACCATACAACATAGAAGAATATGGTATTGGGAAAACTAACTTCTAAAAAGTTCTATTCTAACATATAACTTCGTTTTTGTTTTGTTGGTCACCTTATGATTCTATTTCGGATTAAATGTCCATTTGATTACAAACGTATCTTTATTGTGATGTTTATGCTTTAATGGTCGAGGTTGTGTTTATTTCTGCATGCATCATACTAGGGCCAACAAATTATAGCAAAAATTTAAATTCTTTCTAAGGGTATGAATAACCTGGTCCGAATTGCATTGTTGAGTTGGCTAGATCACTCGGCATATTAAATTTTGTCTTTTGCAAAAAAGAACATTCTAAACGACCAAAAAAGTTTGGCAACCAGAAAATAAAACATTTAAATTCACCATTTACCCCAAAGTTATGTAAATTGTGATAACCGAAAGCTGTAAATTTCCAATTCAAAATCCTTATTTTTCGGTATTAATAAATGAACTGTGGTCTACAAAAAGACCTCTGCGCTACATAGTGGTTAGATTTTGTATAACGTTATATTTACATATTTTTATTATAAATAAGTATTAATTATAAATTATGAAAAATAAAATTACTCTTCATTGTTTGATTGGTTCTTAGAGATGTAAAACTCTATTCTCTCTCTCTTGCCAGTAGCGTGAATCTCTTTGTTACTGTGGTTTCTTCCATTGAAAAAATGCAAACTTGTAATTCTTAACGCAAGGCTTTTGGATTCTCTTTTGTTCGTTATGTATTTTATTTTACCCTACTTCTTTTGACCTGTAAATGGATCGGTCAAGTGATGAGTCCAAACTTGTTGTGCCTGAAGCTAAAATGTTGCTGAGTTGAACAATATGTAATGTTCGAAACCTTTAAATATTGGTGGTTATATTCTATAGTTTTTTCGATTAATAGGCATGAATCACAATTATAGTTTTCTAGGCCTGTAGTACATTGACTGTAGATGTCCAAGAACAATATCCTTCTTCTCTCTTGGTATTACATACACACCTCGTCCTTTGTTGATTCTTACAATCGGGAATCTTCTATTAATTTCGATAACAGGCAGGACTTGTGAATTACACTGCCCACAGTAAACGTCATAAGAAAAAAGAAAATTACACTGAAAGAAGCAAAGGTCCAACACTAATGTACAATAGTAAATCTGTTACAAAATAAAAACCGATAACTCAAATGAGATTGAATTACCTTTTGCCGAGGAACGGCCCGGCATGGCGAAGCGCGTGAAGGTATGCGACTCGTTATCTGAGGGTCGCAGATTCGTATCCCTGTCGCGCCAAACATGCTGGCCTTTCAGCCGTGGGGGCGTTATAAATTGACGGTCAATCCCACTATACGATGGTAAAAGAGTAGCCCAAGAGTTGGCGGTGGGTGGTGATGACTAGCTGCCTTCCCTCTAGTCTTACTGTGCAAAATTAGGGACGGCTTGCACAGATAACCCTCGAATAGCTTTGTGGGACGCGGATGCGAACCCGCGATCCTCAGATTACTAGTCGCACGCACACCTTAACGCGTTTGGCCATGCCGGGCCAGAGTAAGAAAAGAGGAAAAGCAACTCCTGGGGTACTCTTTCAAACGAATAATGGGATTGACCATAAAAACGCCCTAAGAATGAAAGGTCGAACATGTTTGGTTAACGTGGATTCACACCCGTGACTCTCAGATTACGACTCGAATGCTCTAACCACCTGACAATGCCGGGGCACTTAACGTAGGATAAGTGATATATGTATATAATTACATGAGATTACATGTTTATGAAATAAATTACTCAATTTATTTTAAGAATAAATACTTAATAATTGTTTAGCTTTATTTGTAACATGAGAGTCACAATCAATTAAATTAAAGTCAACATTATGACAAATTTATACACAAAACTCGATAGGGGTCGTACGGATTGTTTGCAACTCATTGATGCAGAGATTATCGAGTGTCGCGTGATATTTTTTGATGTGTAGAATACAGAAAACAGACAATTAGGTGTAATAAAGATAAAAAGTAAATGTAGAGAATCAGACAAAAATTAGCATACGAAATGTTACGAAACGGAAGTAGGCCAAAGAAAAGTAAAAAGGGAAGTTAATCGTCGTGAAAGGCCTTACGATTAATAAGCCTAATAATTGATATGTTATTGTGAGTATAGTAAAAGATAACGAAAATAATTTATTGTGCCAAAGAGGGTACTGAGCCTATGTTTATATCAAATCTTTTAAAATAAAAATTACAGCTTAACTTCCGTTTGACTTATCTTTAAAAAAAAGCCAGCTTAGGCTAAATTTCCCACTAAACAAAGTAAGCCTTATCGAAAAAACCTGATTCTGTTATAGCGAAATAGAAAATAAGAAATTTATTGCATTACAAAAAATACGATGATTTTCAAAAATACGATACGAAATTTAACGTTTACAAAACTTGCAGATTAGATAAATAAAATTATACTTCCAAACTTCAGATTTTCACTGAAGTTTTCTGAGCTGTAAGTTTTTTGGCTGTTAAAAAAACCTTTATTTGTGAGCACGTGTTTTTGTGCTGTCCTTCATTCTTGCTGCATAATATTATGCGACGCCATGTTCTGTGAGACATTTTCAGATATAAATGGGCTTACATCGGCTATATATCTCTGAAAAAAAGAGACGAATATATAATACATACGTAAGTGAATATAACAATAACATATGGATGGATAGGGATTTACGGGCCACCCTGTATTAGCATTAGGCCTAACGTTAATGTTATCTTGAATTGAGTGACATTAACGTTAGGCCTAAATTCTGTAACTAGTTTTGTGTAAGTACACTGGAAACGCTACTGTAGCCTGGAATAATGAAGGCTGTCGTTTTGAATTTGCCTTCGCATCCAGGCATGTAAGTAAAGTTTCAGACATATGCCTATTTTGTTGATGTATGGTTTGCTGGCTCATCTAAAGTCCCAGGTCAAATCTGAGCTCAAACGAAAAGTTAAGGTTACAACTTATTCTTCAGATATTAGGATTAAAGTACTCTTGCCAAGGCCTAACCCAGTATTTAATAATTCAATGTGCAATACAGTTTACAACTTATTATATCTTATATATGTGTACTATTATAGAATGATTAGTGTATATATAGGCTACTACAACAATATGTGTTGTGGATCACAAATTGTTTTGGAATACTTTTTGGCTCACAATGGATTTGCATATTACCATTGACATTGCTTCTAGCAATCAGCGACCATAACAACAACCTTCATGAAACTTTTGCAATGGTCCCCCAGTGGCTCAGCGGTATGTCTGCGGACTTACACGCTAAAATCTGGATTTCGATACCCGTGGTGGGCAGAGCACAGATAGCCCATTGTGTAGCTTTGTGCTTAATTCAAAACAACAACAACATTTGCAATGACTGAACATTAATTTTTCTAAAATGGATTGAGGCCAGTCATGAATGGTTTTCAACATATCAGAATACAGCAGTCAATAAAAGTATTTATGAATTCATGTTTATGTGCTGATGGATCTGGACTCCAGGATAACTTTCTGACAGTCTTTGTCTAAATGTAAACCTGGAGTTTAGTATGTTTGACTGTCTTACTTATAAATTTCAGTGTTTTTCTTATCATTATAACTATATGATCCGCATTATTTTGTATTTTGTTTCTGTATTTTTCAGACTGCAAGATGAAACGTTGATTTAAGTCGTGCACAAAAGAAAAAATCTGGTAAAAGAGAACCAACAAAAGGCTTTGGATTTAGTGGCCAAGACTAGATAGCAGAATAATTTTTTCACTGAACACACACAACAAGATCTTCCAAATCAAAGCTCATCTGTGCCATGAGAAGTCACTTGTACTGTATCTGACTGACATGACTAATGTTGCACCAAGCTCTACACCTACAAGTACCACTTTGTCCACTTGAAGACCAGAACATCATGATGACGTTGAGGTGTCACAGGCTTCCTCAACTGGAACAACTTTTACAACTGATCCTACTTTGCCTGTAAATTCTCCAGATATCTCCAGTGTTAATGTTGATGCAAGTTTCTCTCCAAGACAGTTTGAAGTTGAAATAATTTCTGAAAATGAAAGTTGCTGAACTATGGTAAAATGCTTCAGTCTACAAAAGGTAAAGAAACTAAAGCAAAAGATCCAGGGTTGTGGCTCGATTTCTCTGCTGCTGATGTGGCTTATTGGATTGCTTGTGGACCCACTGACTGTTAACACCACAATGGGTCATTTGTTAAATCTTGCTGGAATTTCAATAGTAGCAAACCAATGAAATACTGTTTGCAAAAACTTTTCTTTGTGGTAAAAGCCAATGGTGAGTAATACAAGAGAGACAGGTTTTGTATTCGCTATCGGCTTTTTGTCCCTAAATTTTCCTCGTGTTTTGTTGAAAAAGAAGGGTTCAGTGACTGGCGAGATACAATTGTAATTGATCATCATGAAAGAAGCACTAGTCACCGAGACTCTATGCTAACTTATTTTTACTTACAGATTAGGTTTAGGCTTGCAACAAGAGTTGGAAAAACATATTAAAAGAAGAGTGCGATTACTTGGAACATGTCTTGAAGCATGCAGTAGCTGTTATTTGTACGTTAGCTGAACGTAGCCTGGCTTTTCGCTAAACAGATGAAATTTGGTTTCCTGCAGAATGGGAATTTTATAGGGCTACTTGAGCTCATAAGTCAGTTTGATCCATTTTAGCAGGGCACATTTATAAATATAGAAATTCTGGAAAAGGAAATCCTTCATACTTGTCCAAAACCGCCTATGAAGAACTCATTGAACCAATGGTTCAGAAGGTCCACACATTCGTTGTTGATGAAGTAAATTCTTCTGGTTATTTTAGCTTGTCAGTTGACTCGAAGTAAGATTTATCACATATAGATCAGTTAAGAATT
Organism: Carcinoscorpius rotundicauda; assembly: GCA_011833715.1. Lineage (NCBI taxonomy): Eukaryota > Metazoa > Arthropoda > Merostomata > Xiphosura > Limulidae > Carcinoscorpius > Carcinoscorpius rotundicauda. The sequence goes on from CM022399.1 coordinate 38,771,535, forward strand.
GAACTCGATACTTAAAAAATGGGCAGCCTATTGAATGCTTTTTAACCTTTCTGGAACTAAAAACCCATATGACTAATGATTTTTTTTTTAATTTCGCACAAAGCTATTCGAGGACTATTTGTGCTAGCCGTCCCTAATTTAGCAGTGTAAGACGATAAGACGAAAGGGAAGGCAGCTAGTCATCACCACCCACCGCTAACTCTTGGGCTACTCTTTTACCAACGAAAAGTGGGATTGACCGCCACATTATAACGCCCCCACGGCTGGTAGGGCGAGCATGTTTGGCGCGACTCGGGCGCAAACCCGTGACCCTCAGATTACAAAGCACACGCCTTAACACTCTAGGCCATGCCAGGCCGTATGACTGATGAAATAGCAAACCAGGTATTGCAGTACTTACGTGAAGTTTGCAAACTTAATTTTACAAAATATAGGGGTCAGTTTTATGACAATGCTGCTAACATGTGTGGGCGTTATAAGGATATGCAGCAAAATATTTTAGAAAAAAGTAAGTTTGCAATATATGTGCCTTGTGCAGCCCATTCATTAAATCTGGTATACCGAAGTTCTTTGTACTGCCGTCAAGTGACAATTAACGTTTCTTTACAATGTATTTGCTCTATACATTTTTTAAGCCTCAACCAGCCAGTGGAAAATTTTTAAAGCTTGCGCAATTAGGCAGAACGTGCTTCCATATTGATCTCATGTTACTCTCGCTTGGTTGATACTCTCGATAACACTTCTGATGATGTAATTTTTCCAGAATTTAGTCGAAGAATTAATATTTGGTTATCTTCGAACCGAACTTTTTAATAATTTCTATAAATTCGTTAGGAAATTTGTGAGCAGCATCTTTGTCTGCACCTGAACTTTCGCCTGCAATACGAACATTCTAAAAACCAGAGTGTTTTATAAAACGAAAGAACCAATCACGGCTTGCCGAAAATATTTCATTAGTTCCCCTTTCACCATCGTTTTCTTTAAAGGCGTTTAAAAGACTCGTAGCTTTCGTTTGAATTCCATTTGACTTAAAGGAATTCGCTTGTGATTGCAATCCATATTGATAGCAGACATTCCATATTCACCATTAGAGAGCTCCTTTTCTTTACGATTGTTTTCGAGGCAAAACGGTAGCCATCCAATACTATTTTTACTGGTTCTTTCATTTAACAGTCTTACAGATAATTCATTTATTCTTTTGTCTCGTGCGAGTTAGGTTTCTTTGGCTTGGTATCAACATACATTCTTTTCTCACGCAAGATAAAAGGATCTCTGTAAAAAGTATACAGCCGTCCTTAATATGAAAAAACTGAACTGCCGCTGACAGCAAGTGATGCTCAGATTTATTATGTACAGTACATAATGTGCATGCACATTGTGTAGGCTTGCAGAAAGATCTAGAATAAGCGAATGACACAAATTCGTAGACATAGTTTCAGAAATATTTATTAAAATGTCAGCCGTAATAAAAAGGGTTCAAAGACTTATACGTAAACAAATAAAGCCCCATTATAGTGAACCCCATACTATTAAGCTGCACTGTGGACCTCCTTTAATATCCAAGAACACACTTCAAAGACGAAGAGAAATACGTAACAAGATATTTATGTAACAAAAATTACATTTAACAAAGGATTTCATTCGTATACTATCGTGTAATTCATTTACACGTTAGTTTTGCATGCTATTCTTCTCAGTTTTTAGTTTAACTGAGAAATGAACAACTTAAAAATCTGGAAGCAAATGTATCTCAACGTCGAATTAAGAGGTAGGTTTGTTAATTTTTGAATCTCGCGTAAAGCTACACGAGCCGTCCATAATTTAGCAATGTAAAACTAAAGGGAAGGTAGCTATTCATCATCTACCGCCAACTTTTGGGTTATTCTTTTGCCAACGAATAGTGGGATTGAACGTCACATTATAACGGAGATTTAAACCCGCGACTTTCGGATGATGAGTCGAGTGCCTTAATCACCTGGGCATGCTGGGCCTGAGGGGAAAGTAGCATTTGCAATTTATATAATATTTTTTTTATAAATCAGAAATCAGGCCAATTTGATTCAGGGTATTAACTTTATTGCAACAGCACAACAAAACTGTGGTTGTATTTTACCTGGCAACCATGAACACCGTAATAAACATATTACCGTTTTCAGGACGAAAGATCTATTGAAAACTCGGCCCGGCGTGGCCAAGTGTGATAAAATGTTCGACTCGTAATCCGAGGGTCGCGGGTTCAAATCCCGGTCGCACCAAACATACTCGCTTCCCAGCCGTGGGGGCGTTATAATGTGATGGTAAATCACACTATTCGTTGGTAAAAGAGTAGTCCAAGAGTTGGCGGTGGGTGGTGATGAGTAGCTGTCTTCCCTCTAGTCTTACACTGCTAAATTAGGGACGACTAGCACAAATAGCCTTCGAGTAGCTTTGTGCGAAATTCAAAAAACAAACTTTTGAAATCACATTAGTTTTAAAGAACAAAATATTTGATACAGCTAATTGTAGTCCTTTATCCATATATAACATCGTGGAATGCAGTATTTGTCACATAAGTTATATATTTAAAGATTCTTTATCTGTAAGAGGATAACTGATTTTTAATTTAAATATTGTTACAGTGTTTGTACATTTATAACTACTCAGTTATAATATGTATGTATCACGAGTCATCTGTTAGCTGTCTTATTATGGATGGCCGAGCGCGTTAAGGCGTGCACTCGTAACCCGAGGGTCGCGCTAATCATGCTCGCCCTCCCATCCGTGGGGGTGTATAATGTGACGGTCAATCCCACTATTCGTTGGTAAAAGAGTAGCCCAAGAGTTGGCGGTGGGTGGTGATGACTAGCTGCCTTCCCTCTAGTCTTACACTGCTAAATTAGGGACGGCTAGCACAGATAGCCCTCGAGTAGCTTTGTGCGAAATTCCAAAACAAACAAACAAACTTATTATGGTTGGTATCAGAAATACCGACTAAGACTTGTATTGTCAAAAGAAATTGCAAAGCGAAATTTTGTATAAATTGTATTTGCGTTTACCTGAGTTTCAAGTTGAAATCTTAGGCAAGTGTTGTTATTATTCATTAAATCTAAATTATGCAAAACATAAACATAATTATAATTTCTCAGTTCAAGGGTCTTTCACATCCCAGAAAGAAATAAACTTTTCAATCGTTTTTGTCAGTAAAACGTATTTCCACCGATGTGTATTTCCGTTCCGATGTGTCGGTATTTGAGTATTGTTGTTAAATACCCAGGAGGGTCAGGTACATTTGACCTCTTCCTCCTTCCCGAACATTCATAACATCAAAAACAAACAAACAAAAAAGATTTTTTTATTATTTATTTATTATTATTATTTTTTTTATAGCTTTGGGCCAGAGTAAAAGTATAACTTGATGCTCAGACCATGCATGGACGAACGAGAATTTTTTTTTTTTTTAATTCTCTCGTGGTTTTTTTTTTCCCTTTTTTGTATTTTTTTTTTCAAAGAAAGAATGCTACTACTACTACTTGTAGTAGCACGCACACACACACAAATAAAAGTAAGTATATTAATAATTATTATTCAATAATTGCATGATAAATAATAATCAAGGACTAAGAGTCTAGTGCATAGTGGCCAGCTTGAGTTACATTACTTAAATACAAGTTAAAAGGGGAGAGGTATTTAGGACTATTTTCATCATGTACGTGATATCTGTCGAGATCACACATTATTTCATTTTTATGCCAATTCTTATTGAAATATTTTAGAGTGTTATGCATGAGTCTTTCAGATATTGTGTCTATGTTTGCATACTTGTGCATGAATGTGGTTGAGGTGCTACGTGGTACTTTATATGCTGAAGTTAGTGCTGAATTTTGTATACGTTGAAGTTTCTGTATATGTGTAGGTGCTATATTAATCCATGCAGGTGATGCATATTCTATTGTTGGTCTAATGTACGTTTTGTAGATTTTAAGTATGTGTGCTGGTGATGTTCCTTGGTTTTTACCTGAAAGACTTCTTACATAATTTGCTCTTTTCCAGATTCGTGTCAGTACATTTTTGATATGTGGTATCCACGTTAATTTTGAGTCATAGTTTAGACCTAGAAATTTAGCAGAAGTAGCAGTTAGTAAGAGTGATCCATTCATATATAGTTTTGGTGGATCTTTTTTCAGCTTATTCAATCTGCTGAATAATATGACTTGGGTTTTTGGAATATTGATTTTGATTCTGTATTTCTGGCAGTATTCTTCAATGCTATTTAGGACTGGCTGTAGGTTCGTTGCTGCTATTGATGGAGTGGGGGCACTTTTCCAGACTGCTACATCGTCAGCGAACTGTGATGCATAACCTAAATTTAGATCCGACAGAGGCATATTGCTCACGAACATGATAAATAGTATAGGGCTAACATCCCCTCCCTGCGGAACTCCTGCTTTGGGTGAAAAGGGCCCTGAGTGGGCCCCATTAACATTAACTTTACACATTCTGTTATCCAGGAAGTTGGAGAGTCAGCGAATAGTTTCCTGGGGTAATTTCATTTCTAGTAGTCTATGTCGTAAACCGTTGTGCCACACTGTGTCAAATGCTTTCTCAATGTCGAGAAAGCAAGCTACAGTGCATTCATTTATATTGAAGCTGTCGGTAATTGATTCTGTAAGTCGAATCAGGTGGTTGTTGTTTGGCGGTATTTTCGAAATCCGTTTTGTATTTCTGGTAATTTTGAATTTTCTTCTAAGTAAACTGACAGACGATTACTAATTATCCTCTCTAATACTTTGCCAATACAACTGGTTAGACTAATTGGGCGGTAGTTGTTTGGTTTATTCGCTGGCTTTCCTTCTTTCTGGAACATTAATATTGTTGCTTCCTTCCAAGAAACGGGGATATATCCAGCTGATAGTGAGAGATTAAATAATGCTGTTAGGTGTTCATATAATCTCTGAGTGCCTTGTTTTAGGAGGATAGCTTGAATACCATCTTCTCCAGGGGCTTTGTTTTTAGTGTTCTTAATAGCTGTTACGACTTCTGTTACAGTGATATGTTTTATCGATTGTTGAGTGCTCCAGTCTTTTGCTTTTTCTTGGTGTGTAATTGTGTTGACTGGAAATACAGGTGTAAAAATGCTTCTGTTTTAATCAATAAAGTTTGTAACTGTATTATAAAAATACCTGTTCATGTGTGGTTCATGATGTGTCTTGAACGTGTTGACCAGGTGTTTTTTAAATAACTCTTTCTGTGTTAGTATATGTTGTTTCTCCATCCAGTTCCAGTGGTGGAAATACTGTGTTTGTTGTTCCTGTATTTGTAAATCTTTTCAAGTGTGTCCAGAATTGTTTAGGATCAGTTTTGTGATTTAGATTGGAACAGAAGTTATCCCAGTTTTCTTGTTTTTGTTGTCTGATCAAGTTTCGTATTTTATTCCTTATTGTGTTTATCTGAGTTTTGAGTGTGGGGTTGCGATTTTGAATGTACTGTCTGCGGAGTATACGTCTGTTTTTAATTAAGTGTATTATGTCCTTATGCGGTTGCCATGAATGAGATGTTGTGAAGTGTTTTTGTTTCGGTATCGAAATGTTTGCTGCATTTTTTAGACACTCAGAGGTGATATGACAGTATGCATCTATATCTGATGCGTCCGCGGCTATATGCAGTACCTCGGGAGATAAGGTTTCATTTAAAATAGATTGAAAAACTGGCCAATTAGCCTTTTTGTAGTTCAGTTGGTCTTCAGCTATGATTTTGTTTAAGTGGGGGGTGAGATTGAAGATACACCAGACTGGAAGGTGGTCATTATCTAAATCGTGACCAATATGAAAATTTACAAATTTGTGACTCATATTTGACGAACACAGGCATAGATCCAGTATTTCACTGGTGCCGTGTGCGTACGATATATGTGTCGGAGTTGTATCGTTTAATAACGTCATGTTTGAATCATCCAAAAATTGAAAAAATAGGTTGCCATTTGCGTTTGTACTGCGACAGTTGAATGCTATAATTTTACTGTTTAGGTCGCCAATAATAATAAGATTACAATTGCTATTATATAATATATTCAGTGAATTTACATCTAGCACTGTACTAGGCGAGCAATAGATTCCCGCCACGGTAACATCTGTATGATTTAGCGTTTTTACTTTAATAATAATTGTTTCATTGCTGGATGGGATACTAAGTTCTTGAACAATAAGTTCAGTCTTATACAATAATAATATCCATTTGTTTGGATCTCTATTATCCTTCCTGTCATGCCTAATAATGGAGTAGCCACTTAACTTAAATCTATGGTAGTTATATAGGAGAGTTTCACTAATTAAAATTACATCAGGTTTTATGGAGTTTGTTGTATCTTCAACCTTATGTTTCTTGGAAGCAAGAGCACCCTGGATATTGATATGTAGGACTGTGAAGTTATCCATGTTTAGTAGTGTTTATAAGTGAGGTTAAAATTTGCGGCAAGAATTTCTGTATGTTTATCAAAATGATTTTGACTATTTTGTCTGTAAGACTGTCTGTGTTTGTGGGGTTTGTATATTCTGTCATTACTTCCGAAAGAGTGGAAGTGGTGGCAGATGCCAGTGTGGTTTCTATTGTTGTTGGTTGTGTGTTTTGAGGTGGTGTGGGTTGTACCTCCTCACGTGGTAGAGGTTTTTCTTGTCCGGATGATGAGTTTTTAACCACTGCAGCATAAGTGTTTGTTTGTGTAGTTGTGCTTTGTGATGCTGGAGTGGTGGGTGTGGGTTCCTTAATTGTTCGTGGTGGTGGCGGCTTGTTCGTGTTAGGATTTTTAATTTCGTATAAGTGTGTTTTAATTGTTTTATATTTCTGGCATCCTTTGTAGTTTGCCGTGTGTTCTTCCCCGCAATTGCAGCATTTGGGTTTGGGGTTCTGTTTTGTACACTATGTAATGTGGTGATTCTCTCCACAGCCCACACAACGTGCATTTGCTTGGCATACAGCTGCTACATGTCCAAACCTTTGGCATCGATAGCACTGTGTGATAACCACTGCCGATGTTTTTGTTGGTTCGACTGTGTACTTTTGATACCACATAGTAATACCATTGTTTATGTATTGTGTGATATCTTGGCTGTTGTCTGTGACTACTTTAATTAGGTTAGTGGGCTTTTTTGTGATATTTGATATTATTCGATCAACTGAAATATGTTTTATATTTTGTGTACTTAACTCTTCCTTGACGTCCTCTATGTCTATTGTATAATGAACACCTCGTATCACAAAAGATTTCGGTGTCGGTTTAGTTCCGGGGGGGGGGCATGGCCGAGCGCGTTAAGGCGTGCACTCGTAATCCGAGGGTCGCGGGTTCGAGCCCGCGTCGCGCTAAACATGCTCGCCCTCCCAGCCGTGGGGGTGTATAATGTGACGGTCAATCCCACTATTCGTTGGTAAAAGAGTAGCCCAAGAGTTGGCGGTGGGTGGTGATGACTAGCTGCCTTCCCTCTAGTCTTACACTGCTAAATTAGGGACGGCTAGCACAGATAGCCCTCGAGTAGCTTTGTGGAAATTCCAAAACAAAACAAAAAACAAATAGTTCCTGGTAGATGTATTGAAATATTTCCGGTTTTAAACGCGTCCGAAGGCCAAGCTTTCAGTAGGCTGTTAAGGTCAGCGGGTTCCTGACCTTGAACTAGAACACCGCCTCTGGGCAGACGCTTTATATTAGTGATTCTCGTAGTGGGTTTACACCTGTAAACCTCTTTGGCCAATTGAGGTAGATTGAAACTACTAGGAACTCCTTGAATTATAATATCGTATTTAGGAACTTTTGTGACTCGTTGTGTCTGTGGTGGTTGTATTTTGTTTGATTTGTTTTTTCTGACTTCGGGTCTGCACAAGCGTGAAGCCGTCGTCGTCAGAAAGATCTTCAACTTTATCTGTATTTGGTTTGTGTGGAATATCCAGGGTGGGGGTTTGAATACTTGCACTGCTTGTTGTTGTCATATTATTATCTATTTCCGTGAATTTAACTACATTATCTTCAGGTATCGGAGGTACATCCTAAACCAACTTTCTCTTTTTCCTAGTCCTTATAGAATTCTCTTTAACAGGCGTTAATTTGGCTTTCAGTTCTTGTTCGGCAATAAACATTAGTGATTTTAACTTTAAATTTACTTTATCTACCTGGCCACCGTCACCAGACTTACCCTTAGTCCCTGATATAAGCGGGTCTGCTCCCTGCGTCTGAGACTCCGTATTCTTTTCACCGGTCACCGACTTCCCGGCCGGCATGTCTTCTCGTTAATTTATGAAGCTGAGCCTGTTGTCACTGGCAAGTTCAAATGGAAAAGGATAAATAATCTATTTCTGTCTCTATTGCTGCAGACTCTGAATGAATCAAACAGTCGAAAAGTCTCCAAAAGCGAAACCAAACTATTAGCTTAAGTCGGAAGTCAGAAGAAGAGCCTAAATGGACAGGCCTGGCATGGCCGAGCGCGTTAGGGCGTGCACTCGTAATCCGAGGGTCGCGGGTTCGCGCCCGCGTCGCGCTAAACATGCTCGCCCTCCCAGCCGTGGGGGTGTATAATGTCACGGTCAATCCCACTATTCGTTGGTAAAAGAGTAGCCCAATAGTTGGCGGTGGGTGGTGATGACTAGCTGCCTTCCCTCTAGTCTTACACTGCAAAATTAGGGACGGCTAGCACAGATAGCCCTCGAGTAGCTTTGTGCGAATTCCCAAAAAACAAACAAACAAAGCCTAAATGGACATCTCATACACCAAAAGTCAAAGTACAAAAGTCGCAAATATATTTTAATTGTTTTGAATTTCGCGCTAAACTACACGAGGGCTATCTGCGCCAGCCGTCTGTAATTTAGCAATGTTAGACTAGAGGAAAGGCAACTAGTGATCACCACCCACCGCCAATTCTTGGGCTACTCTTTCACCAATGAATAGTGGGATTGACCGTTGTGTTATAACTCTCCCACTGCTGTTAAAGGCGAGCATGTTTGGTGACACGTGGATTCGAACTCGCGACCTTCGGATTACCTAACCGGGTGTTTTAACGACTTGGCCATATCTTTTAATGAAGAAAAAATATATAATAGCTGTTATCGCTAATAGTTATTGCAAACGGTGGTTTATATACAACAGTTTTACAAACTTCTAAACAACACTGAGTTTTATATCCGGTCTAGAACAGAATAATTATCGACGATCCAAGTCCACGACGAGCAGATCAGTAAAGTTGATATTGTCACGTCTTACTTAAGCTTGCTAGCTTGAGTGACCTCACACCACTGATCTTTTACCGAAGAAGAAATGTTAATGTCCGAAAGTAATTCACTGAACTTCAACAGTTTGTCATGTTAGAAATCTATAAACGTTTCTCAGTTTTTCGATTTATAGGCGTTAAATACATTTATAGCTTCCGAGGTCTATAATGCACTAATTGTTGCTGTCCAATAATGTTCTTGTGTTACTATCTCTTGGCTAATTGCTCTTACACGAATCACGCAAGTCTGACGAAGTTGGAACAATGTTCGAAAACGCACAAGCATTTCCGTTAAAAAATATCGTTAAATTATTGTTCTCAAGAATCTTCTACAAATCTAGAGAATAGGCGTGACATGCGCAATGCACAGCGAACGATATACGTCACAAGCAAAAGAAAATATGCTGAAACAAGTGTAGGTATTAAAATAAACGTACAACGATGAATCCGTTACACCTTCCTTCTTAGATATTTAAAAATTGGCGTCAGATAGTTTTTACCTAATACACATATAGATATTTATAGTAAATACAATACATTGTGAAAGAATTGTACAGTTTTAAATATCAAGACAATTAATACAAATAACCATATCAGACTAAATTTACACAGCACATGAATGTGCCTAAACACAAATGTTATCTTATTGGCATAATAATAATTACGTGATTTAGACGTTTTTCGAGAGTTGAGACAGGTTTCAAAGGAACAATGTGGATTTTCTGACCAACTGATAGATATCAAAAGTTTTATAAAACTGGGAAACCTCTTGCCTAATTTTTGGTCAAAAGATATGTCTCGTAATTTTGTCACACGTCTTGCTGACTCTTAAATGACTTCTCATGGAAAGTTCATGGACTAGTTTCAATATATCAGAACAATATGCTTTTGGAAAAAAAAAAACAATTTGATAAATTAGCCCAGTTCTCGGAAGCTAGTTTATTTAGTAATGTGCATTTTATCATGAACACTCCATTTTTGAAAAAGTATCCGTTTGGAACTTTCTTCAGCCCATCTTTTGGAAGTGCTTATTTAAATAAAAAAGAGATAAACATTCGTTTCTCTGCTCAGTAATCAGTTTACTTCTCACAAACAGAACTTCACCAGTTGAATCAGATTCCTCACTTTAATTCTTGTCACTTACCGATGAATTGTTAGTAGGATAGTTATTCACAATATTTTCATTGGGTCCAAAATTTCTGAGAAAAATCCATAATATCATCCTCTGAAGAAGTGTCTGTCATTTCTTTTAGGCTTAATTTCTTCACCTAAGTTCAAGTCACTGCACATGAGCGAAAACTTATGGATTCTTCTACACAACAACATCATCTTTACATGAAATAATGATTGGCTCACTAACCATATTGAGTTTGGCAATGAATTTTCACCTCGCCAAATCGTTTCCCAACAAAAATGACACACTATTAACTGGCAGACTAGGTCTCACTTCAACCACAACTGGTCCCGAAACAAGGTCGTATGTTAAATAAATGTCATGAGAGGAACATTATTAAAGCCAGTTTCAACACCCTGGGTAATAACAGCAATGGCAGAACTCGAATATAAAGTGAATATACCCTTTAACAATAATGATTCAGTTGCTCCAGCATCAAGTAAAATACGTATAAGTATGGGATTAGCAGTATTATTTGTGAAATTACAGAACCAACAGACACAAAAAGTTTAAATTTTTCCCTGACTGCATTACCACTCCTATCAGTGGTCACATCAACAACATCGAATGATATGGTGAAACAACATTCATATGTGAACACGGACACACTGGGTGTAGTCTTTTTTTTTTTTTTTTCAAATTCCAGCAATCCGGCATAATATTATCAGGTTTTTGAAGAAATAACAGACGGGCCTTGGTGATTTTGATGAAGTTTTTGTCCTGTCTGCCGGAAGATTTCGAACTTCAAAAGCTGAATTTTTTTTCTAGAATCCTCAACTTTAGTAAATTGAAAAGCTACATTCTTTTGTTTAGTTGAGAGGAATTTCTTTTCATGAAAAGTGGTTTTATGAGTTAAAATGTAATAATTGAAAAGAACAGCTGCTTTTTGTAATGTTTCAACTTTCTTTTCATACAAATAAGTTTTGAGATGGTAACTTGAACAGCATTGAAATCCTTAATTAAACATAATTGACTTAAGCTACCAAAATATCTGCCAATATGCACAGAATTACAAGATCTATCAAAATAAACCTCTTTTTCATGGACGAATTCTATATAAGTTTAAGTATCATGCTTGTGATAACCTCGAAACTTTTGGTGATATGATTTAAGCAAATGTCTCAAAATGTTGTAAATATTTATCAACTTCATTTTCATTAAATGGCGCTACTTTAATATGTCGAATAAGTTTACAGTTGTCATTTTGCCTTGGTCAATTGGAGTTGAGTCTAAAATCCATTTATTTTGGCCTAATTTCTTTCCTGGCTCTGATATAGTTTTGTTCGGCCTTGAAATGTTTACTTTCTTTTTCCACTTCAATACGGGCTTCCTCTTTCTGGGCTCCTTTCTTGCCGAAGCTAATGCTGACTTTTCTTAGCTCGCCTCACACCCTTACAAGCTGACTTTTTTCTGGCAAATACATTTAATGTCCACGTATAAATAATAACGATCGAAATAATTTACGTTAGTTGAACAGTTTGTAATGTTCAAAATCTTGGAACATTCCTGGTGAAATTCTGTAGTTGTCCGATTGATAGGCATTAATCAAAATTAAAACATCCTAGAACTACAACATACTGGCTACAGTCACGCGAGTTTCTTAAAGTCTCAATAATGATCTTGTGCATTTTCGAAAAACAAATATTGTTGATTCTTACACTCACGAATCTTCAACAAAATTAGAGAACAGGTTGGACTTGCGTGATACACAGTTAAGAATATACGTCAAATGCAAAAAAGAAAACTTCTAAAACAAGTATAGGTATCAAAAAGATGACGTTAAATCCATTACACTACATAAAAACCGAAAATATTATTTCATTTCACATCTTCCACTTAGAAAACTTGATAAGGATAATTTGGATAATGTTAATGTTCCAAGATGATCTATACGTGTATTCTTTTGTTTTCCAAACATTGTGTGGAAAAAGGTTGTTAAATAACCTTTCTAAAAGTGATAATTTTTTGGTGGCGTTGTACTACTTATGACACCAAAGAGGTAAAAGAAGTCCTTCAAATGCATGCCTTTCCATGACTGCTTATATCAACTATGGTTTTCACAACAATTTATTCAAAATTATCTCAGTAGAATTCACTCAACTCTCTTTATTCTCTAAAGTCTGTACTCAACCCTTAGTTTACTCAAATGTTTGAGGAATAACATACCCAACTCTTTGCAAGCAATGGATTTGATTACCCAATTGGATTAACTGTATAATCTCTGCATTTTAGTTTTGTACAAACAATTTTTTTTTTCTGGTTTGGTTATATGCAGAAATGTCCAGGCCTAAAAATTTCACCTAAGAAGATGATCAGAGAAATTTTAAAACAAAAATAATATTTGTCTTAATTCAAGAATCACAAGAACAAACACATAATTTGTAGGCCTGTGATGCATTAAAACAATTCAACAGGATAAACTGTTGGGGGATGATTGTATGCACCATACCCCCACCTAAAATGAAGGGGAGTGTTTACACCCCATTCCCCCAGGATCTACGCCCCTGTTAGCTTGGCGACAATGAAAAAAGCAAATGCCTTGAATAAAAACAAAGGTACTTTCTGCTGTAAGGTTACACACACAGTTTTTGAAATTCCTCTCGTGTGTGAAATAAATTAGGGGTTGGGGTTAAAAATGTTGAGAGATGTGTTTTCTCTTATTTGTAAGGTAATGTTACATTGGGCAGTTCTGCTACTCTGTCTTATAAAACGAGGGTATATGAAGACTAAAGGATCTATGTCACTATGTTGTTTGTCCTCAGACGAGAGACAGTCAGTTTGAGATAAAGAATGTGGCAAGTTTTGCCTTTTCATTGGTGTTGTCAGAAAAATTCTGCTATTTAGAATAACGAGTAATGTCGTTTGTACTGTCAGAGTATAGACATCTCAAATGTCGGAGTTGTCCCTCAAGAATAGAGTGTTTGTGATAAGAGGAATGGAAAAATTAAAATGTAAATAGGAGTGGTTGTCAGTGGGTTTGTGATGTACGTTGGTAGTAAATGTAGATCTGGAAATGTGAATAGTGATGCCTAAAGAGATCTGCACGTTTAAGTGGCTGAGAAGCAACTAAATGAGACCATCTTCTACAGACCCTCAATGACGATCTCATTCTCTGTTTAAAGAAACTCATTAAATACAGCATAGAAAAACTTAACAAATCTTGGAGACAACAGTTTAACACGTGTCACTTTTGTTCAACACGAAGTGGTGCTTAGAAGTTGTGGCAACTGTGTGTCTCAAGTTTGTTCAACAAGAACTGATGTTTAGATTTTGTACGAGCTGTTTACTGTGTGTTTAGTTTTGATATCAGCTGTTTAACTTCAAGATTGTACAACATGAACCAATATTTAAGTTTGGAAGAAACTGTATAACATATTCATAGACTTTTCAACAGCAACTGACAATGTTATATTTCTTTTAATTTTTATGACAACATAATTTCTGAGCTGTTTAACAGGAACTGTAATAGAAATGTATCACGTTTAATTCTGTTAACAGATGGACATGGTTATTTAGCATATTTCAAAATAGTTTAACAGGAACTAACATGAGAATATTAAATCGTCGATAACAAGTAGTTACACACTACTCTCCAAGAAAACTGAGAGAAATGTGAAGGGAAACAGATAGATACATTGATCAATAGCAGTAAAAGAATGACTTGGTGCATGCAAACAGGTAAAAGAACCATTGAAGAAAGACAGGTTGTGATCTGAGAACATATTTTCCATGGAACATCCTTTCACATATGTATTAGTACCACCTCACTGGGTAAAGTGTCCATTAAAATCTCCCAAGATGAAAAAGAGACATGGTAACTGTTCTACAACATCATCAAAGTGTGGCTGGCTGTCTCTCCAGAAGACAAGAGGACAAACACTGATGGCATTCTAGTTATAATTGGTTGTTGATGTGTGTGTGTATTTTTACGTACATATGTAGATTTTGGTCTACATGCCCCATCCACAATTTTGTGGTTACAATTGAGTTATAGAATCTATCCAGTTTATGGTGAGAAAGTACATAGTTCATTATATTTACATTTATACATCACTATTGCTTGCACCTCTTGATCCATTTTTCACCAATTCTGGTTTAGTTTCCAACTTCCTATGCAAGAGCATACCTGTTCCAGAAGCACCCCATTTGTGTGCTTCGTTCACCTCAGAGTACAGCTGTACATTATGGATAGTTGTATCCAGTCAGTTACTCTGCTGTGCATCTAAACTGACACTTCTACGTTTTCAGAGTAGAGATAATACCATATCAGAAGTTATTTTTTAATACCAAAACATAAATTTCCCATAGGTAAATCACACCTATCCTCCTTATGGCCAGTGTTCTTTTAGAACAGCCCAATTCTTGAAAGTGAAGATTAAGGAGGAACAGTAGAGGGAGAGAGATGTGCCCCAACTGGTGGAGAATAGTCACATGACATGCACATGTTCAGAAAAAACATAAACTTTATAGTGTATAAAGACAAGTGCACAGATTGCAAAAATCTTTTTTTAGCAATGCTTACAGGGTAAAGATTAATTGAGAAAGCTTTGAAAAATAGGAGGTAGATACCTATCAAAAATGCATTTTAAGTATAAAAGTGTTAACACATATCTCAGCACAAGAGTTTTACATGTTTAATTGGTTGCTAAAATATGTAAGAGCTTCAAGTTTTTATACACTAAGAATGAAAATTGTAAAAAAGATTTTTACTTGCAGAACATTGTTATTGAGATCCTGATTACCTTAAGTCAATCATTTAAAATATCTTATCAAATCATCCTGGAAAAAAATAAAAATAAGAAAATTTGTTTGTTTGTTTTGGAATTTCACACAAAGATACTCGAGGGCTATCTGTGCTAGCCGTCCCTAATTTAGCAGTGTAAGACTAGAGGGAAGGGAGCTAGTCATCACCACCCACCGCCAACTCTTGGGATACTCTGTTACCAACGAAAAGTGGGATTGACCGTCACATTATAACGCCCCACGGTTGGGAGGGGCGAGCATGTTTGGCGCGAATCCACGACCCTCAGATTACAAAGCGCACGCCTTAACGCGCTAGGCCATGCCAGACCCTGATAAGAAAGAATTAAAAGACATTTAAAAATGTCACTGAATCAGAAAATTTTCATTGCTGGTTTATCTATCTGTATTAAGGGTGCTAAATTTGAATTCCAAAATGGACACAATTTTCACTGAAGTTGTGGTGTCTGGGGAACAATATTAGGATACTTTCAAACTGTAAAGTCGTGTTTCTTTTATCATGCACTAGGGTCTCATAAGATTTCTTTTTCAAGCAAAACAAATATTCTGTTCTTCATGTGAAAATACGTAATTATATCTCAAATAATGCTGTATCTTATCATGATGTGATAACATTTCAGAGATTGTTGTGAGAAGAACGTAATCCAGAGAAAATGATTTATCAATCCATTACATTATACAAGTATTAACTGTGTAGGCAAGAATTTGTTCTTTAATAACCTTAGTAAATCTTCTGCAAAACGTTATCCGAAGCTGGTGCATAATTTGATAAAAGTAGGAAAAGTCTTTTGTCTCATTGTTGCCATTCCAATTTCAGAGGATCTGGATCTTTTGGATGCAGGACAAGATCTAGTTGCCAGATAAATTTCAGTGCAAGAGCACTGAAGATATTTTTTAGCTAGATTGTCAGAGTTGGTGGGAATTTCACCACAACATGGTCAGTTTTCAGTTGTTTGAATAAGTGTCATTGTAAATCCTTTGCTTTAAAAAATTTACACTGTTAGGACAGAAAACAAGATTATATAAGAATTGTTTACAATCATCACACACTTCTTTAAAATGTTTATCTCCTTTGCGAAGCCTTTGTATTGCATGGACGACAGTTGTCTTTGCATTCACGTAGGAAGAGAAATAAGCTTTCTTCCCTTTTTAAAAAAAAATTGTTTTGTCATATCGCAGCCATTCAGAATAGGTTAATTGATCAAAGTAAATGCCATTTCTTCACCAAGTTTATCAAAGACCAGATGTAGTCTGATGGTAAGGTGATGCTGATTTGTTCCTGTGATTGAGAAAACACTGGGACCAACTTGTGGTGCTCTGTATCCGGACAACAATAAAACATCAGTGTTATGTGATTAAAGATGAATTTCGAGAACTTTACTTTCAGTTTCAACAGTGTGGAAAATCATAAGAGTATTTTCTTCTTCCTGTTGCCAACCCTTATTCTCCCTTGAAATTGTTCATTATTTGCATTGACATTCATTCTTATAGCAATCATCAAATTCTTTTTCACTTTGCTTTTGTCAATCAACGTGTTGAGAAATACAGAGCAAGTGAATCTTTGATGCTGTTGCTTGCTAAAAAAGATTTCTAGTCTTTTATGGGAGTTGAATGTTGAACAACGAATGATTTTAATCCCTTTGAGTTTCTTCGACGTTTCCACGGTTCTTTCTTTCAAGAACAAATCCTTGGGGTACTTGTCAAATACAATCCTTACTTGTTGATATTCTCTGTTTCTACTGTGAATTAGTTGATCACATGCTTCACAAAATTCTCAACATGTTTTTAAGTTTCTCACAAATTGTATTTCAAGTCCACTGAGTAACTGCATTTACTGTTTTGTTTAATTAATAATCAAAATGTTGAAGAAATTTGTTGAAAAGGAACTTTCCTGTGGTTGAAGACAATTCTTTTGTGTATTAAGTATTTTGTAATGTGTCTTGGTTTATATGCACTCAAATAAAAGTTCAAGTTAAAGGTAAGTTCAAATGAACTTTGAGTAGCTGTTTGTAAAAGATATTCACTTGGAAAAATATTCTATCAGTAAAATCTAAAAAATATATGAAAAAGTTTATGATAAGTAAATAAATATAATATTTACTTATTTTTATTAAAAACCTACAATGCAAATCATATGTTTTCTTTCATGTACTTCTTAGATTTTTCTTGTACGCACTTTTTATACTTATTTATATAAAATATTTTACATATTTTTCCCTTAGCAAAACATCTGTGATAATCAAATTCAAAATATTTACTGTGCATATCAAGACCCAGAATACCTCAGATGTTTAGCTTATATTGTGAAAGAAGACCAGACAAACTTTCATTATTGTCATGCTTTTTATGCTAAGAATGTGGTGAGTATTTTGATGGATTTAAAAATATTATATGTAGTTACTTGAAAAAGTACCAAGCCTTTCTTATGTCATTAGATTGATATATTGGTTGTTTTCCCATTTGTTACCAAGCTAAGAAGTTCTTATTAACACCAACATTGGAGCACTTAACATAAAGCTGGCTATGAAAATAGCATGCACTTTACAGGTTGAAACCAACAATTTTGAATAACTGCCCCTGTGCAGTTTTAAACATAAAGCATTTCTGAATTAATATATTTTCTGTTATATTACCAACATTTTTAATTAAAAACATTCCTTTTTCTTGCAGTTATAGTAGTCACATACACAAGAATATATCATATTTTTATTATAGATAAACACAACAATTTAATTCCAGTGTCATCATCATCCTGCAATTAATTTAAAAGTAAATCATTATTTTTAAGTTTTGTTTTCTGTTAAATGATAAGTATACATAAAACATCTCTTACATTATTAAGAGGTGTGAAGCTCTGAGAAAGAATTAGCAATTTTTGAGATTTTTTGACTGTTGCACAAGTAAACACGAATGACGTAGAACAAAGGCACTGAAATGTTCCAGAATTAAACAATAACATGTACAGTATAGACTACAGAACATTGACAATTTTATTATTTCTAAACATTTAATTTGGTAAAGCTACATATTTGTATCGTTAAATATGTACAATACTGTCAAATGTCTAATAAACCAACCAAAACATTTGAAAAAGTATTCATATCCTTGAACTACCAACCATCAAGTTTAATGTCTGAAATGTACATATTTTATTTTTAAACTTATTGAATTATTCAATGATATCTGTTATAGAATAGAACAAGTTAATTGGTACAATTATTACTGAAGTAGAGATATTTTTAGGAGAAATCTGCACAATGAAATAATGGTAGATGATACATTTTAAATGTATATATTTAAAAGTCATCAACAATTCTGAACAGTTGTTAAAATGTTTTTTCTTTCTTCATTTCATCTAACAGGACTGGAAAGACCAACTTCAGGTGACTGACAGTGGTTCTTATACTTTCCTGTTAGTCTTCCTGGTGGGTTATGATCATTACCATTATGCTACAGAAGTCCTTGATTTCTTTTCTTTCTGTAGTTTATCTCTTAACATTGTAAACTGGATGTCAACATTGGTTTTGTGCCTTTTATGTTTTTAATTGCTGTTTTGTTTTACCTTCATTTCCTTTTGCGAATTTTACTACCTTTACTTTACTTTTACCTTTATACTGGACGTTTGGTGCAGATAGCTTAGCAACTTTGTACCATTAAACACTAAATCAACCAGCCAACCAACATCTCTTAGGGAAACCCATATTCTTCCATTTTCTGTCAGAAGCAAATCAGAACCTTCTTTCCAAAAGTATTGTGGAATCTGTGGGTCATTTCATCTTCTATTCCTGGTTGTTTGTCGTCCATTAACAGACAATCTGAACATATTATTTTTTTATAGACAAAGTTACAACATTATGTCACTTTGTCAGGTGCTTCCTCCAAGTTTGTGAATGACAAAGGTTTATTTGCCTGATGTTAACTTCCACATGTACATATCCTCAATATCTTGTTGGTTTCTTTGATTTAACTGCAGGGTCTGTCAATACCAAACTGTTTTGTTTGGCCTTCCATTGGCCTCCTCCATTTTTACGTTGGGTAATCAGAGTTGGTGATAGATGATCCATTCCCAGGAACTTCAGTTACATCACTACATGGACAAATGACATTTTCTAGCTTCATCGTGGACAGTAGTTTTGCTTCCTGGCACACTTGGATGGTTCCTGAAGATAGATATGTGTGTTCTGACCCCAGCTCAATGTTTTTTTTTTTATGTTGAGACTTCTTTTTCAATTTCTGCTTCATTCGTTTCTATGTCAATAGAGCTTTCAGTTCAAAGAGCACATTACTGCTTGAAAAGGTCTATTACTAAAATGTAAAACAGGTAATAATCATGGTGTGATTAAGCAAATTTGTCACTACCTTACAACAATGTAATATTCATGGTAATATTCCTAACTAAAGTAACAACTCCAGTAATTTGGCTGCTGTAATAATACAGTGGATAACACCAAAACTAACTTTATTCACACCAGAATAATGTGTAACACACGAACTAAGTAACAGTACATATACAGTTACTGGATATGTTTTTTTAACGTTACATTACTTGAACTTAATACTTCAGGTTCTGTTAGACCATCAAAGACTCAAGTACTAAACAAACAGTAACACTGAACAAGTAAAATGAAATGTATCTACGTGAAAGAGATATTTATACCAACTTAAACATTGTCATTCAGTGATATATACAAGTTATAAATCAGTTATAATGTGATAAAACTCGCTTGAAATATATCATAAACTGTAATTCTTGTTTTACAGTATAACAACAGTGGCAAATAGCACATCTATATGATATGAAGATACCACTCTTCAAGTGTATAAAGAGACAATTGTGTTGTCAATAGATTGACTCATTTCTAATGAGGTAATAGTGTAGAACAGTTCAGAATGTTTACTTAATAATAAAAGTGATGGTGAGAGTACAGGGGAAAACATACTTTATCATTTTGTTTACCCACACATGTTTTGTACATAAAGAAACAAAAAATAAAAGTAAACCATTGAATTCCATTTTAACATCAAAAGTAATTTTTAAACAAAACAAATTTTGTGTTAATTTAATCTTTTTCAGCTCTGTCAACATTCCATGAATTCTTAAGGGATTCAAAATAATCTTTGTCTTTTGTTTGAGGGTTACTGATAAGTTCTGTTGTGTGGAGGGATTCATGTCATTAAACCATGAACAAATGATCTTTAACTCTGTGGAACATGGTTACAAATTGAATAAATTCGTGGAGAACTTCTTTATATCCACACAAATTACAATAACTTTTACAGTATACTTACAAATATACTTGTGGAACTCAAACATGATCTGATCCTTTTGTTCACCTTGAGATATTCAAAGTTTCCATTCTATAGAAAAGTAGTTAGTCAGTACTAACTGCTTCTTATTCTGCATACATTAAACTGAACTTTAAACATGAGCATTAAATTATATCTCAATCTAACTTCTAGTAGTTAACAAAGTCTTTTGGATTCTGATTTGTTTGTTCTCTATTTGATTTTATCCTACTTCTTTAGACCTGTGGGTGGATTAGTTAACTGATGAGTCCAAACTTAAAGAGAAAGTGTTGCTGAGTTGTTTGAAAAAGATGTACATGACCATCTGTGTAAGGTAGGTATTCAGTGTTTATTGGCACAAAGCTACAAGGCAATTTGTGCCAGACAAGACGTGGTACAGTGTAGGTATGGGGAAGTTAAGGCAAAAAGTAAAATATGTAAAATTAGGAACTGCCAGGAAAACTGAAGCAAGAAATACACCCTTGCTGACAGTCACCTGAAGTTGGCCTTTCCAGTCCTGGGCTCAGTTCAAAAGAAAAATAAAAACTAAAATGTGTAAAATTAAGATTTGTCAGGAAGACTGAAGCATGAAGATTGGATTTGCAGTCAGTCACCTGAAGTTGGCTTTTTCAGTCCTGGGTTCAAGTCAAAATAAAAATTGAAATGTGTAAAAGAAATCGTGTTAAAACATTAAAATCTGTAAAATAAATCATGCTAAAACACTATATATTCCAATAGAAAACCTTAAATTAAGTGTAAAAGACGAATGGCTCTTAAAAATGTAAAAACACGAGTGAGATGGGCAATATCACCTATAACATGAGCCAAAGTTAAGGGTAACCTACCTTACAAATATTGTTAAAATGGTGTCGTCGTTCTAGGTTGTAACGACGGCATGACAACAAAATGTGGATGATTGTAATTTGAGTGCCACATAAACCACACATTGGTGCAGCACTTCCTGATAAAAGGAAGTAGTGGGTTCAAAAACTGTGACCAATGCGTAGCATTACCAAAACAATCTCTTCTTTTCGATCCTTACAGAAGCAAGAGGGTCAAAGACCTAGAGAAGGTTTTATTTCAAAAAGCTTGTTATTGTTTTGCTCATTCCAGGTTGCCTGCCATCTCGTGTACAGTCTGGATTTGATAATTGGACCAAAGTTCATGTATGGAATGGGTACTGGGATGATAGATCCAGAACAGACAGACTTTACTGCTCTGTCGGCCAGCTCATTCCCACAAATACCAACATGTCCTGGTATCCAAAATAATTGGACAGAGACAGGTGAGGGAGAAAGATGGGCCAGTTTACTTTCGATATTGATGAAAAGAGGGTGATGACTATCATGGAATGATATTGCATTATTTAAACATGATTTAGAGCAAGAGAGATGGCAGACAATTTGGCAGTGAAAACAGAAACTGTAGGGGGAGTCTGTATTTTACAATCGAACTATCACAAACCATGGCTGAACCCACTGAGTCACCCGATTTGAAACCATCTGTATATATACGAATGGATGGATCATATGAAAGATGTTCAGTAAAGAAAGAGCGATATTTTTAATCTGGTGTATCTGCTTTCCTCAAATGACTCAAAAATAGGTTATAATTGGGGACATAAATTTGCCTTTAACTGCAATGTTATTCAAGGATAAATCCAAATCTTCTAGTTGTGCCTGGATATAGAGACTAAAAGGAACAATGGCAGATTTTCTGTTATGAAAAGGTGTGATCCATTGTAGTTAAAAAATACGACTCCAGGTAGGATGCTGTGGTAAGGATTGAAGTTTGGAAGCATACATTCGAGACAGTTGCAAATTGTGAATATATAGAGGGGATTCCATGAGATTCCGCAGACAGGCTTTGCACGGGAGAAGTACAAAAGGCTCCAATGCAAAGCTCAAGCCCCTGGTAATGGTTGGGATCCAAGATTTTCAGTGCTGAGGTTCTGGAAGAACCTTAAACTACAGACCCATAGTCAAGTTTGGATCGGATGAGGGCACGATAAATTTTGAACATGGAGTATCGATCTGCTCTCCAAGAAGTAGAAGAGAGGACACGAAGAATGTTCAATACTTTTAGACATTTGATACGAAGTTGCTTGATGCTATAATATTTAATTTACAATCAAATATAAGACCTAAGAACTTTGCTTCAGGGAAGACAGAAAGTACAACATCATCAAGACGTAGTTCTTGATCTAGGTGGATTTTCAGTTTGCAGCAGAAGTGTACACAAATGGTTTTAGAGAGTGAAAGTTTAAAACGACTTGCCGATGGAATTTATCTTAAACATGAAAAGTGTGATACTCAGTTTACAGCCATGAGGAACACAAAGTTCCTGTGACAAAAAAATGAGAAAGTGTTGAGCCCACACGGACTTGGAATCGACACTTCATTAAGAATTGCTGGAAGAAAAGGGGTGAGTTTCCACGCAATCCATATGAGTGAAGGTCTCGTAAGATGCCATATCTCCATGTTGTATCATAAGCTTTTTCTAAATGAAAAAAGCAGTAACAAGGTGT
Source organism: Carcinoscorpius rotundicauda (assembly GCA_011833715.1). Lineage (NCBI taxonomy): Eukaryota > Metazoa > Arthropoda > Merostomata > Xiphosura > Limulidae > Carcinoscorpius > Carcinoscorpius rotundicauda. The sequence goes on from CM022399.1 coordinate 38,794,507, forward strand.
TGTCGCCTTAAAAAGGCTTCTGATTGATGTTTCAAGATGAATTAAATGGTCTATCGCAGAGTGTTGTCTTCTAAATCGACACTGAGTAGGTAAGAGGAGGTTGTTTGATTCTTGAAACCAAACGAGGCGGGCATTGGTTATCCTCTCTAAGATCTTTCTGAGACAACTTGTCCAAGCAATGGGATGATAATTCGAAGGAATCGTGGATCAGTCCCAGGTTTCAGAACAGGGAGTATGATAGCTCATCGGCAAGCATTTGTTTTGATATTTTTCTGCCATATCCGATTAAAGACAGCTACGAGAACAGTAGGAGAGTTCTGGGAAAGGTGGTGTAATATCTCATAATGTATATTATCAGGTCCGACTGATGTATTGCCAGACCAATGAATAGCAAGTTTGAGTTCCATCAGTGTAAGAGGGCGATTGTAGTCGTGGGAATGGTCAGTTGAAAAGAAAAGATGCAGATGTTCTGTCTATGTTTTAATGGCCAAAAAGGAAGGGGATAAATTTGAAGAGCTAGATACACGAGAAAAGAAGTCCCCAAGAGTATTAGCAATACTCTATGCATCTGCAACTTCGTGACCATCAGATGGTACGATAGAGAGGGGGTAGAAGTATATCTTCCACTCACCCTCTGAATCTTATCCCACATAACTTTTGTGCTGGTGATTGAAGAAATGCTGTAGGTGCATTTAATCCAAGATTTCTTCTGGCTTTGACGTCTAACTTGCCGAGCATGTGCACGGGCTTGCTAAAGTGCAATGCGGTTTGAGAGCGTGGGGTATCTTCGAAATTTATCCCAAGCACACTTCTGAGTTTTCGGTGTTAAAAAACAGGCAGAATTCCACCAAGGGCAGGGATGCTGTGGGGAACGTGTTGAGGTTTTAGAGATGCATCGAGTAGCAGCTTGTATAATGCTGTTGGTTACTGCTGCTACACAATCATCTGTGAGATGGCAAGATCCAGTTTCAAGAGAGTAGTGAAAGAAGGCCTGTTGGCACGGACCAACTTCCACCGAGGTACATGGGACAAGTGGTACTGACCACGGTCGATCTCTCGTAAGATGATGGGAAAATGATTACTACCTTGTAGATTAATGCCAATCTCCCAGGAAAAGTGAGTGAGTTGTGAAGGGGAACAGGCAAAAAGATCTATAGCTGTAAATGACTGACCAGGTGCATGAAAATATGTGTAAGAGCTTGAATTAAATAGAGCCAGGTTGTGGTTCAGGAGTGTATGCTCTATGGTGCGTTCTCTCATATCAATACGGGAGCCACCCCAGAGGGGATTATGCCAACCCCCAGTGGGGTAGGCAGTTGCTCAATGAGGGTATCGAGATCTGATTGATTCAGGTGTAAAGTGTAGAGAGCAAATAGTGATGGTACAACCCAAGGAGACAGAGATGGCTACTGCCTTCAAGTGTGTGGTGGATGACATGGACCGGGTGGGCACGATAAGTGCAACTCCCCTATGTCCACGTCCTTCACATAGCCTGTCGTTCCGGTATAATGAATAGTGGCGGATAGTAGCTGTATTTGTAGGCTCTAGAAATGTTTCCTGCAAAGAAAGGCATATGGGATGATAAGTCAATCAGATCTTTGATGTCAGTCACATTTGATTGAAAACCTCTTCAGTTCCATTGGATGAGTGTGGCCATGTGTGATTATTTTAGAGGAGAAAACGGTAGAGAGTCCTTCTGCCAACGACTGTGTTTTTTTCTTTATTGCATGTGGGTCTGTCGCCCTCTATGGATCCTGCTCGAGCTCGAATGGTTGGGTCTGAATTTATCCATACAAATACTAATGATTACGGGCACGAACAAGTTGTTTGTTTAATTTTTGGTGTATTAAGAGAGGAAGACTCATGGAAACATTTTGACTTGAAGAAGGTGAAGTCAACAATGACTGAAAGGTGTGGTCAGGACAGAGATGGAAGGAGATATTTATGAGGGGTGTTATTGTTTCTTAAGTATTAAGATAACAGAAATAGTAATTATTTTAGTCATAATGAAGGATACATTTTAAGTTATTACTGTAAATCTCCATGTTACACAAGGTGATATCATCTGTGAAGCGTGCAGGGAGTTTAAGGTTACCTTCTATGGTACTGTACAGATAAGTTTTTAAAATATGTAGACAAAATATAATTCTTGAAAGGTCTAACATTATAAAGAGGTTAAAAATCTGTTGTTGCTTGTTTAAATGCTTTAGTTGTTTTTTAGCTATTTCCAATATTTCAAATTACTCATAATTTTTATTGTTAAGTAAGCTTTATAGTTTTGGAATAAATCCATGTGTATGTGTGTGTGTATCATCTTTATAAACATTAGGAAATGAAAAGCAATTTATAATGTAACATCAACAATTATTTAAACTAGTATTCAAACATTCCAACATCTCTATACTGTAGTTGTATCTATAGGGATGTCAAATAATAACTTTTTGTGAACAGCATTGTCAGTCGATATTTATACTCACTACTAATTGCAATATAATATGAATAATGAGTAAAATCTGAGAACGATACTCAGAACCAGAGTCAGTTTACCATTTTATGTTTAACTAACACTTTATATTTGTGATAAATGTAATCAGAGATTTTAAATTGAGTTGATGTTATTCTATTGTTACAGTTTGATACGTTTGTTATCAAAATCTTAGTGTAAAATACCCTGAATACATCATAAAAACATATCAAAAATAACTTTATTAAATTCATTTAACAATACATTTTATACTTATCAATTTGGCACACTTATTACTTATTTTTATCCAGCACTGATAACACAGTTTTTGTGTATTGAGAACTTATACATGCATCTTCGAAAATAATGGAAAAGTAAGGTTAATCACACAAACCACAATACAGTAATTTATTAGCAGAATGTATGAAATAAACTAATGAATAACATAACATTATTCAGGTGTGATAAAGCTATTGTAGTAATAACTCTTTGAAGTTACTGATACTGCCATAAACACTGAAAACTTAATATTTGTCAGACCCACAATAGTTAGCAGTTAATTCATTTAAATATTAATATTAAAACAAATTAATAAATAATGGTTTTTCTGTGTCACGTGTTGGACTGCATACATCTTCGGCTTTAATTATTTATTTGTGATATCCAAAGACAAAGTCTGTAGTTTTTTTTAAGAAATAGAAACTTAAATTACCAATATTTACAAGATAGAATGTAAAATAAGAACCTCCTGTTTTATGATAAATTATTACATTCAGATAATTAAACAAGTTGGTCACAACCATCTCTCTCGTTTTTGGAAATGCTTATTTAGATATACTGTTTTTCTTTCACAAAAGACTGATTGTTGAATCCAGTTCTGTTAATTCTTTGTTCATATGACAAACACACAATTCATTAAGAAAAATGATAAACTCTTATCGTTCTGTATGTTGATATTACCATTTGTTTGTTGGGCCCAGAATGGTCAAGTGGTGAAGAGACTTGGCTCATAATCCGAGGGTCTTGGTTCAAATCCCCGTCACACCAAACATGCTAGCCTTTTTAGCCATGGGGGCATTATAATGTGATGGTCAATCCCACTATTCATTTGTAAAAGAGTTGCCAAAATTGGCAGCAAGTGGTGATGACTAGCTGCCATCCCTCTCGTCTTACACTGCTAAAGTAGGGAAGACCAGCACAAACAGCCCTAGTGCAGCTTTGTGTGAAATTCAAAACCAAACAATTCGTTTGTTGAATCAAGATGTGGTAAGTTTTTGTTCAGATGATATGGGTGAATGCCACCATAGAGAAACAGTAGATTTTTACAGTTCTACTTATTACTGTGATAGTCTGATTGTTGAACCAAGAGTGCTAATTCTTTGTTTGGATGATATTCACACAATTTATTAAAGAGAAGCAACAGATGCTTACAGTTCTACATACTAATGTGGTTTTAAGAGAAATGTGGATATTTGTGACTTGTTCCACAACCACAATTATTCTTTCACAATAGTTCATAAAGTCTGTTGAAAAATAACAATTTATATGGATATGACTTGTAAATCTAACACTGAATTAGTGTGTACAGTTACACCCTTCACCATGTGTTGTGTACATTGGTGCAAGCACATTATAAAGTAAACAGTAATGTTCTGTGATGACAAGAAAACCCACTTATAGAGAAAAATATACATGTAAAAACGGCTTGTATGGGTAGAGAAAACTCTCCGTGGAGGAGCGAAGATGGAGTTTTCTCTACCTATACCAGCTGTTTCTACATGTATAAAAAGTAATGTATTCTTGAACTACTTTTGGTAAGGATTTATATATGTAAGTAACATTATTTTAATTTAGCTTCACATTAATACATTCTTACATTACATGTTAAGCATGTAATGTAAAATACTCAACATCTTGTATTGTCATACTTTGAATGTTTAATTCAGTTGTACACTTTCAGTTATGATTATTTAAACTACATTAAGACGTTTGCCACATTGAATTATTTTGTTTTTATAAATTTCAATGCCTTATGTTAATTTAAATGTTGTTTGAAATTATATCTTCGGATATTACATGTCCACTGACTGACCTGATTGTGATACACATTTCAATTCTGTGACTCACCAATAAAGAATGGATTATGAAAGTTTACTTATCAGACACAATATATTATTAAGGCTTGTTTAACTGTTTGTGTTTTCAATACCTGTAGTACAAGACATACTCAAGTTGAGGGGTTAGTATGAGCTGATATTTCGTGTTTAGTATGTACAGTGGAACTTACTGGTTTAAATAAATAGGAAGCTTTCATCGTGACATACTATTATAATGTGTGTTTTATTTTTACACGTTTTGATCTTATATAAAAATACTTTATCTGGCAATAAAAATTTGATTTTTAAAGCATAGAAACAAAAGTGAAAATAAATAGTAGAGCCATGGCAACATATGTAAACATCTGTAATGAATGTTTTGAACTACACATATTTCATCTTCAGTACAATAAAATTAATGAATTAAACAATCTTTAGTATAAATATGAATATAAACATTCAAAACATTTTATAAACAAATAAAATTACTTTTATAAAAAAGCAATTATTTCTGAATAAAAAAGTGGTTGTTGAATGGTTACAAGATGAAAACATATTTACATTAAAAATTACTATTTAATTATTTATTGAAATGCTTTTGTCAATCATCAAGGGCTTGTTTTCTGGTATCAATAATAATAATCGTATTGTTTCTGTTAAATTTCGAAAGATATATACTATAAATCATTGTACACACACCATAATGGATTATTGTTTACTGACAGCTACATTGAAGTTATTTGGATTGCTTGTAGACATAATCATGATTTTAAAAGTTTGATTTTTCCAATATAAGATAAGATTTTATTTTGAAATCGATACTTTGAAAACAATCGCAATTCACTTTTTAAGCATTTTTGAATTGTGATAAGAACGAAAGGATTTTTACGCTGCTGTTAATTGTTTTCGACGAAGATACGCTAGAATAATTCCAGTAGTTATCCCTAAAACAAGGATAATACTAACTGACAAAACAACCATCGCCAACACTCTTTTGCGTCGTTTATCAAAGTACTCCTTTCGTAATAACTTACCCTTTCTTCCAACACTCCACGGATATGATTCAACCAAGCCCCCTAGCTGTAAAAAGAGAAAATGATAAAATTATTAAGTAGCGTGCAAAATAAATCTTATTTTGTTTATTTTTTGCCAGTTACCTTCGAAGAAGTTTAATTTTACTTGAGCAATATGTTACAACTTAATGGTAATATAAATATTTATATATGTTTTATTTCTTTAAAGTTGATATAAAAACCTCATATAATGTACGAGAACTTTAGAGATATAGGCGAGTATTGTGTGGAATGTAAAATATTGGGTGGTAAGTATGATAGTTAGAACGTTGTTAAAATATTTTTGGTGGGAATATTGCATATATTTTTGTAAAATGCAACATTTCGTGAGACCTAGTCACACACAATATTAAAAGTAAAATATATACTCAACTTACGTATACATCCAATTGTAAACCTTCTTTGTAACCTGTTTTAAGATGACACTAGTATAATCCGGTTTTTTGTTCTGATGTAAATTATTTAATAAAAGTAGCAACCATACTTCTGATATATTATTTATGCTATGTTTTAATTCTTTCTTCTCTAAAGTTTCCATAAGTTTCTTGTGTTTGACTGTTTACCTATATACAGTAATTTCACATTTTAAAAATTAATTTTATATTGTTTTTCAACGATTTGTTCATGTACTTTTCATTATTTTCGGTTTTCACGTTCCCTCCTTTTAGTTGCTATTAATTTAGCGTTTGTTTCCTAGGTAAAACCTTTCGCACTACATTCATTCTATATTATGCATTGAACCTTTGCCATATTTTTGTTTTTGTTTTTTAAATTCGCACAAAGCTACACGAGAGCTATCTGCGCTAGCCGTCCCTAAATTAACAGTTTAAGACCAGAGAGAAGGCAGTTAGTCATCATCACCCACCGCCAATTTTTGAGCTACTCTTTTAGTAACGAATAGCAGGATTGATCGTCACTTTATAACGTCCTCACGGCTGAAAAAGCGAACATGTTTCGTGTGATGTGAATTCGAACCGCGACCTTCAGATTGCCAGTCGAGTACCCTAACCACCTACACATGCTGGGCCACCATATGTTTTCGTTTTGACACCATTTCAACACACTGCTTTTTGTATTAATTTCTAATTTATTTATTCTTTTTAATTTTTATGGTGAACTTGTTTCCTTTACTTATATCACATGCGAATTAATAGTTTGTTAATTGCCCCCCAGTGGCTCAGCGGTATGTCTGCGGACTTACACGCTAAAATCCGGGTTTCGATACCCGTGGTGGGGAGAGCACAGATAGTCCATTGTATAGCTTTGTGCTTAATTCAAAACAACAACAACAACAGTTTGTTAATTAATAACAACTACAAATAGACTGATTCACAAATATGTTTATTGTTTTCGTGGATTTTTGGTCAACTCTCCTGTTAATCTGTTTTTATCCATTTACTCTCAGTTAATTATTTAGTTGATTTTTCATCGATTATGTTTAAAGCTATTGATTTCCTGTTTTAAAATACTATTCTATATATTGAATTTAGTTTTCAAAATTTTCGTTGTATGTCATAAAATCATTTTAATGTTTTGATTTTAAATTGTTTATTGTGTGCAGAGAAACCAGCTTGCATATCTTTCATCACATGTGACCAATTTGTGGGTTTTAACTGTGGTGTGTTTTCTTTTGTTTAGGTTTACGTTTAGGAAATTTAGACAGCCATGTTATTTTTTCTTCTACTTTGTCCTTATGTTGTTTATAAACGCATTAAAAACCCAATTTCTTCGTCTCCTTTGAATAAATGTAACGATATCATCAGCACACCTCCACCAAACTAGTGGTAAAACAAAGCTGTATTTAAAATATTTATTACTATATTGGGGAGAAATCGTTTTGCCAATGTTAGATATAATGAGATTCTCATTTCTACACCTTTTCTTTATACAAATATATTTTGCAGACATAAAAAGTTTTTGTTTCAAATGCTTCCCTCTTATATTTTGCCGTTATTTTAAAATATCATTTTCATGACTGTTTATTTTGTTTAATGGAATTTCACTGGTACTTGAAAAAAAAAAAAGCAAAACGTGTTGACTCCGTATTAAAGCTATGTATATGTATATATTTCTTTTAGGATTTTTATTTTATACCGTGTTTCTCCGAAAATAAGACAGGGCTTACATTAATTTTCACTCCAAAATATGACACTAGGGCTTATTTTCAGGGGATGTCTTATTTTGATATATTAAAAAAATGAAGTTACAAAGTAAAAATTACAAAAACTATTAAACTAACCATTTAAAATAAACTATTATTAAACTATTAAACTAACTGATTAATACTTAAACAAGCTAATTAACTAACTATTAAACTAATTAATAAATTAATTTTTTTTATTTCTTTCCTTTTCCTGCCACTCTTAACTAGGGCTTATTTTAAGGGTAGGGCTTATATTAAAACTATCCCTAAAAATCACACTAAATCTTATTATCGGAGAAACACGGTAGTTGGTTTTTAGTGTTGTGTTTTTTGTGTGCATTTTTTGAAAATTAAAACTAATTTTTACATAATTAACAATTGAAGCAATCGCAGGTTTATAAGATAAGACTCATTGTGCACCTTTGATGCTTCATATATATACTGTGGTATTCCAATATCTATACTTTGTAAAAGCAAATAAAAATAGATGTTGATAAAATATTTGTCTTTTCGTTTCTTTAAAATATGTTTAGTTTTTTTTCTCACATTTTATTAAAATTTTGTAGAGTTTTAAATGTATTCTTTGACCTGTTTTCTTGTATTCCATTGTTGATATTATTACAAAAGTATCACGTCTATTAGGGTTTTTCCCATTATTTGTCTTTTTAATATACGGCTTGAAAACGAGGAGTATTCAGGCAATCACTCTTTCTAAAAACATTACAATTTCTTCAAATTAATCTCAAGGTTGTACAAAGAACACAAGTTAGATTTACTTTTTCTATAAAATTCCGTTTTCAATTATTTTTAAAGAAAATTTGATATTTCACAAAACTAACTCAGCACGATCTCATTTTGTATCAGTATAGGTGTCCAATACTTTGTAATATATAATATTATTGCCATTGATATTGTATAATAAAACAGATGCAATACGAAGCCACAAGGCTGTAATCTTGGAGGGGCCAATCATCAAAATATAAACCAAAAAGAAATTCAGAGATACATCAACACTCAATTTGACTAAGAATAGGAAATAATAAAAAGCTTTTTATTTTATATGTATTGAATCTATTTCTAAGTTGATATTACAACACCGTTGGTAATGTATAAAGTTCTAATTATACAGCATTTATTAACAAACGTTTTATTTATATCTTTGGTATATTGTACAGTACAACAATTTGAATTCTGCGTACAGCATGAATAGAATGTTATTAAAGTTTTTTCTAATATTTAAAATACTCTCACAGCTAACAAAATCTGCATACCATACCCACTTTAATATATTATATCCATAAAGCGGGTCTAATACAAATTAAGGAAATTTATTTCCTTCTTAACAGCAGTTTTGTACATTCGTTCTGTTATATTTGTTTTTAGTAACTGGGTCGTAATTACGGGCAATGACCACCACTGCAAGATGGCGCTTGACTGACATAAACCGCCCAAGAGGAATAAAACGCGGACGTCGTATCTAGTCTGTCATGGAATACCTGTTATGATTTGTCCTATTAAGCATTGGCTTCTGACAAGAGTAAACGAGTGCTTAAAACTTGATAATATAAAGAGTACAAATTTATTACTCGTTACTTGTCATTTGTTAGGGGTATGAACTGAAAGAAAATGTAAAAAAGCGTGAAGGTGGATCATATGCTAATTACAACAAATTTGTTTGTTTGTTTTTGAATTTCGCACAAAGCTACTCGAGAGCTATCTGTGCTAGCCGTCCCTAATTTTGCATTGTAAGACTAGAGGAAAGGCAGCTAGTCATCACCACCCACCGCCAACTTTGGGCTACTCTTTTACCAACGAATAGTGGGATTGACCGTCAATTATAACGCCCCCACGGCTGAAAAGGCGAGCATGTTTTGCGTGACGGGGATGCGAACCCGCAAGCCTTAACGTGCTTGGACATGCCGGGCCTACTAATTACAACAAAAATCGTAACTTTCACACAATATATTTGTAACATAACATATTACAGTATTCACTATTACCTACCAAACGGCTTGTATAAGCTTTAAGAAATCAATATGTATATATTTAAAACACGGTATACACCGTAAGACTGTTTTGGTGACTTTATAGGAAGAGGTAGCTATCAACTTAATGGCAATAGGTGTGTTTTTTGTTACCTGCTTTTAACACCAAGTGCTTAATATCTTTCAACAGTATTTTACATGATTAACTGATTGATCGTCACTGACCGCAAAACTGTCTTAGGAGCCAAAATTGAAAGGTTACAGGCCAAAGTAGGAAGTGACTATAATTCAAAAGATGTTTCTTTGTAACAGCCATATTGTGGCTTTTGGACTAAAAGCTTTGGCTGAATTTACCTATTATTGCAATAGTGGCCGCCATTTTTCCATAGTGCGTTCCTCCGTAGAAAGTACTAGCACATTTTCTGAGATATGTAAGACGTTTGTGTGGCCGCGTTTATGTTGTGTTATAAAACATTTAATAAAGTTTTATTGGTAAGGAAGTGACGCCACTATAAATGTAATTAACGTTAACTTACGTCAAATATAATAAATGCTCAATATCAGCAATAATAGGGATAGAAGAGGCTGGGAATTCTTTAATTAACATGATTTTTGTTCTAAAATATCATCTCTCATAGATTGATTAAGATTGGTCTAGCGAACTAGAAGTAGTTAGAGAACCGACAAACAGACATGCACACAGATTTTTGTGCTATACATGTTCACAGATAGCGAACATAAAATGTTAGTTGTAGTAGCTATCTCATGCATTAGTTGGATATAAGTACTTTTATATCATTGTTAAGGTGCAGAATAAACAGGATCTTCTCAGAAAATAAAAACGTATTTGTACCTAAATTAAGACTTGTTTCAAACCAAAGTTACTGTACTAGGAAACCACATGGACTTATGAATGGTTTTTACTTTAACTTATTCCCGAGTGAAAACCGTTAGGTAGAAATTTGAATTAAACTTTTCATCACGAGGCAATTTATCAAAAAAGTGGGCATTTCTAATATTTTTTTAAAGTTGATTTACATATATGAACATTAAGAATTTCCAGCATTTTATGTTTATGAAATAAGATAGCAATCAACTAAAACAATAAAGTCTAGGTTTAGCCACGTTCTTATCGAAACTCATTTCTTGATTTTGTTATTGTTTTAAGTAGTTAACATAAATCGAACTAAGAGATTAACAGAAAAAAGTGGTTTACAGTTTTTAAACTTAAAATTTAGAACAACAGAGTTGTTCAGCTTTTTGTTTGCGTAAATCCAAAGCAAATTATTCTAAGAAAAAACTAAATTAACATGCAAAGGGGATAAAAGGGTGTATAGACGATAACAGCTTTTGTGAAGAAACAGAGAGAAAGGAAAAAGATTCAATTGTTTCCTATTGTTGCAAATTCAGCCAAATCCATGAGATCTTGTTCGCTATCAAATTGACTTTCTTACCAACTAAATACATCAATAACTAACATTTGTTTATACTTCTGAGTCTATTAGGCATTAGTACTCGCCAAAAAAAAAGGTAACGCTTTTAAACTGACCTAATATGCTTTCATACGCTACAGTCACGTTTATGGCACCAAGAAGGCGAAAGCAGTGCGGGATTGTGGAACGCGGAAGCTGTTGCATGTGTATTACACAAATATCGTTCCTGAAGAGTTTTATAAGGCGGACATGTGTATAAAAATTTTTAAAGTGCTTAATAACTTTTGTATTTGTTTTGATTACATAACGAGATGCTGAATCTAAATCTACTAAAAACAAAAGGTTCAACAAAGGGACAATATAAATTTAATACCACATATATAACTTATGTCTGTTCAGTGTCTCTACCCGATTTCTTTTTTATCTTACAGAAAAGATGCTTTTATTTGGTAAGTTTTAGTAAAATTTTACGCCCTTTCCCCGAGGCTTTGTGGTAAATCCAAAGGCTTATACCGATTCGCAGATAGAACAAAGAAAACTTTTTGTGTATTTTTTCCTTAGAAGAAAACTAAAACATTTTGCTAATTATATATATAATATGTTGTTTTACAAAATTCGTGGGATTTATTTGTTTGTTTAACTTTTTTTAATTTTTTGAATAAAACTATAATGATAGAACAAAGCAAAGGTGGCTAGTTATCAGGGCCACCACATCCTCCGGATCTTTGGTTGAAGAGAAAGATTTAATCGTCATTCTTATAGCGCACCTACTGCTCTAAAGGGTGGAGCATTTTTCTGGGATAACGAAACGCATATTGATATCGAAAACCTGAATCACAGTCCATGAACACTAACTACTAGACTCTGCCAATTTCAATCATCTTGTCTCTCAGTGGCACAAGAATATGACTGCAGACTTATACAGCTAGAAACTCGATTTCGATGCTCTGTGTAGTTATATGCTTGATAAGAAACAACAACATATTATGTTTATACGTACAGATAGATCTAAATGAAATGATTTTCCTGATAAGATACATGTAAAGAAAAACTTACTGATCCTGTGGGAAGCGGAGATTCTTCACTTGAAATGCCATCTCGTTGTTTAGGATGTTCTTTTATGTTATCACTTGATATTTCTAAATCGTGATCTTTCTTCCCAGAATAAGAATACTTAGCAGAATCCATTAAGGTATCGTCGCCTGTAAGATTTCCGAACCTGGCAACATTTTTTTGGTGGTCATCGGGATTCACATAACTGATGTAGCTTTCTGGATTATTTTTGAGAAACTTTAATTCTCTTTGATAATCCATATTTGAGGCACAAGTACACTTACAATGCAAATAGTCCCCTAAGTAACCATAAAAATCTTCTCTAGAAGTATCTACTAAATTTTGCTTCCAAAGTTTCTGAGATAAAGAACAACTTTGATTTATCCATATGGGCGAGGACAATTTGTAAGGTAGTTGTTGATGACTATTTGACCTTAAATTTTCGTTACTACTATTATTACTGTTTAATTTTTCTCGACCCGAGTCTTTAGGAGAGCCTTCTGGACAATGTTGTATTTCTAAGCGATGATGACCTTTGTGCTCTTGCTTCTTTTTAAATGATATTTGCCTCTTGTTATAACGATGGTGACAGAGTCGATTGCTCAAACATCTCCGACAGTCATCGCAATCTTGAGGGATATCAAAGCATAAGTGGACAGTAGAAGTTAGTACACTCTTATAATACTCATCGTAAGTTTTACAGAACTGCTCAGAACGTCGTTGTGATTTAGAGTTTCTGCACAATTTGACTTTACGTCCATGTTGGAATAAAAAATTTTCACGTGAAAATTTCTCGTGTTCTTCTGATGAATCAAGTCGAGTATGTTGTTTGTCATTGCAAGAAAGACTTTCTGAGTCAAGGCTATCTGTAGACACTCGGCTTTCAAGAGAGATAAACCCACTACACTTAGAATTAGGTTGTGAGAGCTCCTTCTGACAATGAACCTTACACTTGAGACATCTGTTCAAGCAAATTGCTGTTTGTTTTATGTTTTCATTATTTTGGATTCGTTTTCTCCAGCCATTTTTCTGTTTATAGATAGATGATTGGACCTTATTTAGTCTTAAGCCTATTTTAAGCTGTTCATCTACTTGTACTTTTTGTTCATTGGTTGCTCGTTTCTTTCTTGAGTAAACATCTTGGGTATCAAGTTTAGTTTTCATATTTTGGCCAAATTTCTTGCTTGCTAGGAAATTGCTTTTATTTGTTGATTTTTTATATTTATAGTTACATACAGTTTCCCCAGATTGTATAAGGGTATCTGGTTTACCTTTAATAGTAACACCAGAATACTCATCTTCCTGTTGTGGTTTTAATTTGTTATATTCGTCTTCATTCTTTTGGCTTTTTTCGGATCGAAATATACTATTGTTATAACGCTGCGTACGTTTTCCATTATTAGAAGTTTCTGAAGTAATATTCATAGCATCTTTAATAAATACAAATCTTTCATTATTATTATTGGAAACACTACTGAAGGGAGGAAAAAGTTTGTTAGTTTCAGGAAATTGGTGTATCGTGTTTGGAAGCTGTCTGCTATAAATTAATCTCCTTTTACCTAACTGTTGAAGAAATTGTTGTTGAGAACCAAACACATTGAAAGTATTGCTATCTTTTTCATCTTGAGAATGTTTTGTTTTTTCGCTTTTCAGGAGGTCTTGTTTATTGCTGGGTAAAAGTTCTATTTTTTCTTTGCTAGTTAGGACATTATCACTTTTCAAGATTTTATTTTTATTTTCTGCTGTAGAAGTTGTTTTTGTGTCTTCACGAACTTCACTCTGAGAAGAAAGGAGTTTACTTTCTTGCATAGAATCTTTGTTGTTTTCTCTCAGAGATTCTTTGGTTTCAAAAGTTGTAAACTCGCTACTAGACAACTCTAGCAAAGTAGAATCTAGTTGTGAGTCTTCAGGGAAAGGTAAAGAAAGTTTTCGATTAAGAAAATGGGGAAGAATACGAGCCTCTGCACAAGGTTTTGTTGTGTCACGTAACCTTTTGGGAGACTGTAATCCAGGAGCTGTGATGTCCCTTTCATCAACATTTGGATGTTTATAAAAACTATGGTTTTTGTCACAATTTTGTCTTTCATTATCACATAACTTTCTGCTTGCTAACTGACTATTTTCATAACATTCACAGATCAAATTCACACGCTTTACTGAATAAACATCTTTAGTATTATAATTGTTTTCAGAAGTGTTTGATGAGTATGAAGAGTCACTAGTTAGTCTACCTGGAAGCTTTTTCCTGAGCTCTTGCAAGTGGTTTAATAAATTTTTCAACATAACGAGGACTGGAGTGTTCCGATTTTCGCCTATAGAGGGAAACATAAATCATAAAAATTCTTGGTTAAATTATTTATCAAGTCTTCATCAAAGGAAAGTTTTATCTCGGATGTTTCTTAGTCATTAGAATTTTAGTAAAGAGAATATATTTTTGGAGCGAACACAGGAGGATAACAAACTCTTATTAAAACTACTTATAACGTAAATACTATTAATCCTTGGTAAAATTGCACTTACAAATTACAGTTATGATGAAACTTCTATTAAGTGAAATATTTGTAAAATAATAAGCATAAAAGAGTCAGATGTCATTGTAACACTTCATCGTTGTCATTGCATGAATTTAGAAAAATAACTGACATACTTTAAGATACTTTTACAATTGGACAGAAAATATATTGCAGAACTAGTAACTATTATTTAGTTTAAACATAAATTGGTACCTTTTATGTATTTATCACACTTTTAATGCTTATTATATTAATGAAAAATGATAGCACAAAGTCATATCCTTTGTTACAAGCAAGTTTTTATTTTACCTATCCGCCCCCCAGTGGCTCAGCGGTATGTCTGCGGACTTACACGCTAAAATCCGGGTTTCGATACCCGTGGTGGGCAGAGCACAGATAGCCCATTGTGTAGCGTTGTGCTTAATTCAAAACAACAACATTTCACCTATCCAACGGTAGGGAACTCTGTTCAGTATATTATAGAGTTTTCGGCAATTTGTCAAACGTCCCTGCTTTTACTAGTTCCAAGATAATACAAATGCTTGGTCGCAAAATGAATAAAATGAAATATTTCAACACAGCAGGGCTTTAACTTTGTTGAACTATAAAAATACGATAAGTAAAATACAACTACAATAAGAAAGTTGATGCGTTATTATGGATTTGAAAAAAATAGTAATATTCTTAATTATTATTAACTTGTCCCTTTATTGTATAATTTTATCTTAACATGACTACATTTTCTAGTGTTTAAATGTAACACTAAATGACAAAAATATACAAATCCTTTATATCGTACGTCAGAAGCTTACGTATCATTACAGTCATCTTTTTTCCCTTGGCTAAGATTTCAAGAATGGTTTTAGATTCAAATTGTTGCATTATTTTAGAATAATTCCTTATGACATCCCAGGGAGTACAGCACTACGGCGGAGCTCTTTGAAACTAAATGATGTGATATTGCTTTTAAATTTTGCATAGTCCCAGTAAAGTGTCCATATGTGCAGAATGTTTAGTTGTGAAGATTCTATAATCAAAACCTCATTCTATATATCTGTATACTTAACGCTACAAACTTGCACATTAGTGATGTCGAGAAAACCCACTTGTAGAGAAATATATATGCAAAAACGGCTCGTTTGGGTTGAGAAAATATTTTACTTGGAAGAGCGATCAACGTTTCGACCTTCTTCGATCATCGTCAGATTCACAAAGAAAGAAAGAGGTAACTGACCGGAAGCTGATTACATGTTTGGAAGGGGTTGTGTAACTGAGTGTCGGAATGTAGAGGCCGTTGTTAGATGCTAGAATATATTTATGAAAATGCTTGCAGCTTTTTGATGCCATCTCTGATAAAATTAGTTAGGTCTATGTGTTCATTTAGGCAGCTAGAATTAAACTGAAATAGTGAGTGGTCAGTAGTGAGTCTCTGTATATGTATTAGTATGGAAAGTTCTAGAAAATTCTCGTGAGTTCAACAACATTCTAGAAAGTTCTTGAAAATTCTTATAAGTTCGAGAAAATTCTCTATCAGCTACTCAGCACTGAATCTACCAGGAATGTTCTGGAGAATGGGTAAATTCGAGAATTTCATTATGCAGCTCACAAAAGCAAAGTTTGAAGAGAAAAATAGGTCTTTCCATTTACTTCAGGTGTAAGCAATTGGGAAATAACACTTTCTGTCCAGGAACAAGAAAAAGTAAAAAATTTTTTACACAATGTTATTATCACTCAGGAGTATAATGTTTTTAGCTTTTAATCATAAGATGCTTACAAATCTCTGAAATAGGAAACTGTGGCATAAATTATATGTTTCAAACAGTACAAGATGGATACATATGTTTTAGGCCACATTGTATTCATCGAGAGGAATAGAACCTTCGATTTTAGCATTTTAACTATGTAACGTTACCCCTCTTCCCTTGGGGAACAACATAAGATAAAAAAAACATCTCATAAGAAGTACTGGATAACAGAAAATAAGAGTACATTGGTGTAATAAGCATTTTATTAAGCAATACAAGATAAAAACCATTACATGAAAAGTGGTTTATTAAACTACAAAAGATTGGAGGCTACGACATAGAAAATATTCTTTAAACAAGACAAGTTAGAAACCATTACATATAAAATATTTATTAAATAACACAGGATAGAAAAACATAGAGGAAGAGTATTCTATTACACAACACAAGATAAATATCCACTATACGGAAAATATTATATATTAAACGCGCTATGCCTGGTAACAGGGAAAATATCCTACTGCATAACACAAAATAGAATCCACTACATGGAAAATGCTCTATTAAACAAATTATCACGCATTGTGTCTGGTAACAGTTTTGGTTATAAAGTATTCAATAAGACAGAACAGCCTCTACCTCTGAAACTGAAAATATAAAAGTCTAGCTCATATAGGTTTCTGTGTGTGACCCTATTTTTCTTCATGGTGCAAGATAAGACATACCAAACGGTATTGTAAAGTAATGATACTATATAAAGCTGTGTGAAAAATTTATCACTGCACGGTAGCTTACATATAATACTCCTCCAAAGGATTTTGGATGAAAATTGGAATTTTAATCACATCTACAATGGGTATTATGTACAATACCAAAGCCTTACGGAACCAAACTTAGATTGGAAAGCACAACAGAAGAACGTTTTCTTTCTTTCTTTGTTTTTGCAAATATGCAGTATGATAAGTTAGTCGTAAAATAAACTATATTTTATATCATAAAATACTTCTAGTTACACTAGTATGTTAAAATAGCTCCCGTAGTTACTGGATTAAGTTTTAATCTATGTAGATAGTTTGCCTTGATCAGAAGATGCATACATACCTTTTACTCCTCAAAGAGTATACTTCATGCCGAGCATAAGAATGTTAGATCTCAGCTTTGTCATATCTACTATCACACATAACACAACTTGTGGTTATAGTGTCCTTAATTTACCGCTTGAGGTGTCTTAGTGAATGTGGAGGGCTCAAAAAAACTCACGAAACTCATAGGCGTTAACTTCATCACAATTTAAATTCCAATGTATAAAATTCATCGTATTTGTCACAAACATGATGTAAGATCTTTACCCCTGACCGCAAGAGCCCAGTTTGAAAGTTATGCCTAAATGCTAAAATAATTATTTCACTTAGGATGAGCTCCTATCAATTAATTTAATTAGATAACTTTCGAACAATACAATAACTCAATTCACGACTGTCTATATATCATACCTTTAAATTCTAAATGACTTTTCGATAGTCTATAACTATTAATAAGAGTAAAGGTAAAAATATTTGTCACAACGACATATATAAGCTCAGTGAAAAGACTTAAGTCTTACATAGCTACCAATTGGGTTTTGATACTCGTGGTGGCACAGTAGCAACAGCCCATTATTTTGCTTTATACTTAACAACAAAAACAAAACTAATTTGTTCTCCAGTGACTTGGCTATAGGTCCACAGACTTACAACATTGTTTGTATACCCATGGTTGGTAGAGAACAAATACCCTTTGCGTAGTTTTGTACTTAGGAACAACTGAAATGAAACCAAATTTCGTGTGAAAACATTTAAATCAAAGTAAATAAATCTTGAAATTATTATATCGTTATCTATGATGTTTTCAAACAATAGAAACATTAAATTTGAGGAACTTCGCTTAAACTATACGTAAATCAACAATCTCTCAGTTTTAGAGTTCTTTGGAGAGAAAGTATACATTTTAAACATTCTCAATTAATCTAAATTTAAGAAATAGAGTTTTGTGACGTATTCTAAAAAAATTGTCACACATACTTCTTCAAAGAGAGTATTTTTGTAACAGTTACTCTTACTGGATGGTTCTTCTGAATTAGTATTCATTAAAAAGAATAATTCAGTCCACTTAATGGTAAAGAAAACACTTTCTTTTTTTGTTTTAACCGCAAGTTCAACAAGTTAGTTTAACTATTATTCGCTAATTGATCTAAGTTTACAAGAGACGTCAATTCATCAATTTTACTTAGTGGGCAGTTTTTCTTGTACGAATGGTACTTTCTCATATCTTTATTTCTTCATCAAAATAAAATATCATTATTCACGAGAATAAACTAACTGACTAAAAGACTAGTCAAATTAATAATCGGTTAGCTGTCATCTTGAGTTTTATACTATCCAGATCATTTTCTAAACTTACAAGAAAGTTGTACCTAGTACCTATTGTTAAACTAAACTAACCATTGTGTAATACTGTGACAAAACTGGCTAATTTGTCCGAATTTAGTTTACGTATTGAATTTTTGTTCTTTTTGTATTTTTAAGTATTTTTAATTAAAATTAAAATATCGCTATACCAACTGTTTGAAAACTACGTGTTTGTATTTACTTACCCAATTAAATGAAGGGCATAAATAGGATTCTTAAAGTGAAACTGAGGCTCAAATACCAGGTCTTTATTTTAAAGATTTTCGTTTCGATTTACTTATATTTTTTACAACGGGTACTGTACTACGTGAATAACTGACTGTAGTATGATTTTATATGTTTTTGTCAACAAGCGGTCTATAACTCTGTGTTGATAAACTTCACAAAACGCGAAGCTTGACATATAAACCAAAAATGTATCTAATGTGTTTGAGTAATGTGGTTTTTCTCAATACATATACCTTTAAGTTATTTCCTTGAGGAAAAGTTTTGGGGCTAACTTTTTCCAGCTGTCTCAAACACTCGCTTTATTTTTTAGGTTATCAAATGAAATAAATATTTTTTTTCAGTTTACATTAGACAGCTAATCTTACATAATAAGCAATCATTTTTTTGGGTTAATATCTGCTTTCAGCAATCTGTCGAAGTCCTTACACTTAACTGTTTGATATCTGTTTAAAACAGATTGTGAGTATTGTTGATATACCCAAGTTTTTCTTTCGAAAGTATTTAAAATTGTTCACTTGACTCGAGACCTTAGTTATCTACGCTCGAATGATACCAGAATTACATGGTATTTGTTGGTCTAGTTCACTATAGTGATTTTAGATTGTCCATTAACTTCTTGAGAAGAAAGAAAGTTTCCTATACACAAAAATATTTTTACAATGTTTTTTTTATAATCTGTTTTCTTAATCGAGAATAAAAGAAGTTACATATTTCCACATTGTTACCTATTTCAGTGCATAATGACGCTAAATCTCACGGAATTATTGACAAAGCTTGTTAGAACTCAGTGAGGCCTACTTTTTAAATGTGAAGTTCAATTTCCCATGAAATTCTTATGACCCCTTATTCTGCCTTCTTTGTCTGCAACAGGTCTAGCGTTAAATGAAGACTACTATATTACTAGCGTCACTAGATTATTTTTATGATGTCTATTTGCTTCAAAGCTGTTTAGAAACTCGTATTTTACACGTTCTCGTTGCTTATAGCTCAACTAACGAGTTGATAATTAGATTTCGTGGTTATATAGAAGTTAACTTTCTAAAGATTTTCATCAGGCATTTTTAGATATGTTTCAGCCAGGCTTACATTTGTTGACACGGCTAGTATGGTTTAATGCCTCTAAAACTAGCCGCAGGTTAAAACTGAAACAACCACAAACTAATAAAAGTTTTATTTAATAGCAGTTTCACAACTTTTTTTTTAAACCAAAAGGCGCACGCTTGTTATTTGTCTTAAACAAGATCTTGAATATACTATATTTTTATATATTTTTTTACTTAATAAACACGTCAATAGGTCAGTTTTGTAATCTGTTAGTAAGAGCAAATGGAAAGCAATGTTACTTTGAGAGTCAATAAAAGAGTTGAAAATAAATAACTAATAATGAATTCGGAGAAACATCATAACATTATTCATATACATAAATTAACTTAGGTTACTATATGGTGAAGTAAAAAAGGAGTGAAAACCTTATAAATATGATGTTTTTATGCACAGCTATTTGCCTCGAGTAATTTCATTTATATCAAGCAATTTGTTAAATTTTGCATGACATTTGAAAAACAAAAGATATTTACAGACTGGATTTATCTCACTCAATAGTTATAAGCATGAAAAACGAAATTAGAAGTGAGGTTGAGAGAAAAACCAACAATTTAGATGGTTTGAAACAAGAACATGTTCGAAGTGAGCCTGTGAAAGAGAAACTCAAGCCTATTGAGTTCTAAAAATGAAAATAAAACATTATTTGGTTGTTTGTGATTAAACACAGAGCTACATAGAGCTCTGTCCACCACGAGTATCGAAACCCGGTTTCTAGAGGGGTGATTACCGCTGGAAAAACTATAAAACATTGAAGTGTAGATGCTTGGAAGCAAAGAAAACTTCCTTTGTTCTAAATTTTGTTTGTTTCTTAAATTTTGCCCAAATCTACTCGAGAGTTACTTATGCTGAAAGTCTCCAATTTTGGAAAGATAGACTGAAATGTAACTCCAGTCAACATCATCCACTGCCAACTCTTGTAAGGCCCCCCAGTGGCTCAGCGGTATGTCTGCGGACTTACACGCTAAAATACGGGTTTTGATACCCGTGGTGGGCAGAGCACAGATAGCCCATTGTGTAGCTTTGTGCTTAATTCAAAACAACAACAACAACAGCTCTTGTAAGGCTTAGAGGTGAGATTTGACTGCCACTATTATAATGAATCCACCCACGATTTCAAAGTGCAGAGCGCGGTTTATTTTATATTTTATGGCAACAATGAGGTGTGAACCGTAGGGCTTCAGATCCACAGCCCGGTACTTTAACTGCTGCGCTGAGCTAACCCCATTTTAAAAGATGTTTCGAGATTGGGGTAAAGAAAACAAACAATTATCACTTGCATAATAGAGAAAGTATTGTTGAAAATAAAACATTTGCTGAATGGAACAAATAAAATAAACTGTTTTCAAGGTTTATACTGGTTGATTGTTCTTGTTGAAAGAAAACTTTTTATCCATAAAATGATAAAATAATTTCATTGATTTATCAATATGCATAATTGTATATTTCTATTCTCATTTATATTAAGATTGGTTTCCATGCGCTATTTTAATAGTGTTTAATCAGTGATGCTTTTGTATGAAATGGACGCAAATATCCTTTTTGTCTCTGGTGCTTTATTTTTGATTTTTAAGGAACAAATAGGAAATTATGTAGCGATAACATTTTGATATTTAGCGACATTATAGAAGTGGGTACTATATATCAAAACGATTTCGGATCTTACCCTCATCTTTAAGGTCAACGTCAATACCTTAGGTCATGCTCTTTTTGGCGATCGTACATCTAGACGATAGCCCTAAAGCAATTGTAAGGCTATCATGTTCAAAAAGCACTCCCGCTTCCTGAATTTTTCCATAATCTGTCTGATTGTACAAGAATGACGACTGCTCAGTGCCAGCTTTAACAGCAAGAGTGCACAGAAAATTCATAGACATTACATCTGGCGAATTTACCGGTATGTCTTCGCATAGAATAGCATAAACATTTATTTCATTCTACAGCTACTTGAGGTGTACAGCGACTGAATGTATATATCTCGGAAGGAGCTCTTATACACGTTACTTATGTCACTTTTCCAGTCGATTCTTATTGATTATATTAGCTATTGTTGCTTTGATTGTGAAAGTTTTTGCCAATGATCTTTGTGTTCATAAATGTTCACCTGTTAGAACATGCCGCACTTTTGTTAATATTGCTAGGGTACGACTTTATCCAAGTTTTCTTTTTTTTTTCGATGCTTCTCCAATACTAAGTTGATCCATATTTTTTGGTTTCTATTTCCATAATATACAATACATATCGTGAATTGAAAACGTTATATCTTTGATCTAAGCTGATCTCTACAATCTGAATGTCTTAACATTTTGAAACAGAAATGGCTATTACACACTCTTCTCAAAAGCAATCTAGATATTTTCTTAAGCATGATACTTCTTATATAATGCCAAACAAAATCAAAATGTAGTTGTTCATATTCCATTTCAAATTAGTTCTAGTTGTGACTTGATTTTTTAATGTGCGTATTCAAAATTGTTTTGACATGAAGAAGTCAGTTCTGTATTTAAAATAAAAAAACTAAAAAAACTTGTGATGAGACTGACTTCTAACAAGAAAGTATTTGGTCTCTTTATTATTATAGTGGAACTTCAAGATTTCTAAACAAGATGTTTCCAAAATGATATATCTGATAGATGGAGTTACCTTAAATGTTTTTTCATTATCTAACCAAGTCGTTTTCCAGCTGATTCACTTTGTCTGATGGATGATGTTACTTTCCATCTTACCCTGATTCTCAAAACATAATGCTTGCCGCCTGATACGATATACATAATGAATTGAGTTGCAAGAAACGCCTTCCACATTCTCTAACCAAGACATTTCTCAGGTGTGTCTGACTAATGGAATGTTTTGTCAAGACGTTAACCAGATCAGTGGTACGTTTTCTATTGAAGAACATGTGTGTGTGTTTTTCTTATAGCAAAGCCACATTGGGCTATCTTCTCAGCCCACCCAGGGGAATCGAACCCATGATTTTTTCGTTGTAAATACGGAGACATACCGCTGTACCAGCGGGGGCTTTTATTGAAGAAAGACATAGAATTTGATGCTTCCTAAAGAGGGCGGTGTTATTTAAAATATTTTATCAGGATGTTCCTCAGCTGATATTATGTGTCTGGTAAGTGAGACACATATAAAACCCAATAGTAAGACTATTCCTAGATAGTTCTTATGGGATTAAGATGCGGAAAAAATGTTGACCTGTAAGGAATTTGTTTAAATATTGACATTCCATGACAAAATTATTTTTAAAATATACTCTGTAACAATCATAGCTTTATCTCATAATGGGACAATCAATCTTACTATTCGTTGGTAAAAGAGTAGCCCAAGATTTGGCGGTGGGTGGTGATGACTAGCTGCCTTCCCTCTAGTCTTACACTGCTAAATTACGGATGGCTAGCGCGGATAGCTCTCGTGTAGCTTTGTGCGAAACTTAAAAAAAACAAAAAAGATAATCCTTCAGACTTTTGTCTGTGCCTAGAGATATCCACCAGGGCTATAAAAATTTTTATATAGAGATGAAACTTACTCTTATAACTGTAAATTAATTTAGTTTAAATAAACAAATATATGCACCTTAAACAACAACAAAAGCTAACCTAACAATATTTTATTTGAACATTTAATCAGCGTGGATATGTCAGTTATAATTGAATAATTATTTGTCACCATCATCACAGGCTGGACCATTATGTATGACTAGAGGGAAGGCACCTAGTCATCACCACCCACAGCCAAGTCATGGGCTACTCTTTTACGACCGAACAGTAGGATTGACCGTCACTTTATAATGCTTTCACGGCTAAAAGGGTGAGCATGTTTGGTGTGACAGGGATTCGAACCCATGACCCTCGGGTTACGAGTCTAGTTCCTTAATCATCTGGCCATGCCTAGTTGTAGGCTTATAACGCTAAACAAAACTGGTTTCGATATACCACAGGATAGATATTCCATCTTGTAACTTTGCACTTAGCAAGCAAATAAAAAGAGCTGTAGTGATCGAAAACACATTCTTGTTTTAAATCTAGCCAGATTTTCAACGATGCACAACTATGTCTAAAATACTCAAGATTATTTTAAAACAACGATTATTTAATATACAATTCTGAAAATAAGAAATTTCTGGTCTAAAAAGTACAATAAAATACCAAACATATACTATAGAAGATTAAAATCAGTAAGAAACCTTATAAGACTGGAAAACAGTCTTATATTCACTAAATATTTCGAAGTACATCAATGCGTCTTCCTCAGGAGTGTGACTAGAAACTGTCCAATTTCCAAAATTGTGTATTGAATTATCGTTGTTTCAAAATAATCGTGAGTTTTTAAATACTAAACTTTGTATATATATAAAAAGATACAAAATTTCTTTGAAGTTTGCTTTTGCGAACCAAACAAGTATTGAATTACGAAATAAGGCTCATGAAATAATTTTCCCGCTCATGTCAATGGGTAAAATTACGATTTCTCTCATCAGGTGTTTTTGCAGTTTGTCATATATCTGTCTGTGTGTATTTCAATAATCTCTATCAATAACAAGAACTGCTTGCACGAATACTTCATTCATGAAATTTTGCAAACTAGTCCATAAAATGATTTCTTCTGTAACTATGAGGTCAAATAAACTGACCCACGATTACACACGTATACGCATGATGATTAAACAAATTGTTTTCTGGATGAAGTAGATGGATTATATAAAGAACTTGAAAGATGAAATGAAAATATCTCGTCCAACATCACCTGTTATGTAAGTCAAACATTTGACATTTATTTTGTTGGTGTGCATCATTTACATGAGGTACAGTGTGTGTGTGTTTTTCTTACAGCAAGACCACATGGAGCTATCTGCTGAGCTCACCGAGGGGAATCGAGCCCCTGATTTTAGTGTTGTAAATCCGTAGACGTACCGCTGTACGAGAGGGTGGCACTGTACAGAGTGACGAATGTTGTGAGAGTGAGTAGGAAGTTACGTTTGTTCCATAAGTTAATTCAATTAGCTTAATTATTTTAAGCATTTGGGAAAACTATATCCAATTTGTTCGACTTGCAGTTCTAGCATGAGTTTTGCATTGTTTATTTATTTGTAATTAAGCACAAAGCAACACAATTCGCTATGCATGCTTTATTCACCACAGGCACCACAGGTTTTTAGGGTTATCAGCCTCACACTTATCGCTGTGCCACAGAAAGGCTAGCAAAAATTAACTAAGTTTAAGTCTGGAACAGGTTTTTATCTCACATCTGGCGGTGTCACCGAACGTTGTTTTAAAACGTGCAAATAACTAGCTTTTACTAAATAAAAATAAGTTTGTTTGTTTGTTTGTTTTGGAATTTCGCACAAAGCTACTCGAGGGCTATCTGTGCTAGTCGTCCCTAATTTAGCAGTGTAAGACTAGAGGGAAGGCAGCTAGTCATCACCACCCACCGCCAACTCTTGGGCTACTCTTTTACCAACGAATAATGGGATTGACCGTCACATTATACACCCCCACGGCTGGGAGGGCGAGCATGTTTAGCGCGACGCGGGCGCGAACCCGCGACCCTCGGATTACGAGTGCACGCCTTAACGCGCTCGGCCATAAAATAAGTAGAAAAGGCTTACGTTGATTTTTAAGTAGACCCTTATTTTAATCACAATCTATGTTAAAAATGTCTTTGGTATTTACCTATTTTGAAACCTATTCTACATTTAGAATGTGGTTATATATAATACATTATTTTGTGAATGTATTCGTTGTTAAAAAAATGATTTTACTTATTATTTCATTGTTTGCCTTTTTCCAAGAACCCAAACCAGTTGTCTATCAAGTTTTAATCCTTACTTCTTTATCTTTCTGATGGTTTCGAAGAATTAGACGCCTATTTATGTTTACAAATATTTCTTGGTGAAAACGAATCTAACAGTTAATATATGTATCAGTGGATAAAACATATGAAATTGTTCTCATTTACCACGCACGACATAATTCGTGTATTTTCTGAATATTGTTTTTGATAACGCTTCTATTCACTAGTTACATGGATTTAAAATTAAAATTCATAAAAGTTGTTTTAGTTTTAATAACGAATTTTCAATAATTCAGCAAAGCAGATTTTGAAAATAATAGTCATTTTTTTTCTATCACCTAAGGATTTTTTACAAATAGAAAAGAAAAAGAAATCTTACTTAGGTCAAATTTGCAACAAATTTACTACAATTATAAAAAAA
This sequence comes from Carcinoscorpius rotundicauda, assembly GCA_011833715.1. Taxonomy (NCBI): domain Eukaryota; kingdom Metazoa; phylum Arthropoda; class Merostomata; order Xiphosura; family Limulidae; genus Carcinoscorpius; species Carcinoscorpius rotundicauda. Next base: position 38,821,005 of record CM022399.1, read on the forward strand.
CTTTGTTTGGGTCTTTTTCACAACCTTTTGTTGCCATAGTGATGAATAAATAATCTCAAACTGCACGTAGAAACAAATACTATCCAGAAATGTTACTTCATGCGCCTTGTTAAGCGATTATATACCAGCGGTTTGTTTCTCATGAGTTCCAGAACGATTTCTAAAACTATCCCGTTATAGAGAAATCTATAACCATTGCCTGTCAACATTTTAAGTACAACGAAATATTACCGGATTTCAGTGAAAATGAGTCATTTATATAAAAGTACAAATGACGTTTTGTGAACAATTTGTACGTGATGGGAAATAAATTGATACAGGGATTACCATAAATCATTTAAAAATTTCAAGACAATAAAAGCATTGCAGATTTGTGTCATAAGTAGTTCCAAGTCCTCCCTTTTTCTATACCTTTGATTACAGAGTTTGTTTGTTTTCAATTTTGGGCAAAGCTACAAGAGAGCTATCTGCACTAGCCGTCCCAAATTTAGCAGTGTAACTCATCACCACCTATCAACAACTCTTGAGCTACTCTTTACCTGCTAAAAGTTGGATTGACAGTCACGTTAGAACCCCCTACGGGTGAAAGGCGAGGATGTTTGGTGTTAAGGAGACTCGAACCCGCGACCATCAGATTACGAGTTCAGTGTCTTAATCACCTGGCCATCCCGGGCCTGATCAGTGATAAAGTGTGTCTCTATGTTTTCTTATAGCAAAGCCACATCGGGCTATCTGCTGAGTTAACCGAGGAGAATCGAATCCCTGATTTTATCGTTGTAAATCTGTGGGCCTACCAGTGTACTAGCATAGAACCAGTGATAAAGTAAAGTATTAAATAATGAAAAGAATAACATGTACAGGTAGTTAAGTATTACACTTGCTACCGACTAAAACTTGATTAAAACAGAACATTCGATTTTTCTTAGTCTTAGTCAGCAGTCGTGTTTGTTTACCTTCAATAATAAATAAAATAAAATAGTAAAAAAAGTATATTTCTTACTTCCATTTATATTGAGTTGGCAAATAAGAAGCACTCCGATAAGTATAACATTCTGGTATTCTGTAATTTGTTCGGTAAATAATTAATTGATTAATTCGCTTAATGAAACTGAATTTACGCTTCACCTTCTTTTGATTAGGCATTATTTAAAATGGTAGTTTTGGCGCTCGACTTGCAATTTTTGGGTCGTGAGATTAAAAAAACAAGTTTGTTCTTTTAAATTTGGGGTCGTTATAAAGTTATGGTCAATTCCAATTTTCGTTGATAAAGAGTAATCTAAAAAGTTCTTGCGAATGGAGTTGAACTAGTCTATCAAAATTAAGAACAGCTAGCCCATCGCACCATATATGCTCGTCCTTTCAATCGTGGAGACGTTATAATGTTATGGTTAATCCCACTTTCTGTTGGTAAAAGAGTAACCCAAGTGTTTGTTATAGGTGGTGATGACTAGCTGCCTTCCCTCTAGTCTTACACTACTAAATTAGGGACGGCTAGCGCAGATAGCCCTAGTGCAGCTTTGCACGAAATTCAAATAACAAAACATAAACAAACAATACTTCAGCAAGACATCGAGTAGCTTTACGCGAAATTCACCAACAAATATTTCATCTATACTAATTACTCAAGAGACCACGAACTTGGCTTATTACTAACTGAATCCAAGATGCAATAGAGCATAAGGCATATACTGAATTTTGTGTAATTATCACATTTATTCAGTTGTAGTGAGGCTTATGAGAAATATCACTTTATAAAATTTAGAGTGCATTTATATAAACAGTAAATAAAACTAGTATAAAATGCAAAACTATGGGTCTGCTCCCAGCCCCCAAATATTGTACAAAAATCAATTGTGTCTGAATATACACTATCCTTAAAAGGTTGTGGACACCGACCATCACACCCACATGTCCTTGTTAAACATCTCATTTCAAAATCATGGGCAATAATATAGAGTTGGTCTACCCTTAGCTGCTATAACAGCCTCCACTATTCTGAAAAAAAGATTTTTCACTAGATTTTGGAACAAGGCTGAGGGAATTTGCTACTGTTCAGCCACAAGAGCATTAGTGAGGTCGGGCACTGATCTCGGGCAAGAAGGCCTGGATCGTAGTCAGCGTTTTAATTCATCCCATAGGTGCTCGATGTGATTAATGTCAGGCTCTGTGTAGGCCGGTCAAGTTCTTCCACACCATCCTCGGCAAACCATGTCTTTATGGATTTTTCTTTGTGCACAGAGGAATTGTTATGCTAAAACAAAAAGGGCCTTTCTCAAACTGTTGATACAGAATTGGAAGCACATAATTCTCTAGAATGTCAATGTATGTTGTAGCATTAAAATTTCCCTCAACTGGAACTAAATGTTGAGAGTGATTGGTTATCATTCATTTAATCATACAGGGTCACACCAGTATAATGCCCATAATAGTATGTCAGTCAGTCATTCTATTCACGGCAATAGAGTGGCAAGTACACTGACGGCTGACAGATAGAAATCTTACATGAAACATCAAAGCCTTGGGTAGTGAAAGGCAACTTCACTTCAGAGATTCAGATGAAATTTTATGTTCAGTAAAAACTGTACGGAACTTTTGAAGAGTGTAAGTGAAATTAGTAATGTTGACAATAAAGGTGTCAAGACAGAAAGCCAAGACTCTTCAAAAGCAATACTAACTAGCTTCACTTGATACAAAATAATCCAATATAGATCCATTGTAAATACAGGTGTCAAAGTTATCTCCAAAATTCTAGAAATACTCATCAGTACAAAGTGTTTTCAGTGGATGAAAAGTTGCTCACAAACAATAACTTAGGAGAGATAACCAAACCGAAGTCTAAAATGGACATCATATTCTAAATAGTAAGATGAATACAGTTGGAGGATGATGCTTTTTGCAGACGAATCCAAATTTAAAGTGTATGTCAAGAATCACGGGTAGTTTGTTCATCATGCTATTCCTTCATGAACAAGACATGTTGGGCTTGGATTCATCTTCCAGTAAAAAAGTGGTCCAATTATGTAACAACTGTGATGAAACGATAACTGGATGAGAAAAATTCCGATGAAACACTCATAACCATGGCTTAAATTATATAACTGTATTAGCTTATACGGAAACATACAAGGTCAACCAGCAACCAAATACCGTGGCTTAATTATGGTAAGAAATTTAGAACAATTGCAATACCACAACTGTGGAATAGCAAGTATGTATGAAAACAAGTAAAAATGCAGATAATTGAATATTTATAACTTTGTTCTTTTGTAATGATAGAGCCCAACATGGCCAGGTGATTAAGACACTCGACTCGTAACCCGAGGGGAACGGGTTTGAATCCCCGTCATACCAAACCTTTAAGCCGTGGGAACGCTATAATGTAACGGTCAGTCCACTATTCGCTGGTAAAAAGAGTAGCCCAAGCATTGGTGGTAGGTGGTGATGGCTAGCTGCCTCCCCTCTAGTCTTACACTACTAAATTCAGGACGGCAAGTGAATTTTCGCGAAATTTTAAAGAAACTTTTTAATAATATATCTTAAGAGAATTTCAGACAACTTTACGAGGCATTGTATACATGGTTACTATCAGAATTGGAACATTTTACAGCACTATTCGTTGATAAAATTCTGGCCGTAAAAAACAAAACAGTTTTAGCTCTTCATGCTTAACGTTTTTGTATTTATTATTGAATTATTTAAAATTATATTTTATTCATTCTTCCAATTAGTAAGATAAACGAAATATGTTCAATTCTGTGTATCTATGAACATTTTATTATTAAAATAGGTGGGGCTGGCATGGCCTAGCGCGTTAAGGCGTGCGCTTCGTAATCTGAGGGTCGCGGGTTCGCGCCCAAGTCGCGTCAAACATGTTCACCCTCCCAGCCGTGGGGGCGTTATAATGTGACAGTCAATCCCACTATTCATTGAAAAAAAAGTAGCCCAAGAGTTGGCGGTGGGTGGTGATGACTAGCTGCCTTCCCTCTAGTCTTACACTGCTAAATTAGGGACGGCTAGCACAGATAGCCCTCGAGTAGCTTTGTGCGAAATTCCAAAGCAAACAAAATAAAATACGTATCTTTAATTTTTTACCTCTTACTTTTGGTGGTTATTCATACGAGACATTTTGATTAATACTACCTCACAAGTAAAAAGAAAAGTTCCCTAGTTGGTCATACACTGTTAGTTAGATCCATTCGATATTTAAAGAAGAAAATAACTTATGCATTTTCTCTTCCTTCTAATGTGGCTGGCTCAGTGGTAAATCTATCACCTTACAACTCTTAAAATAAAGTTTTGATACACATTGTGGACAGGTAACAGTCAGGTCATTGTGTATTTATATGCTTAAAAACAAATTTTCGACTTGTTACACTCTTTGACGTGATGATATTTTTAAAATTGATGTTTTTTTTTCACAAAATAACCAATATAACTGTATGTCACGCCTGCTTTTCCTGGATGGTAGAAAAAATTATATATGAAAATGTTTCATCTTATATTTCTTAATTTCTAAAATTTCATATTAATATCAGCATCGATAGGTCAGTCTTTGTATGTGCTGAACGCTCAATCAGAGGAAAAAATAAAGAACAAAAATGTTTCTTTTTGCGAGGGAATTTCGTGAAGAAAAAGACGGAATTTCCTCTGACAACTAACTGAAAGAAACTTTTCAAAGACAGAAGTATGAATGGAATAAAGCTTAACGTGTTTAAATGTATATTTGTTATTGTTTGTCTCTATATATATATTGTTCACGTCAACATTCTGTACATGTGTGAATATATTGTTTATTTCACCACTCTCTCAAAGCTTGATCCTGCCATCATCTGTCTGCCATCGGATGACTACTGCATGGGAAAAGTGACTGATTGTATTGTCCAGGCAGCTGCTAGTCTATTCCTAAATCCTCGACCTATTTTTACACGTTATCCTGGCCCATGGTGGAGTCCTGCCTGTCGGGAAGCATGAATGGCTCAGAAATAGGCCTGGTAGATTTTCTGACGGTATCCCTCTCTTCCAATACACAAACTTTATCAGAGAGCCTGTTCTCGTGGTCGGGAGATCAGACATTAAAGCCAAAGGGAATCTCGAACTAAGATCACAACTAACATGTCTTCTATTTCGAGTTCCAAAATCATTTGGGACAAGATTTCAAAGGTCAGTGTGAGGTGTGCTGATGTACACAACATTGCCTATACTCTTAGTGAGAGCTCCTTTCATGCATCCAGCACTTCTGTTTCTTCTCCTGCTTTCTTGGCCATCAAGTCTGAGCCTGAGCGATTGCCTTATTCTTTTCACACCAATAGTCTCCACGACTGTCGTCGCTCTTGTACATGGGTGGAACTCAAACTTGCTCCTTATTGACCTGATAGTATATTAATCGTACCTGATGATGTTCATTCTGAGATGCTGCGCCATCTCTCTTCTGCCTCTCTTATTAGTCTTCTGGTTGTTTTTAACTGAATTTGGCAGGTGAATGCTTCTAATGATGTTTGGCGCCGGGTTACTGCCCTCCCTTTCTTTAAGTGTGGGAAATATTCCAGTATTCTTTTTAATTACTGTCCAGTTACTTTGACTATTTGTTTCGGTAATGTCTTAGAGAGGATTGTTAATGCTCGTCTTGTTTGGTTCCTCGAATCAAACAATCTCCTCTTACCCGCACAGTGTAGGTTCTGTCGACAGTGCTTTGCCACAGACCACTTGATTTAACTGGAAATGTCAACCAGAGAAGCCTTCCTTAAGAGGAAAGGTCTTATTTTTACGTTCTTTGACCTTGAGAAGACTTAAGAAAAATATGTGGAAGAACAGTAATTTGCGGGACCTTCTCTCCTTTGGATTGCGTGGCCATTTTTATCTGAAACTTTTTTCTAGACAGGTGATTTCAAGTCCATGTGGGTTAGATATTTTTCGTTCATTTCCATATAAACTTGGAATCGCTAAGGGCTATATCTTGAGAATCATACTTTTCAGTATCATTGTTTGTTTGTTTTGGAATTTCGCACTCGAGAGCTATCTGTGCTAGCCGTCCCTAATTTAGCAGTGTAACACTAGAGGGAAGGCAGCTAGTCATCACCACCCACCGCCAACTCTTGGGCTACTCTTTTACCAACGAATAGTGGGATTGACCGTCACATTATAACGCCCCCACGGCTGAAAAGGCGAGCATGTTTGGCGCGATGGGGATGCGAACTCGCGACCCTCAGATTACGAGTCGCACGCCTTAACACGCTTGGCCATGCCGGGCCTTTCAGTATCAAGATTAATGCTATTACTACACAACCTCTTCCTACTGTCATAAATGAGTTCTATAGCAGTGATTTCCACATTTCATGTCAATCATCAAACACGAGATTTATTGCATGCTAGCTTCAACTACTTGTTGAAATAGACGACAGCAATCACAGTAACTTTTCTTTCTCTAACTGTGCTGAACATCATATGTGTCCTCTCTTCTACCTTTTGAAGAGTGGATCATTGTTCTATGCTCGAGATCTACCGTGCCCTCATTGGCTCCAAACTGGACTACGGAACTCTAGTTTTTGGTTCTTCTAGGATCTCGGCTTTGAAGATTATTGACTCCATTTATCATCTTGGGCTTCAGCTATGACTCGGGGCTTTCCACACTTTGAGTCCAAAGTTTGTACACAAGTTACATGAAACTTCTCTTCACCTCCACAATTTTCAACTTTGTTTGTAGTATGCTATTAAACTTTGATCCTTACCACAGAATACTACATGGGGGTTATTCTATGGGCTGTTCTCTTTCTGAATAGATAGTCTGTCATATTTCCTTTTGGCCTTCGTATCTGGATGAATTGGACATGTCATTGGATGGCATTGCTGTTTCCACTAATCAGCTCATCCTACTATCCACTGCTGTAACCTTTCTTTGAGTCATTTGAGGAAAGCGAATTCTCCCGATTGGAAGTACATTCTTGTAATTGCTGAACACATTCCATTCCAGTTTATACGAATAGTTTAAAATCAGGTGACTCTGTGAGATCTACCACGGTTTATTGTAGCTCAATGATTGTTCACGGGATCCTTTGTACAGTTTTTATATTCACTGCTGAGTTGTATGCCATTTCTGTAGCCTTATATCACGTAGAAGCTATGCAGTACATCAACTGTATTATTTCACAGACTCTCTTAGGTTTTTTCTGACCTTGAAATCGTTTTGCGTTAGTTCTCACCTTGTTTTGATGATATTTAAAAACAACTAGCCCATTTTTCTCTACCTTTTATTGTTATCCAGTTTACCTAGATGCATGGCCGCTTCGATATTCATGGGAAAACTCACTGGCATTGCGGCTAAATCCGTCTGCTCTGGTACCATCACAGCCGTGTCTATACCGTACATGGACTACGGTCCTGTATTAAAAGCTCGACTTCACGCCAGTTGGCAGTCAGTTTAAAGAGAGCAATATCATAGCGAGCTTCACCAGATCAAACCATCTTTAGGATCGGTAGGAGAAAGTTGACCTGGTTAGACTACGCATTGGTCACGATTTTTAACCCATCATTTTCTTTTACCTGTGTCTGATCCACCAATGTGTGGCCTTTTTGATACTCAAATCACATCATTTCACATTTTACTCTCGTACCGTCGCTCAAAATCGTAACGACGGCACCAATTTAGTCATGTCTTTTCCACGGGTTTAGCTCTGACGTTGAACACTGTTATTGGCAGTGGGGACACTGACAACTTGTGTTTTTCAAATTTAACGGGCCATTGGCCTTTTTACTTGTGTTTAATTTTTTATCTGCATTGTTAATGTTGTTTAGTTTTAACAATATTGATTTTTACATTTTATAACAATTTTACCATTTTTACCAATTGTTTTGCGCCTGCTTGCTTTGCACTAATAAACGCCAACCAATAATTTACAGAAAATCATTTGTCAGTACAATGATGATGTAGTCATTTAGCAAACAACTTTCTCGTTTAAAAACGACTATTCTTTGTACCGATGATGAGCACGGACATTAAAAACGTATAAATATGGGTTTCTATTTTAATATTTATTCGACTAAAAATGGAATAATGAAAAGCACAAATAATCATTAAAGAGTTTTCTCCAGTATTCTTCTAGTATAAGTTGGTATTAATTTTACAACGTTTACTAAGTTTAAGATTTGGTTTGAATTTCGAGCAAAGCTTGTTTGTTTGTTTGTTTTGGAATTTCGCACAAAGCTACTCGAGGGCTATCTGTGCTAGCCGTCCCTAATTTTGCAGTGTAAGACTAGAGGGAAGGCAGCTAGTCATCACCACCCACCGCCAACTCTTGGGATTCTCTGTTACCAACGAAAAGTGGGATTGATCGTCACATTATAACGCCCCACGGTTGGGAGGGGCGAGCATGTTTGGCGCGAATCCACGACCCTCAGATTACGAAGCGCACGCCTTAACGCGCTAGGCCATGCCATACTCTGATAAGAAAGAATTAAAAGACATTTAAAAATGTCACTGAATCAGAAAATTATCATTGCTGGTTTATCTATCTGTATTAAGGGTGCTAAATTTGAATTCCAAAATGGACACAATTTTCACTGAAGTTGTGGTGTCTGGGGAACAATATTAGGATACTTTCAAACTGTAAAGTCGTGTTTCTTTTATCATGCACTAGGGTCTCATAAGATTTCTTTTTCAAGCAAAACAAATATTCTGTTCTTCATGTGAAAATACGTAATTATATCTCAAATAATGCTGTATCTTATCATGATTGTGTTACCAACGAATAGTGGGATTGACTTTCACATTATACACCCCCACGGCTGGGAGGGCGAGCATGTTTAGCGCGACGCGGGCGCGAACCCGCGACCCTCGGATTACGAGTGCACGCCTTAACGCGCTCGGCCATGCCAGGCCTCGAGCAAAGCTACTAGAGGGCTATCTGCGCCATCCGTTCCTAATTTAGCAGTATAAGACTAGAGAGAAGGCAGCTAGTCATCACCACCGACCGCCAACTCTTGGGCTATTCTTTTACCGATGAATAGTGGGATTGACCCTCACATTATACACCCCCACGGCTGAAAGAGCGAGCATATTTGGTGTGACAGGGACTAAATTTAAGATCTACGAAAATTACAAGGTTTGTTTGTTCTGACCAAAATTTATTTTACTCTCTATTCTTCTTTGTTCATCATTGTTTTCTTAGTTCGAGTGAAATCTGAAAATGAAACCACTTAAAAGTTAAAATGAGGTTAAGAATTTTTAGAATGCATTTTTATTTTGTTTATTTAATCTTGGTTGTAGTCTATTGATCATTTACAGATAAACAAATATTATTTAGTTGAAATCAACTACATGAGTTATGTTAGTGAACTTACCCACATGTTTAATTATATGCATATTTCAGTCGTAACATAGATCACAATAGTTGCTCAACCTTAAAGACCCAATATTCATATTCAAGATTTCATGTGTTGTAAACGGATATATATATCTAAAATCTATTTTAGTTTACATTGAATCCGCTACTTGATGGATTCAAGCTTGCATACAACAACATGCAAATTTGAAATTAACGTCATTTTTACAGAATCAAGTTCGTTGTTTGTATTTAAGCACAAAACTACACAATGGGTTATCATTGCTGTGTCCACTACGAGTATCAGAACTTAAAAACTATTTTGGTCAGTTGTTTGTCGTTCATATTAATTGTACAATAAAACTTATTCTTCAGACCGTATAGGTTATTAAGAAACATCAATTACCTGATATTTAAAATTTATGGGAAAAAGCATTAACAAAATTGCACAAACTGTGCTAAAATATTAATTTATTTTAAATTCTATAACTAACGTTTTCAATGAGAAAAATACACAGAAAAGGAAATCATAATCAATATCATATATTCACATATTTAATATATTGGAATGGAGCTTATCATTTTAAAGTTGTGTGTACATTTTATAAACTGATTAATTAAAATGTAATGTGTTATTATTACCTGATATGAAATATTGTCGAACTTTGTCGATTACACCATAAAGATTCTACTCCACATAGTCGGATGATTATCAACCCAGGGGTAACAGAGCTGTTTGCTTTTTTGCAAGGAAGGATAGTGAGGGATCACGATGATAGAGGATCTGTGAGATAGTACTCCATTTGAAATTAATCGTTTTAATTTTCCTATTATAAAAAATTGAACTAATAATGTATTAAAATAAGAATGTACTTACTTTTAAAGTTATAGGATCTTAATTAGGCATACCATTAATAGAGAGGGAGCTAGTGGCTTTTACATAATTTAATTTATAAACAAAACAATCACAGTACAATTTTTATTATTTTAAAAACAAGAAAAATTACGATGTTTTCAAAATTTAAAGCATTAAAGCTACCGTCTCTTCCCATTATACATATGCACGCACACTATCATGCTTAAACTTGGAAACTTCGAAAAAATAAAATTTCAATAAGAAAAAAAGTGTTTTCATAATTTTGAAATCATAGTTTCCATGTTTTTTTATTGTTTTTTTCAGTTAAACACAAAGTTACACAATGAGCTATGTGTGCTCTGTTCATCATGGGCATGAAAACCCGGTTTCTAGACGTACCGTTATATCACTGGGGTTAGATTCTATCTTGTAATTGTACCAACACATAGTCTCCTAAATAATTAAGATTACTTCTAGTTGTTTTGTTTATTTGTTCTCCGAACCAGATAATATCTGTTCTGCCATAAGGGATATTGCAGTGCATAGCACTGGGATAGAAATATTAATTTGCTTGTTTTTGAATTTCGCGCAAAACTACACAAAAGCTCTCTGCGCTAGCCGTCCCTAATTTAGCAGTGTAAGACCAGAGCTGGTCATCAACACCCACCACCAACTCTTTGGCTACACTTCACCAACAAATAGTGGGATTGACCGTCACATTATAATGCCTCCATGGCTGAAAGGGCGAGTATGTTGGTTATGACAGGGATTCGAAACCACGACCTTTGGATTAAGAGTCGAGCGTTTTAATCATCTGGCCATGCTTGGCCAAAGGAAAATTGGAATTGTAAAATTCTTCACTGACTGAGTATGATGTTTGCTTAATATAACAGTTAGCTAATGTCATGAGAGAACTAAAGTCACAAAATAACTATGTTCAATGGACAAAGAAAGTGAGTTTACCTGTTACATTACAGTACACATTCTTTAAACAGTCTTACTAAAACGTTATAGAAAGATGTCTTATTTCTGAGGTCATCGTTTCCAGTTCGAGTATGTGCTTTCTTATAGCAAAGCCACATTGGGCTATCTGCTGATTCCATCGAGGGGAATCGAATCCCTAATTTTAGCATTATAAATCCGTAGACCCGCTGTACTAGCGGGGATATTCCAGTTCAACAGAAGTCTATTCTGAGAGTTAGCTGAGGGATTAAGTTCAGCATAGAAAAATCGACTGTTTTTCATATTCGCAAGTATATACATTGCATTTTCTATTTGTTTTATAATAACGATTGTTGCCTTTTTAAAACTATAACCAGTCTTTTTGTTTATGTTGTTGATTCCATCAGTGTCTGGACCCGCGAAAAAGGTGAATAAAATACTCTATAAACTAGGTAAGCACGTAACAAATTATTTTCAGCAGGATGGATGTAAGGCGTAAAAGTGATGGTAATCGTAACTTTTAACTTCCTAGATTTTTGTAATTCCTCCTTTTTTATCTTCTGCAGTCGCTAAAATAACCTCAAAACTTGTACCTATCAGTACTGAGAATTAGCATTATTTATTCAATGTAATGTTCCCTGTATGGTCCCCGGTCTACGACACGTTGATGTTTGACTAAGTGTAGCAATCGATATTCAATTCCTTTCTACATCATCTGAAAATCTATAAAAAGATGTAACCAGTTCTGATTCATATCCTAAGGGGAAGGCTTCGGATATTCGGGTCTGCTGAACGTGATTAATTGATGAACCGTCAGGCTTGAAATTCTAATCCATTTCACATCATCGTCAATTGCTATTCTGATCTTCTACACGACTTTACCTCACGCTTGAACCACGAAAGATAAGAAATTCAGGTAAACCACTATTAACTCGCCAAATTTATCGAAAGCCACGAAAGGGTGCGAAGAGAAATGACATTAACTTTCGCGCAGCCTAAAGCGCAACTGTGGAAAGGCATTAACAAGTTTCTACAACTGCCAAGGTTAAATGTGTATTGCCATCCAATATTGTTGACACTGTGAGAAAACAAGAAGATGGTGGGGTATTATGACGTTTTACTGGAAAAATCTGTATATTATATAGCTTAAACTCTGTGAATTGTAAAGTAGAAGCCAATAATAGGACAAGGATCATTCAAATAAAAACAAACAATCTTTATAAGCAATCTAATTTATTTTGGTCCACACTAACAAGAAAACAAAACAAAAGCATGAATGGTTCAGCGGTAAGTTTGCAGGCTTATGACTCTAAAAACCGATTTTTGATATCCACGGTAAAAAGAGCACATATAACTCTTTGTGTGTTTTTGTTGACTTTCGCGCAAAGCTACACGAGAGCTATCTACGCTTGCCGTCCATAATTCAGCAGTGTAAGACTAGAAGGAAGGCAGCTAGTCATAACTACCCATTGCCAAATCTTGCGCTACTCTCTCACCAACGATTGATCGTCCATTATAACGCCCTCCTGGGTGAAAGAACGAGCATGTTTGATGTGACAGGGATTCGAATCCACGATTCTCAGATGGTGAATCGAGCGCCTTAACTACCTGGCTATGTCCGGACCTAGAGGAAAGGAAGATCTTTTGCCAACGATTGGGTTTGACCTTCACATTATAACGCCTCCACGCCTAGATTTCAGACAACTGTGTAGCTTTGACTTTAACCAGTTTAGTTACGTATATAAATAAAAGCAGTAACAAGCACTTTTACGTCAACAGATTCCAATGACTGACTGAAACTAAACTTTGTAAACGAAAAGAATCAACATCAATCGTGGACCACGTTAAACAAAAGTCAAACTGCAGTTCGCGCAAGTTTTATCACGTAGAAGGATTTGGTCCTCACTTTTACATTATGCTAGACATGCGCATTGGCGGACCAAATATTTGGATCCATAACTGTGAGTTAAAGATCACTGAATTATTAATATTATGAATATAATAGACATTGACGACTCGAATATGTAGCAAATATGATGAAAATGAAGATAATGAGGATAACTAATTAAAACTAATTAATAATACGTGCAACAACTTCTTATTGTATTTTTCAGTTACAGCTAGCAATAACGTATACGTGTGATGCACACACAAAAAGAAATCATGACTAAGGTAATTTGGTAAATGAAAAGTATAATTTACTGAACGAAGTAAATATTTGAAAGAAATATAAGAAAGCTGTAGGGATAGAGCTATCCAATTGAATGTTTTTGAGATTTACTGGTGTCCCCGCTAGTAAAGCGGTAAGTTGTTGTTGTTTAGAATTAAGCACAAAGCTGCACAATGGGCTATCTGTGCTCTGCCCACCACGGGTATCGAAACCCGGATTTTAGCGTGTAAGTCCGCAGACATACCGCTGAGCCACTGGGGGGCAAAGCGGTAAGTATATGGATTTACAGTAATCCGATTCACCTCAATGAACTATGTGGCTTTGCTATAAGAAAACACAAACATACTCATAATTATTGTAACTAAACATTTTTATATGATAGTTTATGCTTCTTCGTTTTATATTACCAGTATGTATTTTATATTATGTTAAATTATATATATTTATGCATAGCTTTACATAATATTTAGGGATTATACAACCACATGACCAGAAATTGATACATGAATTAATGGCAGGGAGATAGTAGTCTTATTTCTACAGCATTTCATAATAACACAAAAACAAATGTGATATGAAGTAGTATAAATAGGTTGTTAATATTCTGTAATCTATTTAAAAACGTAAGGATTGAATCATTTTTATGCTATAAATAATTAAGCACAGAAACTGTATTTGAAATTATCCTGATTACCTTGATTGAGTTAATTTCCTTCGGTTCTCCAAAAGAACCACATCGTGCTTCTCCAGATATATTTTTAATCGACGTTTCCTCCCGAATAAACAAATCGACAAACCGGTTCTTTCTCTCAGCTTTTCACGTCACTAAAACGTGACAGTTTATCTGAGGTATTTGTACTTAGTGACCACAAAGGTCCATGTTTAAACTAAACAACTTGGTATTAAACAACTAATATAACTCAGGCCCGGCATGGCCAAGCGTGTTAAGACGTGCGACTCGTAATCTGAAGGTCACGAGTTCGCATCCCCGTCGCACCAAACATGGTCGCCCTTTCAGCCGTGGGGGCGTTATCATATGAAGCTCAATCCCACTATTCGTTGGTAAAAGAGTAGCTCAGGAGTTGGCGGTGGGTGGTGATGACTAGCTGCCTTCCCTCTAGTGTTACACTGCTAAATTAGGGACGGCTAGCACAGATAGCGCTCGAGTAGCTTTGTGCGAAATTCAAAACACAAAAACAAACAAACTAATATAACTGGATTTACCTTTGTTGTTCGGAGAGACAAATAGTAACATCAATCCGGGAACATGCGGACTTTGAATCATAAAAAGCAGAACTCTGGTGTGGGTGCTACGAACACACTGTATTATTTTAGCTCAGTGAGCAAGCAAGTGAATAGTTTATCTTAAGCTTTCACTGGTTGGTCCTCTAGAAAAGTTAAAACTGGAGCAGAAAATCACTTTCTTTGGTTTTTCTATTATATAGCGCGTGTACAGACGTCATACATACAAGGTATCATAAGCTTTATGGTCAATAACATCAGCCATACGGTTAGAAAAAATTGAGTTTAATAGCGCATGGGCTTGCCTCAAGACATGCATGAAACAAGTACAGCCATAAATATTTTGTTTTCAACATTACTGACTGATGAGTAAACTGCTATAAATATTTCTCTCTATCTGGTTATTTATTATAGCCTATGGATTTTAGAATAATATTTTGTTTCTCATAACTTCGGTACATTTTGTCGCAATTATACCATGTAGGATTGTAATACTATTGTCATATACCTGTCTACCCACTCAAAAGAATGATAAAATATCGAATAATTTAAAGAGGAAGAAAATTAGTTTATAATAAGTAGAGTTGGTCCATAGTAAGTCTAGTGCATTCAGGTCTACGCAGAACGTCTTTGTTTTTACCATTAGGAATTCTTCATTGTATTTATTGTTAATTTTAATAGTTCGAAACGAGTGGAATTTTGCACGTGTAGTCTGTATGCACAAAGGAAGTTTTTCCCTTTCTTTAAATGTTTGTCACGTAATTGTGTCTAACATAATTAAATTTTATAAGTTGCTTCTCCAATTTGCATGTACTGAGAGGTAAAACTTTCAGGAGTATATCCATATTTAGCTTTTTATTCAACTGGAGGGATAGTTGTAACAATGGTGCGTGTCACATTTAATTTGTTGGTCGGCCGTTGTCTTGTTCCAAAAATCTACTACCGGGCGAATAGCCCCCCAGTGGCTCAGCGGTATGTTTGCGGACTTACACGCTAAAATCCGGGTTTCGATACCCGTGGTGGGCAGAGCACAAATAGCCCATTGTGTAGCTTTGTGCTTAATTTAAGAACACAAACAAACAAACAAAAACCGGGCGAATAGCCCCACTTTTGTTTACTTGGATACATCAACTTTGGGTGACATTTTTTAATAAAGTTCATTGATAACTTTTAATAAAATTGTGATTGTTCTTTACACCGTAATAGAAATGTATTTAAAAGTTTATCTACCATTTAATTATTGATCTTATTTTATTATAGAATAATTTATGTAACGTGTGTGTGTTTTTCTTATAGCAAAGCCACATCGGGATATCTACTGAGTCCACTGAGGAGAATCGAGTCACTTGATTTTAACCTTCTAAATCCGTAAACTTACAGCTGAACCACGGAAGACTTACGCAAGGTAATGGAGTAACCTGAAAGCCAATTGGCACTGAGATCCATTTCTCATCTTTTTAAATTATACTTTTATCGAAATACATGTGAGATACAAATATACATTTATAATTGTAAAATACAAAAATATGGATACCTTTGTAATTATATATACTCTTACTGTTTTACGGTTAGTGTTTTAAGAAAAGTCATTTATATGGCGTGGTATGTTGGTGTGTTTTCTTACAGCAAAGCCACGTCGGGCTATCTGCTGAGCCCACCTAGGGGAATCGCACCCCTGATTTTGCATTGTAAATCCAAAGACATACCGCTGTACTAGCGGGGGGCGGCATTTATATGGTAAAATTCTCTAACCATAAATGAATTTGAACACTGCATACATCTTCTACAAGTTTACAGAAAACTTTGGAATGACATTGTTACGTTTTTGTTTATGTTTTATGTTTTTCGTAGACTAAACGCAACAGAAAAACACAAATAACAGCTTGTATAATTTATTACACTAAACTAAATATATATATGTAACAGATATAACATGAATTATATAATAACAGTGAAAGATATTAAGTTACAACATTCAAAATTAATTACAACACAAAATAGTACCAGTTTCAACCTTCAAAATTAAACACGATACAAAATGGTACTGGCCTGTATCTAATATAATGATCTAAAATGAAAGTCTCAAATTCCAGTCTAGGATGTGAATTTGGTCCCACGAAGAAATTCCGAAGTTTAAATGAAGTTCAGAAACAGTTCACAGTTCAATAAATTCGACGAAGTTCTTTTCACGTTGCCTCCGATGAACGTCACAAAATTGTCGCCTTTAATTTTTCCGATTTCCCGTAAATTGTTCCACACGTGTTGACTTTCAGTATAACCACTAATTCGGATGAATCGTAGAGATTGACGAAGTAAAATCACAGCTTCCGTAGATCTAACTTCAGTCACAAATCCAAGTTGAATAATCACAGTAAACACTTAATCTTTCTCAAACGAATGACTGACTCTTCTCTTGAATAAAATTAATGTCTGACTCTCCTTTTTCTCTGCCCCTTCCTCGCATCTTCGTCTGTTTATATATTGTAGGCCTAGACTCCTCGAACCACCGCGAAATTTCTACAGAACTCCAGAGCAATCAGCGCATGTCCGTTCTTGCACGAGACTTAACGACTAGACACGAAGCCGCCAACATTTCATTTAAGTACATATGATTGGTCTACCTAATTCTAGAAAATTCTGAATGTTACCCTAAATGAATAACAACATATTTTATTAGTTTAAACATCGAAACAATAATATAAATATGGAAATATAATTAACAGAAATGAAAATTTAAATACAACACGACATGTTGTCGCTTACAAAACATTTACACAACATTTACATAAAAGGCATTCAGATAAGTCTGTCATGTGATAAATTATTGCACTGTGCAACAGGAAACTATGGAGAAGAAAATTTAGATGAGAAAGTTTCATCTATGGGAATATCTATATAAATTATAATATAAAAAAAATTAAAAAACTGATGTGCGTGTGTGTTTTGCTATAGCATGGGGTTATCCGTTCAGCCCACCGCGAGGATTCAAACCCCTGATTTTAGCGTTGTAACCCCGTAGACTTACCGCTGTACCAGTGGGGAACTCAAAACTAATTATATAATGTTTATAGATAAAGTTTTTTTTTTATAATTACGTCCCTATGTCAGCAGTTTAAGACTAGAGGGAAGGCAGCTAGTCATCACCACTCATCGCCAACTCATGAGCTACTCTTTTACCAACGAATAGGGCCTGGCATGGCCGAGCGGGTTAAGGCGTCCACTCGTAATCCGAGGGTCGCGGGTTCGCGCCCGCGTCGCGCTAAACATGCTCGCCCTCCCAGCCGTGGGGGTGTATAATGTGACAATCAATCCCACTATTCGTTGGTAAAAGAGTAGCTCAAGAGTTGGCGGTGGTTGGTGATGACTAGCTGCCTTCCCTCTAGTCTTACACTGCAAAATTAGGGACGGCTAGCACAGATAGCCCTCGAGTAGCTTTGTGCGAATTTCCAAAACAAAAACAAACAAACCAACGAATAGTGGGATTGACTGTAACATTATAACGCCCCACGGCTGAAAAGGCGAGCATGTTTTGTGCGGCGGGGATGCGAACCCGCAACTCTCAGATTACAAGTCGCACGCCTTAACCCACCTAGCATGCCGGGCCACATAAATAAAGGATACGAATGGATGAAAACTGCCTATACATTTAAATGAATTTAAGTAATTTAAGGTATATTTATTTTTTACAAAATAAAACGAATTATCTCTTACAAATTTATTTAGAAGTACATATCGTCCTTCCTGTGAGATTTTATGACCTAAGGTGTTAAACTTCGGGAATGTTTTGTTTGCTTGAATTTCGTGCAAAGCTACACGAGAGCTATCAGTGCTAGCCGTCCCTAATTTAGCAGTGTAAGACTAAAGTGAAGGCAGTTGGTCATCACCACCGATCGCCAACTCTTGAGCTACTCTTTTACCATGTGATTGATCGTAACATTATAACGCCCCACGGCTGAAAAGTCGAGCATGTTTTTTGCGGCGGGGATGCAAACCCGCGACTCTCAGATTACGAGTTAATATTCTGGTCTGTATCTGTTTTTTTTAACATTTATTCGTCAAAACACACATAGATATCTTTTTTTTTGTTTAAAAGGGTGTGGTTTTTATACTGTATTTTTCGAAACATATAAACACTTTGTTCATACAATTTCTCCGTACCAAAAGTAGAGTCATGCCTTGTCCAGTTATGGTTTCAAGTTTTTCGACTGTCTAGAAATGGTATGAAGCAAACGTACATTGCCAGAACAGTATGTGACTACCAGTGATGTCGAGAAACCCACTTGTTGAGAATTTTATATGCAAAAACGGCTCGTTTGGGTAGAAGAGCTCTTCTATTTGAAATATTTTTTCAACCCAAACGAGCCGTTCTTGCATATAAAAAAAAGTATGTGGCTACGTTTTGATAAGTTTAACACACCAAGATCAAAACGATTCTTGTAATACATTGCGACAGAAATGTCATAAAGACATTCTTTCTAGGATATACAGAAGAACAGTGAACAAGGGACTGGCGAAACAAAGTTAATTTGCAAGACGAGCTATCAGAAAACCGATATTAAACAGAATTAATCGCTACCAACGTGTTATTTGGCAAGTCAGCATACCAACCTACAGCTAGAACATTGGTGACATGTCATATTTTTAGATGAGTTCCGTTTCCGACTTATTAAAGTTGACTGTAGAATTCGTGTTTATCGTTTGTCTAAAGAACAGATGAGGGTAGACTGTTTTTCCCATTGAGAACACGCAGGAGGTGGCGCCATACATGTTTGGATAATTATTTATCATAGTGGAAGAAAAATTGCGCTTCATATCCTCCAGGGAAACGTCAATGGCGTCTCCTACTAGCATGGCACGGAGAAAATATTTCCGCCATATGTTAGAGCAAGATTTGCCAATATGTTTATGCTAGGATGTGTATGTTGAACAGGATTATTTAGATCTGGAGGACGTTACCAAATTGCCATGACTAGCAAAATTGTTGACGAGAATTGAGCCAGAAAACTGTTAAATACAACTAGTTGCAGCGTCTTCTAATGACAAAGTTTGGATTCAATCATGGTGGATTGATTACATGAATAACATTGACAGCATGCCACATCGCCTTGCAGAGGTTATTAGAATGCAAGGAGGACCAATCAAGTGCTTAAAGTTTAATATGAATCGATATAAGGTGTTACAGACACTGTCTATAGTAACATGATATAACATTTTGTCATTATACATGTTTTAGTAAGGTTTTGCTGAACTACACATCTTTCTACAAGTGTCTGTTAAAACTGTTTGGTGTTCTGATAAGCCATTCATAATGTCCGTAGAATTTGTCTCATTAAACAAATTGCACATGTAGGTGTTTTATATAATATGTAATTCTCAGTTTTACAGTGTTAAGTGTATTTGTTTTTCTATACAGTCTTGCTAAAATGTTTGCATATTTTATAACAAATAAGATCATTGCTATTAAGATGAAATACAGCTAAGTTTCATAAGGTATAGAACTACGATAAACAATATTTGACGAAACAAAATTTTGAATACTCTGCTAAATAAAGAAAAAAATTCCCAGTTTAGCGTTTAAGATATTAACAGGCTGTGAAACCATAAATAACCATATTTATACAAGTATTCATCCCAAAAAGATATGGTTATAAAAAACATCTTCTCTACAGAAAGGCATTCAAGATTAGTGAAGAAAATCTTTTTTTATCTTTAACTTAATGGTCCTCAAGTTTCCAACAACATCTCGAAATAACAAACTTTTTATGTGTGTGTTTTCTTGTAGCAAAGACACTTTGGGCTATCTGCTGAGTTCACCAAAAGCGAACCTCTGATTTTAGCGGTGTAAATCTATAGACTTACCCCTGTACCAGCAGGGAATCCAAAAAACAAGAAAGTTGAAGAAATTATAACTGAATACATATAAGGAAATTCATTGATCTTTCTTTGCAATTTAAATGTTTAAGAGTAATCTTAGAAGCTAAAAGAAAGCGAAAAGTTATGTAAAAAATTGCTATGTTATGATTTGTATCACCATCTTTAAAAACAGTTTAATACAGTGTAACTTGTCATTTTGTTAATAGTACTTGATGGTGGTAAACAGAACGAGCACAACTGACGAAGAAGAAAATGATCTCAAAGGTTGCATCAGGATAGTTGGCATCATAATTTTTACTGGTTACCATCTTTTTGTTTGCGTGTTGAAACTCTGATTGTATACTTGATTGCCATTTGAAGCATTTGGTGATGAAGATCATGAATGGCATATTCACCAAGTCAAATGACTTAAAAATAGTTGGCTACCTTCATTAAATTTCATTGCTGACCCATAATTGACTTCATTCATAAATAATACAACCAGCTGATATACATATTATAACCAAGAGGTCTAATCTATATAGATTACATACAGTTATGAGTTTAAAGAGCAAAAACTTTTAAATTTCAGTTGCTATGGCTTACGTCATCAGACATGTACGCCTTCCAGTGGCACAGTGAGATGTTTGCGGACTTACATTGATAGAAATCGGGTTTCAATACTTGTGCTGGGCAGAGTGCAGATTGTGTAGATTTATATATAATTTCAAACAAACATTTAAAGTCAATACAAAATTGTATAATGAAATAATTTGGGTTGTTTTTAATCGAATACTAACACAATAATTAGGGGAGACCTTTATTTTATACTCATTTATTGGAATAGTTGTAGTAAAATATTGAGAGAGAAGTATTTTTTGAACTAATTCAGATGGATATTTTATACGAGGTGGTCAACGAGCCAAACCATCTTATATCTGTTATTATATGCTAATATAGATATAATTCTAACAAAATTTATATTTAGTGAGTTGTGATAAGTTAGGAGATCATAAGGGGTAAATTTATGAAATTATCGAAAACACGCTGAAGAAAGGTTGTTGTTTTATTGTTGTTGTTTTAGAATTAAGCACAAAGCAACACAAAGGGCTATCTGTGCTCTGCCCACCACGGGTATCGAAACCCGGATTTTAGCGTGTAAGTCCGCAGACATACACGCTGAGCCACTGGGGGGCCTGAAGAAAGGTAGGGCATTGGATAATCCTGTAGTAAAATATTTGGATGTAGGAACTAGAGAACCGGGCTCGAACTTTTACAATACCTTAAAGTATTTCACACACTTAATCTGAAGGCTTCTTTTATAAAAGTTATAATCAATCCCATATCAAAAATCATAAAGATGAAGGGTATTCTTTTCTAGCTACCTTCCTTCACGTCAAAAGCTTAAAAGCCATAAATATGGAACAGGTAATCCAAAACATTCACATTCCGAAAAAGAGGAAAACAATAAAAAGTAAGATTTAGTCTAATTCACTTATGATATGGAAAATCGGGTGTGATCAACTCAGTTTTAAGAAGTCTATAATAGAAAGACACTGAAAGATTTACAGAACTAAAAGAAAATTGGTATATTGTTAAAATAGAAATCAAGAACTACAAATAGGTGTATGAGAAACAACTGGCTTAAATTTTAAAATTAAGATCAAGGATATTTTAAAAGAATGTTAAAAATAAGAAAACGTTAAAGTGGGAACTTAGCCTCAAAGGATGCTGATCTCAAATTTTTTAATATCATGAGACGGCTGAGATTTTACATCTTTTTCATTATTAACAATATTATATTAACAATATTCCTAACATTGAAAACTCTGTAGGCAACTTTGAAATCGAGATGAATTACGTATATGTTAATTCCATGGCCGTAAGCGAAAATAATCGGGGATTAAAAAAACAAAACAGGCCAGACAAGGTTTCCCCACGGTTTTTAAGAAAGTCAAAATTTAAAAGCTGCGAGTTTATGTCTTTCTAAATTTTGAAAGGTTAATAGACAAAAAGCTGATGTATAATTACTCAAAAGTTGTTGATGTTACCCTATTTTTAATGGGTGAAAGAGTTCTGGAAATTGAAGGTCAGTATTCTTACTACTCTAGTGCAAATATTCTATAGCGTCTAGTAAAAAAAAAAAAGCTCTAACAATAATTTAGTGAAGTATGTTGTTATTAATTAAACCAACATTTATCCATGATGTTATTTGCTAGCAAGACAGTGAAAAGAATGTGGACCCTACACATTTAGAATTTCAAAAACACTTTTGATGAGGTGCCACACAAAAGTTTGGTCAAGAAAATCTCATCGATAGGAGTTGGAAAAACTTATTGTAATGTAGATATGGTTTGACTGGAGAAAGGAAAAGGTTGTTGTTAATGGAATTCAGTCAAAGTGAATCGTTCCTACAAGTGGAATGCCTCAGTAGGTAGTATTTGAGTCTTTTAATTTTTCTTATTCACAGTAATGATATCAGTAATGTTACTAACATCTTGGGTATTTAAATTGTATCAATGATATTGAAATATTACAGCATAGTCTGAATCATTTGTCAAGTGCCAATGAAGAACATAATTTTCGCATAATGGTCGGTAAGTCACTGTAGAAGTAGTATGGGGAATTTATTTCTTCATTAAAATAACTAGTTAGGCTTCACCAAGAAATAATATTTACTTATTAGAGAGAGTTCAGAGGATTGCCAGCAAGACGATTCCAGGAATGGATTAGTGTTCATAACTTATGATGTAGAGATTATGGAACGTCGCGTAGAATGCATTGATGTCTAGGATATAGCGAGCAAAACAGACGATTAAGAAATAAACATATAAATAGTGTTAATTGAGGGGAAAAGTAGGCAGGCAGAGCAGGCGAGAAGTAAAGTAAAGCTAAGTTACGAGAGGGAATTCAGCCAAAGAAAAGTTAATCGCAAGGTGAATTGTCTTAGGAGTAGAAGGTCTGACGGTTAATATATTGAAACTACAGTGTTGAAAGAGATTAGAAGAATAATTCATTTCGTCAAAAAAGCTTTATAAAGTAATTGAACTAGTTTCCTTGGACTTTGACAGATAGAGAAACAATAATCGGAAACCCAAAGAAAGAAAAAGGAACAGACGATTTTACAAGTGTAGAATACAACCGTTGGAAATCAATGATAAAATTAATAAACTATACTCGGATTATTTGGCAATAGTAATGAGAAAAATAGTTTGGCTTGTCAACTGAAATTTCAAAACAATTGAATAGGCACACAAGTTAACTTTTGACAAGAAAAAAGCAACTATATAGTGTTTATGGAATGCCTATGATTTTCAGAGTGTAAAGAATGTATTGTACCTGCATTTAACCAGTTCCAAATTCATATATATTATTTTGAAAATAAAGTGTTGTGGGTACTGTTTACTTATTTTTTTAAATTTATCGCCACTTAATTACAAACACCTATTGCAGAAGAATCCTAAGCCCAACAGAAATAACATGGTATGTATTTCTACCATGAAGAAAACTATGTAAACGCTCTAAATTCACTGTTGTTGTTTTGAATTAAGCACAAAGTTACTTAAAAGGCTATCAGTGCTCTGTCCACCACGGGCATCAAATCCCTGTTTGTAACGTTGTAAGTCCGCAGAGATACCGCTGAGCCAGTAATGGACTGACAATTTACGAACATAACTTGATGTTTGACAATTGGCGAGTGACAACCAGTGCTAGAGAATGGTAAACAGCGACAGAATAAAACATGAACCAAAGTGAAAATAAGTACGCCTACATATGCACAATTATAGTGGTAACAAAAAATAGTAGAGAAATTAAAAATCACACTGTTAACAATGTTAAATTTTGATAAATTGACAAAAAATGGAAAACATCTTGGGTTAAAAGACAATGAATTACAAGTGTTTGTTAAACAACAACAAGAATTAGAGAGGGAAGAATGCAGGCAGAGAAGAAAGTAAGGAAGGAGAATAAATAAAAAGAATGAGTTCACACAGAGAGAAAGAAGAAAATTAAGAAAGGGAGGGGCTGGAACTATAGAGATAATGATAATACAAATTGATAAAGAAAAAAGAGAGAGGAGAGACTAAAAATAAAAAGAACAAGAGCACAAACTGAGATTGTAAAACTCACCTAACTGAAAGAGGAAGGAGCTAAGAATAACAACGGAGTCGGGATCAGCCAACCCAACCTGTTCAAATTTGATGAACATTAAAAATGACATGGATATTGTTTTGGAAAGATATGAAAGATTTGCCCACAATAAGAATTGGAAAAAGGAGAAAAGGCAATCTGTTCCAACCCACAACTATATGCAGCCATGACGTCAAAAGATGCCATGGACTATAACAAGTTGAAAGTGACTTAACTGAAATGATATGCACTTTAACCAGTTTTTCGTTGGTTTTCATTGGAAATTCAGAAGAGTCAAGTCCAACATCGAAGAAACTGTATTTCAGTTTGTAGTACGTTTGCAGCAATATTTCACCAGATAGACTGACACGACCAGCTGTGAAAATAGTTTTGAGGAACTGGGAGACCTATTAGTGCGAGAACAGTTTATGATCATGTGTCCAACTGGCATGCACTGTTTTTAAAGCAGAGAGCACCAAAAGAAGTAGGGAAGATGATCAAGCTGGTAAAATAGTACAGGGTGTTTGAAAAGTCACTGTGCACTTATATATTTATTAACAGACATGTTTCAATGTACATCCTTGTGCAAATTAATTAAAACAAAACGGAAAATTACGATTTTTTTTAATTTTTTGCGTTTTATTTCTGAGAATCCAAAAATTACTCACAAATTATTACATGATATGACCTCCTTTATTTTTTCATCAGATCATTAATCCGCTTTGGCATCGAGTCCACGAGTTGACTGCAAACTTTACTGATATTTGGATCGCGGTACCACACCTCAATTATGGGTTCAATTAGCTTATATTTCGTAGTACAGTCTTTTCCCCGAAGTCTTTCTTCACAAATCCCCCATAGGTTTTCAATAGGATTTAAGTCCAGAGAGTTTTCAGGCCAGTCCAGCACCTTTATTTACATTGTAGTCATAAAATGCTTAACAGGTTTCGATGTGTGGCACGGAGCTAGATCTTGCTGAAAAATGCCAGATCCATTTGGAAATCTCTTTTTATATTCTTGAATGGTTCTTCACTGCAAAACTTCAATGTATTTTGATCCTCGCATCATACCTACTACGACATGTAAGCCTCCGACTACATAGTAGCTGAAACAGTCTTAAAACGTCTTCTTCAAGGGATATTTTACGAAATGATTGATGCGAGATTTTCGTAGTTTCTCACCTGGAGATCTGCGAACATGTAGACTTCTTTGACCCTGTACGAAGAAATGAGTCTCGTCACTAAATAACACCTTCCTCCATTGTTCTTGCGTCCAGTTCTTGATGACTGAAAGACGACTGATTAGCAGTAAAACAAATAGCCTCATATTTGAGAAAAGTCTAACGCAATTTCAAATGACGTAATATTCCTCAAAAGTTCGTCATATATCCCCAAAATAGATCAATCGTACTGATGGCGTCTGTGTGAAAAAATAACCATTAAAGGAAATCAGCGGGTCCAGTGAGCCTACACCGGCCACCATGCTAAAAATATTGAAAAATGACCATTTCTTTCAATTAATTTGCACAATGGTGTAGAATACAGAAGATAAACATGAATAACAATTATAAACATTGTTGAAAGTGATCCCCGTTGGCATCAATACTGGCTCGGATCCTTCTTATTTTGTTTCTAAACACCTCTATCAGTTGCTGGCTTGAAATAGACTGAATGAATGCTGTTATCGCTGCTTTAAAAACTGCACTGTGACTTTCCGAACATCATGTATATGTAAATCCATGAGAGGAGCATATCTGGGAAGTCCAAGAATATTCAGTTAATGTTGAAACGAATTGTGGTTGATCAGGCACAGGAGTTTACTGAAAATGACAGGAGGTAAGCTGACAAATGGAATAAGAGATGCTATATTTTTATTATAAAATAAGGTACATTTCAAAGGAATGTAGGTCCATTACCAATAAGCAACAACAGAAATCTAAACATAAAGCAGCTCGAGCTATATACAAATACAGTGTCGGTAAGAAACATTAAAAGAATGACTCGCACTGTGGATACTGCTGTCAGAAAACACAAAATCAAGATAACTCGTCAGATTCAATGTATAAAGTTAATACGATTGATCTGTGCAAGACTAATCATCGGCTCAATTTAACAAATGGATCAAAAGTGCCAATATTTATGGGAGTATGTGACAAACATTAAGAAGTGCCAACAAATTATAATATGCCGGTATGTGAAGACTATGTCGGAGGTAAGAAAAAAAAGGTTTTACAAGACACTGGGTGGAATAATGTAGCAGTGAGAATCAGTTTAGTATCCAAGCATTAGATGACAGGTAAGGTACACCTATCTTCGCTTACTGATAGAACAGCGAGAAATTTTCCCATGACAAAAATAAAAGTGCATACTCAATATTATGTTAGAAACTTTAAGTTCATATGTATCAAAGAACCACTATACTACTTGGTGATAGGAAATATACTGGGTAGTAAGAATTTAGAGGAATTAGACACGAAAAATTACCGAAACAGCTGTAGCTACTGGGAGATCTCAAAGGAAAAGAAGAAAGTGCAGATGATAGACCCTTCACTACAGAAACTCTGGGACAGTACTCGGGAGGAAGTCAAGCACAATACAAGATGAAAAGAAAATAACAAAACAGATATCTGGAAGGAGTATTAAACCGGACTTATCAAAATAGTTTTATTAGTGAAGCCAAGAAAAACTTCTATAATAATAAAACCTATTGTCGACATTATAATGTTGGACAATAGGTTTTAATTCTGCTACCTACATACAACAACAAATTCACCAGGCAGTGGAAAGGACATTTCACAGTACAGAAAGAGACCAACAGAATGCACTATAAAGTGAAAGTAAATGGGATGAATAAATTCTACTGTGCGAATCTGTTGAAGAGGTTCTTTGAGATGGAATAAGACCTTTCAGGCGTTGCTATTAAAGTAAAAATGAACATAGCAAAAATACCACAACACGTCGTTTCGAGACTAAAAGACGTAAATTTCACAAAAAAATCAGGATGAACGATGATGCACATTCGTCTCACATAATTTTCTTCCGTTTTTTCAGTTTGTATTTTTGTCAACAAACAGAAGAAAAAAAATGTTCATTTTGGTAAATGAAATAATAATTTCATCTAAGAGTTTTTTAAGAGTAAAAACAAACAGAAAAGTTTTTGCATGAGACTGATATATTAAACAAATTGTAAAATACTTTATTGAAATAAGTTTTACAATCATTTCGCAATTTCCTCGTGTTTAATAATAGTAATGTAAACATGGCGGATGGCAATGGGATGATAATTATTGACGTTACAACAACGTCAGGAACAACTAACGTAAGTGAACACAATTCCAAACAGAAAATGGCAACAGAGAAAGATAAAGTAGCACGTAATAATGAAGAAGGTACTGAAAGGGTAGGTTTATTTCGCAAGAATGTGATTATTTATTGGTAATACTATTGTACAAGGCCTATTGAAACATTAATCCGAGGAATACTGGCATATACATAACTATTCATATATTTCAAAGTTAGAATTATTGTTCTAATGCAGTAGTAGGAGAGTTTAGAAGTGTTGACCTCATATCAGTTTTTCATAGTTACGCATTTTTAACCGTTTTCAACCAGACTTTAAATATATCCTTAGGTCCATCATGAGAGTTTCCATAGGGACTTGTGTTTTCTATGACTAATAATTACACTTTGTGTCATTCCTTGTATGAGACACCGTCTATTATATGTATCCACTATGATTTTTGACTGATCTCCATCTCGTGCAAATTTGACATGCACCTTATTGGTTTTTTAGTCTCCTGAAACTGATATGAGAGTTGATATTTAAATCTGATTTCTCTTGTTACGTCCACTAATTACACACCTTCCAGCTATTAATCCGTTGATCTGCACCATATTACAAAAACACCCTTATAGCACTCTAGGCAGTGAGATAGGGGTCTGTTGTTCAAATTTGACACCTTTACTCACTCCAGTATTTACTGTGGATCCTCTGTCTGTGTGTCCATCTTTTACACTTCCACTTTGTTTGTTTTTTTACCTCTTAGGACCCCTGTAAAGCAATATGAGAAGATAAATGTTTAGATATTATCCCCTGGTTTTTTCTCTATAAAATTTTAAACGTACATTATAACACAGAGCTGTAAAATGGCATAAAGTTGTCTACTATTAGATCTGGCACCCTGTATCATTTATAAAAGACTGTTATATTTTTTCCTTGCTGTGTGTGGGTGTATTGACTTCAGTAGTATACACATATTAAAGTATGATCAAATGTAGAATTGACAATACTTGTATATATAAGTTAACTCATTAAGTTATAGTCTAATGATATCAACCCAAAGATTGTACCAGGAAACTTAAGCTTTAGCCTAACAAGGGACCATACATCCTTTCAATGTTCTTTACCAATCCTAGAGAAGAGTAAAATTATAAACCCACCCTTTATTTTTCAGGAAATATTTTATTTCTCCTTTTAAACTATTATGAGGTACCAGTCTCCAATGCAGCCAATGATATCTCATTCCATAATATAATCAGAATATGTCAGAAAAATGAAATTGTTTTAACTAGGGGTAAGTCTTTCTTTACTAAATTGAACTTCTCTTTTCCTGTTGTTTTGAAAATACAGCAGAAATATTTAGAGAACTTTCTCTTCTCAGCCAAGAATAATCATGTAAACTCTAATAATATCATTTTTTCCCTTTTCTCAAAACAAAGAGAGAAAAAAAAAAGTGATATTAACTCCCTCTATAAAATAAAAACATCCTTACTGTGAACTGTATCTAATGAATCAGTATCCTTTCTATGATATGGAAATTAAAATTGTTCCAAGTGAAATTTATTTATAACCATTTTGTTGATTTCATACATTTAACTTATGGTCTAACATTGAAATAACCAGCTTGTAACTCAAGAGGTGATACTTTGGCAAAGCATGATCACAGTTTTAACCTCTTTTTGTGGTGCTGGTATACTTTTGTCTGTATATTTGTTAGATATTTTAAATACATGAATATTAATTATATGACATTATTATATGCTTTTATGTTGATACCATTGAAGAAGAAGCATAACCGCAAATTGTAATTGTTAAATTAATCCAGTTTCAGAACTCTTAAGTTTGTTTGACTGTTTTACACCTATCTAAGAACATTTTTTACAATAATAACTCTGTAAAAAAAAATCAGTTGGACAGAGATTGTATTCCATTGATGTATCTTTTGTGCTGGTCTGGTCATGTACTGCTTGATACAATAAGTTTCTTGTTGTAGCATTTGCAGAATGAACATATCAAAAAAATAAATGTTTCCCGTAATTGTAATTAGCATTATAGTAGATTAACAGAGTGAGGTAAATTAATGTAATAAAAGCTCTGAATTATATGAGTGATAAGTTTTTGCCATGTTGAGTAAAATTTTCATTTAGAATGGTAGATTAGAGTAATGGCTTTGAATCAGGTAATTAAAAGAAGTGGTAAAAGTAAACCTAAAGTGCATTTTCAACTCCTGCCTTGTAAGTTTCCTTCTAGCTCTTACTGTGTGCTTTATTTTTTGCTAAAAATGACTTAAATTAGCATTTAGTATTCTCAAAAATTGCATCTTAACAAGCTAACTATATTTTCCATCAAGGACTTCATTGTAGTAAACTGCTTTTGATCATTACTGAAAATTTTGTATATTATATAAAGTTTGTAACATTATTACATGAACTATGATGTTTATTGATATTTTAGAGAGGGTAAACACTGTGGAACTGAAGTTTGCAATGGACTGTTTTAGTCTTGTCTTTTTGAGTCTGATATAGTAAATTATCTACTGCATATTTATTATCTTCAGTTACCTTAAGTTCTTATAATAAGTATTATATTTAAATTTTATATTAATATTTGTGTTCTATTTTCTTTAGACTGCATATAGAGACAAAAGGCTACGTCAGCTGAGAAAGGAGACTAAAGGACAAGCATCTAAGTTTTTAGAGAATTGGAATCCAGAAACAAGCAACAGAGAGACACGGAAGATGACCAGAAAGATTTATAATGAAAAGTAAATATTTTTAATACTTCAGTTATTTGTAATTGTCAAACGATATGTTAGTTTAAGAATTTAGAAATAGCTTGTTACTTTAAATACACGTGTACACATATTTGTACAGGTTAGTTAAATGATAATCTGTCAACAAGTGTTTTCGTTTTGTCTCTCGTACCTACATATTAGGTCAAGTTACCATTAGGAATGGAAAGAATTATTGTTATTTTATTTTCATATTTTATACACACGAACAAATTCCTCATTAATTTAGTTTGTAATTTTTACAATTTCAGTGGAATTAAATTTAAAAAAATAGTATTACTCTGAAAGTAATATTTGAATTTGATGTACATAACTATTTATTACTTATAACGTAATTGTTAGGGATAACAAGAGAAATGTTGGTCTATCTTGTTTGTTGTAACCTCCAAATTAAAATTAGTAAATAAATAAATTATTTGTTTTAAAAATCTTAAAGCCATCTTTTATTGTTTATGCAGTTATTAAGTGTTTTGTTAAACTCACATAAAGTTACTGCATTTACAACCTCTGAATCTAATCCATTTCTTTAAGAAACATAACAGTCTTAACTGAAGATGATTCAAACTTCCAAAATTTATATTTGTGTCCCCAAGTCCTACTATTTTCACTGCTAAGCATGAGAAAAGATTGTGCATCAACACTAAATTCTCTTTACAATTTTATAACCTCAATCAGGTCCCCTGTAACTCTTATTTTTAAGAGGATATTATTTCAGAGGTCTTAATCTCTTCTTGTATGGAAATCCCCTTCATTCCAGATGCCACTCTAGTGTTACCCTTCTCAGAATCCTTTCATACAATTCTCTGTTCTTTTTAAGTTAGGGAGACCAAGACTGATTTCTATACTTCAAATGTGCTCTAACCAGTGATCATACAATGAAATTATAGCCTCTTTAGTTTTTTTTATTTCAAGAATGCTTTACTTGATTATCCAAAGGATCATGCCCCAATATTCTGAATTAATTACTTGTTAGTGAGATTTTCTGGTGTTATGTAACTATTACTTTGTGTTGTAGCATTTTAGAGTGTTACGGTTTTATATTTTTGGATTGATGAAAAAAGATAATGATTTTAAAATGTTTTTATCAAATGAAATGACTTGTTTTTAATATGTAAAATATGTAATAGTTTCTTCATTGTTCTTACATAATTATGGACACCAACTTATATTATGTATGATAAACTTGTTAATAGTGAAGTGCCAATAAACTTCTTTATTAATTATTACTTAGGTCTAAAAAAGAATAACCTTCACCAAATATTTAATATAATATTCCTTTTTTTAAAAAATAAACTTCAAACTGCAGTTATCCAGTGATTCTCAACAGAAAAGTTTATAGCTGATAATTGTTTTGTTATTTCACTGTACTATGTTTTCTGATTTATTCTCTTTTGTTCTGATTTTAATCAAATACTGCAGCTTTCTAGAGACATGAATGTTAACACTAATTGTCATGAAAATTGCCATTAAAAAGAAATTATAATAGTGTATTCAATACATTAGGTAGGATAAGACATACATGTCTAAACAGAGGATATAAAAATGATGATGTTTGTAACATAGTACTTGAAAAACAAACAAGTTGCACTGCATTTTAATTTAATTTGTTTTGTAAGAATAACACTTATCAAATGGCCTTTCTTCAACCGTAAGAAGTTATTCTGATATAAACCTTTTAATTAAACAATAGCTTTGTTATTAAATGAATCTGCTACCTGTGTAGTGTTCTTAATTCATCATGAATTTCATATTTAGAAACCAATATTTTACGAGCAAGTATTTTAAAAATATACAATAGAATAATTAGGAATTCAAATGTAAATATATATATATACATGTTTGTGTGTATAGTTTTATTTTTGTTAATTGTGTATTTGTGTAGTTAACATTTTCATGTATTAATATTTCTCTTTTCCAGGTTAGAATACAAGACTATATTTTTATTTCTTTTGATAGTGGCTCATTAAGAAGTATTTCACTATAGATTTGTGAACTGATGTTTATCCGTATTTGCAGATCAAGAGGACCACAGGTACATGATGAAAGAGGTATATTTGTGAACCTAGGAAAAAATCTTTGTGATTGTTTAGAAGAAACTTGTCCTGGATGCCATTACCCATGTCAAAAGTGCAAATCTCCTAAATGTGGCCACGAATGTCGTCAGAATCGAAAGTGGATTTACGAACAGTTAGAAATAGAAGGGACAGACAAAGTAATCAAACATATATCAAAGAGTAAAAATGATTAGAAACACCCTATTCATCATCAAACAAGTATTCAGTACTGAGATACACTACAAGTTTACTGGCAATTAAAACAACATGCATAAAAACACTTCAACAAAGGTGTAATTTATTTGTGTTAACTACCATTTTTATTAATTTTATGGACCCAAAGTTCTGAGAATATTTATATGTACATAAAAAAAGCATAAAACTATTTCCATTTGTAAGTGTGCAAAAGAGAGTAATTCAAAAATCAAACTGAGTGTGACAATAATATTTCACCTTCATAACATGAAATCCCTCAAAATAAATTTTGACTTGTTTTTTATATCAAATTTTGTTGTGGTTTACTTTTGATTTTCAAATAAAGTCAATGAATTAATGCTATCTTAGGGGTGACTCGTAAAAGTTCAGTAATGTTTAGAATTAAGTCTTGCCTCATCATGAGTGGGGTTTGGCCACTGGTACACAATTAAATTTTCAGATAACTTTCAGTATGAAAACGGATTCTTAGCTGGTTTGTTCACTTGTTTTTTTCTTGGTAGTAAAATATGCAGATTGCTATTCATGAGTCAAACAGTTGTGACACATGAATTCCTGTTGTTATACGTGATGATTTATTTTGTACTTCCTGCAATTAATTTTATCATATGTACATAAAATATTTCATAATCCATAATCAGGATTTGTTTGTATGTTTCTCATGTTCTATTAAAATTGACAGTACACTTGAAGAAAAGCACTGAAATATAACCTCTGTACCTGATTTTAAGAATACTGTTCTTGATTGTCTAAAGGTATCAAGAACTACATCCAAATATCCTGAATTAATTACTTGTTAGTGAGAATTTCTGATGTTCAACTTATGTAATTATCAAACAGCTGATGATATGTAATCGTCACCTTGTCTTATTGTGCATATTACACTGACCTTGTACCTTCTTTTACTTCCTGCATGGTTTGGGACAGCATTTTGTTTTTATTTTGGAGATTGGAAAATAAAATTGTACAACACTTGTTGAAAGTGATAGAAAGACTTATTATGTTTGAAAATGATTTAAATCAGTGTGTCTGTTTTAGCTGCTACAAAATTGATAATCATACCTTCCCTGTGTAAAAATAATAAACATTTCCATGGAAAACATAACAGGCTACCAGTGCAAATGATCAATTTGTCCTATCAATTATTTCATGTCTTGTTATACTAAATGGAAATAAAAATAAGTTCAAATGTTTTATTTATTGATCAAACTTACTTTTGCACACTCCAGGATCGAAATACTAAGTAAAAGCACATGTGAGATGCGACTTTTTCTGTTATCAATCACCCCCTAAAAAAAACGAGGGAAAAGCCCTAACTTTGATAATAGACAATTATCATCTGTATTTACAACTTAATTATTGTCAACATGTCAAGCCTGTGATTCACAGCATTATTAGTGCATTAAAATATTTTAAGAACCCTTAACAAATATTAAACTTTTAATTTTTTTGTGTAACGTGTGTGTATATTTTCTTTATTATTATTTATTTGAATCATCACTTAATCCAACTGCCAAAAAGAAGTAAGATTTTAAAATGTGCCAGCCAAAATTTTGATCTGTACCTAATTAAATTTGTGCTGAAAAAGGAAAATCATGTCTTTCATTTTACCTTATTTTATTTTGATAACTAGTTAATAAGCTTACTATACTTTAGAAGTGCTTTATTTTGAATGTACATTACAATACAGGAATATTTGCTATACATTCATAAAGAACTGTTTTGCTATAAATTAGTTTTGTTGCTTATTGGGAAGAAAATTTAATGTGAAGTTATTTATTACATGTGACTTTGCCATCCTGATCATCAAGTGTAGGAAACAATTTTAATAGTGCTTGCAATCAAGTTGTATTAAAATTGTAGTTCAGTGAATAAAAGTCCTGCAAATTGACTAGTATTTCTGAAATATGCCCTGATGCTATTGTAGCTTATTCACAATACTTATTTTTTGTTAATTTTGAGCATTTTCTCTGTTTTACTCTTAGTAGAACCCACTTGTTTAATTTTTATTATCAAATATTTTCAAAAAGACAGATGAATTTAATGAAAATACAAAGTAGTGTACATAAAACAATGAGTGATGTCGAGAAACCCACTTGTTGAGAATTTTATATGCAAAAACGGCTCGTTTGGGTTCAGAAAATATTTGAAATAGAAGAGCGAACAACGTTTCGACCTTCTTCGGTCATCGTCAGGTTCACGTGACAGTCATATGTTTTTATCTTTAGTTGTAAGTTTTAATTTATATTAAAATAAAATTTCAATTAAAATATGCTTAACCATAAATAGAAAAGAACAACCTATTATCTATAGAATTGTAAAGAATTATACACAAAAATCAAGTTAAATTGTGAATATTAGTCATTTATTTTTAGTACTAATTGCAACTTTTATTTTATAAAAATCTCAATTTTTTATTTGGATTAAAATAAAGTTTTTATCAAAATATATTTGTTTTTATTCATAATGAAAAATAATGTATTTTCCATTTTATTACATACCAAGAAATGAAAAGATTATGTTTTAAGTTCTGAAAGTTAGTGTATGTCAATGATGGCAATGGTGTTTGGTTTTACATGCTTGAAACAAGCAGATCATATGAGCATCCAGTTCAAGAACATGTACTGTTATATTCTTTTTAATCTGTGATGTCACAGAATAACTGCTTTTAATTTTGATGTCACTAAATTATATTCTTTATTTGTTTTTACTTTACAATGCTGAACAAGCATTCAGCCCTTGTGAGAATGGAAGAGAATTAATTTTTATTGGTTTATTAAATTGAGAAATTGCAAATTATCAGTGGGAAAGCATAAAGAAAGTGATCAACTCAAGTTAATCTCTATCAGATTTATCAACATTGTTGTCAAATCTATTTATAATAAGTAAAATTGGGCTTTTCTTTTTAAAAGTCAATTTAATCTTTTGAGAGTTTGAAAGTTGCAATTTTTTGAGCTTGTTTTATTCTTAGGTTGCTTATCTAGGTTTTTTTTGTAATAGCCGACTTCAACACACGATATTGTGGTTGTAAGAGTGGTTTTGGTGATTGACTGGGTTAATGAATAGCCTCCATATCATTAAAATTTTAGAATCATCCAATTCTCTCTCCTGTTCTATTAGAAAAAAAAGCACAGTTTTGAACTTTTTGGTCTGCCCACTTGACACATTCCAGTTAAGCTGTTTAACATAATGTTTTGAGACATCATGGAAGTTATTGGCCCATCTTGAGTGTTCAACACTCTAAACTAAATTACCTTAAAAAAACACATTAGAGCCAGCTCTTATTATTCATACACTCATCAAACATTTTCTTAAACTCATTTAAATTTACCGTCCCTATAACACCTGAAGACAACTCATTCCACAGGTGAACCACCCTATCTTTGCAGAAGATGACTCTTACCCTGCCAAAATTTTTACTTGTGTCCCATAGCTTACTGTTCTCACATGAAAAATGAAGATGTATCAACTCTATCAATTCTATTTGGAATCGTAAACATCTCAATCAGATCTTCCCTAACTTTTCTTTTTTAAAGAAAAAACAATTTGAGAGATTTAAGCCTCTCCTCATATGACAACCCCTCCATCCCAGACACCATTCTAGTAACCCTTCTCTGAACCCCTTCCAACAATTCAATGTCTTTCCTTAGGTAAGGTGCCCAATACTGAACACAGTATTCAAAATGGTTCCCTAATCAGTTACCTATAAAATGAAATTATAACCTATTTAGACTTGTACTCAGTTCTTCTATAGACACAACCTAAAATTCTATTTGACCTACGACTAGATTTGTAAGGCAATATTTTCTCTTATTGAAACCATGATTACTCTCCAATAAAATTTTAAACTTTCTTAAATGACTTTGCATAGTATCTTTTAACAGACTGATTGAATATGATACCAAGATCTCTTTCTTAAATTGCATTGTTGAGGTTATTCCCATTCAAATTTTGCTGATAATTCAAACTATGGTAATCAGCATGCATGATCTTGCATTTATCATAATTAAAACCAATCTGCTAATTATTTGGTCAACTCATTAAATGATACAAATTCTTTTATAAAGCAGCAGCATTCTTTTTACAGCTAACAATGCTCAGTCTAACATGGCCAGGTGGTTAAGGCAATTGACTTGTAATCCAAGGGTTGTGGGTTCAAATCTCTCTTACACCAAACATGCTCACCATTTCAGCCATGGGGCATTATTATGTGATAGCCAATCCCATTATTCGTTGGTAAAAGAGTAGCCCAAGAGTTGATAGTGGATGATGATAACTAGCTGTCTTGCCTGTAGTCTTATGCTGCTAAATTAAGGATGGCTAGTGCAGATAGCTCTCACATAGCTTTGCACAAAATTAAAAAACAAACAAATTCCAAGACCTTAATATCATAAGCAAATTTTAGTAATATATTTATTGTTCCTTCATTTATGTTATTGATGCAACTCAAAGCAAATACCCTAAAACTGAATCCTGAGGTACCTCACTTGTGACATTAATTCAGTTTGACTGAACTCCAATTGTGACAATCCTCTGATTTCTTACATCCAGCCACTCTTCTATCCAATTAGCTAATATATCTCCCATACCTATAGAAACAATTTTGTACAAGCTTTTTGTATGACATTTTGTTAAATGCTTTCTGAAAATGATAATCCAGATGCATCAAATCTTAAACTTACATGGTAACTTTTTCAACGAATGTCAAAAAATTTGTAAGGCAAGATATTCCCTTAATGAAACCATGTTAACTATTCAATAAAATTTTAAGCTTTCTTAAATGACTTTGCAAAATATCTTTTAAGAGACTTTCCAAAATGTTTACAGCAGCTGATGTAAAACTAATGGGCCTGTAATTACTGGGACAATTTTTATCACCTCTCTAAAAATAGGAGTTACATTATCCAATTTCCAATCCTCTGGCACTTACCAACTGTTTAAGGACTGACAAAATATAGTAGCAAGTGGCTTACATATCCAATTTTTAACCTCCTTCAAAGCCCTTGGGGAGATATTATTTGGTCCAGATACTGTATTGTTTTTTAAGCTTCACAGTTTTTTTCTTAACCGCCTCAGAATTAATCAGGCATCTTATTTCTATCTATCAACTCTTCAAGAAGTGGAATACTGCTTAAATTTTTGTTCGTAAAAACTGAAAGAAAAGCAAAATTTGTTAACCTAGTCATCTGATAATTACTAAAAGCTAGCCTCCTTTTGTTATTCCTCTAAGGTCTTATCCCTATTCTAAAACTTTCTTTACCTGAAATGTATTTAAAGAAATCCTTACTCTTAATTTTTACATTTTCACCCAATATTTTTCTCGTACATACTTATTGATGTCCTAATTTCATGTTCTATGAATTTTTTTTATATTCCTTAATCTTCCAAGTCTCCTGTTATACCAGTCAATATAAATATTTAATTTTCTAATGCTTTTTATTAGTTTTATTCATATCTTAAACTATTTTAAGGTAAGCTATAAAAAAGCAGGCTTGAAAATTACAATCACTTGTTTTAACCAGCAGTACTAATTTTTTTGTGAGACTTGGTAACACTGGTCACAAACTGATTAGTCTGGAAATGCAAGCTTTCAATATGTTGATAAACTTCACTTTCGCTTTTGAATATACACAGGTTCCACAAACAAGGCATGCTCAAAGATTAGGCCATGAAACAATAATATTTAATTTAATCTAACATGACTTGTTTTGTAAAATTGTTTGGCTTATGAATAGACTTTGACAAATTTCATCATGGTTCATATTTGCATGATTTATTTTCAGGTATTTTAGTGTGGACTCTGTTAAGATACCGAAATATATTTTGATCAGGAGCAAGAACTGTCTTTCCTTTCATCAGTAGTAATAATGTCATTAACCAATTTGATGTACATCACATTCATGAAAATTGTAGCAAATATTTTGATAAGTATTAATTTCTATTTGTAACTTGTGGAAAAGCATAGCATTACTTTGCAAAAATATGTTAAATGAATTGAAAAAAATCCAGTGCATCATTTATAAACTCAAGCAAAACTATCATGTGCAGACTTTAAGTGGAAAAGAACAATTCATTTGTATATGAGTAGGATCTTCAAAGACAAATGATGTGTAATGTAATTACAGTTCCACTAACTAATAAAGTAGTTTGTTCATATATTGCCTTACCAGCAGACATCTGGTATGAACAGGCATCAGAACCATGTATACCTTGTGTTTTGAAACTGAGTGAAATTCCTTTAAAAGCTTCTACTATTTAACATTAAGAAACAACGCTTATATACACCTATAAGGAGATCTTCAAAGTAGTTAGGAAGTTTTTTGGCATCCAGTTATAACAATATGTAGTACAGAAAGAAAAGGAGACAGTGTTTTGTCTTTTATATTGAGGCCCCAGTATAAACACCAAAATGCCATTTTCATTCACTTGTAACATGCAGTTGCAGTTACATCGTATTTTGAAATGTGAATGACAGTGTAATTAATTTCTAATAATTTAACATATAATATTCAGCTTGCATAATAACACTTAACATCAATATTATTCATGCCTGTTCTCCCAAAATTTTAAATGTGAATGTTGAGCTTTGTTTGGATGTGCATCTTTTCAAACAGGAAACAGATGAACACTTGGACACGCATCACGGTTTGCAATATACGAGATTCTACTTTCTTAATTTGACAGTAATGATTGATTTAATGTTTTATTTTTATTTTAGTACATTATCAGAAATGTGTTATAATATTTATGCCACCTGATAAAGTCAGTTGTAGTTCAGCATTTAAGTTTGAGGGCTTATGGCACTAACAATCAGGATTCAACACCTTCAGTAAGCACAGCCCACTGTAGAAATTTTCACTCAAAAACAAACAACTAAACTGTCTTTTATGTATAGTACTTTTTGTTTCATATACAGTACTATACTTTTTATTACATAATTTCCTGATTTCTAGTGTCACAGCGGTGTTTCCGTGGACTTACAATGCTAGAAATCGGGTTTTGATAACTATGGTAAATAGAGCAAAGATGGTTCATTGTGTAGCTTTGTATTGGCCCAGTATGACTAGATGGTAATGGCACTTGACTCCTGATTTAAGCGTCATGCGTTCAAATCCCCTTCACACTAAACTTGTTTGCTCTTTCAGTTGTGGGGGCATTATAAATTTTCTCTCAGTCCCACTATTTGTTAGTAATAGAGTAGCCCAAAAGTTGGTGGTGGGTGGCAATGACTAGCTGCCTTCCCTCTAGTCTTGCACTGTTAATTATGGATGACTAGCACAGATAGCGCTCAAGTAGCTTTGGGTGAAATTTAAAACAAATCAAATAAAAGCTTTGTGTTTAATTTCAAACAATGGCCAAGCATGTTAAGGCATGCAACTCGTAATCTGAGGGTCGCAGGTTTGCATCCCCATTGTGCCAAACATGCTTACCCTTTCAGCCATAGGGGCATTATAATGTGACAGTAAATCCCACTATTCTTTGGTAAAAGAGTTGGCAGTGGGTGGTGATGACTATCTGCCTTCACTTTAGTCTTACGCTGCTAAATTAGGGACAGCTAGCACAGATAGCCCTCGAGTAGCTTTGTGCTACTGACAGTAATTTCAAACAAACAAATATATGTATAATAACCATTTTTTTTAAATGTTACTCACAATGTGTAAAATTGATAAATATGCCACAATTAATGTGGTTAACTGTGTCTTCCCATGTGACAACTCTCCAACAATAGAAGTGTGACACATACTCCCGACATACATGAATCCGTCTGTTTGAATCTACTTAGCCATTACTTCTTGTTTTATTTGTAGGAAATTTTTTATAGTTTTTTTTTCAAGTAATACCTTCACATTTTAAATATTTTTATACAGTTGTATTACTGTACCTTATCACGAGAAACTTGTCTTTATTTTGTCTTTCTTGCTTCTTTCTCAAGTCAATTATGTTCGTTCTTTAGCAATAGTTAGCATTTCTTTGATGACACAGGCTTTAGGTGTGAGGTTTCACTTGGGGATTTTTTTGGCTCCCTTTTTTTGAAAGTTTATGATAATCTTCTGTTTTTGTGGTTAGGAGGAATTTTAACAGCCTTTATTTTTTCTTTGCCTGTACTTCTGGGGAATATTGAAGATCTATCTTAGTCTTTATGCATATGTTTCTCAGGCTCATTACATTATTCTGTATTCCTAGTTTGATATGATCGTATCCCTGAAAAGTTATACACTGCCATACTATCCAATTACATTGTTTTCCCTCTTTCTTCTCAATTTAGAGTATATGCTATACA
This sequence comes from Carcinoscorpius rotundicauda, assembly GCA_011833715.1. Taxonomy (NCBI): domain Eukaryota; kingdom Metazoa; phylum Arthropoda; class Merostomata; order Xiphosura; family Limulidae; genus Carcinoscorpius; species Carcinoscorpius rotundicauda. Next base: position 38,862,131 of record CM022399.1, read on the forward strand.
TTTCATTTCCCAATTGAGAGCTGGTATCAGCATCCCATTTCATCTATCAATAGGTTCCTGATCACTATGTACTGGTTTATTTATCATACCTTTGAGCTTTTTAATGACTTCCAGCAGCTGGAATCGTTTTTGCTTTTGTGGTGGGCTGATCTTGTGAATCTTGTACTTTTATTGTAAGACCTGTTTTCCTGTCTTAGTTTTCAACTTATGTCTTACTTGGGTGTAACTCATAATCTGTGAATGGCTCTTTTTCACCAAAGGTATGTTTTTGGAGATATTCCTGAATCTTTGGAGTCATGCATGGAACCTGTGAAGCAAAATTAAATCCTTTCTTCCTTGGATGCCTTTTGTTTATGTCAGCTTTCTCCCATTCTTTATTCTACACCTGTTTCCCATTCATCACTCTCACTGCTATTACCTGTTACTTACACAAGTGTCTGTTGGGGCCATCATTTGATCTGCAGCCATACTCTGCCACCAACAGTTTCAGTGTCTATCCAGTGGTGTTTGTACCACTGGGAGCATGCTTTTCCAATTTATTCATCTGTTCTTAAGATTAGGGACTGACATTCTGTTACATCATCTCTCCCACTTCAACCATTTTTTGGATTTTCTCTACTTTGCCATGGAATGTTTTTTATTTTCCAAATTTGTATATGATTGATATATTTATCTCCATCACCCCATTTCTCATCAATCTCGATGCTGTCTTCACAATGGGCTTATATTTCAGTTTTGCGTTTACCTTTCTGGCTTCCTTCAACTTCATATGTATGTTGTAGACTTGTCAAAACTTCTGCCTATTGTATGCATGATCAAGGGTTAGACTTCCATTGCTACATGTATGAGTGTTTTGTTTTAGATCCTTTTAAACTGATGTCTTTCCAACACACTAGTCTGCTGTTAATAGAAGCAGCTTAGGTTGGTTGGATTCTCAAAATGAATAATTTTCCTAATTCCTACCCAATATCTTGTCTACTTTTCACCTAAATCATTTGGGCTCAACCTTCCACACTTCGTCTGTGTTCAGTGAAGCTTTCAGTACTTCACACCCTATATTCTTCCTCTCTTTCTGCTTGTGAAGCAGTCTTCAGCTTCCGTATAAGTCCTTATCCCCTTAGATTGTGTACATGTATGTTCTCTTTTGTGTATGATGCAGATCCAATGGAATTTTACTTGGGATTCCCTGGACTCCTCAGTTTCTCCTTGATTTTTCATTCTCAATGTTTACCACTGGTGGTTGAACAGGAACAATATGTCAGTTTTTTCTGGTTTGTAATTTCAATATTGTTCTTCAGTGCCTCACACTTCTTCCATATGAACCTCTATCCAGTTTTTCCCTGTCTAGCCTATCCCTTAAGACTTATTTTCTACATCTTTTAGCTTGTATACATGTCTGATAGCTTGACATCAACGTTTCATGTACTCTGTTCCATTTTATGTATGTTCTCCTTTGACTGGATCTATCTTACCTACTCAGAACTTTAGGGGTTTGTAATGGACATTCTTCATTCCTGCTGATTTCTGTTCCCTCCATTTTCTGTCATTATTTTCAGTTTGATCCAGATAGGATTTGATGTTCCATCCATACTCTTTATTGCTATATTTGGCTCTACAGGTTGATGTTATTTGCAGCAACTTGACTTTGGTCATATGGGTGTCCCACCTTTGTTGGCTTCAGGTGGAGGTTAATCCCACCAATCTTTACGTACACTCTTGTTCAGTAATGCACATCTTGAGATGGGGGTGGTCCATGAGATCAGTAATAAGTTGTTTTTGCAGTATTTTGATTCATCCACATTCCTGTTTTAGACTGTACTAGTTCGTAGACTTTTATGGGTAAAGCAGAAGATGACTGCTGTCCATCTATGCCATCCTTTTGATTGAATAAATCAAAGGGCTGGCAGCTTTTCAAATGGGGTTTTCATGGTTATCCATTGCATCTTCTCAAGAATCTGCAATCTTTCAGACTATTGCATTTTTACCCAATTTCTTGTAGTGGAGTATGCAAATCTTTGTCATTTTCAGCTCCTGGCTTTTGGGATGGTAGACATTGGAGAAAACTTACTGAATGTTATCACTTCTATTCAATATAGAATAGGATAATAGTGTTCTGCCACTATGTATGGCACAGATTCTCTACTTACCTACTATACTTTATGCAGCGGTTCCAGAAGGTTGGTTTTATGCATCTACACACTCCAGTTTCTGTGAAGCTCAATTTGGGAGACAATGTTGTGCATATATCACAATATAAAATTCTATGAATTTTAGTAGATATGTCCTGTTGCAGTTCACCCCTCCAATTAAGAACCCTAATCCTATCATCAACTGAATATTGATTACCAGTTAGTGGTTTTTAGATTAGAGCTTAAGAAATCAACCCATATTCTCATACATGTATTGAATGTGATTCATCATCTTATCTTGGTTTTGAGTTTTTGTCTCACGTCCTCTATCTTTGTGCTGTGGGTCTTGGTGGTTGATATTGTATAGATCCAGATCATTTTGCTCCTTCTCTGTGGTTGTTTGAAGTGTTAGGTAATCATCCATGTGCTTCAGCTTCTGTACAGTTCTATCTAGAGGATAAAATTAGAATTTCAAGTTCTTTTGGTTTGCTTGTATTTGACCAAGTGTTTACTCCTTTATAGAATGTCTTCTATCCTTATCTCTTGGCTGAGGTTACAATCATACTTTTACATTCCAGATGACCTTTTCCATCTAAATAGGTAAAAGGTGATGCCACTTTTTCACCAGTATGCATTTGTGAAATTGCCTTACCACTTTGCAATGCTGTACACAATTTAGTTTTGTGTTTTGAAATATATTTCTCTTACTATCAAGTTCCTTTCCTTTGAGGAAAAGAACAAAAACATTTTCTGAAAAATATTGATTTCTTTTCAACACAGTTTTTCCTTATTGTTTGTTTCTGTTTAACTTAATTATTTTTACATACATATTTTCATTTATTTGTGGGAAGTCAAATGTATTAATTCATGTTATAACTCAAAAACAAAAAAAAGAAAATGCCAAGAAACTTTTGATGGTCTTTTTGTTTGTTTGTCTTAATCCTTTATGATAATGGTAATTTCTTTACACATTTAAACTTTGTGTAAATTAACACACCTTGATCAGCTCAGATACTGAATCTGAAGACTAACCATACTTACACAATTCTGTTTATATGCACTTGATGGTCAATCTTCCCTCTACCATTTAAATAAATTGTTATGGGTTTCTTGATATAAATGGTGACATACCTCATGCTTTGTTAAAGTTACTTCTTTTGATATTATTCATTAAAATGTTTAAATAATTTTGAATATTATTATTAATTACTTTTTGTTAATTACTAGTTTTAGTTTGAAAGCCATTATCGAAAAAATCTTATATTATTTTAGCAATTTTTCCAACTGTAACCAAGAGTAGAAACAAATTTTATGTTCCAAGACTCAATTACGAAAACAGTAATTTGGAGACAGAGTTTGAAATTAACTATAAAAATAACCATGATTAAAAACCACAATGATTCTTTTAAAACATAGTCAATTAGTATATCTTTTACAAATGTATTAAGGATTTTGTCTTTGCAATTCATGTATATGAACTCCATTTGACTTTCAACTTTAACAAACTGTGCTCAACATTGAACTTCTTTATTATGTTCTTAGGTACTGTTTTCCTACATTTTAGATTTAAGGCTAAATTTGTTTCATCTGATATTTGACCAGCTTGTTAGGTAAATTTATGCTAGTCATGTGTAAAGTTGGAATACTTTGAAATTCTTGCTCCTCGTTTTATTGTTAGTGGAGTTTGCCTGATGATATGCTATTCTAGAAGCTCTGGTGGATCAAAATTAATATACTTCTAAGTAATGTTGGTACTTGATGAGATTTCCTCTTACTATGGTGCAGTGTAACTATTTTAAAATTTTGCCTAAATTCATTTGTTGATGCCCTAAAAAAGATACTCTAAAACATTAGTATTTGTTTGTTTAGATAAACCTTCATGATGCTAATATTTTTCCATTGGTAAGTTCCACAAAAGTGGTAATTTTGTTGCAAAATGAATGAATAGTGGTAATCTTATATTTGCATTGATAAAGTGTGACATATTCATGCTTTACTTAAAAATTCTTGAAGCCCTGTAGTATTGCAACCAGAGTAGCTAAATTGTTGGTTATAATTTGGAAAGAATTTTATTGTATAACATTATAAGAAAAGAAAAATACAATCCTGGCTAAACATTAAAATAAATCCTTTGAAATTCTGTGTAAGATTTAGCAAATACCAAATAGAGAATAATTCATCTGTAGCCTCTTTGTGTATGTTTAGAACTGTGTTGATAAGATTTTCCCACCTGGTTTATATACACAACACAAAATTAAGACATAAAAAACAGACACTTTTCCAGATGAAGTTCAAATTAAAGATATTCAAATAAGTTTGTTTAATTACTACCAGCTAATATTCATTCCAGGAAAAAGATTATATCAAAAGTTAAACCATAGCAAAAATTGAGTAATTGTTTGTAAATTAATCAGCACAAGATAACAGTACATCAGCATTCACTTCTAAACACGTATATTGTTTTAAGGCAAAACTCAACTTTGAAATAGAGATAAATAAAATTTTGATTGTTTTTAATTTTATTCAAAAATTGATTATATTTAAATATAAAGAGTTGGAAGGTGGATTCATCATAATAGAATTATTACATGCATAAAAATGGTTATAAATTCTTATATAATAAGAGGATGATCCATTCTGATGTATGCTGTATAAATGCTAATACTGTCTACTTGTATACGCTATTATATCATTGCTACACAAAATGTGGTTGACAATCCATATTCTATGATATTTGTAAGAGTAAAGTATATTGTGAACTTCCAAATTCCAATATGTGAGTGTATTAAATGAGTTAAGTGAGAGTATCAGTTCAAAGTTACCATAATTATGTATCTAAAATATTTTCTTAAGGATAAAACATTGCCCAAGAAAAAGACATGAGTGACAGGTGCATAACTGTGATGAAGTAAATGTTGAACAAGATTACTAAATAATTCACGCAGGAAAATGTATCTTTTATGCTTTTAAAAGGAAAAATAATAAATTGCTTTTCAGTTGTTATTCCTGAAGTTCGCATCTCGTGCACTTTTAAAGGTACAGCCATTCCATGACATATAGAGGATTACATACTCTATATTGAAATAATTATAGAGATAAAATTCACAACTCACCTAATTACCACAGCAAATATGAAGTTGCAGTGGAACAGATGTATCAGAATGACATTTTGACATTGTGTAAGAAATGGCATTAAAAATTAGAAGTGGTGTATAAAACCTTCTTTGACATGAACTATTTTTACTCTCAGGTCATAAAGTTGTGTTTAGATTGGGGGTTTAAGGCTCCCAAGAGAGAAATATACATTGCACTTAATGATATTGGGAAACAAAGTATTAAGAATCAACTGGGAAACCAGACCATTTATGAAAAGACCTAAAATAAATCATACCTAAGTTTTGGTAAACAAATCATGATGTCACTAATGAGAATCTGCAATACAAATGTCAGAGGTAAAAGTCATGCAGTTGTTAAGGGTAAGGTTATGAAAGACAATTATGAAATATTTGCTGAAAAAGAGGCCAGCGGGGTGAGGTAGAGGTTCACTGGTGTAAGGTTTTCAGTTACATCTCTGCTCAACCATTGCATACTTCTAAGAGCTAGAAAATAAAAAGAGGCTGGTTGAATTATAAGATATAGTACCTTTAAAAAACATCATTCTCTCAGATGTATTATGGAAAGCAATAGAGAAGTTGTAGTGTAATTTGAATGTAACAACTTAACAAATAGCTTTTTGCTTGTATTTTTGTATTTTACGAAAAGCTACAGGAGGTCTATCTGCACTAGTCATCCCTAGTTTAGCAGTGTAAGACCAGATTGAAAGCAGCTAAACATCACCACCCACTCTTTCACCAACGTCGGCCCGGGATGGCCAAGCGTGTTAAGGCGTGCGACTCGTAATCTGAGGGTCGCGGGTTCGCATCTCCGTCGCGCCAAATATGCTCGCACTTTCAGCCGTGGGGACGTTATAATGTCACTCAATTATCAATCCCACTATTCGTTGGTAAAAGAGTAGCCCAAGAGTTGGCGGTGAGTGGTGATGACTAGCTGCCTTCACTTTAGTCTTACACTGCTAAATTAGGGACGGCTAGCACAGATAGCCCTCGAGTAGCTTTGTACGAAATTCCAAAAAACAAACTTTTACCAACGAATAGGGGGATTAATCGTTAAAATTATAACGCCTCTACGACTGAAATGGTGAGCATGTTTGGTGTGACGGATATTCGAATCTGCGACCTTCAGATTACCAGCAGAATGCCCTAACCACCTGGTGAGCTTTTTTGCAATGATAACTATGTTGAAAATTTAAGAAGATAAGCATTACTTGCCGTGGACTATAATGATGTGGTAAGGCTCCAAAATAGTGTACCCTTGCATAAATCATAGGTTTACCAGCAACCTACAAAGATATTTTGAAACTAAATTAATATTTATATTGAAGTGTAAAGCGCTATGTACTTTAAGTAACATATAATATACTAGAATAAATATCAAGTCGTTTTAGTTTTCAGCTGAAATTGTCCAATTATTGGGTAGATCAGTGGTACGTTTATGCAATAATATGTTTTACACTCCATAATGAATAGATCAAACAAATTTTGCAAATATTTATAGTGGTAATGTGTGTATTCCATATTTTTCGCGCAATGCTATAAACAATAAAGTATGGTCATGTGTATTTTTGAACTGACAGACAAGAGATATAGTAGCTAGTAAATTTTTGTTTGATGAAATGATGGGATTTAGCTGTCGAACTTTTAGCACAACCATGGCGCCAAAGTGCGCAATAATGCCACGAACTATTATATTCACAGTCTGAGCAGCAGGCTAAATACGAGGCTAAGTAAGACCAATAAATAATGATATACTGCATCAAATAATTTATTATTTGGTTACATTTCAATTTGGATGAAACAGCTTTAAATCTCCTGTTTAAAATTACACAATCTGTTTTACATGTTGCATATACTTGACATATATTTAAGAAATTAAAAATATTTTATTGTCATTGAACTTCGTCCCTCTAAAAATATCTATTTTACCGAGACTAGTAGAAATAATTTAAATGCTCACTTAGAGTTGTATTTTTTTTTTTAAACAAAACTTTTTGTTTTGGAATTTCGCACAAAGCTACTCGAGGGCTATCTGTGCTAGCCTTCCCTAATTTTGCAGTGTAAGACTAGAGGGAAGGCAGCTAGTCATCACCACCCACCGCCAACTCTTCGGCTACTTTTTTACCAACGAATAGTGGGATTGATCGTGACATTATACACCCCCACGGCTGGGAGGGCCAGCATATTTAGCGCGACGCGGGCGCGAACCCGCGACCCTCGGATTACAAGTGCACGCCTTAACGCGCTCGGGGTAATTAACTGTTGTATGTGTAAAAAATAAACATCAACTCCGTGTGTTGATTAAACATGGTAGATATTTGTATATGTTACTGACAAATAAATATATTTTGTTTGATTAATTTTTTGCCTCTAACATTTTTACGACCTTAGAAATCAGAAACAACTTTTGATAAATCAAACTATACTTTACATTTTGAGCATTTATAATTATTTGATTAATTTATTCATTTCTGTATTGTGGATATATGATACTTGAAGATGACGCTATTGTAAAGAGTAGGGCATGTGATCATATATATTTTGATATATGTCACATTTCTAGTACTAAATTCTAAGTGTCACGTTAATGGAAATTAATTGTGACATTTATATACCGTTTTTATTGTATATTTTTTTAGTAGGATTTCTTTTTACATATAACGTGCGGCTGTTTTGTACAACTTTGAAGCAATTAGTAGTAAGTAGCATTATCAATGATACTACTAGTAGTAGTGTTATCAGCTTTTTCGTAATTCATTTTCTCTTTTTCAGGCATAGGTGATGTTATTCGAAACGAGATTTATTTCTTTATTTTTTATTTGTTTAGTTCATGTTTTACTTTTAGACTGCTTTTACTCAGATTACAAATCTTAGCACGAGAGAGTAAAACTGAAACTTGTTTGAAATGTGTCCGTGAAGACAGGGAAGTATATAATTGAAAAGATTTAAACATGCAAGTTTCATGCTGCGTTGCACAAGGAGAGGGTTAAGTTGTGAAATTTCTTTTCCTACGAACGTTAGTCTGAAAGCTTCGTTGATCTCTTAATTTGGTTTTGTTTTTTTGCATGTAGTCATCTTCAAAAGCAATAAAATTTGTAAACATAGATGTTATTATTTTCATGATATCGATAGAACAGGAGGCAAATCACGTACAGTAAAAGCTTTATTATTTGGCATCTGTTGCACCTTGACAGTGCCAAATTGTTGAAAATTTAGGTTATGAAAGTGTTTCTTTTTTAATATTTTACTAAAAAAATTTGGCATCTTGTTCACCCTCTTAGGTGCAATATTTCTCTACCCCATAGTGGCACAATAGTATGTCTGTAGACTTGCACCACAAAAAACCAGGTTTTGATAGTTGTGGTGGGCAGAGTACAGACAGCCCATTGTGTAGCTTTGTGCTTAATTACAAACAAATAATAATTCTATGTTATCTATTCTTGAGGTTGACATAACTCAGAGTTGTGTGATTCTGCCTGGTAACTCAGTGACCATTTTGACAGAGAGGCAAATAATAGCAAAGTGAATAGAGCTGTGTTTATGTAGTTTATATGCATATACTGTATAAATGTGTTACTGCTGGAACTTCTGTGCAAATGTTTCATTATTCCTGTGTCATTGTTGAATAGTCAAATTATCAATTGTAGTGTCTTGTCAGTATGTTAAAAAGTTGTCAGCTGAGGCATTAGTGAGTAAATTTACACTTACTTGAGCTTAATTCTTGTTCTTTTTACTGATGCCATATTAGGCTACCATTTTAATCAAAACTTTTCTGGCCAGATAGGTCTACCACTTTCATCACAAGTTCTACTCTCAAAAGTACATCTCGGCCATTTATCTCCAAATATTTTGATCCTTTTTCTTGACTGCTTAATATATTGCAATGATGAGTGGGTTCATAGGGAAAACATAGTTTCTGAGTGCCTTTGGTTGTTCAGCAACCTCCCACCCACCAGGGTTTTAAACCTAAACCATGTCAGTTAGTTTTTGTTTTTTTTTTACTTAGTTCCCTACTGGTATTTTGCTAACTTGTGAATCATTAACCCAACAGAATAGCACAGTGTGTAGTACCAAGATGCATGGGGTTATGCTATGCTTAAAAAGAAAAGAGAAGAGAACATTCATATGATATAACTACATGTTTAGTTCATTTTATAGTCTCAGACTTTAGCTCCCACAACCTTTTTGTTTCTTCTTGTGTGTTTTGAGGTTGATATTTTTCAACCACAACACTTCTTTTCAATAGTTTGATTCTGTGGGAAAATGTGCATTAAAAGTAAACTACTAGGTCAAACTAGTTTTTAAAACTGTTATTAACAATAGACTGTACTAGACTACTAATAGTCCTGCAAATGTTTGTTTTATGCTTTCTGTTAAGGGCAGCTGGCAGACTGGATATCAAATAGAAGAAAAGTTCAGGCCTTTCTAACTTGTTATTGGTGCAATTTAATACACAATAACTCTTCATATTTCCAGATTTGGAGCAACAAAAGTTCATCACAAACCCAAGTAATCTCTATGAATGAGTCTAGATAGCAGGCAAGTGTGCAGAATGAACAAAATTTTGTCTTTGTCATGCTGTTTGTTTGCCCTTTTGCCTTGGTTGCTAAGGGAAAATTGTAGTGACGTAGGGCAAAATTCCTGGATGTTTGACTCATGAATAACATTAACAGTATAAGCAATAATAAATGCTGTAAGAAACCTTAAACTGTATAAAGTCTTTTGTAAGTAGAACATTTAAAATAGTACAATATTAATGCCTAACAATTAAGTTTACTGATGGGAAGGAACATAAACATAAATTGTTTACTTGACTGACATTGTCTAATAATCAGCAGGTTATTAAAATATATTAATATTTAACCTGTCCATGATTAAAATTTTAAACAGAATTGACAGAGCAGAAGTAGTTTTGTAGACATGATGTTATCTTATTTTGTGGTTATTGTTATATGTGTCAGTGTTTTAGAAATTGAGAAAAAGCTTTTCCACATTCTCTAAATATAGATGTTAGGTTTTCTAACTACTCGTGAATAAAATTATGCATGTCAATGATGGTTTGTGGTGGTTAGAAAATGTATTTTTGCCTTACAGATCAAGATCCATTAAATTTTTTTTTGAAAGTTTTAAATGGAAGAAGATACTAGTCTTGAAGATTGGGTCACCATTAAGGATGATTTGTTTTGTCAAGAAGATGTTGCCAACAGGAAATATTTAGATTTCATTGCTGAATGGAATGAAATAGAAAAAAAAATGGCTATTACATGTACTGAAGGAACAAGAAAGGCCAGTGATCAGACATGCAAGTCACATGCTTGTATGTTGAGCATTGCAAGCTTACAAAATATACATCAACAGTTGTCTTTAGTTAATACAAAACTAAATGATAAATTTCCCAAAATTTGTAATAAATCTGGTTTTTTATCTCATCTGTTTGGAGTCAAAAGTACCGAAGTACCAGTTAGAGAAATTGAAGCATATCTTTATACTGCCTTAGATGTTTGTGGGAAGAAAATGCTTTTTTCTCTTTTGTTTGAAGAAGAAGAAGACCCATTGATGGATTATGAAGAAAATGTGAATGAATTTCGGCTGCGAGCTCATGAGAGTTTGGTCAATAAAGCCTTTCATGATCTGAAGGAGATTTTGGAGTTACGAGAAAGAGCAGAATCGTTATTAGAACTAGCTACAGTTTACGCTTTGGAGGATGAAGTAGTTGCAAATATCTCAGTAGCTCTTTCAGAATTGTACAATTTTCAACTAAAACCATTTTTGGAACTTCGAGAATTATCCACTTCCAAAACAACTAGTGCTCAGTTGCAACTTGAAGACCAGGATCTTGGAGATAAAGTCAAGCAGCAAGCAGCAAAAGACTTAGAAGAGTGGAAAAATCAGTATTTTTCAGTTACAGAGGCAATACAACATTTATATCAAGATTATTACAGAAAGACAGTGGATCTTTTATCAGGTATGTTGGCTGAAAGAGTAGTAATCAAGTGAAGTATATTAGTTAAAAAACACATGGTAAATACTTTTATTGAAAACACCAATAAATGATTTAAATTTACTGAGTAACAGAGCTGTGATATACATTATGAACCATTACATTTTAATGGAAGTGCTTATTTATCACTTTTCTATCATTGTTTTTCAGTAACTTTATATTTTAGTGAAGTAAAAGTTTTTCTTTGTTGTGTTGAATTATTGATATTAGGCATAATTCTCAAAATATAAGTTATTCAGGGTTGTTTTTTTGAATAATTTGAACTTGTAAATAACTTGTTTATATAGTAAAAACTAAACATAGGTTTATGTTTGATTATTAGAAATAATGATTATGGTGCTTCTTCAAGTTGCTGTGTATAATTTGGATACCTTATTTACATAAACACGAAATTTTGTAAGTGAAGTTGGGAAAGGAAAAGCTTTTTATAAAATGTGTGATGGATAAATGTAGAAAAGACTAACATTTGTTGAAGGTGATATAACTCGGTGTTAAATCTGTTATGACAAAATACCTGTAAAAGACAATCCTGGAAATTAGCAGCAGTAGCTTAAGACAAAAATTATGGAAAAGCCATTACTTTATACAGAGACATCAGATATAATAAAATAAAAAAATGCAGTTGTTAAGGAAGACATTCTTTTTGCTCTGTAATATTTTTTAATTATTCGTCAGTGTGAATAACTTAAGAGATTAAGACTGTATACAAAACTAAAACTGCTGATAAATTACTTATATGCTTAGTGATACTATCACCTTATTTTGCCTAATTTGAGATGTCACTTGTGATGGAACTTGTTGGATTGCTGTCATATTTGTCTAATGTAGAATTTTGATTTTTTTTTTTAAGTGTAGTCCAAAGATAGTGAGAAGTCATCAGGCTTTTTTGTTTAGATATTTTTGAATATGTATGCCAAGCATTATGTTTTTTTACAGAAGAGCAGTTATTCTAAACAAACTATTTTTGTTTTTTAGGGGAAATAGGGGTTTTTCATTTGAGACTTTCTTATCCTTTGTTCCATTATTAATGATTATTTTTTCTTTTCCAAAATTTTCACAAAGTAATTATGCCATTTACAATTCATGACAATCATTAATGTTTTTGAGAAATTGTTATTCAGAAGTTAATTTCTTTTGCAAAAGTTTGGGTGCTGCTCAATATCCAAGGTTTTCATATGCAGGATCTGGTGTGCATTAAAATTCTAAGTCAGTGAGTTGAAGCCTAGCCTTGTTTCTTTCATTTATAGCTGTTAAAATAAGAATACAAGGGGTTATATTTATTTTTGACAGGCATCGATAGGGTAAAAATGTACTTCTATGTCTGTAGCAGAAAATTGTGAAAAATTAGGAGCTACGTGCACTTATTTTAGCAGTTAATTTCAACCTAAATGGAATTGGGCAGTCAAAAGAAGAAATATTGTGGGAGAGGAAGCAGTATTGGAGTTGTATAACTAACAATATTTGGAGAAATTGAGTGTGACTAAATGACTGACTGACATTTGACTTTTGAGATTAATATTTTAACATTTTTTATGATAATGTAGTTAAACAATAGCTACAGAACTATAATTTAAAACAAGGAACTTAATATATTAAACTTTTATTTAGATTAGACAATGAGCCTTGATTGTATACTGCTGTTTCTGTTATCCACAATTGTCTGCTTTCCCCAGACCATCATTGATAATTTAGGTACCTGTGTATACTTTCACAGCGGCAAGTGCATGCTGTTAGTAATGGGATATCAACTATCATCTGATAGTGTTGCCTGAACTAACTGCCTTTGGTCCCATCTGTGTCTGAGTGTGCTGTGATTGATTGAATTGAGAGAAAGAAAAACAAAATGGTGCAAAATTAGTTATGATTTGTGCAATTGCAGCACTTCATTCCTAAAACAAAAAGTGCTGAATCTGCTACTAAAATCCTAGAAACAAAATTCAATTTAGGACTCAATGAATGAAAAAATGGTTCTATACTTACAGTCCAAAATGTATAGAAAGATTGAAGTTCTATTTAACACAGCCATACTCATGAATAAAATGGGAAAAATACTCGGTGCCACTTTGCCATTTTTAGTTTTCATAGTAACCTGGCACCTAAGTATTTTTAAGGCCTGGCTTATGTAAATTTACTTGTTTTATGTAGAAAATCTAAATAAAATAATTTGTAATTAAATTTTTCATTTTTTAATTGTTGTTTCAACATCTGTTTACAAATAGTGCTTAATGTACGTATTTGTGTATAGATGAATAAAGTATCAGTTTTATACAAATAGGGCAACGAAAGAGAATGCTGGAAGACAAGAACAAGTTTGGAAAATCTACATTTGAAATACAAGCTCTTCCTCGACTTCAAAAATTAGATGTTTCTGTTAGCAAGGAAAGGCTGAAATTGCTTAATGCTGTCAAAGCTAGTCGTGAATATCAGCGAGATAAGATTCAACAACAGGTATAGTTATAAGAAATTCACTAACAAGCATTTATAACCCTCTGATGTTAAAACATGGATAATGATTATTTGAGTGGTGGATAGTAAATAGCTATGCATTGTCACTGATGTGTAAAAAAATTTATGAAATGGAAGGTTTTCTATGTAAGTAATTTGCAAAACTCCTAAAGCCTAATGCAAGTATAGAGTACACATTGTAACTATGTCAATAAATATGTAAACAATGCTATTTATACTTTAATCATATTTTATATTCTTAGAGCTTCTTTCTCCTTTTGTCTATCATGTTCAAACTTATATTTATGATTATACAGTATTTGGTTGACAGTACTATTTTCATTGTAAAAAAATTAAACTATTCCAAATCAATTTTGGAATACACTATTTTGAAAAATTCTCAACTTCTTCATTTGTATATGAGATGTGGCTTCCAGGACCACATTTAAGTAAACCAAATGTGCAGAAGTCTGATGTACATTCAGATGACTTCACACTTGAAACACCTGTTTCATATTCCATGGTTTTTTAAATGTTTGTTTTGACTTAGTCACATAAATTAATGCCCAGTTTTGCTGTAATCTTCCTCTTTACAGAAGTATGAAGAACTGAAGCCTGCAAGATAGATTTGGAACTTTGTATCCAAGACTCCAACCCATCAATACACATCCCAACAATCAATTAACGACTCTTGTAGAATTCGCTACCACTAAAACTAACTTTATGTTGAATAACCAAAACTACCTACAAATAAGTGGCCTAAGTATGAAGAATCCTGTGTCACCAGTTCTAGCCAACATTTTTATGACACATTGAATCACAAGTTCAGCCTTACACTCACCACTATACTGGTACAGGTATGTTGATGATATAATTATTTGATTTGCATCTACAGAACATGCACTTAATTTTTCAACCATGTTAACTCCATATACCCCAACATCAAGTTTACATGTGAACACAAGAAAACTAACCATATAGTGTTTATTAACCTCAAGATAACAAGAACTGATGCATAATTCAAAACAGAAATCCACAGAAAAATCACACATACTGGACTATACATTCCTTTGGACATGGCACTCAAAACAAAACAAAAACTCAACATATTAAAAAACCAAATAAACACCACCACAAAACTATGCTCATCTAATAAAATTAACAATGAAATCAACAAAATGAAATAACACTATCAACAAACTTCCTGCAAAAACCGTAGAAAAAATATGCACACATTTTGACCAACAACAAACAAACAATTATAAATCCTAAGATGCAATAAATTACAAAACCTCGCACTGCTGCATACCATATGTTCCTGACATCAGCAAAAAAATAACCAATACTTGGAAAAAAAAATTATAACATCAAACATACTCGCATTTTCAGCTGTGGGGGGTTATAATGTTACGGTCAATCCCACTATTTGTTAGTAAAAGAGTAGTCTGAGAGTTGGCAGTGGGTGGTGATAAGTAGTGGCCTTCCCTCTAGTTTTACACTGTTAAATTAGAGACAGCTAGCGCAGATAGCCATCATGTAGCTTTGCATGAAAATTCAAACCAAACCAAACTTTCTAACGGAGAGTTGTATGTCTTGATATGAATTCCATCCTTTCCACTTGGAGCAACTCGCACATCTTAATAGTATCTCTTTTCTTCCCCTCACAGAAAGCCAAACGTCTTAATACTCACTCAATTGGCCACTATGCCTAAAATACATTTTTGATATTGGTGAAAAATAACCAACATTTGGAAAAATTTAAAACAAAACATCTCAGTAAATGCAAAACTTATTCAAAAACTAAAGTCCTTACACTGTAAAATCACACTGACAAATTCAACACCAACATTATTTATAATATACAAAGCAACAATTACCATAACTTCTATGGTTCCATAAAGTTAATTATAGGTTAATGTTATAAAATACAGTGCAACAACTGACAGTTTCTATATTGGAGGAACAAGTAGAAAAATAGAAACCAGATTTAAAGAACAAAAATGTGTGAGTGTGTTTCCTTGTGAACACTGAAAATCAAATAAACACAATATAACCATAGAAAATATTCAGATACTAAGTAGGGTATCAAATATAAACAAATGCAAAATCAAAGAAGTTCTACTTGTACAACAACTCAAACCAAAATTAAACTGATATAAAGGAACACATTTATACTTATACTAATTAATAGCCTTACATCTAACTTCAGCACCTCTACAGTCCTGTATGCCATTTACACACTTGTCCCTAAGACGTGCCTGGTAACTGTTAGTTGCAAACTCTCTTTGTTAACCTGAAAATGACTTAAGAAGGCCAAAACATTGTTCTGTACTTTGATTAAAATAAAGTTTTTGTACCCATTACCAGCCATATTGAGAATACATATTTGCTTCAAGTGGGTTTCTCATCACCATGACTTTCATACAGAAGTTGGATGTAAAACGTTTACCATGGCTGTGAGGCAGGTCTGTAGATTTCTGATATCAGATTTTTAGAGAAACCCAGTGTAGGAAGACTGGAAGAAGATTAATTACTGACTTGTGATAATTTCAGACCAACTTTTGAAGAGGATGTTTTTGCAGATCACAGAACTAAAACTAGTGCACTTAATTTTGCACTTAGCCTGAATATTTTATACTCAATTTAAAATATTTGAGAGTACTTTAACTTAAAGAATTCTCTATTCATCTCCATATGTGTAGCTAAAGGCACTGGGCTCATCCAGTTCTCAAAAATATTTAATTTTGTATATATTTAACTGGTATTAAGAGTCTACATTTAAGAACTTTAGTTTCAACTTCGGCTTATTTCCTTCCTAATTAACTTCTTTCAAGATATGTTATACCCTTTGTACTTATTCACTTTATTTGCACTGGTAGACATTTTGCAGTATGTTTATAACATATTCGATTTTGTACATTTAGTAGAAATAATAGTAAATGGTAAAAGTTAAATTACCATGCAGCATTTTCTGATGCAGTATATTTTCTCCAGTTGCATAAATTTTGTTCACTGCTGCACTCTATATGAAAAAATTCAGCATGCTGCCACAAGCCATTTATCTCCCCTGTATTGGAATTGACTGATTCAATGTATTTCTCATGCAAATTGTTAAGAGTCAACACTTTACCAGAAAATGCAGCATACTCTCATGATGCACAACTCCCTTCATTTAATTTTACAGGACTATCACTTCTCACCTTGCATTATTCATGTTCAGATTTTTTTTCTTTTTATTTATGCTCTGTGTGAATTAAAATTTCTTAAGTGGGATTTCTTAATTATTATTTTTCTTTACATTTAAGAAATCATTTAACTAAATTTCCGAGTCTATTTTATTTCTCACACTTGCATGTTTTACATCAAACATTTGTTTTTGATTTCTGTATTTCCACTGTGATTTCTGAGGTTTGTTTTCATCTTGGGAGTTATCTCTCTAACAGTTTTTCACAGACTGGAGGCAGGAAAGACCCATTGTTGGATTTTTCTATTATTATCCATCTTTAGATTGGTCATTATATGGATAAACTTTCTTTTCCTGAAATTGTCTTACTAATTATTCTGAAAATGCCAAAACTGTTTGGGCTGATGAAAATTTGAAGCCATTTTACGTCACTGGATTTTGATGTGTTTTCCTGCACCCTTCGTGCAGAATTGGCTGGATCTAATCTGGCAATTTGTGACACAATTTCTTAGGTATGCTATGTTTTATCCAATTCTGTTTTTCTATGATTACTTATATTCTTGTTGCCTTTTTTGTCATCTTTGACTCTCACTTTATACACAAGGTTTCACTGTAGTTGTAAAGTTCAGCATTGCTATGTACCATTTTCTAGATTTCTGTATATTTTCTTTTGTCTTATGTTTTTGATCATGTATCTGTGGCTTTGAAATTTTCTGTGGAATCTATATGTTAACACTTGACCCTTTCCTCTTTGGTTTCACATTTGTTGCAGTTGGATCCAAAACATGTCCCTATTCTTTTCCTGATCCTTATCCACTTGTTCTTGTCCCTCTTCTAGGGGCTTCTTTTCCCATTGTTTTACTCAGTGTTGATGGGCATGTTGCTAACAGTACTAGAGACTATCCAGAGGTTTCTGGTTCAGTGAGAGCTTAACTGCATTGTGTTGTTGCCCATTAGCATTTTTTTTTTTTCAATTTTATGGGTTTTTCATGAGAAGGACTTGCCCTACTATTTCTTTCCCTCATCTCCTTTGTCCCTGATGCCCTTTTTCTTTCCCATGATGTGAAATTCTGCTATCAGCCTGAATCTGTTTGAAGCAGTACAAAGTGTTTTGTCTCTATTGGCTGTAGAATCTGCTCATCATCATTCTCGAGGCTGTATATTGCCTTTCTGTTGAACTGGAGACTGGGTTTGTCCATTCTGCTTCATTTTAACTTTCAATCTATCCCATTTTACTTTGGAGTCATTTTTCTTCAGGTCCATTGATGATAGAGAGGAATGTCATAATTGCTTATTTGCATATCACAATATTTTGTCACTTGCAACCTTCTCTTTGGCTTATTCTTCACAGTGGTTTTTTCTGTTTCACACATGGCATTTTAATTTTACTTCAGCCTGTGTGTCTTCTCAGACATTCAGAGCATGCATTAGTTGCTTGTATGCTTTTATGTTGCACATTCCTCTTTCTTTGTGTCACTAGCTACTGTTTGCTTGTTCCAAATGGGAGTTCACCTGTTGCCTTTATCAGGTGGTTCTGAAGGCAGTTATAATGGGCTGTTGATTAAGATGGAGAAGTCTTTACTGTGACCTTTACAATATCTTTTCCATTGGGTATTCTACATACACCTTAGTCAGGCTTTCCATTTTCGTCTTTAACTTTGTGTCATGTGATGGGTTTTCAGTCTCATTTGTCTCATTACAGCTGAAAGTTCTTTTGCTTTTGGGGATGTGATCTTCCATGGTAGCCCTTATCCCCTTAGGTCAGACTGATATGCCTGCTCTTTTATGGGCTTTTCATGACCAGTGACATTTCACAGGTCTTTTTACCTTTTTCCCTACTCTTGTCATCCATTAGTGTGGGTGATTTGATGTGATTTGCACATTGACGAGTTGTGCCTGACAAGATATTATTTATCTTTTCAAATTTGCACTGTCAAGCCATATGACTTGTATGTTATAATTGTATAATCGTGCAAAGATGGAGTGTTTCACAAGATTGTTTGTAGGTTTATCCTCACAGTAAAATTGCTTTAGAAGTTTGCCTGTTCCAAACAATTCCCTCTCCCATTGGGCTATATAGGTAAAAAAGAAGGGATTAACTGCTCATCTTTGTGCCTTGTACTGAAAAAATCACTGTGGTTTGCTTTTAAAAATAATTTTGTGGGCACCTATTTCATTGTCTGTCTAGGGTGTTGTTCCTCCAGACTCTCCACTACATTTGATCCTCTTTTTTTTCTAGTGGAGTTTGAGAATCATTACCACTTTCCACTTTCAAGCTGTTGGGATGGTGGTTTGATGCATAATCTTGAATGGGTTAATAAAATTCAAACAAAACATGGAAATGACTGTGAAACCATTCATCTAAGAGTAAGATAATGGTGTTTATGACATGATATCCTCTAGAATGAAACATAAAAATACATGGGAGTGAAATGTCAAAATTGCTGTTCACTCCTTCTGTTGGGATCTCTCATTTTACATTCCTGTGCGTGTTGGTTCCCAATGACTGAGTTTTAGATTTAGAGTAGAACTAATCAACATAAGTTTTTAATGCATGTAATCCAGATGTCTGTATTCCTCCCTCATTTAAACTTTATCATTTTTGTGGGCTATGGTGGATGTAATGCTTTCCCTGATGTTTATTATTCTAAAAATGTAAGTGCTCTTGGAGTGATTCTAGTCAATTTCACTTTTGAGGGAGATAGTTCATATTATGTAAACATCTTTTTGATATTGGATGCTGGGTTTCCAGATTGATCTAGCAATTTATAATATTTATATATACCTCATTCATGAATTTGGGGGTACTATATTTTGTGTGGTCTTATGGACTTGATGTGAAGATGATAGGATCTTCTCTTACTGCTGCCATCAAATGGCTGAATTTTGGATCATAGTTGAGTTGCCATTGGTATAATCCTCTTTCCTATTCCCATAAGAATATCAGTTTCCAATGGCCTGAGTTTTGGATTGTTGTCAACTTTCAAATGGTATGATTCTCTTTTCTTATGCCACATGAACATTAGTACCCAGCAGTATGGGTTTCGGATTGCATTTGACTTACAGATAGTATGATCCTCATCCTACATCTGTGTGGATGTTTGTTCCTGACAGAATGGGTTTAGATATAGTTGACTTACTGTGTACTATGGTCTGTTCCACCAAAGCCACTTTTTGTTTTCCCACATTCATAATTTCTGGGATTGAATTTCATAAATATTGCATCCAAATTGGATGTGCTTCTCTGTTTTCTGCCCATGTATGTGACATCTTTCTATAATGGGTGAAAAGTATGCCTGATTCAGAAGTTGTGTGGTTTCTAACATCAGGTTTTAGAATCTGTCTCATTATAGGGAGTGTTTGAAGGATGTTTTCTTTTTCCTTGCATCAGTGGCCTTTCCACCTATTCAGTGTGGAATTTAGCTATTTATGTGAGTGGAAGTAATGTATTGTACTGCAAGTTATAATTTTTCTGCACCGAAAAGGTATTTCTGATGTGTGAAAGAAGGTAACTACCTGTTTCACCCTTCCTCCTTACTAAAAACTGGTACTTTTAAATTCTTTTAAAACTCAAATAATTGTTTGACAGAATTAAATAGGGGGATTAGTCTGTGTGATAAGAGTATAACATATTCTTATTGTTAGAGAGTTGACACATGGCAATTTGCATGAGGGACACATTAAAATTACTCGATTCCAATGGAGACAGAAGGCTTGTGGCATGCGTCATTTTTTTCTTTTTCTTTTTGCATATATTAGACAACACCAAATAAGTAAAAACTATACTGACAAACACCACACCAACATTATTTATAAAATACAATGTGATAACTATCACGACTTCTATATTGAAGAAACAAGTAGAAAAATGGAAACCAGATTTAAAGAACATAAAAAGTCACCTTCACACGTTTTCGAACACTGCAAGTCAAATAAACACAACATAACCATAGAAAACACTCAAATACTAATTAAGAAACAAATGCAAAATTAAAGAAGCCTTACTTATACAACAACTTAAACCCAAAATAAACCAATATAAAGGAACGCCTTTATACATATATTAATAAAATAAATAAAATTATATGTTCAAACATCTAACACTGCCCTCTGCATTCCGACACTCAATTACACAACCCCTTCCGATCATGTGGTCAGTTGCCTCTTTCTTTGTGAACCTGACGATGATCGAAGTTCAAAACATTGTTCGCTCTTCTATGTAAAATATTTTCTCAACCCAAACGAGTCATTTTTGCATATATATTTCTGTAATTTTGCTATGATTATACATACTTTCCTATTTTTCTTCTGCTCTGAATAATTTCTCTCATTTGATCCATTCTGTTGCTCCTTTATAACTGATTCAGCTATGGTTTCTTCTGGAATAATCTCCTTTTCCCTCTCTCCTTGCCCTTCCTCTATCAACTTTAGTCAGGGGTGCTTTATCACATCTATTTGCACAGTCCAGCTCCACTCATGTCTTTTATCTGTCTTGATTGAGGGTTTTAGGGCTATCCACACATGTAGTATACCTATTGTGTTGCATTGTCCATTTCTCATCCATGCCTGTTTCAATGCAAATGGAGAATATTCTTTAGTTTGTCTGTTCAGCATGGATTCTCCCCTCTCTTGGGTATTTTGTTTTACATTTTCAACCATTGTGTATTACCGGGCAGATCAGCCAACTACTTATTTTTGGTATGCTTTTCTCTCCAGTTATTTACCTTTGATTTATATACAGTATTTAATCCCACTGTCATTTGGATCATCTCATGTCTTGTCCATGCTTTACAATGTTATAAATTGCACACAGCACCCTTCTGTGGCTCTCACTTCCATTTGTTTATCCATTGGAATTCATCCATTTCTCATGATATTTTTCTATTATCCTTATCAGTTGGGCTTGTGTGCTTATCTGTATTGCATATCACTGCCTTTTTGCTGAATCTTGCAATTTTATTCTGTGTGTTGTTCCTTCATTTAAATTTACACATTCCTTGACTGATCACTTTCATTGTCTTTTGTAAAGAGATTATTGATGGTGTATGTGAACCAACCTCCACACTTTTGATTTGCAGTACTTGCACTTTCTGGTGGTTTTCTATTCAACTGATATCAGCTTTTCCTTGTAACTGTTCTTTATACATTGGTATAGCTCTGAAAGGGTAAGTTATTTTATTTCATTTCTCCATATTTGTTTCAGAGGCCAACTTTATAAGTTATGGATCCCACACTGTGGTGAGTGGTGCCTGTTTGGGTATACTTGTATGAAATTTGCATTGTGAGATTTTTGTTGAGATGGTGTGTTCCACAAAACCATTTGTCATACACATGTTTGTTCTGGACTGTAGACTTATGGACTAAAATGAGTAAAGTAGATAGAGCTTTCTGCCCATTTCTAACATTCCTTAAGATGCCAAATAGGAATAATTTGTTTTCAGAATAGGGTTTTGTGGTCACTCATTTTAGTGTGTCTATTGATATATTCTTCTGTACTTTTCAATGTAGTATGCATAATACTTACTAGTTCCTAGATCATGGAGAAATGCACAATTCCACTTCCTTGAAAGTAGGACAATAACATTCTTTCTGTTTATAATGTGAGACTATTCTTCTGCTGTGGATGAATTGTTCAACTGGAGATGCTAACCAATGCTGATTGGTTATGGATTGAAACTGACCTTCCTGATGTCTTCTGGATATACATTCCTGAGATTTATTGTTGTTGTTTGTGTTGAAGTTTGGCATATTTCCTGCTTACTGGATGATGCCCTTTGGCCACTCTATACACATTCCTTTTCCTTTGAGATTTGGAAATTTTACCTCGTTTTGCTCTTTGATTATAACACCACACTTATTTGATCCACATGGGCAAAGAATATATCTAATTCAGATGTGGTGTGATTTCCCATGAATGTATTTTCTTCTCCACTAATATGGCAAACTCTATGGGTCTTCATCTAAATCCCTTTACCTACTCAGTATGGGATTCTAGTTGTAATTGTGAACAGAATTAATTAATCGTATCAAAAGTCAGTATTTTTGTGTTAAATATATTTCTGCTTTCTCACTCCTCCTCATTTTCACCATTCTGGTATCATTTTTTGTCCCTAATATTAAAGTGAAGACTTGGTTCAACTGCATAGAAGGAGCCAGAGTTTCTTGCACCTTAATTGGTAAAGGACTGTTGCAAGGTAACTTGCATGCTTAAATGCAGATGAACCATGTGGTACACACACAAATGAGATGGGAATTTCAAGGCTAGTGGTGAGTAAAAATCTGCATGCTTGAGGGCTGACAAATTGAAAATAGCTGAAACTGTTAGACGAGATAAGTATCTCTTAAAAATGTATTTTCAATATAGGAAAATATTAACTTTGGGCTGTTATTAATGTTGATGTTTTTCTTTTTGCTACAGCTAGAAAAGCTTCAGTTTGATAAAAACTGGAAAGAAGAAGCATCTATGATAGAATCTGCTGTCTATGAGGCCCAGATAAGTGTTTTTAGCAGTAGATTAGATATACTTCAGGAGCAAGAATGTCTTTTTAAGAAACAACTGTCAATCATACAGAAAGCAACACAAGGTATGTAGTTCATATTTTCAAAATTTTTGGATAAGTGGGTATTTTAGGGTTATTCTATTTTAGTTAAATTGAAATTGTGGTATTTGAGGTTTTTAATTGTTTCCTCTTACAGTTATTCTTAAGAAAATTAATTAGTACTTTTTTTTTTACTAAAGTCTGTTATAGACCAGCTTGATTGTAAAGATTTAATTTTAAATTAAATTACCTTTTTATAGCAGCTCTTTTAGTAGTTGTATTAATTTATTTATTGCTAAATAAGTGGATGATTCAGAGCACCATCTCTTTATCTTGAATATAACTACATTTACCCTATGCTCATTGGTGGTGTTTATAGTGCATAAACCATGACCTTTTAAAGAGTGCCTGCCATTCAGCATGGTATGATATTTTTGATACTCCACATTGGTGATTTAGTAATGTAGATATGCATCTTGTAAGTTCTTAAGGTTATGCAGGTAAAGTATGTAAACTAGATGAAAGTACTTTTATTCTGTACATTAACATCATTTTGTGATTTGTAGTTTGAGTCAGACTAATTTTTTTCAGTAAGAGACTTGAGTATCTTTGTTACTCATTTGATTTTCGTTTTTATGACAGGCTTGTATGTTTTGCTAAAAGCTTATCACATTTCATGTAGGTACATGTAGTAAATCTGGAATTAGTCAGTATTCCTTCTGCAGTATAGGAATGGTCTATTGAACTCCATCTGTATGCATTGTGTGAATTTGTTTCAGAATTAGTATTGATTTAATGAAATTAATGAAAAGTCTCATGCCATCATGAAAAAAATAACATAACATGACATATCTGTTTTAAATGTATCTAAATTAAATGTCCTGAAAAACTTTCTAAGACTTAATGTAATATCAGCTATGAAATAGTACATTTATTTTATAGATGGAAAATGTTCTTATTCAAAATAGCTTATTGAAATACTTAATGAACTATAAAAGTTATTCAAAATACGGAATTAGAATCTATATTATTGATTTGTTTAATATTCTAAAGATAAGTTTAATGTTGAAATTCATATTTTAGTATTTTTCTAAAATAAATTTTAATCCAATTAAATTTGTTAATTATCCTTAATTCATATCTGATTTTACATTAGTAGATTTTAAACAATTTTCTCAACAGCTACACCTGGTTGACTCATTGAATGATTTTTATTTTAGAAGGCTTATTCCTTGTTTGTCACTACTTTTCTGATAGTTAAGTTGAATGTTCAGCTTAAAATATATTAATAAAAGCAGTCATTATAGTGATACCTCTGTTAATAAAATTAATGTAACTCAAAATTAAAATCACCAGTGTCATATGTTGTGAGATGAAAAAAAATACTTCATTATTTTAATTTCATCATAAAACACAGTAATAACTCAATTTTTAATACTAAGTAAGTCTTGGTATTATTTTTCTGAGATATGAAACAAATGAATATATCAATTAATATGAACTTTTGATCAGAGTAAGCTGTTTTCTTAGAAGAAAACAAATACCAACCTGTTAATGAGATGTGTATAGCTAATAAAATATAATTTTAATAATTTCTTACTTATAAAGATTAGTATTTGTTTATTTATTTTTTTGTCCATCAATTAGGTACCCTTTCTGCTAACAATATTTTTGGCTATAAACCTAATATCTTAGGATGTTTGGCCAATTTATAAGAATTTGGAGGGCACTCGCATACATGCACACTATATATTAATTTAATAAAGCAAAACATTTTCTTATAAAGTTAATGAATTTAGATATATTCAAAGTTCTAACTAACATTGTTAATGAAACTGTCGATCTGGAAATAAGAGAACATAAGTTACTTATAAAATAAATAACTACCAGTTCATTTTAGCTTTGAAAGCAACAGTATTATTGATTGAAGCTATAAGGATTGCATAGCACTGAAACATATGAGTAATTTTTAATTTATTTAAGTTGTCTGTAAAATGTTTTAATATGAGGATTTAAGTTATTTTAGATGATTTGACCAATCCAACATTCTGTAATATTTTACCGAATGCAATATAGTAATACCAAAGTTGTTTTAGAATAATTGATAGGCATTTAGAATGGAGATGTTTACTACTTAGACTTGTTTATTTTTGCAATGGGTACATGACTGATTCATTTGGAATACTTGTTTTTGCAATACTGTAGAAAACAACATGATTATTTTACAGAGTAAGTGTTTTTGTAACTAATTATTAAGTAAGTATTCAAAAGCTGCAAATTATTATGACCATCAAATGTGATCTAACATTAATTTATTTTGTGTATCTTGAGCATACACTCATAAAATATACAAGATAATATTTGATACTTGTTAGTAGCTTTCAGGAAATTAATGTATTTTTAAATTATGTTTAAACATTTCAGAATGTACTGTTGTAATCTTCTGTTTTGTTATTGGTTTGCAGATGAATTAGATGTTGGGATATTCCATGATGCTGTGGAGTACTTTGATGAAGGTGCTGAGGAAGAACCAGTAGTTCAAGCTGACCCCAGAATTACCAAACTAAAAGCAAAATTAAATAGTGTGTATAGAAAAAGAGCCACTATCAGAAATCACAAGGTAAAATAACAACAAAAAACAAGAGTACATTTAAAGTTGTAATAGTCAGAAGTGTCACTTTTGTTTGAAACATTTACTTAGAAACCTCAAAAACTGGTTTCTATTGAATGTTTTCCTCCACAGTATTGTGGAATTGTCGTTTTGTCATTTTGCAACATTAATTTAGCATAATTTGCAAAGAAAAATGAAAAAAATTATTTCTGAAGAGTCTGGCTTCATAATGCACCTTTTAACTTTTTTAGGTTTCTGTCCATTCTGAAGCATGTTAGTATTTGTTAAGAAATTATCCTCCTTTGAGAAATCAGTTTACAAGGTTTGCCTTATCTTTTTCCAACTTTATGAGGAGAGCCTGTTGTTTCCACCTGTGTATTACCCACAACATGTGATCAAAACAAATAGAATTAGCTCTGCTTTCCGAATAGCTATAGTGTAATATTAAATACCATAGAGCACATTATAAACTATTGAGTTAGATAAATAAAATGGTGAGAGAAGTAATTTTTTGTTTATTGGGAAAGTTACAAGACTTAGCTTGTGAAGTGTTGAACAGTGGAATGTAGTGAGAAGTTTTAGAAGCCTTGGAAACAAACAACAGATCTTGGATTTTTGTACAGTTTCTGTAGGTTATCTTTTCATTCCTGAAAATATTTAAGTGTGTAAATATATCTATTTGAAAGCTGCAGAAATTTTCTTCTATCACAATTCTCATACTAGGAGAGATTGCGGATTTTTTTTCAATATTTCCTTACATAGTGAAGAACTTAAAACATACTGATGTGAAGTTTATTTCTGGAAATTAATAATAAAATAGTTTAATGAAATATTAAATGTAACTTTAAAAGGTTGACCTATTTGAAATGAGAATTTTTTTTTTTTGTAATTATTTTCACTGTGAAACAAAAAATACAAATAAGAGGACATCACTGGCTCTCCCAGTGATTTGGAAAGGATTAATTTGTTTTGCAGATGAATTTAGTATGATATTTAGAAATATTTTTGAAAACAAAATCAAAGCTTTGAAAGGTGATATAATGTTAATACTTATTACATTGCATCACAGGGCTTACAACATGATTCCTCTTTATAAATGCACATTAGAATATATAATATATACAAATCTTCCCCTTTAACCTCTCCTTAAAGATGTGTAAGCATTAGTCAAGGTAGAATCTTTGTTGTGCGACTATAACATATATTCAGAAACTTTTAATAGTAAATAAGTCTGCAGCTGTATATTGTTTAGCTTGATAACCAAAACCAAATAGATAATGTTTTTGCTTGTAAAAGAGCCTTCCCTCCCTATTATTTCACAAAACTCAAATCAAATGCTTGAGGAATCCCAAAATTTTTCACAAACAAGTTCAAAACTTATTTTTGAATTATATATATGTATCTTGATGAAAAAAGTCGTGTAACTGTGACAACAAAATTACGGTGCAACTACTTTTTAAATGCTACTAAGGGCTGAATGACCTAAATAAATGGTTTCTATCATGAAATCATAATCACCCTGTTTTAATAGCTATGAAATTATGTAGAAAAGACTAAAATTTAAATGAAATTATTCAATTGTTCTGTACAGTGAGGAGTAAACTGCTGTCACAGTGAAGGGGAGGTATCATAAATGGTATGATCTCAGACTGTAAAAGTGGCAAACCACGAGAAATGGGTAATGTTTTCTCCATTTGTACAAGATATTGTTGAGCACTGTGGCTACAGATTACATCAACTTCTTGTGTTATCTTACTCACCTAATAGTATAATGATAATATGGACTGTTATGAAGCCAAAATGCATTTTTTATCATATTACACTGTTATTATTTCCCCACAATGGGGCTGAAGGCTGATTGGAGGGACCATTTGCAACAGTATACAGTACTGTGTTGCCTGTAAGTCATTTATTAGAAACTAAAATGATGTCACATAATGGATGCTTAAATTTATGGTTATGGGTTCAAACCCATTTCACAGCTTTTTGTATGGAGAATGATGCACAGTTTAACAATACTTACAGTAATTCTGAGGTTTCTTAATATATCTTCACAACAGTTATTAAGAATTTGTTAAAGGTTACAAGTATTTTGTATACAAAGAATGAGGTTATTTTAATTAAAGGTTTGTTATTTTTGTGTCATTTATTTTTGCTCAAACTGAATAGTTAGTGTTATCATCAATGTATTGTTCAGTGAAATGTTTAACATTAAAAATAGAAAAAAATGTACCTACCCTTGAATTTTTCATCAGTTAATATTAAATCTTAGTCTATATGCTTAATTGTATTTTTTTTTACTTTTTTATTCTTGAAGTTTTATTTTTCTTTCTGATCCTTTATCATTATTACTTTTCATGACACATGTCAACAGTTCTCAGAGTTTTCTTTCCAGCTACACTTTAGCCATCATCATAACACTGGGACGGTTGCTACTACACTAAGTCTTATAAACTGAGGCAGTTTGGCTTGTATTTAAAAAAAATAAATATATATATTTATTAAATATTAAATTATTTTTTAAATTTTAGTTTAAATTAAATTAAAATTAAATATATAGGGTGGTCGCTAGAAAAGCGGAAAATTCATCAAACAGCGATTTATTTTTACAAAGAATAACTTTTACAAAGTTTTTTAAGGGCATATGTTATATTACACTCATAGATGCTCAAAATGATATTAAAATCTTGCATTTTATTCATGATGTAAAGAAATCAAAATAGAAATGAGTAAGCACGCATTTTATTTATGATCTCATCTGACCCTCAAATTTTCTGCTTTTCTAGCGACCACCCTGTATTAAATTTTCTAATATGGATTTTAAACCATAACAACCACACAATTAACTAAAATAAAACTTGCAGTTTGATAAAATTTTACTATTTATCCAACTGATTTAGTTACAGGTGAAAAATTACACTAAAGTGCCAGTATAGATACAAGTACTAAGATTTTTTTACAAGTTCTCTTTGGAATTGTTTGTGCTAATTTTAAAATAAATGTTAAGTAATATTTTGAAATGTGGTCTTTTTATTGGATTCAGATATCTCGCTTAGTCAAGTGTAATTGGCTGAGAAATTGCAACTATATGTAATGGGCATGGCATCTGTCAAGAGTTCAATGAACTTCATTCCTCTTTTCTACCAACATTCCTATAATGGGCTTGAAAGAAGAATGTTCAACAGAACAATTAAGATTTCTGGCTATACATAATGTATAGTGCATAGAAAGACTTGTGCATCAAACTAAAGTTTAAGAATTTTGCATTGAGGTTTCTTTTGAAAGAAAGATATTAAAGCTTAGATAATATTAGGTTGTCCAGAAAAAAAAATGTCATCTTGGAACTGTAAAGTTTCTAAAAGTATAAACCAACTCACTTTTTCCAATGTGTAATGATGCTGTTTATGCCCTAGAAATATGAGTTTTTATGGTCAATGAACTCATGAAAGCTTCTTCTGCAGCTGTCTGATTTTGAAAGCATTTATTGTTCAAAAATTTATCAAAGTGCTTAACAAAATAAAAATCTGAAGGGGAAAGGTTTGGGAAATAATGTGGATGAGGCAGAACATTGATTCCCAATTCCCTCAATTTTTGAAGAATCGTCAATGACAGGTCTCTAAAAGCTGGTTTTGTTGATCTTCAGTCAGCTCATGCAGAACCCATTTATCCAACTCTTCTGTCTTTATAGTCGTACTCAGGTGGTTGACAATGCTTGATTTGCTTGTGTCTAGCTTTTCTGCAAGCTCATGTACTGTTGTGCATCTGTCTCAACTGCTTCTCTTAATGTGTTTTCATCTAAGGATGGCTTCCTTCCATGACCTTCAAGACGAGACTTTCATCTCCAGTTTGAAACCTTTGAAACCAATGCTGAACTGTACATTTAGTAACAGATCCATGGCTGAATGGCTGGTTAATGTTCTGTGTAGCATTTCGTCCAAGTATGAAGTCATAGAGGAAAATCAGATAAATTTTTCTTGTTGTTATGTAAATGTCGTGTAAATATTTTGTAAATGACAACATGTCGTGTTGTGTTTAAGTTTTCATTTCTATTTATTATATTTTCATATTTGTATTATTGTTTCGAAATTTAAACTAATAAAATATGTTGTTATTCATTTAGGGTAACATTTAGAATTTTCTTGAATTAAGTAGACCAATCATATGTTTGTAAATGAAATGCTGGCAACTTCGTGTCTAGACATTTAGTCTCGTGCAAGAATGGACATGCGCGGATTGCTCTGGAGATCTGTAGAAATTTTGCGGTGTTTCAGGGAGTCTAGGTCTACAATATATAAACAGACGAAGATGCGAGAGAGAAAAAGGGGTCAGACATTAGTTTTATTTCAAAAGAAGAGAGTGTTTGCTGTGATTTGTGAGTGAAGTTAGATCTACGGAAGCTGTGATTTTATTCTGTCAATCTCTACAATTCATCTGAATTACTGGTTGTGCTGAAGGTCGACACGTCCGGGCAGATCGGAAAAATTGAAGGTGACAAATTTGTGACGTTCATCGGAGGCAACGTGAAAAGAACTTTGTCGAATTTATTGAACTGTGAACTGTTTTTGAACTTCTTCATTTAAACTTTGGAATTTCTTCGTGGGACCAAATTCACACCCTAGACTGGAATTTGAGACTCATTTTAGATCATTATATTAGATACAGGCCAGTACCATTTTGTATTGTGATTAATTTTGAAAGTTGAAACTGGTACCATTTTGTTTTGTAATTAATTTTGAATGTTTAAACTTAATAGCTGTCATTGTTATTATATAATTTATATTATATCTGTTAATAGTTTAGTGTAATAAATTATACAAGCTGTTATCTGTTTCTTTCTCTTGCGTTTAGTCTACGAAAAACATAAAACATAAAAAATATGTAACACTTGTCCATGCTGACTTGGGGTTGTGTAACTTACTCCGAGTAGAGTAAAAACAGCAGACAATTAAGACACCTTATAAATAACAAATGTTGGATTAAACCAACCAACCAATGTTAAGTTATTCAATAATCAGCTTCTAAATGCCATCATGAGAATTCCAACATTTATTTCTGGACAACCTGATATAAAACTTTGAACTGTAAAGTAAATTTTAATCCAAATTTCATTGATGTATACTAATAGTAAAATTTGCTTATTTAAATTTTGAATGTTACAAAGCAAAATCTCATGATGTGCAAAACAGGGGTTCCTGTAGTTATAGGGTTAATGTTGCAATTTATATTGAATTACAAGAATAATTATTCACTTTGTAGGTTATAACACAGTATGACATTTGAACTTCATTAGCAAAAATATAAATTTGTTAATATTGGTTTAATTTACTCTTAAAGCAAAATATTTTTAGGGACTCTGCAGAAGTACTGATTATTAGGCTAGTCTGCAATAAAAACAGAGATGTTACAAATGATTTTATTATATTAAATCCACATTGTAGTATAATACTTGCATGCAATGCATGACTGATTTTAGTAGTGTTTAAAAAAAAAAAGAAAAAATAACTCTTTCTTTTAGTTTAAGTATTGCTACAATTGTATGTAGTTTAGGCCTTAGCTAGCCATTATATGTCAATGGCTGAATTAGGTGAGCATTTTGAAAGTTGAGAAAATTAATAGCAGAATAAAAGGCATGTGTTGGCAACTTTTCCTGTTGTAATAATATTCTGATTCTTCATTTGTTTTTACTTGCATTTACATAAAATGTATTCTTTTCCACATCTTGTTCTGCTCATGGGTGTGTTTGGAGATATCCATCTTGAATAGACAACTGTTTTTTCAGGGCTACATGACAATAACCCTTATACATTTAGTGATCTTTTAGTCACTTGCTTTGAGGTATTGTCAATAATGAGAAAAGCTCAATGGCATTGTAATAAATGTTTATTCTGAGGCTCTTGTGAATGTGTTATCTGCTACAACTCTTAGAGAATAATCCAAACCTTGTTTGGAGGTTTCATGTATTTCTATAAGATTGTTTGTTTTAATGAGCTAATTTTTGTAAAGCTATGAAGAGAACATTAATTACTCATCCTGTCTCTCTGAGGGTGTTCTTTTTATTGACCAGTTCAAACAAGTTTCCTTGAGTTGTAGTTGTAGCCTGATCAGTTTTTCAGAGAAATTAATAATGGCTGCAAAACTGTTTCTCACTAATTTGATATTGAATTGACAAACATGAATCACCACATGTGATTCAGTAATTGTCTTAGCAGTTGTGAGGCTCACTCAAGTTAACGCGTTCATATTCTAGTGATAAAAATAAAATGCAATGTATTACACTATGTAAGACAAATTTTGTTTCTGGATAGTGTGTGTTATTTCTTAATTGCTTATGTTGTAAAAGTACAGAAAATAGTCATTATTCCCTTCAAACTTTGCTTTTGTGACCTGGATAATGAAATTTACAAATTTTCTCTGGAAAAAACGGGTAAATTTGCACATTTTCAATTTTGTAAGGTCTGAATAAAACATGTAAATCAAGATTTACATGTATTTATATTGAGGTTATACAAAAATAAACAAAAATGTTTAGATGTGAGAAGTTTTTTTAGATTTGTGACTGTAATGTAAATCACTTTCACGTATCAGCCCCCAAATATAGTCTCTCTTCATGTATTTGTTAAACACTCCTTGGTAGAAGCGCTCAAAGTCCAGTATATCTTGGTGGAAGCACTCGCCTTGCTCCTCTGAATATGCTTCCATGTTCTTGAATTTGTCAAGATGAGCATCAAGGATATCGACTTTCAGGGACATCCTGCAGACCAATTTGCTGTAGTTCTTCACCAAAGCCTCAACCAGTTCCTCATAATTTTCGGTCTTGTAATTGCTCAGTAGCCTCTAACCACCGTGACAAAGCTGCCTCAAGCTTTTTTTTTCCTTCCTACTGAGGTTTTTGAGGAATTCTGTGCACTTCAGAATCTTTATTTGTGGCCCAACGAAGACACCAGCTTTGACCTCTATCTCAGATAGCTTACAGAAGAAGTCTCAAAGGTACTTGAAGGCTGCAGACTCCTTATCAAGAGCTGTGACAAACTTTCATAAGACCCAATTTTATGTGCAATGGTGCAAACAACACTTTCAGGTAGGTCTATGTGTTCACGTAGGCAGCTGAAACTAAACTAAAGTGGTGAGTGGTGAGCCCCTATATATATATAGATAGATAGATTACTAATGAAAATTCTTGTAAATTCTTCAACATTCTTGAAAGTTTTTGAAAATTCTCCTCAGTTCAAGAAAAATTTTATCACCTACTGAATCTACCTGGAATGGTCTGGAAAATGGATAAATTTGAAAATTTCAATACCCAGGTCAGCAAAGCAAAGTTTGAAGAATAGGTCTTTCCCATCTACTTCAGGCATAAGCAATTGGGAAATAACACTTTCTTCCCAGGAACAAGGAAAAGTAAAAATTTTGTTACCTAGTGTTATTAATTGTAATTAAATACCATTCACAGTAAATCTGTTGGTAATCTGTATGTAAATAAACTAGTTAATGCATTTGTATTCTTGTGATAGAAATAAAATACAATGCATTATTAACTGCAATGAAATCCCTGTACTATTGATGTCCAACTGGCTGTATTTTTAATTCACTTTAATATCTGTACTTTCATAACAAGGAGAACAGCAACAGTAATTTTACTAGTTGTTGGTGTTTCACTTCTCTTGATCGAAAATATAATTCAAATTACTGTTGTTGATGCGATGTAAGAGTTTCTAAATAACTTTAGCATCAAGAAGAACTGTCAGTACTCTAACAGTAATGTTATATTGCAAGGTTTCTTGTGATAGATTAACTGAACTTACTATGTGCCACTAGATATTTTGTGCTTAGAAAGTTATAGTTTTGTCCATTTATGACTCTTGTTAGGTAAATTACAATAATTTTCTCTGTTTAAAATGGTTTATACTTTTCACACAAAATGGTCTGACTTTATGGTTCAGAGTAATTTTTAAACAAATGATATTTATTTTTATTTTCAGTGTGATGTAAAAATTTTCAGAAACATGAAAGTATTGGTATTCCAGCTTTTGGAATGTCTGTGGGGAACTATCACAGATTTGGCCAAATGTTCAGTCATGAAAACAGAGTAATAGTAGTTGAATTCCACTGTTTGTCTGAAATCTCTATTGTCTTTTTTGATGCTTGAATTACCCATCTCTGGGTATTACATATATCATTAAAAGTTCTTTGATAGATTGTTTAGGCAGAGTATTCATGATGGAACTTTGTAGAATGGATGACAATTGCCTGTTGTGGCGACACAACTGTAGATGACAACGTTTGAAAAGTCTTCTGCCTTTCGTCTTTTATTCAGGATGTGTGTAGGTATTGTCACTATAAAAGACTGAGAACATCTACACATACACTGATTTTCGAAACGTTGTCCTCTACACTTGTCCCCCCACAACAGGCAGTTGCCGTCCATTCTATTAAGCTTCTTCACTAACAGTTTGTGAAATTACACAATATTTTTTATACAACTGTAGTTAACATGTTTAAAAACATCTTGAGATAGTATGTGTAACTTGAATTTTGTTTCAAACATTTGTTTTGCATCATCCTATTTATACTGTTGGATGTTGTTAACTTAATTCACTAATACTATCATGGTGTTATAAACTTAGAGAATAATACCAGTAATAATCTTTCCATGTACCAATATTTTAACCTGTTGATTTCAGAAAGCCTGTATCAGTCATCTGGAAAAGAAAAAACGAAAAGTATTTGCTGAAAAAGAACATTTTGGAAAACATCACTCTGCTCAAATGGTAAGTCAATTTGTAGGGTGTGATATACATTCTCTGTTTATATTTTGTAATAAACATCCAGAGTAAAAACAGGGTAATGTGGGCAAAAGCTGTTGTTTATAAACAAGTGAAATGAAAATATCAAATCTTAGAGTAATCCAAATATGCACAAAGACAATACATAGAGAAATGAAAATAAATGTAAAAAATATGTTAGCTCATGAATGGTGTATAACTGCCTACTCACATTAAGAAAATATTAAATATTGTCCATCTCTTCAATTGATCAAAACAGGTAGGAATTTCCTGTGCAATATCAAATGAACAATTTTGAAATAGGAAGAAGGCCAAGTTCATATGTTTGAATCTGTAATGTCCTGAACCTAACTACACA
Source organism: Carcinoscorpius rotundicauda (assembly GCA_011833715.1). Classification (NCBI taxonomy): domain Eukaryota; kingdom Metazoa; phylum Arthropoda; class Merostomata; order Xiphosura; family Limulidae; genus Carcinoscorpius; species Carcinoscorpius rotundicauda. The sequence continues at coordinate 38,897,294 of CM022399.1, forward strand.
TTCACTGTTTATAGTAAGCTATGTGAAAGTAGTTGTCCAGTAATAAAATCAACTTAGCCATATATAAATGTAAATGTTTTGGATCAAACATAGCAGAGAAATAATAAATAAGATATAAAAAGTTAATTAAACAAAATAAATAAAAAGGATTGTTTCCAAACCGTACATAATCAAAAGCTATCCCTCTTTCTCCTTTGAATGCAAACAACAAGAAAGGCATCAAAAAGATGGGTACATTGTAATAGAGCGTAATATAAAAAACAACTAAATAAACACTGTAAATTTAACAAAAGCTTTGCTGGGTATAGGCAAACTGAAATATCTTTAGTCACCTGGTAGTTGATCTTTGTATTTATACACTTAATTTCCTGTACATAATACATGTGAACAGAAAACAATATATTGCTTATTTTTTTCCTTTTAATGTTGTTGTATCTTTCCATTTTTATTTTAATAGCTATAACTTGGCTAATTTTCTATTTGAATAAGTGATGAAACTGTACCTATTAATCTTTTATTATTATTATTAAAGTCTTTACAATAAATAATTAATAATTGGAAAAAGAAATATTACGAAATATTTAATAATGAAGAAATGTAGATAAGGAAGTGAATCTAAAATAAATAATTCAATAAGTTTTTCAGTATATTTAGTTTTATAGAAAAGTAACCTATTTAGTGGTGTGTAGAAATGAACTTAAAAAAAAGTGCATATGAGATTTATATATTAAGCTTAGTGGAACAAAGTTTTATGTGTCTTAAGAAGATAGTTTTCAGAGTTTACATGATACTTGTTTAAAACAATATACATATAATTTGTACATATAATTCATAGATTTCTCATAAACTGGACCAACAGTTGTTTAGAAAAAGCACATATGTTCATTAATGATTTTTCTATTTTGTACAAGTAGTTAGAGGTAATTTCATTATTAATGTTTTTTTGTTATTTATTGTACAATCTTATTAAATATATTGTTTTTTTCTCACAAATATTAGTAGTTTGTTATATTATCTGTATTGTCCTGTTTCGTGAATCTATACTTAAATAGTACAATGTTTGGGTAAAATAATTTACCTTGTGTGTTATTAGGGAACATTGCACACAAATTTGTATGTACTTGTGTCATGCTTTTTGAATGGTAGTAAATTGGGAATAACACATGAAGTAAACGGCCAGTTTTTATTTAAAGTTCTCTTTAATGTCAGTTTCATTAATGTTATTTAAAATGATATATATATACTTGTTGTGGCCTAAAAATAAACCAAAACAAAATACTGCTCTAATTAAAAAGATACCATGGTACAAGCTATAATATGGAATATAAAATGTACCCTAGGTTTCAGAGTTGGCTGTAGAAGTGGAACGAGCACAGATAACCCTCGAGTAGCTTTGTGCAAAATTCAAAAACAAATGAAAGAAACAGAAGTGGAAACCACATTTTGGTGGGGATACACTAAATATCAGTCCTAATTTTCATTCACCAGTTTCATAAAGGAATAAAATAAAGAAGTGGTAATAAGTATAGAAATAGAAGTTAGGAGAGGGAGATGTGAGTGCTAAAGCCCACAATGTCCCACATCTATATCACCTTTCACTGCCTACAGACAGTTGTAGGAAGGTGACTGCTCTCCAAAGTAAAGAGGAGGAAAAAGTAATTGAAAAATCAGAATTTTCTTATATAAAAATGAAATTTCCTGTTTCTTGTAGTCTCTTAAAGATGGTTGAATTTTTTCCACTGAGGTGTGTATGTGTAGTGTTTTAATTGTATGTTTTTCTTTCAACTTTATATAATAAATTATTTTACATTTTTAAATGTTGAAATTTATTGTTATTTTATGAAATAATGAATCTGGTAATCAGTGCAGAATTAACACATCTGAAACACCATTTATTGGCTCACGAGTTAGTTATTTTGTAAGAAGTGCCTGCTAAAGAAATTAGTTATAATTTACTCTTTATAGTCTTCTGTTTTCTTTTAAAGTCTGTCTTTAGCAGTTTTTTACTTTCTTTTTTTCCTCAAACGAAAGTGGTATTATATCAATTAATTTTAAAACTGATATTCTTTTAATAATCTTTCATGCTCATGTACATATAAATGCAGATTTCCTAGAAAAGTTGACAATAAAAAGATATTGCTAACACTTATTACATACTTTTCACTCGTTCAAAGGTATTGAGAAAAACATTAAGACAAGCCAGATTTATACCAGTGATCTTGTATTTACAATATGTTGATTAGGGTTAAATTAGAATTTTGCATAATGTCTGTTTGGAAATTTCCTTATATTTTGCTTGATCAATGGGGGTGATTTGTTTTATCGGAGAAATTTAAAGTATGTTTGTTGTGGAATATTGCCATTTTCCTTAAAGTAGTTACATTTACCTAGAATTACTTATTAATATTACACTGTTTGTTTTTGAAATTCATAGTAATAATCTGTATACCTCTTTATTTATAAATGATATATAATATGTGTTTATAGAAAAAAACTGTGCGCCAGAAGCAAGAAGAAGTTGCAAAAGAAAAAATGAGAGAAGAACGAAAAAAGACTCTAAAAAGACTAAAGACCTATAGACAGGTGAACTACCCTAAAAAAATATCTGTCTGAAAAAATTTTCAGTGTTACTGACACATAATGACTGAAATGTACTTGAAAATGTTATGTATGTTGTATGTAAAGGCATGCAAGTACCTTGCTTTTAACACAGTCAAGATGTCCTATAATGAAAGGAATCTAAGAAAATTGTTTAAAAAAGATAGCTGTTTGCAGGATTTTTTAATCTTTTTTGCAAGCAGTTTGTGTTGCTTATGATCGTGAATTTTAAAAAACAATTACTTAAATAGATAGTTAAAAGAAAAAAGGAAAAATTAGCAGTTCTGTTGTATGCAAGTTAAATAACATTTCATATAAATAAATAATGGTGAAGACATTTTTTTCTCACCAGTGTTTTAATGTGATTTTTTTATTTAAGTTTGTTTGTACCAATTTTGTAAAACCTATTTGTTATTAAAATAATTGAAACTAAGGAATTTTAAATAAAATGTGATTACATAGAAATAGATTAGTTTTGATATAGTTTTTAATGTGAGCTTTATTCTAAAGACACTCAAAAATTGTATTAGATAATGAATTTGTATAAAATTCATAAAGTTCTCCAAAGTGGTACAATCTTTATGTTTCAATGTTTCACTTTTAGAAATTCCAGCAATTTGATATCGATAGTAGTTCTCTCTCTCCAAATGTGATGGGAGGAGTTATTCATGTGAATGCTGAAGATGATACTCTTGCAGAGCATAAACACTGTGAAAGAAATGGAGAAAAAACTACAGTGAAACTTAATGAAAATGATGAGTTACCTTTGCCTCCCCCACCTCCAGTTGATGGATTATACTTCTCTCAAGAACAACAAAATCTCCCTCTTCCACCTCCACCAGGTTCTGATGATGATAATCAGTTTGATAGTGCTACTGCTTTCTGTTTCACTTTGCAAGATCCTGACAGTGAGACTAAATCATATTTTCTTCCACCTCCTCCACCACCACCACCTCTACCCTTGTCACACACTTTAATTCTGTCATCTGAAACAAAAAAGCAAAAAACAGATGGGATAGCTACAAAGAAAAGTGATTCTTTATTGAGTGGGATTTCAGGACTTGACTTAAATGAGCTTCTGGCTGTCAGAAACAATCTTCGTAAACCAATTCCATCAATCCGCCATTTAAATGGAGGTAAGTGTGTAGATACTCCTCAATGCAGAATTACAGTATGTATGATAAAGGTTTTTTGTGTGTATTTAACACTGTTATATACATTCAAAATTATATGAAGTTATAGTACTTAAGAGTTAATGTACTACTAATCTTCATATAAGGATAAAAATATTTGTTAATTATCATGAATACATCCAGCAATATTATTCGCTAATTATTTTATCAGTAGTTTTTGGAAACTGCATTGCTAAACCATTTTGCAGTAGGCTTATGCAATTTATTGAAATTGAGTTGCAAATTTTACTAGTATAACAATACATGGGTAACTCAGATATTTTGAAATGTTTTCTCAAAAACTGGTAACATTACATCAAAGTTCATAAATATATCGTATACAAACAGTGACAGTTTTGTAATTAACTGTGTTTGCTAAATATGTTTTTTTATTGTAGTTACTTGCATTCAAAGTAATAACAAATCAAATATAAAGTGATTTTTATTTTAAGTATAAAAATATTTTTTATCTTATAGTTCTCATATTTCATTATCCTAATCTCTAGAAACTAGTTGAAAAGTTATAACATATTTTAAGGTCAATTTTATGCTTTAATTTTCTCTACCATATAACTAACTCTATGATCAGTATGCAATCCAACAAAATAATTCAAATTAGGAAATAGAAACAAAATGCATACCTTTTGTTATTTTGTAGAATATCTTTAAATTGTTTTCATTTGTAAAGTTCATAATTTCGTTTATTTTTCTTTTCACATATGGTTAAATTTTAATATTTTGTTTTCTTTTCTTCTCTTTTAAAAAGTATTGATCTTTACCTAAATCGATGGTGCCCTCAAGGCATATTATAGTTTCTTTAGGAGGTGTACATAACCCTTCAGCAAAATTTTTGTTCATTACATAATATTGTACCAGGTGGGTTAAGGTGTTTTGACACGTATTCTGAGGGTCGCAGGTTTAATCCCCGTAGCAGCAAACATGCATGCCCTTTCAGCTGTGAGAATGTTATAAAGTGATGGTCAACCCACTATTTTTTGATTAAAGAGTAACTCAAGAGTTGATGATGACTAAATGCCTTCCCTTTAGTCTTACACTGCTAAATTAGGGACAGTTAGCGCAGATAGCCCTTGAGTAGCTTTGCACGAAATTAAAAAAACAAACAAAAAACACCACAAAACGTAATATTGTAAACCCTGAGAATGGATGCAAAGTGTGATGTATATTTAAAAAGTGTTTTAATTATGCATTTTAAAATATAATTAATATTTAATTAACTAAAATATAATGGTAAGACCGAAATAGAATTTAAACTTCATCACTAACTATAATATATTTAGGTAATGAACAACCATAAGTATAATGGTTGATCAATTTGAAAAAAATACTGTGACAAGGATGTGGCACCAATTTCATAATAATATTTGTTAGTTTATACTATAAAATGAGTTATTTTTGATTGTTATATACACGTGTATGGAACATCTGCATGGATGAGATAAAGCTCAAACAAATCTGTTGAAGGTGAACATGGCATCAGTAAGGAATTGAAATATTTTTACTTGTTTAACTGTATTCATTCAGAGTACTTTGAAAGGGATGAGTCAAATGGTTATGTACGTACCTTACTAGCTCAACATACCTCTATTTCCATTGTATTAGTGAGGATAGAGAGCCATAGTTGAGATTTTTAATAGCTTGTTGGTCCTGTGATAATACATCTGAAGCTTTAAATTTAATTTTCATAAGGTTTATTTTGTATTAAAGTATTTTAAAATTTGGATAAATAAAAGTACCAGTCATAACACACAATATTAAATTAATTTACATACCTTGATGTTAAAGGAGTTTTAATTAAATTTTGAGTGTAACAAAATGACTTGCACAGAAAAGCATTTAAAGACTTTTCTGTTGCAAAAGGGTTAAAATGATTCCATAAGAAATTGGAATCTGTGTGAATTTTATGTACTTGTGTATTTAATTATAATATTTGCATATTTAACTTGTATGATTTTTTCTGTTCTTTATTTCATTATGCAAAATACCCTTTTTATAAATATTAAAATATTTTTTACGTGTTTTAAGATGACCTCAGATTAACCATAAAACAATTTTTATATAAATTTTAATGTGTAAACAAAAGTTTTAAATTCTGTATATAGAAGGGCAAGCTAATCTTTACAAGCCCAGATGGAAATCAAGTGATACTGACTTTTCAACAGTTTTGCATGCTACCCTTGCTCGTATAAGGAATGTGACATGTGACTCTGACTTGTCAACTGACTCGGACTCAAGCACTGAATTTGAATGAAGTTGCATGTTATAGTTATTTGTTCTTTTATTGTGAGTAGTATTCTACCTATTTTTAAAGCCAATTTTATAGGTGTTTTTATAATACAGTATAGAAAATTTCAGCAAGTGTGTGACAATATGAAATTGGAATAAATTTCCAAATTAGAGATAATTATTAATTTCATTGATTTAATTTTAATTATCATGTTAAAATGTATAGAACATTTATAACTTGTACATTTAAAAATTGTCTAAGACTATACAGAGAAAATCTTTGGTTTTGAAAGTGACAAAAATATTCTGAATTAAAATTTTAGGTCTTATACTTGATATTTGGCTTCATTTTTGTACCTATTTCAGTTTAGATATACCAGAATAAGTAAATATTTTATATGTGAAATAGGAGACTGTTGAATTACACACACACATACAGGTGTTCAAGGAATTAACAGCTTCAAAATAACATTGGTGAATTATATGTGTTCATAAGTAAATAGTGAGAAAAATCAATATATGTCATGCATAGTATTGTAGGACTAGACTTAGTAGATAATAACATATATTTGATAAAATTCACTTATTATGAAATTATTGATACAAACATTGCAGAAAGTACAAACATGATTTGTTTACTCGAAACATTCTGGCTGCTTAAAACTTACAATTCAATATTATATTTGCACCTCGTTCCAGTTTAGGTCAGTTTTGTTACTGGATTATGGTCATGCATTTTTTTTGATATAATAATATGGTATGTGCTTGTAATGAGTTATTTATGACTTAGAAAGAATGATAACCCAGCAGAGGTATGCATACACATAATTTTTATCTGGGATCTGGATGTATACTCCATTTTGCTGTGATACATATAATTTTATTGAAGATATTATATTGATGTTTCTTGCAAGTGAGCTATTTGGGTAAGTGTACAATAACATTTAAATGAATAATATATTCCATGGTTACACGAGATGTAGTAAAAGGTTTTAGTATATTACCAGTTGTTACTGTTTTGTAAAATGTTTTGATAAATTTAAGCAAGCTATGAATAGCTATTAGATTTGAAAAATCATACATTTATAGAATTAATATGCAAAAATAAATAAATTCTATTTTTATGTACCTTTATTGTTGGTCTTGAATAAAGTAAATTGTTAGACACAACAATAAAATTTAAAAACAAAGCCCAAGCAAACTTGTGAAAAGAATACAGATTACATAAATCAAGACAAGTTTGCCAATTACTTCATATTAACATGTTGAACACCCTTATACTAAGAAATTAGTTACCTATACTGTATGATACAATTGGTATTTGTGGGTTTTATACAAAACACAGTGATAGTGTTCAGAAGTGGTGGCTTTTACTTTGGGGGACAATTAAACAAAAAAATAAGTGATGTGAGGTCCAAAACTAACCATGTAGACAGTTGGACTGTCTACAGTTCAATCTAAAGTCTAGTTACAAAAGTCTGCACAGTGTTTTATATATATATAAATAATGTATGTGGAATGTGTTCAAGCTAAAATCTAGCTACGTTATAAGAATTAAAGGCTGACCATAGGGAGCCTTACAATTGGGGTTTTCTTCAATTAATTATTAACTTTCAAAAAGTTATAAAAGTTAACATTTTAATTCACCCCCTTTTTTTCAGTTTACCCAGATATATTTCTCTGAATTTTATTTTCTAACTTTGCATAATGCATATGATCACTTAACATCACTTGTTACCAAATTCAGTTTTACATAAATTCACCACAAATTTTCTTGATCTGATTTTAGTATCATTATATCTTTAATACCTTTTTGTTCTGATGTGGGCATTTATATACTTTATGATCTAGCATAAAAACAAGCCATGAATAAAACTCTTAACCAATGCTGAGGAAATTTGTAATAACCAAGGACATTTTCTTTCAAAAGCTGGTAGATTATAAATTACTTTGTAGAGTTAAATGGATAGGCATTAGACATTATAGATAGAATTGTAAACTAATACTTAGATTCTAATAAACTTTCTTTAAACTCTAAGAAATTAGTCTCTTGTTTTTTAACATATATTCCAGACCTCAATAAAGAGGTTAAATTTATCACAAAACTAGGACCAAAACTGTCTTCTTTTATTTCTAAATCTGAGAATGGGAAGAAAAGTTAATTTCAGAATAAAGGAACATGTGACCACTATCTCATGCTTTTGAATATGAGTAAAAGTTCTTGTACCTTCTCCAGTAATGATATATGTTAACAAAATTGGATGTAACTAAAAGAATCAATACTTATTTACAGTTACAAATCTAGATTGACTAAACACTCACAAGCTTCTTTTAAATTTCTTCAAAATTGTTTTGCATGTGTAATTATAGTGACTTTTTTTCTACTAAAGTATGAGGTGTACCTGATATCAGAAACTGTTTCAAAAGTAATTTGTTTTTAATTATTCTGTTTTTAGCAACATAAAATTTTAAATTAATTCTGTATTTTCTATAGGTATATATTTTTATAATATTGTTTCACACAATTTTTACTTTCCATGATGTTATACAGTTTTACATGTACTGAATAAATAAAACATATAAGCATGAAATTGAATCTGATTATAGGAATACCATGCTTAAGTAGTTTCTATGTTTCTTCCTTTCTGTTCACATAAAATCATATTCATATTTACAACTTTAATGAATGTAAGGGTTTAAAATTAAAACTAGATAGCTGGTTTTTATGTCCATACCCCACTTTACTCCCCACTTTGATTCAGTCAATTTTGAAATGGTAACTGAAACATTTACCTCTGTTGACTTCACATAAAATACTTGATAAACTAACAGCTTTTAGTAATTCAACATTTCTTTGTTACCTGTGAAAACAGTTCTTAATCTTTTCTTGTGAGTAATATTCTATTTTCATGACACTTTTATCATGAACAGTTATATTACACAGAGTATATAAATTAAAGTCATTGTGTGAACAGAAATATAACTTCAAGATAATCCAATCCCTAAATTAAGATTTCATAAACTTGTTTCTTTATGTAGCATAGCATTCATACATATGTACAAATTTGTTGAATTTTCAAAAAATAATTTGACATGGAAGAAGTGTAGAAATTACATATTTCAGAATGGAAGGCCATCTTCAGTTACAAATATTAATTAAAATAAAAACTATCGACTTGAATTGGATAAAATATTTTCTAATGTTTACATAATTTTGAAATTTATCACACTGGTGGTGATTTTTATTTAATGTGTTTTGAGATGTAATTATTTATTATTAAATATTTTAAATTATTTTCATTAATATGTTCATTATGTATAATTTTAATGTAATTTTCTTCATGCTGATATTTATTGCTTGTGCAATGTTTGTGAATCTGTGAGGAGGTCTGGTGTAATTCATAATTCTCCTGTTTAAATTGTCACATTTCATGTACGTAGAAATCACTATATTCACAATTCTAGGATTGCATGGATCTGTATAAACCTTCCTTAATGAATGTATAAATATCTACAGTTTTATTTTTTCAAATTCTAAAATTATAAGTGAAACTTTCAAAATATATTCAAAGTAATAACCACAAAAATTAAACTATTTGAGACACATCTATGAGTCTGAATAAATTAAAAGGAACTACACAAAAATATTTATAGATACATGAGAAAGGTATATATAACAAACTTCAGTTTGAAGAAAAGATCTGTAAAATCATACAAAGTGAAACAGACTTTAATAAAAGAAAAATAAAGCTCTACTTCTGGTCATAATTATTTCATTATTAAACTAACACCAGCAATTCAAAAACAAATTTCAAAATCATGAGCATATTGGTTGTTAAAGATTTTATTCCACTGAAGTTATTGTTTTATGTTAATTACCTCAAAATGGCTATTTGTACTGTTGGTTTTCTAAAGTTTTTTTCATTTGCTTTAAGCGTTTTAATTGATTTTTGTGGTTTAATCTCGGATATTTCACTCAAAGAGAAAACATTAGAAAATAACAGAGAATGATTTTTAAAGTACACACCTTTCTTAGTTATATCTCTTCTATTGTGTGTGTGAGAGTAGGTGGGAACAGTAGGTGCAATGATGACCTAAACATTTTTTTATTTAATGTTAGTTACAATAACCTCTTCTGTCCTAATGGCTTTGTGACCCATATAAAGATAGTCACGAACATATCATAAAGAAATATATCTCATAAACTCCTGACCCTAAATTCACCTGTACTGTATTCTGTATATTATTTAAAGAAAAAATTACTAAAACTGTAATTCTGATGTTTCATACATTAAAATTGGGTATTTTTATGATGTAAACAATCTGCTCTTAAGTTTTATTTGTAATTTTCTGAGGTCAAATAAGTCAATATGAGACTTTGCATTTTAAAATCAATTTATTACCAATATTAATACAAGCCATATTACTTTATTCACCACAATTTCTGCATAAAACAAAAGTAGAAACTCCATCCAGTGAAATTTGAAAGGTTGGTATGTAACAATTTAAAATAAGTAACAAAACACCGACACCCTTAAAGATTGACATGATTTGAAAAAAACTATTTTAAGTCTCACTGTTATAAGGGAATCTAATTTAAAAATGTATTTGTTGAAAACATTTATTTCATTGCAGCTGTTGTTTTCACAGAAAATATAAAAATTTATCTTTCAGATGGATATGCTGTCAAACATTTTCAAGTATTTATTGTTTCCTCATTTTGGTTTTAACATGGGTGGACCATGAACTATATTGTGAAAGGCACATAATATTTCTTATATCTAATGAATTCCAGTACATTTCAGAAAATAAAACATTTCTAAATGTACAAAGAATTTTCTTTGATTACTGATCTTCATCATACTGTTTATAAAGATCAAGGATTTCTTCTACATCTTCTCTTGATCCAAGAAAAATTGGTGATCTTTCATGAATCTTTTCTGGTATAACATCAAGAACTGGAATTTTGCCAGTGCTTGCAATCCCTCCTGCTTGTTCAATGAGATAAGCCATAGGGTTGCATTCGTATAAAAGTCGCAGCTTTAAATAAATAAAAAAGTAGGTCTTTGTTTTTATTCTGTATTTTAATTTTTCATAAACATTCTTGTTATCAAGATCATATTGTAATAGTTTGAGAATAGTACTGTATGCTTAACTATCTCTTCAACTCTTATTTTAATGGAAAGGATCAAACATATTAGACTGTTACTATGGAAGTTCTGATATGTTATTAAATTTTATCAGGGCATGATTAATAATGTTTAGCAAAATCCTGAGACGTGTTTCAATATTAATGCTGAAGGTCTGGTAAGGGCACTTGACCAACACTCAGCATGCATACTCTTTCAGCCATGGGGTGTTACGAAGGTACAGTGAATCTCACACTTTGTTGGTAAAAGAGTAGCCCAAGAGGTAGTGGTGGGTGGTGTTGATTACCTGTCTTTCCTTTGGTTTATTACTGTTAAATTACAACTGACTAGCAAAAATAGCCCTTTCATAGCTTGTGCAAATTTCAAATCAAATAAAACACAGAAATAAATTACTGTAATCTCTTTATAGAAATAATATAGGAAAAAGCATTAATAAAGTATAGAACATCAGAATGCATGCAAAAGAGTTGGTTCAAATCACTGAATTAAAAAGGGCTAAAAATAAACTACAGGAAAAAACAAAGTGTGAAAATAAAAGCTATACCTTAAAAGGGGAGGTAATGAAGAGAACTTTCGGATTCTCTTATTATCTTTGTCAATTTTATGAGATTATTTATATAATACTGCTGTTAGTAATATGCATAAAGTGTAAAATACACCAGACTACCGAGTTAAAAAAAATTCATACATCAAAGTAAATTCAGAACACAAGATTAAATTTATCCTCTGTTGTTTGAAATATTTAAATGCTCTAAAAATGTTTAATTAACATTTTGGGATCAGAATGTTAGAAACACTGAGCCTGCTCTTTTATTCATATCTAAATATATGTAAACATTAAAAACACAAGAAAAATACAAATTATGTAAAAATTTAAACTAGTATCATATATAATAGGAACACATTAATTTTTTTCTATTTGTTACATTCCACTGGATGTAAAAACTACAAAAAAAATTGAAAATGATAGTGTTTCCATTGCTATGTACAAGATCATTTAAGTGAAAAGTTGAGCTAAATATATAGAGTTTTACCTTTCCATTGGGGGAATCCTTTGTTGCAGGGTACATAAAAATCCCTCCATATTTCAAGGTTCGATGGACATCAGCTACCATGGAACCAACATATCTGGCAGCATAAGGCTTTCCATTCTACAGGTTCATAGTGTCATACAGTTTATGAAACATTCTGATTTCTGAGATATACCACAGTCATAAACAAATCATTTGCTATGTGACAGTTTATTTTACAAATCTAAGTATTAGGTTATTAAATAAGAATATGTTACACATGTTAGTAAGCAATTGTGTGGTTCTAAATTATACAGGAATGGAACCCTATCAAGATTTGACATTTATTGTCACTGTTAGGGTAAAAATCTCATTTTTATTTTTGCAAGTCTTTTACTTAATAAATAAAGAAGTCACATACAGCACCTTGCATGTATACATGCAACTAAACTTCTTTTCAATTAAGCAGCAATGAACAAAACAACAACGTTTGTACTATGTAGATAATACTGTCTCCTTAAACTTCAGTTTTTGCAATAACAGTCTCCAAACAGTATTAACAGCTTTAAGTTTTATAGTGCTTTGCAAAGTTCCCATTCAGTCAATGTGAATAACTACAAAAAAGTGACCTTTGTTGTATTTTATATTAATAATAAGCATCTCAAGAATTTGTATGTTTTTCAATCGTACTGTATTGTTTTCATACCATATTTGTGTGTTTTAAAAACCATGTGATGCTTTACAAAACATTTCATCATTTTAACATTCTTATAGCAATACAGTGCCTGTCACCAACTCCTGAGGTAGAGTGACAGTGTGTGTATGTGTTTGCTGGGGAGTCTGGAAGAGCTATATTAGTGTAAGGGGATGAATTAAAAACAATCACAAGGTTCTCTGATACTGAGAGCTTGGGTTTTAAAACAATGTAAACTGAGTAACGTTTTTTTCTTTTTTTTAAGTATTGATACTTGACTAGAGTTTCAGGTGCTGAAGTGGCACACTTGCATTACTACACCCCTGTTATCACACGATGCATTTAGTTCCAAAACTTTTTAATTACATTTTTGTATTGGGGCCCGGCATGGTCAAGCATGTCAAGGCATGCGACTCGTAATTTGAGGGTCGTGGGTTTGCATCCCTATCATGCCAAACATGCTTGCCCTCCCAGCCGTGGGGGCGTTATAATGTAACAATCAATCCCCACTATTCATTGATAAAAGAGTAGCCCAAGAGTTGGCAGTGGGTGGTGATGACTAGCTGCCTTCCCTCTAGTCTTACACTACTAAATTAGGGACAGCTAGCACAGATAGTCCTCGAGTTGCTTTGTGGAAAATTAAAAAAAACAAACAAATATGGCTGTATATGTACCACTTATTACGGTTGTTAAGAAACATCTAGAATTTTGAAAATTAAGCAATGCTCTTTGGGTGGCCTCCATGAGTTAACTGTCACTTCTTTCTTATGAATTAGCTAATGAATGATATAAAAATAACTTAAATGTGAACTTAATATTAAGCTTTACTAACCATAAACTTATTTTAAATCTTTAAAACACCCTATGGTCACAATACATGCCACTTACTCTACATGTTAATTGTCTATAAAAGGGATAATTCTCAGAAAGAAATCTGTGTCCAGGTATGTATCTGTGTAATCTAATGACTGATATACAGATAACTTAAATATAAATAACTTTCAACCTATTATATGTTAAACAATTCTCTCTAAAATGTGTAAAAACCAACCTGAGGGGATTTCTTCCTTTGCACATATTCTGTTACAGGTTTATCCCATAGACAAGCATACCCTTCATTAATGCTGTAGATTTTGCCTCTGGGTTTGATAGTCATATTGGGGTCAGTGAGGATAAATTCTCCAATAGACTATAAATAATATTATAATAGCATTAAAATACTGCAGTCTTGTTCAAAAGCCTTGGCTCATTGCATTAGAAGAAATACATACAAGCAAATAACATGAAATTGGTAACTGGCTTTTGAAGCATATTTAAGTACTTTAGTTATGATGATGAATATAGAGGAAGCTTATTTGACATAAAGACAAATATAATTCACAGTATAATATTTGTTTGCAGTGTCTTGTTTGTTTTCTTTACATTTGAAACACTCATTTGAAACTGTAATACAATTCATGATAATGTTTATAGATAATATCAAATAACATAAGAGATACATATGTCTTTAATTTGATAGGAAAAAAAAAGTTAAACCCAAGAAATGATGCTGTAACATATTTTTGTAGTGTATAAATAAAAAAAGCTGCATAGTACATAAATTGCAAAAATATTACTCAAGGTATTTAGTAATTTTGATGCATATCTTACCTATGTCTTATACTTTGATAATTAAAATGACAATGAACACTTCTTGCATAGAACATTGTTCATAATACTGTAACATAAAAACTAGGTAACTCTTGTTTTTACAAAAGTAATAAATAATATAATAGTAAAGTGGCTGATGATGTAGAACAAATAAATAGTAGCTGTAAACACTATACTGGAAAGGAGGTTGAAAGATATTTTGCATAAAAAATTATCCAGTAACCAATACATTTCAAATTAAGAATAACTTAAGAAGAAAAAAAATCAGTCTTAACTGTTCATAACTCTATTAAGGTTAAGTACTAGTTTAAACTATTTCCAAACTTTTTGGTACTCAAGAAGTCATTTTCATATATTTTCTTGTTATAATAGTGTACATCTCTTTATTTTTTGTTGTTTTACTTTGGATATTCACTTCATACTAATAGGTTCTAATCTGTATAGACTGAGAACTGCATTCCTGTTTCCTACTTGAATATGTTATTGACTGAAGAGTATGGATACACAAAAATAACACATTGTACATACGGGATCCAACATGAAACCGTTAACTCCATTTCCAGTTGATAAAACTACCATTGTGGCACTTCCATAGAGAGCATAACCAGCAGCCACTAGGTTTCGCCCACTTTGTAGTCCATCCTGCTCTGTTGGTGGTCCAATTGTTGCCTAATTAGAAGAAAAAGTATTATATTAACTGATTCTAGTTTTATTATTTAGCTATACAATGCCAAGACCTAGTTATGCTTAAAACACATAGTTTAACAAAGTGAGGGATTTAATTATTTTGTTTGTTGGCAGAATGTCTAACTTATGATGTACTGTTGACAAGTAATTTTACAGTATGGAAAAAAAGTATCATATGTATCTGTTTTTTCTTCTTTTGATTGAGGTAAAAAGAGACACATTGAACTTTAAAAAATAAAATTATGGGATTTTTGAAGATGTAGATTATTTATAATAGCAGGAATAACTTAATGAGTGAAATAAGCAAAATCAGAAATTAAACTTGTGTACGAGTTTCACAAAAAGTTATATGCTGATAGCAGACAAATATATATATATATACATACAAGTAATGGGACATGGGAACTATAATGCTCAGATTTAAACATTTTGGAATATTTTTGTTTCACCCACCTTGCGATAAATAGCAAAGATTGATCCAATTGAAACAAGACAGTCAATGTTCGATGAGCCATCTAGTGGATCAAAACAGACAATATACTTCCCTCTCTTGTCAGCCTCAACTTCAATGACTTGATCATTTTCCTCAGAAATAAGAAGGCATGTAGTGAACGATGATTTAAGCATATTGATAAACAGTTCATTGGCAAGAACATCCAACTTTTTAACTTCTTCTCCTTGAACATTTGTCTGGCCTGCTATACCAAAACTGTGAGAAAAGCAATATTTAATAAAAAAATTACTTAATAATAATACTAATACTTGTGTGTATTTCTGATACATTACATGATTTTATCATGTTCCACATGGTGATACACAAATCTTTATTACATACTTATAAAATCTCTAACTTTCTAGAAAGGGAACTAGTCATGCATATAAGAAAATAAAATATTTTTAAAAGGTGGTTGGTAATTATTCAATTGAAAACTTAAATACTTTCAATTTATTCTGAAAACGAATAAATGGTTTTGTGAAGGTTTCTAACTAAGAATACTACAACAATTAAAATTGTTAATGAAATAGAAATTTGTAATTTCAAAAAATGCTATAAATATTAGAATTTCACAAACTATTGCACTCTATTTGTATCAGTAGTAAATAACTAAAACATTTTACTACGAGTTTGAGAATGTTTGATGCATTCACTGAAGTACTGAAGAAAAATATTTCTTAAAATAGTCAGTTATATACTTTAAAAATCTTGGCTAAAATTCTAAAGCCTTTAGTCAAAATATATAACTTGACATTATCAAATTATTAAGTTAAATATGCAGGTAAATTACATTTTCCAGGTTAGATTATTTAAAACAAAATTGTTAGCAGTTTCCTAATTATTTTCAAAATTGCAAAGAAAACACCAATAGAAGTTAACATTATTTATTAATACTGGTAATAAATTCAACATTCATTTTGATATATTTACTATTTCTACTAAAACAGGTCATATACCATTGTTTATTACAATTACCATGTTGGTGAACAGTCATGACGTTAACATAAAATATTGTGCAAATTACGGGTTTTGAAACTACCAAATGCGTTTCTGGCATTTTGTGTGATGGCCCGATATTTAATAATAATAAACGTAATGTGTACTGGTTCACAGACCACAATGTATTTATGCTAGCAAACTTGCAATACGTGAGTATTAAATTTAGTCTTCTAATACTAATTGAAAAACAGTTTGTTTGCAAAGCTCGTATATTATCTTCCAATAAATTCCTGCTCATAGGCGTCCAATCTTGCAACTACCATGTAACCACAGGTTTCAGGAAACCATGAAAGTACAGATATTAGAAACTTTTAATGTAGAAGACGTATTTTTGAGACCTTCAGGGAGCATCTAGTTAACATTACAAGTATATTGTCACGAACAAAAAAAAGTAGTATTTTTGTTAAAGATCTGTCAGTAAGTTTACGTAGTCGGGAATACTCGTACTCCCATTAGTGTAAGTGCAAAGTGAGATTTTTGTGTAAAAATTAAAAATACTTATTTCATTTTATGGTTTTTAAGTCAGTACAGCGATAAATCTATGGATCTACAACGCTAAAACCAAGGGTTTGATTCCTCTGGGTGGACTCAGCAGATAGTCCAATGTATCTTTGCTATAGGAAAACACACACGGTTTTCAAATTCATTTGTATAATCTCCTAAACCACCCTTTATAGTTCTTTATAGTTTCGTGTATGTGACAATTCATATATTTTCAAAGTACTTCTAAATATTGTGATCTAATCTTCGGCCACATAAAGTGTGACACATAAATTTTCAAATATATATTTGAATATTCTAATCTGTTATAATAATACTCAGTTTTGTCTGCCCGGCATGGCCAAGCGCGTAAGGCGTGCGACTCGTAAAATGCTAAAAACATGGTTTCGATACTCGTGGTGGGCAGATTGTGTAGCTTTGTGTTTAATTTAAAAACAACAACTTTGCCTAATAGAAATATAGTTCTGGATTGTACAGACTAAATAATACATTCTTAAGTGTGTAATCTATTATTAAGCAAAATCTGCACCAAACAACCAATTAAAATGCCAGAAGTAGAAACTTTAAAAATAGAATTAAGTTAAAAGAGAACGAAACCCGAAAATTAAAGTAGAGAAACTTGTCTAATATGGTGCCTAACATCAGCGTGAAAATAAAACGTTAGTAATAATGACCTATACTTTGTCGGATCAGTCCCAGATAAAAGAAAATAATGAGTAACAAAACTACCCAATGGGTAACATACACAAAACAGTTTGCTCCCTTCAACCCATACAGATGTGATAACACTAGATTCAACTTTTAAAAAAACTTGCTATGAAGTTCATCACTCCAAAACCACTGTCAACTGACCTGAAGCTGGGTCTTGATTACAGAACCATAGCAGGTAGGCTTAGCTGAGGTGTCAATATGCTTTTTTCCTAGAATACTGACATGGCCAGGTATCCAACCAATCAGGATAGAAACATATAACAGAGAAAGGTAAGCAGTCGTTTCTGACTCTCTAGAAGAACAGAATGAGAAATCACATTCAGCAAATGGGAGGGAAGAAGAGGGTTAAGAGACACTGTAAATATAACATTCGTGTAATGCTTAACTTTTATTTAATCCAAGGCAAACGAAATCCATACAACGTGACAGTGAACACAAAAACTGTAGAGGAAATCCTGTGAGCTGTCACCAAACCACAACAAATTATAGCAGAAGCCACAAAGTCACCTTATTTCGAACCATCCATATAAAATGAAATGGAAGAATGAATAGTTCAAAAGACGTTTAGCAAGAAAATTGCACTTCTAATTGGCGTTATCCATCTTCCTCAGTGACTCAAAGAAAGGTCACAGGTGGGAATGGAAATGAAGGAGGGCTACATGGGCTGATCATCAGACTCAGCAATGTCATCCAATGATAGACTCACTTTATCCAGCTGTATCTGGATACAAAGGTCAAGAGGAAAAACGGAAAATTATAAAATCCAGCAAAAAAGCAAACGCTATGTCAAGTAGGATGCCATGGTAAGGACAGAAATTGAGTAACAAAAAACAGGGAAAGTTGCAATTGTCAGGGTGGAGAGAAGGTTCATAGGACTCAGTGTACAGGCTCTGGACTGGTGAAGTATGTAAAAGCCTCTCTGCAGAGTCAAAGCTCCATATGATATGTAAGTTCCAACATCTTCAAGGCAAAGGCCTTTGCAGAACCAAATCCATAGTCTAACTTCAAATGGCACATTAGATCTTCAGTTTAGAACATTGATCCACTCTCTAAGAAGTGGAAGAGAAAACATGGAGGATGTTGTGCTTACATACATTTGACACGAAGCTGTTTAATGTGAGGAATAAAAGGTAGCATGTGGTCAATAAGAAGCCTCAAGAACTTTGTTTCGGGAACTACGGGAATAACATCATAATTGAGATGGCGATTAGGGTGTAAACTTCATTTGCAGCTAAAATGAATGCAAATGAAGAAGAATGTGAAACTGTTTGCTGTTATCCATCCTAAAAGCGAGTGAAAACAGTCTAAAGCTACTTTTTAATAAACCTCATGTTTGACAACCAACAAGAAATACGGAAGTCATTAACATAGAGAATGTTTTAAACAGTCAGAATAAGTTATTTAGTGATAGCACTGATATTTGTACTGTAAAAAGTGACAATGAAAACAATTCTGAAGGATTCCAAGTCTTGTGTGAAAAAAACGAAAAAGGTCAAACCCATACAGATCGCCTGTCAAATAAAAAGTTATGAACGTATATTGTCAAGTGGCTATGCAACACATAGGAGTTGAGGTCTTGCAAAGTTCTAAATTTCCATGTAGTGTCATAAGCCTTCTTGAAATAAAAGAAAACAGAAGCAAGATTCTCTCTCTTTTCAATAAAGTTTCTTTTATCTAGATTTTGAGATGAATCAGGTGGTCCATAGAGAAGTGCCGTCGATAAATGCCACTTTGGGTAGGGAAGAGAAAGTTGTTTGGTTGAAGGAACCAAACGAGACATGCTTTAATTATTCTCTTCAAAATCTTACAGAAACAGCTGGTCAAAGAAATTTGACAATAATTAGCAATAATCTTGAAGCATCAGGAGAAACATCCTCCTGCCAAAGACAGCTAAAAACAAAAGAGCAAGAGAAACAGGAAAGAGATGTCACAGCATCTCATAGAGAACATCATAAAGATCTGGCTGATGTACTGCCAGACTGATGAAGAGCAAGCTTACCAGTGTAAATAAGCAATTTTAATAACATAAATAAACTACTGGTTATTGGAGGACAAGGTGGAAAAGGAATAAGAGGTCTACTTCCTACTGATCTTCTGAAGGTTATCCTAGGCGACTTTGTAACTGTTGATAAAATAAATGTTGGTATTAATTTCATTTCATTTTGGCTTTGACACTTAATCAGATGTATGTGGGCACAAGCATGCTGGAAAGAAATGTGGTTGAAAACGTGAGATACTTGTAAAACAGTGATTCCTAACCAGGGGTGCTCGCACTCCTTGAGGGTGTTAGATAACATTTCAGTTTATGGAACTTTTAGTTTGTTGTAATATTTTTTCTTCTCCAAATGTTTCGTTTTTGTTTATAGATCATTAAGTACTAATTCTAAAATTTGTTTTTACCGCCTTCACCTTTATTCTTCAATAAATAATTACTGTGAGGGGTGCGAGAACATATTAAATTTTTTTAGGGGTGCGGGTCATAAAAAAGTTTGGGAACCACTGCTGTAGAAGTTATCCCAGGCCCATTTCTGAGCCTCCCATGCCTGCTAGCAGTAAAAGATCACCATGCACAAGGATACAATGAAAAATGTGTCGAGGTTTTCAGAATATAATGAACAGATGCTTGAATTATACAACACGTTACTGCTTCCAACAGTCATAGATGGAAGACCAACGAGAGCAGGATGCAATTCTGAGTAGGTAGCGAAGAAGAGTCATTCAGCTTGCTCTAACTTTATTGATGATACATGAGTGGAGTAGCATTGATCTCGGCCAGTCTCCTTCAAAAAGATTGGGAAATGATCACTGCCCTGTGAGTCACTGTCAACCCTCAAAGAAAAATAGTAAACAAAGTGAAGAGAACAGAGACATAAATAGCAGTAAAGGACTGACTAGGTGCATGAAAATAGGTAAATGAACCAGTATTGTAGAGCAGAACGTTGTGATAAGAGAACATACACTCCACAAAACAATTAATCACATAAATATCGAGAATATTCCAAAGGGATTTTGATCGTTAAAGTCTCCCGACAGGAAAAAGGGAGACAGAAACTGTTCTATAAGAGCGTTAGGGTCTGACTAATCAAAAGTCTCTCCTGGAGATAGGTACGCAGAACACAAAGTTATGACATGACTCACAGAAATACGGATAGATACAGCCTCCATAGACATATCAAGTGTCACAAACAAAAAGGGTATGTGTTGGTCAATAAGCATCACTACATTTATTTGAACTCGTTCATTACACAACCTGTCATTTCTATACAAAGAAAACTGCCAATAGCTAATAAAATCGGCAGACTAAAGAAACACTTCTTGCAATGAGACAATGGGATGAAAGGTATCAATCAACCTTTAATGTCATCCAAATTAGAATAAAACCTCGATATTCCATTGTACGAAAATGGATATATTTATTTAAATTGAGAAGAAATGGGTGGAGAACCCTTCTGTTTGCAACCACAATGTTTTCCTCTAGTAGAAAGAGGTTTATTGATTTTCATGAAACACGTTCTAGGATGATTAGTCAGACGTCTTTCGGAAGAAAAAGACTCTAGCAACTGAGACTGTGACCAAATAAAATTTTAAAAATCACAGCTGAAGGAGACGAATCCGAACAATCACTGGACGTGATAATTGGAACAGAGACAGGAGTAGACGTAGACTTACCAACTCCAGCTGAGGGTGAAAAGACTCTTGACATGGTGAGAGTAAGACTCTGTTGGAGGCATGGAAAGACTGTCTACTCTACCACAGTAGCAGTAGAATGGAATACAGAAGCAAACGTTCAAGACAGAACTGGGGACAACTACTTCCGTGCCTCGGGATAAGAGATGTTGTTTATAATATGAAAACATTGTCTCAATTTTCTCCAGCCACCTAAGGCAAGAATGAAAGTATGAGGAATGTGAGTAATCACAACTGACACACTGAGAGTCTAGTTGACATTTTTAGGCACCATGGTCTTTACAAATACAACGAGTACGTGTTAATGAACTACTACAAACTGCCTTAGAATCTCTAAACCACAGCTGTGGAAACTCTGAAGAGGATTAGGAATATAAGTCAGTACCTTACAATTCAGATAAACTGTCTTAACATTGACAAAAGGATGTGGTGATTTAAATGTCAAAATCAGAAAACTGGTGGGCTGAAGTAGTCCTTCTTTTCAAGCTGAAACTCCAACTTTATGGTGTTCTTTAAATCCCTGCTAATACTAACTTTTCGTGAGGAATTCAATAGGAGTTCCATATGGCGTGTCTTATTTTTAACTATTGAATTTCCTTTTTATGCCAGTGAAGTTAAATAGAAAAATAACATAACACATCCACAGTATCACAAATGTTTATATTAATAAAATGTGCGATGAAGCTTCTTGCCATTATGACCTATCATAGCCAAGTGATTAGGCCGCGGGTCGAATCCCTGCTGCATTAAACACACTCGCCCTTTCAGTCATGGAGCATTATAATGTGACGTTGGTAAAAAAGTAGCCCAAGGGTTGGTGGTGATGTCTAGCTGCCTTCAATCTAGCCTTACACTGCGAGATTAGGGACAACCAACGCAGATAGCCCTCGTGTAGCTTTCCGCGAAATTTCAAAACAAACAAACCTTACCGTTAACTTATACTTCCCAATTGTTTTTATATAAAGCTTAGTAACATTTTTCATAATGTAAAGTTGTTGTTTCTTCAGCAGAATGCACGCACAATTACACGGTTGTATAATCTGTTAGCAGCTGGATCAAACATGTGCAGCTTCACTATTGTGGTGTGATAATTTGACAAAATACGCCGTTCAGAGATTGGTTTGCTTGTTTCTAAATTTCGCACAAAGTTACACAAAGCTTAATTAGATAAGTTACAGATTTTAAATCAGTAGAGATAACAGAATAAAATTCAACTCTTTCTTTTTTCTAATTGTGTGAAATAAAACGAAATATTCAATGTTTTGCAAATTGATGAGAGAGTATCACCACTGTAATTTCTTATGCCAGTTTGTCAACGGTTAGAAATATTCTTTCCTCCATGGTTACAACAACAACAAAAACTATAATTTGACATTTGTATACTTCGTTATTCTTTTCACCAGTGATATAGAGTACAAAAATTCTTTAATATATTGTTTAGAAAGAGTATCTGTGATGAATACTGCCTGTTATATAAAGGACGATGTTTCTGTCTTTCATCTTGAAATCAGCGTGTGCTTTATGTTGACAGTTATTTACATTTGAAATCTCCTGGGGTTTACTAAGAACCTCGAGAGATAACTAAAGATTGTGAAACCAAGAATAAACAACTAATCACAACACGTCCTCAACAATTAGTTCACCAGCATAATATAAAAGGCCTGCAACAGTTTACATACACTGACGATAGTTTATTTCCGAAAATTATAGTGTTAACAGAAATAGGTTCTTTGAATCCCTAAACTTTAAAAGTAATACGTGCTGTAATTGGTTACTATGGACATAATCTACGTCTCTGTCCTACAGTTTCAAGTGGAATGAAACCGCCAACCACAAAGAACAAGAAATCCTTTAAGCGCCAAGATCCTTGCGTCTTCCCCTGCCTTCTTCACAGATTTCCGTATATATGATTACAAGAAATAAAAAATAATCACAACTGGTTTGAGTTTTGCGTAAAGCTACACGAGAGCTATCTGCGTTAGCCGTCCCTAATTTAGCAGTGTAAGAGAAGAGGGAAGGCAGTCAGTCATCACCACCCACCACCAACTCTTTGTCTACTCTTTTACCAACAAATAGTGGAATTGATCATCACATAATAACGCCCCCACGGTTGAAATGGCGAGCAGGTTTGGTTTAACGGGGATTTGAACCCGCGACCTACATACTATAGGTCGAGTGCCCTAACCACCTAGCCATGCCGGGCTGTTCTGATAATGGAAATTCTAGAGTTTTACTCATATGACGTGAAACAATGCACTTATCATTTTGTTTTGCCCAACAAGAAATGTGGGCATTAACACACTAAATTTGATCCAATTATTCCAAGTTTTTTAATTAAAACATCTGGCTTCTTTGCAACAACCTAGGTGAAATAGGATATTGCATGCATGGAAATACCAGGTTAAATTTATTCTTTTGTTTGAAATAAATAAAATATTAAATCACGTTGTTCAACAGGTAATTTATAATCACAAACCCTGGTCAGGTTTTATTTACAATCTGTCATGTTTTGAAAGATTTATGTCAGCAAGTATTTCTTACGGTTCTAAAGTTGTAGACCTTGCGTTTATAAAACAAGTTTGGTAGCTCTGTTTTTATATTACTCTGGCAAGTTAATATCGACTTTTCTTGAAAAGCTAACTGTTCGCTATTACATCGAAATTATGTTAATAACAGCTTTTCTCTTTTATACTCTCTCCGTGGAGATGGGACAGCGGCAAGTTTTTGGATATACAATGCTAGAATCAAGGGTTCGATACCCACTTCACTGAGCACAACAGATAAACTGATGTAGTTTTGCTATTAGAAAAACCAATTAACCTTTATACTACATGGGTCAATCGTTTCCGAAGGTTTAAAGTGTCGAAATATAAATTCTAAGTCCATTGTTCGCTTTTCTCAACATAATAAATTTAAGGATTTTATATGCGTAATAGGAGTGATGCTGAAATTTCACTATTCTATTACTTTAAAGTAGGCGGAGGGTGCTATTAACAATTCTTCTCTTCAGCTTGTCAATTCAAAATTTGGAATGAATAGCGCAGGTAGCTTTTATCCAGTTTTGTGCTAGTATCCAAAACAATCTACTTGATATTATACAATTACGGGCAAAAAATTTATCAAAGTACAGCTCAGGAGAAGATAAAATATACGTTTTATTTTATTTTGAAGCATAGAAGTGACTAAAGCGTAATTCCATCATATTACAAACGGTGGTACTTAACAGTTTGGTTTGGTTTGAATTTCGTGCAAAG
The DNA here is from genome assembly GCA_011833715.1 of Carcinoscorpius rotundicauda. Taxonomy (NCBI): domain Eukaryota; kingdom Metazoa; phylum Arthropoda; class Merostomata; order Xiphosura; family Limulidae; genus Carcinoscorpius; species Carcinoscorpius rotundicauda. Next base: position 38,922,147 of record CM022399.1, read on the forward strand.
TTGCACGAGGACTATCTCCGCTAGCCGTCCCTAATTTAGCAGTGTAATGGGATTAACTGAAAGGGCGACTATGTTTGGTGTAACGAGGATTCGAACCCGCAACCCATATATTTAGAGTCAAGTGCCTTAACCACCTGGATATGCCGGGCCACTACTTAACAGTACGTATTGTGATGGAACAAAATAACGATATTAAAAAATCGCTGTTTTTCAAACCACCTTTAAAATATCAGAACATTAGCAATAACTATTTCACATTATTGGTTGAGAAACATGAAAGCTTACTGTACTTATTAAACCACCTAACGCTCTAATTATTATAAAGAACTCTTCCGACAAGAGCCCCACTGACTACTTTCCTGTACCGAAGATGATTATGCACATACGTATAATGAATGATTCGCTACTTTGCGTATTTGTGTAGAGGTTAGTAGCAATCATTATGAGTAATAACATGGAACTGAATATATACGCACTCCACATTTAGTATTGACGGCGCACAAAAATATGACTAATAAAATGGAAACAAAGATGTGTAATAAAAACTTATAAAAGACTAATAGGGAATGATATACATATATATAAATATGTAACTCATATAACCTATATAATATAGAAAGATTTAATGCTACGAAAAGTACTAAAACAAGAAAAATCAAAACTAGGAACACTGAGTTATTTAAAATTTTATTCCTACTTTGGTAAATAACTGTGTCTGAAAGTTTGACTTTCTTTTTCCAATATTTTTGCAGCGTTTAAAAAAACGTTATCTAGAAATGGACCATATAGTTCTTTTAATATAAATATTCGTTGTGAACCTTTTGCTCAGTGCAAACTGCGAGACCATTTTTTACCCAGAGTTAGGTAAAAGTGTAAAATCATTTCAAACGTGTAAAACAATTTATTTTACTTTGTGTTTTGTTTTTTTTGTAATTAAGCACAAAGCTACACTTTGGGCTATCTGTGCTCTGCCCACCTAGACTATTGAAAACCAGTTTCTAGCGTTGTAAGTTCACAGACATGCCACTGTGCCATTTCGAGGGATTTCTTTTCAGATTCTCTAGTATTTTTCCCGTATTTATTTTTGTAAAGCTAATGGTTAGTGTATACGCTATACTCAGCTTATTTTCGAATAATACATGTAGCTTTGTTTAAATTTGTTTGGTAATTCTGTCGTTATAAATGTTAACTTCACTTAACCAAATCTTTTTCTCTCTCTCTTTGTAACAATACATTAAACACTTAGAAGTAACAAACAAATATTAACTTAAAGGAAAAACAGTTATAATAACTACATATGAGGATAAAAAACAATTCAATTATATGGTGCTTTTTTGTTTTTGTTAAGCACAAAAATTTAAAATATGCTTCCATGGGTCTGGAAACCAATATTACAGGCTTTCAGACTTACCGCTGAGCCACTTGGAGACGACATCATAGGTTAGTTATCTAGGTAGCAGATTATTAATTGTGTAAATTTCCAATATGTAACACTATTTTCATCCAAAAGCTACGCACAAAACAGGTTCTAACGGAATTGATAAGCAGAGTTTAAATGAGAATGCTCAAAACATAAATGAGACTGACATAAACGATCCATAAATGGATCTTGAACAATATAGCAAGTGACATTTTTACTGTAGCACACAAAGTCAGCAACAATTATGTTTCGTCTTTCTAATCGACTTTCTGTGGCAGAAGGAAAGTCAACTTTACTTGTATTGAATTCAATTACTTGCTATCGTTTAATGTTATTTTATAAATTAAGGTATATAATGTCTCCTAGGATATCAAGTCATTGACTTCATTAGTCAACAAGGAAAATTAACAGAAAAGGGTGACCAGGGTTTTCTGCATCTGTTATTTCAGCACAAAATTAATTTGCCACGAACCTAGTAAGACCTATCTATTAATCAGTCTAGCGGTTTGTGACAGGAGAGGCGTCTATAGCTGTGTTTTCAACTACGTGTGTGAGCGTGCTATACCTTTTCTAAGGGCATATTAGGGTACTTCAATGATCGGTATGTTTGTGTTGAGATCTTGTAAAATGTGGCGCTAGCTGTCCATACTTTTGAAGTGATAGACTAGAAGGAAGGCAGTTAATCAACACCACCTACTACCAACTTTTGGCCGATTCTTTACCAACGAAAAAATGGCATTTACTGTCACACTGTAACAAGCCCACGGTTGAAAGGGTGAGTGTCTGGGAATGAAATTCGAATCCGTGTCCCTCAAATTGCAACCCGAGTGCCCTAGCTGTCAACCCATAACAGACTTTACGTTTCTTATAATGAACATCTAACACGCATTTCTAAAGCTCAACACAAATGATTCCTTCAAAAAGCACATGCCGTACTTTTATGAATCAACCTTTATTTAAGCGATGCGAAGGTAATATATAAAACACTAAATGTTAAAGAAAATGAATTTTTTGTTGACTAGCTGAGCAAATACTTATGAAACACCAGGATGTACGAATAAGTTAATGAAAAATGACAAAGTAATAGGTTTATAAGAAACGACTTATATTGGTGTTATGCTCCAGTAGCTTGGCGGTAAGTCTGAAAGGTTATAACGCTGGAAAAGTGGATTGATAATCGCGCTGAGCACAATGCAGTTAGCCCATTGTGTAGTTTTGGCCTTCTCCACAAACAAACAAACACAGTTGTCGTAGTGGTATAGTTGTAAGTGTTTTTTTTTTATGAAACATCCATTTTGTGACTGTATTTTATTATTTTCCTCTTAGTCAGGGCACTTAGGGTACTTCAATGATCGGTGAGGATGTTTGTGTTGAGATCTTGTAAAATGTGGCGCTAGCTGTCCATACTTTTGAAGTGATAGACTAGAAGGAAGGCAGTTAATCAACACCACCTATTACCAACTTTTGGCCGATTCTTTACCAACGAAAAAATGGCATTTACTGTCACACTGTAACAAGCCCACGGTTGAAAGGGTGAGTGAAGGAAGTGAAGGGTGAAGGAATCATTTGTGTTGAGCTTTAGAAATGCGTGTTAGATGTTCTTTATAAGAAACGTAAAGTCTGTTATGGGTTGACAGCTAGGGCACTCGGGTTGCAATTTGAGGGACTGGGGGGAAGCAGATGAACACATTGGTTCTATTGAGCTAATGACAGAACTGCCTTACAAAGGCTGCTATAAACATAACCGTGTTTTAGAAATGTTTTATTTGGTCATTTCCATAATAAGTTGAAACAAACTGAATTACTTCTTTCATGAACACACACATATATAATTATACTAAAACGTGTAAGAAAATAATACAAATAAGAACATGATTCCTTAATTTAAGGGATAAATGGTAAGCATATAAACACACATATAATTAATAGTGTAATAAGTTTCTGTAAGGGTTTATATGATATACGGCTTGGCTTCGTTATTGTCCTAGCTCTATTTAAAATGCATTTTGTTTTTGTTACACATGCAAATACACCAGCCTTAAATATTGTAATCACGTTATGCTAACTTATGTATACAAAATTACATCTATTATTTAAAGATATGAATAAATCAGTGTTAGATACTTTCACTCTACTCTCTTATAATGTTGGTACAACACTTCATTCATGACAATTGCGACCATTCACAATTTTTGTTGTTTCTAGTGTATTTTATACAAGACTATGATTTAGATGATTCATAGTGAATAGCAGAAAACATTTATGAAAATGTAGGTTCTCACAAGGTAAATACATGTACACTATAGTGCTTTTAGTTACACTCTAGAGCTGATTTAAGTGTGATTGTACAGAGCTATACAAAAATTGATAGTTTTTGTATTCAAATCAAAACATTTTTGGACTATACGAACTAAAATAAGGAGAGACCACATAAAATAGTAATATTATATACGCCCTCCGTTTAAAAGATCTTTACAAAAAATACAAGAACAGATACTTTTAAAATTCGTGCAGTGAAGAGGATGGACTACCATTTGAAAGCAGGTCAGTCTCAGAGAACCGTGTCCTTGGACTTTATCTAGCTGGCCCCTCGTGAGAAGTATGCAACACACAAGTTCTTTGGTCTGTAGAATTTTAGACATCCAATTATGGCTTCTGAGGTATCGAAAAATAAGAATGCCTATTTTCTTAAATTATCAAATATTTCTAAAATACAGTATTTTATAATATCGTTGTTACAAGACTAGTAATACCAGTATATATTGGTATGAAAGTTTAATTATATTGTTATTTTAATGGCAACTAATCTTACTGAAATTAACCATAAGTCCAATTTTTCATTCGATTCATCACTAGTAACTGAATTGTAAAGGCTTCGGGGAATTTTAGCCTTGAACAGTAACCCTGGGTTTCTTGTACATAATTTAATTATGTTAAATAGCTTAGGTGCTATATAATTTAAATAATAAATTAGCAGTATTAGTACTACAATTACTGTAATACTACATAAATATAGGTTCAATATGGTTAATAAAAACAACTAAAACATAGAGTAACTTATTTTAATCTGCTGCTGCCGTCCGTTATTTTCACTTAATGTATACACGTATATAAATGATTAAATATTTTCTGCAAATATTTTTAACTGCCACACAACATTAGATATAGTTAGTACAGAAAGTTGCGATGATGCCAAATTAACGTTCGCATTCGTAGCGTGCTGACAATTTGTAATTATTTACAAATTTCGCGCGAAGTATTCTCTCAATATACTATATGCGATCAGTTCAATAATGGCGGTAAGTCCCTTATATGAAATGTCTCCTTTAGTTCATGCAATGTGTTTTCACTAAATAAATATGCCACTTCATAATCCATTGTTTGTATATTTTGTGGTATTTCGTTACTAAAACGAGGAGACTGAAGAAATATTTGTTAGTTCACTGATTCTCAAACTAGGTCAGCGTACCATTGGTGGTAGGTAGAGCTGTTGTCTGGGGGTACAATTAATGTTAAAATTATAAAACTTATCAACAAAGTTCTCGTGATATCTTTACCTAAAAAAATTCCGTATGAGCAACATTTTCTCAATAACTGTCATACATAAAATTAACATCCTTTACAAGGGCCCGGCATGGCGAGGTGTGTTAAGGCGTTCGACTCGTAATATGAGGGTCGCGGATTCGAATCCCCCTCGTGCAAAACATGCTCACCCTTTCAGCCGTGGGGTCGTTATAATGTTTCAGTTAATTCCACTATTTGTTGGTTAAAGAGTAGTCTAAGAGTTGGCGGTGATGACTAGCTGCCTTCCCTCTAGTCTTACGCTGCTAAATTAGAGACGGCTAGCTTTGCGCGAAATTCATAAACAAACAAACAAAACAGCCTTTACAAACGTCAAGGAAATTGAAGAAAAATTATTTGCAATGGGATCTAGATTTATGAATTCGGTTGTTGAATACAATATGACGCTAATTATTTAGTCAATCAACGTGTCACTGCTTTAGCGAGGCAGATAAGTTGTTTCTATAGGGGAAGCGAAAGTATGTCAGAGACCAGTTTCAACTAAGTCGATAAGATCCTGATAAACAAGCAGTTGCTTGGGGTTTGACCTTGAGTCTAATACATCCAGTTTAAACACATTCGAACTAAGTGAAAGAATAATGTGCTCAAAAGTCAAAAAAATAATTATCTTGGGTTATTCTGTAAGTTCTATAGCCCGATGACCTCTTTCCAAATGTCAACCAATCTCGGTTCGTATATTTAGGTATAATATCTTAGTTCGACGATGAAAGTTAGGTTAACTCCATATAACAAGTTAAATATTTATCAACAGTCACGCTCACAAAGATTCGTAAATAATATTTATAAACCACTCGAAATTTTCATTGCTGTTGTTTGGCTTTGATCTACCAGTATCATTAGCAGCGTGGGATCGTTATGATAAATTCTATAGGATTATTTAATGAAGTGTGTATAAATACATTATGAGGGTATAAAACGTTTGAAAAATAACGTTAATTAAGGAATTTTCATTTTAAAAGCAGCTGTAATATCTCTATCAATTTAGATATACTGGTATGTCAGTTTTATATGTGTTTATACACATGTTGTTCGTTGTAATAAATTACTGTCGTGATTGAATTAATATCTAAGGTAACTTACTCTAATTTAGAACAGTCGACGAAAGCAAGCAAAATATTGTAGTTAAAATAAGACATCTTATGCTCATGTGTAATTTCAAAGGGACTTGTTATTCCCCTTCCCTCCAAAAATATAGCACTAAATTACACTGAGTCAACGTTGGGTTTCAAAAAGTACCTTGTACTGAGTTTTTAAGCCCCAAAGCACTCATAGACACTGGAAAGGGTGAGAAGGTTTTTGACCATTCTAGCAAATTTAACATTTTTTTTTGGATGGAGGGGATTTAAATAATATTATTTCAAGCATTATTTAATTAGGTAAATAGATATTTAATGCAGTAATATAATTTGTATAAGAAAGATTAAATGGAATATTTATTGTTATAGTTTGGCGTCTAGCACACGAGAAAAAAACATCCCGTAGAACGGTACTGCGCACGTGAACATGTTTCTTGTTATACACATTGCACTTCTTTTGTTTCTTGGAATGTGATGGTGGTGAAGCAAACTATCAGGGAAGAAACATTTAGACGAGAATTGCTTTCCAAAAGTGCCGCCACTGCTCTTGGGATGTTATATTTGAACAGCGTGATTTGAGCGTCACGCTCATAAAGCACCCATAGTTCTACAATACAGAGTGCGATTTCAATTTGGCTTCAACGGGACGCGGATCAGGATCAAAAAGATTTTGTAATCAGTGATGAAACGTTGGAGAAGAGTTACAAAAGAGAGAGAGAAATGAATTTAAGCATAAATAAGAATAAAATGAATTTTGTATTCCTGAAATCATGAGTCGATCGTACATTATTTTCCATGTTTTGGTGATAATTTTAAACAAAATAAACTTTGCAAGATCAGTTTCTTATACAAAACTTAGTATACGTTTAATGTTCGATCTCTTGATTCAAAAAATACAATAAATCTATTTTTTGTGTGTGCTGATAAACTGTGTTTTCCATTTTTATCTTGATCTTTTAACTTCTGATCAGCGCAAGCTACCTATAAAGATCATAATTAAAAATAATGCTTAATAACGAGCCTCGATACTTAGATATACTTTTCACACTACAATACTTAGAGTGATTGGAACGTATTGCTTCGTTGATTGACCATTCTCTCTGATAAAGATATTTATTCAGGAAATCTAGGACAATCTGCACACTTAGTGGAGATAATAAGTGTTATTCAACTGTTTTTATTTATCACTTTTATTTAGTGAGGTTTGGTTAGTATGTCTGTAATTGAAGGATTTAAAAATTGAAAATGGTAATAAAGTAACTTATTCTTACCATTTCTTCTGCTTCACAGTTTTCTAATTACATTTTGATTAAATTCTAACATTAATGATTTTTGTAACTTCAAAAAGAGATGCTATCGTGATTACATTCACAAAGTTTGCACAAACATCACATTTTCTAACCTTGCACTGGAAATTAAAACAATAAACTAATCATAAATAGGTTAGCTCTGTAAACATTTCTTGTTTCGGTAAATTATTTTGCAAAAGGCATTATTGAACAAATAGGTTGTTTTTTTTTAATTAAGCACAAAGCAACACAATGGGCTATCTGTGCTCTGCCCACCACGGGTATCGAAACCCGGATTTTAGCGTGTAAGTCCGCAGACATACCGCTGAGCCACTGGGGGGCAACAAATAGGGGAAGAATACATTTAAACTGAACCGATGGGAACAGGAGACGCACTGTTCGAAACATATCACACCAAATTTATTAAGTGGTTGTCAAAAGTCAATTTTAGTATTTTTTATACTTTTCCCGATAATGTGACAGCAAAATCAGGCATTAGTGTTTATACAATCGATTTCCGATTTTAGAGTTAAGGTGGCCAAAAGCAAAATAAATATAAAAAGTATAGTGAACAAAACATGAGCAAACTCAGAAGAATGAGACGTAATTGAAAAACGGTTGAGTTCTTAACATAAATGTTTTTTTTTTCCAAATGTGCTTCACATGCCAAGCAACAGTAACCTTTCAAACTATGGTAAACTGAAACTACAATAAAATCATATGATAAAAAAGTGTGGAACTGTGGATATCAATAGATATCCTACAAAGACAAGAAATTTCTTTTTGGACACCTAAGGCACTCATTTCTTCAAGATAATTTATAACAAATAACACGCTTTGATAAATGATTTTAAGGCTCTACGAAAGTAAACACCAACGCTATAATTATATTTTCCAAAAGCCAAACTCTATACACTGTGAACCGTGTTGGTTCTTTGCAGGCAGAAGTGTGTTGTATGCCATGTAGCACAGTTCATAGGGATACATGACTGGAAGGGATTTTCAAAAAAGATAGAATATCATCACTAATATTTTAGTGTATATTTTTTGGCGTGTGGAAAAGGACCTAAAGCGAGAGATACGAAAGCAAGCGGACTTTTTCAGGCAAATTCTTCAACAGGTAGTGAAAACAATTCTTATTTTGACTAGAAATATTTCTGCTTTCAAAGGACTTTATAAAAACTTCATTGAAATTACGAGTTGATATTTCTGTTAAATTCCGTCTTATGATGAATCGTTGATATGCCAGGTAAATCTTGCTGTTGAAAATGAAGTGATACAGGGTTCTCAAGGTTCTTCAAACATGTGTTTATGAGTAACATTCAAGCCGTAGTTTTTTTTCATTGTAAGGAATGTGGTAAAATATTTATTGAAAGCTGATCAATTAAAATTGAGTGTTACACAATTAGAATGCGGATGACAAACCTACGAAAGTGAAAGTTGCTAAGAATATTTGTTAAATTTTTATGAAATGGATGAGTAGAGTTGTGCTTGCATTAAAATTGGAATTTTGCATCTTACTGGGAGGAAGACATACTTTTACCGAAATTCTGCTGGCTATATCTTGAGATATATTAGTTATTCTACGACGAATGGAGCTTTTTCGTAGGTACATAATGAAGAGGGTTAATGACAAGGAACTAAATTTACAGTAAATACATTGTGTTGAACATAAATTGAATTTTCAATTGAAAGATACAATTAAAAACACTACATGAAATTAGTTTCCTCCCATACTTTTTTAACCAATAGGCCATAATATAATTATTTATAAGCGAATCAACTGTTACATTAAAAAAGTCGAATTGTGCTAATTGACTAATTTCCTTGACTCGTGAAAAATAATGTCGTATGAATTTTAAGCAAACCTTGTCTAAAATCGCCTTTGAAAGAAAGAAGAATAACGTAACTTACGTAATTAATTAAAATAAAACTGAAGATATTCTTAGTTATGATTTTCATGATGTTCCCATGTGCAAAACATACTGACACTTCCACAAATAAAGTGGGAGGAATTGAAACTTTGAAGAAAGACGTGTATGGTGTAGTCTAGTAAACTGACACCCGAGACTGTAATTGTGCAATTTGCCTCATGACTTTGAGGACCAAATTCATTACCACACATATCTTTATTCTAAGGTAGACTATCTAAACAGTTATAGCAACGAAAGAGAGAAAGTCAAAGACATTTGTTTTGAGTCCCAAAACCGCATACGACAGTTTTGATACTGAGGCGTTATATCGGTGATTTTTGAGCACATTTATCGAGTGGATCCTGTTTCCTGTTCGACTGGTCTTTTACCAATAACGTTATGTATAACGCCCTTACAGCTGAAAGGGCAGTATATTCAATGTTTATTCTCAAAACTTGGATGCTTACTAGAGGAAGTTCGTAATTACGATGGCTTTAAGATGTAGAAAGTAAATGAATGTTAAGAATCGAGAAGCTTCATCTAATATTTTAAAATAAGAGTACGATATAAGCACGCGCAATGAATAAGAATTAAGTTAATTCAGTGCCACCGAATTAATGTCATGTCAGAAACGATATTCATTGTTAGTAGTGACAGTTATCGCTTCTATTTTAATATTCATTTACTCAGAGAACTGTATGTTTCTGTTGAAACGTTGTATTTAACGTTCGGTATACAAATGAAAGTGGCTATAGCAAACGTGTTAAAGAAATTAATTAATCTGTTATCGGTAAGAGGAATGCAATTAGCATTAACCAATTAATCCCATAGAACCTATCCAATGATAAAACACGTTACAAAATATACATATTCCATCTTAAACTGTTACTGTTGTAAATTCACTCCTTCATGACATTAATCCCACAAATACATTATAACATAATGGTTTGGTTAATTTTGGATTTCGCGCAAAGCTACATTGCGTTAGGCGTCCCACATTTAGCAGTGAAAGAGTAGAGGAAAGACAGTCAATCATAACCACCCATTGCCAATTCTTGGTTTACTCTTTTTATCAACGAATGGTGGGACTAGCTGTCACATTATAACGCTCCCATGGCTGGAAAGGCTAAGCCCTTTGGTGTGGCTTAATGGAACTCGTGCGTCGAATCTTCCAATTACTGGACAGATTATTCAGGAGAAAGCCTCAAGTACTGCACAATCTCTAGAAGTTTTAGGCTGGAAGTGTTTTTTATGGGTAAATTGATGGAGGAATTGTCAGGCCATCAGCCTCGAGGAGGTAGTTGGAGAAGCAAAAGCTGTGAATGTGCAGGTGGTTAACAAGTGGAGGAGCAGTCTTGCCAGATTTTGTCAAAAAATTTAATCCTTGCTACATATTTGATGCCAACAAAACTGGACTGTTCTGGAGAGTTTTCCCAAATAAGTTATTATATTTCAAAGGTAAGAAGTGTGTGGAGGTAAGCTCAGAAACTATAGTGTCACTCTCATGATTATGGCAAACACAGTTGGAAATGAGTAGTATCCTCTGTAAGGTCCAGAAACCACGTTGCTTCAAAAACACAAATAGTCCTCCAACAGCACGACTTCAATCGAAAGGCTTGGATGATGATTGTGGCTTTCACTAGCTGGATTTGAAAGTCTGATGTTTCGATGGCGTACTGACAGAGGAAGGTGTTACTGTTTGTTATAATTTACAGTGTTAGACTTGAAAGGTGCCACTCTGCAATTTTTGCCACCCAACACTACGTCCTACCTTCAGCCATGCGATTCAAAAATAATAAAAAATGTGAAACAATACTACAGAAAATCGACTTATGTCAAAGATTCTCATCTGGACCGATGCATAATTGTTTGTTTTGAATTTTGGTCAAAGTTATACAAGAGTTATCTGCGCTAGCTGTCCATAATTTAGCAGTGTAAGACTAGAGGGAAGGAAACTAGTCATCACCACCAGCCCATCAACTTTTGGATTACTCTTTATCAACAAATAGTGGGATTGACTGTCACAGTATAACGCTCCCACGGCTGAAAGTGGCGAGTATGTTTGATGTGACAGGGATTCGAACCCACGACCCTCAGATTATTAGTCGAGTGTCCTAACCATCTGGCCAAGCAGAAAAGGATATGGAAGAGTTCAAATTCTTTTCCTCCTGATGCAACAGCTAAGTTTACGTGATCCTGTGTGAGAAAAAAGACAATAATGATCTGTTTTCGGCACTGCGGGTTCATCTGGTGAAGTGATGCAGCAGAAGGAGAGGTGGTAGATATGATGAGGTCACCACGATCATCAACGTGGACCATAATCTTGCAACTCACGAGATACCAGCAGAGCCAGAGAAATGAAGTTCACACCAAACATGAAGAAAACTATGACGATAATTGCGGACAGGAGTTACTAACTGTAGCAGAACGTGTCATCGAAGTGTCCCAGACTTTCTGATTAAATTTGAGCATATGTGAACAACAGAATCCGGCAATGGTCAGTTGCACACTCTCTTTTTTAACCTGAAAGTGATCTAAGAATGTCGTAACGTTGTTCTGTATTTTATTAGTAAAAGTGTTAATACCCATACAAGCTGTCCTGAGACGAAAACAAAGAAGCAAACAATATATGTTCTTTTTATTTTTCCAGAAGTTGTAAACCTTTATGCAAGTAAAAAGTAATCTCTCGAAAATGACAGTTATTCGTAATAAAATATCTTTTGTACAATTATAACTTTGAGATTAACTTACTTAATAAATATTTCATCTATTTATATACATTCATTAGCTTCACCTTAAAAGCAATATCTTTTAAATTTGCTCAGCTTAGGATATATTGAAGTTCACTTATATCAAAGTTTGTTTGTTTACGGAGTCTCGTGAAATTAGTTGTATCCGGAATTGTCTATAACAATTTTACTATCGATTTATTCTGCAAAATTTCGTTATAAAAAGCAAAGTTAAAGGCACATGTACTATGGTGAAAAACGTTTCTGCAGGTAAAGTCCAACTTTTATTTTTGTTTGTAAATTAATGGGCATTTTAAGTTAAAATCCAGAAATTGAAAACATAGCTCTGCTAACAATACTTTTATTGTTGTACATACGCTAGTTTGAGAATTTATAAGTTACATACGTGCTGTGACACTTATATCCAAGCTTGAATATTTCCTTTACAAATATCATCAGAAAGATGTAATTATCTTACATTTTTGCAATCCCTGCTTTCCGAACAGCTGAAGATACTGCTTTACATGCTGTGAGAATAGAGTTTAGTAACACTGTCAAATCGCCTGTTGCTCCTGGAAATCTTTTCTGTTCTGCCAAGACGAAACGAATCAACGTCATGGCGTTTGTATCAATTGTAGATCCCGCTGAAGACATGTTTCTAAGAAAACTTTCAATGATAGCAAGATAATTAAAATTAAGTTGCGTTTGGTTCTGTATAACAAAAATATTCGAAACTACTTCTTCGAGTCTACTCAAACATATAACAACACTCCTAAGTTTTAAACTAAGTTATTAGGCCAACCACCTTCAACATTGCTTCGGTGCGACGCTTTATCTCTAATTTAAAAGCCCTCGAGCATAAAACTTTGTTAAGAACTCTACATTCCTACCCCTGGTGGTTAAAAATGAAACTTATACTTTAAGGTAACTTATACTGTAGAAACTTGCCTTGCGAAAATCATTATATTATATATACAGAATCGGTCTTGTATTCTATTCACCTTCGAGGTTGTTCGTATCAGAAGAAGTGAAAGTATTATAACTGTTTATCAGGGACATTTTTTGAGAGTTTTTTCTAACCTTCTGTTCATAAACGTTCCAATAAAAAAGGTTCACACGCTTAGCATCAACAGAACAAGGTTAATAACATTTGAAACAGATACTTAGTGCGTTATAGCAACACAAAATACATTAAAGCTGAAAAACAATAATGCCAGAAACACTTGAGTATAGGAACAAGATGAAAACAAAAGCTTAAAACTTATTGTCAAATAAAGTTCCAAAAATGAATAATACTAAAAGAAATGTATTCAACTGGAATAACAGTGATAGAAACAACATCGCAATAAACAGAAGTGAAAAATGTTGACGTTGATTGAATAACATCGAAAGAAATTACACCGCCGATAGATTTAACTTTGAAAGTATCAGAGGAGAATTCAACAATAACGAGACCTAAAGCAATAATTCTGGAAAAAAAAAAAAAAACGACCCCCGCTAGTGCAGCGGTATGTCTCCGGACTTACAACGCTGAAATCAGGAGTTCGATTCCCATCGGTAGGCTGAGCAGATATCTCTTTGTGGCTTTGCTTTACGAAAAACACACACACACACTGGTGAAAATAAACTCTGAAACATTGTAAAAAGTAAGCCAGAAACTAACTTAGAGAGTATTCACATTTTAATTCGCTATTTCCTCAAGAGATGCCGTTTCAGATGAACACAGTATTACAGTCTCAATTTCCAACTTCATACACCACTCTTTCTTTTTAGTAATATTGAAATTTTAGAAGGGGTCTGCTTTGCACTTGCACTGTTTAACATATTAAGTTATGTAAATTACGAGAAGAAAACATCCGAAAATTCAACTTAATTTTCCTTTACGCGCTTTGAAACAGAATTAACCAAATTCACCTACTGAGCACACACACAAATACACTTTACATAAAACGTGATTAAGATAACATTGTATAGACAGCTATCTTTCTGTTATAGAAGCTACAGATACTAATGACGCCTAAGTGTCAAGACAACAGATAAATTGTTAAATTTACTTTTGTCGGCGTTCATCAAGCGTGGTCCCCCGTGGCACAGCAGTTTGTCTGCGTACCCACACTGCTAAATACGGGGTTTGGTTCCCCCTGGTGGGCAGAGCAAAGATAGCCCGTTGTGTAGCTTTGTGATTAATTCTAAACAAACAAAATCATCACATATGATGAATTAAGACTAACGAAAATCTTTGTATGAAATGGTGCTGTACACATCTATCCAACGCCGCTTTTTAGACAGTTGCAAAGCAACTAAATAAACTATATTAAAAATAAGAAACTGAGTGAACAAGTGTTCATGTATGTAATTTCTTACTGTATATAAATATATATATATATATTACGAAAATGCTGACCTATGATGACTGCAGCAGAAAGAGTACTAATATTAAAGTAATCTAGGCTCAGTACGTAAGCGTTATGCTACAGATGTAATATATCTTGTATTAAAACGAATTCGGAGCATTACCAAGTCATAACAGTCCCTTTCGCTCCGTAAGATCATGCTCTATCTGACGACCGCGCAGTCTGACAATAGTCCTGTAGTGTACTTTCCGTTGTAGAAAGGCCCAGTTATAAGACTATAATGTCAAAAGCATAACCACTCTCCCTACAAACTTTATATAATACATTAAGAGTACGAATATGACGATTTCCCAGCATCCATTTCAACAGTAAGATCAGTAAGAAGTGCAAATTGACCGTTGTGATTTTGCATAGCATGAATATCCATTTCATATTATAACTGCTTGAGGCCTATATATATTGTAGCAGAAGTTTGTGTATTGTGACGTGCGTAACTTTTTCAGTCGAAAAATTCTTTATTATGCTATTGAGATATAAGAATATTTTTCTTTCTAACTTTTCCGTATTTCCAAGCTTTGTTGCCATCTATTTACTAAGCGTGTAACTATATTAAGAGCAAGCGATTTTTTTTCCCCCGGTGTCATCAGACAAATATTTCGTTTGAAGTTATTCCTGTCGGAACATCAGATTCTTTCGAGATTTCACTTTCAATGTAACTATTATCATTTTTTTGTTTGTCATCAGCTGAATTTAGTTCGATATTAGTAATTTAGATGTTAGTTTTTTTCTAGACTATATTGTTATTATGACAGGCGGTTTCATTTTTTTCCGCCATTAAGCCTTTCAGAGTTAGTCATAACCAATCTTACAGTGCAGAGATTTCTATGTTTGTTCAAACGCATTCGAGGCTCTTTCTTTTCAATGTTTGAATAAATTTTCAACATTAGTTCCACTAGACCTTTCTGTGTTATTACATTTGGCTTGATTTGAATTTCGCTCAAAACTACACGAGGGCTATATGCGCTAGTTTGTTTGTCTGTTTTAGAATTTCCCAGAAAGCTACTCGAGGGCTATCTGTGCTAGCCGCCCTTAATTTAGCAGTGTAAGACTAGGGAAGGCAGCTAGTCATCACCACCCACCGCCAACTCTTAGGCTACTCTTTTATCAACGAATAGTGGGACTAACCGTCACAATGTAATGCCCCCACGGCTGAAAGAGCGAACACATTTGGCTTGATTTCATCTCTTCGTATATTTAATACTCGTAACGTTGTAAGTTAAGACGATTCTCTTGTTCTTCATTAACTTGGTTGTTTATTGATTTTTAAGATTTAAAAATATGATAATTTGAATCACTTATGTAGCTTTCTCACATAACTTATTTGCTCGTCATTAGTATTTGGTAAATAATTAAGTTTATCTAAGGATTCGAAAAGCATTAAATAATATGTTAATTTAAATATTAAATACTGTTTAAACACCGTAAGGTACATAATAGTCCATGGATTTATATTCTAATGGCATGGATAATTTGGGATAATATTTGATTACTGTTGTTTGTAATTAAGCACAGATTTACAGTATGGGCTGTTTGTTGTCCGTCCATCACGGGTATCGAAGTCCGAATTTTAGGGTTATAAGTCCGTAGACATTCCATTGTGGTGGCTTTGGGGGTAAAGTGGAAAGTTTTGTTTAGTGTTACATACAAAGCTACTAAATAGACTATCTGTGCTCTGCGTACTGTGGATATTTAAACCCGATTGTTAGCGTTATAGATCCTTAGGATTTCAATTGAATCACCAAGTGGCGGTTAAGTGAAGAATAAATTGTTGTATATTGCCTGTGTTGACAGTTCTGTGAAGCTGGTAGAAATACACTCTGTAAAAGAACAATTCTGTTGATGTAATGTACATTTTGATAAATGGTCAACAGTGTTACAAAATAACATCTTAATGCAAATACGAATACAAATTTTACACCAATAATTTGGCTAATATAAATACTATTAGACTAATCCCATTAGTCAGTTACGTTTTCAAACTGGTTTACAGTGTGCATTTCCCTTTGAATAGTAATGGATCATTTAAAGTTATTGTGGAATTATTTTCTATGATATGCCCAAATATATAGCATTCATGGACTTTCTTTGAGTGGTCCTGATAGTTTATTTTCCATTCGCTTTACCTATCGTCTAATATGTATAATATCTAAACTAAATCCTTGGTTTGAGCGATGTCCAGTTAGTGCTTGTGGTGTTATTACTAGCATGAAGGATCGCGAAAAAAGATTTGTAACAGGTAAGGATAACCACGTATAGTAGTCAAAATAGAAACATCACTACTTACTTATCTATTTCCAGTTTCTTATAAATTAGAATGGATAATGTTTTATGTGGTGGCTTTAGTTATGGACTGTTTTTCAGCAGAGCAAAGTTACTCTGTTTCTTATACACAATTTCTAAAGTTCATCAAACCTGCAGAGGTGATAACTCATGAGAATCTGTTTGAGCTATCCAGAAACATAGAAGTTTACGAGGAAATACATCTGTAAGTTTAACTGGTTTTATTGTAAAAAGGTATACAACGAATTCTTGTTTGCGCCCATATTTTATAAAGGAATAGTTATGTTGATTGGAATGTTTGACTAGTTGCTTTCTATTGGTAGAGTCATAACTAATAATTGGTTTATCTAAAGATTATATTTGTTTGGGGTATAGTACAATAGCTTTTTTCTCGATTTTGAAATACTGAACTAAATATTACAACTGTAACCTGAATTTACATAAATTCTTTATAAAATTGTTCTCTTTTATACAAGTTTTGAAATGGCATGCTACGTAAATAGCTTATAACGCTAAAATCTGGGTTTTGATATTCGTGATGGGCAGACCAAAAATAACCCTTTGTGTAGCTTTGTGCTTAATTACAAACAAGCCGCAGAAGAAATGTTAATGACAGCAACAAAAACATTCACAGATAAAAATGAATTGTTTTTATAATTAATACTGTGTTTTGGTTATGGTATTTTTTCCTCTACAATTTTATATAAGAGCAAAGTGATGGAAAACAAATTTAAATAAGAATGACTTACTTTCTGTGTACAAAAATGTTTGAAAAAGGCATGTAAACAGTTTTATTATTGCTGTATCCATATTAAAAATAATTGTCAAATCTATTTGGTGTTGTGTAATATCGCGAATTTGTTTAATTATTGGCTTAATAGGTGCAGGTTTTTATTTAATCTCGGTTTTAGCCCATATATGTAGTTTATTCAACTGAACCAGACAGGGATCTTACTGAAAGAAAATGGAAAAAACACAGGCGATAAACATCTACCTCCATTTTGATATTTTGAGTTTTCTTCACTATATTAAATAATAATATTTCTTGTATTTGATGGGTATATTTTATTAACTAGTAGCTCGTTCTAAAAAGTATACATTATGTGCAGGTTTAGATTTTATTTAAGCGTCTCGTCGCGGAAGAACACATTCCTTCAGAAATGTGTAGTCGCGAAAAGAAAGAACTTGTCAGCCAGGGAGATACTAAATGATACAGAGAACTTTTTATCTCTTACACGAAGAAATACGCACAACTCAACTCGCAGCATATAAGACACTGTTTAAAATGTAATAGTAAATAACAGTTTTGAATAAGATTTAGAAAATAATTGCCAGAAATATTTTCCTGTGCATAATATATATATTTATATAATAATCCTTGTGGCTTTGTCAAGAAATTCAAAGTTTAAAGAAATATTACAAGTTTACATAATTTCGTCAAAATGACTATCTGATGATATAAAATTATTGCTTATTTTGTCGTGTTAAACTGTGAAGGGCTATGTGCGTATAGCCATTTCTAATTTTAAGATTTGTATATCAGATGATCTATATTTATTTCAAATATTTGAGCGAGGATACACAAGGACTATTTGATATATATATATATAGAGAGAGAGAGAGAAAGCAGTTAGTCAACAGTACCAATTACCAAGTACCAAGTTTGGGTTTTTATTATGAGATTAACTAAATATAATTCCTTATTATTGCTAAGCTCATTTGTATTGATGAACTTGCATATTTTGATTTAACAATTTCCTGAACTTATTTAAAAATATAATTAATTTTTTTCTATAAGTATCAATTTTCCATTATAAGTGTAATTTCTTTAATTATACGATTGTTAGATAATCTGTTAAAATTTAGTATTGTTAGTATGATCTTCCCAAATACGTTAAAATATTTCTAGTTAAATGTGTGTTGATCTGTTAAACATCTGCTTCTGATAAAATATTAGACTGTGTTTAGAGTGGTGTCTCTATTTTATGTAGTTCAAAGTCACTCTAATCATAACAAACTTCTGTGTGAATGGTTCAGAACTGGCTTTTATTTTTTAAAAAAGATTTTTCAAATAAAGGAATATAAATACGTAATGTTGTTCAGTAAACTAGACTGGTTTGAAAGGACCATAAAGTTCAACAATCGTTGATTTGGCACAAAGAAAAATTGATACTTGCGATACATATTACATACTCTGTTACGTAGTGATATATTAATTCCCTTTCTTTTACAGCATAAATCTTGCTGTAAACGGCCATTCAATTGAGATTGTCAGTCATGAATAGATACTTTTATCAGTTACTTCTAGAATTATAGTAATGTATTTTCAAAAAACTGTTTGGCTTTCTAGAATTATTGACTTTAACAGATTTTGTTGCGACTTTGCGAAGTACGAAAATTCCACTAATAATAATAATATTATTATTTCCGTAACCCAACTTCCCATGTCTTTATTAGTTTAGAAAATATATATATTATCACCACTTTACATATTATGAGTTAATCATATAATAAAACTATTGCAAATCCGTAGAACAATGTATTTCAATATTAAATATTTTCTAATACCGTAAGTATTTATCAGCTCCAATAAAATAAAACTTTGAATAAGTTTCAACGCCGTTGTATGTTCTAATTTAATTAACTATTAACTTTGCACAAGTACCTTTTGTTAGTTTTACATATTGTGAATATGAATGCAAATCGAAAACACTGACAGCATTCAAACAAATGCTACAAGTTTTTTACACATATCACCATTACACGTTCGTCATATTTAGTGACTTTCACACCGTATGAAAGCAAGTGAACGTCATTCTTTCGATTTTGTTTGTCAGTTTTAGAATTTCGCACACAGCTACTCGAGGGCTATATGTGTTAGCCGTCCCTAATTTAGCAGTGTAAGACTAGAGGGAAGGCAGCTAGTCACCACCACCCACCGCCAACTCTTGGGCTACTCTTTTACCAACGAATAGTGGGATTGACCGTCACATTATGATGCCCCACGGCTGAAAGGGCCAGCATGTTTGGCGCGATAGGAATGCGAACCCGCGACCCTCAGATTACGAGTCGCACGCCCTAACACGCTTGGCCATGCCAAGCCCATTCTTTCGAAAGCAATACTGTTATCAACAGATGCATTTAAAAATTGGTCTAAAGGAAGATAATAAATCAAATAAAGTTATAAAGGCTATTAGCATGATAAAGTGATTAATTATACCGATCCTTTCTAACCTCAAATTACCAATCAGATTTGTAGACTCTATGCGTTTCAAATTATGAGATAACTATTGGTTACTGTTCTATACATTTTATCGTTTCCATTGTGTTAATTGAGAACTTCCCAAGCGAGAGTAGTTTACAATAACATATATGTATTATTAGACTGCTTTCATACCATAACAAAATGATTACAAAGTATACGAAAACAAAAACAGTGAGTTATCTGAAGTAAATGTAACTTATAGAATGACGAACTTTTCTTACGGTTATTAGAATAAAAACAGCGATTTTTCTACTAAAATCAATAAATATCAGGAGTAGGGTTTTATCCTTCAGAGAGACATCGGAGACGTACTTGGTTTAAGCGATTTTCTTTTCACAGCACCAAAAAATCGAGTTAAACCCTGCAAAAAATCTAATTTTAATTCGACTACTGCAATAGTGCGACAATTATTTACCGCAATACACAGAAACACATCAAGCATACCTGTCTTACATCAACAATTAACAAGTACAAAAAATGTTAAGAGGATTGGAGCATATTTTTGGTATACTCAAAATAATAGAATTATGAGAAATAACAAATGTGAAAAAATGAGGAAAACTACCAAAATTAATAACAATATTTTGCTTTCCTACAGCAAAATGTCTTCACTTAAGTAGTGCAAAAAATTCATAAAACGTTCGTTGACAATAAAGACGTTAGCAATGTGAAAATTAAGTGATGCATGCAAAGGACTTTAATGCAATTAAGTATTTTTGTGTTTCAACTTCCCAAAGGCTGCAGACTGATCAAGCTAATTTAAGACTATTCTGCATAGAGAGGAAGAAATAAAAGTTAAAACTCTAGTTCATCAGAGTGACAGATTTCTACGATTTTATTCTATCGGTCTTTAGTAACGTACAAAATTCCAGCAACCTTCAACAGCAGGTTTTAACTCAAAAATTTTATATACGAGGCTCATAATTAGAATTTTTGGTTTAAAGTAAGTATAATTAAATTGTGCGTAAAACTGATATTATTTTTGGTAATTCTTCATTTCAAGTTATTTTTTGTTTTGAATTCCGCGCAAAGCTACACGAGGGCTATTTGCGCTAGTTGTCCCTAATTTTGTAGCGCTAGAGGAAAGGAAGCTAGTCATCACTATCCACTGCTAACTCTTGTGCTACTCTTTTACGCCCGAATAGTAGGATTGACCGACACATTATAACGTGCTCGCCGCTGAAACAGCGTTTTGAATCTGCGCCCTTCAGATTATGAGTCGAGTGTCTTAACCAATTAGCCACGTCGGGCCAATATCTATCAGAAGAAGGAGTTGTTGTGTTTTTTCTTGTTTTGCTATCGGTATCATTTTGCCAACGGATTCTCTTCTTAAACCATAACATGTGTCGTAGTAATTTGTTTCTTCTGCCAAGCTGCTTTAAGGTTACTCCATCGGGTCCGTTTAATAGACTTTAGTTGATCACAAGACATTGTTAAGGTGGATTATATTACGTTTTACGGATACTGATGTTAAGTTCTTTAAGAAACATAAAATCCATGGTAGTGATTGAAGTATACTGTCAGTGTTGTATGTTCTGGCAGTAAGTTAATATATATTTTTAACATAATTTTCTTTAACAGTTAAGAATGTGTAATATGTATATATAATGATTTTTAGTTTTTAATATTGCACAATTTACTAGAGGAAGTGTTTTTTTTGTTTTCTGGAATTTCACGCAAAGTTACACAAAAGCTATCTGAGCTAGCCGTCCCTAATTTAGCAGTGTAAGACAAGTGGGAAGGCAGCTAGTCATCACCACCCACCACCAACTCTTGGGTTACTATTTTACCAACGAACAGTGGGACTGATCGTCACATTATAACTTCCCCACGGTTAAAAGGGAGAGTATGTTTTGTGCGACGATGGTTCGAACCCATGACCCTCAGATTACGATTCGAACGCATCAACCAACCTGGCCCATTACAGGAATATTTTGTGTAATATTAACCTAATATAAGAATATCGGAGAAACTAAAATCTCATAAGGCAGTTGAATCACAAGTGATATTATTGGTATTACAGCCGAAGATATCTTTAACAGTAATGATGTCCACCTGGTGAAACAAAACATTCCAATTGTTATAACTAAGAACGAAAAAGTAATACATAAAATTAGCTCTTTTCATTTTTTTATTTTTTAATTCAAAATATTATTAATTTATCATTTTATATTCGATTAGAGATAAAAATAAACAGTAATATCAGAATAAACCCTAACGAATTTTTCATGAACTACACTAAGCTAGAAATAACTGTAAGTTGGGCTAGAGAAAAATATAAAGAAGTAAACAAAGTCAAAGTACAAGACAGTTCTTTTTTCTGCATTTGTGTTTAAGTACAGAGAGTGTTTATGACATAACTATATCATCGACAAAAGGCACCAGAAAGATTGATTTGATAATAATGAAAGGAATTATTCCATCAGATTCTCCAGCATATCGAGCGATTAACTAATTGTTTGTCAATGATAGCATCATGCTTAAACATCCATAATTTAAAATAAAGTTGTTAGTCATTTACTTTTTTATTCCAAATTGTAATGTGTTTTGTAAAGATAACTTGTTAAAGGTTAGTCCCATATATTTGTCAAGAATTATTTGTTTTTTCGTTTTTAATTTTGCGCAAAGCTATTCGAGGGCTATCTGCGCTAGCCGTCCCTAATTTTGCAGTGTAAGATTAGAGGGAAGGCAGCTAGTCATCATCACCCACCGCCAACTCTTGAGCTACTCTTTTACCCACGAATTGTGGGATTAACCGTCAGTTTATAACGTTCTCACGGCTGAAAGAGAGGGCACGTTTGGTGTGACGGAAATTTGAACCCATAACCCTCAGATTACGAGTCGAGTGCCCTAGCCACCTGGACATGTCGGGCCCGACTGCTGTAAACTGGTTAAGTTAGTGCTCCACACTACTAACTGTTCTATATATCGTCGATAAGTCACTGGCTAAGGTGATTTTTCTTGTGAATATTATAATATTTCCAATCAGAATACATATTGCAACTATTATTATTTTGTATTTGTTATAATGTTTTATTTACTTTTTATTACGATGTTTCCAAAATTTGAAAATTCCAGGTCTCGTCGAATGCAACCAAGGTAGAACTTTGTATACCATGGGTAAGGTGAGGCAGTCGTTAAACATTATTACACAAGAACAAAACAAATAAAGAAATTTAATAACAGCGAAACTATGATCAAGTTTTGTAATGAAAGTACATTTTCCACAGTCATTCTTCTGTGATACAAGCCCATAGTTAAAATTGCCCTTTTAAGGTAGTTAGATTAAATCGTAATTATAAATCACTTTGAACAAAAATTTTATTTTTCCTCAAAGAAAAGCCTTTTATATGTTCATATCACTTCCTCCTTGTAAAATGTAAAGACTGTAATTTTACCAGCAAAGTGCATGAATATTATTGTGTTTCACCTGAGTATGATGTGATTTTTAAGCTGATGGAAAGCATTAGTGATATCAGCGAAAAACTGTAATCAAAAAATTGTTGATATATATATATAAAAAAGACCGATTTATGATATATGTTTTGGTAACTTGAAATATCAAGATATTTGAGTAGTATTCCAAATTAGATTCAGAAGTGTTGGTGTATTCTTTCAGATCATGTTTTGGATTACAGAGAGGTCAAATTTCATTAACTACAAAATTCAATAGATTTTCTTTTGTTATTACGAGATAACTGAGCGTTCTTGTTGCCTTGTTCCTCAAGAGATCTCAAAGATATCTACTTTAGTTTAGAAACAAACGGCTTGTAACTAGTGCTAGAACTAGTTCTTAGTTGCGCGCGTTAAGGCGTGCGCTCGTAATCCGAGGGTCGCGGGTTCGCGCCCGCGTCGCGCTAAACATGCTCGCCCTCCCAGCCGTGGGGGTGTATAATGTGTCGGTCAATCCCACTTTTCGTTGGTAAAAGAATAGCCCAAGAGTTGGCGGTGGGTGGTGATGACTAGCTGCCTTCCCTCTATTCTTACACTGCTAAATTAGGGACGGCTAGCACAGATAGCCCTCGAGTTGCTTTGTGCGAAATTCCAAAACAAACAGTTCTTAGGAAAATATTTATTAATAATTAGTTTATAAATGAATTCAAGAAAATTAAAAGATTTGATAATTTTAGAACAAGTTCAGTTTAGTTACTGTGCTTTGGTTTAATTGGACCAATGACAATTCTACACAATTTTTTCTTCTTTTTAAGGTTTGGGATTATACTCAATACGGTTCAATTACACTTAAGGTTATACATAGTATATTTAAAAGCTCGAACAAAAGCTCTTTTTTAATTTCTCACTTGAGATATTGAGATAATGGAATTTAAAACTTCAAGAAGTTTTAGTTATTATCCCTTATGTTAACGGAATATGTACTTCATAAGTTTAATAATACTGCTACCACTACATATGACGATGGACAGGTTTTAGCTCTATACTCAAAGTTTTTGATAACCATTAAGAATATTTTTTTAAAATAAAATGTATGCCATTTTAAGCCGATTAAGTTATTAGAGGCGACTACTTTGTTCTGTGAACAAAACTTTAAAATAAGGATAATCCAAAAAAAAAAAAATGTAATACTTTTAAACACCATTTTCAATAACGGTTGATATGCTTACATCCATTATCTACAACACATATAATAATCTTTCTTAGTTACGTAAGCCTACTGCAATCTTCTCTGAATATTGTTGCTGTGACATGGCAACGTATTGACTAATATTTATTATTTGTCACAAAGAATTTGTTCATATAGCATTTGGTAATCCACAGAATAGTAATAATTTCTTTTCAACATGTATCTGCTTTCCTACCTGTCCACATCAATTTTAGGTATAAACGTGAGTCAAGTTTGAACATTTTGTCATTAGTCAGCTTTATACGAGCATATCGAGTGTGTACGTATTTGGAATTTTCTTTCTAAGTAAATTATGTTTGGAAACGGAGGTTAAACGGCCAAGTCAGAAAACTCCAAAGATTTATACATAGCCTCTCCGTCTTTCAGCTGGTGACCAAATACACTGTAGAGGGTAACTAGTCAGCAACACCTATCTTCAACATGTGTACTGTTAGCTGAACAGTGGGATTGACTGTCATTGTTATAACACCTACGCAGAGCGTATTGGGTTGGAATATTGCAGCTACAACTTTGAAACTTCTGTACGAGGCTCGGCATCGCCAGGTAGTTAAGGCACTCGACTCGTAATCAGAGGGTCGCGGGTTCGAATCCCCGTCACACTAAACATGCTTGCCCTTTTAGCCGTGGAGGTGTTATAAAGTTACGGTCAATCCCACTATTCGTTGGTATAAGAGTAGCCCAAGAGTTGACGGTGGATGGTAATGACTAACTGCTTTCCCTCTAGTCTTACGCTACTAAATTAGGGACTGCTAGCGTAGATAGCCTTCGAGTAGCTTTGCGCGAAATTAAAAACAAACCAAACTTTATGTACTCTGCCTGGCACGCTAACCATTAGATCAAAATTTTGCTTTATATAAGTTAGGACTATATACAGCTAATGTATAGCTGCAAGTACAAAAGACAGTAAACCTAATTTGGTGAATGTTCATGCTTAAAAAATCCTCATTAAAAACTGTTATCAACCACTGTTATCTCTAATGATAACATTAAGAATACTTTATCGGCCATGAAATTTTAGAAACAAGTTGTATTATAAGTCGTAGTCGCGTGTCGCATTTATTAACAAATAAAAAAACAACAAAAAATGCAACGGTATTATTTTCTTTCATAACATAAAATAAACGATTTCGTGTTTCTCTGTTTTAGATAAAATACACACGTTTCTTTATTTAGACAATGCACGAACTTTCAACTTCCTTAATTTGGGTTGTTAGCAATATTTTCGAATTATATAAAGCACAAACATATATCTGGCAGTCTTTTCTCAACAGTAATCAATCCCAATTATAACGAATAATAAATTAGTCACGTTACTTACTATACTACAGCATAAAATATTGAGTCAGGTAGCTACGTGTCTATGTGAATATTTTAAAATAAGTTACCGTTTGATAATTATAAGTTTTTTACATTATTTTATTTTTGAGGCGACTCTTAGTAACTTCCAGCTGTCAGAAACTGTACAAACGTGTTGAGTCATGTCTGGCCTCAAATGTTTCTGCCAGATCCATCCACGAAGTCTTTCTACTGTCATGTGTCTGTGATCGACCTTCAGGGGAAATTTGCACCTGTTTCCAATTCAACGCTTTTAAAAATAAATGTGTACGGAAGAAACACTCACAGTCGTAAACAAAAAGAACAGCCTCTAGACTACCCAAGTTGTCGAAATACAGTCAACGCATTTCTTCACAATCGGTACTGTCCAAGTTGTTGAAATGTTACATTTGTGTTATAATCCTGTAAACACTGGCGAATGATGAGAAACTCATTATATGACGTGCTAGCGCATGATCAATAATATGTGAGCGCAGACAACGTATTATAAAGCCCACATAACCAAGATTACGCTTTAGACATGTGAATTTACACGCGACGTACGAGACATTCGTATTAAAGAGCATGTGCAAAATACAACATATAATCAGTCTTCCATCCTTCTTTACTGTTTGCACGATTATGACGCAAATGTCACTTCTAAACGTTTCAACATCTTGGGAAATGCGAATAATAAAATGTGCTCCACACTAAAGAAAATTTGTACATACACAAGGTGCATCCTGAATTACATAATAATCACACAACGTTAACTTTGCTTATAAAACTATAACTATTAAGTGTTAAAAATTGTTAATAATTCTGGTTTTAGTTACTAAAAAGGAAAAATAGGAAGCATAATACAAGTAAACATTTTATTCAATGCGCTAAAAGGGATAAGTAAATGAAACATCACAGTTACAGACAAAAATATCTATATATATATATACATACACACACACGTTGCCACACTATACAAGTAAGCGGTGGTTACACTGCGTAATTACGATGTAGTGAATTCGATATTATAAAAAGGAGTGAGTAGGACTTTGTGAAGCATTCCGTTTAATTTTCTATTTGTACCTGTTGATGAAACTGGTATTTTACATAACTGAATTATATTAGTGCTACTATTATTTACAGAATTAACTATAAATATATAGCTGAACATGGAGAGCCTCTTAGTTTAGAAATATTATAATGAATTTATGCACAAATCAAAGAAGTAGACTGTGTAATAATGATATAATTTTTCTCTGTTTATTTTATCGTCTAATTTATAATGCATAAATGAATTCTATTATTTTTTAGAGTTAATTGTGAGACTTTAGTTTTTCTTATTTCTTTAAGCTTTCAAATGCGCTTAAATGCTTAGACTTTTAGAACCTGGCTCTTTTTCTGTTAAGTAATTTGATATTCACGAAAGATTTGATCATTGAACAAATTTCTTTTCTAGGATCACGTGTGTGTTTAAAAAATGTAAGTTTAGTTGGTTTGCTGTATGTAATTACCATAAAAGCTCGTAACCTATGATTATTCTTAATGATACATCATGAAGAGTTACATAAAAAGTAAGGAGTTATCTTCAGTGAACCAAATCATGTGATTACTTCAGATGCTGTTGCCAGAAGAAAACGTAAGATGAAGAAACACATCGAACTTCCAAGCTGAGGTCGACGCCAACTATGTGAATCTGAAAATGATTAGCAAGAAGTAAAAAAAACTAGTTAATATATCTTTTATTTGTTCACATATAAAAACGAAGATAAAGTTTCCAGGTAGAACAACCTTCATATATATTGTAGTTATCAGTTGTTGATGTCAAGTAAATGGTAAAGATCGCATGCATGTTTTGTAATACATCTTACTGTTTTTCAAATAACACATAAACTTAAAACACGAAGACAATAAGCATAACAATCATGACAGTCTATATAAAGTAGGACCGTACATCGACAGTGATATAACGTGTGTGGATTATAACAGTCTGTGTGGAAGTAAGACCGTACAACGACAGGGTTACGTAAATTCACAAGATATGAATCATACAAGCTCAAATACAGAAAATTAAAATATAAAATAAGAGATGCTTTTAGTCAACTATATCTCACTGTTACTTGGCCCGGCATGGCCAGGTGGGCTAGGGCGTGCGACTCATAATCTGAGGGTCGCGGGTTCGCATCCCCGTCGTACCAAACATGCTCGCCTTTTCAGCCGTAGGGAGTTATAATGTGACGGTCAATCTTACTATTCATTGGTAAAAGAATCATCCAAAGGTTGGCTGTGAGTGGTGATGATTACCTGCTTTCCTTCTAATCTATCCCTACTAAATTAGGGATGACTAGTGTAGATAGCTCTCATGTAGCATTCTGCAAAATTCAAACCAAATCTGTTTTTAAGTTGAGGCATTACACTTTGTTACCTATGACCATATCTTTTTTATGATGTTCAGGTTTTGAATCAGGTTAATGTTGTCAATCTCTTCAGGTATGATCACGTAAATCGCTCGCTTGAAATGTTTCAATGGTTAACAAAGCCATTCCTTCTATTATCATAGATGTTTTGACGATATATATATATATACTTGCAATGTTTTATAAAGTTTAACGAGAAGATAAAGTAACGCAGCATATGTGGAACAAGGTTGCGGAGTTAGGCTCTACTAGAAAACGACTTAAAGCAATTTATCTATTAATTCAGCCATTTTTGGAACATGGTTGCACTTTTAATTAGTCGAGATTCTGAAATAATTGTCCCCTATTGGTACGGCGGTATGTCTACAGACTTACAAGTGTTTTCAATCCCATGGTGGATAGAGGACGGAGAGCTCATCGTGTATCTGTTTTTGCTCAAACAACAAAGAAATAACTTGTTCATATAGAACTACTGTCTATTGGTAGTTTGTCGTGTTGAACATTCTCAGATAGTGTTTTCTGGGTATGGGTTTAGCTAAATTGTTAAAATAGCTGTTAGGAATTTTGACCTATCCTCAAAGTGAAACGTGTAAAGTGCCTGATTTGTCTGTTAATCTAGTGTTATAATTTATCTATACCAAGTTTTAAATTATGCATTTATGTCCATTAAATGCTAATCGTCAACTTTGTAATATCCCAAAAAGTATATATATATATAAGCAATGTACACACACGGAGAAAAATGTTAACAACAAAAACACACTATGTACTAATAATTTGTCATTCTTGTGTTCAAGATCTAGAATTGTGTTTTTACTTTGAACTTGAGATCCTCACGACCGCAGAAGAAGATTCGTTGAGAACAGTGAAAGGTTTTGCTACGCTCTTTAATACGTACAAACCAACAGTTAACTGTTTCGTTAGTTTTATTACTTTTTCAAACATAAAAACTGGATCGTTAAAGGTAAATACGAATCGTTTTATTTTTACTGTTATTACATTCAATCTTTCCAGACTTAAACAGGCAGAAAAGTCAATTGGCTGCAGGATAGAAACGTGCATGCATTCCACACAAAATATTGGGACATTATTAGCCGTCTCTTTGTAACACTGCAACAGTTTGACAATATTGTTGGAAAAAATTAGTGTGGATTGCGTAACGTCGAAACAGTGGTCACATGTGAAGTAAAACGTAATGATAATTTTAATGGCAGCACGTTCCTAGATATATATATATATATATATTATTGATCTTTATATACGAATCCTATGGGATTTTGCTGTGCTAACTGTGAGTTATGAATCATGTCGTGGCTAAGATTTAAACACTAAAGGTTTAAAATATCCTGGTATTGTCATTTTAATTTATTTCCACTTATCTAAACCAAATTGGTTTTCACGTTGCGAAGTGAAAGACCTTGAATAAAAAGTTTATTTGCATATTTGTTCTAGTTGTATTATAATAGAAATGCAAAGCTAGAGATTTGTCTGTTTGGAAAATTTTGCTTTTTGTTTGTGGAATGCTTCAGCGAACAATGTTAAGATAATAGTCTTATAAACTTGATTCATTTGTCGCGTGATGTATAATTTATACTTTTTGTGTTGGCATTAATATGGAACTAGAGGGATCACTAAGAATTCCGAATTATGTCAATGTATTAATGAACTTGTTAGAACAAGGTATTATGCTTTGTTTTGTTAAGAGCTGTCCACATTAGTCGTTATAAATTTAGAAAAGATAGACAACATCACCAATCGTTAACTCTTGGTCTATTCTTTTATCAACGAAAAGTGGAATTTATCGAAATATTATAACTCATCCACGTCTAAAAAGGAGAGCATGTTTAATTACAAACTTTCGACTAGAATATAATTTTAGATTCTATTGAATATAAAATGCTGTTATTAACAGTAAAATACATGAACTTCTAAAATATCAAAACATTGACAAGATATGAAAGAGAAAAGGTCCACATATAACTGACTAATTAATGTGTTAAAGTGAGTAGAGCTGATAGTCAATCTAAAGTTACATCTCAGTCAGCTAAATTTCCTGCAATTTCCTTATTCTAAATTATAATTAAACCGATTAGATTAAGGGTTTTTCAAGTTTAGATTAATGGTTTTGTTATAAAAGTTGAAGAAAGGAAACTTTGAACACATCCTCATCTGGATGACACAGAATGTGACTTCTCTACAGATCTAATCATAAGCTTTCAACTTTCATATATTTAAACACATCAATTAAGCAATTTTTAGCTTTATTAATTTCTTTTGAAAATAACTTAAATAATTATTAGTTTGATAGTTGCATTTAACTTAAATACGTCTGGAAGTTTTCATTGTCGCAGAAACTTAAATAATTGTATTAAATTTACAAGTTTTTATATTTTGTTTTTATGTTTAGTCCTTTTAACTATTATACTGACAGAAAGTGATTATAAGCACTCAAATGTGACGAAAATGTGTTAAAATTATATATATATTTTTCTTCTGACTGATTTTCTGTTTTTTTTCTATTTCTACCAGCCTGTCTGTCAAATTGTCCTTCGGCTGCTTGTTTATTCGTTTAACCCCCAGCGGTATGTTTTGGAACTTACAGCGCTCAAAACTATCCTTTGATACCCGTGGTGAGCAGAGAAAACTCATTGAGTAGCTTTGGACTTAATTACAAACAAATAACTATTTTCTTCTCTCACTCGCTTTTCTGTCTGTTTCTTCATATTTCTCTTTCCTTGTCTGTTATTCTTTCACTTTGCTATTTGTCTTTTTCTCTTTATCTTCCTTCCTTTTCTCTTTACCTGTTTCTAACCAACTCTAGGTTTTACCTTTTTTAACGCGTTTATCTCCTTACATTTCTGTTTTTATTATTCTCTCTTTCCTTCTATATGTACGTATTTCATTCTTATTTTATGTTCTTTAGTTTTGTATATTTTCCCAACGATCTTTTTGCTTCTTTCCATTTCCATCTCTACATGTTTTAATCTAGTTCCATGTTTTATATCTCTTAATATTTGAACAATTCCCTTCAAATTTTATAAATGTATAAAAATATTTTGATCAAATGCTTCGAGTTATATTTCTACTTCGATTTTGTTTTGTTTCACTGGGATACTGATTTCGTGGGCAGTTTCACTTTTTAATATGCTCAAAGGCAGAGAAAGACTGAAGATTGGAATTACAACGATACTAGTAGCCTATAGCGATTTTATTAAATAAGAACATCAGAATAAAGATATGACCCAAACCGTATGAACAAAACCGTTTGTTCTATATGTGTGTGTATATATATATATATAAATACACATAAATACATCTTTTTATCCCCTTTCTTTGTTTTATAAAGAAATTTAATAGCTCAAAGCCAGAAAGAAATTTAAGATATGTATCTAATGGTTCATTGATTTAAAGTATATACAAACCGGAACTTTGTCCGTGGTTGTTTATTCTCATATTCGCTTCTTTTTGTATGTTTGAGGCATCTTCGTACAGTGGATAGTACTCCCCTATAAAAGTTGAATAAGAAATGAATAATTAAAATAATTAATGCTTGCATATTTTAAACTTTGAAGAAGAAGCATTTTTTTAGTTTCAAATACAGAATCTTTTATTTCTTGTCAAAATGATTGTAATTGTATCAAATTTATGTTATTTTTTGCGTTATATAAAAATAATACCATTTAAAGAAGCATACTTATTGAGTTTTAATACCAAAGTGTGTGTGATATTACATCTTAATAAGAGTGCTAACAAATGTAACATTTACTGTTGTAAATTTATTGCAGTGCCTATGTCTGTTTTAGCACAGTTTTTTATGCATGTGACATATATTGTTGGATGCATATTGCGCAAGTCTCGCTTATTCTCTCAAGTTATCGAAGATTCTTGAGAAAAAATCACCAATGTCTGTTTTTTTAAAAACGCTAGCGTGTTCGAACTTTGCTGAACATTCAAGAATCTCGCGTGATTCGTTTAAAAGCAGCTGGCCAAGAGACATTAGTAGAAGATTATTATTAGTCAGCTACCGTCGATGTACAATAGACCTCGAAAGTTCTATAATTATGATTAACGCTAGTCTATCAATTGGAAAACTACAGATTTAGACCATGAAAGTTTATAGGTTTTGAACATTATAAACCGTTCAGCTTCAGTAAATCAACTTTAGACGTTGGTATTTTCACGAGGACCTTAAATATCTTCATCGGTAAAAATCAGCTTACAAGCGGCGTTAGGATAACAGAGCCAGCTAGCTTAAGTGATAATATCAACTCAGAATTAATCTACTCGTCATGGACCTTAATCGTCGATAAAATATTCAGTTCTATAGCGGATATAAGACTCAGTATTGTTTGTAAGTTTGTAAAACTCTTGAACATAAACCATAATTTCTAATAACTATTAGTAATAATCGTTATTATAAACTGCATTTTTGTGTGTGTATATAGTAACATATATTTGTCTTGAGGAAGAAAACTGTGGTACCAGTCTTGTTGGCAAATATAAATTTCTTACATATTAAAATTTAATTAATTTTGAAATTCAAATTTTTGGTTATTTGAAACAGTAATATGTAATACAATTTACTAGAGGAAGTGTTTTTTTTTTGTTTTCTGGAATTTCACGCAAAGCTACACGAAGGCTATCTGCACTAGTCTTCTTTAATTTAGTTGTATAAGACTAGAGGAAAGGCAGCTAGTGATCATCACCCACCGCCAACTCTTGGGCTACTCTTTTACAAACGAATAGTGGGATTGACCCTCACTTTATAACACCCCACGACTGAAAGGGCGAGCATGTTTGGTGGACAGGGATACGAACCCGCGAATCTCAGATTACAAGTCGAACGCCTTATCCCACCTGACTATGGCGGGTTAGGATAATACGTAATATAATTTCAATCATACTACTGTTTACTGGCCCACTGTGGGTTGCCAGTATGGTAACTGTATAACTCATTTGGACATCTATATTGGGCCATCAAACAATAATATGATTGATACTGTTATCGGTCTTATCATAATGATATATCACATTTCGCAAACCAAGGCGCTATGCACATATTTTTCGTGGTGAAAAAAGCCTGAAAAGAATTCTTTGTTGTACATACGCACAAACATTCTTGGAGTTCAACATGCTTATTTTCGTACTGTGATACATGAGATTGCTTGTAACTATACGCCATTAGTTTCCTAGTCTTTATTACAAAACACTCGTATAGATCTTGGCCCAGCATCACCAGGCGGGTCAAGGAGTTCGACTCGTAATCTGAGAGTCGCGGGTTCGAATCGCCATCTCACCAAATATGCTCGCACTTTCAGCCGTGGGAGTGTAATAACGTGCGGTCAATCCCACTATTCGTTGGTAAAAGAGTACCACAAGAGTTGGCGGTGTATCTAGTCTTACACTACAAAATTAGGGATGGCTAGCGCAGATAGCCCTCATGTAGCTTTGCGCGGAATTCAAAAACAAACAAAACAATCGTATAGATGTAATTAAATATATTAGTACGAGTTATAAAAACCTACATACACAAGGCAGTGTTGTATATTCAGTTTGATTCGTTTGTTTGAAGTAAGGCATAAAACTCCACAACAGATTATCTGTGCGCTGCCAACCACGGGTATCGAAACCCAGTTTTTAGTCAAAAGACATACCGCTGTACTGCTGAAGGGTTATTCAGTTTGATGCTTGCGCTTTCAAAACTCGAAATGATGAAAATATTTTTACATTTAAAACGTGTTCAAATATCAATAGGTTGATACTGAAACTGAAAAACTAAACATAAGTAATTGTATGCATTCGGTCGATAATAAAATCAAAATTACAATATAAGAAAAAAGTTCAAAATCTACAGAAATATTATGAAAACGAAATACGCTATGTTGTTAAAAATATTATTTTTTATAGTTTTGATGAATAAACAGTTTTTTATTTTCTATCATGGCATCTCTGAAGTACAGATGTATCTTATGCATGAAGGTGGAAAAAGAATGCTCGTTTCCAGAAGCCAAAACTATTTTTAAAGGAAGTTTTGTTAATTAATTATTTTGATGTACGCACGTGAAAATGTCTTTTCTTTTTTGACAAATAAACTGTATGAACAATAATTGCGTTGCAGAGAGGAAACATTTCTGAAATCGTACATAACTTTTTTAATCGTACATATATATTTTTAAACTTTACTTATTCCACGGTATGTTCGTCTAATTTACACTAGATTGCGAATAGGGTATGTATCAGGATTAAAACTAGTTCGTATGATAAATTGTTATGGAATCCTCCAAAAGATTAATTCTGATTGCCTGAGCTATGAAACTTCCAAAAAGTAACGGAAAAGATTTCCTTCCATAAATAATGAGTTCGAAAATAGAATCGCTAACGTTAAGAACTTAAAATCAATTATAAAGTGCTATGAAGCTAACATATCAAAGCTAGTACTACCAGCATCAAGAGTCGTTTTCTTTTATCAAGTCGTAACTTGAAGAGACAGCTGATGTGCACCGTTTGAATTTTCTATGGTGATGTAGTGGCAGTGCGAACAGAAGATTAAGGAATTTTTCACAGCATACTTAGCAACGAACTTGTAAAGTACTACTAATAATATTTTGAGTAAAAAAAATTGTCGCTAATGAAAATCATCTTCAATCTTTTAATAACTCTCTAATATGATTCTAATTTGTAACACAAAAGAAATATGTCAGCTTTTTCTATTAGTATTAGTTAGTTCTTAGAATTAGTGTTAAAAAGAAAATGAAAACTGCAGTCAGAATAGTTTGGTAAACTTATTAAGTTTTTTAGTTGTCCTATAATTAGGCTTACTGCTTTATTTTAATTGATTGCAAATCTTGTTAAGATCTGCACTTTGAGTAAAAGAAATATATTATTCAATTGTTTATTTATGGTTTAAAGAGCGATCAAACATATTGCAAGCATCAGCACCATTTGCTTCAGAAACAGCCAACCTAATACAATTTCGGGCAAGAAACCCATGTTCTCAGTCGGTAGAACTTTTTAGGATTTTAAGTTATTTTAATCAAGCTACCAGATGTCGAATACAATTTTTGATGAATTTTATACTTTTTATAAAGGTTGTTATCATTATTTATAAGTTGCAAACATTATTTATAGCGTCAGTTTTTTATTATCAAATAATGATGCAAATTGTAATTTGTCATAATGAAGAACGTTGATGTCAAGGTGAAAAATAAATTATAAGCTTACTGGACACTTAAAAAGACCCAAAAAAGTTACCAGCATTTGCAAGAAATGAGATTTATTTTGTCTTAAAATAATAGAAAAAATCTTTTCAAAAGTACTCTAACTCTTCGAGTATATTTAATTTATATTTTTTTATATCTTTGCAATAATGAAGAGTGTATCTTACATCAAAGTGCTTGTTACGTTACGTATATACAGATGGAGAAATAATAGTTATGTTTCATCAATAAAGGTTCATAATTTTCTTTTTTAAGAAAAAATATGTACAGAAACTTACAGAACATTTGCTGCAGATGTATTAAGAGGACTGCGAAGTTAAATTTGGAAACTGATGCGAATTGTGAGGAAATCTGTCATTTGGTTATTTTGTCTTGCAGCCAGTTGTAATGTCAACTTATAATGCCTAAATGTACATAATAATGTTCGATGTCACAACCAGGCAAGTGAGTGATGCATTTAGTATCGTTAAGGAACATTCTATCAATAATCATATAGGATGGTAGTTGATAGGAGTTAACTCCCAGTGCCGTAACCTTCAGTTTTGGTAGTAAACAAGATGAATTGTTGCATTATCATGACTTTGTGCAAGCTGTATGAAATAACTAACTTTCTACATGAATCTACTACCTAAAGATACGATAAACTGTATACATAAACTATCTACATAAGCAAGATAAAGTTAGCAAATATTTTTTCAATTTTATTAGGCGATGGAAAAAGTGAATATTACGATTGCATTTAGTTGGTTTAGTATAACTTGTTATCGTGTTAAAGAACTTCAAGAACATATCTACAACATTTTAGCAACAAATAGCAATTTTTCTATTGCCTATGTTTTAGGGAGATTTTATTTTTATATTGTCTCTAAGATGAAGTGTGTTTTGTAGTTGTTTCTGAGAATATTATTTCAGACAATATCGAATTTCGATCTGTTAAAGAATATATAGCTAGAATTATTTATCAGTAATTGCAGTTAAAGTTTATAAACTACATTCCTTATTATTAATTAGTTTATTTGTGCTATTAACTGATTGATTATTGATTCAACATCGAAAGTTTCCAATGTTCTAAAAACAACTGTGAAGACTTAACCTGTAAATGTTAACCAATGGGTAACGAGAAACTGTTTCCCTTCCTAAGTATTTAATTTTTTATAAATATTGCATAATGTAGTTTTGTAACTTTTAGTTTCTTGAATATTACTGAAATAAATAATTTTGAGGGAAATGTAGAAATTCCAAAGGGAATGGAGATGATGTTGAGGGAAAAGTTTGTCAAACTACATTACTCCGGGTTGAAATAATTTAATATATGCAAATGTTACATAGGATTCATTATATTTATTTTCTTGAATCACAATTCAGTTTAAAAAACATTCTAGAAATAGCTTAATGCAGTATTTTTATGATTGTATCTTATGTAATTTTCGAAATTTAATGAGGGCATCTTATAACAGACCTCAAGTATAACTTAGTTCGTACCAAATCTTTTGATTCATAGTATGAAATAAAAAAAATCGAATTACAAGAATTATAAATAAATATTGAGAAATAAATACGATACATTCTTGTGACAAAGACAGATGTTCTGCTTTGTACGTCAGTTAAGGATAATATCATACAAACATATGTATATTTGTAGGAAGTAAGATACTGGAAACTGTTCGTTCTACTGTTCATATACAAGAATTAATATTAATATTAATTAATATTAGTCTTAAATAATTTACAAAACATACACACACACATGCATATGTATATATATATATATATATACACACATAAGATAAAGGGTATGTACAGAGATTTACAAAAGATAAATAAATTCAGCTGAAAAATGGTCCCAATAAAATCAGAATATAGAAGTATAATTTTTACTCTTTCTTGTTCCCAAGTGTCATTTCCCAATTGTTTATGCCTAAAGTAAGTGGAAAAGACATATTTTTCTCTTCAAACTTTGCTTTTGTAACTTGGGAACGTATAGCGAAAACATGATGGGAGACTATATTGGGGAGCTGATACGTAAAAGTGATTTACATTACAGTTGCAAATCTCGAAAAACTTCTCACTTCTAAAATTTTCTAATAACTTTAGTATAAATACATGTAAATCTTGATTCATATGTTTTTATTCAGACTTAACGTAAGCGAAAATATGCAAATTTGCCTGTTTTTACATAGAAAATAGGATAATTTTTAAATTTTAATATCCAGGTCACAAAAACAAAGTTTAAAGGGAATAATGGCAATTTTCTGTACTTTTACAACACAAGCAATTAAGAAATAACACATACCAGCCAGGAACAAAATTTGTGTTACATAGTGTTATTTGTAATGCTAGAAAAATCATTGCATTTTAAAAATGAAATACGGTCACGTTAGATAATAAGTAATACTTTTCAGCTTGATGTGTGAACAACAACTGATTATTTTATAAACAAATATTACGTATTTTTATACTCTTCGCATTAATATGCAGTATGATCTTGCACGTATTGTTATACATTTTTAATACTGATTTCTAACTTTCAACAATGCAGTAGGTACCTAAGTGCAAGATGAGAATATATTTAGGTTTAGCAGAAATTAAGTCTAGAGAACCAAAAAAGCGAAATTGCTACTTTTAAAGCAAAAACTTGCACATAAAATATACCCTGGAGGTTAATATGGAAAGAGTGCTACACCAAAAATAAAAATACAAATTACTCGAAGATTGTTTGGCTAAGATATCTAAGCAAAAGAGTCATAGACTACGAAAAGAATATAAATTTAATTTACCTTGGTAGTGGTGAAACAGTTGGTGCTCACATAAGAACACGATAAAGTAAATCTTCTGCCGTAACGACATGTACTCTAATTATCTCAATACACTAGAAATAGTGTTCCATTTACAGTGATGTTGAAACAAAGGAAACATTACTAAACCTCGTACTTGCTTTATTAGTAGATCACATGTTAACACCTATTCGTCATTCATATTTTGTATTAAAACAAACAATATAAAAGTACTCTTTATAACTGTAACTCTTTAACTTTAAAATATCTTTAATTTTTTGATACAAATGTTCGTAACACAGTCACACTCAATCATATTGTTTTCAAATTTTTGGCTTCGTACGTGTTTTTTTTTTTGTAAATGTTTCCTATTTGCTAAAAGGACCAAATTTTAAAATCTAAAGCAACTACTTCTTAGTGGCACAACAGCATATCTGCAGACTTAGAACGCGAGAATCATGGTTTTGATACACGTGGTGGGTAGAGCACTGATAGTCAACTCATTGTGTAGCTTTGCGCTTAATTACAAATAAACCAAAACAACGATTTCAAATCATAGTTATTTATTCCTATAAAGGCATATTATGTTCCCTAATTTATTCTTTGCTGAGTCCTGGACTTTCAGCATGTTAGAACACAAAATTTTTAATATTACCTCTTCATTTCCTTAAATAAGATTAAAGTCAGGGGTATATTTTAGTACCAAAACCGAACTGATTGAATTTAAAAGTAAGAATGGAAGTGAAAAATTTTTTGGAGCCAACCACTTTTTTTATTTTACTATTATCTCTTCTCTAAATGCACTGTATCCAAAAGTAAGACTTCTTACAATTCTGATACATTTGAACGGGATGATAATATTATCATGTCAACATGGTAGAAGTTTTCAATTTCAACTTTTAATGATTGGAAAGACTTATCTATAAGTTATCGGCTAAAAAAGTTCTGAATAAAGAAATTATTAAGGAAAGAAGTAAGCTGTCCATAGAAATGAAAAAAATATGACTACATTTAGGAAAGCTACCAAGAGCCAAACTTACGCCAAAACAGTATCCAAAGAAGTCATAGCTCCTAAAATCCCAAATCCAGTCTCCAATACAACCCATTAAAATTGACAAGAATGGTGGCGAATAACTTGATTAACTTAGCAGCATCTGAACTTTCATGGATGTTTCGTACTCCATTGACTTACGTCCAAATGAGGAGTATGTCTTCACAATACTAATCAGACATGCGCATTTCCAGATCCAGTTCGTTCTTTAAATGGTAGTCTGTTACCTTCTTGAACTTTTGGATCCCGGAAGAGGAGGGATGAGTAGTGTTCAGAAGAATGTGAAAATTATGTCCTGGCTTAAAGTACATAGAGATTTTCGTTTGTTGTGCAGATAAGAACTAGAATGCAGTAGGAATATTACATGTCTGCGAATTAAAGTGCTGGTTTATTTCTATTTGAAAGGTTGTTTGGTTTCAGGAGTGGCTTATGTTAAGTGGGTCAAAAACTGTGATGAGTTTATCATCATAACAACTCATACCTCTATGATATATAAGATATAGGAATTAAGTTATGTATCGAAATTGAAGATATGCAGTTGTCATATAGAAGAAAACGTTAATTATGCAACCTCATCAATATTATTAAGAAAGTGGTGGACGTCATTGCGACTTATTCTTAGCTGTCCTGTATGTCGGTTGTTTAAGTGTGTGAGAGTTTCGTTTTCTTGAAAACAACTCTCATGTGACTAAGGCGGACTGATGTACAAGTATAATTTCCAGGATGTGTTGAGTATAATTGTTTGATCTTTTTGTGTCATCTCTGTTGTTGAGATTGTTAGCACTTCGATTTACTTCAGACAAGTCTCTGATTTACTCTGTTACGTACTATGATTTCAAATAGCCAGAACTTTTAATTTTCATTAAGATATGTAAATATATTAGGATATTTGTCAACAAGATTGATGCATACAATTTTCTTTCTTAACACAAATATAATTTGATATACAAATAACAATACATTTTATAATAATAGTTGTTACAAATGCTGGTTTATATACAAGAGTTTTACAA
The DNA here is from genome assembly GCA_011833715.1 of Carcinoscorpius rotundicauda. Lineage (NCBI taxonomy): Eukaryota > Metazoa > Arthropoda > Merostomata > Xiphosura > Limulidae > Carcinoscorpius > Carcinoscorpius rotundicauda. The sequence continues at coordinate 38,962,540 of CM022399.1, forward strand.
ACTATACTGAATCTTCTATCTGGTCTAGAACTGGATATTTTATTGATGATCTACGTTCATGATGAACAAATTAACTCTGAGTTGATATTGTGACACCTCGCTTAAGTTTGCTAGCTGTTTTTTCTTGGCTAGCCTCACTCCGCTTACAAAATGACTTTTTACTGATGTAGATACTTAATGTTCCCATAGAAATGTTAACGTCCGAAGTTAATTCACTAAAGCTATAAAGTTCGAAATTTATAAACGTCAAATAGCTGCACTTTTTACTAAGCGTTTATCACAATTATAGCTTTCGAGGCCTGTAATATACTGACTGTAACAAAAAAATATATTCTGTTCTCTCTGTCGGTTTATATACTTTAAGGTTAGATTCTTGAATGTTAAAAAACATTCGAAGACATGTTAATGTGTTAACAAAACATATAATGTTGATCTTTGTTCTCTAGAATCTTCTACAAATTTAGAGAATAGGCGGGAATTGCGCAATTAATATACGTCATACGTACAAAACTAAAACAAACGTAGGTTTTAAAATAAATGTATAACAGTAAATCTGTTACAAAATGTGTTACTGGTTTGTCGAGGGAATTGAATGCAGTATCAGACAGATAAAAATCTGATAAAAGTTCTACAAGGCTAGTGTCTTCAACTTTTAGCCAACTAGAAACATAAGGGGCTGACAGAAAATTGGTTTGTTTATAAAATTAAATGTGATGCGAAAACCTTATAACCTGAGGCTTTGTCAGTTGCACAAAAATTTATACATGAAAAAACATTAAAGACGACGTAGCAAAGCAACATAGAAATACAGTAAATTTCATTTCACTCCAAATACAATAGTATAAATGCAAATTACACCAAATGTTGACTATACCTTCTGTGCATTTCAACAACGGGCTTTAGACAAGACAGAACGATGCAGATAGCAGCAAATTGAAATACCTTTGGTGTCGCGTATTACATAATTATTAATGTGTGTTATTTTTTCTCAAGTATTATAATTGAGTAGTTCCTAATGGTATTACGTGATAAACATATAGATCATTCAAAGTACAATTTATGTTTATTGTTTTCATAAATATATTCTTCGCGTGTACCAACTAGGAGAACTTAAGGTTGTATTATTCTCACACAATCTATACGTTTGTTTCTTTGCTTTTGAATTTCGCGCAAAGTTACACGAGTGCTATCTGCGCTAGCCGTTTGTAATTTAGCAGAGTAAGACGAGGAGGAAGGTAGCTAGTCATCACCACCCACCACCAACTCTTGAGATACTCTTTCATCAAAAAAGAGTTGGATTGACCGTAACATTATAACGCCCCCACAGCTAAAAGGGCGCGTATATTTGGCGCGATGCTGACTTGAACCCGCGACTCGCAGATTGGGAGTCAAACGCCTTAAACCACGTGGCTATGGCAGGCAATCTACATGTTTACGCTCACATTTGTTTTATGCCACCCATATGCCTGTATGCAATGTTGTTGTGTTCTTTCAGATGTTACTTTCTTCATCTGCTCATTGAATTCGTGTTTCAGAACATCGGTTTCTAAACAAAGCCAATTTATATTTGTGTTTAATTACCTATTCCTATCAAAGTATTCTTTTCCTTTTTTTTAAAAAAATAATATTTACTTTGCATTTACCTTACTGGTGAAAACAAATAAAGTTTCTACTTGACCTGTGAAATTAATCATGCGTTTTATTCTTCTAAAGATATTAAGTATGTTTTAAGGTTGAAGTAAAGTCATATTATACATAACGTTTGAACTATATAACAACCGCACTTTTGGTTTCTTTTGCTATTGCAACTAGTAAATGTGAGACGTCTGATTAAAGCCAATGGAAAAGATTATATTTGAATTATCTTTATGTCATTCGTTTTTGCTACGTTAAGAATCTGCACGATTATTGATTTTGCTTGATGGGAGATTAGAGTGTAAAGAGCAATACAGCATTATTTAGAAAAAATAAATAAGTTGTTGTTGTTGTTGTTGCTTAGAATTAAGCACAAAGCTACACAATGGGCTATCTGTACTCTGCCCACCACGGGTATCGAAACCCGGATTTTAGCGTGTAAGTCCGCAGACATACCGCTGAGCCATTGGGGGGGGCGATAAATAAGTAATCAAAATTTTAAACTGAACTGTGCTTTATAGTTAGTTTCATATTACTAATAATTAGATACAGCAACGTTCACAGCTGTAGAATTAAAAACGGTTTCCAAAATCCGTAGTTCACAAAAATGATTATATGAGTTTAAGTTCGTAAATTTCACACCGTATCCATCCAAATATTGTTTATTGAGGTGTGGTGGCTAGCTTAATATTTTGAAAACAACAACAACATGTCGTTTGTGTTACTTAAAAATTATAGGACTATTTGTTTTTCTGAATAACAACTTACTAATCTTTCTAATTTAGAAATATTATTATTGAAGTGCTATTTGATGATATATGATATTTATTCGAGTACTCTATAAACAAGTGTAAAATAAATAATATTTCTAAACGATTTTGTAGTGACTGATTTGTGAGTTTATTTAGGAAAGAAAGAATTAAAAATAATTTATATCCAAAATAAGTAAGATTTCTTCAGAATGATAGTTTTTTTAGAGTTCATTTATTGTGCAAAAGGACTTGCAAAGTGTGTCAACCCACACTTCAGGCTCTGCAAATTTTCAATGTGTAACATATAAAACCTCAAATACATGAAATTTTGTTATTTTGGCGAAGCTTCACGGGTTACTTGAACCTGTTTTAAGTCACTAATTATCATATAAAATTCATTTAATTTTAATAGCTGAATTTATCAGCAATATTACTGATTGTTGTAGGTACCTCTTTGTATTTACAGGCCTTCAATTTTTAATGCCACTCCCCTCCCAGTGGCACAGCGGAATGTCTGCGGACCTATAATGCTAGAAACTAGGTTTCAATACCTGTGGTAGATAGAGCACAGACAGCCAACTATGTAGCTTTGTGCTTAATTTGAAGACAAATAATTTTTTATTATTATTGGATCAGAAAATTACATAGCTAATTAATAACATATTACCTCAATTATAATAATAAAGAATATTTTGTTTTTACATTTTCAGAAATATATATAGTTGTATGGAACTACTGGTTGACATATAAATATAGTTTTAATAAGGTCTTTTTACTGTTATCGATATAACAATAGAGCTAACAAATTAAATATAAATGAAGAAAACGGTTTCGAAACGATGAATTGAAGCACCAGTGACTTCTTAGTAATTAAAGACGGAAAATGATATATGTGTAATTAAAACCTTATACAATATTAATTTCAAACATTAATGAAAATATATATTGTTAGCTTTTTAACTCTGTCAACGTTTTAACAAAAAACTAATAATTCTTGCGGAAGAGAAATTAGCCATGAAAGATACACAGAAATTATGAAGTGCTGGAGAGTAAAACGATAAAATCTACAAACCTATTGAAGCATCTTCAAGGGTTCCTAACTTTGTTGTTATGACTGTTGAATCATCATCATCACTGATGTTCTTTGGACCACCTAAAATAATAGTTCAAATTTTAGTCATGTTGGAGCATTTTAAATGTTATAACGATATCTTGCCACAATTGTTGATTTAGGTGGTTATTTAAAGCGTTTTACATTCAAAAGTTTGTTTGGTATCTGAGATAATGATTATTAAACGTTTGTACATTTGTGAAATCTGAACACTTATTTAAAGTTAGACAATAATTTCAATGACTCAGTGTTTTGATAACTATGACATTTTTACAATCACCTTTATTTTCATCCATTTATATCCTCTAGTAATATTAAAATATGTTATTTCTTTTTGGAATACGTAACTTTCTCCAAACCTTTATCATAAGTATCTTCTATCTGTGTCCAAGAATGCTCACGTAATATTACAACATGGAAAAAAGTAGTTTTTCTTAACCAAACGGATTTTATTGACAAATTTCCAATATATTGCTTTGAAGGAACTTCGCCTGGCTGGTCTTTCATGTTATTGAGATATTCTGAAAATGTGTAGGGAAGCTAAGGAGATGAGTTGCTGTTGCAGGTGTAGAGAACCACCTTTTGCACTCCAAGTGCTCAGTTCGCGAAGTGTTCTTGGGAATTAGATGTTTTTTCTAAGCTAAGAGGTTTAATTACAATTTAATACTATAACTTAGGAGAAATACTGTGTTACAAATAAAAATGTTTTACTAAATTCATAAAGAAAACAAAAAACAACTATTCCTTCAGAGACATTTTAGCGTATGAATGTAGTTTGATTGTTTTAGAGCAAAGCCACACAGTAGACTATCTGCTTTTTATCCACCGCCGGTAATCCAACACTATATTTTAGCGTTGCAAATCCTTCAACTTGCTGCTGTTACTGCTGACCCAGGGGAGAACTTGAGACATATGGACAGCTAACTCTAGGTTTTAATCTTATCGCTGGGGCCCGGCATGGCCAAGTGTGTTGCGGCATTCGACTCCTAATCCGAGGCGTTATAATATGACGGTCAATCCCACTATTTATTGGTAAAAGCGTAGCCAAAGAGTTGGCGGTGGGTGGTGATGACTAGCTGCCTTTCCTCTAGTCTTACACTGCTAAATTAGAGACGAATAGCAGAGATAGCTCTCGTGTAGCTTTGCCCAAAATTATAAACAATCATTGACCAAACAAACTCTGTAATCAAAGGTATAGAGGAGGGGAGGACTTGGAACTACTTATGACACAAATCTGCAATGCTTTTATTGCCTTGAAATTTTTAAATGTTTTATGGTAATTCCTGTATCAATTTATTTCACATCACATACAAATTTTTCACAAAACGTCTTTTGTACTTTTGTATAAATGACTCATTTTGACTGAAACCGGGTAATATTTCGTTATGCTTAAAAAATGTTGACAGGCAATGGTTATAGATTTCTCTAAACTAATCACGAGGTGAGAGTTTTAGCAATCGTTCTGGAACTCACGAGAAACAAACCACTAGTATATAATCACTTAACAAGGCGCATGAAGTGACATTTCTGGATAGTATTTGTTTGTACGTGCAGTTTGAGAATATTTATTCATCACTATGGCAACAAAAGGTTGTGAAAAATGATCCAAATCCTGATTTTAGGATTGTAAATCTGTCGACTTATCGCTGTACTAGCTGGGGATCGTTGTGATGTTAAGAAACCAGCTGATACTTAGAACGTAACTTAGATTTTTATCCCTTGTTGTTTCCATTTTAGGATTTTTAATATAATATGCATCATTGAAAAAATATTAAACTAAGCTACTTTAGTGGTTTGAAACACAGAGAACAGTTTTGTGCGTCTGAATTTCCTAATGTTTTAAACTGAATTGCACTCACTTTATACAGTTATGTGATAATTAGGTTTCAATAGTTTACCATCGAGGGAAGTTAAGATAAAAGAAAAATGAAACAAGAATAGTAATTTACTATTTTAAATTTAACTCTCGAAAAAACAAGTTAAACATATTTGCTTTACAAGCAAAATGGGATTACTTTCATCAAATTAGTTAACTAATAAAAGTTTTTAAGGATGTGTTAAGAAAATTAGATTAAAATTGGCTAAAATGAGACGAGTCACAATGTTTTGTGTGGTAATTGTATCATTTGTTACTTGTAATAAATATTCTTAAAAACACCCGTGTTGTTTTGCTTTGCTAGGACTACAATACACTTTAATTAAGGAAAAACGTTCGCTTTCCTTTTCATGAGTAATAAAATCTCGAATGAAAAGGACAAGAAAGTTAACATTAAATTCCCACTGTTTTTATTATTTATCATGTCAGTCAAGTATCAGTGTTGGAGTATCACTCATAAATTACACAGTTTCGTTGCAATGAATAAATTGTGAAAGTTCCTTTTTTTATTATTTTCATGGATCATGTAACTGTTATAGCTGGTTCAAAGGCTGTATATGTGTGTATATGTTTGTGAAATTGAAATAATACGTGTATTTGCGAGTAAATGAGAAACCCCAAGTGTTTAATGAAACTTTCAATAAGAATAACTTTGTTATAAGTTGAAGGAATTACTTAGATGGTTTGTTTATTTGATTCTTTAGAATTAAGCAGGAAGCTACAAAATGGGCTATTCGGTTTTAAACGATGTGAGTCAGCAGACATACCGCTGTGCCACTGGGGGGCTAATTGTTTGTTTTTGAATTGCGCTATCTGTGCTAGCCGTCCCTAATTTAGCAGTGTAAGACTGGAGGGATGGCAGCTAGTCATCATCACCTACCGCCAACTCTTAGGCTACTCTTTTACCAACGAATAGTGGGATTGACCGTAACATTGTACGCCCCCACGGCTGGGAGGGCGAGCATGTTTAGAGTGATGGGGATTCGATACAAATACTTAATACTCCGAGTAAATTAATAAATTTTTCTGTGTGAATTCCAATTCTTTTTGCTGATTCACACTTTTAATTTTGTTGGACATATTTGACATTCGAATGTTAGTCGTGTTCTCTCTTACATGCATTGAACATATAAGATACTTGTAATTTCAGATCATCAAAATACCTTTTATTCATAAAGTTACTAATATGAATAATGAAACGTGTATGTTAAGTGGGTTTTACCCATCGTTCACCAGTGAGAATTAAATAATATTAAGAAGCAACTTACCTTCAGACGGTGTAACGATACGACTAAAAAAGGATTCGCTTGTTGTTGTTGTTGTTGTCGTCGTCGTCTGCTGTAATTCTAGAGATTAACAGAATTATATAAGTAATTTGAGATCCAATAACTTACACCGCAGTTTTTAAAAACAAAATATGTGTGAAGTATAAGGGTTAATAAGAGTTTTTAAATTAAAGAAGTTTAGATGCTACATTGAACCATAATAACTTTATCAACAAACAATATCAAGTAATTTTAGCATGCTTATATAAATAATATGCACTACGGTTTCTACCTTTTTTCTTTTTTTAATCAAATTATGTTTTCCAAAGAAAGCAGTGTTCCTTTAATTTTACCAAACCTATTGATTTATCTGCTATGCCTTAATTCCTATATAATGTAGCACGTCAATCTAGGAATTTTGGCCACTGCTGAAATTACCTCATTTGTTATGCCTTATCCCTCCAAGTGGCACAGCGGCATGTCTGTGGGACTTACAACGCCAGGAACCAAGTTTCGATACCCGTAGTGAGTAGAGCACAGTTAATATATTACTCTCCTTACACTTAACTTCAAACAATGTCATGCCTTAATTCGTTTGTAACTGTGTAGGTTTCTACAATATACTCGTTTAGAAATTTGATATTAAGTTTAATATTAATAGATACCCTTGAAAACTACGGGTTATGAACACAATTTGTTTAAATCTAAGTCAATGGGCATTATCATTATTTACGCAGTTTTAAATTATGTTCTCGTATATATATATAGAGAGAGAGAGACGAAATCATTCAAACACAATTATGTAGTTAACAAATCCAATTCGTTAGAAACTAATTATCAACAAGCCTAATATTTGTTTGTTGGATTTATAATGGTAAATAAAAATGTGTTTTCAGATTATGTGACTGTTTGGGGTGGGAAGTACTTTTTGGAACATAATGCATGTAGACTAAATAAAGTGCTTAATAGTTTAATATCTGGTATTGTACCATGCCTCCTTGTATGCGGCAGGAATCCTTGAAATCCTTTTAACACTTCTGAATCTGGGAAAGATAACTAAACGGAATATGATAGCACTGGTACAACCAATATTTACTAATATTGGTTGTTTAATGTCAATCTTGTCCATAGTTGTTCGAGGGCTACATGTCTTAGCCGTGTCTAATTTTAAAGTTATAAACTAGAAGAAAGACAACCAGTATATAACATTCATTGTTAACCAATGGGCTGTTCTTCTTATATCACACCTACGGCGTTAAAGTACGAAGTGCGATTTTTTTGCAGTAAAAAAGTGTTTTGAATTTAACACTTAGCTACTTGAGGGTTATCTGCGCTAGCCGTTCCTGAGTTAGCAGTGAAAGATTATAGGAAAGACAGTTATTCATCAACGTCCTCCGCTAACTCTTAGACTACTCTTTTACCAATGAACAGTGGGATTGACTGTAACTTTATAACGCCCCCACGGCTGAATGGATTAGCATGTTTGGTGGGACGGAGATTTGAACTCGCGACCCTCAAATTATGAATCAAGCACCCTAACCACCTGGTCAACTGGGCCATTGCATTAAAGGGGTACAAACCATATAACCTTGGATCCGCAGTCCAACACGTTAATTATTGGACGTTACAATCCCCCAAACTAATAATATGACAATAATACAATATTGTTTTAATCTATATTTTAGGACGTAAATGAAAAGTTAGTGGATAAACATGTTTTGTGAAATAATGGTCAGGTTTTTTTATTTACCAAGAAGTTCTTTGTTCAAGTGTTCACCCTACGTAGTTGAAATAAATACTTGTGATAGAAGACCATGATTACGTAAATTGAAAAGTACTCTGTAAGTCCGAAAAAAACTTTTTGTTTGTATTTTTATTGCGTATGTTGCTCTTGAAGAAGGCTATTGTGTGTGTGTTCTTATATCAAAGCCACATCTGGCTATCTGCTATGCCCACTGAGGGAAATCGAACTCCTTATTCTAGCGTTGTAAGTCTAAAGACTTACCACTGTCCCTCTGAGGGACAAAAATACGAGACATGATCTGAAAAGTATACAGTATAGATAAATAACATAGAAAATCTAATATAAGAATTATAACCGAAAAAAAAACGTTTGGAAAAAATTTAAAGGGATGGGGTATTTTTAAAGCTAGAAAACTTATTTTCGTTTTTGTAAAAAGTAAGTATGAGAACTGAATGTGAAATACACAAAGTTATATGTAGTACATAAAAACACAATTCATAACTTTATGAACAGAGTTACAGTTGATGATTAGAATAAAAGACATTAAACATTTTATATAAAAAGGTAATTGTAGTAAATTTTACAATTCATCCAGATGCGTTTCCGTATTATAAACTTTTTCAATGCACCCGTAAAGACCGCTTATACTGTTTCTCAATAAATGTTGTCCTAATATCAAATGAAATCAATTGATGTTAGAGTAGAAAGCTACTTAGAATATATAATGTAAACTTGTTTAGTCATAAACTGATAATTTAAATAAGTAGTTGGCTTGAGTTATGTTATCACAAAAACCTAATATTTTCATGATAGGTTACATTTAGCGTTTAGTTTAGTGGACTTATCCAAGCAATTCACTCATACTTCCAAAAGCTGGACTTGTTCTAAATAACTCTATTTCTATCGAACAGAGAGTAAACAGTTGTAGATACTCTTTTAAGAAAGTGCTATATATTTCAAAACTCAACAAGAACTAAGTTTCTTTTCATATTTATCATCACGTATGAATGGTCTGGTTTGTATGAATTTCGCGCAAAACTACACGAGAGCTATCTGCGCTAGTCGTCCATAATTTAGCAGTGTAGGACTAGAGGGAAGGGAGCTAGTCATCACCACCCATCGCCAACTTTTGGGCTACTCTTTTACCAACAAATAGTGGGATTGACCGTAACATTATAGCACCTCCACGGCTGAAAAGGTGAGCATGTTTGGTGTGACGGAGATTCGAAGCTGCGACCCTCAGATTACGAATCGAGTGCTTTAACCACCTGGCCATGCCGGGCATTATGTATGAATGGATTTAGAACTGGTATCTGTAATAGAAACTTAATGCGTTTGTTTGTTGAAATTTGTTTAATGTTACAGTGAGGGCTACCTGTGATAACCGTCTTGAATTTTGAGTAGTTTGGTAGCTGTTAAGCACATGAGTTGTCTGTACTGTACCTGAACTGGGAATCGAAACTCTAGTAAGGTTACAGAGTTATCGTTGAGATACTGAGGCCCATAATTTTGAAATTAAATGATAGATCATTTAATGGGTTTAATGAAAGTTTAACATTTAACTGAAAACTGTCTACTTGATACTGAAAATTAACTAGCCATATCAGAAATAATTAGATACTGTTTGTTTGTTTTTAAGTACAAACCTGCCCCCTCCCAGTGGCTCAGCGGTATATCTGCGGACTTACACGCTAAAATCCGGGTTTCGATACCCGTGGTGGGCAGAGCACAGATAGCCCATTGTGTAGCTTTGTGCTTAATTCAAAACAACAACAACTAAGTACAAACCTACATCCTGGGCGATCTACGCTTTGCCTACCGCCGGTATCAATCCCCGATATTTAGTATTGTAGTTCCTTCAGTCTTACCACTGATCCACTGGATGGGCGGATGGGGCTTGGATTGTTAAAGGTTGTTGTTGTTGTTTTGAATTAAGCACAAAGCTACACAATGGGCAAAATGTGTTCTGTCCACCACTGGTATCGAAATATGGTTTTTAGCATTGTAAGTCCACAGACATACCGCTGAGCCACTGGGGGATATTATTAAAAGATATAGAAAACTTGAATAAAATCTTAACACAAGTAGCAGTAAGACATGGTTATCATGATATTTTTCTGAATATTTTTTCTATCTAATTATGTTTAATACTTTGGCCGGATACCTTTAAAAACAGAAAGTATATCAAATGCTGGTCCGGCATTACAAGTGTTTAGGGCGCTCGACTCGTAATACAAGAGTCTCGGTTTCAAATCCCCGTTACACCAAGCATACTCACTCTTTCAGCCGTGGGGTGTTATTATATGATGGTCGATACCAGTAATCGTTGATAAAGGTGTAGCCTACGATTTGGTGGTGAGCGGTCGTGATTTTCATCATCTAGTCTTACACTGCTAAATTAGGGGCAGCTGGAACATATAACCCTCGTGTAATTTAGCGCAAAATTTGAAAAACAAAAAACAAATAGAGAAAACACAAAATACTTTTCCTTTATTTATGGTTAAGTTTGATTTTGGTTTGCTTTAAGGTAATTAGTTGTGTATAAAAATATATTTAGTCATGTGAAGGCTTCTCATGAACTTTCAAGTGTTGAACTGATTAAATAAAAATGTTCGATACAGTTTTAGAAGTATGTTTTACATGAGTACAACATTCTTCAATTTTGGATAACAAATGATTAAACTGAATTAAGATGAAATGAAATATATTTTGAAACTTCCTATTAATTGTTAAGTAGGAATGAAAAAAATGAACTCGTAGCTAATAAATATCACAGTACATTATAATTCAATGATCCATTTAAATTTTTATAAAGACGTTTCTGTCAGTCATTCTGAAGAATAGAGGTAAATTTTACAACTTTTTAATGAATTAACAAACCATATAAATAGATTTCCGCTACAGCTATTCCTACGAGATTTTTAGCCAAACACTTATAAACTCCTAGGTCAATTTTTTGAAGGTTATGGATCCTAAGAATGCCTTCAATCTTGTTTTCCTCTGCAGGACGCACTCTGATGTCATATTTCTTTCCTGAGTTGAGACCAGTTCCGTTTCCCTTAACCCAGTAGATACGAGAAGAAGGAAATGAATCAATTACGCATGTCAAGACAGCAGTTGTTTTCAGTTCAGCCCCAAGGTATCCACTAGGGACAGTTATTGCTGGTGAGTCTAAAATAATATTGTTATTCACATTTACATATTCCTGCTATGCCAATAAAGATGTAAAAACAATTAAAAACAAAAGCTTAACTAGTCTGAACACAAATAAATGTGATGTCTTATTTAAATTCTGATTTAAGTTTATTTGTGGTAAGATTTCGTTTGTTTGTTTCTAATTAAGAACAAATCTACTTAACGGACTATGTTTGATCTGTCCACCATTGTATCGAAACATGGTTTCTAGTCTGAAAGCCACACTCCTGTGCCACTGAGGGGCGAGTCTTAATTTAATGATTATATAAATATGTTAAAGATTTCTATCCTTTTTACCTAAATTAATTTAGGTTACTGTACGGCGCATTAAAAAAGGAATTAAAAAGCGCAATGCTCCAAAATGGGATATCTGGACTTTGTTCATCGGATGAATCGAACCACGAATTTTAACGCCATAAATTATCAAACTGATCGCTAAGCCAACGGGAAGATTTGTCAAGTGCAATAAATCTTGTTGAATAACTGCATCACAGTGGATCTTAATCGTTATTGTTGTACCTAAAATTTTCACGCAGAGCTCTCTATAATCTTTGAAGGAGACTAGAAGAAACGTAGTCAATCGCCATCTATTGAATTATTCTTACTAGAACAGTGTGATTTAACAGTCGTTTTATGGAACACACACATATTTTCAAAGGTTGTTGTAACTTTTCTTCGGAAACGAGTATAGAGCTATAAGTTACCGAATTACCAGTTAGCATCAGGATAACAAATTTTATGTTATCTACTCGTAGTAATATTATTCAACCATAAAACCTGATAATTTTAGGAGAAAATTTTAATAAAAATATCTACATTTTGTCGATCTGGTCCCTCAGCAGTTCAATAAGTTTGAAGGCTTATAACATTAAAAACCGGATATTTTTATTGGTAGTCGGCACAGTAAAAAATTTCCATGTGTAACTTTGTGCTTAATAACAAACACACAAACAAAAACCCTTATAAACTCTGCCACATTGAGATAGTATAACATATAGTACTGATATTGAGATATTAACACAAGATACGCTATTATAAAGGGTTAATTATGTACTCGATTCCAGTGTTAAAATGTCTTCCACCTATAAAATTGAATTACAACACATTTCCGGTCACTCAATAGTGCAATATCACCTGGATGGAAATTGGCTCTAGGATATATGCTTGAGGAAAAATATTCCAATAGCAAATTGTTAAATGTTGTAGAAAGACACATTATTAGTTGGTTGACAGTCTTCAGAGCTCTTTATGAAATTAGAAAAATTAGTACAGCAGAGCGTTTATAACAGCAATGAATACTAAAAGTACATCAAAAGTCAGTCCGGGTCATAACCCTTATCACTAAAGTAAAGACTACCATTAGGAATAAAAAGCTTTCCAACAAAAAAAACATTGCAAAGAAGACGAACGTATCTTATGGAACAACTGACAAAACGATAAACATTAGATTTCAAGTTGACAAAGGTTCACAAGTTTCCATTTACTTCTCGAAATTAACAGTTGTCTTCCTAAAAAAAGATAATCGAAGTAAATAAAATCAAGTACAACTACTCGACTATATACAATACATATGTAACGGATTTACTATTATGCATTTATTTTAATGTTGATGTATGTTTTAGTTTAGTTTTGTATTTTTTTATAGCAAAGCCACAGCGGGCTATCTGCTGAGCCCACCCAGGGGATTCGAACCCCCTAGTTAAGCGATGTAAATCCGAAGACATACCGCTGTACTAGCGGAGAACATGTTTTAGTTAAATATATATTCAGAAATACATGCAACTTATGCTGTTAAATATGTGTTACGGAATTAACACCTATTCTCTAAAATTGTTCCTCCAGTGGCACTGTGGTAATTATGCGGACTTACACCACTAGAAACTAGGTTTCGATATTCGTAGTAAGCAGAGAACAGATAGCACATTAAGTAACTTTGTGCTTAATTCCAAACAAACAATCAATCAAACCTATTATCTAAATTTGTAGAATATTCTCAAGTGTAAGAACTTTGCTTTAAAGTTTATAAACCGACACGCTTAGAGATAGTTTAATATTGTTGGTTTGTTATATTTAGTATAATTTAAACCTTGGACGCTGTAACTGTGATAAACACTTAGTAAGTGGAAAAACTCCAGTTATATGATCAGGAATATTTATCGATTTCAAACATCACAAATCGTTTAACTTGAGGCGTTAGTATTAGATATTTTCGTCAGGAAAAACTCACGTGTGAAAAGGCTAGCTAGCTTTCCGTCAAGTGAAGTGTACCTGTGTATCAACTTAGAATTAATTCGCTCGTCGTAAACCGTCGATAAAATATTCAATATCAAACCAAATAGAAGACTCAGTTTTGTTTGTATACAAAACATTTTGTACATAAAATATTATTTATAATATCCATTATTTCCAATCGTAATGCTGGTTATATATCAAAATACGTTTGTGTTAAGAAAGAAAATTGTGGTTTGGTTTATTTTGAATTTTGCGCAAATCTATTTGAGAGCTATCTGTGCTAGCTGTCCCTAATTTGGCAGTGTGAGACTAGAGGGAAGGCAGCTAGTCATCACCATCCACCGCTAACTCTTAGGCTACTCTTTTACCAATGAACAGTGGGATTAACCATAACATTATAACGCCCCTACGGCTGTAAAAGCAAGCATGTTTGGTGTGACTGGGATTCGAAACCGTAACTCTCATATAACGAGTCGAGTGCCTTAACCACCTGGCCAGGCTGGGGCAAGAAAATTGTGTATTAATCTTGTTGGCAATTAAACAGAGACTCGTATGAGATGAATTATAATATGTAACACATGTGATTCGAACGAATATACTTTTGTGCTTTTAGAAGTTTGTTACACTGGAAATAGCACTTCCGAGCTGTTAAATGTACACGACTGTTTCAGTTTATGTTTAATGTGAGCATTATCGTTTATGTTGCACGGGTGTACCATTTCGTATTTTTAGAAACGATATTATGGTAAGTGTATTTACGTAACTGTTTATGAATTGAAGGTTGTGACGCTCTATTGTTATGAATTAGGGAATATTTACAATAGTGAGATTATTGCTTTGTGTTGCTAAACCTTTTTAAGTTTTTCGTTGGTTAACTTGAGTATTATTGCATTAGATTATGTAGCATTCTTGGAGAGTTCTAAACTTCTGCTCGATTATAAATACACCTCAAAAATATTTATCGAATAAAACAATTTGTCTTTTCAGTTGTGTTCTAAAGTAACTGAACAAACCTGTGTGGATTTTAACGAAACGAAAACAATTAATTACAGCTCTGAACACAACCGTAAAAGCCTACATTTTAACAAACATTTGTATATAAGTGTGACTTGTTGTTAACATTTTATTTTTAAAGAAGTGTATTGTGTTGCTGTTTGTTTATAGTTGAACGTTATTGCAAACAAATCACAAATATCAACTGTAAAGAATCCGGCCCTACAAAACTTGACAGTGGCGAGACAGCCAGGATCTGTAATAGTAAATGGCAATAGAAGAGAAAAAGGAACAACAGTGGCAAAGAGGTTTATATACACACAGTTGCACAGGTGGTGAAAATATTGTATAGCTAACAATCATACTATATGTTAAAATTAATTGATTTTGAAAAGTTAATGAAGAGGGATTAATGATTTGGTCTCAAAGATAACAATCTATGTCAACTTGTTAAACAGCAAAAAACTTGAGAGAATAGAGCATCAACAGAAAAGAGAGGAAAACAGAGGTAGAGAAGAAAGAGAAATACTGAAAAAATAAAAAAAGTAGTGTAAGAATAAAACAAAGCTCATAAAAAGAAGAAAAGGGGGATAGAGGAGAGACTGGAAATCGTGAGAATAAGAACACAAATTTAGACCACCAATCTTACCTAACAGAAAGACAGAGAACACAAAAGTTACAGTGAGGTCAGAACCAGCCTAACCAAGCTGTCTAAATTTGATGAACAGAAAAGTGATATGAATACTTTTCTGTGGAGGTATGAAAGACTCACCTAAAGCTCGAAGTGGAACAGAGACAACTAGCCAGTCTATCTCAGACCCCTTTTTATAGGAAAACCTTTAACAAGCAAGTTTAAGAATAATTCCTTAAAGTCCAGTCCAGGAATGGCTGATCAGAAGAAGGACATGACCAAAGGTTAAAGATGTAAGAAACAAATGAAAGAAGAAATGCTATGCTTTTCATAAAATAGAGAACATTGCGAGTGAGTGAAAGCCTGTCGTCAATAATCATCAGCAGAAATGTCTATATACAGTAGGTGGAGCTACCAACAAAGATGGTGCTGGTAAGAAACAAGAAAAGAATGAATGTCACCATGGGTGCTGCTTTGAGAAGAATCAGAACAGAGACGACTTGTGAGATTGATCACAAGAAAAAAAGTGCTATCATCATAATAATATGTTATATGATTGATTATCACCTAAAGTGAGCAAATAAATCAAAAATGCTAGTGATAATTGAAGCATGTGACAAACATCAAGAGGTGCCAATGAAACACAACATGCCAACAGGTGAACGTTATGTTAAGGACAAGAAAGTGAAGGTCCTACAAGATACTAGGTGCAGCAGTGAGAACCAGTTTAGGTACATTTGTATAGACTGATTGATGGAACAGTAAGAAAGTTTCCTATAACAAGAATAAAGATGTGGGAGACCTGAGACCATGTGACCATCTATGATTTGGTGATTGGCAGGTAGTTGAAGTTAAGAATAACTAAGAAAAAGACTAACAATACATCTGTAATCACCACTTGAGCTCAAGAGAAGAAAAGCAAGTAAGGCATCAAGCCTTTGCTAGTCTCGAAGGGTGACATTGAGAAAGTAGATTAATAAGAGAATGAAGCACAAACGAAATACTTCTTATTGCAGAAGTTCTGTGACAGTACCTGGGAGAAAGTCGGGCACAAGACCAAGGGAAAAGGGACCTACAGGATAGGAGACCAGAAGGGAGGGCTATACCATATCTATAAAAGTAGGTCTACAGAAAAATTAAACAAATTATAGTAGTACCAAGAGAATACCGGAATCATGTGATGAAATTTGCTCATGAGTCAATTGTGGGAGCAAAGAAGATGGCAGACAGAAGCAATAGCAGTGATCAGTGATGTCGAGAAAACCCACTTGTAGGGAAAAATATATTTTAGCCGTTTTTACATATATATAGAAGCAATAGCAACTTCCATTTTCTGAAGGTCATCAAAGATGAGATCAGATTTTGCAGGCCCTGTGACATTTATCAAAGGAGAGTACCTAGAGCGACGGTGGCAAATGTGCTTCTGGGTGAGATGACTCTTATAAAAGAGCCATTCACAAGAGTAACAGAAGATTTCATCTGACTACTAGCAACTGTTTATGACAAGGGCAACTAGTACGTGCTGTCAGAAGCTGATTGTGCAACATGTTACCCAGAAGCCAAAGCACTACTGAAGATAGAAATGGAGAGAGAGGCCTACCTGAAAGTGTTTTGCAGAGCACGTTTTCCAAAAGCAATCTTAAGTGACAGAGGGATTCAGTTTACTTAAGAACTGATTCATGAGATATTCAGATATATTAGTCCTAGACAACTCTCTGCCATCCTATAAAACCTTAAGTATAATGTAGTTTGTTAGAGAGTTAATGAAGTATTAAGAAGCATGCTGAAAACATGTTAGGAGACACCACGTATCTGTGATAAGTACTTACAGGCAATATCATTTGTTTATCAAGAAGTCTCTTAAGAGAGTACAGGATTTTCACCATTCGAGTTCCAGTATAAAATAAACTTATAAGACCAAAATTAGATATCGAAAGAACTGTGGACAGGAATTAAAAAATTAGAAGTGAGGAACACATATCAGTATGTGTTAGATCTTAGATAATTTTTGAAGGAGAACTGCTAGGTATTAGAAGGGGCTTGTATGCACCTCAAGTTAGCCAGAATTACTTTTATGAAAAGAAGATTAAGAATCGACATTTTAAGATTAGACAGAAGGCCCAAGCTTTGTAACAGTGGAAAACGTTTCTGAAATGCAGGAAGTGGTAAAAAGAATGGACTACAATGTAAAAATTGCTAGGAAGACCAAGATATACCACGCCAACCTATTGAAGAAGTTTAGTATTTCAAGAAAAAAGAAAGGTTAATAGGTAAAGCAAATGTGGCACAGATGTACATTGTAGGTGTGGTTGTTGTAGATATAAAGCCAGAAGACAGCAAAATTTGTCATAGAAGATGAATACCTATTAGGGCTAAGACCATGGAGTGCAGATGGATCTAAGATCATGGGATGTAGATATGATGTACAGACCTATTCGTATGGCACTGGGGGAGAACAATCATGGAAGAAATCAAGTTAATCTACATACAAAATGGATCAACTCTGCAGATCAAGCAGCAAGTCAGATTCCTCCTGGTATTCATGAGATACTATAGAAAACTCATACTAAACTATGTTGAAGTGGCTGCACTACTTACTGACATGAAATATAAAGACCAGCCGTACAAGGTGAGCTGGGAATAATCACAGCAAATCATATTCCAGAAATTGAAGTTGAAGTCAGAAAGTTCACTAATCCTTAGAGTGTTAGACTTTAATAAACCACTCATTGTTCAGACTGACGCATCAGATGTTGGAATTGGAGCAGTATTTCTGCAAGAACATGAATATGGACTGTTTCTTGTATGATATATAAAAACTGTTGAATAGAGAAAATAAATAATCTGTGATTGAATGAGAGTCTGATCATCATAAATTACTACCCATAAATTCCAGAATTACTGTTTTGGAAGAAGCTTATCATCCAGACAGATCTTTAACCTTTTGAATACACCCATATTTGCAAAATCGACAGTGCTAGAATTATGAAATGGATGTTATACATCCAGAACTCCTGGTTCTACATTGAGGTTATCAAAAGGACTGCAAATATTGGTGAAGATTGTATGAATAGACCTTAAGCATGAACTGAAAACAGTCTTTTTATAATATAAAAATGTTTTCAATATCTTTGAAGAGGGTTTATTGCTAAATATTCACTACTGTATCCTTTTGAGAATAATATGAGTATTATGATTTACATTGTTAAATTGTGTGGATATCATACTTAGTTATTTTTAGAAGTGATATTTTATGGTGAGTTTGTTTACATAGCTGATATGAATCATACTTTGTGTAGTACAATTGTTATTCCTGAGTGATTGTTTAAAATAATAAATTATTGCATCATGCTGCTAGAAATTTCTAAATTTCTTATAGGCTTAACTGAGTATTGTTACACGGATATCTAGTATTGCATGGATTGTTTTTAACTGCTGTTAGAGTATAAATACGCGTTGAAGAATCATTATTGAGCTCTAGCTATAGACTGTGTGATCGTGAGTTTATCGATAAAGAGTATGTAGAGGAAATTTCTATATTGAGTTTATCATAGACTGCATTGTAATAACAGAGTTAGAGGAATAATTCCCCTTGTCAATTGTGCTTTAAAGTAATTGCATTAACCTGTATGGATTTTGACACGTATTCAAAGCTCTGGATACAACTTCTGTTACCAACAACCTAAAAAAGCATATGTATATACGTTTGATTTGTTTCTAATATATTGTTTTAAAACAAGCAAAGTGTGTTCCTGTTTGTTTATATTTGAAATTTGACACTAACAAGTCATGAACATCTATTCTAAGGAATCTGGCCTACGAAACCTGACACAAGTAATAATGCTTAATCAAGGTCATCAGTCCAATACGATCGAAACATGGAGGATGCAGAAAATAATTTCAAGAGCAACATGGAAAACGAAACATCATCTTATAGCTATTGATTATACTTAAAATACGAAGTTGATATACAGTATATACGTAGAATATCAACAATATTTTAAAGTATTAAAAATTAAATTAAGTATTTAAAGTATTAAGTATTTTAAAAATTAAAAAAAGTATTAAACCATTACTTGGATTTAGCAGAAGAAAAGAAAACATTATATATGTGAAAACGGCAGTTATGGATTGAAAAATACTTTATGTAGAGGAGCAAACAACGTTTCGACCTTCTTCGGTCATCGTCAAGTTCAGAAAGAAAGAAAGAAGTAACTTACCGATAGCTGACCAAATGTTTGAAGGGGTTGTGTAATTGAGAGTAGGAATGTGGAGGGCGTGCTTAAATATTGGATTATATTTATTGATATAGGTATAAAGGTGCTCCTTTGTATTGGTTTATTTTGAGCTTAAGTTGTTGTATAAGTAAAGCTTTTTAATTTTGCATTTGTCTGTGTTAGTTTCTTTATTTAGCATTTGGGTGGTCTCTATGGTTATGTTGTGTTTACTTGATCTGCAGTGTTCGAAAACGTTGTGAAAGTGATTTTTGTGTTCTTTGAATCTGGTTTCCATTTTTCTACTTGTTTCTCCAACATAGAAGTCGTGGCAGTTATCACATTGTATTTTATAAATAATGTTGGTGTGGTGTTTGTCAGTGTAGTTCTTACATAGTATAGACCTTAGTTTTGTGCCTGGTTTTTGAATAAATTTAGTATTAACTGGAATGTTATATTTTGTTACTAGTTTTTGCCAAATATTGGTTATTTGTTTGCTGATGTCAGGAATATAGTATATGGTTTCGTGATTTTCTGATTCGTGAGATATATTTACTTTTGTTGGTTGGCTTTTCTTTCTGTCTAGGTGTGTGCGTATAATGTTTTCTACGGTTTGTGGAGGAAACTTATTGCTGTTGATGAAGTATTGTTTTATTTTGTCTCGTTTGTCGTTAATTTTATCTGGTGAGCATAATTTTATGGAAGTGTTTATTTGGTTTCTTAGTATGTTGAGTTTTTGTTTTGTTTCACGTGCTCCCAAGGAATGTATAGTCCAGTATGGGTGATTTTTTGGTGAATTTCTGTTTTAAATTGTTTTTCGATTTTTGTAATTTTGAGATTAAGAAATAATATTTGATTGCTTTCTTCCTGTTCACATTCGAAGTTAATGCTGGGATATATAGAGTTAATGTGATTGAAAAAATTAAGTGTGTGTTCTGTAGATGTAAATCCCGCATCGGTACATATCTATATCAGTATAGTGGTGAATGTAATGCTGTGTCAATCGCTTGTGTCATAAAAATATTGGCTAGAACTGGTGATACTGGGTTGCCCATGCTTAGGCAATTTGTTTGCATATATATTTGTGGTTGTTGAACATGAAATTTGTCCTTATCGTGGTGAATTCTATGAGGGTTGAGAACATTGAATTATTATTTAAAAGATAAACAACTTTTTAGTTTGTAGAAAAGAATTTAAAAAGTTGGAAGATGTGAGTACAGAATCACAGGGAATAGAAGAGGAATTAGGATCTTTAATCTGAATGGCATCTTATGTGTATACGAACTGCATAGTCATGTCAGAACCCGTACGATTCCGGTGTAATAGTTCCTGATTTTGAATTACTGACCAGAGAAAGAGCTACAATTAAACAGTACTCACCATCAAAAGACTCTTTAATGTTAATCTTGGATTAACTTACTTTCATAACTCGTCTCAACTGAAAGTGTGAAACCTATTTAGTGAAATGACTTCTCGAACATAGACCATTTGGTTCGTAGTTCGACACGTTAATTGCGATGTAGCGTACTTTGGAAAACGCGTGGTATAACATGGGGGCTAGAATGCTCGATTCAAAATTTGCTGGTTGCAATTTTGAATCTCTGTCATCGTACATGCTTGCCCTATTAGCTGTGAGGGCGTTATAATCAGAAGCAACCTTAGTCTTTTCATAATCCCTGGCAAAATTTAGTAAATGAGCCCAATAATAATAAGAAAACTCAGAAGCAGATTAAAAGGCATATCACTGGAGGCCCTTGCATGCGTGGAGACCCCAGGCAATAGCCCAATTTGTCCAATAGGTAAGATGGCCTATGGCTATAATCTATGATAAATCCCAGCATTCATTGTTAAAAATTAGCCCAATAATTGGTAGAGGATGGTGTTGAATAGTTTCCTTCCCTCTAGTTTATCACTGTTAAATTAGTGACGGTTAGTGCATGTAGCGTTGCGTGAGATTCAAAAGAAACCAAATCATTCCAGAAGAGAGGAAATTGCACAAAACAAGGTAATATAACAATACTATATTAAGATTTAAAAATGATACCAAACCACTCCGGAAAAGAGTAAACTGCACAAGACACGGATAATATGACAATGCTTTACCAATATTTAATAATGATGTACAAATATAAATTAAAGACACTGAACTGATCCATTTAGAAAATTGCAAGTTTTTTCCTCTATAGCTGCGTATGTTGAGAGGTTGTGGTATAATGCGTCTTTTACTCAGTATATAAATTAAAGCCATAATTTTGAATAAAATCCCAAGGCAACAAAATTATTACTTTTCATGACATGTGTATAAATCACATAATTTTCGCTATAGCTTTATCAAAGCCCAAACGTAAAAGTAAGGCTGTGTTTGGTAGATAATTATGTAGATTAAACTCATTTCGATTCCACAGTAATTACCTTTAACAAAAATGAAAAAAAAATGTTCTTTTGTTATTGAGAAATTCGTTTCAATGCCACCTGAGGCAGCCTGTAACATGTACTAGGCTTGTGCGCGTAATGTGGTTGTTCCAACTTATTAATTCCCGTCTATTTTAACAATGTGAGAATAATTTTAGTTGTTTTCCTTTTGCTGCAGCCTTACTTAGTTAAATTAGGCCAGTGTAAACTAAGATATTCAACAATCGTTACTTGGCTGGTTCAGTTAAATCAATAGATTGTTGATCGTTTGTTAGAGTACGACAGTATTTACTACTTCATTCTTACAAACTAACTCAAGTATCTTTCCCTCATGGCAAAACTTAAGAGTATATGTTAAGTTTGGTGACAATCGGTTGAACGGTGCGTCAGTTTTAAGCGGATACTCACACACGTACACTTTCGTCAAATAATGATCAGATAATACAATTAAGTTCCTGTTTGTCATCCTCAAGGGATAAAAGGAACGCTTAAAACATAAGTGAAACCACTGGTATTTTATCAGGTTAACTAGGTGTGTAATAACAAACGTGAGAAGTGGTAAAATTAATTGATAGATTCGTTATAACAGTTGCAGTTACAAATACAAGCTCTAATTCATTATTATATCTCCTACGAAATGCAAAATATATTGAGTATCAGTATGCGTGTGTGTGTTTTCTTATATCAAAGCTACATGGGGCTATCAGCTGAGTCCACCGGGGTCTCAATAATTAATTTAGTCTCTTAGATGGGTAAGTTCGTTTGCACGGGCAAGCTATACTTTAGATTCAAGTAAAACGGACTAGTTTGACTAAACATAAAGCGCTCTAAGATCTAAAATTGAAACTTATTAACTATGTCCTCTTGTAGTTTTTCTACTAATACAGTTGGATATCCGCGTGAAAAGACTTAACCAATACCATGGTCATACGTAATTAACTTTCAATGTAAAAAACTATTTTTATGATTTATTTTTGAAAACTATCATTTTGCGATGAAATCATTTGAAGTAACGCTCAATGAAATAATACTAAAGGCATTCTTAAAATATTTTGAACTTCTCTATTATTCTAACTCTATTGATTTACATAAGTAAAACAACATAATAAATCATATTATAGATCAAACAAAACCATGTTTCACATAGGTTCTCGCCATATTACAGCGCACTGCCGTATGTGCGTGTGTGTGTGTGTATGAGGCCTTTAGTTGTTTTACAATGGTCACAAAGGCTGCCGTGCCGGCTTTGTTCACAGAAGGCATTTCCCGGATTACAACTTCGTGACACTCATGAAAATGTCAGTTTTGTTTATTTTAAAGTGAGACTTTACGAGTTGCAACTGAGTTTTATCAGTTGGGACCAAAAACATATTAATATTGCATAACTCAGAGGGACAGAGAGGGAGTGAAAATATGTTATGAAAATATTTTCTCATTTAGATTACTACTTTTTAACCGTTGCTCTTTATACTTAACTGTTACTTGGCATTGTACAAGTAGACTCTCCGAGAAGTGCGTCATACAGCACTTTATGAATCTAGGAATATTGCTTTAAGTGCTATTGTTTCCATGAAGTACAATTTTCGTTTTCGTAGGCCTAGCTGTTTGTTTTGTAATTTCGCACAAAGCTACTCGAGGGCTATCTGTGCTAGCCGTCCCTAATTTTGCAGTGTAAGACTAGAGGGAAGGCAGCTAGTCATCACCACCCACCGCCAACTCTTGGGCTACTCTTTTACCAACGAATAGTGGGATTGACCGTCACATTATACACCCCCACGGCTGGGAGGGCGAGCATGTTTAGCGCGACGTGGGCGCGAACCCGCGACCCTCGGATTACGAGTGCACGCCTTAACGCGCTCGGCCATGCCAGGCCCAGGCCTAGCTGTAGTGTTGCTAGTCTAGAGCAAATTTAAACAATGCCGAATGATGCATTACAGTTTATTGAAAAAAAGTACATTAATATTGTAAAATATTACCAAAATATACTTTTTAAAAAAAGAAACGCAAAAAGCAAAATATGAGACAAATTGTTGACAAGTTTATTACGGGTAGTTCTGTATGACATGTGTGAAACTTTGCACATTCACTGCTGAACATTTAAAGTCTGCAAAGGCGATGTCTACGCTCACTGGTTGAAGTTTAACGTCACTCAACGTCAATAACGAGTATGCTCTCCGTGAGCATCAATAACTGATTGGCATCTCCTGCCCATGGAAGCGATGAGATGACGAATCACATTCTGTGGAATGGCTGTCCACTCAACCTGTATAGTTACTGCAAGCTGAGGTAGAGTCTGCGGTTGAGATTGACGCCGTCGTAGACTTCGGTCCAACTCGTCCCACAAATGTTCGATGCGGTTTAAATCTGGTGATCTGGAGGGCCAGGGAAGAACATTGATGTTGTGGTGTCTCAAAAAGACAATGGTGAGTCGGGCTGTATGAGAAGAGGCGTTGTCATGTTGAAAACCGTCGTTGACGTTCACCATGATGGGTTTCACATAGGGCCTAAGAATCTCGTCGACGTATCGTTGAGCCGTAAGATTCCCTCGAATGTGAAAAAGGTTTATTCTGGTATTACAGGCGATGGCAACCCACATCATGACGCTGCCACCACCAAATCTGTCAACATCCTGCACACAAGGTCAGCAAGATCGTGGACGGTTACGAGTTGATCTATATTGTTGGTGACGATTTCATAGCCTTGTGATGGTGTTGCGTTGTGCTTCAATCAGTCTTGGCGTAACTGTATTGCGTGTCGGTGGCTTAACACTGAGCTATGGAAACCGAGAACCCGTCACTTTTATAGGGATTTTGCACATGTTGCACTTGCAGAACATGCAGATCTCTTAAACAAATTTATTGGACACGAATGGGTTTTAACGAAAAATCCGATGTTTTCCTCCGTTATCAAAGTACACAACTTTTATTGTCATTTTGGTCTGACAGTCAGTCCCTTAACACTTGTAACATCACATACTCTGAGCTTGTAACGTTATTACATATATTTCTCTTTAAAATAACAAAAATATCCCTTTTGCGTTTCTTTTTTTGAAGAGTATATTAACATTATATAGTAATATAAAATAAACGTTTTAAAAAAGTAAAATCCTCCAAAAAGTAAATTTAAATGTGAATATTATCGTTGTGTTTATTGTTCAGTAAATATCTTTCAAACAACTCATTGTTAAGTGAAAGGTAAAAGAGCAGCTTCTGTGGACAGCCTTGTTGCTTTGCGCTAAAGAAAGCCAAACAACCAACCAACTGTGGATGGATTTATCTTCATTCATCCCTTTAGAAGGGGAGGGAAGGGGAAGTAGTACAGACATTTGATGTGATAACAATGACCTCTTTAATTAATTGTCACTTCATGTTTGTAGCACTGCCCACAATTTAATGTTTTGAAAGTTGTTTTCCCTAAAAAAGCCTGTCTGTGGGCAATACATATATTTTTATAATACCATTTCTGACATATCTTTATTGTTCAGCCATTTTGAATATGAAGAGGCCACTGTGTTTCTTGAGTTAAATATAATGTTTTGTGCATTCAACTTTAAATGTCACAAACTAAACTTTTGTTTGACATGAGTTTGTCCTGACTCAGATACGAATGTTTTAAAGGGTATAAGAAAATTTGTAAAAAGTATTTATGTTTTAAATTGACATAGTAATATTTTACATATTTTTGGCACTAATAGTAAAGTAACAATTTCATTCTTGTTTGCGTCCTTTCAGCCTTGGGAGGCGTTATTAAGTTACATTTAATCCTACTATTGTTGGTAAAAAGTAGCCGAAGAGTTGGAGGGGGTGGTGATGACTAGCTACCTTCTCTCTCGTCTTACACTGCTAAATTAGGGACTGCTAGCGCAGGTAGCTCTGGTGTAGCTTTGCGTGAAATTCTAAACTAACAAACATTCTTGTTTGTTAGTTTGGAAGGAGCACGACTGTTGTTGAAAGCAACTTTTGCTGTAACCTTGAGTCTTTAGGATAGTTATTTTGCATTGATGGTTCGCAAATTTTTAATTTTTTTAGCGTAGAGCCACACAGCGGCTTATATGTGCTTTGTCTATCTTGGGGAATCGAATTCCAGGGTTTTAGCTTTATAATTCCGCTGACTCACTGGAGAAACCTGTTTTCTGAAGGAACTTCATTTTTGTTACTACGGTTTCTTTTGAAGAGACTTTGAAGTTTATATTGGTTAGTGTTTTTATAATGTCATTTCTGATGAGTATTACCTTGGTCGGGAGAAGAAATCTCAAGGTTTAAACCAGTCAAATTTGCTCTTAAGGAAAGCTAGTGTAGAAAAACAATAAATCATTCATTGCCTTATCAACAATTACATAATCTTAATTTTATAAAGCCGTTTCAGCTTCATCGGATTGAATATCTCATATCTTGCTTAAAAAGGCCAAGCTGGACCTAGTATTTAGCGTATTGGAAGACCCAAGGCTCGAGCTGTGATGCACCGATATAACACTGAATACGTGAGAAAGTTATAATTGTGACAGTCTCAGCTGTGCTATTAAGAACAGATGCGCTACTGTCTAGTTTTAATTATCAGTTCTAAATTAGGGATAGATATGTCTGATCATTGGTGTCTCTAAACTGATCGTTTATCCTGTGTGTCGCATAAAGTGCCGTTCTGTTTGGAAGTACCACATAACTTATAGAAAATCTAAAATATTAAAAGTAACAAAACTTTGAATGAAAACCATCAATACAATATTGTTTTCTAACTAAAATAAAATGTTCAGGTGTCCCTTCGAATAATGTTCTGAAGTGAAGCATTGGGGTATTATATTCAGGAATTCGGCGTTGTTCTATTTGGATGAAGTGAAATTTATGTAAAATACCAACCGTCAAATCCCAAATTCTCCTCACGATGATTTGGAACTTTTTAGTATAGAAATACAACTTAGTAGTTTGTAAAACTATCTAACATTAATAAACTGAATGTTTTCTAACCCTATAGGTTTTACAATTTGAAGCAAAAATCGTAAAACTGTTACCCGGAACGAAACGTCCTCCTAGATTATATATTTTATTTCGCGTCTTGGTAATGCAAACATTTGCGGTTTAAATTGAGTAACTCAAATGTCTTAAAGTTTTACATGAGGCAAGGTACAATAGATTGACTTTTTCACACATGTTTTTTTCTTTTACTACTCTGTTAAAATATAATTTTTAAAGTTTTAATCTGGTTTTGAGTTTAGTTTCAGACTTCATATCTACACTGCTCTGCGTAATTAACTTGCTGTACTCATAGATACCTAGCTTTGAAATGTTTGAAATACGATGTTTCTGTATCTTGTTCTCAGTTTTGTAAAATATTATTTATTTTATTTTACGTGTCTTTAAACCTGGTGTAAAGTTTTATTTCTTTAGTTTGATTTATCCGTTTTGGACAATGTTAAATCTACGGACTTACGACGTTAAAACGATGCTCCTCTGTGAATTAGTCTTTTTTTTCCGAAGATAACTTCATTTGTTTGATATATAGTTGTACGATTAAGTTACGTGCATAACTACAGGGAAACAATATCGCTGAGATGTAAAAATAAACGTAAAATAAAATTACGTCTTATCTTTTTATACTACCATGTCTGTAAAGAGCTAAACAATACAAAAAAAATATTTACAGCTTAACACTCTCTGGTTTAGTTAAGATATTTACTTTTGAATAAACCACTAAACAAATAACAAATTTGAAACAAGATATATAATCAAGTTTGCTTGAAATATTTAATCCACTGTCGCTGTGTTTTAATATAGAAATGCTTGCCATAAAATAAATACGTAATATATTTGTTAACGACCCTAGGAAGCGTGTATTATGTTAGCTGTAACTGTTTTCCAAAAAAATATCATTCTGCGTGATACATGTAATTACTATTTCTCAAAACACCTTCATGTCTTATTCATTCTTGGAATACTTTGAAAATTATTTTTACTGGGGAGGGTAATTAAGTATTAATTTTTAAAAATATTTCAGTTTTGTAAATATAGAGAAACACAGCTACTTTTGTTTCGAAAACATTCTTAAAATATTTGCTTACCATGCAACACTACCAATCTGTTTCATTTAGAATTACCGTCTTTCGAGAACCACCTTTTTAAAACACTAATTCAAAGTAGGTTGTTAGAAAAAAACTTCGTATGTTGAAATTAATTTTATGGTTCGTTTGCTTGTTTTCTGTAGCAAAGACGCATTGGGCTATCGGCTGAGTCCAACGAGGGAACCGAACCCCTGATTTTAGTGTTGCAAATCCGTAAACTTACCGCTGTACTTGTAGGAGACTTATTTTACGGTGCGGAGCAAGATATTTCTACTATGTTTATATAAAGAATATTTTATTCAAACACTTGTATATGATAAATTATGAATATAACTTTATATGAGATGTAACATTTGTGTTATGACACGTTTACAGTTGTTACTTTTCTACGTGTAGAACATTTAAAGAAATGTTTTGAAAATACGCCTATGACAGTATTATCCAAAATAATAATCCTTGAAAAACTGTACTCCATGTTTATAATATCCAGCTTAAAATTTGATTTAAGAGGCGAATTTTCATAGGCTTATGGAATTGTATGTCAGTTTTTCAAGACACTTAAAATAAATGAATAAAATATAAATAAGTTTCATTAAAGTGAAAATAGATATAACCTTAAGACGGATACAAAAGGACGAAGAAGTAAAACACAAAAATCATAAAATAGCAAATATTTTTAGGCCTATTATTAAACACAAAGTTACACAAAGGGTTGTCTATCTACATTTGGTGTATCACAAGGATAAAATTCAGAATTTGAGCCATTATAATCTCTCCAGCTTACCGCTGATTCTCTGAAGGAGATAGGCGTAGTTGAATACGTCAACACAGAAGAAACGATATCACGTTATCTCTGTTCAGTGTTGTCCAAAGTTTTGATCCGATTATTTTAAAGTCCTAGATACGATTTCAAAGATGCGAAAAACTAAACTTTTACATTTCAGCTTGTGCCTTTCTATAATATAGTTTTTACGCTTTCACTGAAATTTCTTTAAAAATGAAAAAAAGACAGAAGATTCATCGAACCCAATAACTGTTCAACTAGGAAAGAAAAAATAAAGGCAAGAAAAATGTGTATTTATCAGAAAGTTGAAGCACATTTTGTTGTATTAGTCTACATCTGTGGAATAGTTTTTTCGTTATACCTACATTCAACATAGAGCATGAGTCGCTTGCTGACGGAGGGAGGTACACCGTTGACGGCAATACATAGATAAGCACCGGAATGTTCTCTGTTGATATTTACGAGAGCTAAGTGCTCGCCCTCGTGGGTGTCCACTGAAATATAAAGACAGAACAACATAATAACCAAAAAGCAACAGTAGTTCGTCTGAAAGCTTAGAAACTAAGTTTTGGACTTTACATGCAGTATTTTCAGTTACAGAACAAAAATAACTTTGTTACAATAAAATATTTGGTTCTGTCATTTTATTAAGTTTTCATGACAAAAACACCAAAATAAAACAATTTATACAATATATATATTTTTTTTTCTTTGTTTTTCGTTAGCATAGGTGAGTTACGCACACCGCAACGCTCGAATCTCTACTTAGCGTTACAATACCACACCTGTGGAGACTATGTTTAGCAGTGTTGTTCATACAGCAGTTTTTTTAGGATGTACGTACTTAGTATTGTTTTAATTTATCCTTGTATTTCTTCTTAATAAAAACAAGAACGTTAACAGTTTAGTAATATTTTAATGGGATTTAAGTATTTACGTTTCAACTCAGTTCAACCGAATTCACCAAAACATTAACAGCAGTACCAATTTTACCTAACCTTTCAAAGAACTGTGAATGAATTAGTAAACGAGCTTATCAGATTATACTGCTATTCCAAGTCCATTCCGGTGTTAAGAAAAGAAAACTCCCCAGTGGCTCAGCGGTACGTCTGCGGACTTGCAACGCTAAAAACCGGGTTTCGATACCCGTGGTGGGCAGAGCACAGTTAGCCCATTGGGCAGCTTTGTGCTTAACTCAAAACAACAACAAAGAAAAAAAATATTAAAAACTGTTTTCGTCAATTCGCCAGCAGGTTAGTTAATTTGTATAACTTGCTATCACCAACCAAGTTTATTGAATGTTAGAAATAACAGCAAATGATATTTAGTTTCTGCAGATTAAACCTTTAAAAATGAAATACGATATTTCTGCTTCCTAAGTTACTCTGTAATTAATCATTATATTATTTTTCAGACACTTTATTTAAGATGTAAAGTATTTAGCCAAAATCACATTCAATGATCACAGTTTATGTTAAGTTTTTTCTTGACAGTTCAAGGTGTAAAGGCATTGTTTCCATCTTCTGGCCAAGAGCGGGCTATTTTTTAGTTTAATGGTAAGTAACACTAGCTTCCCGTAAATGGAGAACGATACTGAAGAAAATGAAGGTAGACAGTTCAGAAACTTTTAGGCAATACTGCTGAGTTGCAGGTTTTAGTCCTATAGTTTTATTCGACTGCAGAGTCTTCTGGAAGTTGATCCGATATGTCACTGGGTGTAACTCGTGCATGTGACTTTGTGTAGAACTAGAAAAGTGTTCAGTAGGTTATTTGTCTTAAAGTCGAAAAGTCATTTTAACCGAAACTCTGATTTATTAAAACATTTTAATTGAAACTATGGATATAGCTGCTTGACAATTCTTGTAATTAATTAATTCAAGAACAGTGTTTATTTGTTGTGTTTGTTTTTGAATTTCGCGCTTAACTACACGAGGGCTATCTGCGCTAGCCGTTCCTAATTTAGCAATGTAAAACTAGAGGGAAGGCAGCTAGTGATCATAACCCATCACCAACTCTTTTACCAACGAATAATGGGATTGACTGTCACATTATAATGGCCCACGGCTGAAAGGGCGAGCATGTTTGGTGTGACGGGGATTCGAACCGACAACTCTCTTATAACGAGTTGAGTGCCTTACGCACCTGGCCATGCCGGGCCCACTGTTAATGAAGTCAGTTCTTTATAGTATTGTTCTACTAGGAAAGCACCAGAAACAATGTCTTCGGTAGGACCTTGCAATTTTACAGCAGCTTCTTACAACTAGCAATGAGAACGTTGTGAATATAATAATCAAACAAAACATTAAAGGACTCCAGTATTTTTAAATAAGCCATAGCACTTTTGTTACGCCCAACAGCTCAATTGTCCTTAAACATTTAAAAATTATCATCTCCACACACAATAATCTCGTTACTAAGCATTAATGACATAAACAGAACTTTCACAACTTTTAATATTCTCAACCAAGCATGTACTGCACATACTGAATAGTGGAAAACGTGATGAAGGTGTCCCATGCTGGATGCCCCTTTTGATAGATTGTCTTTAATAGTTTCCTATGTTTAGGTGAGGATGTAACTCAAATAGTTAAGATTTTAATTTGAATCGATACAATTTAATGTTAGTAGAACTAAACTTGAATTCACATTAGCAAGATTAAGCGAGTGACTAGCAAAATGAGTGTGAAAGGTCTTCATCTGGATACCTTGAATTTGCTTTTGGACAACCATGGTAGAGAGTTACTCCATTAAATTCTTGACCACGCAGTTTATTTACAAATAGTCCAACGTCAATCAATGTCTTTGTAATTGCACACACAGTATCTATTGCTTTGGTCATCCGTAGTTTAACAAAGTCAGTAAATTATTTCTTAATTTCAGTTGTCATCGACAAAGCCAAGACATCTTAACTGATGTTCCAAATTGTGAAAAGACACTTCATTAGCAAGAACAGAGTAGAATCCAACTTTTTTTACCTCATCAATAAATTTTACTCGAATTAAGTTACATCCTATGAATTGATCATACCATTTTTGAACAGGTATATATATATGTAATTTTTTTTGCCTTGGAATTATACAGATGAGATCTCAGAGTTTCATAATTTTCTCCATAATGTTTAGAGAAAGCCAGACAATTCTCAGAATTTTTAGAAAAATAATAAACCTTCGGTGTCTCCACAAGAAGCCAATCCTTGTTTTTTTAAAAACAAAATGGCAAGGATAATTTGATGAAGAATATGTTTATTCTGAGTTATACCCGATTGAAGGGAATTATTGGTAGTAAATTCGATTCTGCTAATGGATGTTCAACGGAAACCTTCAAAGCATTAACAGACCGCATGGAATCATGATAATGAACAAGATTACAAAAGGTTGCTTTAAGTATTACTGAATTTTTACCCAGCTGTTGAATGATTTGTTGATAAGTTCTACGTCAGAATATTAACTACGCACTCGAATAAGGGAAGTACAAGGGCTACAAAAATTTCCATCCGATTTTAGGCTGTATAGTAACAATGGATATTTTTCAAGCCTTGCTTCTTTAAACTTGCTGTTACACATCTAAATGTTCTTACTTGTTGTTCTTATAGTTATCTACTGTGTCTACTAAGGAAATCGAACTTTTAATTTTATCTTTGTAAATCCGTAGATTTACCGCTGTCTCAATGGGGAATTACGCCCTTGAGAAAATATGGTAGGAAATGTGTTAAAAAGATAGGAATAATTTTCAGCATTTGATAGCTCACTAATGGCTGGACATTTTTCGTCAGGTGACTTTTGTTGATGCCAGTAAAATACCAATGTGAATGCATGGCTAAGTGACTACAGAAACATCACTACAAATCTTTTGTGTTCTAGTGAAGTGCAGTGATGATGGTGTTGGAAGAATGGAGTTTTCAGTACTTAAAGCTGTTTGAAGCTCAAACAAACCAGTTTGCATATCATCACTATAAAAATATATCTCAATAGTACGAATCTCATAAGCTTCACATTTATTTTCAGTACGAAAGAAAGATTGTCATTTGCAGTATATGAAAAAAATATATACAGAAATTTTAAAGAGGATACCAGTATATAGCCTCAACATAACATTCAATGTTATTATAAAATCTATAATAAACATTGTTGTTTTACTCATGTATATATATATATAGAGAGAGAGAGAATAATTATAACATCATGAAAAGGTTTTCATGGATTGAATACAAACTTTGTGATGGAAAATACCAGACATGTGCATAATATAACACAAAGTAGTTATTTCAATGGCATGTCAAAAGATGTATTAGCTAATAAAACACCAAAAAATACATATTACTGTACCTTGGTTGTTAGGAGCCAGTTATTTTCTTTTTTTGACAAAAAATAATTCTATGTCTCTACAATCAGTTTCACGTAAGTGCTTCATTCTGTTCAGTAAGAAGTATTGAAGGTCCAGCTAATATGCCATACATATATTGCGTAGTCTCGCAAGCCAGGCTCTACTGGTAAAGCCGGTATTTTCAAACGGGTTTAAGATTAGTACAAATCACAGATTCTAATTTGTAAGGAAACAAAGCCTCAAAAATACTTAAATCCCTACCCCACAGTCACTGTTTCCCTGACACAATGAATCTTGCTTGCTCAAAATTACGTGTTAGATATACACGTCTGTTTCAGTTTACGTTTTATTGGAGCGTTATTATTTACATAATACAGGTGTCATATGTAGTTAGTTTTAGAAGCCAGAGCTCATGTTAAGTTCATTTACGAATTATATGTTGTGCACCGTGTACGTTAAGTTGTTATGATTGAAATATTATTATATTGTTGGGTCATGTTACAAAAACTTTCTAAATATTTTTTTTTTATTGAGAATTATTGCATCAGAATATCTAGTATCTAGTGTTGCGTAGAATGTTCTATCCTTCTGCCAAGGTATACATACGTGTTGAAATGGTGTCATTTAAATCTAAGTTGCGTGTTTGTGAGTTAAGCAATAAAGAGCGTATGGGATCAATGTTTAAAGTGAAATTATCACAAACTGTATTGTGATAACAGAGAAGTGAAGAATAATTCATTTTGTCAATTGTGTCTAAAGCAAATGAACAGGACTGGGTGGACTTTGACGAAAAAGAGAGAATTATTGACAGCTTTGAGTCCAACTGTGATAACCAATAATGTAAATATTGATATTTAAATTTTTTAAAAATATTTCAAAACAGTGGATTATATTGCTGTTTGGTTAATGTTGAAATTTATCACCGACAAGTCACAGACATATACTCTAAGAATTCGGTTTACAAATTCTAACAGTATCCGTATGGCCTCGGAATTCTAAATAATAGATGTTAATAGAAGTCATTGGATGCAACTGTTTCAAGTCACAAAATGTTTACACTTCAACAGCAGAATGTAGACTACATAGGAAACGTTAACTACCATAAGCAGCTGAGCTATAACTATAAAAGCCTATATATATATATATACTTAAATGACAAAAATAGGGTATTCGAGTGCGCCCTTTGCCAGGCGTATGTTCGTGAACAATACAAATAACTCATTTTAATAGAATAGAAGTGACCGTTTTTTATAGGACAATTTATACAGACAATGACTTATGCTTATGATTATCATAAACAAAGATGCTGCAATAAATGGATAAAATGTGCTATCTTAAAAAAGTGAAATTAAAATTGGCAGCCAAACTAATAGCTATACTTATAGCATGTAAAATAATTTTACCGCAAATATACATTCATTACTTAGCTTGGCTGCGTATTTCAGCTTACTCACAATCATTCCCCGAGTTGAACAACAAAAATAAACAGTCTGTCTATCTAATAAATGAATATTTACTGTACAATTTTATAAATTCTATAAGATTACCTATTAATTTGTTTACCAATTTACATTTCTTTTTTTTGTCGCACACTTAATTCTTTTTGAGTACAGTTTTTTTCACACGTACGTCCGACTTTTTTGTCAATATACACTAATAAGCGATAACAAGAAGAAAGTTACATTCGATTATAACCAACGTTTACTTTTGAATCACAACCCTATTGTTCGAAACAAACCTATACTTTACAGAACAAACCAGATTCTTCAAGAATATAGTGATGGCTTTCCTCTCTATAACAATGCTAATATAATAATAACTTTCTTTTAGTAACAACATAAATACTAGAATAACAGTTTCTTTTCATCACCCGTATACACTCGGTGGAGTCATGTCAAGCATCATTATTTCCATTAATTACTTAAGCTAATGTCACGTGACGCTTATCGCTTCATAATTATTAGAAGTTTATATAATTTAACAAATTTGTGCTTAAAAGTTGACAACGAATAATAACCATCCAAAAGTATGGTTTTTGAAAACTTTAGCTAGAAAGTGTTTTTAACCAGCAGTCTTACAAATCTAGAAATCTGGTTTCGATATCCGTGGTGTACAGATCACAGATATTTTCACCTCTACGTTTAGGTGAAAGTGATAATTTCACACCCATAACTCACGTGACATACTACTTGTGTTTGGCCGAAACTGAGCGGATTTTGTTGAACATTTTTTTGCACTTATGACTTATATTCAGAATAAATTTGACACAATATAGGAGGTTGTAAATATTTAGCAGGATACTACGTTTGAAAGAAATCCATAAAATATAAGAATGTTTTTTTTCTATTAAATACATTTTTCAGTAGTTTCGATGCGAAGAAAAAAAAAAGGGAAAATCAATCAAAATTGGAATTTTAGTTTCGCGGGTATTTTTTAATCGATTGCTTTCAAATTGGTATGTGAAATATTCTATTATATTCTAATTGTATAGTTCAATATCACCTTTTGTCATAAATATTAGTACAATCAGTATTTTCTTTTCTTATATCAAAATATGTCTGCAGGAGAACTGTACTTTTATTTGTAAAGCTACTGCTATTAGTACTTTGTTTTCTTATATGAAAATGTGATTATAACAAAATAACGATTACTTTTATGCTTATTTCTTCTACTTGTAGAAGGCCTAATATGGTCAGGTGGTTAAGGCACTCGTAACCTCAGAATAGCGGGTTCGAATCCCCGTCACACCAAACATGCTCGCCTTTTCAACCGTGGGGGCGTTATAATGTGACTGTCAATCCCACTCGTTGGTAAAAGAGTAACATAAAAGTTTGCGGTGGGTGGTGATGACTAGCTGCCTTCCTTCCCTCTAGTCTTACACTGTTAAATTAGGGACGGCTGGCGCAGATAGTCCTCGTGCAGCTTTGCGCGAAATTCAAAACAAGTAAAAATATCATTAAATCGCCACTTTCAATACTTTGATTAAACATTTCATCAATTTTAAGTTGTAAATGATAAACTTGTGAACCATTTTCTTTGTTTTCAATGTATTAGTTTCTTCGTAAAGTTCAAAGCTACATAGTGGGATATTTGAGGCCGACTCTCCGGGAGTATGTATCTATACCCGTTTCTTAACGTTTTAATTTAATTAAATTACCACTGAGCCACCGTGAGTTAATCCAATTCCTCTTGTGGAATACAATTTTATATTTTGTAACCATAAACTCAAACATAAAAATATTATTCAGTAGTTATATCAAATTTTCAGAAATATTAATTTGCTAATATTTGTAACAAGTACATTAATTCATTTAAACTTTGACCGCTGATTGAATGTAACTGAAATGTTCATACCTGACATCCATATTAGGGGTGTTCGTCTTATTATAAGGAACCATTTTCGGAAGGATGTCAAATATTTAACAAAAAATCAAAAGTGTATTGAGTCGTCTTAGCTGGCATGTTATTAGTGGCAAGTATCCCCTGGTGATTTAAAGCATGAACTACGGTAAATATACCCTGGTTATTTGAAACATGAGCTATGGTAATATCACCTTGGTTATTTAAGACATGAACAATGGTGACTATATCCTGGTTATTTAAGAACATCTAAGAACGATAGTCTGTCATTATGTTGATTTTCAACAGCAAAGTTGGTATTAGGATATTTACCATTTAAAACCTGGAGAAATTCCATAATAAACTTGTCAAACTATCACAAAATGTCATCAACGTATCTCTTGTAATACACCAGATTAAAACAGGACTTTTACCAAAGTTTTACAAGGAAGCACGGGAAAAGAATAGTTATTTGAAATATCTGTATTTTACGAGGTTGCCTAATGATATTATTTCGTATAGATATGATAGGAAAACGTTTCAGAAACTGTAAAGAGTTTGTTTTAAAGGAGACAAAAATTGTTACAATTTCCAACTTGTAAAAAAATGAACACTTTTTTCCAAAATTCCACTAGTTTAAGGTCACACATAGCAATGGTGTTTTTCTAAATAAAACAAATATTCTTTAATAAATGTTTGAACTTAGAAATTAAAAATAAAGCCTGTCTGTTTAAAATTTACAAGAAACCATTTAAAGAGTTCCGGAACAACTGAAAGCGAAATTAGTTAAAATGATCAATTGTAATAAAATAACTTTAACTGAGTTTAGAGTTAAACAGTTATGTAAGCTTAGGACAAGTTTTTAGAATACTCATATGATCTTACTCATAATTTATCAGACTATCGTTTGTCTGATGGTGCCAGAAGGTCTTTATAGTTTTCTATTCCCTCTAATAAAGTTACTTATTATTTATATTTTGTATGTTTTGACAACTTCTTACAACAACTGTCTAAATGTCAAAAAACGGCAGCACACGTTTTATTTGTTTGCTACTGAGCACAAAGCTACACAAAGGCAAAATGTCCTAGCACATAAATAAGTCCACGAGATACTGCTGTGCCGATAGCCCCCACGACCTTTTGAACAAATGAAAACCTAAGTTACTAGTTATAACCATGGGACATTAGAATAATTTAAATCTACAGAACAGAATAGTAATTGAATTAAGGACGAAATCCAGGCTTTGAAAGTTTAAATAATTGTGAAAATATTGTAATATCTAAACCAAATAAAGGTAATTGGGTTCTGGTTTTAAATAAAGTATATTGCACCAGTTAAGTGGAAACTATTCTAAGTAATATGAACAAATTTATAAAGATTATGAGTGATTACACAGCACCTAAGGAAACTAAACTCACGAGGTAACTTTTAAAGTTAAAAGGAGACAGCGTCATACCGTGACACATTTACCAAAGAACCAGAGCAACAAGTATAGGGTTTTAACGAACTCTCCTTGAGGATCACAAACAGACATATCCTATTAAAGTAACTGCGTGGAATATAGGCAGCTACATGATTTATATTCTATTTTTTTAGGTTCAGAATGAATAATATGCTCAGGATAAGTTTGAATTTATCAATAACTTAAAACGTAGTTCAAGTTATGGATCGGGCCATTGTTTATGAATATAACCTCAAGATGGAACGCCGATCTATATTCTAACCTCATGGTTGTTGATAACGTAATTGTAGAGAGGTATAACTAAGCATGTTTATAAAACACTTTCACGTTTCTCGACGAACCAGCCACATTTTATGTGTAACAGTAAAATATATTAACAAGTTGATGGAGTAGTTATAGACTCCAGCTTTGCTTCTGACTTTGCTTACACGAAAACGTTTTACTTACAGTTCCGTTCTGAATGTTTTAAGCTTATGTATTACGGGAGATTTTTTGATGTCACTTTCATGCAGTTTAAACAATGAGTAGTTTACTGTTGTAACTCAACAGATGGCAGACTCTCGTTCTTAGACTTCTATAACTTGTTGTTTTGAATGAAGCACAAAGCTACACAATGGGCTATCTGTGCTCTGCCCACCACGGGTATCGAAACCCGGATTTTAGTGTGTAAGTCCGCAGACATACCGCTGAGCCACTGGGGGGCAACTTCTATAACAATCATGTTATAATTATTGCTCATGTTAATCATAACCTCATTCTCACTAGATTTTATTCGCATTTTAAAAGTTTCACAATTTTAGTCTTTGCAAAAGAGTTTGTTAAAAGCAACAAAAACTTTTTATGATACAAGAAAATCAAAATTTTAAAAAGCAGCAGTTGCGAACATAAAAAAAATGTTAAAAACAACTGCTTTCCGTTTTCGTTTACTAATCAAGTAATTTAAACAAACACTGGAAACTAAATAATCCACCCCTTTATTATTTCGGATATTCCAAAGAAAAATGCCGCTTTTGTCCTACCACACTTAAGCATTATTCCTTACACGTTTAAGAATACAATAAAACAGAAATTGAGCTGAATGTCTTTAAAAGAGTCTAGGTTAAAAGGGTTATTCAATATTAAAGATAAACAACACCCATAGAATACTTCGCTAGTGGAACATGAGCTTACGTACCTGAGGTGCAACCAGAAGTATATTGGATCAGCAACAATAGGTCTCAGCAGTCGAATAAAAGAACAATGTAATCCTATCTACAGTACCAATAGTATTACCAAATACTTTCCAAACGAATGTGCTTACATCCAGTTTCTTCTGCGTCATTCTCGATTTCCAGTAAGAAATTCATCTTAAAATGCTTGAATTTCTTGTCGTTAAACTAAGAAAACCAGCTTTTAACCAGAAGACAGGCGCACTGCTACTACACTTTCAATTGTAACAATGCAAAGAAAGAACAGAACGTGAACTCCTGTCGTTAAAAGGGAATGCTACGCAATAGGTTTTATCTACAGCGGGGATAGAACTCTAATTTTTAGTGTTATGAGCTTACACTGAGCTACAAATATTTGCAGAATATTTTTTAACAGTAGTTACTTAGTTCATCATACTTTAGTGATAAGAATGAATTTTATTTGAATATTTCAATTTATCTGTTTGAGTTTTTCACTTTAAATTGAAAGTATAGCAAATACACACACACACATATATATATATGTCAGATAGGTTTGTAATTTTTGTATTGATTATGCAGATGACGCTTAATTTACCAATTGTAATGCGTTATTAGCAGCATGGTACATAGACAATAAGTACTGTTACTATTCATACATAATTATCACAAACATTAACAAAACACAAGATTCCGTTGATAATCAAGTAAATTATTGTAAACAAAGCAGATAATTTACAGGTTGTGTATCTAATGTGGCACGTAGTAATTGCTTAGTTAGATTTATCTAATATTTTTTATCCATGAAACTGAGCTTTAATTTTCGAAAATAAACGTTGCATTAAAGTGCATAAGTATTTTTTCTTAGTTTAATATAGGTATGATTGTAATTAAATATGAATTTAAACGTCGAATTATAAGGTTTATAAACAGTGGTTGCTTCATAAAGTTTCGGTGTTACATCTACATAGAAAATTCTTAAAAACAAAATATAAAGGAGAACATAATTAAAAACTCATAAATAAATCTTTTATTGCTTTAATTATTCAAAACATTGCAGAATGTTTGAAAAAAAGGATTGATAATTTAATCTAGCGTTTCTACATAACAGTAGATTCATCAAAAAATTTGAAAAATTGCTTTTTGCTCAACTAAAGAATCAGAAGAAAAAACAAGCTTAATCGGTCTATCTTTGTGCAAGGGATTCGCTGGTTTAAATTAGCGTATGTAATTG
Organism: Carcinoscorpius rotundicauda; assembly: GCA_011833715.1. NCBI lineage: Eukaryota > Metazoa > Arthropoda > Merostomata > Xiphosura > Limulidae > Carcinoscorpius > Carcinoscorpius rotundicauda. The sequence goes on from CM022399.1 coordinate 39,002,961, forward strand.
TTGAATATTGTTTAGCAAAAATAACGAAAGTAAAATTACTAGGCTGTTGTCTCATAAGTTCTCCAATTTTTGATTCTGTTATGACAGATCAACAGTTGACTTTTAAGCTTAATACTAATAAATAATTACTTCGTTTGCTGGCATAACTCTCAAGTCATGTGAATCGGGTGTAAAGTCATAGAATTGAATCTGATCATGAATTACCAATAGATAGAAGCTTAAGAATACTACACATTTAGTTTACCTAAGGCTTCGAATGCATCGAGTATACAGATACTGTTTTATTTACTTTAGCTCAAAGATACACAATGGAATATATATGCTTTGTTCACAGAGGAGAGTGGAAACCCATCTGTTAACGTTGTTAATGTCCGTAAATTTATACCTGGTCTACCGAGAGATAAAACGAACTATTGGGATTTGCAGGGAGGATGCAGAGAAATAATCCTTTGAATTAACTAATCAGTAATCAAAGGAAAAAATGCATTTCCCTAGTTATAGCTTTGATATAATTTTATTATCTTGCCTCCTCTGTAATATATTTTCAAACACTCATGAAACGAGCGTTAAGAATATCCCTTAACTTCAGTTTTTAGCTCTTGAGAAAATGCATAATAAAACACTTTAACGTTTTAAACCTTATTTATGCTGTAATATCAGCGATGCAAACTTATTGTACAGGAATTATGGTGTATCATAAGCATAATTACTAGGTGAACAGGTACGATAAGTAATATTATTCCAATAACCTTCGTCTCCTGACACACACATACACACAAATATTTATACAGTTTAAACATAACAAAACTAATCATATTTAAAACAGGTAGATGTATGGATCGCAACAGACGCAGAGATAATATTTTCACTATAGCATTAAACATACGGTTATGATTAAGTCAGCAAGTTTATTGATTCTTTCGATAATTTTAGAGAAACCAACTAAGGTTTTAAATTTGTATTGAATCATTTCAGAACAAGATCCATCGTTATTTATAAGTAAGGCCTAACTTAAAGTAAATTTACTGAATTACTAGCTCAGCAAAGTATCAAGAGGAAAGAGAAATCCAAGGGAATACTGTGATTTTTATTGAAAACGAAACATTCTATATAAGTGCAGAAAACTTGAAAGTACCTAAAATTTTAGCCCAGCATGGCCAGATGGTTAAGCCACTCGACACTTAATCTGAGGGTCGATAGTTTGAATCTCCGTCACACCATACATGCTCATTCTTTCAACCTTTGGGAGTTATAATGTGATGGTCAATGTTATAATGAGTAGCTCAAGAGTTGGCGGTGAGTGGTGATGACTAGCTTCTTTCCTTCTAGTCTTACACTGCTAAATTAGGGACGCTAAGCGCAGATAGTCCTCGTGTAGCTTTGCGCGAAATTTAAAAACAAACAAACCAAATTTCTGACTTCATCTTTCTCGAACTTACGCTTGAAATTCACAAAACATTTACAAAGTAATAGAAAGAATTGTCATTCACGGTTTTGTTTCTAAACCTAAATATCATTGTAGTAAAACAATACGGGATAAATTACTCATTTTCATAAATATTCTTGTCTTTTCTTTTTTCTTTTTCTGATTCTTTAACTCACGAGTCACATGGATTCCAAGTTTCTTTTTTTTTTACTTTTATAACACTTATTCCTACGAAGTTAGTTTTCGTCTTTTAAATTAATTTGTCTTTTGCTAATAATAGTAAAATAAAATAGTTCTATAGACAGTGTTCAACTAGAACACTTTTTGCTGAATACACCAGATGCACCGATAGATGAATAAAACTCAAGTTTCCTTATTGAAAGCCTACCTACTGTCATTATATTCGAATTACAGGTTTCTATCTAGCTTTATTATATTAAGTGTAACTGTTACAATACTTATATGTGAATGCAGTAGACTAGCAGGTCTGTAGTTCTTTTATATCTTGTTTATATTAAACAGATTGTGAGAAGACTCCTGTTTTGTTTTCTAGTTTGGAAATGACTATAACAAGGGCCCGCCAAGGCCAAGCGTATTAAGGCGTTCGACTCGTAAATCCGAGGGTCGCGGGTTCGAATCCCGGTCGCACCAAACATGCTCGGCCTTTCATCGTAAGGTCTTTATAATGTATGTGACGGTTAATCCCACTATTCGTTGGTAAAAGAGTAGCCCAAGAGTTGGCGGTGGGTGGTGATGACTAGCTGCCTTCCCTCTAATCTTACACTGCTAAATTAGGGAAGGTTAGCGCAGATAGTCCTCGACTAGCTTTGCGCGAAATTCCGAAACAAACAAATAGACTATAACAATAATACATATATTACTGAACAAATTTTTAGTAGAGGCTACAGCGGTACAGATATTGATTATATGTAGTTATAATTCAAAAAGTAAGTGACTCATACGACTGCAGAAAATAAATACAATAGGTTCTTCAACTACAGAAATATTAACATAAACGTTGATGCAGAATTCTAGAAATAAGTGTAGCTACGTTGTTACCAGAATTTCAGAATAAAGTACTTTGAAACAGAGTAAACACGGTCGAAGATTCAATCTGAAAATTGTTTACCAGAGATGGTAGAAAGTAACATAAATGGCCATGCTTCTCTTCTTAAGTGATGGTCCTCTTTTGAAGAGTTTGTAAAAAATTTATAGAAAACCTAACAAACTTTAAAATGTCAATAATAAAACTATACATTCCCTCGGAGACTTACCTTTTGCATGCTAACAATTCTACAGTTTCCATTACAAGTACATACATTTCTACTAACTCAAATATCATGTTGGAAATATTTTGCTTCACCAAAAAATTATATTCTGCAAAGTTGAGAATGTTTTCAAAGAAAAATTATACAGAACAAAGTTGTTGTAAAATTTGTTTGGAATTAAGCACATAGCTACAAAATGGACTATTTGTGCTCTGCCTACCACGGGTATCGAACATGGTTTAGAGCGGTGTGTGTCCGCATGAATGCCATTGTGGGGCAGGTATAAAATGATCCTAGTGATAAAATATTTAAAACAGCGAAACAACACAACAAAAAAACACTATAGCTAATGACCTTCAGAAATTTTGACCTTAAGGAGATTAGCAGCAATACATTCATGTGTACTCTCCAAGATTAGCATCAATACATTCATGTGTACTCTCCAACCTCCAATTGCTTTCTAAAGAACGCACGAATGTGTGGAAACTAGTTTCTATAATATTAATACTTTTGGAAGTTTCTTCACGTTACTGGGGTTTTTCACTAACTGCTACACACGATATTGTGCTATTTTATAATTAGTTCTTCCGTCCGTTTCTACATATCTCAGCATACCGTGATGACAAAAAAACAAATGTTGCCAGTGGGTCTTCGTCTGAATAAAAAAGTAAAAACCGAAACAGAAAACGTATTGTAAGTGATCAATAGAAAAATACGTTTGACATAAAACTTAGCAATAAGGAAAAAACAACAACAGTGTACTTTACTGATGTGTCATTTTTTGAAACTGTTATATATATATATCAGAATGATATATGACTTATGCTTACAGCATTACTCTGTCGGAACGTCTTTTCTAGAGAAAATGAAATGCGGATTTTGTTTGTCAAACTCTATATTTTTGGCTAAAAGGGGACTGCGAAGCAAATATTTTCAATTGCATTTGTTTCTCATATAAAGTTTTTACGTAAATATACATTGACATGTGAACCTCTTTTTATTTGTTACGTGAGATAAACACTTTACTGCTATATATTGGCATACTTCTCTACAAAATTTGTTGCAAACCATTAGGGTGTAGAAGAGGAGTAAAATATTTCAGGGCATATTTACCTCAATATGCATCCTAACATTAACTGAATTATCGCGTTTTTGAAAGACAATGTTGATAATAGAAACTGATATTATAACATATAATATGTAAACCAAGTTCCCTTGGTCTACAGTACAGCTCATTTCCTGTAGAATATAGAAATCTTGCCTTAACAATTACCGCTCTTTTTTTGCAGCAGTCAAACTGTCTCTTACATCTGCAGTGTGGAATTCAAAGTGATGGACTGCAATCGTAAAAAGTGCTGTAACAAAGTAGCATATTGTAAAACTAAAAAAAAAAAGTATCTGGTTTTACTTATGTTAAAAACTGACGGAGGGAAATATATTTAAAACATAAAATAACTTTGTATAGCAAGATATTAATGACATTATCTACCTAGTATAGTATATAACAGAATAGAAATTTATGTTTTCACTTTAAAGGAGAAATATCAGTGAAGATATATTGTTAAGTTTAATTTTTTTAACTTTCCTCTTTCTTCCACACACAAGTTGTAGGATCTAACTAGAAATTAAAGGTACAGGTGTGCGATTGATTCAAATTAAAGGCATGTCAGTATTACACAAACATACATATCCATTTATAGATAATAAAAACAGTTGTGACAGCTCGAACATAAAAACGAAAGAAAGCGTAAAAATATTCAGTGTTTCTGAACTTTTACGATATTTCAATGCAGCTCTTCAGACAATAAAATCAATAAACAAAAAGCGTTACACTCAGAAAAAAATAAAGGTAGGTCAGAAACTCCATTGTGAAAGGTATCCACAGAAACTTCAGATCATACCTGACCTACTTCGATACGCTAACCATTAGACTACGTTCGGGCCAATTTATTTAGTAATATTAATTTTGCGTATTTTAAAACGTTATATAAAACGTTGTAAAATGAAGGTAAAGAAGTTTAAGTTGTATTTCTTTAATACAGAATAGCTGAAATTATAGTGTTGAAAAAAATTACTTTCCTTTAAGGATATTAATGTAGTGTTGTGGGGTAAACACGGTCAGCAACAACATTAACTTACACTTTTTCTTTAATGATTTTGTTTGTTTGGGTCAGTATTTTGAGAAAAAGTAAGAAAATGCTATACGCACATCGCTGTCTCCAGTTTTGAATTGGTAGATTGTAAAGCTCTGTTCTTTATGGTAATGAACCGCAAGTCTTAAAGTCATGGATTCACAGTCTAAACAAGGAAATCGTTAGAAACTCCTGCCGTTTTTAGTGGAATCAAATGATCCAACTACTTCATATTTTCCTCATCATAACATGACTTTTAGTGGCCAAATGTTTTATGCGTATCTTTCGATATTTTTATTGTACAATGAGTACAGTCTTAAATTTGTCACATGCTTTCATCAATTGTTGTCCACAACTTAAACCCAGCTCTACTAAAGTTATTTCGTTTTTACATTTGAGTGGTTGTTGGATTTGTTATCTATCGGCTGTCATATGTTTGGAAATAGACTAATCCTGACCACCACTGTTGAATGGATTGGTCAACTGGGACATGGCTTGACGTCTGCTGCACGTAAAAAGACCGTTTAATTGTTTCTTCCCTCCGATTTTTTAGTGAAAGATGCATTTCTTTCCAATTGCTTCTGGTGATAGTCCCTAAAGACAGGTATCTTTGATCAATCAGCCAAAGAATTAATGTTTGATCACAGGGCTTCTACTAGGTAGGCACCCTGTTATCATATCCGTTCGGAAATCAAATAAATATTTTATCCACTTGAAGAAAAACCTTGATGTCGCTAGAAAACTGCTTTATAGAAATAAAGCAGTTGCTTGACAAATCGTACAATTAGTTTGTCTTTTATATTTCAAGAAAAGGTGTGTTCTACAAATAATTTTGAAAGAGTCCGTATTAAGCTATTCATTCAATGTAATTTTTAAAGAAACCGTAAAATATACAATTTGATATAGTATATATCTTTCAATACTGATTAACTTAATAAATACAATAAGTTCTAAGTAGTGGTCACTAAAGTGTAGCTTATTTGTTTGAGATAAAAAGTGATATATAAATTTATGAAATGTTCACAGAACTAAACTGCAACTGGAAATGTATTAACGGAAAATTGTTGGTTGCAATAATATTCTTAACACATTTATATGAAGAGTACTTCAGTGTTGTCTCAAGAAAATAAGAGATATTGAGTCGCATGACATATATAAAAAAAGTTTGGTTTGAATTTCCCGCAAAGCTACTCGAGGGCTATCAACGCTAGCCGTCCTTAATTTAGCAAAGTAAGACTTGAGGGAAGGAAGCTAGTCATCACTACCCACCACCAACTCTTGAGCTGCTCTTTTACCAACGAATAGTAGGATTGACCGTCACATTATAACGTCCTCACGGCTGAAAAGGCGAGCATGTTGGGTGTGACGGGGATTCGAATTTGCGACTTTCAGATTACGACTCTATTGCCTTAATCACCTGGCCGTGCCAGGTTAAAAACAGAAGCATTTACTTATTTGTTGTTAAGTGCAAAGATGGGCAGAAAGTATGTGTTATGCTCATCGCAGGTATCGAAACTAAATTCTTAGCGTTAGAAGCCCACAGATTTACCGCTGAGTCTCTGTTGAGCGTATGAAAAGTAAAATGTGTGCAAATACAGAAATACTTATAATTACTTTGTCAACCTGATCCAATTATATGTCCCCATCCTAAGAGATAGGGATACTTTTCGTGGCCTTGCTGTAATTTGACTTTTAACTTTGAACCTCCAAAAACATGTCATTTTTTAAACTGGGAAATATTCCACATTTTATCAACTTGCGTCAAAATTTATTAATCGATTTTCGAGAAATCCTGTTTACAAACACACACAGAGGAATGAGAAAAATAATCATGATAACAAATTTTTCTCACGTTTCAACAATTATTTCTTGTCTCTCGCGTTCTGTCTCCAGGTGGTACAACGCTAAAATCAGGGGTTTGATTCCCCTCGGCGGACTTAGCAGATAGTCCAATGTAGCTTTGCTATAACAAAACACACACACAACGCGCTCTAATAGAAGTTTTTATGGCTTGTATAGAAAGCTATTTGACACACTTAAAGAAAGAAAAATCACAAGAACTATTTATTTTTCTTGTTAATGGTTACTGCTATTGTTCGGTTTGAAATACTATTTAATGAATCTAAATGTTGTAATACACAGATGAATTAGTGTATAGATCAACATGCACTTGAAGTTTAGAATTAAATACACTTAATACCATTTATATATATACGTATGCTATTTATTGTGGAAAATAGTTTTTCTTTACTCTCCTAAATCACACTTTAATGGTTAAGATATTTACATTTAGTATTAAGGCTGTTGAGCATCATTTCTTTTGGTAGTAGTTGATTTTCATGACGATATATTCAAATATAGGAATATTCTAAGCCTATAAAATAAACACAGGTCCAAGAAAAAATCTTGTCTTATACCACTCATGTTAAAATTTAGAACAAAAGTGTACCAGAACTAAGTTCCTAATGGTTTAGACACGCACTTTGACATCTGAACTAAGCCCGTCTCAGTCATTTACCAAATCACCTATTTGAGGCGCTTTATACCCAGATTCCGAAAATCGTTAAAGTGTATCGATTTAGTATTTCTAAATAAACGTATAAACAAAATATTAAAAACCAAAATATCTTAACGTTAATCATTCGCCTAATAAGTTCCTTGAGTAGGAGAAAGTGAATAGATTTAAATCTTTGCTCGCGTATTATAGTAACAGTCATGTTTCTTAACTGTCAAAGTTTGCCTCATCACAGCAAATTTTAATGGTGTGTTACAGATTGGGTTTGGATAGGAAACAAATGATAAAATAAATAATTTTATTCTAGCATTTTTAAGATACTTTTTTATACAACATATTAAAAGTCAGGCAAAATTGAGATAGGAAAAAGTGTTTTTTTTTGTAGTGATGTCAGTCCGATTTCGGTGATTTTAGGACTCATAGACAAGTAAGTATTAGTAACATAAAGTTATTGTAATAAGAGATTACACATTTATCATTTACTTCTAATAGTCTGATTGTTGTTTCAATAAAATAATTGTGCAGTTTAGGAATGAAACAGAATTCAGTAACTATAATTCTTCTCACCTACTTACGACATATAATGTTTCCTCCATAAATATGACTGACTGAGAGCTCGTGCAAATTTGTCTACTCCAGCTGCCACGTATGTTTGTAGAATGGAGATCATAATGTTGTCAAGTACATCTCAAACTACGTTATACATAAGTAATATATTTACAGTTGCATTTTTTCATGAACAGATATTTTGGCAGTTCTGGAAGGAGTGTACTATTCATATTTTTCAGGTGGCGCAGAAATATTTATATTTGCACAGCTGTTTTTACCTGGAACGTCTGATTAATTTGCTGTTTTTTCTATCTGAATTACGTTTTGACGTTCATATACACTATTATTTCTGAGAATTTGTGTGATCATATACAATATTATTGACTTACTATATTGTGTAGTCCCATCACTGGTTTGAATAAGTATAGGGCGATCATCTTCTCGTCGCCAGTTGACTTTTGGGGTCGGATAGCCTTTAGCCAAGCAAGAAAAAGTGACGTTGGACCCTTCTCGCACTAGTTCATCAGGACTAGAACTTTTTAGGTTTATTTCAGGGGGAACTAAAAAGTTCAATTTCAGATATTAAGTTGTTTTTTTCTCGTAATATCAAGTTGAAAAGTTGGAAAATTAAATACACGTGAAATAACAAAGAACTTTTGGATTTAGATAGAAATGCTAGAAACAGCCATCAGTTCCATATATTTTCATTATAATGCACACAGATCAACGTTTTTACCTCAAATGTTAAAAGTAGTCCTGATTTAAACAGTAACAAAAGATAAGATTGACTTAAATGTTAACACTGGTAAAATACATATAATTCGTATTTTTAGGCTTTGTAATTTAATAATAATTTTATTATGCTTATGTATTCTTTGAATTTAACAAAATAATTGTAAAATATATTTGAAGATTGTCTATAATTCTTAGAACTATTCAAAACAGTTCTGAAGTGAGAATACCAATCTGAATATATTTGATCAAAATATTTAGTAGTTTTTTGTTTTGATTTATTTTTATTTTCGTGGACAGTTTGCATTGCACACTTTTAACATTTGGTCCTCTGACCATCCGCTAGTAACTACCAGGTATGTCAAGGTATAATATTATAAACCTTACGTCGTTCCTGTACTAATAACTTTACTATAAGTGATGTTAATAGAATGAAGTGTCTTACACAACACATCCAGATGCCCAACTTGGCTCATCATGGGTACCGTGTTCAGCTGACACATGTAACTACCTACGTCCGATTTCTGAACGTTCTTAAGATGCAAAACAAAATTCTTGTTGTCTGAGTGGCTCAAACTTATCCGGTAGTTTCGGGTAATGAGATTCTGATGAATTGATAGTATTGCCTTTGATTCTATTTTCAACCAAGCAGCCTGAAACATAAAAAGATAAAAATTTAGATACAGTACTTTAATAGAAAGACATGAATTTCTTCGACAATTAATACTAACTTAGCAAAAAGTAAATAAACCTATATTATTTTAAAACTTAGTAAAATTAATTAATATGATTTGAAGCTTTAATTACTGTTATTTTCTATCTCTTGTTGCCTGAATGGGTAGCGACAATGCTTGGCAAACGTCTAATACTTGTTGGTGAGTAGATGGTGTCCAGGTACCAATAAGCTCGAAGTTATATCTAATTTGTAGTGGTCTAAAGTGACTAACAACACATCAAACATCTGATTTTAAAAACAAAATTGTAAACTAATTAAACACATAAAAGTATATATATTTCTAGATTTTGTCTGTTATAGTATTAATACTACATGGTGTTATCATTTTTAGGGTCTTTACCCATTGTTTTGTGATATAAAGTAACTGGTGATCACTTTGCCTAATAAATATGGTTCTACAAGGGCTGAGTGTTTTGAAGCTTCAGTAATACACGCTAAAATGTAATAGCAAATATTTCACTTGTTTCAACTTTAAAGTGTCAAGTCGCAGAAATACGTTCAATGAAAATTATCTTAAGGCGTTTAGAGTAGTACTGATTAAAATATGTTTGTTTGTTGTTGTTGTTTTATAAAGGACTATAGCTAAGTTTCCTTTTATTATGATATGAAATTCAATAAATAGAGAGCAGTCCTAAAGCTGCGTTACAAAGAAAAACATATAATGAATCCTGTTCTTCAGTTGTCCGAAATGCACACCACTAATATCACGAAGTAGTGTCACTCAACCTGCAGCTCACGTCCATACATTCTTGCAAAATTAATGATATCACGACCAATTATTAAAGAAAGAACAAGATACTGTTGCTGAAACACAAACATAACTCAGAAAAATCAGGAGCAGGAGCATGACTTAGAAACGTTATTGTGTTGGTGACTTTAGCAATTGTATATTGCATGAATCTCAGTAAAACGTTTCTTTTGAAATTTTAAAATATCGATATTAAAAGTAGTGCAGCATACTTTGACAGCTTGAAAGATATTAGTCAAACACTAAATTTATTTCAATATACTTCACAAACCAGTTTCCGAAAGAGTCGTGGCTTTACGATCAAAGCATTCTAAGAAAAATCGTTCCCTTGTATGTTTTTTTTGACGAACTAAAGTAATAGAAAGTTCAAGTAAAACATTTTATCCAGTAGCAAGAAAAAATATGTATCAAGAAAACTGAATTACTTTCTCTGAATAAACATGCTTTGATCCTGAATCTTCGCTGAAGCATAGGTGTTTAATAAATTACTATTTGTAATTTCTGTTATTGCGAAATAGCTAGCCACAAGTAATATTTAGTAACGCAATTGAATTTAAAAAAAAAACACTTTTCTTTGATGCTCCTAGAATTAAATTAATTAAAGTTTACTTTTCTTATTTGCACAGAATCTGAAGACGGGATACACTTGGACTGATTACACTGGCGGGCAGGATCAGAGGCTTTGCAAGCGTTGCAGTAGGCTATTTGTGTGTTACAGCTTGTATGTTGGAATAACTAAATAATCATAATCCGCAGAGAAAATGTTTACAGTAATGATTTCCATCTGCCGGTATTTACGCTAAACCGACTTAACAAGAACTCAGTTGCAGCAAAATGATAAATAGCCAGTGCTTATAAGTCAGGGATTAAGCGAGGGTTTGCTAATTTCTCGTCTTTGAGGTAACAAAGTATTATTCTGTTTTCTAATCAAGTATTCAATTAATCACACAAATATTCAGTCGGTAACAGAACAGACATTTCAATATTTTTGTTTTTGGTAAACCTAAAATACAATAGGTTTTAAGTTCTTTTTTCAACTGATCTCTTTAAAACACTAAATTCGAATTACTGTTTGGTTTGTGTTTTTTTTACAGGAAAGTCACATTGGGCTATTTGCTGAGTCTGTCGAGGGGGAATCAAAGCCATGATTTTAGCGTTGTAAATCTGTAGACTTACTGCTGTACCAGCGGATGACTACTGTGTGGTTAATAATCACAATATTTCTTTTTATTTACTACTTGACAGCATTTGTTTTTGTCACAAACATCCTTTATCTTTCAAATGCATATTTTTATAAAGAATTGTAATACTTATTTAAAGGGACAATGTACGACAAATAATTAGTAAAATATTTATAATATATATCATAATTAACCTGAACGTTAAATTCATATTTTTTGATCAATCAGTCAATTTAAATATTTTTGTACGTTTATTGTACTGTAAACAAACGTACACGAAAGATACAACTCTTGAAAATATATAAACAAATCAACAGAACAATCTTGTCATTTGGTTAACTCGAAAATTTTATTTATTTTAATTTGCATATATGAAGACAACAAAATATTACATTAAAGCAAGATTCAAATCCTTTTTATATGAAATGACTTAAAAACGCTTCATTTCAAATTCTACCAGTATATGTATTAAATATGAAATAAAAATGACTTAGAAGAAACAGCTTTAAAGAGCCGATATTAAAGTTAACTTCTTGTAATGTTGTGTTTATACGAAAATAAAGTTTTTGTGTAAAATCAAAGAGCTTTTGCTTGACGGATTACATACGAGGTTAAAATTAAACTGACATATGATAGAAAGACATAAAGAAAAATCTGAATATATATACGTAATTTATTTTACTATTTACGACTTTACCATTTTTATGTTTGCGAACCTTTGTTCTACTTTTATTGTATCGATCAAGTTAGTGATAATAATGGAATAACAATTTGAATGTACGGATTCACAACACATAAATGCACAAATACACTCATGGTGAGAGACATCACTATTCAAATTTCCCACTTATTTTTGTTTTCATTAAGGATGAGTATCCATAAACAGTATTATCTTAAATAGATGTTTGTATGTATATGCTATAACACTCAGTGAAAATAACTGATCATCAAACTGGGTAGAATTACTTATTTTCTATGTAACATATGCATAAAGGACCAAGCGACAGTAAATGGGAGTAACTGAAATATTGTGTGATTCAATATTTTAGGGGCTTTGTAACAACTTCAGGACGTATAAGCAACTTGATGCATAAATAATATCGAAGAAATATTTATAGAGTTGATATGTACTCCATCAGGAACGAGAGTTACATGAAACTGACAAGATAGAAATCTGCAACAGCAAAACCAAATAGCCAACCGAATAAAACTTGTTTAATAACAGTAAAATGTTAAAAATAGTTGCATCATTTGCATTACATCTTATTCAACGTAAAACATTTATTAATAGAATAATAAATACTCTTTATTACACAAACATGCTGATATGCAGTAGCTACATTTAAAATGGTATCTCATGTGTAATGTACCCTTTATATTCAGTTGTACATAAGATGAACGATTCATTCGAATTATCTTTACGAAGTTTTTCTTCGTGACCTTTATTCATAACTTACTCTGTAGTTTCCCAGGTTTTCCACAATACATGGAAACTCAATATCACGACCAACAGGGACTGTGATGTTCGGAATAGGCTCGGAAAACCTTGGCATCAGGTCATTACAATGTCCTGGAATATTAGAAAATAAAATAACAAGCTTTTTTAAAAAAATAAAGTTGAACTTTAATTCGGAAAACAAGTAAGCTGCTGTTCCTTGAATGAGAAATCGAGAATAGAACTTATTATGTGTAATAATTTTATGAAAATTATTTTATCATGATAAAAGTAATTCAACAGAAATACACGTTTATGAGTGACTGTGTACGCTTTTGTAGTAAAAATATACTGATGGATTTGATTTCATGAATCTAGGAATCGTTTAGCAGTTACTGTATACCCTTTCGTGGTAACAAGTCTCATCTTATAATTCTAATAAAAGTTTAACAGTGATTGTACACGTTTGTGGTACTAAATATCCCAACGGATTGAATTTTGTGATTCTACTAAACGTGTAACAGTGACTATATACATTTTTGTGGTAGTAATATCCTGATGGATTTAATTGTATTAATATAATATTGCCCCCCCGCTAGTACAGCAGTATGTCTCCGCATTTACAACCCTCCAAACATGGAGTTCGATTCCCCAGCAGATAGCCCGATGTGGTTTTGCTATAAGAGAACACACAAACACACACATTAATATAGTAAACGTGTAGCAAAGATTTTATCTATTTATGGTAACAATCAGTACTGACTGATTATATCTCAAAAACCTTATAAAAAGTTGAATAGCGTCTGTATATCCTATCGTTGTCACAATTTCCTAACTGATTATATCTCATGAATCTTATAAGAAGTTTAATAGTGATTGTATGTCCTTTGGTTGTAACAATATTCTGACTAAATCTCATGAACTTAATAAATAGTTTAAAGGTGATTGTATATCAGTTTGTTATAACAATATCATGACTTATTATATCTCATGAATTTATTTTTCAGTTAGACTAATTATTAATTGTAATGAAAATTTATATGGTTAAAAAAAGCATTATTGGAATAATTGTTTATCAAACGAATTCCAACTACTTTTGGGTAAGAACGTTTTGAAATGTCTTTCTGATTTGTACATCTTTTTAATTCTTGTTAACTCCAAGCTACATAAGAGCTAGCACGTCTGAATTTGTTGTACGATATATTAAAACGAAAACTGAAAAAAAGTATTCCTTTTATAGAAAAACAATATAACATTCCAAAGATTTTGTCTACAATAACTGCTCTCTCAAACATTGTACCTGGTGTTAAGATCTAAAATTGGAAAATAACCTTCAGTAAACTGCAAAATCTTTGATCTAAATTTTCTATTAGAATATATAAGATTGAAGCTTATATGATCATATACTAACAAAAACATCACTTTTAAAACGATTTATAAAATAAGTAGTTCAAACTTTGAGAACATTTCGTTTGTTCGTTTTTGTGAATATCTTAAAATAATTGATGCAAGTTGATGAACACTTTGCGTTATTAAATTGAAAATTCATTTTTTAGTTTTTTATAGAAATAAAACAAATAGTGCATATAATGTGAATTAACTCTTCTACGGCATGTTCTTAAGATCGTCTACCTATTTAATAGACTGAGGTAGTATGTATTTTATGAGGAGTTCTTGTTAACTTTATACACACGCTTTCTTCAGCAAGCCAAATCCAAAATAACCAAATTTCAGTGGGTGATATATCGAAAAATTAAATAAACATGAACAAACGATATATTTGAATGGTGCAGTTGGTTATTTTGAATAGTAATTCTTACTGTTTATCCTTCATTTTGAAGTGAAGAAACCTAACTTCTCCGTCCTTAAGCTTAAATGAGTTTAATGAAAAATAATCACATTAGAGTATTTTGTTGACACAGTTTGAGTGCAAGCCCGTTGCATATACATTCTTCAACACACAGTCATCTTACTCTGCCGATTAGAGTTGGTAAGAACCGAAAGCAAAGCGTACACTATTCGAATGTTATATTCAATATAATGTAAGCAAAATATTAATTGGATATCCCAGGAACTAACTCAGCACTACGGAACAGTGGATAAGTCAAATGACATTGGAAAATAGAAAATCTTCAGCGACTTATATACACAACTTAGATTCTCGGATATTTAGTTTTGTTTTTAGTAAATAACACAACGAAAAAGAAGCGTTAAGAGTGTTAAAGTCAGCGAATTAAAATATTAATTACATGGTTGTGACTTCCAGTGGTCCAACGGTGTGTCTGCGGACTCACACCGCTAGAAACCATGTTTCGATATCTGTGATGGGCAAAGCACAGATAGCTCACTGTGAGTTTTATGTTTAATTCCAAACAAACAAACAAATACATGGTTATGTTTTCCAATCGTTTAGTGTGCAAGCGTTTGCAAATTTAAAATATTTCATAATAGTGAATGAGAAATAAAAAGTTTAATAAAATTGAACCAAGGTGCATTAAAAAGTTTAGAAATATAAATAAAAGACACAATATTTTGCCAAATTAGTGCAACATTAAGATATTAAAAAAATATATATCAAAATTACAAAAATAGCAACTGGCAAAAGATTTAGAAAAATGTCATTCACGTATAATTAGTTTATATGGAGGCTACGTTTTCAATTCATAGTTCTTTTACATTTGTTTGTTACTGACTATCGTTAGATATTAAGTTAAGTAATTGGAAAGGGATTTAGATTTTTGTTTGTTTGTTTTGGAATTTCGCACAAAGCTACTCGAGGGCTATCTGTGCTAGCCGTCCCTAATTTTGCAGTGTAAGACTAGAAGGAAAGCAGCTAGTCATCACCACCGACCGCCAACTCTTGGGCTACTCTTTTACCAACGAATAGTGGGATTGACCGTCGTATTATACACCCATACGGCTGGGAGGGCGAGCATGTTTAGCGCGACCCTCGGATTACGAATCGCACGCCTTATGCGCTTGGCCATGCCAGGCCAAGGGATTTAGAAAGAATAAGAAAGACGGACGATTTTTAACATTAAAACGGATGTGACTAACGTTTTTCGTTTTATTAAAAATGGATATGAAATTAAATAGACCACAAGAGAGATAATCTGATCTTATATAATCTTACTTTTTATTAATTTTTAACTCGAAGGCAACTTTCAATTTTGTTTTTCGGAAAAAATAATCAGAATCGATTTGTTTACATAATTCCAATTCTGATCTTTTCGAGAAAATTGAAATATATCATTAGAGAAAAAAGAACAGATATGTATATTTTTAATATATTACTTTACTTAGATTGTTTAGAGAAGACTGATGTTTTTAAATTCTTACCGATTCTGTTTAATTACGTGGGAAATACAGGATATTAATCTTTAAATTTGGAAAAATTCAGTCGTTGTACCAAAAAAGTCGTCTTCATCGTGGTCATTATTTTACTTTTTAATTAAACAAGCAGACATAACAAAATAAGTCCTGAAATAGTATTAATTTTAAGAAAATAAGTCATGAAATAATATTGATTTTAGAAAAATTACCTACATGACTGTACCATTGACAAGTCATTTTGTCTTCAGATTTAACAGCATTTCGAAACCATGAAAAATGTGTTGCTTTAAAAGTTAGAAGTAGACTATGAGTATGAAGTTCACTTGTTTGTAGCGATAAAAATTTGATATTTAGCAATTTAACCTTTAAATTTTATACTGATTGTTTCTTTTCTTATAAAGCAAAATTTTATTGCGGAAATCATCTTTGTGGGTTATTCTCTTTAGGTCAAATCCTCATTCGGTGAGGTAAATAATATATGTATATGTATATATATATGGATGGATTGTTTTAACCCTAAGAGTGTACGAACGCGTGTTTTCTGTCTCTACGTTTAGTAGCCCACACAATTATCTAAGGGAAGTTATTAATTTATATATGTCTTGATTTCTTGTTTGTTTTACGTTTTAACGCAAACCACACAATCAGTGATGTCGAGAAACCCACTTGTTGAGAACCTGCCGTGAACCTGACGATGACCAAAGAAGATCGAAATGTCGTTTGCTCTTTTATGTAAAATATTTTCTCAACCCAAACGAGCCGTTTTTGCATATAAAAAAAACACACAATGGTTATTCTGTGCTATTTTCAACAGCAGAAAATAAAATAGCAGATTTATCGTCCCATGTCCATAAATTTAACACTGACTCATCAGGAGAAATTTAAATACCAAAATAATGGTTAGCTTACATCCAATGTGTTGGTAGTTGTATTCAGTGTATTTAGGAACTGGAAGTTATTCATCGATGTTTTTTTAGTATGTGCTTTCAAATTCTGTGTATTTTGTAATTCAAATTAAATACGATAAAAATGTAGGTTGCATACTTTTCAGAAACGTTTACGATTGCTAACTTTTAAGATATAGAAAACGTACTAAAGCATCCATTTCCTATCGAGAAATGCTTATCATTGCAAACTGTAAGAGAAAACCAATGTTAAGCTATGACTGAAGAGGTAACTAAAGTCACGTTCCCATATACAACTCTTCTTTCCAAAACAATATTTAGAACAAATCTGTTTACAATACAATCAGTTTTTAAATTTAATATGTTGAATGTTGATAACATCATCAAATGTTTCTATTACCATTTTTTTCGAGCTCAAATACAAAGATTTCTGTCCAAATACAAATATATTCAAAATATTTGGCAGTTAAAACATAAAAGAATCTACAATGATTGAAGTGATTTTTATTTTATGTGTTATCTTACGATAACATGACAAAGGCATTTCAATAGCTCTCGTTTAAGAATAATTTATTGTTACAAGTTAAATTATTTTTGTAGAACAGATGACTATTTTTAAAGGATTGAGTGAAAGGATTTAATTATTAATCAAATATAGAAATAAGTACTTTATGTGTTTACTATTGGTTTCAGCTATGGCTAATAAATTAAGCAGGATACTGCAAAAAAAAGCATCTTTTGAAGTATTATCTGTACAAAATAAAGTTTAATCTAAAATATTGTACCCACCAACGAGACTATAGGTACAAATATCACAACAACTTTGACATATATATGTATAAATAATAGAATAAATAATACAAAATAGGACGTCAAAGATTGTTTGTTTTTAATTTCGCGCAAAGCTACACGAGGGCTGTCTGCATTAGCCGTCCCTAATTTAGGAGTGTAAGACTAGAGAAAAAGCAGTTAGTCATCATCACCTACTGCCAACTTTTAGACTATTCTTTTACCAATGAATAGTTGGATTGACCGCACGTTGTAACGCCCCCGCTGTTCAAGGGGCGAGCGTGTTTCGTGCAACGGAGATTCAAATCCGATAAATTAGGAACGTCTAACGCAGATAACCCTTGTGTAGCTTTGTGCGAAATTCAAAACAAACCAAAAATATCAACCTGAAAATCCCATTAGCAGGAAAAAAAGTTATGAAGTTGAGAAATCTCTGGTTGATATTAATTAAAATAGGAAAAGAAAATTAGTAAAGAATAATTTTCATAAGACAAATTTAACAAATTTCAACAATGATATGATGATGACAAATTAAACACTTATTTTAGCGCCAAAGAAATTCATAGTGATAACTCGCCTAATTTAATTTGTCCATGTTACGTCAAGCTAAATGTTAGATTATGTTTGTATTAGAAAATTTTGAATATAAAAATAATTTTAAAATTTGTCAATTTGATTTTAAGCTCAAAGCTACACAGTAGGCTATATGCAGACTTACAACACTATAAACCGGCTTTCGATACCTGTAGTTGGCAGAGCATAGTCCTTTGTGTAGCTTTTTGTTTAATTTCAAAAGAAATATTCTCTGCCAATCGCGGGTATCGACTTTTAACGTTGTAAACGTTGAGATTCATCACTGAGCTACTGGGGGTCGATTAAAAGTTATAAGTTTAAGTGAAAGTTATTTTAGAACGATTAAACATTGTTCAGTTAGGTAAAAGTTATTTGGCAGAGCGATTAAAAGTTGTACAGTTAGATGAAAATTATTTGGGGAGTAATTAAAAATTATACAGTTAGGTGAAAACTATTTGGAAAGTGATAAAAAGTTATACAGTTAGGTGAAAGTTATTTCGGTATAAGCTTCCCAACTGTTTCTGTGTTTTACATCTTTTATGTTCTTTTATTTTCATATTCTTTAGATCTTGATGAAATAATGACTGAATTTGTTTGTTAATTATCTTTAGGTTGTTTTCTAGTACGACTTTTCATATACTATGAAACAGATATTTTGTGACTTGAAAAGAGCTTTTATTATTTTTTATGTTCTAATAATGTTATCGTTATTTGTATTTATGACACTCACCAACAGAGTATTAATTTCATATGTTAAGAATAAAACGCCAGAAATATTTATGGGAATCAAAGGAAATCCTCTGTCGGAATCAAATAGCCCTAAACACATTTGTACCACCATTTGTCTTTACTAGATCAAGTAAAGCCATTTCCCACATTAGTTTTATGCTTTGGCAATGAACAAACTAAACCTCATGAAGATCCATCTGATGGTAAAAAGTGAGTTTACATTTATTTTATTTTGCTTATTATTGATCTTTTCGAGAAAATGCTCAAAAGTAATACTGAGTTAACAATTACACTTATAAAGTTAAAAAAAAGATAAGTAAATTATTTGTGTAAAATAGTAACTCTAACATATTTTGATATACGAGTTGAACAATGCCACTATTCGATCCTTCCTCACAACCTCACTTCATGCATACATTATCATCACAAACTTTCAGTAATCAATGCTAATGTCTGTCAGAGACGGTTTTGAATATTCCACGTTAGAAAAAGGAAAAGTTATCTCTCCCTTCTTCCTAGTAGTGTAAGAAACGTTCTTCTTTATATTTTACTATTAAGAAAGTTACGTCATGTGTACGTATATATGTATGCATATATATTGTATTTCTGAAATAGAATACGAAGAAATTCTGTATTGAACAAATTATGCACCTTCAAAATTTTCCAGGTTTACATATTTTGGTTTGTTTAATAATCTGCTTCTGGCTATAGAACAAAAAGTGTCTCTAGAACTTTAATAGAAGATAGTTTGCATTAGGCTAAAAACGTGAATATTGAAATTCCGTTTCAGAAACGAAAACTTTGCTTAAAATATTTTTTTCTTAGAATTTCTGAGAAAAATAGTACTGTATAAAAATATTGTAAACTAGTTTTGAAAAACTTATTTTTACACGTTTTACATCTTCTGCATCTGTATGTTTTTGGAATTATAAACTTAAGAATTAGGCCTCCAGTGGCTCAGGGGTGTGTCTGCGGACTTACAACGCCAAAAACTGGGTTTCGATACCCGTGGTGGGCAGAGCACAGATAACCCATTGTATTACTTTGTGCTTAATGCAAAACGACAACAACAATTTAAGAATTAAATTACAGTTTAATTTCTTTCGTTGAACTCAAAATACTAAACAACCAAGATATGTGTTCGAAATCTTTGTTTTCACTTAGTGGAAACTTTGATTAATTATATCTATAATTATAGATATATGAAAAACAACTATCGGTTTTCGAATATTTTTATCAGGTCATTAATAAGTTAATCGTCTGAATGTCTAGTCGATAAACAATAAACTTTAAACCTGGTAGTTTGGAGTATCTATTCATAATGAAATTACTTCCCACATAATATCTATACCTTAGCAATGAACAAACTAACCTTTGTGAAGATCCATCTGACAGTGAAAAGTGAGTTTAAATTTATTTTATTTTGTTAGTTAATGGTCTATCCGCGGACAGCCCCACGCTAGTACAGCGATATGTCCACGGATTTACAACGCTAAAATCAGGGGTTCGATTTCCCTGGTAAATCAGTTTGGAGTATAGCATGTTACACACTCTAGCAATTAGCAAGCAAAGTATTCTAGAAATACAATCGATATAGTAGAATGTTCATTTCAATAACATTCATTACCTTTGCTATCAAGGGACTCTTTTTGGCGTATGTGAAGTCTGTATCGATTAGGAAGTCCAGTGTTTTTAAGGTTTTCAAATCAACCTCTCTGAAGGTCTAGTCGGCAGTATTAAAAATTATCTAGACTTTATCGATGACTTTCTTCATTGTATTTATCTGTTAAAAACTCAAGCAACTGAGAAAACTAAAACCTCTAAACACTAGGAACAAAAAATAAATTTATACAATTGCTTGTTGTGTTTCCTTAGAGTGACTAAACCTATACAGGAATTCGAAAATCAAGTTATCCGGTGATTGGCAAATGAATCCATTTGATGTTCCGGTAGGTAGTAGTGTGGTTATTTTCTCATTACAACAAAATTGCTTGCCCATTAAGAAACCGGTGGGTTGTAAAAAGGTTATTTTTTTGTACTTCTATTCTACTTAGACGCGTATTTATCTGTGTAGAGTTTTTATTTCAAATCATTTACAGATCTTGGATGAGAAATATAGATAAATTCATTAAATGCTCATAAGAAACTATGACAATTACTTTCAAATGTTCAAAAGTTATACTTAGTAGAGGAGTGAGGATGAAAAACGTCGAAAATAAAATGAATAAAATAAATTTATCAAAACTACTAATTTAAGTTATAACAATAATCAAAACCATTGTCAAATACAAAAACAACAACCTATATTCTTCATCTGAGTAATGTACAATTTGTCGCTTAAGTAATTATTAAAAATAGCCTGACTTGAAACGAAATCGTAGAAATTAAAGTATATTTCTTGTCCTGGTATGGTTTGGTGGTTATGGCGCTCGACTCGTAATCTGAGGGTCAAAGGTTTGAATCCCGATCACACCAAACCTGTTTACCCTTTATAAAGTGACGGTCAATCCAATTATTCGTTTGCAAAATAGTATCCAAAGCGTTGTCTTACACTGATAAATTATGAACGGCTAGCGCAGATAGCCTTCGTTTATCTTTGAGCGAAATTCAAAAACAAACAAACATTTTCTTGGTTAGTCATGAGAAAATTTACCTTGTTTAAAGAGCAAAAGAAAAAAATATTAAAAATGTAAATACCAACAATTCAATATTCTTTATTACAAGACATTTGACCACCCCATGAAATGCGAATGGGCCAGTACGATAAATGAAATCGAAAATATTCAAAAGGAAGAATCGCCGAAAGCTGTATTATTAGATGTGTACCACACTTGATCAACACCTCTGTAGTCACGGCCTGGCATGGCCGAGCGCGTTAAGGCGTGCGCTCGTAATCCGAGGGTCGCAGGTTCGCGCCCGCGTCGCGCTGAACATGCTCGCCCTCCTAGCCGTGGGGGTGTATAATGTGACGGTCAATCCCACTATTCGTTGGTAAAAGAGTAGCCCAAGAGTTGGCGGTGGGTGGTGATGACTAGCTGCCTTCCCTCTAGTCTTACACCGCAAAATTAGGGACGGCTAGCATAGATAGCCCTCGAGTAGCTTTGTGCGAAATTCCAAAACAAACAAACAAACCTCTGTAGTTATATCACTGGAGACGTATTTAAAATATTAAGAATTGTTTGGACGCTCGTTCGTGTTTTCTGAGCACACGTGCAAAGTTTAGTCCCGACAACTTGTGAGTGTGACGGAGACATCGGAACCGGGGTGATATAGCAGTCTCACTGTTACATATTTCATTTTTATAGAAACTGTAAATTGTATTATTTCATTAATTTTTGGGTCATTCCCCTGACCGCCATAGAAGGAGCTACGTTTAATAGCTACTTATACTTCCAATCTCTCATTGTAAAATCTGCATGTCTCGCCAAGGAACTTCTTCCTAGACTATTGGAATGGGACATGAACAAATCTTTAAATATGGCGTCTTTGGCATCACGAGAAGGCCTTGAACTATTAGATCCACATTATGCCTAGGTGACATTACAGAGGCGTTTTACTCTTCTTTTGCTATTTTAGAACAATCCCCGGGATAACCTGAATCCACTAGCTTCAGGATTTGCAAAAATAAAAAAAATAGTTGAATGTATGTAAATATACAGAATTACAAGCTGAGTTAATAAAGTACAAAATGCGCCTTTAAAAACCGCTATGCTACGGCATTGTTTTCCGAACAACGACAGTGTGTGTTATTAATGTTTGTTGCAATATTGTATAAATAAAAATATATATCATAGGAAACACTCTGAAATGATTTAAAGCGCTCTGAAAAAGAATGGCAAAAATTATCAAAGGTTAGAAAACACTGAAAAACCCGAACAGGTTCACTTGATTTTCCTTCATGTGATGATATTGGAATTAAATAAATAAGTCTTATTTTCATTTTTCATGCATTTATAAAATGACAGCATGAGACAATTTTTTTTACTTCATGGATTATAGTCATCGCTGTGATTTGTTATTTCACGATTCAGCTATCTGGTATCATAATTCCACCAGGAGAATAAACAATGAAGGCTAAGTCATTCCAATGGTATGTATAAAAATTGCTAATCTGTTGGTACTAGAATTATTTTCAAAATAATCTGATGCCAACAAACAAATACGTTAACTTTATTGTGGCGAAGATCGGGCTTCAAAATGTTATCATTTCAATTATTTTTATACATGGAAAAGGCGGGACGTTTCATTTGGATGAGTTTCAAAATCAGACCTTTACAAAAACAGTTTAGAATAAAAAATGAAAAAGAAAAAGAACTTTTAGACTATTCTTAATTTAGCGTCGAAAACTTAGAGCCAAATTTAAATATGTTTGAAAATAGATTTTTTTTCCCCCATGCCAACCAAAGAAAACTAGTTATAGATTCATTGAATGGAAGCTTGGACTTTGTGTTGTACACAAAGAAGGATTTTTTCAACATTTCTAATCAAATGATCATTGTAACTATATCGGGTAGCAATGGAAAAGCTGCTTTCACAGAATTTATTTGGGGCTGCTTAGAAGATAAGAATGAAACTGCACAATATTTATTTTGCTTCAAACACGAAAATAATAATTTGAAATGTAAATTGTGTATTTGTTATTTTATTTTTAAAAAATCTATTGACGAAATTAAACAAATTTTTTCAGGTAAAATAATTTTAAACAGATTTTAGAATAAACTGCCATATACGGTAACTTTGTGTTCAGCGAAAAACTGCACAATGGGCTATTTGTGCTTCGTCCATTACACCGGGTTTTTAGCGTTATAAGGCTATAGTGTGTTTTTTCTCATAACAAAGCCACCTCGGGCTATCTGCTGAGCCCACTGAAGGGATCTAACCCTTGATTTTAGCGTTGTGAATCCAAAGACATTCCGCTGTACTAGTGGAGGGCTTATTAGGTTATAGACTTACTGCTGACGCACTGTGGGGGTTGGGGAAGGCACGTGGTAGCGTTGTATTAAGTCTATCATTGTCATAAAAGCTTTTCACCCTGGTCCCAGTATGGTTTTTGTGTACGCTGATCTCAATTATTTTGTTTACTTTATTACGGACACCAATAAAGTTTTGTACATGTATATGTAACTTGAAATAACTGATTTTGAAGACATCATTTCTTTCAGGTTTCTTTCTAAACTGCTGTTTGAAAACGAAAACTAATATTTTGGGTGTGCAGTAAATTGGCCCACTATATAGAACAGAAGATGTTCAGCTATTCAAAAGGAGTCAAATAAAAATTATATTGGCTAAAGAAAAAAAACGGAATAATAGAAAATATCTACTGTGTTCCAGAGTGTAAATCAAGATAGAAAGAAAATTTTCATTATTTTACAAGCGAGTAAATGCTACCAGAAATATGGGAGTACAATTTAGAAATTGTAAAGGTGTCCAAGTAGAAGTTGGTGTGTAGCAAATTACTATTAAATTTTAATCAAAACAAGCCACTTACATAGATAATAACAAAAATTTGTTGTTTTTGGATTAAGCACAAAGCTACACAATGGGCTATCTGTGCTCTGCCCACCACGGGTATCGAAACCCGGATTTTAGCGTGCAAGTCCGCAGACATACCGCTGAGACACTGGGGGCATAACAAAAATTCAGCTCAATAATGACTACAGATATTTTCATATACTATTCTTAAGTCCTTATTTATGATAATTATAAAGCACTTTTTCATCACTGTAGTTTCTTTGTTTGTTTGTAATTAAGCACAAAGCTACACAATGGGCTATCTGCGCTCTTCCTACTAATGGTATCGAAACGTGGTTTCAGGCGTTGTAAGTCCGCAGACATACTGCTGTGCCACTGGGGAATTCTTCGCTTTGGTATTTCGCTTTTAGCTATATGTTCAGTAGTAATACCAGGCATATCTCACGAAATTATGAAAAGTTAGGAAGAGAATTCGGTTAGTTTTCAATTATGTAGTAGTCTAAAAAAAACAAAAACGAAATAATTCTTAAGAAAAATATTTAATAACCAGTAACGTTAAACATAAATATTTATCAATATTTTAAACATTCCAATTAATACAAAACAGGTATTTATTTATAGTGAGCACCACAAGTCTGCCTTTGCATCAGCTGCTTTCCTAGCATCATTTGGTAGGTATTCTGCCCATCTTTAATTTAAAGTAGGTTTTTTAATAAATTAGAATGTAAATACAACTCTAAATCCACCCGATGAATGCTGGTTACATTTTATCATTTCGAACTCAAACAAGAGGCTTAATGTCTGAAAACAAAAAAATATTTTGCAAGTTGAATTACAAGATTTTTGAAATGATTTTGTGATGCGATTAAAGGTATCTAATCAAAAACATTGTAAATGTGAAAAAAAAATGCAAGGAAAAAGAAACAAGGTTTGAGTGTGCGACTTATGGGAATGAAATCAAAATGAATGGTATAAGTGTAGCCGCCAATTTTGATTTCATTTCTTTAAGTCGCACACTCAAACCTTTTTTGGCCGCACGTTTTTTTAACATCTAACGTGCCGTTTTTTTATACACACCAACAAACCATAGCAAGTAAGAAAGTGACACTCGATAGGAAGGAAAGCATTCAATCAAAAGTATATATTTTATATTGCATGTATTTATTAATTTATTGCCTTTAAATTCCGCATGTGAGGTAAGGATCAAGGGTAGAATATCCACGTAACATATATGATTGTTTGGCTTCACACAGTCCGAGCTACAGAAAGTGGAAAATCGCTAAACTGTTACTATTGTTAATAACACACAGAGTACTCTGCAGGTAGTTTTGGCTACACGACAAAGTAACATATGTGTTAACTTGATGACAAAAAAAACATCAAACTTAGAAGAAAAAAAAAAGAAAACAGAGTTTCAACATCAAGGCTAACTTATAGAGAAACATGCTTCTAATTGTTCTGACAAAATTTAATAGTGAAATATGTTAGACTATAAAAACTGCACCAAATGTTTTAATATGACGTGACATTCTGTGTTCTTAATCTTGTTTTATTGCATATACCGAATGTGTTATTGCTCTTTGTTGAAGACAAATTTAATTCAGCAATGATTTTTTTACTATTGGTTCAGATTACGATGTCCATTTTCAAACCACATTTTCTTAACTCAGCAAA
Organism: Carcinoscorpius rotundicauda; assembly: GCA_011833715.1. Lineage (NCBI taxonomy): Eukaryota > Metazoa > Arthropoda > Merostomata > Xiphosura > Limulidae > Carcinoscorpius > Carcinoscorpius rotundicauda. The sequence goes on from CM022399.1 coordinate 39,029,158, forward strand.
TTTCACTATAAAGTCAACATCTGTGTTCTAAAAATGGCTGGTGTGAGTATTAAAACTTTAATTAAAATAAAGTACAGGTTAACCAGGAAGATGACCTTAGAAGGTTAAAATGTTGTTCTCTACTTTATTTTAATTAAAGTTTTAATACCCATACCAGTCATCTTTAGAATACGTTTCTACTTTAAGTGAGCCTGTCGTCATCATGGAAACCAACATATACAAAACTGTAAAATAAACTATAATTATAAAAATACGAATGGTCACTTTATCATATCTCCTAATTTAGGTTTAGAATGACAACCATAACTGTTACCTGTGATATTAACACGCTTATCGTTCATTGGCTCTGTTGAAAATGAAATATTGACCTTTAAATGAGATTGCAGGAACAAACTGTGACAATAAAACAAGTTTTAATATAAAGCTAGTGCAAGCTTATTTGGGTATAAGGAAGTTAATTGAAGTAGCTATTTATATTTGCTTCTTGCCAGGTTCATTTGGTTGCATGTGAATTCAATTATATATATATAGGGAGTCCCCCAATGGCGCAGCAGTATGTATCCTCACTTACAATAAAAACAGCGGATTTCGATACCCATGGTGGATAGAGCAAAAATTGCCTTATGTGAAGTCTTGTGCTTGTCAAAAAGCAAAAAAAAACAAACAACAACTGACAACTTAGGAGAACAAAAATATAGATAAGTCAGCGGGGGCAGCAAGTAAAATAAAAGAAAAACGGAGAGAAACCCATAGACGGTTTTAACAAAAACTAACAGCCAGTGTAGAACTTATGGTCCCTCAGGACGAAGTTGGATCTGTATATTCAGTGCTCAGAATTATATGTGTGTGTTTGTGGGGAGGGACGGACGAACCCACTTTAGCTGGCTGGCAGCAAATAAATGACAGGCCGTTACCCGGTTGAGCTTGGTTGGGAGTACATAAACTAATGACTAAGAGGGAAGACAATTGACCTTGGCTGGAGGTACATTAATTAATGACGAAAAGTGAAGAGGACTGGGCAATGAAATCGTATCGTGAGAGGAAGCATGTTAAAATAAACAAGTGGTTAAAAGTTACATGTTGTTTTTGAAAAGGTTTGTCGTGAGGTGCATCTTTTTCCTAGTTGGTAGAGGGGCGATAGAAAAAAGAAAACTGGTTATAACTGGATTCGTTTGTTTTATTTTTGGGTAGTGATTGTAAGTCGGCTAATATATCTGTAAAGAGGGTGTTTGACATGTTGGATGATGGGTAGTAAGGCTGGGAGTATTTAACGGTACAATATTACCTTTAAGAGGCTTATCATATGATGATAAAATATTGTGAAAAATTTATTACATAAAGAACGGACAGAGGGATATAAGTAAATAAATTTTGACATATTTTGTTAAGTTACTTGGACCATTGTCTCGATTTAAAGATGACACACGTGCTTTCATAATTTTATTGCTTTCAAGAATATTTCATTCTATTTTATGTTTTTGTTGATGTAAGAGGGACATTTTATCCAAAATAATCGTGCAACCGGTTTCAAATGGATGATTTATTAAAATAGATTTATCAAAGTAAATAACTGTTAAAACGCTTCAGAAGACTATCGCCCGTGGCGAAATGGTAGGAGACGAACACTAGATTATTTCTTGTGCAGACTGATGTAATATTTTAGAGTTGTTTGTAAGTGAGATAAAACCTAATTTCTAGAATAACGATTTGTGTCTTATGTTGTGAAACAGCCATGGGGAATATATGAATATGTAAAAATAATAACGTATTAATACCGTAATAATAAGTTTGTTTCTGATGAATTTCGTGCAAAGTTACTCGAGAGCTATTTGCGCTAGCCGTTCTTAATTTATCAGTGTAAGGCTCGAGGGAAGGCACCTTGTCATCATTACCCACTGAAAACTCTTGGGCTACTCTTTTACCAACGAATAGTGGGATTTACCGTCACTTTATAACGCCCCCCACGGCTGAAAAGGCAAGCGTGTTTGGTGCGAGCGGGATTTGAACCCGCGACCCTCGGATTACGAGTCAAACGCCTTAACCCATCCGACCATGCCAGGCCGTATTAAGAAGTACTTCAGAAAATTCTACAAGTTCTGTAGAGATATAACAGTTACAATTAAAATAGTTACTTTCATATTTTCTAATGGATCAAGCACTACGCTATTGACTGTGTTTTTGTTATGTATATGTGAGAAAGAAATTTTTAAAAAAATGCTTGATATGGATAAAAATACCGCACTAAATTGTCCAATTAGAATTTTCGTACTTTCAACTAACTGTGAAGCTAATTTCCCGGTTATGTTTTTCTGTTAGTGATAGCTTTGATTGTTATAAATTCGGTTCCATTCATTATAATGTTTTAATTAGAAATAAAAATACTCAAATTTGCACTATTGTTTTATTTGAGAGAATATTCAAACTGAGTGTCAGTAGTTAAAATGAGAAGTAGTGGACAAATTATAAGAGAAATTGTATGCGCTACGTATATTGTTAGTGTGGGTCAGTTAACAGCTAGGCTTAAATTAACTTGATATGTTATCAGAAACGAATATATTATTGATTCTATCTCTATTTTAATTCATTTTGAATGATTATGTAAACCGTATTTTAAAGCAGTCATAAGCATCTAAACATGTTCGTGTAATGAATTTTGGTACACTGAGAAAGGTCACCTGCACGTACTATAAAACATACCAAAATATTTTTGATACAATATATTCCTTGTAAGGCTAAGATGATACACACAGAGTATACGTGTATGAATTATTTACGGTGGTTTAACTAGAGATGTTCTGAAGAATTACAATTGTTTGTTTGTTTGTAGTTAAGCATAAAGATACACAATGGGCTATCTGTGCTCTGCCCACCATGGGTATTGAAATCAGTTTTCCAGAGTTGTATATCCACAAACATACAGCTGTGCCACTTGGGGAGGGAAGAAACGAATTACGATTAACATTTGTGAAAGCGATGAAAAACATTATAGTTAAGGTAATAAACTTTTGAATTACCGTGTTTCTCCGAAAATAAGACAGGGCTTATTTTCGGGGGATGTCTTATTTTGATATATTAAAAAAATGAAGTTACAAAGTAAAAATTATAAAAAACTGTTAAACTAACCATATAAAATAAACTATTATTAAACTATTAAACTAACTGATTAATAGTTAAACAAACTAATTAGCTCACTATTAAACTAATTAATAAATTATTTTTTTTATTTCTTTCCTCTTCCTGTTACTCTTAACTAGGGCTTATATTAAAACTATCCCCAAAAATCGCACTAGGTCTTATTTTATGGGTAGGTCTTATTATTGGAGAAACACGGTATTAGACGGATTTCAAACCTGCATAATCATGCGTTACAATTACGGATTTCAAACCTGCATAATCATGCGTTACAATTACGAAATTGTTGATGTGATAACTGGATTAGTTATCATGAACTGCCAAAGTTAATTCAATTGAAAGAAAAGCTACGTTTATTAGTGTAAAAATACATCGAGTATCAGATAATATGAGCAATTAGAGTTCATTCACTTGAAGAAAAGCTACATTTATTAGTGTAAAAGTAGACAGTTAATCAGCCAGTATGAACTACTAAAGTTAATGTACTTGAGGGAAAGAAACGAAAATTAGTATAGAAATATGATCTTCTTTCAGTTTTGATTGTGTGCTCCTACTAATAATTCGTATTAGTTGCAATTTTCTTTTTCTTTTTTGTATGTATTGAAAATACTTTTCACTCAATATCGATCGAGCTTTGCATTTCAACTCCGGTGGGATTAAAGAATATTGGAAAAGATAAAACTAAGTTTTTACTTGTTTTCTTCGGATATTCGAGCAAACGTACATAAGGATTATCTGCGCTAATCGTTCGTAATTTTGAAAACTCTTGAGCTGCTGTAATGGAATAATTGAATTTGAACTTCATTTTTATAGCGCAGCAATTATTTTAAACTACGAGCACGATTTTGCAACGAAATTGATATTTAGGAACTTTCATTGCTTGGCCACGTCTGATCAAAATCCAACTAAACAATAATATTAATTTAACAGAACTACTACATAATAATGATACTGTCAAGTATTTTAACGTTATAAACATATAACAGCTCATAGTTAAATACACAAAATACGGAATTGCGACTGAACCTTTTTATTAATTGCAAAATTTCATAAAGTTTAGAACAAATTTTTTTTTGGAATACGCCATGGTAAATCACTTTACAAATATGTTGTTACATGGATAGATTATGCTCACCGGTTTTACTTTTGTAATGAATATTGTTTGTTCAGATCCTAATACTCTTTTCCTTAGAATAATCCTGAAGTGTATTCATGATTTGTTTTATTTTTTACGTTTCTAAGTTAAGACCGCTATTGCGAATTTTAAGCCAATAGAAGATTTTGATCTCTCTCCTGCCAAGAGAGAAAACGAACGTACTTACTGTATACATAAATGGATTTTGGACGTTCATACGAAAAGAAGGTTTTATATTTATAGGCTGTATTTTAAACATTAACGTTGAATGGCTTGAAACCACTACTTGCAGCTCTGTAACTTAAGACTTAGAACACTAAGTAACTCAAACAAGAGTTTGATCAAAAACTTACTATATTTTTTCTATATGAAAATAAACTTTGTCTATGTAATAGACATTGTGAATGAGTGAAATATTTCACTCACACGGTATAATTTATTCAGCGAGAACGAAGATAAGAATAAGAATTGCCTTTTTATATAATTGATATGAATCGCACGAGCGTTTCTTCGAAACGTGTTTACGGAAAAAAAAAAAGCTGAGTGCGTTTAAATTTCTTTAACTTTCATTTTCCCAAACAACACATTATTAATAAGAAAGATTTTTTGTTCTCAAATATTTTTCAAACTGCGTGTAATAAATCAAAATTGTTAAACCCTGTTCAGAACTCATTTATTAAATTTGAAATTATATTTCGTATAGACTGCGCAGTGTAAAACGCTTGTTTGTTCTGTCGATAATGATTTACATTTATCAGTGCTAATACTTCTAGTAAATTATTTTTTCACATTTTAAACAAATGATCTAGCATGTTTGCCTAATAACCATAAAGCATGTTAGGAATAAATAGATTGGTTATCCCCTAATAATTTTACATTGCAGTTCGAAAAAAAACCCCACGCACATACAAATTCAATATGTATAAATATTTTGCATATATGAGAGAAAATAAACAGAAAAATAGCCAGGTGGTTAGGGCGCTCGACTCATAATTTGTGGGTCACGAATTCGAATCCCCATCACACCAAACATGCTCACCCTTTCAGCTGATGGTCAATTACAAAAAATGTAACGTTCTTACATATGAAATTCGTGTAAAGCACGTTAGGGGAGACGTTATAAGTGTCGGTCAATCCTACTATTCGTTGGTTAAAATATAGTCCAAAAGTTGCCGGTGGTTGGCAATGACTAGCTGTCTTTCTTCTAGTCTTACACTGCTAAATATGGAACGGCTGGCGAAGATAGCTCTCGTGTAGCTTTGCCCGATATTCAAAAGAACAATAGAACAAACAGGAAATTGTTCATAAAAAACTAACTCACAAAAAAAAAGAAACAGAAATCATTCGCTACCTCGGAGATGGCAGTTTACCAGAGAAAAAGACTTCTCTCTAAATTTTGTCTATTTGTTCAACGCGAGCATGTAAGTGCTTTTAAGGCTTATAACGTGTACGGTAGTGTAAGAGCGTATCCTAAATGCATCAGCTTTTCACGTTCAAGAGAAGCATCATATAATAGATCTGAAAAATGCTAACATAACAGACAGAGAATAAAACACCAAACGGAAAAAAATCGAGAAAGTTATAGCCATGCAAGTACGATACAGTAAATTAGTAACAGATGTTAATCAAAACATTGACAGCCACTTAATACTGTATGGTTTCGATGTAAAATTAAACCTTGATTTCAAAATGTATTAATTGAAGTTTAAAAATTTCTTTCTTAGTTTATTTTTTATTCCTTTTTATATAATATTTATAATTGTATTATGTTAATATCGAAGTAATCCATTTATATTCTTTATTTATCATAAATCTATATGATTAATAACTTTAACGTCATATTTCAGTTATTGTTTTAACTGTTGCCTGAATACATGTTTTAAAATAGTGTTCCACAGTATAACGAATTTGTATTGCCTAGTGTATTGCTGCCGGAGAAGGATACACACATTAAGAGGACAGAAAGGTCTAAGATACAAGTATTTTAACAGAGAAGAGTCCGTGTATAATTCCAATTAAAGAAAAATGAATAAATAAAAACAGTACATAACCTGCGCATTTAAATCTAGAACAAACGAATGAAGATTACAAGCACATACAAGTCTCTTACATGACGTAGTGATGAACTACCCAATGTTGCAGTGAGCACGTGCAAAGTGCATTTTGTGTGGAATTATCGTTTTAAAATTCCAACTAAATTCTTTGTTCGGAACAAAGTGTTAATGTTTCTAGGTTGGAGATAAACACCATGATAAACACCATGATAAACACCATGCTAAACACCATGCTAAACACCATGATAAACACCATGCTATTTTTTAGAATTGGCTATAGCTGATTCATTGCTGCTGCAAAAGTGCATCTTAATTAATTAGAAGTAAGCTAAACTTTTTGATAAATATATGCAGAAAATTACTGGTGAAATCTCATAGGAAATGACTATTTTCTTGTAGCTTACAAGCAAAGCCCCCCAGTGGCTCAGCGGTATGTCTGCGGACGTATACGCTAAAATCCGGGTTTCGATACCCGTGGTGGGCAGAGCACAGATAGCCCATTGTGTAGCTTTGTGCTAAATTCAAAAAACAAACAAACTTACAAGCAAATCTTGAGAGCCCAAAACTCCCTTGATCGCCATTAACGACATTCATTATGAAAATTTTCAAAAATCTTAAAATTAAACACTTTTTTGAATGATGTTTCAAATGGCCATGCTGATTTACCCGAAAATCCGTAGATTGACTCCTAAGAACCCCCACAAAAAATTTCTTTATACAGAAGATTCTTTTCATTTAAATCCAAATTCTCAAATAAGTAGCCTTAGTGAAGTCTGTAAACCTTTTAGTCACGTATTTTTCGAAAATGTTCTTTGTTTATGTTCTGTGAAGCCAAGTATGGCCAGGTGGGTGGAGCGCTTGGCTTGCAATGTGGAGGTCGCGGCTTCAGATACCCCTCACACCAAACATACTCGCCCTTTCAGTCATAGAGGTTTTATAATGTAACGAATAATCCTACTATTTGTTGGTAAAATAGTAGCCCAATTGTTGGCAGTGGGTAGTGATGACTAGCTCTGTTTTCTCTTCTAATCTTGCACTGCTAACTTAGGGACGGCTGGCAAAGATAGCCGTCGTATAGCTTTTCACGAGCCTCCCAGTGGCTCAGCGGTATATCTGCGGACTTACACGCTAAAATCCGGGTTTCGATACCCGTGGTGGGCAGAGCACAGATAGCCCATTGTGTAGCTTTGTGCTTAATTCAAAACAACAACAACAGCTTTTCACGAAATTTAAAGAAAAACAAACAAATACATTTTGTTAGTGTCAAAAGCGTTCATAAAAAAATCTTACGGTTCTTTTTTTGCCAAAACATTGTGAGAGGAGCTCAAACCAAGTAAAAAACATAAATACAGAGACATAGCTGATGGTTGCTAAACAGATACAAATGGTTCTATGTATGTGTATATTTAGGTATAAAAATCTATAAATATATACGTTTTATGAACATTCTTTTCAGTAATTTGTGCAGACGGATGGTCTTAAATACAACATATATTGTGGTTTGATTTTTTGTTAGGGATTAAGAAAAAGGCTACAAAATGGGGTTCCTGTGGTCTGCCCACCAAAGGCTTTGAAACCTGGTTTGTAGCGGTGTTAGTTCCCAAACATACTGCTGTTCCACTAGGGAGTGGTAAGGTTTAAAAAGTGAACATATCTGATTCAAATGAAACATTTGAAACGAAACAACTGGGAATTTGTTTGTTTGTATGCTTTAGACGAAAGACATATTCAGTTACCTGCTGCGTTCACGCCAATATTGGAATTTTGCATTTTAGCGTGGTAAGTGTGTAGACCTACAACGATTCCAAGGAAGACTTTGGAATGCATCAAATACTGTCTTCAATTTTAACTATACCAAGTTTTGTTACGAGAAATGACTTTTAATTAACAGTTTGAAGATTCGTCGAAACTTTTATAAATAAAAAACAATTTCCAGTTTATTACAATATACTATAAACTAATGTAAACGATTTTAGTAAAAAAAAATTAAAAAATCAGTAGTATATTTACTGACAGAAAACAAGCATTTTAGTAATGTTTTTTTGTGTGAATGCTAAGTAAAAACACTTTGACTAAATTAAGTATTTCGTACTAGGACAATTACTTATTTTAGAAAGTTTCTTAGTTCTTGAAATACATGAAGATTAATAGTTTAGTATTTCTTAGTCTTGTTTGTTTGTTTTGGAATTTTGCACAAAGCTACTATCTGTGCTAGCCGTCCCTAATTTAGCAGGGTAAGACTAAAGGGAAGGCAGATAGTCATCACCACCAACTCTTGGGCTACTCTTTTACCAACGAAAAGTGGGAGTGACTGTCAAATTAAAACGCTCCCAAAGGGCGAGCATGTGTGGCGCGACCCGGGGGCGAACCCGTGACCCTCGAATTACGAGTCTCGCGCCTGACGCGCTTCGCCATGCCGGGCTATTTCTTAGTGAAATGTTTCTGTTGTTTTGAAGGTTTGATGTCATTACTTACATTCACCAATATAGCATTAACGATAATTGGACTACACCAGATATATTTAACATCCCTTTTATATGTAAGGGCTTGACATAACCAGGTGGTTAGAGCACTTGACTCGTCATTTGAGGGTCGCGGGTTTGAATCTCCGTCACATCAAACATACTTACCCTTTCAGCCGTGGGAGAGTTATAATGTGACGCTCAGACGGTTAATCCAAGTATTCGTTGGTAAAAGAGTAGTCCAAGAGTTGGCGATGGCTGGTGATGACTAGCTTCCTTCCCTTTAGGGACGGCTAATGCAGATACCCCTCGCGCAGCTTTGCACAAAATTGAAAACAAATCGATGAAGTTGGTTTGCACAATGTTTCAATGCATTGTTGAAGATTTTTATCGTGTATGTTACGTATTATTATTTATCTCGGACGAGTTTTTAGTTTGTTTAGAATTAAGCACAAAGCTACTCAATGGGCTATCCGTGCTCTGCCCACCACGGGTATCGAAACCCGGTTTTTAGTGTGTAAGTCCGCAGACATACCACTGTGCCACTGGAGGGTATCTCGGACGAGACTCCGATTTATTATGTTACGTACGCTACGTATTAAGATTTTAGATAACTGGAAAACTTAAATTTAATCTAAAAGTTAATTAAATGTCAATATGTATTCAATTTATGATACTTGTCAACAAATTTGATGTACCTTGTTTTCTTTCTTAACACACATGTATTTTAATGTACAAACAACAATATAATTTATAATAATATTATTATTAAAATATTGTCTTATATACAAAAGATTTACAGACTTACATGCTACATCCGGTGTAGAACTAAATATTTTTTCGATGGTCTTGGCCCACGACGAGCAAATTAATTCTGAGTTGATATTGTTATTCCTTGCTTAAAGTAGTTAGCTGTCTTTTCTTGGCTGGTTTTACACCGCTTATAATCTGACTTTTTACTGAGGAAGATATTTAATGTTCTCGTAGAAATTCTAACATCTAAAGTTAATTAGCCGAAATTTAACGCTTTGTAATTTTCTAAATCTATAAATGTTCTTGGTCAAATTCTGTAGTTTTCTTATTAATAAGTTTGTTTCGAGGCTTATAGAATACTGACTTTAGCTAACCAACAATTTATTCTGTTCAGTCTCACGGCGCGTCGGTTTGTATAGTTTAAGGTGAGAGTTTTGAATGTTCAATAATGTTCGAACACACGCTAGTGTTTTCGTAAAACAAATATTGCTGATTCTTACTTCCTAGAATCTTCCACAAATTTAGAGAATAAATGGACTTACGCAATGCACATTCAACATTATACGTCACATGCATCAAATTGAAATAAACTTAGATATTACAATAAATGTATCATGGAAAATCCGTTCAGCGTTTAATTGAGAGGTAAACCATGACTCTGAAACCTTCCTTTGTAATTTCCTTTAATTATTCGTTTCTACTATTGTTTTCCTTTTCTATGTTTAGCTGTTTTAGTAATTTGGGTTTCATATTAGAAATATTATTCTTTATTTATCACAATTTTACACTCGTAAAGATTTAGGTAAAAAATGAAAGAAAAATACTTTAAACGTAAATTAAAAAAGTGTACAGCCAATTTCGTTAACGCTATTATATTGTACTATTTCGTAATCTAAATTATTAGATTGTTTTCATATACTATGTATGTTGTCTTAGCAGTCTTAAATAACTGTTAAATAGTACATTTACTGAAACATGACATTGAAAACTATTTCAGTTATATTTGTTTACCTTATTCATTTGTTGACCTGTACAATATATTTTTTTGTTTTTGACACTCAAGAATTTTGCAAGAACTAATCCCGTCATTTCGTGTGTATATTCAGCAAAGTTTGCCAATGTTGTAATTAATCGAAATAAGCGTCATCGTTTCTGTGTATATGACCCACAGAAAATAATCATGTATCGCTTTTTTCTTACGCCGGACACGCAAATTCAATTAGTTACAAGTGTACGTAATGACTGAGTCTCAATGTCAGATAATTCAGTTCGTTGCTTGAAAGTGATGAAATAATGTTATTCTATTGAATAGATCCTGGTATTCATATAAAAATACGACAGCGGTTCTGTTGCTATCTTATCGTTTCAAATATGGCTTCAACGTCAGAATGCCTACAAAGTTTTGAAAGTTTTGGTAAGTTTATCTATTTACCAGTTGAATATAGTTGTACAATAGATAAGATATTGTAATTAAAGCTAGAAACTAAAATTTTATTTTACAAAAGATATTTCGTTGTAAATATATATTTTTTAACTTAAATCATTTCCACTTTTAGATAAAACTAGGTCTGTGCTGAGAAGTAATTAACTTGGAATGAAAGAGAGAAACTGGAATTTAAAGGAATTCTACATAACAAACTTATTATGTTTACAAAACCAGTGTTGCGGTTTTTGATTTATTTATTATATTTTGCTTTACTTATCATGCGCACCTGTCTTTTACCAACTGGACTCTATCAAGAGATTGTTAAAGACATATTTCTTTGGTTTGTATAACATTCTGTTATATTATAGACAAAAAATCTTTTTAAGATATAACACTTAAAATGTATGACGTATATAGTTTGGTTAAAATACTGGTATTGTAAACTTTTGTGATTATTGAAAAGTTCTAACGAACTAGATAAAGAACTTAGTGTTATACACATAACAGGTCCAGTATCAAAGCCTTACGACAAGTGTAATTAATTATAATCATACTTAGCTGGCTTTGAAAAACAGTTCACACCACAACCATTGTTACTGTAACAAATGGTTTGTATAAATAGTTTCAACTACCACTGTGTTCCAGATGAGTTCTGGATTGAACAAATATTTTGTCGGCAATATGTATGGGGAACATAGAGTGCTGGTTATATTATTATTTCTTAATCTTCTAATTACGGGAAATTCCTAAGTGACTAAATAAAGAATGCTGTGAAAAATATAATAGACCTAAAGCTATTGTTTTATGAAGAGTATAATTAAAATGTGAAGTGTTTTTACGCATTAATATTTTTCAGAATGTAAAGTAAAACTATTTTTTTGACAAATTTCTGTATAGATGAACAAGATCCTCTATTTTCTATGCGTTATTGACGTGTTACCATTATAAATCGGAGTATAACAGTACACTATCGTTGTACGTATGCATCGTTTATACATACAATTTTTACATGGAAGAGGGTGGAAAAATTGTATCTTTTTGACAAATTATGTCTCTCTTTAAATAAAAGAAAACAATTGCATTGAAAGTTCCTAGAAAGATGAGGAGTTCAAATTATGTATGTGACGAATTTACTGTGATATATATTTATTTTAACATTGATATTTGTTTTATTTAAATATGTATTGACAAATGTGTGTAACTCGTATTGTTAAATCGGTATTGCAAAAATCCCGCCTAATCACTAAAGTTGTACAAAATTCTTGAGTGTAAGAGTCAACAATGCATAAGTGTCTGCAAACAACAGTATTGTTGCTTTAGCTAAAAGTATTAGAATTTCGCCTAACTCTTATAAAAGGTAATCAATGGAATGTACAAAGAGACAACATATACTTATGGTTTGCTGCACTTGGTATACTAGAAAGCTAGAAAACTATAAACCTTCAAATACTTGACCCGAAACGTTTATAGATTTCGAACATTAAAAAAAACATTTAAATTCAGCGGATTGACATCGGACGTTGGTGTGTTTATGAAAACATTATGTAATTCCAGCTGTACAAAACTCACTTGAGATCAGCAAAGAACTGGCTAGCTTCTCATTAAGTGAATTGTACTGATATCAATTCAAAATCAATCCGCTAATCGTGAATCCTCGATATGACGTGAAGAGAGTTCCGGGATAAGACAAAAGACTCAATATTGTTTGTAAGTTTGTATAACTATTGTAAATAAATAATTTGTTTGTAATAACTATTATTATAAATCGTATTATTTTTTTTGTATATTAAATATATTTGTATTAAAAAAAAGGAGAACTGTGTGAATCAATCTTATTGGCTGTGAAAATTTTAATACACATCAAGATTTGATTATTTTCTAGATTTAAATTACAATTCAACTCAATTTCAAGCTATTTCAAATTGTAATACGTAACGTTATAAATTAGAGGCTTGTACGATATAAATCTTAATAACTTACAAGTGGAAATCAACAGGATTCGTGAACAAAATTTTACAAATAGCAAATTTCTTTTAATGTTAAACTGCAAGACAAACGAATACTGAAGGATGATGTTTACATTATTTTTATCATGTTTTGACTAGTGACTATTTCCTATTCGTGACTTGTTACTATTTGCGTAAATTGTCTTATGTTACTTTAGTACTTTTTAAATTAAGTTTACCTTTATGTTTTTATTTCTCTGTAGAATAACATTCTAAAATATGTGTATTTATTTTAAAAAGTGTGGTGCTACTAAACTTCACCCTTTTCTTCTTACCAAATTTTAATTTTTAATGTGTTTACTAATATTTATCAGTGGAAATACGTAATACTAGTTTTAATATTAAAACCAATTTAATCCTTGCAAGGATCAATGTATGTGTATTCATTTTCTTTCAGGTTAACTTATGTTTCTTAGAATATATGAGGTAAAGATACACGCATTAGTGTATTATAATCTTATCTTTCTACCTCTGTGGCCGGTAGGGTTTTTAAAAAAAATAGGTTTTTTACCTAAAACTCGATATTCTCATCTATTCAATTTTTTAGTTAGATTTACTGGTTGCATCATTATTTATTAACTAAGATGAAAGATGATTAATATTCTAGAAAACATTAGTTTACTTAAAGTGACGAAAAAACAAACCTTTCCAGAATCTACCAATATTCAAATTGTGATTGAGATATAAAGAAATTTTAATATTACTTCACTTAGTTGCTTTCTTATAATAGCAACATATTTCTTGCTTCCTTAATTTGTGAATATGAAAGAACCATAAAACAAACCATTCATCGAAAGTTAAAAAAATTCTCTAACTTTATTTCGAGCTTTACGTTTCTCTTGCAAGTCAGTTAAATCACACATAGGCACGAGTAGATTATATCAACAATGTATATTGGCCAAATAACCGTAAAGTATGGTGATCTCATCCAAACAGTCTTCGTGGGATTGTAAGATAAGTCGAATATTATGTTTAAATCAATGAAATATGCCAAGTAACTGTTAGCCAATAATTTTAGCTCAACTATTCCACAAATCGCTTACATACCACTCTTTATTGGAACGTAAGATAAGCTAAATTCTTTGGTTCAACTTTATGAAATAACAGTAAAGTTTTCAGTAAAGTGTCAAATTTAGTTCATCTACAAGTGTTATAAAGAATCAACTTTTGTATAACGGGAAACAACTGATTTACGTTAAATCAATGTGATTTCTTGATTTACAGGTTATTTATATAATTTAAGCGGTAAGTGTTTTTTGAAAATATAAATCCAAAAATAAATAAGTTTCTGCCGGAATTAATCTTTTAATATACAATAAATAATTGTAGAAAATGTATTATACTACTCTGCTTGTTGGGATACGAAATTGATATAGCTGATGTAAAGGGTAACTGTAAGCTGTTACTACGGCCCAAAATAGTTAAATATTATAATGTCTTACGTAATCACAGTTGCTAAGCCAATGGTATTTGAGTTTGCATACATTGTATAAACTATTATCCTATTAGTATAAGGTTTAATATGCATATTTTAAACAACAAATAACATCTGTGATGAGGATTTGCTTCAGGAAATTACTACAGATACGCAGCGCAGAACATTCGTCATGTACATGTATAAGAAATTAATAAAGCTAGTCAACCGAAACCGATGTAGGCAGAACACTGATAGTCCGTTGTGTGGTATTATGTTTAGTAACAAACAAATAACTTAGAATTTGTATTATTGTCTGTATATAACACCACTTATGTGCTAAGAGTCAATATCGGTATTAGAAACTTGATTTTTTATCTTCTGCTAGAATCATTTCCTGTACTGTCTACATGATTCGAACCAGTGATTTCACTTGTCTAACAGATATTTTAGGTAACTAAGCTGCAGTCTCCCAAAACAGTAACTCAAAGTTTTCAATGTATGGATTATTTTTCGCTGAAAAAGTAATGCTTAAGATTGGGTTGGTTTTGAATCCATGGTTCTGGTTCGTGGGTAGTTCGCATATTCTTGAGTCACCAAATTCTAATACCTTAACTCTCAGTTTCCACTTAATCGATTATTAAGAAAACTTTACTAAATTCTTGAGTCATGATAAGTGGCATGTAATATTCAGAAACTATTCATTTTAATTTTGTGATCCGAACTACTGATTTTGATTGCTTTGTTACAATAAAGTTAAAAATTAAATACATTCCTGTAAAAGGTATGATCTTTTTATGAAGAATTTACAGCTGAAACTGTTACTTGGAAGGAACCTCTACTCTCTAGAATATTTTCTGATGTTAATAGCCCAAAGTTTAAATATATCATCAAGTTTTGCCGTATAACCCACTTATGAAATATTGATTATATTTCTCTTTCGAGAAAAACCGATCCCACAAGTAATTTTTGAAATATTAATTTTTAATAGCAATAAGCGTAACTGAGCAATAAGAACCAAATATGCTATCGTAAACAGTGTGAGGAACTCTAAACTTTGTGAGTCACAGTTTAATACAAAGTCTGTTTAATACTTTTGCTGCTAGAAAAGTTTTGATAGTGATTCATAACATGCATCAGTTAAAAAAAACATGTTAACTTTAAATGCAAGGTTAGGTTTAGGGTCCAGGTTATTCTTACTAATGAGCTCTTTTTAAGGCTAAAAGAGACATATTCTAAATTGAAAATTTTTAGTTATTACAAATTGTGCAACACACATAAACATTACAATTAATGCCACCATTTTCAGTTCAAACGAGAGTAATGCAGTTTGGTAGCGGTGTTTTTTTTTATTGATATGTTTCGGAAAGATGAAAAGTGTCAGACTCAGTGAAGCGACGATTAAATATAAAACAAGAATAACGAAATTTTCAGCAAAACTGTACAAAAGAAATAAAATATCTTATGATAGCATATATGCAATAGTCAAGTAAAATGTTTCGTTTTATACCGACGATATAAAAAAGCAGTAACAAAACAAAATATACACGAGTCAAATCATAAACATGAAAATTGAGATATGATATGGAAATACTTCGTGAAGGGGAATGAAAGTTTCCTCATTCTGTGATCATGTGTAGCGTTTCATATCCAGAAACGTCGAGAGGTGGCATGGACCTCGGGGAAACATCTTCGCTGGGACCCCTTTCTCCACGTTGTTAGTATTTTAAGAAAAATTATTAGAAAATAAAATCCTAAATTCAGAAATGAGCTCATAAACAATACAAAATTATAACAGTAGCTGTTTTTAGCTCACAATACAATCGTAAAAACATTACTAAAGTAACAACAAATATGTTTTACATCTATGAAGCAATAAATATATGTTACTTGTTACTCAAGCTATTATTTCAATCATTCTTAATGTATCAAGCATCTATACGCAAAAAGAAGAAAAAACTAATCTTTGCATGATTAAATGAAAATATGGCCTAAAGTTGCTTTGCGAGCATTACGGCATAAACAAGTTTTGTTTGATCAGGCTCCCGGCAACTACCCCTTTTGTTTATATTTTGTGAAAGGGCCTATTGATATATAAAACAATGATAGTAAAGTTAATGCATTTTATATAAGGAAATTATTTGTTGGGAATTTTCAGTTATTAATAGGCAATTATTTATTATTTATCCCAATCAAAATATTACCAATATGTAAATATATTTGAACAATAGGTGCCTATATGTTATGTTATAAATCAAAACAAGCGGAAACCCTCAATAGCCGTGGCACTTGAAATTCTTTTAGGCAGGTTTAGAGTAAATTAGTCTGTGAGACCTTTGTTTTCCTTTTTATTATTATATTTTTGGAGGCTCTGCATGGCCAGATGGATTGTAATCTGAGGGTCGAAGGTTCGCATCCCCGTTGCACCAAACATTCTCGCCTATTTAGCCGTGAGGGCATTATGTTGTTACAGTCAATCCTACTATTCGTTGGTAAAAGAGTAGCCCAAGAGTAGGCGGTAAATGGTGATGACTGTCTGTCTTCCCTCTAGTCTTACACTGCTAAATTAGGGATGGCTAGCGTAGAAAGCCCTTGTGTAGCTTTGCGCACAATTCAAAAACAAACAAACCAAGTGTGGAGGATATGTATATGCGATTCGATTTTATTACTTCTCTGGATCTCTAACAGCCTATCTACCCTCAAACTGAGAGTAAATTAATTTATAAGATCTTGGGCGTGATTAAATATACCAATCAAAATGGTTTGATCTTCTGAGTCTAAAACTGTAATTATATCTTAAATCGGAGAAGAGATGACGGAATCATAAGCTAAAAGTTTATACTCAAAAAATAAAAAATTAAGTGTTCATTCTATGAGCCACTATGCTGCAGTTAACAATTATATTTATACTTTTTTAAATGTATATATATATATATATTTGTGTGCGTTTCTGCTATGTGTCAGCGAGAAGGTGTTATATTATTTAACTGTTATGTAGTGTCCTAGATAATTTAGGAATAGCTTGATATCATATATACATATATTGATTTAAATTAACTTTTATGAAAATATAAATAGTATCATTGCTATGAATAATTGCATTTTCAGACATAGAAATTAATTGTGAATGAAACTAGGAAGAGAAACGATTGTATGGACGATCGATTTACATAACAGACAAGTTAGTGTTCTTAAAACAATTTGTTTGGTGCGTACCGCCATAACTACAAAATGAAAAGAACTAAAAACCTGAACTTTTGCACACATACTAATTGAACTCTAAGGGTATGCACCTTGGTATTGTGCATCATTTTAATGAGGCAAGCTAACAATAAAACACATAGAAAAAAGTATGTCCGCCGTAGCTCCAAGGAAAAGAACCTAGACACTGGAAGTTTTGCAACCACACTAAGTGGACCCCGAGGGTGTGCAACTGAGTATTATTAGTTTTTTATCCATATGCGCACACGCATGCGTGTGAACATCTTCCTAATGAGGCATCCTTGAGAAAAAAATAGGACAGAAATGGTTCCTTATATGAAAACTTCTAACATATAGAAAAAACTATTGCATTTTGATAGCAATTTGTTCCTATAATGTTTTTATGTCATGTTGCTTATCAACAAAAGTATAACCAACAAACACTTTTTGTTAAACTATTTACACAAAGTATAAAGTGCAATGTATAAACAACAAAACTGTAAACGTAACTGTTACTTTCTTAATTTCGAGTCTATGTTGATTAAAGAGGTTTGTTTTTTATTAAAATCATTGGAGATAAAACAGAAAATTCTTTATATCACAGTGATTTAAGGTTAAAATCAAGTGTGACGTGACTTAAAGACTTGCTTTTACATAGATTAGATAACGTGACGTATGATGGCTCATATAATTGTCTATAACATAATCATCTAGAACATGTCAACCTAATAACGCGTGCGAAGCCTGGTAATTTCACTGGAAATTTTAAGTGTGTTTCTTGTATGTATAGGCAGATGGAGTTTTAGATAAAAACTTTTACCTACTTGCATAAAGAAGCATTTTTGTAGCTTTTCATGAACTCCCACACTGCTCAAGGATTCTTAAACGTTTTGGAAACTTGGAAATTCTGAGTTATTTATTTTTAGTATTTTGTATTGTCTTAAAGTTTTGACATATATGAGTTTAGCTTAGAACGCTGGTCTTTTATATTAAACGTTTTAATTTCCTGAGTACATTTGAGTTGTTCAATATGTGCACTTCTGGCTCTTCTTCGAAAACGCAAAACGACTAACCCGTACAACTCAGAAAGTAGTTTAGAATCAGTAAGCATTGAAATGTAAATAAAATCAAATGGTTACAACTAAAACGAACATACTTCGCTCAGAATGTAAATAGTTGAACTAAATATGAACTAAAGTGTGCAGCAGAGCGGGAAAATACCTAACGAAAGACTGTTCTTAAGAATATTGTTTGAGAGGAATAACTCCTTAAACAAACCGGAAAACTAGTATGTCATCTATTTGTTTTTCACCGCAGCTTTTGTAATGAGCAAAAATATTGTTTTTTTTCCACATCTGTAAGTGTTATTTAATAACATGTCTATTTTTCTGCTGTTGTAGAAACAAGAAAATACTAAAAAAATATAGTATCATTGTTTAAATGTAATTATACGCTTGCTATCATTACTTCTGTTACTGGTTTAAGAACTATTCAATAACATTAATGTATCTCCATCCAGCTAAGACCAGTTCTACAAAACAACTTGTCACACATTCATGAATTATTTTCTTTCTATATTTAAGTGTAATTAATTTGTGTAAGTTTATATATTTTTAAGGGACAGTGTAATAAAAAATACACCACTTCTCGTTGTTTCTGAGTCTCTAAATTAACTATGACAATTGTACATTTATGTTATCCGTAGAAACATAAGTTAATTTTAAGGATTTTTTTTATATTTGTCCAAATGAAATATTTTAATATCATGGTAGAATTTTGCACATTCATTGATAGAAGATTGCTACAAACGAAAGTCATCTGTGGTTGTGAAATTAATTAAAATAGATAGATAAAAAATTAATAAAGTTTAGAATCATAGCATTTGTAAGTAAATAATATTTTATTTTTTAAATAGTTTGCACCAATGTTCAATTTCTGAAATTAGAAATGGGTACTATTTAATTTTCACTGAATAAATTATACCTAAGAGCTATAATAAAAACTGTAATTCAAACTGTAGCTTCATTCAGTATCGAAAAAAGATTTTTTGTAATGATTGAATACATCTGTTACAGTTTATATTTGCAACCTTGAAGCTCACGCTAGGATAAAATAACAAAACCACAGCATTAAAGTTATGCTGTTACCTATGAATTGTACAAATAAGTCTCTAACAAGTAAATTTGCATATTTTACTGCTTATGCTTTTAATAAAATAGAATATCTGACAATCTGCTTTAACGATAAACTTTTTTCCCCCACAAATCATGTAATTAAGTAAGAGAAAACTAATCCGAACAACTCATTAGTTCTCACTGATTGTGTCTTTCTTTTCCACTTATACATTTGTAACGTTTTAACCTAATAATCGATTCAGTCGATGCCAAACTGGCCGCATGCCTAACTAAGACAGATATGCAGCATTAATCGAGATTATGATCTCCCAGTGCTTAAAACCAAACAAGATCATAACTAATTACGCAAAACTAGCTGAAATTTATGAATAAATTACTTATCATAGAAGACATAAAGCAAAAGTAGATTAGATTTTGGAAAGATCTGAAAAGTCGAATTTTTAAGTTTTAAAATAAATATTTTCAATTTTTCCTTCAAGAATAAATTTGAGAGTTTGAAAAAGTATTTACGTAATCTGAACAAGAAGTTTTAGAGAAATAATCACACGAATAAAGTATATTAATTTATTTCAAAAGTGATCTGAAAATATAGCATCAGAATGTTCAGGTTCATTAATAAACTAGTATTCATGATTACCAACTCATTAGTAAGCAGTTTCTTTGGATACTGAAACTTTGAAGTTTAATTGAGATAACAAATGTAATTAACTTTGAATACAGTTTTCACTAAATAATATTAATGTCATGAAAAAAGCAAATGTTTTAAAAGAACCTTTTTTACTATAAATGTTATTTCCATTTATGAAAAGGTTAGAGATAGGCATTTTTATTCTGTTTTGAATATTGAGAAAATGAAGTTATGATTGGTGTCTTTGTGCCTATAACGTTCGGTAAAACGGAATCCCAAGATGGAGTAAAAAATGACCTCTGTCTAATTAATAACATCTGCAATTTAAAATTTAAATTACAAACCGTATTTAACAACTGTATTAGTTACTTTTTAGTCACAATTATAATTTAACTCTTTTCCCCGTGGATGTGTAAGTTGTGTATTATCTAAGACAATAGCGCAAAATAATGCGGGTACCACTTTGAGGTGTGATTGTCATTAGTGAGGGGTAAGGCAACATCAAGTGATCTATCTTATTATAATCCACTCATCAACAATCGCACGCTATAAGCATCTAGTGAACTTCAACTATGTTTCTTTTATGGTACATTTAACGGTCTATAATTCATTTTTGTTTGATACCAGCAAATTCAAATTCTCTGAAGTATTTACATTTTAACCACAAAAATGCAAAGTGCTTATCTTAGATCAAAAGTATTTTGAAAAAAAATGAAGTCATGTTATGATAACTAACGTCTGCCAATGTGTTCATATATGAGATCGCGTGCACTTACATATGATTGATTTTAGACGTCAATACATAATAAATTATGGTATACAATAATTTTAACAAAATGTAAGTATTACCAAACTTTCCCCTATTATGATTATGATATTTGGTTAGGTTTAATAAAAATTCAAATGTTTATTTCTCATACAGTATTTTTCATATTGTCTCTTTTTTGAACATTATTTAGATATAATAGGAGTAACATGTAACCAGAATATAGTTAGTTAATTTCTGACTTCCGATTGTATACAAGTAAACTTTCTTTTATATGGTGCCCAGCATAGTCAGGTGGGTTAAGGCGTTCGACTCGTAATCTGAGGGGCGCGGGTTTGAATCCTCGTCGAACCAAACATGCTCGCCCTTTCTGTCGTGAGGGCGTTATAATGTAACGGTAAATCCCACTATTCGTTGGTAAAAGAGTAACCCAAGAATTGGTGATGGGAGTTGATACTAGCTGCTTTTCTTCTAGTCTTATGCTGCTAAATCATGGACGGTTAACGCAGATAGCCCTCGTGTAGCTTTGCGCGAAATTCGTAAAAACAAACAAACCTCTGAGACTATTTACCGATATACGACAACTAAGAGTAACTTCCGATTAACGTAAGTTAGGTATGCAGAGCAAAACTGGAAATCATCTTGATTATCAGTATCGCTGACTTTTATACCTGTAAATATTAAGATGCTTTGTTTAATCATTTAGATATATTTCCTTTAATGATATGTTCGGCCATACTCCCATTAATATGTTATTATGTTTGGCCTGATTAGGATATTTATGTTGCTTTGAAATACATATAAATTAATAACGTCAAACAATTTGTATAATAAAGAGTGTAATAATAAAGCAATAAATGAAATAGAAAATAATAACATTCTGTTTATAAACAAGTATAACCAATGATATTAATGAAAGTTTCAATATAATATACTTTAATTGAGGTGCACATAAATATCAGGTTTTGGTCTGAGCTGTTGGCTAAGAAATATATTTTATTAGAAGTTATAACCTTGTTCTGTATTATAGTAGTTTAACATTTAGGAACTTAATATACGAGTAGTTTACCGAAAATTTGTTGTTCAAATGTAATAAGGGACAAGTTTACGGACGTACAATGCTAAATCTCAGGTTTGATTCTTCGTGATGGACAGCTTATTGTGTAGTTGTACGATAAAACGCTCTTACTACTAAATAGTTAACTTTTTTATACAATAATTTATATGTATTTGAAGTTTTATAATCACGATAAAGTAAAATCTTAATTAAAATATTTTTAAGCACTGTTAGTGTAAACTTGTGAAATTGAATTACAGGACAGTAAACATATATTATAACATACTTTATAACTGGATTTACCATCACAGTTATGAATTAATAGCCCAAAAAATGACAGTTTATGATCTTGCTAATATTCGAAAATTAGTTCTGTTCTATCGTATTTGCTGTTCAAGTACTCTAAAAATTGAGAAATGTGATTAAATATGATGAAACTATTATTCATATCTATCTATATACGTATTTATATGTACGACAATATAACGGATTAAAAGACTACGAACAGACTTCTAACCATTGCTTTTCATGGTAAGATTAGCTGAAGACGGAACCAATGTAGAACGCAAAGTCACTTAATTGAGCCCCCCCGTTAGTAAAGCGGTATGTCTCCGGATTTACAACGCTAAAATCAGGGGTTCGATACCCCTCGATGGGCTGAGCAGATAGCCCCATGTGGCTTTGCTATAAGAATAAAACACACACACACACACACAACATCGATATTTTATAGAGATTGTTGTTAAACAGAAAATCATATTTCTTGGTTTGAAAATAGATTGATTTGATAAATACAGATTACATATACTCAACTATTCTACGTTTTTAGTGAAATTTAATCAGCACTTCACTACATATTTTTTCTAAAGGAACATTTGTATTTAAAGACTTTATTTTAAACTTAGCGCAATTAACATTACTATCAAACTTCAGTTTGCATTTGAACAGAAAACTCAGAAATATCTTTCAGAATATACTCATTATTAGTGAAAGTCTTAAATATCCATCTGAATAACCTGCCAAAGCATGAATGTAAGTTTCAATATTTAAGACTGTATGTTGTAAAGGGCATTGTTCTAAATTTATTTTAAGAAGACCATAGAAATATCCGCACGACAACCCGACAGTCTAAACTGTAATGAGTTAACTGAAAGGCATAACTGTAGCTTCAGAAAGTTGCCCAAGAAAGTTTGTTCACATTTGAAGTTTATACACTCACTATGGTTAATCAGACACTATTAATTCCTAATAACTTAGGACTGACAGCGGTAATTGCAGTGTACAACGCAAGCATGACGCTGAATAGTTACAAGTTTTCAGTACTTTTATTCAAGTTTTATTTCTTCATCATAGGTTGCGCAAAGTACAATGAATTCATTACCAGAGAAGAGTCGTGTGCAAAAGCCTTTGCAGTAACAAAAGGAAAACTACAGGAGCTGACCCACGAAAAGACTTCAACATTAGGATTTGTTTATATCAAATGTGGCAGAAAAATATTTTACTTTTCTGCATTATCCAAGAAATCGAGTAGTTTTTTTCGGCTAGAAAGGGTCTATATCTTTAACCTAATTTTTTTATCCTTTGTATCAAAGACACTTTACACGCCTACTGAGCCGGTCTTGTCAAATACAGTTGGACTTGAAGAACAAGTGAGTCTTTAGTCTTAACATAAAAAACAGAGCGCACAGGAAAGCTCCTTGTATAGATCTCCAGTTCTCAACATTTAGGTGCCAGAAATCGAATTCAGAACAAAAACTGTATGATGTGCGTTTGATCAATTTTAAAAGATTGTTTTTGGTTGTATACGTATTATGAGAAACTGTGTTACAAGGTGACTTAAAAATTTTACACGATGTCATAAATGTCTTGCATGAATATTTTCTTAAATAACTTTAGTTTTCATGACCAGACACTCTCTAAACCTATATCTAACGTAAATCGCTTATAGTTTTGCGTTATTTATGGTTAATTATTACATTTATTTTATATGCATAAAACCACGGTTATGGTAAAAAAAGTTAAGGAAATAAATATTTTTGGATTTATATGCTGTAATTTAAGACATTTTCCTTTGTCCCATGCCTAGTTTCGCATCTTAGAAATGTTAAATGTCAAAGTATCTCAAAACGAAATAATTAGTAAAGGTTGTTGTTTTGAATTAAGCACAAATCTACACGGCCCGGCATGGCCAAGCGTGTTAAGGCGTGCGACTCGTAATCTGAAGGTCACGGGTTCGCATTTCAGTCGCACCAAACGTTCTCACCCTTTCAGCCGTGAGGACGTTATAATGTTTCGGTCAATCCTACTATTTGTTGGTAAAAGAGTAGCCCAAGAGTTGGCGGTGGGTGGTGATGACTAGCTGTCTTCCCTACAGTCTTATGCTGCTAAATTAGGGACGGCTAGCATAGATAGCCCTTGAGTAGCTTTATGCGAAATTCTAAAACAAACGAACAAAACAAATCCACACAATCTATCTGTGCTCTGCCCACCACGGGTATCGAAACCGGGTTTTTAGCGTTTAAGTCCGCCGACATAACGCTGAACTACTGGAGGGCATTAGTATAGGAAATTCAGACTTATAAGCTTGCTTTATTGTTTTTTATCGGTTTTATCTACCAATACATAAGTTTCTGAACCTTTCTTTTTAAGGCTTTTGTTATTGTTTGTTTGTTGCAAAGCTATAAAGAGGGATATGTGCACTAGCCGACTCTAATTTAGCAGAGTAAGACGAGAGAGAAGGCAGATAGCCATCAACATCTGCTGCCAACTCTTGGGCTACCGTTTTACTGACAAATAGTGGGATGGACCGTAAAATTATAACACTCCCACTGCTGAAAAGGTGATCATATTTTCATGTAACAGGAATTTGCACCCGCTACTCTCGGATTACGAGTTGAGTGCCTCAATCACCTGGCCTCGTTGGACTTCTAGCTAATGTTTCACCCATCACTTTGTTTCTTGTTAGTAGTAACTTTTTTAAAGATGTTTTACGTCTGTTCTACTATGTATTCTATTATACAAATCAACAGAACAACATGGGCAGCTAAACTTCGTACCAAATATTATGATATCTCACGATGTTTTATGCTTGTTTTTGAAATTTCGCACAAAGCTACTCGAGGGCTATCTGTGCTAGCCGTCCCTAAATTAGCAGTGTAAGACTAGAGGGAAGGCAGCTAGTCATCATCATCCACCCCCAACTCTTGGGCTACTCTTTTACCAACGAATAGTGGGATTGACCGTCACATTATACACCCCCATGGTTGGGAGGACGAGCATGTTTAGCGCGACGCGGGTGCGAACCCGCGACCCTCGGATTACGAGTCGCACGCCTTACGCGCTCGGCCATGCCAGGCCAGGTGTTTTATGCATAAGTTTATGAATTACAATCTGTTGATTCGAGTTTGCGTTATTTTACATCACATTGAGACTGGCAGTGATATGATCTTATTTTTTACATAAGTGATACTCACATTGTGATATATATGCCAGTTTTTAAAATTATTTTTAATTATCACAGTTCTGTTGTTGTATTACAAATCAAGTGGTTATATATATATATATTTTTTATTAGTTCTGCAAGTCTTAATGCACACAAGAAGTAATTTCAACTGAGGGTAAAAATGTGAAAATTGTGTTCGCGATATTCCCTTGACAACTATGGATCCCAAAAGCGTTATTCAATATATCGTTATATATGTGTGTTGTATTGACAAAGATAACCTTCCTTGTCCTTCGTTTGCAAGAAACAGAAAAAAAATATACAAACCTTTATATGGTTTTAAAAAAAGTTCGACTTAAAAGATTGATGAGAAATTGCTTTTATTTTGAAAGTGAAAAACAGTTTTAGTTGGGCAAGAGAAAACAGAACAACAAACTGATCTTCGAAGGTTCGATATTTTGTTTTATTTCTTATCTCACTTCTTTAATGGTTTTTTGAGTTGAATAACTCTTATTAAGAGTTCTGACTTTCGATTCAAGCCAATTAATTCTAAACAAGTAAAAATCACAAAGCTCTTCTAACGTTCAGAACTTTACGTGAAACGTAAAAAGAATTTCATTCATGTTTGAGATTACGTAGAAAATATGGGTATAACAGTAATATGATCAAAGGGAGTTACATTGCAACTCTACGTGTTTTTGCACTATTCTTATGGATTATTCTAACACTATTTTCTTATGGTATGAGATAAAAACATTAAATAAATTATATTGGAAATGTAAAGTTCTGATATTGATATTTCTGTTAAATATGTCAGTTTGTTTCTGTCATAATGAGCCTTCCATTCAAATTGCTTGGCATAGCCAGGTGGTTAATACACTCGACTCGCAATCCGAGGGCCACGGGTTCGAATCCCAGTCACACCAAACATACTCGCTCTTTCAGCCTTGGGGGCGTTATATAGTTAAGGTCAATGCCATGCCACTATTCATTGGTGAAAGAGTAACCCAAGAGTTGGAGGTGGGTGGTAATGACCGACTGCCTTTCCTGTTGTCTTACACTACTAAATTAGGGACGGCTAGCGCAGATAGCCCTCGAGTAGCTTTGCGCAAAATTGAAAAAAAAACTTACAAAAACAGAGAAATGCATTCAGATTAAGCGAATTTATATTTTCTTGAGACGCAGGAAGTTACATGTACAAAACTTCCTTATTTTAGGCTAAATTATTTACATATTACTGCTTCTACGAGCTCATGACAAATTGGAGCAAGAAGAAATTACTTAATTAGGATGTCATATTAAGTATTTTTCTTATATACACAATAGCTACAAAGAGTAAAATGGAGTATAAATTTTGTGTTTTTTTGTTTTAATTCAAGAAAAACACACACGTTATTTTGACACTTCTACTTGAATGTGTCGTTCTTTCCTGAAATATTTTATCGTTCCTCGCAGAATATGTCATTCTGTCATGTGTTATTTTGTCACTTTGCTTACAATATACCTAATGGGTAACATGCGAGGCATTGGATCCGAAAGTCTATGGCATGTGTTCCGTTAGTATTAAAATAGGAAAAAGAAAGAAAAATTCACGTTACGCCTTTTGAGGCCTTGGATGGATTATAAGAGCGAAGGTTAATTCCCATTGCTCAATTAAAGTTTGTCAAGAGTTGACTGTATTTGCTGTTGATTAGCTAACTTCTCCGTAGTCTCTTGTCACGTATTATGATTTACCCAGGACGAGTATTCAATTTATTATGTTACATATCACGAGTTGGATTGAGAAGTTTATTTAATGTCGATATATATCAAATTTATGATATTTGGCAACAAGGTTGATACACACAGTTTTCCTTTTTAACACAAATATATTTTGATATACATACAACAATACAATCTATAATAACAGTTATTTTAAATAATTATTTATATACAAAGGTTTTAGAAACTTACAAAAAGTATTGAGTCTTCTATCAGGTAAGGAACGGAATATTTTATCGAGGGTTTACGATGAGCGAATTAATTGTGAATTGATATTGTACACTCTCTATCTCTCTATTCTGGACTGGCTTCACACCAGTTACAAGCTCATTTTTCTCCGACAAAGATATCTAATACCTCGTAGAAATACTAACGTTCAAGGTTAATTTACTGAAGTTAAATGGTATGTAATGTTCGAAATCTATAAACGTTTCTGGTGAAATATCTATAGCTGACGAATATAAGGATAATCGCAGTTACAGCTTCTGAGATGTATTGTATCATTACTAGCAGCCAACAATATTAAATTGTCTCTTGGCGCGTCGATTTATAAACTTGTAGGTGAGGTTCTCGAAAGTCAGTTAGCAACAATATTCAATGACACTTTTGTAAAAACATATTTCGTTGTTTTTTTACACTCTAGAATATTTTACAAATTTAGAGAATAGGTTAAACATTTGCTGTACCAATTTAACAATATATGTTATATAAAAATTTAAATATACATTAAACTCATAAAGAGAGATATTAAATTAAATATATATTATATCATTTTAAATTTTGTTACTTTGTTGTGAAACAAAATTTGAAGAAGGCAAATTAAGCATAACTAAAAAAAATATAAATGTTTGAATGCCTCCAATCAATTTGAAACTCTACATAAAATAGCATAAAATAAAATTTTAATTTGATAATTTTTGCAATTTTATTTTTATAGACATTTCATCACCAAAACACCTAATTAAAACGTATCTTTTGAAAAAAAAAAGATTAAGTTGACCGTTCTTTTTCTTCCTACCTCAAATTTATGTAGGCCACTAACATATTTGATGTATGCAAGGAATATTTTGAAAGATTTGGAGAAACATAGGGAAACGTAAAAAACAGAAGACTATTCTGCATAGATTATCATCTCTGTCAAAATCTACGTGATGACTCCCACCAGATAATTGAATTTTTATCCAAATTATTCGAATTTGTTAGACTATTTCTACAGTAAACTTGATGCGTTTTATTCTCTTCTTTTCGAAAATTTCACAAAATTTGTGTAATGACGATATTTAGAATTGATATATTGGTTACCATAACATGAAGGAATCACCACGACTGACACCTCAGGACTTAAATTGTGTTTTAAAAATGTTCGGAAAAACGGTTTCTGGTCTCAAACAATGAATTAACTCTTTCAGTGCATTACAGATTGTTTGTAATGTATTACGAAAAACCAAACCCAAAACAAACAACACTGACTGTAGAAGAAATGTCTGTCTAACGAGTTGTTAACAGTGCACTTAATTATGTGACATTTGAAACATTCCTTTCTAAGTGCTGTGAGATACTGAGATTGGTGTGAATTATAATAGTTAAAATTAACTTTAACTTCACAACAACAGAAAGAAAGCAATAACATTAATTTAATTTGCTACATTTAATTCTTAAGAATGCCGCACTAGTTAAACAAAAATATTTGATCAGATTATTGGTAATATGACGAAAGAATATAGTCAATTGCACATTTACTTTATGTTATCATTATTACTGGAGAGCCACAAAATATAATATTTAATAAATCTAATAAATTCGAACTTTATCTCAAAGAAATTCAATAAATTCAAAGGTTATACTGAACAAATCTAACAGTTTTGACTTCTATCTGTCATAAATCTTAAAAACATTATAATTATATTTTGAACAAATACAGGGGGTCGCTAGAAAAGCGGAAAATTTGAGGGTCAGATGAGATCATGAATAAAATGCGTGCTTACTCATTTCTATTTTGATTTCTTTACATCATGAATAAAATGCATGATTTTAATATCATAAAATGCATTTTGAGCATCTATGAATGTAATATAACATATGCCTTTAAAAAACTTTGTAAAAGTTATTCTTTGTAAAAATAAATAGCTGTTTGACAAATTTTCCGCTTTTCTAGCGACTACCCTGTATAATAGTATTGATTTATATATTGAACAAATCTAATAATTTAGAAGAGTGTCTTGTCTAAGCAGAAGTAAGTTTTGTCTACTTTCTTGTGTGGGTTTTATTAAGAATGGGAGCTATTTCTCTTAATTTGATTATTTTTCAAAATAGAACCATCGGTACTAAAAGGTATATTGAAATCTAATATTCGATTGTTTAAAAATAATTGTCTTAACTTAACAGTCATCACTTACTATCCGATAACTAGATTTTCATCTTTACTACATAAAGGTGAGTTTATTTAACTTCTTCATAACTTGAGCTTTCTATATTGGTTAAACAACTATGACTTATTTATTTATTAGTAAAGGATGTCTTCTGTCGCCCTTTACTAGAACAGTGTTACGCGATCAGTTTTCCTGGTCATGGTTATGCCTCATTGTGTAAACCCATAACTTCCATTTTAACATGTTCTTAAAAAGGACAGAGAGGCCAGTTTCACACCACACATCTTGTCAAAATGTTCGCAAACATTGGACTAAGCACAACCAAGTCAGTAGCCAGACGACGTGGCTAAGACTCCGAGTATTATATACCACGAGAAAATAAAATAAATCTCCCACATTACTTTGGGACAATGAGTACTTGATAAGAGTGACAGAGAAATTCCACAATTCGAATTGACAATAGTAGCTTTAGAATTCGCAGTAGGTGGTATTAATCAGCTATTTTTCATCTAGTCAATTTATAATTTAGGATGGTTAGGTCATATAACAAAACAGACAAATAAAAATCAACAGATCCATTCGCCGTAAGTGAACATTGGTTTCCGACACCACGTTAAATACGTGATAGGCCAATTAAGAGTTCATGGGAGATTTTAGAGATATGAGGTCGAATTGGTGTTATTCCAATGGCTTTAGCTACCTTTTTCATAGAACTAGATAATAATTTCAAAGTGAGATTGGAGGATTTTTTCGTCAACTTTAAATCTTTGTTTATTATTTTGTTAACGGTAGCGGTGGATATAAATATTTCGTTTTTCTTGGCATGTGTATGAAATGTTAAAATAATAAATAAACAACATACAATGTTAAAATTGATAAACTCATAAAAGCATTGCTAAAATAGCATTTTGCAAAGCTTACATTTTAGAAATGTTTTATTTTGTATCGACATCAACATTGTGCGCAGTTAATTTATTATTTTACCAGTAGATATACTCATCATCATGAGAATGGGTATTTTGGGTCTTTCGTAAAAACAATCTTCACTTTGCTCATGATTGACTTCTTATGTGATTCTGGAGACCACTTTTGTCATAAAGGCTCTATATAATGTTGTATCTCTTTATGATGTGACAGTTAACCTCGCTGTTTGAGTAGAGTAGTACTAGAGTTTACAGTAGATGATATCTCTTTTTTTCCTTTAGTCTGTCACTTCTAATTTTATCATAGCTAGAACAGATAGAGCCCTCGAGTGACTTTATGGAAAATTAAAAATTGAAACAAACCTTTTATTTTATTTCTTTAAACAAAGTCGCTAGAGGAACATATTCTTTTTCGCAAAAAGCTGTGACATAAATCCCCGCAGTAACCCCGCCCGGACAGTATTGCATCGTTAAGGGGTCGGAAATTTAATGCTTAATATGCCGTCCCTGACGTCACTGCAAACATTTACAACGACATGTTTATGTATTAACACATTCAAATTGTGTTCATTAAGTGTGGTTGCCCTTTTGTATTATCTTGTACTACTCTCGTTTAACATAATAATCAATCAGTTTAACATAATTTTACTATGCAAAAAACAGATTTTATTTTTTGCGTCTAATGACTTTGGAAGTCTTCCTTGGTAAATTTAACATAACAGTTTTGATTTTTATTTTCTTGTTTGTGCTATCGATTGTGACCAGTATGTTTAAAGAAGCAAGCTAGATGAACCAAAATGATATCACATCTAAATTGCACTCGAACTAAATATACCAAAATGTTATGAAAAATCTTTGACAAAATAAACTTTTTTGTTTTACTAATATAATTCAATTATTTTATCTCACATCATGATCCGCGAATTTTGATGTAAATACTGACTGTTAGTAAAAGTTTGTATTTCGTCAGAATCAAAGCAGCAATAATTATTTGTATTATGAGGCTACAGGGGCAAATATTGGAAAAGTTCTGTTTGACTCGTAACGGAATAAAATAATCTTGAGTTGTTCTGTAGTTTATCTTTCTTTGCTAATTTTGAGAAGAGAATTCTCTCATTCATAGAGGCAAGTCTTCCAGCACTCTAGTTAAACCAATTTATAACTTAACATATGTTAGAAATCATGAATCAATATGGAACTCACTACGAAGTAGAATGATTTAAAATTTATTTGATTTTTACAATAAATGCGATACCCGCTTAGTCTGGGAAATTTTGCGCGTGTTAAAACAGAAGAGTTTATTGGATTTCTGATTGAAGCTCAAAACGTGCTTGAAAGAACATTAGTAAATGTTATGGAAGAAGGATAGCAGAAGCTAGATTCCTCTTCGATTTAACACGACTTGATGAATAAGTTTCTTCGAGTTTCCTAAAGAAACAAAAACAAACTAAAAATACGTAGTAAGGAAAGATGACATAATCGTTTATAATTTTTCAAAAATAAATATATTTTAATACTGCTTTTAACATGCGCATTTATAATTTGTGCATGAAGTTCGCTGGAGTGAAAGCATTTTTGTTTTCGATTACTAATTATATTAGTATGTTTGCTCATACGCCTGCATGTTTCATAAATATCTAACACCTGATAAGTGCACTACCTTGTATTAAATTTCACCTTGTGGTTTGAGGCATAGGAATTGAGTGGTGGTTAAACTCAAGTTTGTCAAGTTAATTATTTTGTGTAGTTTTATAGACAAGAACAACAGGCCTACCAATTAATCTAATACTCCTATTATCTATAATAATAACACAATAATATTAATAATGATAGATAGTGTGCGTTAATTAATAATACGCATAAATAGCGGTTTCACGTTGTGTTGATATCGAAGAACAAAGCCGGTATATGACTAGACAGCCATTATCTGAAATAGAAAAAAATGTACCACTTGAAACAGTTCAGCAACATACTGTCGGAAACTTCCTTTAACTTCTCGTTTCATTGATCTTGTTAGCCATCGGAGCATTTGTGTTTTTTCAACGTTTTTACTTCTCGTGGTTAAGATGCTATTTTAGGCATAAATCCTATTAATAAGTAACTTTATGCTTCTTTATGTTGATTCTTGAGAAAATAGCGACAACTCATAACTCAACTTAAAATACTGAAGGATATAATGAAAAAATATACCTGCCATTTTCAGCTGCTGAACAGCGGACCATAAAACAAATCTAAATTATCATGTGTTTTATCTAGTACACTCTTTTAACTCATATCTCCGTCATCTTTGTGAATGATTTGAGATCTAATTTCAGTTTTGGTCTCAGAAGATCAAACTCTTTTGATTAGTTTATGTAAACATGCCCACGATTTTATAGATTAATTTACTGTAGCCCTGTCTAAAGTATTTTAAGTGTCGTAGCTATTGAGGATTCCCTCTAATTTATTGTGTTGCGAGTAATCGTGCTCTAAATAACATTTCCCCCTAAGTTTGGTTTAAATATGATTATAAGAAATCAAGCCAATTATGCATGGTCTGTAAAACTAGAAGCTACTTAATTCATTAATATAAAACAATATAAGCAAAGTTTTACCAGAGAAAATATCATTTAAATATTTTATGCGTGAGTTAGGCACTCATGGGCAAACACAAATTGTTGCACAAAGGCAAACAAAAACATCAAACTGTTGAAAGCATAGACATACCAAACTAAACATTAAATATTTACAAACAGACTCAACAAGTGAATGCTGTATGACCTAATTTTCTCAAGTGAGTTATTGAGAAAAACTTCCGGCGAAAGAATTTGAGCCTATATGTTAGAAATTCATTGCTATTATCAAGAAGTGTGACTTAACCTATTAAAATAAATTCCTTTACGGTTTACAGCGTTTGTCCGTGTTAAAACCTTTTATCACTATGCTTAATGTGAGCTGAATTTTTATGGTAATGCAAATATCCTTAAATTGTACTGTGGCTGGGTGGTAGCAATAATATGTCTTTACCATGCGCAATATACATATTTAAAATACGCGTTGTCTTGGATGTGACTACAATATATGTCTTTACCTTACGCAAGGCCCAGCATGGCCAGGTGGTTAAGGCACTCGACTAGTAAACCGAGGGTCACGGGTTCGAATACCCACCATACAAAACATCCTTGTCCTTTCAATCGTGTGGGCATTATAATGTGACGGTCAATCTCAAAATTCGTTTGTGAAAGAGTAGCTCAAAAGTTGGTGGTGGGTGGTGATGACTAACTTCCTTTTCTCTAGTCTTACACTGCTAAATTAGGAAAGGCTCACGCAGATAGCCTTTGTGTAGCTTTACGCGAAATTCAAAACAAACCAAACCTTACGCGATGGGTGGGTGGTGACAACTGTATATGTCTCTACCATACGTAGTGGCTCAGTAGTGATTACAATATGTCTTTACATTACACGGTGTCTGGGAGGTGACTACAATGTACTTTACTCTTACAATATATAATGAGCAACAATATTCATAATTTCAGATAATAAGAAGCGTGTTTAGAATAGAGGTTCAAAGAAACTGTAAGGCTCAAGACTCAATTTTATTATTCAACAAGAAAGTGTGTATAATATGTGACATAATACATATCCTCATACTTGTATAATACATGACATAATACACATCTCCATACTTGTATAATACGTGACATAATACACATCTCCATACTTGTATAATACGTGACATAATACACATCTCCATACTTGCAACAAACAGTAAATTGAACATGGTGGCTGAAGTATACGTGTTCCTAGTTACAACAGACATTGGATTGTTTGATAATAACTACAATATACAACTTAATACAAGAAGAAGTGTGGACAATATGGTCACTACAGTGTAGACATTTGCAATTAGAACAACAATGTGTCGCTATTGAAGAAAGTGGCTGGTTAATGGCTAAAATTACATATTTGTTATACTTAATAGTTAGTTAATTATGTTAGCTATAACATGCGTCTTTGTAAGTTAAACAGAGTGGCTGGATGGTGTATATAATACACACATTCGAAGTTGGTTATAGACATGTGCACTGTACTTATGTAAATTTGTAGATGTATTCTTTATATTTTAGGATGATTAAAAATATATTAAATATTTGGTATATCTTTCATTTCGCCAAATTCTGAAGTTTCAATAAATGTTATCCCTTAGTCAGTAATCTTGGCTAAATCGAAGAAAACGCCAAAGCACTCTACATCTTTTCTTGATGCATTGGATCTGCATGAGTCTTGATTACTGTCGCTTTTAGGGCAGACAAAGCTTTTAAAATCCTTGTTTATCACCACAATAATCCTCCAAGAGAGTAATTTGGTGTTACGAGTGGTAGGAAAGCACGTGCTTACAACATTAGTGCCTGTCCAATACGCCACTGGAGTGTATTATTAGGTCATCTAACAGCGAAAACAAAAAGTAATTCAAAAACATCACAGACTTGTGTTTTCATAATTTGCTTAACTAAGTGACATATACGATTTTAATGTGCATTCTACATCTTTACCTGCACAAAGTGGCAGAGAAATTTGCAGATATATATGATATCATAATAAGCAAACGCCGTTTCTTTTGTCTTAGATGTTAGCCATTCATTGCATTCTGCGTTTGTTTTCTTTCGTTAATGTGCATTATCACCATTTGAGATAAGATGTCATTCAAATAAACACTACCTAAAACCATTTAATAATTCGCGATATACTTTACTATGTTTTTAATCACAATTTATAATCTTCTTCATTACACTCAAGTGATTGCAATTGGAAGAAACTTTGGTCACTCGGGAGATACAGTGTGTCGTTAAATGATGCACATGTAAGTTGATTTTGTGAAAATTTTGGTATCGATCGAGACAAACCGATAACACAAACATCAAAAGTGTCCTCATTTTATCTTTCAAAAAATATTTTCTGCTTCAGTAATCGCTTAAGAACAAAATGAAATTGGACAATACATCACATAATATGGCGCCGGCCATCTAATCTGTACCAGATGTAAATGCCTACTATATGCGTACGTTTGTCAAAGGCTTAGTAAAGTAGAATATATGATTATTTGCAGTTTAGTAGTCAGTTTTAGAGGCAATTACTTAAGACACATTTTATGCACAGAAAAAGAACGTGGAATAAGGTGGCTCCATTTGCGCTATTTT
Source organism: Carcinoscorpius rotundicauda (assembly GCA_011833715.1). Taxonomy (NCBI): domain Eukaryota; kingdom Metazoa; phylum Arthropoda; class Merostomata; order Xiphosura; family Limulidae; genus Carcinoscorpius; species Carcinoscorpius rotundicauda. Next base: position 39,064,999 of record CM022399.1, read on the forward strand.
CAGATAAAATTAGATTAAAACTCAATTGAGCAAGAACTAGATCTGCAAAATGTGAAATTTAACTTATAGAGACCTCTGGTGTATTTTAATCCTACTTCAAATACAAACAATTAATTCCTTGCTACTTTTCTTAAATACTTTGGAAAACATTTTTGACATTTTTGTATATATATTCGACTGCCATCACATTAAACGTCTTTCGTCTTTGCAATAACCATAATATCTGATCTTCTTTTACTGTAATCCGTATAAGAAGTTGAAAAACATTTTTTCTTCCACAAAATTATGTTCCAGTCTATCAGCTGGTAAAAAAGCAATAACAAAAACATATTATTACTTAGTAAAATAACTATCTAGTTAACGTTATTTCGCATTATAGTTCTGAACATAAAATGGAAAAAAAGAAATAAAAATAGAATTTTTCACTGGTTGGTAACGTGAAGATGAATATTTATACAAGTTCTTATTTTTCAAAAAAAAATTTAAAAATATTTTTTACACTATCAACCAAGACATTACGTTATTATACTGTACTATGTACATGAAAGTAAATCTATAATTCATTAAAAGTTAAAAGAAAAATTTAATCATACCGAACTTCTTACAGCTTTTAAGTATTTGATTAATCAAATATTTATGTGAAAGCTTGCTCGATTATGTAAAAAAAGTTTCTTTCTCATACAAATAGCACTAACCATGGAGCCAAAATAGACGTTTACACTGACGATATATACATATATCAACAAAATATCACAGACAATTCCCAATCCTATGTAAACTGAAATATAAAATTACTTACAGATAATTCTTACGACTCCCAGTTTAAGTTGTGTAATTGTAGTTCACTGGTAATATAAACATTATTGCATTAAAAATACTTTATTCTTAATATATAATGAATCATTGTCATCCAGGCTTTTCTGAATGTTTTTTATCTTTTTTGGTCCGCAAGCATGTGTTAGTGTTTGACAAGCCCGGTCTGTGAGTACGGGGATTTATGTGTCGCGAGATTTATTGTCATGTGTAGCTAGCTAGTGGTTGATAAGTTCGACCTGTGAAGCCGGTAATTCGCGTGTCGCGATCCATTGCTGTGAGTATGCTATAACGAGGGTCAAGTCCTATTATTAGATCAAAGGTAGACTGACATTCGAATATAAATATTTTTAAATAGCTGCATTCTTTCTGGTCTATCAGTTAAATATTGGGGAAAACTATATGCAAATATTCCTCCTGTAGATTTGCGAAAATTTCTGAAATAAATTTAACTTTTACCTTATTATTATTTTCTCTTATGACACATGATACACTTATAGAGTTTGGTGGTACCGTGGAGGAAATAATTTTTAAAACAAAACCATTAAAAACTGATTAATTCTTATACTTTTATTGATATCCCACTGTAAAAAATTAATATGGTGTTATCAATACGTACATGATAGCCTGGGATGCCAATTACTGGGTCATTTCGACCCTACGAGCCCTACAGTTCCTCGTCCTATTGATTCTCACTGGTGCAGTAGCTTTACAGTTTATTTTTCAACGATGACTTAATTAATGGTACAAAAGCTACTCTTAGATTTAAATATTTTGAAGTGTTTTTGCTTTTCGTGTTACTTCTACTGTCCTACAGTTTTTCCACACATAGAGCCATCTCTCTAAGTCTGCTCAGAACAACTTCAGTTGTACCAGCACTACTTGCATCTTTCAGCGGCAGAAATATAGAAAAATGTCACCGTTATTGATATCACCATGTATCTTAGTAATTGCGACAAATCAGCAAGTGGTCATTGTCATCTGTTCTGTGTGGTTTATGGCGGGAGTATAGGTTAGAACAATTAATTAATACTTGATATATATATCAGCAGTCAACACATGAATTTATATCTTACTGAACGACAGCAATGGAATCATCTTATCCTTTCTCAGACGGTACTTACGTATTTTTGTATGGTTATTCTTCTTAAGGAGTTCATTTATAACATGACCAAATGTGGTCAAATACTGATTTTGTTTTTCCGAAAAGAGCAGTATTTTAATTTTCATAAACAATTGTCAAGACAAGAAATTTATCAAATACAACGATTGTCGGATCAAGTGGAAATATTTGTGATTGGTTGTTTGATTCCTTTTCGACATAGGTTATAATTTTTTTCACAACTGAAACGCCTGCAGCTGCTACGTGACATTTTACATCGAGTTAAAAGTTCTGAAAATGTTTTTCTTTTACTTTTTGTTTCGACAGTGAAAAGTTGGCAAGAAGAACAAAAGTTCCAATAGCGTTTGACCAAATACCGAATCCACTGTCTTCATATTTCTCCACGGACAAGTTGTCGTGTGTAAAAACTTGTTATGAATTTCCTTCTCGTATCGTCTTTGGGAAATTATACATCTGCAATTGTTGTGCCATTTCGACCAGCAAATGTCAATTCTTCTTGTAGATTTTTGAACATTTCACTGGATAACCCAAATTAAACATACACACACATATTTCATTTCTCTATCATTTTCCTCATTGAATTTTTTAGTTTTGAGAAGATTACTTTTTTCAATCTTCTAGACAGCATAGCAGGAAGTTTTAACTGGCGCTTAGTAGTTCCAGTTTTTAACTCGTTTAAGGTTAGTCTGTTCACATTATTTTAATGTGTTGCATTGAAAAAAAATTGTGAAGATCACTCCTTTGTCTTCCAAATCTTTTTTTTTATTTCACTTTCCTTTACTCTTGTTTTCCTTTATTCCACAGCTTAACCATTGTTTCAGCTGTAACATTTTTCAGGTATTTATAATATTTATATTAAACTCATAAATAATTTTATCAGAGTATCTTTATTTGCATACTTTTCTCTTCATACTTTGTTTATTATATTGAGGTTTAGAGGGCTTTCTATGCTCTGTCCACCATAGGGATGGATTTTGTTTGTTTGTTTTGGAATTTCGCAGAAAGCTACTCGAGGGCTATCTGTGCTAGCCGTCCCTAATTTAGTAGTGTAAGACTAGAGGGAAGGCAGGTAGTCATCACTACCCATCGCCAACTCTTGGGCTACTCTTTTACCAACGAATAGTAGGATTGATCGTAACATTATACACCCCCACGGCTGGGAGGGCGAGCATGTTTAGCGCGACCCTCGGATTACGAGTCGCACGCCTTACGCGCTTGGCCATGCCAGGCCATAGGGATGTAACATTGAATTACAGTTCTTTCCGCCTGTAGTTTACGGAATTACAAACAGTCAAATGTTGCTCCAAGCCAATGTATTCATTTCAGACTTAGCTCCATTATATGTCTCATCCCTTCTCCACACATACATTTTTCCCGTAATTATGAAACTTTGAAAACGGAACTGCTATGTAACTAACTGTGTTTGAAGAAATGTAAGGGAAATAAAAATCGGTGAACGTTCTGGTGAAACATTGTATTTTTCAGGTTTCGAAAAATTTTCCTGGTAGTTGTATTAGTCCAAAAACACAAGAAATATCCCTGAAAGAAGTTTGTTATTCTGAAAATTGATTATAGTTTATCATTACACTACACTAAAGCTTTGCACATATATATTTTATACACGCTAGAGCGTAAAAACAATATTCGCGCAAAATTATTGTGGAATGTCATTAATAATTCTATCTCAGTCATGTTAATCAGTTGGGGAAACTTATATTTACAAAATGATGTGGCTTACATAAAGTTTCTATCAGAAGTTACTTTCAACTGGAATTATCTTACTTTTTGATGTCGATTCTTTAGTTGTTATGAATAAACAAACATATTTTTAATTTTCGTATAGAATTATACATAATAATAGTTTATATTGTCGCGGAATTTCCCAAGTCTCAACGTGATCTTCGTGAAATAAGCTAAACATCTGTGCTTAGCAGAGCTATACTAAATCTTGTCCCTTGAAGTTATACATTTACACTAACTTTTGTCTCTTGTTCGTGACGAAACAAGTTAAGATGGTCCTGTACATGTATGTGTGGATCCACATTTAGGTGTAATGATTAAATATGCAAATTAAGAATATCTTTGTGTTATGATTATTGGTGCTGTTTCGTGATGTATAAGCTATTCTTCTCTTTTTCATGTTAAATAATTAACTTGTTTGATGTGGTACCAGCGAATTTTCTCTTCTTAATGTTAACTTATGAAATTGTTTCACGAGGTTTCTGCGATTATTTTCTTTTAAGTGTTAAGTTATTTCATGAGCTATTAGTGATTATTTACGAGTATTGAATTATTCAGCTTATTCACAATAATCAGTAATTCCATAAACATTTTCTGTGGCAAACTCACTGCAGATAAAATACTATTTATGTTTTCTTTGCTCCCTCACACTTTTAGCTGAGCGTTAGCTGAAGTTGTCGCATTATGTGTGATTCACTGACATTATCTTAGAAATAAAGGGATGGGCCAGAACGAACAAAAACTATTATATACAATTTAATATTATAGTTTACCACAGTAAAACTGTCTCAAATTAGCGTATTTCGACGTCAAAACTTTAACCTTAAATGAACAATTTAAGTTTATGCAAGCAATTATCAATGCAACGATTCGTAATACTTTTCCGTTTAAAACTTGTACCAATTTAGTTATATTTTCTACTCTCACGAAGTGGGTTTGTCTTACGTTCTCGGTGTTCACAGTTATTTAACCATTATTTAGTATATTACAGAAAACCTTTTTCACTTAACACCTTTACTTCACTGGCTTGTGCAACAAACCCATTGCATTCTATGTTTTAAGTCATAAACAGCTATCAGCTACGAGGTATTGTTTGTTTTGGTATTTCTGAAACACGAATTTGAGTGCATATGATTTTTTACGTATAGTTATTGTGTGAATTAAGTTATGTTCTTACTGCGATTTAAAATAAATGATTTAGAGTGTGTTTATGAATTTCGCGCAAAGCCACACGAGGGCTATCTCCGCTAGCCGTCCGTAATTTAGCAGTGTAAGACTAGAGTGAAACCATCACCACCTACCACCAACTCTTGAGCTACTCTTTTACCAACAAATAATGGGCTTGACCGTTACATTATAACACCTCCCAAGCTGAAAGGGCGAATATGTTTGGTGCTACTGTGATTCAAACCCGCGACCCTCGGTTTATCAGTTGAGCGCCTTAATCACTTGGCCATTAGAGTGTGTCGTGTACCCACCTCCAAATTGACAGCTAATTGAGTTGATGCTGTTTTAAAACGAATATTATACTTGTTTAGATGCACATATGCAACTAAAATTCATTTTGATATGCTAACATTGAATTTCAAACTTTAATTACGTATCAATTATAAAATGGGATAGGTGATATACGATAAGATAGTGATACTCTTTACTACTGGACACGTTTGAAAATACAAATGTAGTTTGAAGAGCTGTAAACGAAAAAAAATTTAGTAAACCTGTCGAAAAATCACAGACATTTTACAATTTAGATATTTTATCACAAAGCCACAGAATGAGTTATCTGTACTAGGTGGAGAACAGAATCTGAGAAGTTACCTTTCTCTGGCATCCAACTTACCGGTGACAAGCTGCTCATTTCGATAAAATAGTTGTTTCTTTGTTTGATTTCGTGCAAAGCTACACAAGGACTATCTGCGTTAACCATCCTTTATTTTCAAGAGAAAGGCTAGTGAGAAGGCAACTAATAATCATCATTCATCGCCAACTTCTGGAGTAATCTTGTCTCACTGAGTATTGGTACTTGAATACCATGGATTTTGGCAACAATGGGATGCAAACCAAGAAACCCCAGCTTCAATGCCCGGCTTGTTAACCATTGGGCCATGCTCGATCTTCAACATAACTTTATCGTTGTGTTTCTTGCTTTACACTTAATATTGAACTTTGATTAGATACTGAATAAAATGAATATTTATTTTACATCGCCATATAGTTTGTCTACTTCGAGCCTGTGAATGCGGTCCTCCCATGGGACAGTGGTAAGTCTATAGATTAATCACGCTAAAATCAGGAGTTCGATTTCCTATAAACGCGTGTTTATCAACACGTTATACGTGCACTGCCTTTATGGCATATCAATAGGTATGCCGTAACTCACAATACAGCACTAAAACAACACAAAAACGATATTATTTGAACAGATTTAGTTACTTCACAGGAACAGTGATAAAACTCTAGACAGATGGATAATTAGAAGTTAGAAAGGTGTGGAAAAGTCTAATAAATTGTGAGTGCAAGAAATTGGAACAATATAAACAGTCGAGCAGTCAGTATTTTCAAGGAACTTCAGAGAAACGGTTGTTGATAGAGAATGTTGTTGCACTTCTGCTTTCGTAATTGTTCTGGTTACAGCTGGTGATGGTGCAATTTCTGTAGAATAGTGTTAAAATGTTTTACAGCAAATGTTTCGTAAATTTATAATGAGTCAAAAGCTATGTTTATTCACGATGGGATTCTAAAAGTATGGTGCATATGTCGTAATAAATTCCGTACTCGTATGTGGTAACATTAAACTTAAGCCAGTTTTAAAATTCTTTTCGAGATGAGACAGGTGGAAGCCTGAAAAACACCCATGATGAACACTCTAAATATGACCTTACAAAAAGTAGAAAGTTTTCAATAATATTTTCTCAAGTAATAATATTTATTTTAAAAAAAGGAATTCAATTGATGTCCATATTAGAAGTTATCATTAACTTCTCAGCCAGAACTTAAATAACTGTAATAACTTCAACATTACAGCTTCAGGCGCATTGTTGTCCAGAAGTTAGCGGTTTTATAAATATATATGCTTAATTATTTATTTTAAGGTTTGTATGTTTTGAATTTATTGAGAGTTGAAATGTTATCGTACATATTATTATAAACGTTTGACGCTGAAGGAACATATTTTAAAAGGCTATAGCAATTTGAACACATAAAATCCACACTTTTCTCATTTCACACAATGACTTTCTATGTGATACTTGATCGTACATTTAATATTTGTCTTTCTGTACTGAATAAACAGTTATGAGGAATAGTAGATTAAGATAAGGAAATAGTAGCAAAAAAGACTTAAGTTTGGGGGACAATTCTCACATTTAAGACAATAAGAAAAATGTTAAGTAATGTCTGTCTCCAGCTTAATGCTTTAGAAAGCGTTCAGTAAATGCATGTGCAATCAGACACAAAAGACAGGAACAAAAATCAATTTTAGTTTGTATGAAAGGTCGAAATAAACATAAAAATCTATAATTAACCAAGGATATAATATATTTCCCTTTGAATTCGTTCAAGAAAGAATTTATACGTAATTTTTTCTGAGAAAAAATACCAAAAAAATTAAGTTATCAAAACCACTGTTTTCAGTGAATATCGATGAGGTGTTGCTCATTATTTCGAGTACTTTTGCTGCAATAACGTAGCATTGACAAGAATTGTTGCCTTAATAACGTATAAGAAAGTTTTAAACTTGTATTAATTGTTCTTAACTCTTGAGTTACTCTTTTACCAACGATTAGTGGGATCGACCGTCATATTATAACGCCTCCAAAGCTTAAAGGGCGAGCGTGTTTGATGCGACGAGAATTCAAACCTACAACCCTCAGATTACGACTCGAGCGCCTTTATCCACCTGGCCATATTTACTCTACTAAAATGCATTAATTCGTAAAGGTAATAATAAGACTCTCTAACCAGGTTTTGTCTATCTATACACGATGAAGGTTGACCGACGTACACCAACTTTGCTGAAACTAAATTCTAAATTATCTATTTCACTCTTATTTTGTGCATGCTAATTAGATATAAAACAGACAAAAAGCAGTAATTAATATTTTGCCGTATCTTGGCTGCTGGATAAGTCTTTAGCAAATTAAACATTTTATAAGTTAAGTGAACATATTTATAAAATTGTTTACGGTTTCTTAGTTTTAACAAATTTTAGCATGATAAATATTGAATTATACGAACTTAGCTGTGACCTTTAATTTGAATTATAGCCACAATTATAGTTTCGCTTAACGTTGAAGACTTGAAGATGTTAAATAATGAATAAATTATTATGAACTTCGTAAAGCGACTCATAACGTTAAACAAAAGAGCTAAATAAGCAGTTAAAAGTGAACTAGAAATTTTATACGTGTAGTCTGACTCTGAGAACACATATTGCTGTTCAAGAGATTTTGTTGGCAAGTTTATGTTGAAAACAAATATAAAGTGAACTACATTTACAGTTTTTTTTTCTGTTGACTTGAGATGCGAGTTTTAGGAATTAGCTTACTGTAGCGAACTGGAGACGATGTGATCGACCTGCTTGACAACGAAGCACTTCTTCTACTTCAATGGTTACATGATGTCATTAGACTTCAAAGATGCACAAGTGACGAGTGCACTTTAACATTAGTACTGCTTAAAGAATCCATTTGAATTAGATTTTTTTCGCAGAAAAATCTAACCATTGAGTCAGAACAAATCCTAACCATTTAGACATGAAAGTGTATTTAAACAGGCCCGAATCAGAACAAATCCTAACCATTTAGAGATGAAAGTATGTTTAAGCAGCGTATTTATCAAATCACTGATGCGTGCCGACAGATTATAATTAGCTGTTCAATATTTAATCGAATCTTTAGACAAGTAGAATATGTTGTTGTGACCATTAACTTAATTTTTTGTTGTTTCAGTTTAAGAAAGAGAAAAGAAATAACTGAACTTAGAAATTTTAGAGAGCATGTGTTTTGACTGGTTTAGGATAGCGTAGGTTTTGTTTTTTATTAAACACAACGCTACACAATGGACTGTCTGTGCTCTACCCAGTGCAGGTATCAAAACCTAATTTTTAGCAATATAAATCATCACAGATAGCGCAGTACTAAATTGCTTAACCAGAGCTGTACGCGTATCAAATAATCTCTTATATAGCTAGCTAGTTTTGTGTTGAAGGACGAAGTTTGTTTTTGACTTTCGCACAAAGCTACAAGCTATACATTTCGTTGATAAAAGAGTTACCCAAGAGTTGGCTGTGGGTGGTGATGACTAGCTGCTTTTCTTCTCGTCTTGCACTTCTAAATTATGGACGGCTAATACAGACAACTCTCTTGTAGCCATGGGAGAAATTCAAAAAAGAAACAAACAAAACTGAAGAATGATTACATTTGCAACTGAAACATAAGTTTACGATTATAAAACGTTTGAAATACCATAACACAAAGTTTAACGATCTATATTTATTTAGTTCGACAAAAATATATTGTAAGCATAAAATAGCATTTTACCACAAAATGTATTGCAATTGAATTGTCAGTTTACAAGGAAATAAAAATAGAGATGACAAACTTAACTTTACGACTTCTGAATAAAGAATCATTGAATACGAAATTAATTATGAAACTTTCCAAGCAAGAAACTAACCCTAAAATATCGCAAAAGAACATAAGCTTTTCTGTATAAAAAAAAAATTAAACATCACAATACAATTTAAATTTTATAGAAAAATTTCAGTGTTAAAACAGAGAAATGTACGACTTAACACAATAAAATTAATTTTATGTGTGTATGTGTACAAGCGAATTAGGATGGAACCGTATTACATGAAATTTTTGAACATACATTACGTTGAAAAAACAAATATTTCACGGGTTTATTTATACAGGAAAATTATTTTTGGAATTTTGAAACACCACATGACATGTTTTATAGAAATCGTCACAAGACAAAAAAAAGGCATCGCATTAACATTTCTATTTAAAAAAAGCATATCACATCTGGCACGCATGGCAGAAATTAGGAATGTTAAAAATTTATAACTTCTTTTCAGCAGTTAAATATTTTTGTTTGTAATTAGGATAAAATTAGCTATTAATTTTAATTAGCAGCAGAATAATTTTGTTGTTATGAATAATTATTTTTTCAAACAATATTTTTAAAAACAATATACGCATTGGATTAGGGTTATTTTTGGTTTTAATAACAAAAAACAGCAAACCCACGTCAGGCTATTTGCCAAGTCCATCGAGGGGAATTGAACACCTGATTTTAGTGTTATAAATTCGTAGACTTACCGCTGTACAAGTGGAAGGATTTTATAAAAAGCAAAACATATTCTATTTTTTACGTTTTTAAAAGCATTACTTTTCTTAAGAAACCAAATATGATTATTTTTGGTTGATGTGTTAACTCTAATTGTTTAATTGTTTCTTTTAAAGTAAGCACAAAACTATACATACAATGGTTATCTTACTCTGTCCACGGAATGTACTTGAAACACGTATTTTAAGTGTTAACCCCAAAAACGTACCGCTGATTTATCAGAGGTGTTATTATTAACTTTGATTTTTTTATATTATTGGCGGATTTATCTCTCTCTCTCTTTCTTAACACGAATATCTTAAGCATTAATGTTAAGTGTCTTCCTTGCAATTAGTCGATTAAAAAATTATGCTGGTCTGGGATGGCCAAATGGTCAGAGTGCTCTACTCGTAATCTGAGGCTTGCGAACTTGAATCTCCGTCACACCAAACATGATCGCCCTTTCAGTCATGAAGGTGTTAAAACGCGACGGTCAATCCTACTATTCCTGGTTAAAAGAGTAGTTCAAGAGTTGGCGGTGGGTGATGATGATTCGCTACCTTGCCTGTATCCTTACGCTGCTAAATTGGAAATGGCTAGCGCAGATATCACTCGTGTAGCTTTGCGCGAAATTCAAAAATAAATAAACAAACAAAAATTAGGCACATCAGTATGTCTGCGTATTTGCAACGCCAGAAAGTAGATTTCGATACCCGTAGTAGCAGACCACATACAGTCCATTGTGTAACTTTGCACTTACCACTAAGCAAACATACAGTCGAAAATTTGGGTTAGTAAAAACGTTTTTTTATGTGAATTTCTTAAGAACAAAAACGTCAAAACCCTGTCTAGTTTTCCGAACAACTTGTATTAGCGATAGATGCTTTCGAGTGTCTTAGAAACGAATTTACCTTAATAATTGTTGCATCATTTTAAGATTACCTGTAGTAAAAATGATGGATTTGTATTTATAGTATAACGTTTTCCAAACAATTAGCATTTATACTTTTCAACAAACAATGAAATACTTTTATTATTTAGAAACAAAGTATAGTTACTAGTTGTTAATTAATGTCTCGTTGATTTTGTTTAGCAGTAAAATAGTTTTAGTCCGTATTAGTAGGAGGAACGTTTCTTTTACTGGAGTCAGTCACACTTTGTTCCAAGCCTAGTGTTACCCAAAGAACTACTTTATCTTCAGTCGTCTTCAGATACCTTCCGGTGACTCAGCAGTATGACAGTGAAGTTAAAGCATTAAAAGTTTCTATACAGATAATGCAAAACAGCACAAACATCCCATTGTGTCACTTAGTGGTTAAAAAGAAACAAACAAAGTCTTCGAAATGTATTTCAGAACGGCTAGTATGGGTATTAACACTTTTATTGATAAGAAAAGAACAACGTTTCGACCTTCCTAGGTTATCTTGTTCTCTCCTTATCAATAAAAGTGTTAATACCCATATCAGCCGTTCTGAGATACATTTTTGTTTCAAGTGGGTTTCTGGTCGTGAAGAAAGTCTTCGAAATGTTGCCCTTGGCTCTAAATCGTCTAAGATTCTCGATGTGCGATTACCACTGCTCAGAAAAAACTGAGCCCAAACTTCATCAGTCACAAGTCTGTTCATGGTGATACTGAACAATCAAATACTGGATAATTTGTGGGATATGAAGTAAATAGATGCAAAACATGTCTCCAGTAGTGCCACAGGTCGTTTCTATGGTAATACATTAACATAAGTAGATCATTCATATGAAATGGTGATTATTCACTAAAATAATGCCAGCAAATTATACTGTAGAATTTATAAGCATCAATTTTTTGTTTATAACAAACATTTAAATATATTAGTTTTTGTCACAAATAAACTATTTTCAGAATGTTGGTGATCAAAAAGAGATCTCCATGAATTATGTTTAATACAAGTTCTCTTGAAGAGACACTTGTTAATCATATACATATATAATGATGTATGTAGTTCGATGTGCATTTAGAAAAACCGTTTTGTACCATGAGAACATAAAATGCACATTATTTTTGTTTTCGTAATCTCGAAAGAGCTACATCTAATTGCTTAATGAAAATAACCTACTATTTAAAGGTCTTTCTTTGAGTAGTACACCTGTAATTGCGTTTCAGAAAGATCAGTAGTGTTTAATGACAGAAGACACGTAAGATACTCATTGTGACAGATTCTGAAACACTAATAAGGAAAGTTGAAAATTAGGCGTTCTTTTCACTGAAGAACACATGGTAAAGTGCTCAACAAAAACCAATAACGAAATCGGAAACATCTCATTTTAAGCTTATCACAGACGTGATAACTAACGTGTTAAAAGTTTGTTTGACTGCAACTCTAATTTAACAGATACTGACATCGTATATGAAGAGAATAAGACTTATTTAAACCTTATGAAGGTTGAACATATGGAACATTTCTCTGAATAATCAAGATAATTTGACAACTCATTAAACTCCTCTAGGTTCAAAAAGCGTTTACTGCAGCATAAAAAACCCGCTTTAGGAATTAATAGATGGAATTTTACGTTTAAAAGAAGATATTTGATTAACTGATTTTTTGGAATATTCTCTGTTTTGTTGTAAAAAACGTATACTTCTCCTGGTAAAATAAGGTTAATTTTTCATATATTAACTGAAAATATTGAAATGTATTTATCTTTATTTACGTCTTGTATTTAGGGATCTTTCTATATTGAATCTTTATATTTACGGATCTGTTTATCTACATATTTTGAGTTGTTGTGTTTTAGGTATAATTTTAAGATAATCAGGTAATATTTGCCTCTTCGAATACATATTCAACACGTTATTCTTTCATTGTCACAATTAATAATTCCCGTAAATAACAGAAATCTTCTTTAAACAGATATACTTTAAAATAAAAACAATGGGGAAAAGGCAGATAAAATAATAACACTTGTAGTTCTGTGAACAGCACATTCCTCGTGCTGTGCATTCAAATTTTTAGAAGAAACGCCAGAAACTCTTTGTGGCAAATTTACAAATATGTGACAAAAACAGCTCAGGAATGTGAAATCGTCAGCTTAACAACTGTAAGAGTAGTGAGACTAAGACATTATAGGAAGTGTTTGGAAATTACCACGCTAAATAACACGTTCTTAGTTATATGTTTAGCCATTATATCATTTTTTTATTCAGTTTTGTTCGTCAGCTGTAACATCAGGAAATGTAGACTACAAGAAAAAAGTTGGAGTTAAACTTTATTATTAGATTCTATAGACGTACTAACTCTACCATTACTTGTATAATTGTCGTAAAAGGATAATGATAAAACAATTGTCATCAGACATCGATCAAGACATAACGTATTAGTTATCAAGTTGAAACATTCAGACTATGTACAGTAATGAAAGAACAGTTTGATATACTGTGTTTGGTTTTAATATAATTGGATTCAGTTTGAGAGACAATGATGATCTGCGCGTAATCTTAAGACAACGGGAAGTCCCTAATGTCTAAACTTGTCAACCTGATTTATCAAGGAAAATAAGTCACATTGTTTAGTTAGTTGAAAAGAATAGTATGGACGTACATTGTTTTAAAACAAACACTTCATTTCAAGTCATTTTATAAGTTTAGCTATTGCAACGAGCACGTTTTTAACGAATTGTTGATTTGCGTTTCATCGACTTTCACAGTAACAATAATAACAACAAAGTGAATTTAATTTTACGTTTAGAGTGAAATAACCCGAGTTAATGTCGCTTTAAAAAGCGTTCCAAATGTGTTTTATACACATTCAGAATGTCGAGAATCTTTGTAAAGACCGATTAAACTAAAAGTAATTCCGTTTCTAAAAGTATTTATATCAGTTTACTACATATCTATCGGGGCAAGTTTACGTTACATTCTTGTACTATGAGCGATATTGATAGACAGTGCCTTCTGATACTCAGGGTCAAAATACATTTTATTTCGTGTAAACGAAGTGGAAAGCTTCTCATTAACAATTAAACATAAACCTTATTAGCACAGTTTTGAAAAGTTGCATTGTGGAACTCCTGGTGCAATCAGCTCCCAACACAAAGTTATCATTTATACCAAGCTATAAATTGAAAATTACAAATACGAATTGCAATACGACTTTTATTAAGATTAGCAACCAAGGTGAACAATATAAATAAATATACGTATTTTAGAAGAAATATATTGACAAATCAAGTAATTACAAAATTACCTTGTTCATCAGTATTTAAATAAGTTGTATTAAATCATTCCTTACACAAACAGTGTATCAAAAAATACTGAACTTTAATTAGACTCCTATATTTAAGTCATTATTCACCAATGTTTGATGGGATTACCAAATACTGCAAAATTTAGCTCAAAGAAAAGTGAAAGTTTATGTTGTGAGTTTAATTTTTGAAGCTAAGCACAAAACGACACAATGGGCTATCTGTGCTCTTTCCACCACGGGTATCAAAACCCAGTTTCTAGCGTTATAAGTCCGCTGTGTCTCCTTGAATTCAACAGGAGCCTACAACAAATATATCCTTATAGTAGGCCAAAGATTAAAAATCCCATAAGCTGCTTATTTACAACAATTATCAAACAACTATTCTATACAATAGGTATTATACGCAGTCATCAGAGAGAACACTTGTCGAACCATGAGATACGTGTATATGCATACAACAGTGATGTGAAAAGTAAACAGTCAAGATGAAAGACAAGACACTTTACACAGTGAAATAAACATTTAGAAATTTGTTCTGAATGCTATAAAGTGAATTGCATGTACAGCTATGGTCGATGATGGTCCTTATAAACTCCAGGTAGAGAGTAGATTATGAGGTTATACTTGCATACTTTGTCTGACTGTTTTGAAAACAATAGTTTCATACCGATCCAGGGTTTTTATTTGACAATTTTGTGAATGGATATAAATTTGTAAATATTATGTAAAAAGATATACATCCTAGAAAGTCGTTGTGGACCTCAGGTGTGCTGATGAGGGTTGAACAGAAAATGATAACAGTCATAATGTACAAGGTTAAGCCACTTTAATAAACATTTTGAAAGTCCAGCTATAGGTATGGTTAAGCTATGTTTATTTTTTCTGAAAATCTTATGAAAAAATCTGTAAAATGTGAAGTAAAATTTAACGATAGTATACGTAACATGTCTCATATTTTTTAAAACAAAAACACTTTAGAGTGAATGAGACGAGACACCATTCTGACTTATTTTTAACCAATAACTTCCAATTCTGAATTTTATATTTATTCTGTTTAGCTCGAAAGAAATTAGAAATTTTGACGTCTTTCAAATGTTGAATATTTTACACATATTTATAGGAATATCGATATGTGTGTTATAAAAATATATTGGTATAATCTAACTTTTCGCCAGATAAAAGTAACTGAAACATTTGACGGTGGTTGATAATAACTAGCTGCTTTCCCGTTAACTTTTTTATTCAAAAATTAGAACACTTCAAACAGATATATATAAATGTAAGTGCATTTCTTAAATGCACACATCAATAACCTACAAAAAAGTGTGTGTACAGAATATTTTTCGTTTTTAATCGAAATGTTTTGATAGTTAAACAAAAACAAATAATCTATCTTTTTGTCACTGAAAGCACACAGACTACTTATCCAAAAATTATCTCTAAGAAACAAAACATTTTTATAGTAGGTCAAGGTGTAACAATACAAGCTACAGAGATTAAATTGTCAAAATATTTATTGTTCGTTTTTACAACTTAAGAAAAAACTGTTAATATATTTTTATACAACTAAAGTGTATTTATATTGTATTGATCTTTCCCATCCCACATAATATTTTAACTTGAAAGAATTTCACACTTTACTATAATTGGAGACGAATACGTTACACATAAATACACAATTGTGTGAAAGTTCTTATTTTTATTCACAATATTTTTCGGTATCCTAAACTAAAAGCATTTTTTCCATGTTTATAACATTTCGTTGAATTTTAACGTGTATTTTAAATAAAACGATTTTAATAACTACAAATGTTGTTGTTATTTTTCAATAAGCACAAAGCTACACAATGGGCTATCTGTGCTCTGCCCACCATGGGTATCAAAACCCGATTTTTAGCGTTGTAAGTCCACAGACATACCGCTGATCTACTGGGGGGCTATAACCGTACCAACTAAAGGCGTATTGCTGACAAACGATCCCCGTCCAGTACTTTAGTGGCTAGCACAGATAGCCCTCATGTAGCTTTACACGAAATTTATATATACAAACAAACCAAACCAAACACAAATATCTCCAAATCGTTACGGCCTTGCATGACCAAGCGTGTTAAAACGTTCGACTCGTAATCCGAGGGTCGCGGGTTTTTTTTTTACTACTTTATCGTACTTTAACACGAAAACTTTATATGCTCACTACTATGCTTATGTTACATCGATAATTTATCAATAAAAGTATCTCAGTATTTTTCTGTATATCCCAAAAATCAAATGTGAGCTAATTACTGTGTAGTTTAGTTCTTTTAGATAAATTGCACCTCATGAATATCATTTTATACCAAGTACACGCATTTAAAGATAATATAAACAAAATGTGTAAAATAATTGTGACAACAATAAAGTTCTTAAAATATAATTAAATTCTATTGTTTCATACAACAAAATATATTTTCTCTAAAAAAAGACGATTCTAACTAATTTTATAAATCTATCACGTTTACTGTGCAATGTCTATGAAACACGTATAAATTATGAAATACTAGATTGTAAATTGTTGGATGGCTGATATCACTATTTCTTTAGGTGTCGAGCCTGTAAGATCCTGAAAAAGCTAGATAATAAATAAATCTTGGTAAGACATATTTAGAAACAAGAGAGCTATTTGCACTGGCCGTATCTAACTCAGCAGTGTAAGACTAGAGGGAAAGCTGCTAGTCATCACCATTCACCGCCAAATTTTGAGCTACTCTTTTACTAACGAATAGTGAGATTGACTGTCACAGTTTAACTCCCTCCCGACTGAAAGGGTGACTATGTTTGGTGTGACGGGGATTTAATTCTGCGATCCTCAGATTACGAGTCGATCACTCTAGCTAACTGACCATGCAAGTAGCACAGCGCCATGTCTGCAGACTTACACCGCAAGAAACTGGGTTTCGATGATCGTGATGGGCAGAGCACAGATAGTCCTTCGCGTATCTTTGTGCTTCAAATAATAGAAGCAACGAATGAAAGCAACAACATGTCCATAAACCACAAGCATGTACACGACACTTACGCTTTTTTTCAAGTTGTAAGAATGACACACCTAGGCATGAACACACAAAGGTTTTAAATAGGTATTGATATTTTGCGCGTAACATGAAACGATAACTTTACTGATCTTGGGAATCATAGTTCTTTTCAGGAACTGTGCTTGTGCCTTCAACTGAATCATTGTGGATTGTTTGTTTATTGTTGACCACAAAACCACATGAGTTATTTTTACTCTGCGCAGCCCAATTATCAAAACCACATTTTTAGATTTTTAGCTCTCATATTTGGTACAAAGCCACCAGGGAAGAGCAGATTCTTATAAACATTGGTGACAGGACGCCACTAACTGCTTTCTCCCTGGTTAATAATTGAAAGGTAGGGATGGCACAGACAGTCTTAATAGTTTTTTATGGATACATATACTTATTTCACAACCTTAAAGTTACTTTATTTTATTTATTTTATCTAGTGGCGACTATAGATTTTCTATACACATTACGTATTTCGTATTGATATATTTTTCTTAAGATATCATTGCCTTTTCTTACGATGTGATAAATTACTCTTACTGAACCAAATGCATAATGTTGATTTATACACAGATATATATAGCCATATTATCCATAAAAAAGTGTAACGTGATTTTGTGTTCTGTAATCCGTTTTGTCGTGCAATGTGCAATGTGTATTTGATGTGAACTGAAAGAGAATTGTGCATACATTTTTTTTATTTATCAGTTAAAAAAATATTAGTGTGTTGGTAAAATCAGCTTCAAAACGTTAAAACCTTATTTGAGTAGGTTTGATTATATTTCGCACAAAAAATAATAACGAGAAACAGTGAATTGGGTTTTCGTCTACTTGAAAAGAAACTCTGCATATATAATTAAAGACATTCCAAACTTACTTTTACAAGTTTATAACAAATTAAAATTCACATCTTATTCTATTTTATCAACCGACAAAAATAACAGCAAGGAGGAAGTTTCCAACTCGGTTATTGATTAAATAGCATAAGGTAATAATCATTATTTTCTGGTTTTAAAGTCGACAACGCCCACTTGGTAATTATAGTAAAATATGTCGAAGTTAATGTTGTTGAGTTTTAGTTAGGATACAGGTATTTTCAATTATTGAGGAGAGTCACAAAAATCACCTTTGGTAATTCGTAAATTTCGTGGTAAGTAATACTGAATAGAGAGGACACTACATTGTATTCAAAACTGCGTATTTTACATTAGAAGAATGAATGCAGAAACAGAAGTGATAATGCGCCCAGTTGTTGAAACATGAGTTTTATAATGTTATAAAATCAGTCTTTTCTTGGTAAAAATGATTTTAATAAAGTCTGTCGAAAGAATGATTATGCGCTCCTGAGAACGTAAATCGTAAAATCATTTATATATGAAGAACGGACTGATGTTATTCTGCGTTTCATAAATTTTTACACGCGGAATTCATTATTCTCGTTTTATTTATCACAAAAATCATGCCCGCTTGATATAAAATGAAAAACAAAACCGCACACGGTGTAGGAAGGCGTGACGTATTGTAATTACAGTGAAGAAAGTTTTCCAAGTTATCTAAATACTCAAAGTAATGAGACGGAATATGAGAAGAAGAAACGTCTGATTTATCTAGTGGACAAAATAAACTATCCAAGTCAAAGGCAGAACTTTAATGAAAATAAAACCATGTAAGACATACATGCTTTCGACTCCAGCAAATACCTGCATTATGGTTTGTTTTTTTTAGTGTCGTATTCATTTCTTTTTAAAAAGAAAATTAGAATCCATCGTGCAAAGTTTGTAATGAAATATTTTTTTCCCAATTCAGAAGTCCTTCTTTTCTTCTTTTATCATAATATTTTGTTTCAATCAACAAAGTAGTTGTAACACAGAATTTCAAATATATGTAATGATGCTGGGATTAGTTACCCAGGGAGACGATATAAAATTGAAGACTCGGGTACACGCATGTACAGGACATGCATTTTATTGTAGGACACGAAGAGAACGCTGAGAGTATTAATGTAAGAATGAGTAACTCTCAGTGGTTAGTGTGTTAGTTGATTCTGGATTACAAGGTTTAAAATCATGCTAATACATTATTTTAATTTGTTAAAATATATATAGGGTTTTTAAATAGCTTACTCCAGGAATTTTAAACTTTTGAGGCATGTTACACTTTTTAACATCTGAAACTAGTTCACGTGAAGGACAGTCTATGATTTAGAAGAACATATTAATAATATAATTGCTTAAGTATTTCTTCAAATGATCCAGAAACATAAAATTCGTGTTCCTACAAGGACAGTGAATTAAGACGGATGTATAAACTAAAGTACGATTACAAATGTATAGAGAATGTAACGATGGCAAAGGTTTAGTACCTACTAAATCCGAACCAATCAGTTACAGCAGCACTTTGTCAAAATCATAATTCTCATGTTTGATGGTATGCATCTACAGCTATGTTTTCGAGTATATACTTGTATTAATTCCGAATTACACTATATATATATATATGCACATATGTATTTATAGAAGATTAAAAATAAATGGACATACTTATTAAAAGTTTTAATAAATGTGAAAATTCGTGCTTAAACACTACATCATTAGCCTTCTAATTACTGTCGAATAAAACGTGATTGTTTATCTTCGGTCTGTTTGTTTGTTTTTTGAATTTTGCGCAAAGTTACTCGAGAGCTATCTGCGCTAGCCGCCCGTAATTTAGCAGTGTAAAACTAGAGGGAAGGCAGCTACCCACCGTCAACTCTTCGACTACTCTTTTTACCAACGAATAGTGAGATTGACTGTAACATTATAATGCCCTCACGGCTGGAAAGGCGGGCATGTTTGGTGCGACGGAGATTCGAACCCGCGACCCTCAGGTTACGTGTCGAACATTTTAACCCCCCTGACCATGTTGGGTCTTATCGTCAGTCAACCAAGGTTTACATTATGTCATGTGTGTTTTTCTTATGGCAAAGCCACACAGGCTATCTGCTAAACCCACCGAATGGAATCGAACCTCTGATTTTAACGTTGTAAATCCGTAGACTTACCGCTGTACCAGCGGGGTGCACATTATGTCATAATAAGTTGCTTAGTGATTACAGTTCTACACATAATTTACACACGTGAAGAATCTGGAAGCCTAATTGGTTTAACTTTACAAACACATTAGTCTAAGTGACGAATTCTAGACGGGGCTTTCGTGCAACTGGCTTTTATTCCATTTACTTAAATAGACGTATTATTTCAATTGGTTAATACGTATTAATCCTGTACGATACGTGAGGTGCTGAATACAGTGAGGGAAATTTAGGTGAAATAGTTGATTTTTTTGAAAAAGTATATAAACTTATCTATTGAGTTTACGATTTCACTTTCTACTATACGTACAACTTGACATCTAAAAGAAATGAAACTTTTCGAGAAGAACACAGCAGTGATGCATTGAGGCCACAACATACCAAGAAATATATCCCTTAACTACGATAAAATGCTCTTTCTTTATGGGCACAATCGTTTCATTTTTTTTCTTCTAATGAATAATCCTGAGAGTATAAAACTATCTTAAAAATAGTTTATTTTTATTTTCATGCCGTTGTTGCTTGAAGTTTTGCTGTAAAGAAGTAATAAATATGTAAGCAGCATTTAACTTCAACTGTTTCGAATACACTGAAAAAGTTCGTATATATTATCCAAGAGATTTATTCAATCATAAACATTGCCATTACTCTGTCCCGTTTATCTCTTCTTTATTTTTCTCTTTCTGCACGTGAGCTTTAACCTCTCACCTTTTCTTCTTTTTTTCCCCAATTATCTTATATATAACTATGTCAAATTTTATAGAAATCCACTTATTATATTGTTTCTGTGAATTTGAAAAGTAGCTTCATGGACAGAAGGAGTTGTAATTTTCTATCGATGCCATTTCTGTAGGCAGCATGTAACACTTGACTTCTTTAAATCAAGGCAGCTATTTATAACAATACAATTTATTTATTAAGCATGACTCCCCACTTCACTTTAACAATTAATTTTATGTAATTTTATTATCCAATAAAATAATTATTAGACTTTTACTGATTTTAAAAAATATTTGCGATAAATCCATTTTCTACAAATATAAAAACTAAATATGAATAAATGCACAATGTTTAGCTTTCATGAAGCTTTGCGCGAAGCTCTAAACACACCAATCGACAAGTAGCATTGTCTCGTGTCGAGGTTGTCTCAATTCTGTAAGTCTGTCCACCACAATGTCTTGAAAATTACTGTATAATAAAATCATTTTAATATTCTATAATTTCTTATATTCTTTAGTAAGTCCCGCTTTGTAATAATTTACTTTGTTGTTCACGATCTCTCTTCACAGTTTCACAAGCGAAGCCAAATACAGCAAGCGAATTTGAAGTGACCCGAGAATTGTCTTTATTTATATGGTGTAATTTTAGCTATCCTTGGCAACCTCTTAGTAAGATTAGAAGTAGCTTTTCAGGGTTGTTGAACTCGAATCTAGTAGAGTAGTCTATGGTTTTGACATTCTCGGAATCTAGGAGGGAAGGGCATGTTTGAAACTGTGTTCATATCTATACTCATAAGCCAGGGGAACAAATATGGCAAATGTTCAGTAACTATAGACAGGTGTTCTAACATTTTTTTTCTGGTACGGACCTGTCTGAGATATCTATTAAAGTAACTGAAGATAATGGAGGAAGATAAATTGGAGACCTTAAACCTTTTAGTGAAGTGATATAATTTATGCTAATAATTGTAATTCAGGGTTAGAATTATTCACGAAACAATTCAAGATTTAGGAATCTCGAGAATTAAATTTTACTAACGTTTTTAATTATCTTATGTTTTGTTAATTATATTAATCAAAAATTAGACCCCCCAGTGGCTCAGCGGTATGTCTGCGGACTTCCACGCTAACATTCGGGTTTCGATACCCGTGATGGCCAGAGCACAGATAGCCCATTGTGTAGCTTTGTGCTTAATTCAAAACAACAACAAAATTTAGAATTTTTGTTAAAATTTTAAAGCGGTGTATATTTACTTTATTTCTATATTTTTATCTTTCCATTTCCATTTGAATTTTCTTTTAACCTCAGTGTTTTAATAGTTAATTTCCATTTTGTTCCACATTCACCAACATAACTGTTTATTGTATATTTGCTTTTCTAATTTCTGTAAACTACATTTGTGTATTTAATGTACTCGTTTTCGTCTTTCTTTACAACACCACGTACACCTTTCACTCTGTCTGTGCCAGCTAAGTCATTAAATTCTGTGATTAATTTGCTAATTTTGAATATGTTTATTTAATTAGGATACCACATAGAGTTTGTAATTCCTCCGCAAACTTCGGAAACAACATAGAGGAACAAAACATATGCGACTTTGTTACAACAGGAATAGTAATACATGTATGTTCATAAACTTATTAAAGTGCAGTGGCATTTCTTATTTGAAATTAATTATAAATTGAAAAAAAACATTTCTGTAATTCTGTAATTATAGGTTCTTACTAAATAATCCCTGACAACTGAATACTTTATAGAAATAAGAAAAGTCGGGCTTCACAACAAACTTGGTAATTACGTTGCGTATAACATATTGAGAACACAAACCTAATGACATATCAACTTGCGTTAAAATGTTTCTAGTAATATCGTAATCCCCAACAATATAAACGCTTCTTCTCAGTAAATTTGTAAGGCAATTTATACCTGTTTAGAAAAAAAAAATGAAGTCGGGTTAACGTTGTTTGGTTAGAATCTAGGCTAATGACTACATACACTCGACGTTGTTTAAATTGACAGGAATAAAAATCAAACAAAGAGCAACAAAAGAACCGAAGATGAACCATTTATATTCCTTTATCTAAAGTCGTATTTTAAGTTTGATATAAAGTTTTTGATTGGTTTATGCTAGGAAAAATACAGACTTTAAACTTGAAGAGCAGCGTAAGCCTTTAGCATAAGTGCTGTTTTGGCCTGTCGATTGTATAATATACTTAGTGTGCGTTGAGTGCAGAGAATTAGTGGTATATATATATATATATATATGTTACCACGTTGAGTCTATAAGAAACTAACTCTCTCAATAAACAACGCCATTTTGTCTTGATGTATCAGTTGCAGGTCCTGACTGATGTCTTACATAATTCAAAGACAAAAGTGACAATAAGAATGAATGATTGTCAGTATGATAATAAGATAAAAAATGTTATAGCGATGAATTGTGTGATTAATTAAACTGGGCAGTTCAGAGCTTCCACGAGCATCGAAAAAAGGAAACTTAAAAGAACGAAATACAATTGTTTGTTTCTTTAAGAATGAAAGTCAACTAAAACCCCGCCCCCCAGTGGCTCAGCGGTATGTCTGAGGACTTACACGCTAAAATCCGGGTTTCGATACCCGTGGTGGGCAGAGCACAGATAGCCCATTGTGTAGCTTTGTGCCTAATTCAAAAACAACAACAACAACTAAAACCCTACTTACATTATTCCATTTTTTATACGTACATACTAATCGTATTTATATGATGTGATTAGCTATCTTAAATTTATAAACAGATTTAGTGATAAACAAATATCAATGAATTGAGCATTCATTAAAATTCAGTGACATTTCAAACATCGTGAAATACGCGGAACTCTTCTTCTCTTCGTTTATTTTTCAATTTCGCGCAAAGCTACACGAGAGCTATCCGCGCTAGCCGTCCCTAATTTAGCTGTGTAAGACAAGAGGGAAGGGAGTTAGTCATCAACACCCACCGCCAACTCTTGGGCTATTCCTTTACCAACGAATAGTAGATTGACCGTACCATTATAACATTCCCACGGCTTAAAGGCCGAGCATGTTTGGTGTGACTGGGGTTTTCGAACCCGCGACCCTCGGATTATGAGTCGAGTGCCTTCACCACCAGGCTATATTTTTTCTTCCTTATGTTTAATCATTTCCGTCGTTGTGATATTTGTTTTATCTTTCATTTAAATAGTATTGGTAAAGTAAATAACAGAGCAGGTCTGGATGTGGAAACTTTGGAAGCCACAGTTGTGCAAAAAACTATTTGTCGAAGAACGTAAAATTATTAATAGAAAGAATAACTTTGTAAATAAATAATGTATAAAAATGTTGATCAGAGTGCGAGGGCGTTGGATGTAATACCCGGTTTGCATTAAAATATTAATTGAAGAGGTATCTAAAAAGAAGTACGTTTTTAAATATGCCTCATATCATGTCACGTGTCAGAGGTCATGTTTTTTTTGTCTAGGTTAGTGACACAAGATTTATCGTCCAAAACAACTGTCACGTCAAGCTAAGATAGTACAAAAGACACTTGATAAAGTTTGTTATACCGGAATGTGTCCATACACAACGGCAGAGTTTTAACTTCGATGGACTGTTTCATGAATTGAACGATGTTTGGGCCTCTAGATTGAGGCCTTCGTCAGGATGAAGTCCATATTTTATCTCGCTAGGTGAAGCTGTTCACACTTGCTTGAATTATAAATACACAAACTACGTAATTATCATCTAATTGCAGCAAAACTTGGCAGCGTTCTGGATAAAGTCACCCCCTTATCGGGAAAAGCAGGATACGAAAGTAAACTAATATATATTAAAGTGTTGGACTTTGTGAAGATCGCCCCTCACTTTGTTGACCGAGACATGAAAAATGCAGGAATGAGGTTTGTTTTATCTCGAGGTGGTAGTTTTGTACTTTGTATGTACTTTTCTAGGTCACGAGAGAAACGTATTTTGTACTGTTACCCGAGAGACCGCGAGAAACTTTGTTTCTCAGGAGGTCTAAAAACAAATCATTGAAAGCATTACCTTTGTTATTCGAATTTTATCAAAAGCGATTTTTTATGTGCAGTAAAATATTTTTGCTGTTCTAGCAGATAGAAAATTAATTCTAAAAACATAATTGTAAAGTTTCTGATGTTCAATCAAAATTCTCTTGGTTGTTCCCCGAAACCTCCCCATAAACGTTTCTGCTTTTCACGAACAAAGAAAATAAAAAGGTAAGAGAGGGATGATACCAGTAAATGTTTGTCTATGTTTGCTATTCCAAGATTAGCTTGGAGGCAAAATTTAGGATAAGTTGTGATATGGTTACTCATAAGAGCTTCAAATATTAAAAATCTACGTATAAGATGCAGATAACTTGTGTGTGTTCTTAAACAATGGTATTTTTAGATGACTCACCACGTCATTAAATTGTTTGTTTTTTGAATTTCGCGAAAAGCTATCTTCGCTAGTTTTTCTCTAACTTATTAGTGTAAGAGGAAAGACAGCTAGTCGTCACCACCCTCCGCCAACTCTTGAGCTACTTATTCTTTCACCAACTAGTAGTGGAATTTAACGTAACATTATAACACCCTTAAGGTTGAAAGGGCGATCATGTTTGGTGTTACGAGGATTCCGTTATGAAATAATCATAGAAAAAAATAACGAAAAATTATTTATGATTTACTTATGATGCTTCCACACTGTTCTGTTTTAATTGAACTCAAGTTAAAGCTTTTTGACACAAACTGTTATGTTGATTTTAATTAAAATATTAATTTGGCATTAGCGTAGGATTTGCTAACCATCTGAAAAGGGTTATTCATTTGAGAACAATAATTGACTTTCTTGCAAAGCTGTTATAGAGGCGGTAAGATATAAACCTACTACATAGACTGAGGCGTACATGAATAAATAAATTATTGAAGTACATACTACAATATAACTTTCTGTTCAAAGAACTAGTGTTCATTCTGTATTTTTATTATTTTTTTCTTTTACTTGATTAGCTATTGTTTTTATACGTGCACTATAGAAAATCTGTGAAAGCATATACGTATGTCAAAGTTTTGTGTGTTAGTGATCTGTGTGGGTCCTAGGAACAAAATAACTATTTTTTATATGTTCTGTAAGCAATAACAGAGTCCATTTTTCTTTCAGTTTCATTAGTGTTATCGGATACAACGTTGCAGTGATGCTAAGCATTATTATTCTTTATTACATTATTAGTTTCTACAGTTACAAAAACTGTGTTGTTTGTTAACTTAGTTCGTCTGTAAGCTTGTTGATGATTTATTACGCTGAAAGCAAGATTTGGTTTCTGTTACGGGATAATGACGATAGCCCATGATATAGCTCTACGTCGAAAAGTACACAAACAAACAAACGTTATAAGAAGGAGAAACTCAGTACTCTAAGTTCACTAACCCTAGTGAAGTATTTTTGAGTTTACAGCTGAAAATATTAACAAAAGCGAAAGTATCATGTTGATGATTGAATTCTAATATTTGTAAGGTTGCATCTGCTTTGTATTTTTTCCTTGTAAACTTATAACACTGTGCATTGTTTATCAAGCTCATGAATAGAACTAATTTCATTATTTTCTAAGTTACGTTTTCATTCTGATTTTATTTTACATTTAAATTAATTTGGTTAGAAGTTAATGATATTTTAATAAGAATTGAATTATTAAGGACACATTCAAACATATAGTGAAATATGGGCTAGCTTTAGGGATAACATACTGGAAAACTAACCTACACATTGAGATACATAGGCTATATAAATGGCAAGATAAGAACAAATCAACTGGAAACATTAGTGTTAAACGTATATCCACTAATAAGAATAGTTGCTATGTGTTGTATGGAATTATCACGTAAAGCTGTATAAAGTGTTTCCTGTGCATAGCCGTATTTATTCATGAACTCAGGAAAATCTGCTGGTCAAAAGCACCAGCTACCAATTCATGGGCTATTTTTCTCTAACCGAAAAATGTGATTTAACCGAAAATCCCATTACGTACTCACAGTTTAAATGTGTAGAGCAGACTTTTGGTTGCAAAAAAACCTTGAGCCCTCGAACTCCCGATATGGGCATGCATTCCATACAAATAATAATAATAAAAACCTTCAATAGATTTCTCAGGCAATTTATTGATAGACGATCTCAGTCTTCGAATAAACAGCAGGAAATCTTATAAAGTCTCTCAGGCTTAATGTATAACAAATTAGAACGAGAAAATAACTACAAAAAACTGAAAAAATAAGTTTTTGCGGCTAAACTGTAGAAAGGCTAATCAGGTAATCAAATTTAACTCTAAAATAATACATGTCGATAAGGACAAGTCCAGCAAGGGAAGTGTCGCTAAGCTGTCAATCATTGGTTGGATGTCAGTACATCTGATAAACATTCTTGAATTTATTCTTAAATAACAGTAATAAATCACGAGTAGAATTACTCTAAAACCAGTTTCTAGTGCTTAAAGAAACTCAAAAGGTACAAGTGCAAATAATGTAAATTACGAAATCATGCAAACGGATTTTGGTTCGGTTGTTGTTAGGCACGTAGCTACACAATGGGCTAGCTGCCCATTGCAGGTATCAAAATCGGATTTTTATAGTCGCAAGTCTGCTGAACTACCCCTGTGTCAATGGTGGGAGGGGGTTATATAAAGAGAGCAGTGGAATAATTCAGAAGTTTAAATTTCAGTATTAGTAGACTTTTTCTGATGTGTTGCGGTGTTAGTAGGTAATCATACCAAACTCAAAGGAATTAGAATAATAAAATCAAGAAACTTTGTGAGGTTAAAGTTTTATTAACAAACCTATGACCTTATTAAAAATAATAACGTTAGTTTTGTTTGATTATTTGCTGACTTTTATGTGATGTTGTTACTTTCTTTTTAACGTTTTTTCTTGCGAACATGAAGTTCGTCGGGCCTACTTTACCTTGTGTGGTCTAAATTCTTGCCAGCTGCGCAAGTGAGATAACTTAAATGTATCGAAGTCTTGAATGTTGGTTATCACAGAATAAAAAAAACTAATAACAACAGCAAAAAAGCGAATGCCCTGTGGTCTATAGCGAGATTTCAGCTTCTTAACGTCTAGTCAGTAAAAAGAACAAACAAACAGAAATCCTCCAGCTCAGTAGTACTTTCAGTTTTTCTTTACTTATTTCATTGTGACATAATATTGTAAATAAAATTGTACCGATTGTCAACTGATCCGTGTAACACCTATTCCTGATATCAAAGACACTTATTTAAAATAAAATGCACTTAAATGTTGTTCATAACTGCGTGTGTGAGAAAATGTGTTGTATAACTACACCTGGGCTCGGCATGGCCAGGTGGTTAAGGCGCTCGATTCGTAATCCAAGGTTCGCGGGTTCGAATCCTCGTCAAACCAAATATTTTCGCCCTTACAGCCGTGCGGGCGTTATAATTGGACGGTCAATCCCACTATTCGTTGGTAAAATAGTACCCCACCAGTTGGAGATGGGTGATGATTATTTTTTTTTACATCTAGAGATGGCTAGTGCAGATAGTCTTCGTGTAGCTTTGCGCGAAATTAAAAAAATACATAAAAACAGCATCTATTGTAGAGCTGAATTCACAGGCAGTATATGTCGATACATTTCAGCTGTTTATAATGACTTATGTAGCGATTGCACAGTTTGCACTTGATGTTATTATTTTTACGACCTGAAAGAATGCAATGCTCTATGATTCATGTAAAAGTAGCAAATGTTTTGTAGAGAGGGAAGTTTCACAAAGTTTTTAATAGCTATAATTATCAACGAGGCCCGGCATGGCAAGGCGAGTTAAAGCGTGCAACTCGTAATCTGAGGGTCGCGGGTTCGCATCCCGATCGCACCAAACATGCTCGCCCTTTTAGCCGTGGCGCGTTATAATGTTACAGCCAATCCCACTATTCGTTGGGAAAAGAGTAGCCAAAGAGTTGGCGGTGGGTGGTAATGATTATCTGCCATTAAACTGCTAAATTAGGGACGGCTAGCGCAGATAGCCCTCGAGTAGCTTTGCACGAAATTCAAAACAATTATCAACGAACTTATGACAAACATTTTTTAGCGGTAGAAACTGTTAACTAATTGCCAATCCTACGAATAGTAGCTCAAAATTAAGGAGCTGGCTATATTTGAATAATGTGAGATATTAGATCTGGCCGTTCAGCCTATGCTTTTAGGTATAAACTTCAAAATGCAATAGTTAGGAATATTCAGAGATACGTGTTGAAAATGGTGTATTTTATATCTAATAACTCATGATTTTATGTGTTTTCAACTAGCAGTTATAAGTTCGAACCGCAAACTATTATTATAATATCATGTAAAGAAATGTATTCATAACTACTTTCAACATGTTGGGTAAGGAAGTCCCTAATAAACACACCAAAGATAATTTTATTGTATTTGATGTAATTTTTCTGACGTCGGGATATTTATTATATCACATACGAACACTTTCAATATTTTTAATGTTAGACCAATTCGGTGACAATGGGAACACAAATTAAATAGGAAGATAGATTTGTTTTGATATTTACAGTTTCAATTCGTTTATTGTACGAATTGCTCTGACCCACTCCGTATATTTATATATATAGTGTATAATGTGAATGTTTTGTGCATAGTGTAAGTATGGACATGCGATATGATCAAGAAAGTTTACCGTGTTATCATCTTTCTCTAATTTATCAGGAAGGAATATACTCTGTCTTTTACTGTTTATTCGTGGAGTAAAGCAAGCTAGAATAGATGGTAAATTAAATTAGAATTTATTAATATATTTTATATGTGGGAATGCTTAGATATTCTTCGCATATGCATTGTTAAAATAAAAACGATCTTGCAAAGAAGTTCAGGAGAAGCTTGGAACGCGTAAATACGGTTGTTTGTGTTAAGCATTGTTGTGACGGGCAGGACAGCAGTACGTTTTGCTTGAGAGTTTATGGCACTAAAATTTGGAGGTAGAACCCTACGGTAAACAAAAATCCTATTGTCTAGGTTTGTGCTGAAAAATAATGAGAAACGTTAAAAACTCACGTTTAACTTTGACTAAAATTTAACTGAGTTTTATTCAAAATCATTTTGTTATCGTTTAAAAAGGCATACAGAAAAATTATTAAAATATATTTTTGTTATTTTTGGGTTTTTGATTAACATTAAGCCTACGCAAGTTGTTATTTTCGGATAAAACCTGTCATAGGGTGATTGTCTGTGATCACAGTTTGCCATCAGGTTAATTTGCCAATTATATTGTGACATACGTAGCTCGAGACAAATATTTATATACACATGACTCTAAATGAAGCACCAGATGAAGACCTAGCGTTACTAATGACACTTTAAAATGTTTTACTGTGTGCAGGAGTAAAAACTGTCCTGCGACAGTCAATAGGTCTCAACGTTTTAGAAATAC
Source organism: Carcinoscorpius rotundicauda (assembly GCA_011833715.1). Lineage (NCBI taxonomy): Eukaryota > Metazoa > Arthropoda > Merostomata > Xiphosura > Limulidae > Carcinoscorpius > Carcinoscorpius rotundicauda. The sequence continues at coordinate 39,095,516 of CM022399.1, forward strand.
GGAATAAAATAGCTGTTCAAATGAAATAATCACTAAGACAGTGGAAACTACTCGTTTCATTGAATTAAAACTTGTAGATATGGTTAGGGATTTTGTCATACGAGGCGGTGCCCCACACTTGTTCTGAGATTTCCTTTAAATCTAGAGTATTCTTCATAAAGGTTATGATAGAAAATTGACAAAGTACAAATCGTGTAAATAATGAATTGTTGCTTAACAACCTGGCCCATCTATGGGGACATAGTGCTTTTCTCCTATTTTACTCTCCATTTTTGACACCACCCGTTTTCTTTTGAATAACACAACACAACACTGGCAATAAAGTAAAACTTTATTATTATGACCGAGACAAAATGATCCAACTGCTTTACTCATGTCCCCATATAACAACGGAGTTCGATCTCCGTAGTGGACATGGTGCAAATGGTGTGGTTTTATGTCGAGAAGAACAAAAAATATACTACTGTGAAGAAAAGGATGCTTATTTATCGAAATACTTAAACGTACTGATAAACAAAAGAAAATTAATTGATAATTACCGTGTTTCTCCGAAAATAAGACAGGGCTTATATTAATTTTCACTCCAAAATATGACACTAGGGCTTATTTTCGGGGGATGTCTTATTTTGATATATTAAAAAAAATATTGAACTATTAAAGTAACCATTTAAAATAAACTATTATTAAACTATTAAACTAACCATTTAAAATAAACTATTACTAAACTATTAAACTAACCATTTAAAATAAACTATTATTAAACAATTAAAATAACTGATTAATACTTAAACAAACTAAGTAACTAACTATTAAACTAATTATTAAATTCATTTTTTTATTTCTTTCCTTTTCCTGCCACTCTTAACTAGGGCTTATTTTAAGGGTAGGGCTTATATTAAAACTATCCCCAAAAATCACACTAGGTCTTATTTTATGGGTAGGTCTTATTATCGGAGAAACACGGTAATTACCATTTATAAGAGACATACATCAATGCGTTTGTCTAGTTCAGCAGGTTTTGTTATTCTTATTGAATACCAAACAAAATCTTTATTTAGATTCCAAGCTATGCAGTGTCATAACATAGACCACTTGTGAACTGTAATGTATAATCTAGTATTTAAAATATAAGTTGAGCTCTTCATTATTAAACACAATTTTGGCACGTGGTTATATTTAAATATAAGAGAATGAAAATTGTAAAATAACACGAAATTATTATTTCAATGTTGCGCTTTTCTGCACATTGCACTGTCTTATTTGAAGTAAATATCGTTAAAGCAGAAGCGAAAGATCCACAGAAAAGAAATAAAAACACTTTATCATAATTTAAATGCGACGTCAAAACATTGAACAATTACGATTTGTCATTTAGTACATGAAGCCATAAAGAAATAAAACAAAAACATCACTAATATAGGTTGTGTTTGTTTTTGAGTTTTGCGCAAAGCTACACGAGGGCTATCTGCTCTAGCCGTCTTTAATTTAGCAGTGTAAGACCAGAGGGATGGCAGATAATCATTACCACCCACCGCCAAATATTGGACTACTCTTTTACCAACGAAGAGTGGGATTGACCGTAACATTATAACACCCCCACGGGTAAAAGGGCGAACATGTTTGGTGCGACCGAGATTCGAATTCGCGACCCTCGGCTTATGAGTCGAACGCCTTAACATGCTTCATCATGTCGGGCCATATAGGCTGTGTAACAGAGAATAGATCATTAGGAGGTGAAAACCCACTCGGTGCTGTTTCTTTCGTGAGGCCCCCCAGTGGCTCAGCGGTATGTCTGCGGACTTACACGCTAAAATCCGGGTTTCGATACCCGTGGTGGGAAGAGCACAGATAGCCCATTGTGTAGCTTTGTACTTAATTCAAAACAACAACAACATCTTTCGCGAGTTTGAAATTTTTTATGCTTCATTGTACTTCTGCATATATAACAAGAACGATCACTTCGAGTACTTTGTTATAAGAGTATTTTAGTAGAACTCATAAGTGGTTTTAAGACATCTCCTTTATTTCGGGGAATAATCATGCTATATCAAAAATAGCTATTCTTTAAATACAACCTTCTTGCTTTTCCTTTTCTGTTTGTATTGCCAAAAATATTATACCCTGAACGTCCTGTAAATGGCGTATTTGCAACATCAGGTACTCATCATTGTAGCCAAAGTCTTTGTAACAATACACATTTGATCGTATTTAACTTCATTCACAGCTGAAGAGAGTGCTTAGTCCCAGAAATCGGAACTGTGCAAAAGGTATGCATATTTCTAGGCGGGAAAAAATTAAATGTTTTGAATTACATAATACAAATTTACGTGATTAGTTTGAATGAATCATCACCAATGTTATTAAGAAAGGTGAAACGTTTATTTTTGGAATTTCGCACAAAGTTACTCGAGGGTTATCTGTCCCTAATTTAGCAGTGTAAGACTAGAGGGAAGGCAGCTAGTCACTACCACCCAACGCCAACTCTTGGGTTACTCTTTTACCAACGAATAGTGGGACTGACCGTCACATTATAACGCCCCCACGGCTGGGAGGGCGAGCATATTTGGTGCGACTCGGGCGCGAACCAGCGACCCTCAGATTACAAAGCGCACGCCTTAAAGCGCTAGGCCATGCCGGGCCCGAGGTAGAACGTAAATAGCTCATTAGAGCTTTCGGTGCTTCACACTTCTTTGAAAACGTAACTAACAAACTTCGTACACTTCTCTAATGCTTGGAAAATTTTCTTTTATAATATTAGTGAGTTATTTAAATACATTTGATTTCATTATTTGCTATGTTATTATGAAACATATACTCTTAAAAAAAGAAACGCAAAAGGGTTACTTTTGTTATTTTAAAGAGAAACATATGTAATATCGTTACAAGCTCAGAGTATGTGATGTTACACGTGTTAAGGCACTGATCGTCAGACCAAATGACAATAAAAGTTGTGCACTTTGAAAACGAAGAAAAACATCGGATTTTTCGCCAAAACGCATTCGTGTCCAATAAATTTGTTTAAGAGATCTGCATGTTCTGCAAGTGCAACATGTGCAAAATCCCTATAAAAGTGACGGGTTCTCGGTTTCCATAACTCAGTGTTAAGCTACCGACACGCAATACAGTTACGCCAAGACTGACTGAAGCACAACGAATTGGTCGCTTGGAAGCAGGCGAATCTCGATCAGATGTTGCCAGAGCTGTGAATGTCCACCCAAGCACCATCACAAGTCTATGGAATCGTCACCAACAACATGAATCAACTCGTGATCGTCCACGATCTTGAAGGCCTCATGTGACCACGCCCGCACATGATTACTATATCTGGTTACGTCACCTTCGGGATAGGACCATCACTACGACGTCTACTGCCTCAACCATACCAGGGCTGCGTTGGATTTCCGATCAGACCGTAAGCAATCGTCGATGAGATTCTTTGGCCCCATGTGCAACCCATTATGGTTTACGTCAACGACGTTTTACAACATAACAACACCCGTTCTCACATAGCTCGAATCATCACTGTCTTCTTGAGACACCACAACATCAACCTTCTTCCCTGGCCCTCTAGATTACCAGATTTAAACCCCAACAAACATCTTTGGGACGAGTTGGACCGACGTCTGCGACGGCGACAACCTCAACAGCAGACTCTACCTCAGCTTGCAGTAGCTTTACAGGCTGAGTGGACAGCCATTCCACAGGATGTGATTCGTCATCTCATCGCTTCCATGGGCAGGAAATGCCAAGCAGGTATTGATGCTCACGGGGAGCATACTCGTTATTGACGTTGAGTGATGTTAAACTTCAACTAGTGAGCGTTTATTTCGCCTTTGTAGACTTTGGATGTTCAGCAGTGAATGTGCAAAGTTTCACACATGTCACACAAAACTATTCAGAATAAACTTGTCAACAATGTATCTCAAATTTTTCCTTTTGCGTTTCTATATATCTCAGCCAATCACAGGGTATATAGCGGACGTTTGTTCATCATTGTGGATGAACCTTTGATGGTTGTAATGCATAACCTTGAATCCATTTGTCTTCACTTCGTACGTTGAAAAGTTAGTTTCTTTGCCCTAGCGGTGAGAAAAGTACTCACAGCGTGCATTAGACACATTTACATGAACTGTAACAATTATTGTTGTCTCTGTCAACTCAGTTTTGTACCAGATAGAATGCAATTAACTCTGCAGTGTAGAACATTTTATGCAGCTGACTGGTCGAATTAAAACGGACTTTAATGTGAGTGGCTAGGTGTAATACCAGAAACAAGTACTAGCTGCGCTTGCGACAATCCTTCTTACCTTTTATCGCAATAATGTAAACTTTCAGGTTTAAATTATCTTTGCTCTTTAGATGAACGGCTAGAAAAAGAAATTATAGGTAATATTTATATGAAGGCAAACACTTGTTAATTTACAAGTTATTTCCTTGAACCTTCATTTTTTTAAATTTGGGACGTGCAGTTTCTCTTTCCCAGTGTTCTGTTTCGTCACCATGGTACACGTCTTTACTCTGAAAAGATTTAATCTAGCACCATTTGCATTAAAAAACGTTTCAGCTTGGAGGAAATGTCATACAAATTGGGCATGTTTGGTATTTTGCTTGTAAGTATGTGGATTGAGGATATATAGTTAGGAACATGATGACAAATAACATGATCTGTGCTTTCAGTTATTAAGTGACAGTCAGTTTCGTTATTGGAATAAAAGGTACAAACAAAGCTCTAGCGGCGGTGGGTGATGCTAGATGGCTCAGTAGTTCCAAAGGAGGTACGTTTATACCTGAATATTAGTTGACTTAATTGTGTAGTCGGCGTATATAAGGTGCTTGAAAATTCGAGGTTCAGCTACACATTGCTCATACTGAAAAAGTTTCATATCAAAAAATATCACTGGAATCACAGCTAGTATCTCAAACCGTCGACACGCAGCCCTACACGTTTACCATTAGACTAAACTCAAACTTATTCAATGTCATTCAGCAGAAACGCTTTTCATGTAAAGAGAAAGTGCTCAAGTCTTCTGTCATAGACAAAGTAAAACATTCACCCAGTGACAAGAAAGAAGAGGGGCAGAGAGTAGATGTAGACAAAAAAGAAGAAGAAACAATGATGCAAGAAGGGGAAAGTAAGCTTTGCAAGGTAGCAGTTATTTATCATCTGAGATAACTGACCTGTAATTACGTGCTGCTCTCTTTCCATCTACAGATCAAATGTGCTTCAGTCTGTTTTTGTTTCGGAATTTCTTACGATGGTACATATGAGATAGTTGCTTTTTAACTGTTCAAAATTTTGCGCCTGATATATTAGAGCAAAGATAACCAGTTATCAGAGTCTACTGTCATCTCTCAGACTAACTTAACAATTGAATCTGACCGTCATTCTAACAATGCACTTGTGGCCCCAAAGTTCCGAATGTGATTTTTATCAACGTGGACGGTGCGCAGAAGAGTCACAAGCCATCTGAAAAACCATTATATCCAAATTGATTCATTTATGTTCGTATCTTGCTTCCAACTGTACTAAGTTTACGATTTACCTTAAAATTGTTATATTGGTAATAATTTCTACCCAGACGGCTTCATGAGACAGCTGTTAAATCCACAAAGGCGTCATTCAGCGTACTTCTGCTTCCTACCACATCCAGGAAGGTTAAAATGGATTAGAGATTATGTAAAGTGACACATGAATAACTGGATACTGGTCCCCTCAACTGAAGAATCCAAAATCGGTCTTGATTATATTGACTGGAGTCGCAAAATATGCTGTGGAACACAACAATAAATGGAAGATGATGTCACAGAAAGACGTTATGGTAACAAAGTCAGTTTTAGTAGATGATATCTACACCAAGCAAGGTCTCTAATTATCCATGTTGAATAGAAAGTAGCCAAAAAGATGGATTAGTCAAAACGATTTATGGACTTGAACCTTCCAGATCATGCTTGGACCTTCTATTATCCTGTAGTATGTTATCTGTGGTATTGGTCTAACTTTCACGACAATGTGTAAACCAGCAGCTGATTAGCGGTAAGAAAATGCCATGCTAGTTACGATGATAATGTTTTGAAATGATAGATAACTTTCGTTTTATTTAATAACTGGAAAACTAATCCTTATAATGACTTCCTGTTTAAGAAGCATTGCAGAAAATACTTGTCAAATAAAATATTGCACAGTTGTTAGATGTTCTATACGTAGTGGTAACTACATATTTAGATTATGTATTGTTTATTTCTGAAGTAGCCCCTCGTTTGTACAGCGATATATCTCCAAATTTACAACCCTAAAATGAGGGGTTCGATTCCCGTTGGTGGGCTGAAAAGATAACCCGCTGTAGCTTTGCCATAAGAAAAACACGCAAAACACACTTAAAAGTATTTACCAGTTTGGTATAGATTCAAAGTTGTTCTAGAGATTGTTCACAATTTTTTCAATTGAATGTAAAATATTGCACCAAGATTAGTTGCTTAAAAACCTTTAAAGGTAACATTTAATAAGTAATTCCAACCTTTTCCGATATATGAAAAAATGTATTGTGTAATAAATTATTGAATATTTGGTTTTTAAATTTTAAAGCCATTTTATTTTAGCTTTACAGCTTCTAGATTTCCTTTGAATATGTTAGTGATTAGCGAATCGATTATTTTTGTAATCTTTAGAATGCTTGTTATTTTATCGTTTGCAGTTACTAAAAATTGCATAGACCTGCACATTTAAACTTCATAAAAGTTGTTTTGGTTTTGATAAAGAATTATCCATAATTCAGCTACGCGATTTTCGAAAATCCTCTTTATTGTTTTCTAAAACGTAAGGATTTTTCTTTTACAAACAGAGAAGACAAATTCTTACTTAGGTCAATTTATTATTTTGTTTACCACATTGAACATATTTTATTGTTATATTTGTTATGCTTTGGTTCCGGAACGATCGATAAGACTCTCATATCGCGACTGTTCTGAAGATATCTATAACCAACGATTGTCAACGTTTTAAGCATAACAAAATGTAACCCGATTTCAGGAAAATGATTCACTCGCGTAAAAGTACATACGTGCTTTGTGAACAATCTGTACGTTGTGGAGAAGGGTAAATAGAGACTATTTTCGGATTCAGCGCTCAGGAATTACCGTCATAACACGTAAACGTTTTAAGACAATAAAACCATTGCAGGCTTGTGTTTGCTTTTAAAGTGCAGAAATAAATAATAACAATGGAATGATTCGATTTCACCACAATTTTCAGCCGGTAGGGGAACCGAAAGTCTGAGGTTTAACAACACTAATATACGAGTTCGTTTCCTCGCTACAACCGGCAGCTCAATGTGGCTTTACTTTAAATAAAGCAAGCAAATCGTCACAAATTCATATTTTGAAGTATCTGCATAAAGAATACATTTTTAAGCCAGTAAATCGTAAATGCATCGTATGAAATAAATCAAAATGCTTATATCTAAAAACAAATATGATTTGTGTGACCTCCCGGTTAACAGGTCGCATTCTGGATCACAAAATACACAGTTTCATCATTTTTACGAAAAAAGAAACGCTAAAGCCCCAATATTTACTATTTACCAAATAGTTGGTACCGGATGTCTTACCTCTAGATTAACGTTTCTTGGCCGAATTTGCCAGACGAGATTCACGTCCGGGATTTGCTTGTCACGACCTCCCTACCCCCTTTTATCCCTCCGAAAAATAAAAAAACGGTAGTTTTTGTAATTTACTTAAAATGTATATTCAGTGCAAAGAACTTACGACTCCTCTAGAAACCTATTCATAACCAATTTGTTTGTTTGTTTTTGGGATTTCGCACAAAGCTACTCGAGGGCTATCTGTGCAGGCCGTCCCTAATTTTGCAGTGTAAGATTAGAGGGAGGGCAGATAGTCATCACCACCCACCCCCAACTCTTGGGCTACTCTTTTACTAACGAATAGTGAGATTGACCGTCACATTATACGCTCCCACGGCTGAAAGGGTGAGCATGTTTAGCGCGATTCGTATGCGAACCCGCGACCCTCAGATTACTAGCGCATGCCTTAACGCGCTCGGCCATGCCGGGCCCATCGAAGTAAGGACCGATCAGTCTCTATGCAACTTTGCAGAAATACCTGAAACAAAGAACTTTTTGCTAACATTCTGTTCCAAAATAAAGATTCATTTCATATATATCTCTTAACGTTTAAACATATTTAAAGACATTAAATAATCAGTTTATTTACTGATAGTTCGGGTAATAAATTGTGTTGGCTTTCAAAATCATCATAAATAACTTGATTATAATAAAAAATGCATGAAAAAAAAACATTTGGTAGGCCTAATCCAACAAATACTGAAATTTGTTTTAATTGCTACAAAAAATGCAATTTCCGAAATAGTAATTAAAACATAAAAAATTAACATGTTTAATGTTATTAGATATTCCTAGTCATAATTAAATAATTTTAGGTATACTCAGTTTGTCATGTCTTCTCATTAGTACAACAGAATGTTTAAACTCGTTAGGTACTCTTGCGTGTTAATGAAACATTTTACTTTAATAGAACGTCCGACCAGTTATAATAAGTTAGACACCCATATCCACTTAGAAAGGTTTATTCCTACATCTTTAAATCAATACTGTCCTGATACATCGAGGCAAAAGTGAGTTTTCCATGAATAAAATTGTAAGGTGGTCTTGGCAAAGTAGTAATATAACACAGGGTACAATAATAAAAAAGTAAGCTACGAGTCATGTATCATGACAAAAGTCGCTTGATAGGTCTGAATAATGACAACAAAATTTGAAATAGCAATAGTAAGTACATAAATAAAAAATACTACATCTGATAATTTTTATGGTCAAAACAAACAAACAAAACTGTTGAATTTAATTAGTTGTCCATTAAAATAATATTGTCAGTGTTCTAAATAATTATGTATGCAATAATAAAACGATTTAATATCCTTCTATTTGAAATAGAGGTATACCAAGTAAACGTTAGACTTCGTCTTGTAACACGTTTTATTGGTTTAAGTGTATAGGTCTCTCCTTTACACATTCTCAAAGGCTCATTTAGGGTTTATCTGATTACAGAGTCCCTAAAGAACACTTGCAACTGTTTCTGTGACTTCGTATTTTGATATATTTTCGCCGAAAGAATACATACATATGGGATGAAACACAACCACAAACTCACCTTCCGCCATTTCAATAAAAGGTGAGAAAAACTATAATCCAGTCAATCACAAATAAACTGGGTCCTTTGTATTTTTAACTAATATAAATATAATAGTTCTGTTTGTTGTTTTTCAATGTTACTGCTTTACAGGGTGTTGATGTATTTTTTACAAAATTGGTATAGAGGTTCATTAAATCCATGTGGAAATACACATACGGTTTCACATATTGCAGTTTGCAGGGCTTTTTTTATGGGTGTTTCTATGTGTTTTACAATTATATATAAATGAAGCAACTTTTCATGTTCTATGATAAATTTTCGTTAGTTATGAATTTAAGTAACTTTCCTTCAGAGGACGAGTATTCCAGCTAGTATGAATTATTATCTCTTTCAAGTTAAGGACTATACTGTTAGAGCATAAATTTCAAACTTGTCCCCCTGCCGAGGGCCTGGCATGGCCAAGCACGTAAGGCGTGCGACTCGTAATCCGAGGGTCGTGGGTTCGCGCCCGCGTCGCGCTAAAACATGCTCGCCCTCCCAGCCGTGAGGGTGTATAATGTGACGGTCAATCCCACTATTCGTTGGTAAAAGAGTAGCCCAAGAGCTGGCGGTGGGTGGTGATGACTAGCTGCCTTCCCTCTAGTCTTACACTGCAAAATTAGGGACGGCTAGCACAGATAGCCCTCGAGTTGCTTTGTGCGAAATTCCAAAACAAACAAACAAACAAACCCCCTGCGGAATGACTCAGCAGTACGTCTCACAATTTATGACATCACAATTTGGGTTTCGATGGCTGCAGGGGCAGATCTCGGGTAACTCATTGTGTAGCTTTCTGCTTAAAATGCAAATAAACGAAAAACTCAGATTTCCTTGGCGAGCGTTAATGTGATAATTGTTCCAGGCTTTAAAAGGTTTGTTTGCTCGTCGGATTTTCACGTAAAGCAACACAAGGGCTATGAAGGTTAACTGTTTCTAATTTTGAACTGATTGACTTTAGACAAGACAGTTTGTTAACAGCATCCATACGTAACATTTAGTCTTCTCTAATCAAATAATGAGGTTTGATCACCATTTTAAAAGCACACAGTAAAACTATTACTTTTATTAACAATAACATTAACTTCATTTTTTTTAAGATTATGTACGATTAATAATTTTGTTTAGATGTAGTAACACCTTATAAAACTGGGAGTGGGATGTAATTATACATTGATTAAACTTTAGAACTTAATTTACTTGTTAAATATCAATGCTTCGTAAGGATTTCTTTACATAGCTTTATAAATAGTTTGATCTCGACTTTAATTAAATAAATTTAAAATTGATCAACACGATACTAAAGCTAAGCCTATTTGTAAGCACCACAAACATTACTGAAATATGAAGCTTGCGAATAATAAACGTTTAAAGTAAGTATAGCTTTACGACTTAGACAATATCTATATGTGTATTCTATTTGTGATCAGGTAATCTAATTTTGTTTTTCAACTTTGTTTAATCCGTTTTTATGACTGTTTGGATTTACATGTATTATAATTTGAATCTTTGTTAGACGTCTTAGTTGAAAATTTGCTTCAACTCACTCGTATATTTTGTTTTCTGCGGACTTACAACACTAAAAACCGGGTTTTGATGCCCGTAGTGGGCAGAGCACAGACAGCGCATTGTGTAGCTTTGTGCTTAATTCAAACAAACTTATATTTTGTTTATAGGTGTCTGTTTTGGGGGATAACTAAAAATGTGAGCGTTAGAATTGGTTTATTTCAAAAATAGCATTTAGACGATATGTCATAGATCGATATATGTGCAATAAGCATTAGTACACGTGTTCAGGCTTTTGATGTTATTGCATGAAAAATGGTTTTCCTATACTTACAATGTTATTCATACTTCCAGAGAAGTTGAAATTGAGACATTTTCAGTCAATTAAAATAAATAACATGATATAACCTTTAAGTTATGTTTAATTATGAAAATGAAATCAAAAACTATTAAAATTATTAAGAAAGGAAAAACTCTTTAAAACGTTTTTAAAGCATGTTATTTTCCCAGTTCGATAATGTTAAATACATTTCTAAGTATGCTTATCATTAGTAAAATACTTGTTAATTATGTTATAAATATCTTGCTTGTTAACAAGTGAAAGCATAAAGAGTCTCTTGTTGACTTCTCTATGTTTTATTAGTAGAATTCTTTGGATTTTCTCCATACTGGTTATAAAGTTAGAAGTAGTGACGAAAGTTGTATATACAAACAAATAGTTCAAGTGAACAATATAGTTAATTTATGTAATTTTGTTTGGCAAATTTGTTATCTGATGACTTAAAAAACAGTTTTTAGTACGAACGTATGGCTTGGATATACTTTACACAACCAAGATATTAAAGTGATTTGAATGTTAAGCTAATAGTTTTTCTATTAGCGGGTTAATACTTCTTGTTCGTATAGTATTTATACTGCATACTACCAATCACATAAAGAATGTATAACCTGAACGTTGATACTGTTTACATTTTGCCAAATGATATTGAGTGTTTTTTAGATTTATTTCGTGATAAATTATGAGAACTTTTGGAGTCATGTAGAATTATGATTGAGTGGTTAATTCACAATTACTTTACCGTTTTATTTGTTACCATATAATGATTTTGCTTTTCGTTTTCACCTAAAAATAACTTCGTAATTAACTTTCTTGAGTGGTCATCTTTAACCGCCCTCTTGTGTGAAAAAATGTTTTACACAAATTCAGGTGATTTTATTTATTCATTAATTAAATATTAAAAAAATGTCTGTTATTATTTTTCTAGTTTCATAATAAATAAATTAAATGTAAAATTTCAATGCAGCTTTTCTTAACTTCTAAATACATAGATTAATTTCCTCTATCCTTTTATTTGAAATTCTTTGAAGACGCTCTCGTATCTTGATAACAAACTTACAGAACAACTATTTCTTTTGGCAGTTATCATAACCATCTTTATACTTTCCGAAAAACATAATTTGATCTCACTAATAATTTATTGGTAATATATGCAAAAGTTTAAGTTCAGAAAATATTTTGTTATTTTTAAATATTTCAACTTTTCAGTTAAAAACAATATTATTAAATTACAAAACTCATCGAGTTTGCATTATAATTTTCTTGTTGTCTCTTGTACTATTATGTAGCAATAATTACAAAAGTTAACTCAAAAATGTAAACGAAATATTACTAATCTCTGAATTATAATGTTCTGAAATAAATTCCGTGCTCGTAATTTAAAATTTGTGCTTAATAACATTTAGCAAGAAATTAACAATAGTTGAGAATAATTCTAACCCGAATACTGATATTATTGAAACTTTGTAACTGTTTATTGTACGATGGATATTATTGAATAGATTTCTTTTCTATAAGAGTTGTGTTAAACATACCTTGAAAAATTGACATCATACCCATGAGAAGAAAGACAAGTACAATAATCTTGCTATTCATGATGACGTATTTTACTGAGAACTTTGGTAAGTTGACAGGTTTTCACTGAAGATCAGTATCGAGAGAATTACGAGTATTGCGGGAAAGGATGTTCTGGCTAGCTGACAACGTCACTCGGACTCTAGTTCTGTACTAGCTACCACTATCACTTATTGTTATACCAATACTGAGCAACATAACACGCTCATGCGCAACGATTTCAAGATTGGTTGTATTAAACAATATAATATGCTCATGCGCAAACATTTCAAAGTTGGTTGGTGCAAACAAGAAAAAAAATAAATCTCACGAAGTGTTAAAGGTTGAATGAAATACTGTGTTAGAAATTCATTTTTTTTTAGTAGTTAAATTATACAAGCCTTAATTTGTCAAATGAAGGCGTAGAATGGTGTCAGTTAACCAAAAAGAGCTATCAAGTTGTGAAGTAATTTATTTCTACCATACTTTAGCACATGAGTTTAAAAGTAAGCATGTTTCTAAATAAATTACCAACTATAAGAGTAAATACACTTTTCTTATATAAAAATTTTAGGCTTATTAGTTATCTTATACTTCGCCGAATTTGATGTTTAAACCGCAACCTTTAAATACACAATTAGGTGTATAATGTTGTTTAACTGCAACTTTTTAATTCACTTTTTGTCGTATAATGCTAAAACAGTTATGAGATAACAAGACAAAAGTAAACAGGATGCTACAACAGCTATACACATGTAGATGAAATTCCAAAAGTACTAACATCGCTAAAGTTTTAAGGTAATTATTCTTTTCACCACAAAACACTGGTAACTAACAGTTTTCTATTAAAGTCTAGTTCACTTAAGCCTAAGAGGTTTAAGCTCACTTGCTAATGTTCGGTTCTAAAGAACGTTTTATCTAACTGTAAACTGAAAAATTAATTCACTTGTTTCAGAACTTCTTTATATGTATTTGCAGCTCAACAAAAGCGCCATCTTATTTTATGTCACGGTTTACAGATATTTGACTATTTAAAAGTTTAAAACTGAAAATAGAAATATGAGCTGAAAAATAAACATAAACTTAGAAAACTTTACAGACATGTGTATACAATTTTGTAATATATTAGATACTTTGTACATAAATCATCCAAAATTAAAATAAAAAAGAAAACAAGAATAGAGATACATGAATTTCTGTCGATAAGGCATTAACAACACTATAAAAAGATGAATAAATATAGAAATAAGAAAAGTTACAATATTAGAAATACATAGACAGTAAGCAAGTAACTGAAGATATCTATATACGTTTATAAACAGCTTGAGCCATACTCAGCTGTCAGTAATAGATCAGATATTCTTCAGATAAGCGAATTATCATATAATTTTTCAAAGATAATTTTGTTAATAGAATAATAATAAGTATAAAGGTGTAGAAAGCAACTTAAGTAACTTATTGATTGAGGGATAAGCGTGTAAGGGTATAAAACTAGATAAATGTATAGATAGTTGAATAACCATATACATTAAACCTCAGAATTACGATTGGGGACACCATCAGATTTTGAAGTCCATGTTTTATTTAGACACCAAATTTTGTACAGGTTAATTATTCTTTTCATTACAATATTTTAATAATACAAGAGTCAGTGATTTGGGGCTAAAGAGATACAGAAAAAACAGTTTAGTCAACACTTGTCTTATTCTGAACGAAGAGTAAGCTTCGATAGGTACTTATAACACATCAACAGACAAAAACATAAAATTACCTGACATGATGCAGCACTCACACTATCGGTAACGAGTGGTACGTGAAGAAGTCAGTAGCTTGAGGTTTAAATAGAAAGTTAAATAATTATGTAAACAGATATAAAATCATACAGCTATAAAGAGAAAGTTAAGTTAATGAATTGATTCATAAGTAAATAGTTGTCGATAGAAAGTTTGATAATCTTAAACAACACCGGAATTAATTATGGAAAAGCACACAATGTGTGCATACAGTGTAAGTAATACATACAATGTATTAGTAATATTTATTTGCTTTAAATAGAGCAGTACTCCGTATTTTTGTCACCATAATTCTGTCACTGGGTGACTGTAAAATATTATTCTATGTTTCTTGCACTATTTTCCCAAATAACCTCACACCCTTCATAATATTATATCATCAGACTATGCAGGTGAAAGCATGATTGTGTGGGTTTCATCATCGCCAGTTTTCTACTAGGTCTTACTACACCATTGTTTTGTTCCATGCTTGGAGTTAATGTTTTGGTGAAGATTAATCCATACCTAACATTTTTTGTATTCCTATTGGAATGACATGCTGGATAAGAATGTGTTTCTATTCATTAACTGTCCTATCGGATTTGTGCATAGCTTCAACATCGTTGTCTGAATTTAACTCATGTATGCACCGAAAATGAAGCTGTGCACTGACCACGATATTTTTTCTCTTTGTCATCAAATACACTATAGTTAAATACTGACACTATTTGAAGTTCATTTCACATGTAATGTGCACCTTCATACAGCATTGCTCAACTCACTATGTAAAGTATGTTAAAGAACAATGTTAATCATGAAAAAACACAACAAAATTAACCAGTGTTACAGAATAATTTTAATCATTTTCTCGTTTACGTTTTATTCATATTAGGCATCTGCTGATTCAACATGCGACGTGTTAAACATATGACTGGAAATTCAGCCTATTTTCGTACCTGAACATTCATAGAGTTTATTTTGCATCTCTACAATTCTGTGGTAACAACAAATAGCAAGAACATTATGGTAAGCTTATTGTATGATTGTATTTAGTTTCAGACTGTCATCAAATAAACGTACATTTGTTAATTGCCCGCAGGGTGACCCGTTTATAAAAAAAGTCACTTTTCTGTGTATTAGTTTTAACTACACTGAACTCTTTCCTTTGCCGCTAATCAAACCCTAGATTCTAGCGTTGTGAGTCCATAAAATTATCGTTGACCCACCAGGTGTCAAAGGTTATTGTCTAGTAGGCATATTCTTCGTACAGTTGTAAGCAAGCACACTTATACCGTTCTTTCTGTAAACTGCGAACATTTTATTCAGTGTCAGAGTAAGTACCTTACGATTGTGTGTGCTGTGGATATTAGTCTGCCCTGTTCAGATGTTGGCAACTATACCATTATTTGAAAAGCAGTTCCATAATGATATGGCACTTTGAAAGAGTTATACCTAACTTTCAACAATACATTACACTTTCCCAGTCTACTCGTCTGATGGCTTTTTAACATATCCAAATGTTTTCTGTAAGACGAAGTTATGATCCCTGAACAGTTTGACTTACTTTAACTATTGCGATTCTTTGTGTGATATCACTTTGTTGCATACACCGAATGACTGATGCTTTTAATTATCAGATTGCATGACCGATCAGATGCTAGGTTAGAATACCAAATTTAGGGGGAGGGTGACTGATGTTGTCCTAACACTAGTTTTGTCCTGTCAGAGATAACATTCCTTTGAATTGTTTTATATAATGCAATGTCTTTATAATCCAATAGTTGCTGAACAAATTATGAAAATGTTATATTATTTGACACATTTGACCTTGCATCTCGATCGACACTTTGAATAATCGAGATATTTCATAGGTGTAAGCCATACGTTTAATAAGTCCATGTATATAATTTAGTAAACAATTACTAAATTATTAGGTTGTCCAGAAATAAATGTCGGAATTCTTATGATGACATTTAGAACTTGAATGTTCAGTAACTTATCGTTGGTTGGTTTAATCCAGCGCTTGTCGCTCACAAGGTGTCTTAATTGTCTGTTCTTTCAATTCTACTCAGAGTAAGTTTTGCAACTCCCAAGGCTGTATGGACAAGAAAGACTTTCGTCTGATTTTCATCTATGACTTTAAACCTGAACGAAATGATACACGGAACATCAACCAGTCATTCGGCCATGGATCTGTTACTAAACTTAGAGTTCAGCGTTGGTTTCAAAGATTTCGACATGGAGATGAAAGTCCTTGTATAAAACACATTGAAGGAAACATTAAGACAAACCCTCACATAACAGTACGTGAACTTGCAGAAAATCTATACACAAGCAAATAAAGCATGCCAACCACCTGAGTGCGATTGAAAAACAAATTTGGATAATTGGGTTCCGCATTGGGGTCAACAAAATCGGCGTTATGAGACCTGTTAAGGATGAAGCTCCACAACTTGAACGAATTAAGAATCGTGGTTATGCCTCATACACCTTATTTCCCAGACCTTTTCCCTACATATTTTCCTTTTCTTAAGCGCTTTGAAAACGTTTTGAACAATAAACGCTTTCAAAATCAGGCAGCTGCAGAAGAAGCTTTAATGAAGTTCATATACCATAAAAACTCTGATTTATACAGCAGGGGCATCAACAGCATTGTTACACTTTGGACAAAGTATGTTGGAGCAAATGATGCTTACTTTAATTAAAGCATGTTTTACAACACTGGTTTATACTTTTCAAACTTCGCAGTTCAAAACCAACATTTATTTATGGACAGTATAATACTTCTAATCAATCTAATGTGGTATTTTGACTGTTGCATCAGTAGCAACCATAACGCTAATGAGATGATATTTATTTAATTTGGTTTTGTCCTTTACTTCAACGTTTCCACTCATGATTTTATGAAAAACCACATTTGTTTAAAAGTGATGAAAGCATTAGCGGATATAGATTCTTGTTAAGGAGTTGGCATGATTTATACAAATAATTATTTTGTTTACTCGAGCTCAGAACACTTCATCTTGTATTGCGTGGAGTTTTATTTTTTGATAATTTTCATACGAAACTACACAAGGCTATTTCAATTAGCCATTTATAATCTTGTGCTCATAAGACTAGAGGGACGGCAGCATCTAGTCAATACAATACAGTTTCGGTTCTTAAGCTTCTCTTGTCTAACTGATGAGTGGAATTTGACCATCATTCTGATAGCACAATACATTAATATCCGAAGCGTGTTTTTGTGGCAACAAGACAAACGTCATAATACTCAGCTGGTGTAAATCTCAGGCTGTTAAGTTTTTTTACGTCTACTCTTCTGTTTCTATTTCAATAAAATATGCATCTAATTTATCTCAAAACTGTAGTTTACGTGAACTTTTATATTATGAAATATAGGGTAACTTGAATGCTGGAGTTACTCGGGTTTTATAAAGATAATTATGCTTTCCGTTTGACTCAGGTCCACATTACTGGTAATGAATATGCCACCAATCAAATGCCTTTTTTTCCTGTAATTCCAAGTACATTAAAATTAAGTATTTACGGCATTAGGCTAAGTATGGTTTAGTGGTTAGCGTGCTATGCTGTAGTTGAGTTATTTAGGGATTAAAAATAGAATTACACCTCATTTGAATCAAATTTACATTAATGTAATAAGAAAGAACTAAAAATGATTTTTTTTGGAAACCAAATAATGAAGAAACATTACTGATTTTTTTTCTGTAATTCCAGACACACAAACATGAGTGATTGCAGTAAAATTCGTTTGGGCGTGACCAGCTGATTAACACAACAAACTATGATGCTAAGAATGTGTGGCCTGAATCCTGTTGCTGCAAAATAAAAAAAATATATCATGTTCTGTGTTTAAGGACCATTAGGGCCTTATAAGAATGACGGTTAAATTTTACATTTTAATTAAGGTAGCCCAAAAGTTGACAAAGACTCTTGTTGACCAGGTGCGCTCCTTTTAACGTCCGTGGTCAAATTCAGAAGACAACTACTGCAGGTAGCTCTTGTACAGGTTTATACTAATATTCGGTACGATTAACCTATACCAAAATGCCCCTGCACATATATACGTTAAGGATTGTAGGTTGTCTGTGTATAGGTTCATATCACGATTATATCTATGACTATATATCTTCATACACACACACACACAGTAGAAGTTCTATGGTTTATTAGGTCGTTTAATTTAAATAATAATTATGAAATTAATCAACTAGAAATATGGGTAATGGTTCAGTAAATCAATGATAACAAAAAAATCTATTTTGAAAGTCGATTGTAGTAGAAGAAATTTCTAGCGTATTATCGACTTTGTTTAAAATTTTCCGACCGGTTAAGCTTATTGTGAAAGGGATAATGTGTCTCTAATTTTATACAGCTGGGACTGAATTCTTGAAACACATTAGCATCATAAGAGATTTATCTCCATAAATCAGCCATTACAGGGAATATTCTTATAGGTTAGGGGTAACTTTGAAGAAATTTCTTTGTTCCAGTATAAAATCTAATGGACTCTGGTCTTGGGACATTGTATACTTATAAAAATGACGTATCATATCTATCTATCTATATACTGATC
Source organism: Carcinoscorpius rotundicauda (assembly GCA_011833715.1). NCBI lineage: Eukaryota > Metazoa > Arthropoda > Merostomata > Xiphosura > Limulidae > Carcinoscorpius > Carcinoscorpius rotundicauda. The sequence goes on from CM022399.1 coordinate 39,114,480, forward strand.
AGCTCCGATATTCAATATAGTAAGAAACAAAGAATTACGGAAATTACTCGAGATTAGTTAATATTATAGTTGTTACTAAAATGTTCTTTGCCAATGAATAAGGATTGTTTTGTTAAATTATCTGTTAATCAATGAACATTTCATTTTACTCTGGTGTAAATAATGTAGTAAAAGTATTAAAATGGATATTTTTCATGTAACTCGTATACATGTCAATATTAAACGTAGTGCGTTACGTTAGCTTTAAGCACGTATTTTCGTCCTATCTTTAACTCGTATTTATTGTGAGAACGTCCATTATACAGCGCTTTAGAATAGCTTTACTTCATTTCCAATTCTGCTACGACAAAATGTTAGAGTTAATAGTAGTGTCATTCTGAGACGTTATTTGTTTTTGAATTTGGCGCAAAGCTACACGAGGGCTAATTGTGTAGTGCAAGACTAGAGGAAAAGCAACTAGTAGTCACCACCCACTGTCAACTCTTGGGCTACTCTTTTACAAACGAATAATGGGATTGACTGTCGCATTATAATGCCTTTACGGCTGAAAGAACGAGTATGTTTGGTGTGACAGGGATTCAAGATTGCTTCTTGTGATATTTCTGTAAGTGTAGCAGATAATATCAAGTTATTCAGGAGAACGTTTGAATTTATTTACAATATGTGCTTCACCTATCTTTACCTATCTTTAACTTTAGATGAAATATACTTTACCAAAGAAATAAGTAAAATAGAAGAAGCACAGGAAAAAGCAAAAACACGCTCCTTTGTGATCATTTTTTTCAGTAAAACCCTTGAGAAATACTATAGAAAATAGTAAAAAAAAGAAGAGCTGCTAAGTTTGTTCAGATACATCTCAACTAGCCAGCTGCAGTGCAGTGAAAGCACAGTTTAAATGATGTATTCTACATTTAACTGACGTTGATGACGAAAATGTAACTCATAGTTTTAAAACGTATCTACAGGGTAAAGAAGTTATTTTATCAAAAACCTTCTAGCTTTTTATCCTTTCATTGTAGGACAACGTTATTTGTTTGACAAATTTTTTTTTAGTTTTTACATCAACGAATTTTACGAAATTGAATAAAACATAAAATTTGTGAAACACAAATAGCCTGAGACACAAAATATATGTGTAAATCAGTCATTAGTTAGTTTTAAGCCTTTCAAGATGACCAAGTTAATACAATATTTTCTTGTAGTTTTGTTCTGCTCAGCTGGTGTTATACCATAAATATGAATTTCGTGTTCAGTTTCTAATGAAGTTTATATAAAAATTACCACGGCCTTTTTTCTATGTTTTGATAACGTATATTTGAAGTTAATATAAACATTTATTTCTCAGGACGATTAAATGCACCTTTCGATTACACTCGACATACTTTTTATAAGAAAAGCTACTAATTAACTTAACGGTTATTTCAAGCGTATAAATAACGTTTTTAAGTATTGATTTATCGCTAATAGGTTCTGAGTTAATTTTCGTCATAAGATATAAAAATATTGACTTTGTCAATATCACAAGTTTTCATAGTCTTTTTTAAAATGTGCAATTTTGCTTAGTCTTTAGTTGCAATTAATCCACTTTGTTCATGGACGCTTTTGTTTGTTTGTTTTGAAATTTCGCACAAAAGTTCTCGAGGGTTATCTGTGCTAGCCGTCCCTAATTTAGCAGTGTAAGACCGTCAACTCTTGGGCTACTCTTTTACCAACAAATAGTGCGATAGACCGTCACATTATAACACCCCTACGGCTGAAAGGGCAATCATGTTTGGCGAGAGCGGATGGGAACTCGCGACACTCAGATTACGAATCGCACGCCTTAACACGCTTGGCCATGCCAGGCCACTCATGGCCGCAGTAATCTATATAAATAATATGTTTGCATTTGTCTGTGTGAAACTTTTCTCGTAATTTTTTCGATCAAACGTTACAAATCTTATGTCATTAGAAAGGACTTTGTTTGAGGAGTTCGAATTGCACATTAGCGCTTTTTTCGTTACCTTATTTTTTTAATCAAATTTTTTAATGGAACATGTATGGTACATGATAGAATAGCCACTTCTGTATATTATTAGTTAAGGCGTGTTGCCACCTGAATTAGTTGTAAGTAACTTTTGCTTACGTGTTCTCATTCACAGACAAATTTGCACCCTGACGCAAATGTAAATTATCAAATATAGAGTTCAATTTGTTTTTGGTTTTGACCAAAGTTGATCAAAGGTAATACACATTTCAGGTAATTTCATTTTGTTGGTTTCAAATAAAGAGGTACTGTTCGCAACCGAGTATGCCATAAAAGTAACACTATTCGATTTCTCAGATTTTTTATAACTTACGAGGGCTTTACAATAACGGCTGTCTTATCGAATAGGGAATGAATGATCGTTATATCAATATTTTTATTCATGTTTAGTGTTTACGTATCTTTGCGACATCTTTTTCATAATGGGCCACGACCTTCTGTATATTTGATAGAATTATTTAGTCAGTATTCAGGTGATTTAAATGTAGTTGCTAACTGTATAATTTGTAATAAATTGCATTTGTTCTATATCACCTGGTGAATCAGTGGTAGTCCGAGGTTCCATGCCCCGTAGTAGATAGAAAGTAGGTTACCCATCGTGTAGTTTTACACCAAGAAAACAATAAAAACAGAATTTATTATTAATTAGGTGGAGCCATTGTACTCCATGTTGTGGGTCTATTTTATCCAACAGCATAAATAAAACAACCCGAAACTGTAGGAAGTTAATTTGTTTTAATGTATATAAAAATTATCTGTCCAATCTGTGTTTTAACTAGAAATTACGTTTACTTTAACTAACGGCTAATTTAAAAACCTTCTGTTTTTGTCATGAAATTAACCATAAATGCTGACAACAAAAACGTCAGTCTTATCCCGCTTTCTCTTAACATTAGCTACAGCATCAAAGAAGTTATCGTCAAAAAGACATTTTCCCCTACCATCATTATCAAGTTTAAAACATATATATATAGTTCACTTTTATTCCCAGTTTCAAACATCTGTACTACAGAAGTGTCTTAGATTTTAGAATGTCAAAATTTTTTTATCTATCCGTAATTATTTTTATGTATTTCCTGAAGATTTTGTTGAGGGAATTATTTGAACAATAAGTTTCAGATAACGTTTACCTGGACTTAAATCACCCTGAAATTAACAGCGTTCGGCCTAAATTGCTAGCTGTACAGCAGATTACTAAGCGGATAGAGTCTTCTGATTGGTTAGTGATAAATTAATGGACTTACAACACTAAACTCTGGGGTTCTATTTTTATTGTATATTTTGCGCTAAAAACAAACAAACCAATACAATTTACACGCATGTAAAAAATAATAGTATAAAATATGGTGATGTATGATTTTTAAAGCAAAGCAGAAGGGTTTGTTTTTATTAGCTTGAAGACGAGCAAAAATATAAAGGATAAGATAATTACATCTTTGCTCTTGTCCGGATAAAAGTCGTTAGTTCTGTTTTGCTGGAATATCACATGTATAATGTCATGTTTTAATATTATATAAATGCTTCTTTTCATTATATTTTTCCAAAATATTTACTTTTTGAACATTTAGGACATTTTATTTTTTTTATTTTATTTCTGACTGAATTAGGTTGAGGATATTGATAGAAATATGTTTATATTGAATTTATTGTACTTAACCGAACAAAAGTTCAAGCTATCACATGTCTTGGTTCCCAGATAGAAAGGATTGAAGGTCTCCTGTAATTTCATATAGTGAACTAGAAGGTGCATTTATCCTGTAGAGATTAGCAATTTATGCTAGAATTGTAAGCGCTTTCGTTACCTTATTTATCTTGTTTTGTCATACTTACTCAAACTCATTATCTTTCCCATTACACTTTGGCAAGTTAAAACACGCAGTTGGTCCATCTATCTGAACAGACATATATTTACGAGTTCTAACTAGTAGAATATTAGGTGTAGAACACCCACATTTGGCAACTATCTCTGTAGAGTTGGACGCTGGAAGAACAAACAACAACAAAACATTGTGTTTTTTTGGCCTCACTAATAGGCTTTCTTAAATATCATCATCTATGTCAGTTATTGTTCATTGGTTACGTTGAATGTGTTCAAAAGATATTAACAGCAACCTTAGTGTTGTCGTATCATATAATATAATCATACACTTCTAAATTATGGGTACACATTTTTATATAATTAAATTATGTATACATTTTCACGTAAACTGAGTGGCTCTGTTTTGTGTTATTGCCTTTAAGTGTTATAATACCAGTGGTAGGCTTTCTGAAAATACAAGTCAAAGTTTCTCATTAAAGATCATTCCTTAATCATTAATCAGTGATAAACCGTGAAAATATTCGAATACGCATGACCTTAAGAGTGTTTTAAGTAGATATGTTTTGCAGTTAATCTCAGTTAATTCATCATAACTGTTAGCTGAAAACGAGCTATTTCATATCACAATTATGACACATCTTTTTTTTGTTAGTTTATTTTCAGGTTTTCTATTATATCTCAGATATTTGCGTATTTATCCTAAACTACTACATATGATATTACTGTAGCGATTAGTAATAGCTATAATGAAATGAAACATATATGTATATAAATATATTGTGATAAATATTGTTGCATAATACAAGACCACCATATGATTATATTTTAATCATGTTTCAAAGGAACTTCCGGACTTAATCATTTTACTTTTTCACCTAGTTTGGTGAAAAATGTTTCATATTAACATATTTCATAGTGAAATTTAATACAAGTGTGGATTTTTGTATTCTAGTTTGTCTATGCAAGATTCTCCCTTTTAAAAAGCTCGCTCTGCTACAAGTGACGAATGGTAGTTCGACACAAAAGTAAATACGTAATCAAGCATAACGTCTTACGTAATCACTGGTGCCTCAACGAGTGGCAGTCCACAGTCTCAGATTTATTCGATTTACAAATGCGAGTTGTTTTACTTTTGTGCAACGTTATAAAAAGTTTGCAAAACCAATAAAAAATATTATAAGTATAAATGTACGAAATAATACTTTACCATTATTAAAGTTAACGAATAATTTGAGTTTGTTAGGCTATATGTAATCTTGGTTTGAAATTAATAAATGAAAGGACATGGTAAGAAAACAACAAAGGACTGTGAAGAGAAAGGACAAAAATCTGCTAGAATTAAAAGGGTTTTGTGTTCTTTATCAACTATTACGCGTAATTTAACGAAACGTTTAAATGTATTCCATAATGTAATAACAGCAAAATAAAATTACAAATTGTCAAATCACAGCTATTTAAAAATTACCATCTTAGTGCCACGAATGAAGACGCAACTGAGTGAAGTGGTAGTTAGTAAAATATTAGATTATTCTGTCAAACAATAGGTGGCGGTTCATGTGGGAGAAAACAGTTGTCTTCATATGAAATAAAAGATTATGTGCTCTAATATATAATAGAAGGGACTGCTCACACTTCTATTTACAATTTTACCTTTCAGCTTGGAATTGAAATTACGAATATTAATTAAACCTAAAAGTATTACATGTGAAAAACACATTTACATTTAGTTAGGCCTAAGCAACAAGTTTTTAAAATTAATCGAAGTTATGACAAGCAAAAGTTAGAACTGCCACTCTTAAGACATAGATCATTCACATTTCTAAGTTTGTTTACAGTATTTGCAACAATTTTATTTGTAGTAAACTATTTCGGTGAAAGTCCTCTTTCCTGTGTTTTACTTAAATACGCAATCACGAGTAAAATATTGAATAAATTGACTTTAGTTATCTATTGTTTGTAGTTCTGTGACTCTAAACACTTAAGAGACAAAAAAATTATTGAATATTGAAATGAGATGTTTAACCGTCAGGTGTTGTTTTTAATGGTGCCCTCTGGTTATTCAGCGAAAAGTTTACAGACTTACAATGCTAAGATACGGGGTTTGATTTCCCACTGTGGACAAAGTACAGAAAACAAATTGTGTAGCTTCGTGCTTCAATAAGAACAAAAGTAACGGGTAAGTAAGTAGCTAGAAAAACAACTCTGTGAATGGATTATTTTACTCTTTGAACTTCATGACATTTCGTCCGCATCCGTGGTCATCATCAGGTAAGCTATCGTTTGTTGTATGAAAGATCAAAATGTTAAACGAGCAATTTGTTCCAATTCAGAAAACGTACAGAGTAACACCCATGTGTTGGTTTAAACTTGGTTTTAGTTCACAAATAATTACTTTATTTATTCTTCTTTTATCTGTATTGTTCAGTCCACTACTGGTAAGTCTACGGTTTTACACCGCTAAAATCAGGAACTCGGCAGACTCAGCAGATAGCCCAATATGGCTTTGTTGTAAGAAAAACACGCACAATTCTCCTCAGAATGAACTCTGGCATGACTAGGTGATTAAGCGCTCGAATCGTAATCTGAGGGTTGCGGGTTTGAATTCCTGTAGCACCAAACTTTTTCGAACTTTCAGTCGTGTGGGTATTATAATGTAACAGTCAATCCCACTATTCGTTGGCAAAAGAGTAGCCGAAATGTTGGCGGTGAAAGACGATTACTAGCTGTCTTTCCTCTAGTCTTACACTGCTGAATTAGACTGCTAGCGCATAAAGCCTTAGTGTAGCTTTACGTAAAATTCTAAAACAAACTTTTTCAGAATATGTATGGATATGTAATACTGATTTGATGTTCATTTGTTGTGCTGTGTTAGTAAATGTTCAGTGGGGAATTAATATGTTCTGTGATCCTAATATTTATGTTGCATTCCATTTAGCTTGTACAAGTGATGTCGCATCGATCGCATTTCTATTCGTAGAAGTTTCCATTGTTGAAGTTGTCAGAATAAACGTTTTTCAGAGATCTTCGGTTTTAGAGCTCGGTTTGTTTGATGAATTTGTACGTTTTGTTTCTTCTTTCGTGAGGTTTTGTTATTTTCCCTTTTTCTTTCATTGTTATTGAATTTATTTCAATATGTATTTAATGTTCTAGTGACATTATATTTAGTGAAGTGACATTTGTAATACATGTATAACATATTGATTCTAGTTCATGCTACAGATTACGCAAATATTAAATTCTGTTAAATTATAACGTGCAATTTTTTTCAAATTTTTGCTGAGTAGATTTAAGTCCTATTTTATGTAGTTGTTACCATTACCAGGTTTGTGGAAGATTTTGGTGTTAAAACTCTCAGTATTTCTTTTATTCTTTTTGTTCATTTAACTAAAAATCACGATTTAAATTTCTTCTTCATAAGTGAACTTTATGTCAGCGTGATCGTTGTTTACGCGTTTGAGAAATGACTGTTGATGGTCGTTGTCTATGAATCCACAAAATACATTTTTGACATATCTAAGATATCTAAGCCATTGTGTGTGAAAGGCTGTAAAGGTAAAGTAATGGTCTGAATCTCTATTCTGTTAAAGATCAATTCATATAATCCGGGTTACACTGGATTACTTATGCTTAAGTTGTCTGTTTGTTTACGTTTTATTTTGAAAGATAAAATATATTTCAGTGAGAAAAAGAACAAATCTATTAAAACTATTTAGCCTAAATTGCATCCAATTTGTCCAGATTTGTAGACATCAATTTTACAGCTAGATTTGTTGCTTCCTCTTTCGGTATCATTGTGTACGTAAAGACTACGTCAAAACTGTACATTCTGTAACGATCGTTAAGGTTGTTGAAATACACTCGAAAATATAGAAAACGTTTAACCTTCTATTTAATGTTTTCTTAAAATGGTTTGATTACAATATCTAAGAATATTGTAAACTAGTAACTGTAAATGTTAAATTTTAGAGAACGGGATGGATGTTATTTGGGTTTTGTGAATTTTCGAATACCAAACAAAGAAAGAGTTCGTGGATTGGTGATTCTTAAGCTGAACATGCCTTCTTGTCATTTTAACAATGGTTACAGTTTTTAGTTATTTCTTCATAGTTTGTCATTCAGCTTTTAAAAGTTACAGTTAAGAAAACAATATCTCATAACTTTATCAAGTCTCATATAATTATCAGCATCAAGCTGCTCTTGCTATTGTTAGTGGCTACGCTACATGTTGAAATAAAATATGAAGAACAAAAATACAGATCACTTCTTTCTATTGTTCAAGAGCGTAGGCTGAATGACTAGTTTTCGAATTAAAAAATAAATAAGGAAATATTATATATTCCATTTAGCTGTGGATTTGGCAATGATCAATATCAAAAGTATCTGCTGAAACATTCAAAATGTATTATATCTATTTACCATGTAGGTTTCACATGAATGTTTGTTTGTTTGTTTTTAATTTCGCACAATGCTATTCGAGGGCTATGTGTACTAGCCGTATCTAATTTAGCAATGTAAGACTAGAGGGAAGGCAGCTAGTCATCACCACCCACCGCCAACTCTTGGGCTACTCTTTTACCAACGAATAGTGGGATTGACCGTCACATTATAACGCTCCCGCTGCTGGAAGGTCGAGCATGTTTGGTGCGATGGGCATTCGAGCACGGGGCCCTTACTTTACGAGTCGACTGCCTTAACCCACCTAGTCATGCCGTGCCTCACATGAATGTTTAAGCGTTTATATTCTCAACAAAGATTGTTTTTTCAAGCTTACATTGACACTGGTGACTATTAAATTTCGATGATGAGTGTCTTGAGGATTCCCAAACACTATAATATTCAATTCCAAAATACAAGTTTTCGTTTCCATTTCTTATTGTGCATAGGAGCTTACACTGTTTTTTAAAGACATGTATCTAATAATGAGATATATAAGCCATAAATATTACATGTATAAGAATGTTTAGATCTCACGATTTAGGGATAGTAAATCAATTAATTTGCTTGAGATTTGTGTTACTGAAAAAAGCTATCAGTACATGTAAAAAGGTTAAAAAATGTTTAATTAGTCAACTGTTTTATTTACGTTATTAATAAATCTGGAACTGAAAAGGTAAAAAATAACACGTAGTCCAGAATCACTTGCTTTAACGTAGACATTAGTTATGATTATGTTTATGTCTTTCACGTTTAAAACCGTTAAGCTGATCGTTAAGAAAATACATTAAATAGGTTAATGATGTAAACTTCAATAATAAGAAAAGTAAGTCATAAAAATAGCATGATACCTCAAGGTTCTAATATTAGACTTCTGTTACGTACTATAGACGAGTCTCTGATTTACTATGTTAGTATAACAATTTGGAAGTTTAATTTTAATTCAGAAGTTGTGTATGAAATTTATGATATTTGCCAACAAGATTGATACACATAGTTTTCTTTCTCAACACAAATATATTTTAATATACAAACAACAATATATTTTATAATAATGGTTATATCAAATAATCACTTATATGCAAAAGTTGTAGAAACTTACCAACGATACTGCGTCTTCTATCTCGTTTGGAACTTTATATTTTCCAGACATTTCACGATGAGCGAGTTAATTCTTTGTTGATACACAGGCACACTTTACTGGATAGGAAGCTAACTAGCTTTATCCTTTGTTGGTCTCACGCGGTTTACAAGCCAACTTTTCACGGAAAAAGGTATATAATGTCCTCGTAAACATTCTAACGTCCGAAGTTAATTCACTGAAGTTAGACGGTTTGTTATGTTCGAATTCTATAAAGGTTCGTGGTCAATAATCTGTAGTTTCCCTACTGATAAGCGTTAATCACGATTATAGCTTCCGAGGTTTATAGTATATTAACAGTAGCAAAACAGCGATATTAATTTTCATTTCGTGTTGCGTTGTTACCTTTCATAACCTTAAGAAGAGATTTTCTAGAAATGTAAACTTGTATTTAACAAACACACGTCGTATATTTTTATTTTACGCTCTTCTATAAATTTAGAGAATATGTCAAACTTTCACAATACACATTTAACAATATAAGTTACATGCATTTCCAAATATATATTTAATTAAAATAAACACAGATATCAAAATAAATATAAATTATACCTTAATATGAATATGTAGCTGCGTTTATGAAACAACCCAAAGCTGGACTTCATTTGTAAAACAAAGAAAAAAACAAAAAGGATGTTACTCTTAGATTGCAATGATAATTGTAGACTCTTTACATATTATGGCGAGTAGACATCACAAAATGCTCTACAATAAATATATACGTTGGGAAACGTTGTGAGGCATCTGCTGTTGATAGCCTGGCTGTTTATTTAAATTAAACGTGCTAGTAATAGATTTTTAGCAACTGAAAAGAGAAATTTATAATTACAAGGATGTTGACTAGGTAATATTTCACATGGATTAAACAGGCCTATGTTGCTTGTGTTGAAACTCTACATTCTGTTCAATTCATTAGGTTTAATGTTGTCAGGAGAAACAACTGTGCTCAAGAATAAAGAATTAAACTGTAGTATTCGAGCAAACTTTACTTTAAATCATCTCCCCATCTTCAATATGAAGATAGTTCTGAAAGACTAAGCTCTGATTTAATTACACAATACCATATTTTATCTGAAGGATTAAATTGGAGTATTTTCATGATTTAAATGAAAATGCACAAAGGATTTTTATTTATTACTTAACTGGCTGATACAGGGAATTAATATATCGCTGTGTAACTGATTTGAATTGATTAGTGTAAAAAACAGATTAAAATAATATTATGCAAACAAACTTACGATTCTCATTTTTTTAGTTTGATCGACTGTGCAGATAAATGTCAAACCAGAATTTGGTGAACAAGGTTGTGATCAGGTAAAAACAAATTGATAATGATTTCTAAGCTTCTTACAATCAGAAGATTCTTTTGCAGAGTTTAAAAAAATTATTGCTCGTCGGTTGGATTTTTCTAAGATGCATCTTGATTTGAAAACAGTGAAATTATAAATATTGTTATCTTGGATGTATTTAATTCATCCATTAGTCTGTAAAAACTTATAATAACCAGTGAATCTTCCACAACATCAAAGAGAAGGAATAATTAAATAATTTCAGAAAACGAGATCAGTAAAAAGTAATTGTTTTTTCAAAGTTTTAATTGTCTTTGTTTGATATATGAATTTTAAATAAAATTAATTAACATTTAAAAAGATAAATAAGGTCCATAAGTTGTCCAAGAAAAGTCATATTCATTTTGTGTTATTAAAACACTATTAGTTGAGAGGGGCCATATGTGTGTAATTTATAATAAGTTGTTGATCTGTAATTTCAAGGCATATTTTGCTGGAAAAACTAACTTTTTAAATAATTTATACATGCCCATATAGAGGCCGAGTAAGGTCGTATACTTTTTTTAATTGTATTATCATCGGTAAAATTATGTCAAAGATTTTAGTTTGGTTATCGTGTTAGAATGCTGATCAAAAGGTCTGAGGTCCGCTCCATGATAACGTTGAATATGCTCCATAGGTTCGGTCATGCATGGCTACGTAGTAAGAATAACAGTTCAATTAGTTGTTCGACTCAAAACGTGACTTAATTCTTACATGTAAAGAAGTTAAATCTAATCTACCAGCAACTTCAATGTGATGGTTTAGCCCAATTGTTCGAATGTAAAGTGTAAGGGGAAACAGTGTTCTCAATTATCTTCATAACTCCAGACTATGGTTCAGTGTATGTATGTGCGTTTGTTTGATTTTGAATTTCGGGCAAAGCTACACGAGGGATATCTGCACTAGCCGACCCGAATATAGCAGTGTAAGACCAGAGGGAAAGCAACTAGTCATCAACGCCTACCGTCAACTCTTGGGCTACTTTTTTACCAACGAATAGTGGGATTAACAGTCGCATTATAACGCTCCCACTGCTGAAAGGGTGTGCATTTTTGGTGTGGTGGGGATTCGAAACTGCAATTCTCAGATTACGAGCCGAGCGCTTTAACCACCTGGCCATGCCGAGCTTCTCGTGTGTATAACACATGAAAGAACTTCTTGTGACACATTCAGTCTGAATAAAAACTGAAGTTCACCTTTGTGCTACACCAAAAAAACTTCTTCATACAAGAGTTAATTAAACTCATCAGTGATAAGCAATTGTAGCATCTTTTTTGTTAGTAATTAACAGATTTTGCTTCCTCTCACTCGTGTTACTTGACTGCTTAAAGGGTTTAAAGTTTAAAGAACCGTAAATTCACCAAATATAGTTTTAATGCAAAAAGTTAGAAAAAGTATTAGAAAAACTTAGGTTGGAATTGGTAGCTATTACCAGTAAAACTAAGATCTCGAGAAACTATAGTCGACTCCTTGAGAGAGGGTCGATTTTGCCTTTCTAGTATCTTTTTAATTTACTTGTGATATCTACTCTAGATACATACAATGATATCGAAACTGATATTACATATTTTGATTCAAAAGCCATTTTATATAATAAGTTTAAGATATTTAGCGTTATATATAGTATGAGAAGACTTTCCTGAATCAATTGTACCTCGGGCAGTTTCACAAGTAAGCAAAGCCAGAGATACATACTCAATGTTTGTATAACGGTTGACACGAAACGTTACACGATTTGTCATTTTCACCCTGAGATGCATAAATTGCATTTAAAACATTTGTATATTTCTGTTTGTGTGTACCCAATAGAGGAACGTTTATGCACATATTTTAGTATGGAAGTACATGCTAGTTAATACTGTGAAATTCCCGATAATTTGATTTGTAAAAATGAAATGAAATAAAAAAATTATGATTTGATGAATGTATTTGTTATTCGATAATCTTAACATTTCCTGTCTAATAAATCATTTGTACTTTGTGAAAGTAAAACGTTTCACATTTTTCTGAATAATTTCAAATAACGACAATGAAAACACAAAACAGCTCTTTAATATTACAGAAAAGATTCGTAACAGAATACGTCTTTGCTTTGTTAGGTGAGTTAAAATAAAATAAATACTTTCGTTTTTCGTGAAAAACAGAGTAAGATGAAAACAGTTTTCCCGCCTGTTGTCTAGCAATATAGAAAAACATATTTTTTGTTGTTGTATCAAGTATTTAAAGTATAAACTTAAATTATATATATATATATATATATATTTGGATACTGTGTTTATTTGTTGTCAGGTATAAAGCTTCATAATAAATTATCTGTGGTCTTCTCAGTTCAGGTATCGAAACCAAATTTTTAGCATTATACTCTCACGCACAGCCATGAAAGGCTATTTACAAAAAGAAACTTTATTTGTACCATAAAATGAACCAATATGAGCTTCAGGACCATAACTGGAAATATTTTGAGTAACTAAAAGACAAGGAATGAAGTTGATGATTCCAGTTACAGTTTAATCTAAAAGATCATCGTACTGAATTACTCGTTTAGACATTTACCGAGATATCCAGATCTAGAAGCAACGATGTTAAATGTCTGTATTCTTTAAAGATAAAATAAGATTTATCATTTCGTGTGTGGAGAGTCTGAGTTGAATTATACGCTTAGAATACTATTGTTGAATGCAATTGTTTTGAAAGCAGTTCAAATAAAATGTGAGGGTTTCATCAGTATTAATGAGATGTGTAAGCATTATTGAAAGTCATTGAATCACCTTGAAGGAAAATCACAAACATCATGAACTGGGCAGAACAAAGTCCTGGAGTAACTTTCATAGAGGTTTTGTAGAACAATCTTAAAAGTTACGTACTGTTTTTACCTACGTATGATACATGACGAAAAAGTAAAAGTTTTACCGAAGAATAGAACAAGATTCCTTATAACGTCGTTTACCAACTGATCAGTAATAAGCCTCGCAGAAACAAATCAATGTCGATGGAACCTAACCTGTTACTAGGCGCTTTTTTATTTTTGGTAAAAGTGACATTTTCATTGAAGTTTAATAAGTATCTAACATGAATCCAAGTCAGTACTAATATTTCAAGGGCTCTAACTAGCAACATTTGATTGTTTGTTTGAATGAAGAACAATGTAATCCGAAAATTTACTTTTTTTGAAAACTTTGCTTTGGCATACCCTGTAAATTTGAACCAATTTCAAAACTAAGTGTGTTAGACACTTTTCACAGTCTTAAAATTAGTTATTTATTTAATTTGCATAATGTTCTGTTTTACATTTATTATTAATGAAAGTTATAAAATAATACACTTTGCTTTATAAGTAAAAGTTATATAAATATGCTAATTTATTCTCTAGTTCTTATGAACGTTACAGTTTTTCTTGTATATTTAATTGTACTTTAAACATTTTTCAAAATCATGCTATTTCTATACCAACAGGATTGCATGCAAATTTCAAAATGTCTCAACTTATTTTCACTCCGTCACATCTAATGCTGCACTTCTGAAAGTTAATTTATGAGATAAATGTATCAATTATAGTTTTAACATGTCATCAACATTGTAGTCTATATATAAATATAAGTCTTAAAACGTAAATATACTGTTCGAATGAGACAATTAGTATAGCTATTTGTGTTTTCAATTAATGATCAGTTTGTATATGATATAAAAGTTTTAAATGCTTTGCAAGTTAAAAACCACTACTTTAATCAAATACCTATTATAACGTATGTCTGAACTTATCACAAGTAGTATCCATTTCATTTACTTATTATAGTTTTATTTCTTTATTTAATGTGCATGACATACGTTTTGCATTTTATGTATGAAACGCTTATTATTTATTTATTTCTATAATTACTATAATGTATAAACATCTATTAGCCCTGAAAATTATGCTTATTAGCATCTCTACATTACCAACAACAATTTCTTGTTTAAATTTATAACTTGATTTGTTTAAACATTATTAAGAAATTATAATCTTATTTTCCCGCAGAAATTTTTACAAATTTGTGTTCATAGCATGTTTCTTGCTGGTTTGGAAATTTATGCTGAAGACACGAAAAACGAACATTTACTTCGTATAAATGACTCTTTTAAGCTATTACTTAATTAATCTGCTGTATCCAAGCTGATGGAAAATTGAGCAAACTTGATTCTTATGTGAAACCAAGCAATATATTCATCTAGGGCTAAATGAAGTAATGTTTTCATTTGATACCCAAAGCAGAAATCATGTTTCTGTATCGTACTAAACTATATTTATATTGTTCGCCAAATCAGCAAATTCATTTTTTCACAATTGTACATAGTTTATGACTTAAAATAGTTAACAAGATAATTAAAAAAACTTTACTTATAAAACAAATGGTTATTTTTGTTCACTTTTCACATCCAACACATTTATCGTTTATCATTAGAGAATACGCTAAAACAAATCTTTAGGATTCACTAATATACTATTCACATCTTACCTGGCTTAGCTTTCATTAAAATCTTTCTAAATTATGTCCATATTACTATTTGCTCATTTCAGTTAGAGTGTATATATTTGACTTGTGTAATATTATACGAAAATACTAAATTTATCCCGAAACATTTTAATATATCGAGCTTAAGTCATGTCATTACACAAACAATTGAACAAGAAATTGGATAGAAAATCAACATAAAATATTTTTTTTGTGTACTCAGAATAATTAAAGTATCAACTATTTTACATTTCAAAATATATGTTTTACATACACAGATTTTGAGAGAATATAAAAGTAACATTTAAAAATACATTATCTTTCACTTGTACTTCATAGAAATATCATGAAATAAATATTAATCACAAGTTTCTGCTATATTTCTTAGATAAACTTACGTTTGATTTTTCCCAGTATGTCCAAATTAAAAACATATTGATAAATATAAGCAAAATATTAAACTTAACAAGTATCACATATTGCATAACATTCGTTAAAGAAACTTCAAATACATTAATATCTTATTTACATCAACGTCTTAATTTATGAAATATTGGCTTGCCTCATTTAAATTGAATTTCATAAAGCTTTTGTACATTATGTCCATATTAGTACTTTTTTAACTTTGTTCAGTATTTAATATTTTAATTAATTTTATTCACACAAAAAATTGTGCACTTTTTATTTTGCCTCCCGGTGGCTCAGCGGTATGTCTGCGGACATACAACATTAAAAACCGGGTTTCGATACCCGTGATAGGCAGAACACAGACAGCCTATTTAGTAGCTTTGTGCTTAACAACTTTTTATTTTTTACTACTTTATCGTACTTTAACACGAAAACTTTATATGCTCACTACTATGCTTATGTTATATCGATAATTTATCAATAAAAGGTGTCTCAAAATTTCTCTGTTAATCCCAAAAATCAAATGTGAGCTAATTACTGTGTAGTTTAGTTCTTTTAGATAAATTGCACCTCATGAATATCATTTTATACCAAGTACACGCATTTAAAGATAATATAAACAAAATGTGTAAAATAATTGTGACAACAATAAAGTTCTTAAAATATAATTAAATTCTGTTGTTTTATACAACAAAATATATTTTCTCTAAAAAAAAACGATTCTAACTAATTTTATAAATCTATCACGTTTACTGTATAATGTCTATGAAACACGTATAAATTATGAAATACTAGATTGCAAATTGTTGGATGGCTGATATCACTATTTTTTTAGGTGTCGAGCCTGCAAGATCCTGAAAAAGCTAGATAATAAATAAATCTTGGTAAGACATATTTAAAAACAAGAGAGCAATTTGCACTAGCCGTTTCTAATTCAGTAGTGTAAGACTAGACGGAAGGCAACTAGTCATCATCACCCACCGCCAACTCTTGGGCTACTCTTTTACCAACGAATAATGGGATTAACTATCACATTATAACGTTTCCACGGCTGAAAGGGCGAGCATGCTTGGTGTGACTGGCATTCGAACCCGCGACCCTCAGATTACGTGTCGAGTGTTTTAACCGTCTGGCCATGCCAAGCCTCTTAATTATGTATTTTTGATAACAAACGTGACAATAAAAATGTTCATTGTGGTAAACGAAACAGTCATTTGAACTAAGTAAGAGTTTTCTTTCTTCCGGATTCGTACAAAAATCCTTGCATGATAGAAAAAAAATGTATATTTTCAAAATTTACGCAGTTGAATTATGTAAAATCTGTTATTAAAACAGAAACAACTTTTACGAACTTTATTTTCATAGCCCAATATAATTGTTTCAGTATATATATCTCTCAACTCTGTGATTCTGCATTCTTTGAAGTGTATTATGAACTAACAAACAGCAATAATGGCTGGTTAATAAAATGTTAACAAATAATCACTTGATGTATAATTAAAGATCTTTTGAAAACTATGTTCGACAACACTTTATCAATTATAAACTTTTTCATTTGTGAAAAATGCGCTTGATATTTGAGTGAACTGATAAGTATATATAAAGTGAAGTTTTGAAAGATATGGAAGTAGAATTACTCGTTTGTTTGTCAGTTTTATACATGAAATTATTACTTGTTTTAATTTCGTGTATACCCTTCATGTAGTTTCGCACAAAAGTCAAGTTTTTCAACTTGCTCGTCAGTTGGGATGCATCAGACTAATTAAGCAACAAATTGAACGAGTGACCAATCTGTAATAAACGTTTCTTGTTGATTTTTGAAATGGTAAGAATATTCCTTATGAAGCCTACATGCATGAAGTTCCAAACTAGCAAGGAACACGCTCTGTGTCACCCGCTGGTACAGCGGTAAGTCTTCAGGTTTACAATGCTAAAATCAGGGGTTCAATTCCCCTCGACAGATTCAGCAGATTAACTAATGTGGCTTTGCTGTAAAAAAATACTCAAAGAAGCTCTGCACTTGGCGTTGTGAAAATTTCTATTCTAGGTAAATCTAAGAAATTTTTGGGATGGTTAAACATGACATGGTCCGGCATGTCCAGGTGGTTTAAGGCGGTCGACTCGTAAAGTGAGGCCCCCGTGCTCGAATCCCTATCGCACCAAACTTGCTTGCCTTTACAGCCGTGGGGCGTTATAAAGTGACGGTCGATCCCACTATTTGTTGGTAGAAGAGTAGCCCAAGAGTTGGCGGTGGGTGGTAATGACTAGCTGCCTCACCTCTAGTTTTACACTGCTAAATTAGGGTCAGTTAGCGCAAATAGCCCTTTTGTAGCTTTGCGTGAAATTTGGAAACAAAAACAAACAAGTTAAACATAACTATTTACATACATACTTTAAACCTCAGTGAAGCAAATCAAGTTATAAAGCTAAACTTGTTTATTATTGTATGTCATTTTGAGGTACAAATAAGCATCCTTTTCATGACAAATAGATGTTTTACAATATATCAGTTATAGAAGTGAATTAATAATAAGTGTTTTAATTATAAAATGTTATAACAGTGTCCTCATTAAAATAGTTCTTCTTGTAAAGTGTTTCAACTTTCGTGACAGGTGAAAATTAATCATTATCTGAAAACGCGAACAGCTATATCCACTGTTTGATTTAAGTAATAGTTTTACTTTTGAGGGCACATTGTTATATATAAACTACAATGTTGGTGACGTATATAAATACTATAATTCTAAAAACTTCAGTTTTCTCATGGTTTAACTTATAAAAACAAAATATTATGTGTGATAACTATTAAATATAGATGTGATAAAGTTGAGATAAGTTAGGTCATACTAAGTATTGTAGCTATCTTCCTATAAAAATACAATTAACCTTTTTAAAACGTATCTGATGAGATCAAGTATTTAAAGAAAACTAAAAATTTGGTAAGTAATACATAATAAAATAGCAGATTTAATGTACGTTTTACTTATAAAGTGAAATTATAATTCTGATAAAATCTTTTAATACTGATAAATATAGAAAAAAATTAAGCACATTTGATAAATTATTAATTTTAAGATTTTGTTTGCTACTATAAAGTTAAGAACATGTTTAATAAACTTGAGCTACAACACACTTCGGTATTTACTTTGTAACCTATCTATTAAACCCTAGCAGCACAAGCTTAAATAACAAATACTCTATCATGCTTAAACATAACTACTAAAGTTGAATTATAGTTTCACAGCTTGTATAACAGTAACATTTTTGGGAAAATAATAAAATGGGAAACTATTATTTACTGGTGAGCTTACTTTACAAGCATATACGTATTATTTCCATATTAATTAAATAACAGTTTCATTTCTGATCACTAGATGGTAAAACTAATTGTTCTTATACTTGTTTTTTTTTGTTTGTTTGTTTTGAATTAAGCACAAAGCTACACAATGGGCTACCTGTGCTCTGCCCACCACGGGTATCGAAACCCGGATTTTAGCGTGCAAGTCCGCAGACATACCGCTGAGCCACTGGGGGGCTGTTCTTATACAACGACTGTTTACGATTTTTTTTTCTTGTTCAAACATATATCATTAAATAGTTTCAGTAAAAATAAACAAATAACAACCTTAATTAATATTCAATGTATCAAGGAGATCAAGTATTTATGGAACTGACAATTCTGCGTGCATTCTATTGGCTTATGAGTTTAAAAATCTATTTCTTAATTCTTGAAACGACACTTTATATAATAGTCTACTTTATTCCAATTTACAATGGAGTCGAGTCTGGTAGCTTTGTACATATGAGTGGTGTCATATTTCATGATATGGAATATGTATGATGTCCTCTCTATTAATCAACATATTCCTAGCATACGGTGGACTCAATTGTATGCGGAAGCAGCGAGTTAAGGTGAAGTAGGAAAGTGTGGGTTCTGTAAATATTCCATTAGCATTTGTCTAGGATTCCATGGAATTTGTACTGTAATGTAGGAACCATTCCAGTTTGACTGACTCCAAATGTAATCCAAAATTATAGAAACTGACAAATCTGATATGATATTAACAATATATATTGCCATTGAATTATAAAAATAAATGTTCACTTTTCAATATACTTCAACGAAATAAAAACATGGGAAAAAATTATGAAACTTTTCAAATATTAAATACGATGTAGGAATGGAAATTACAAAACGTATAGAAAGAAGGTAGAGCTGAGTACACTAAATCATTAAAAAAATCCCTACATAAGTAGTCAGTAAGTATTGAGTCAATCTTACAAACTTATGGTTATTAGCTACTGTAAAACTGTACAACACTATTTATTTTAATGATTTGATTCAAATTTCAATTTCAACATTTAGTTGTAGTTGAACGTTATTTTTGAAAGTATTTCGCTTCTTAGCTATTGATTTCTGTATTGTTTTGTGTATTCATCTCTACCTTTTTTCTGTACACAGAAAAATGTTAAAAATTGTTTGGCTATACAGCTAAATGCTGAATTCCTTAGATTTTAATAAAAAGCATTTAAAATGAGTAGTGATATACTGTCTTACACTGGGTGATAACCACATGCTTATAATATTGTAGCTAATTATGTATGGATTATTGTACGGTTTTGGTCATTAATTCTCAGTTTGTTTATGTAATTTTGGCATTGCCATCGTTACGTCATATTTAATTTTTGCAAAATTTTGCTTGTTATTTGTGTACTTACAGATGAAATTACATTGTGCCAATACAATAGTAAATTAACAAACAACAATTTATAAACATAAAGAAGATAACATATTACAATTTAGCCGCAGATTAGCTTATTTCCTTTAAAATCAGTGTGTTCTGAATATAAAATTATCATTATGCTTATGAATCATTGTTTGTTAATTTACTATTTTGCTTATGGTGAGAGGAAGTTGGTAAATTAACCTTCTTTAATAGTTAACTTACAGTGACAAGAATAGAGTAAAAGTTTAAAATGTTCTCAGTGAATTATCTATTGTTGAACACTATATAGTCTGGTAGATAAATGTTTCATGAGTGTAGGAACATTTTGAATATAGTGTTAACGATGAAACGAAACTTCGAAAAACTTATCTCTTCTACCAAATCCGATGAAGCTTATTTCTACAAATAAAAGTAGTCTAGTATTCTTACTTTGTTTATGTTATATTAAAAGAGTACAAATAGCACCAGAGATTTATTTAAAACTTCGGGTAACTGAAGAAGATTAGTAGATCTACAAAATATAACGATACATTGGATTAACATTTAAGTGACTTTGCACATGAAACATAAAGGTCAACATCTTGTATCACAAAAATAGTTTATATCTAAAGATTAATACTGTATTTAACAGAGTGTTCAAAATTTAGTTGTATTTAATCGTTTATAATGCAGAAAGCTAGATTAGACTGACATGAATAATAACACTTCTTTATTTTGTGTGACGTTTTAAGCAGACGCCCTCTGTTAGGCAGTAAAGATCATGTTACGTTGGAATTAAGTTCAAAAATAGTCGTTAAAAGGTAAGATGAAACTAAAATTCTAATTACATACATTCATCATCAAGTACAGTGACAAAAAATCTGATTAAAATTTTGTTGAACTTAGTACATTAATATTATTAATAATATACAAGTATTTACAATAATTAAATTTCGATTTAGAAGCATAAACAAAGGAAAATAATTGTTTGTTTTTTGAATTTCGCACAAAGCTACTCGAGGGCTATCTGTATTAGCCGTCCCTAATTTAGCAGTGTAAGACTAGAGGGAAGGCAGCTAGTCATCACCATCTACCGCCAACACTTGGGGTACTCTTTTACCAACGAATAGTACAATTTATCCTGACATTATAACGCCCCCACGGGTAAAAGGGCGAGTATGTTTGGTGCGACTATGATTCGAACCTGCAACCCTCAGGTTAGGAGTTGAACGCCTTAACTCACCGGGCTATGCCGGGTGATAAAATAATAATCCAGGGAAATAATTATTAGAAGAAAAATGACTATCACAAAGAATTTTAAGGAGGCTTAATGTAGAGTAAAAGGAAAGGTAAACACGACTAAAAAAAAGGATTAAAGGAATGGAATTAGGGCAAAAATTGAAGGAAGCTAGTAATTAATTAATTAAAGCAAATCATTCGTTTATATCATAAAGGGATTTGTTGTTGAGTTAAAAGACCACACAGTGTTCAAGGCTTTCTCGTGTTAATTGTTGAGTGGAGAACGTTTCATGGCCTGAGATTCCCATGAAAAAGGTACAACTATGGTCAAGAAAATTGAAGTGTCTAGGTCAGTGGAGCCTTCTCTTACTGATCAAGGGTATTCACGAAAACGATAGCTCACTCGAGGAGCTGTTTATCCAATACATAGTTTGTGATATTTGGTATACTGGATGCAGTAAATGACGCATTCTAACGTGCAGGAGTTATACTCCTGTTGTGGAAAATGTACCTAAGATCGGTTGTTGTGGTATTGTTTGAAATGTATAGACTAGTATATCAATTTTTTTTTCTGGTTTTGTTTGACTAGAAGGAAGACAACTAATCATCACCACCCACCGCCAACTTTTGGGCTACTTTTTACCAACGAATATTGTGACTGCCCATAACATTATTATGCCCTCACAGCTGAAAGGACGAGCATGTTTGGTGCAACGGGGATTCAAACCCACGACCCTCGAATTACAAGTCGAGTGCCTTAACCACCTAGCCATGCCAGGCCTTTTTTTGGCAAAACGATAAGTTACAACAATAGGGACATTATTACTCCATTTCTTCGAGTGCATCGAATCGTCTTTGATATTGAAAATATATCTATAAAAAACTAGGGAATGTATGATTTATATTTCATCGGTGGTGTGGTCAGTCATTAGTAATTTTGAATTTTTTGTATAATATTGGCTGCTAATTGGAGGGGATGATGTGTTTAAAGGAAGGGGTTTGGTCATGTAGACTTTTGTTTTTAAGTTGGGTGACATTCACATTGCATGCTGTAAGTACATGTCTGTGAAATTTTTTATTACGTCGGCCGGGTAGCTACGTTGTTAAAAAGTTTTGCTATCTCAGTGGCTTTGGAAAGATTTTGGTTCTCAGAACATAATCGTCTGAAACTTGTGACCTATCTTTTAGAAATGACAGTCTTGGTTTCACACAGATAGAAAAAGCGATAGTCTTGATAAGCATGGCGTGTGTCTTTGTATTATAAGGTGCTTTTAAGAGAACAGGATTAAATATGGCTGTTGACGTAAAAAAGTGAGGTAGTGATGTCGGAGATTTGACAAGCGTATTTAAGGGGCAGTGGAATTGTTGAACAAAGTTGATGAATTTCTCTATTTGGGCTTTGTTACATCTAACAATGCCTAAGATATCGTCAGTGTAACGGATAAATATATATCAGGAAAAATATAACCAAACGTAAGACAAAGGTGTCCTCGAGGTAGCCAACAAACAAATTAGTGATGAGAGGAACCTTTTCTGTACCCATGAAAATACCTGTATGTTGTTGATAGAGTTGATATTGAATTCGAAGGTTTTCATAGTGAGAATTAATACTGCGAGTTGAAAGAGGGTTTCAATGATGGGAAATTTAGTTTTTCGTTTCTTCGAAAACGTTCCAGAGCTAAAATAACGTCATTATGTGGAATAACTATGTGTAGGGACTGTACATCCATGGTAAATATATAAGTTTACTATTGTTCTGTGTTTATATTTCTAAATCTAATTTTAGTTTTAAGTAATTCTCTTCCATATTCTTTCTAATTTTATTAATATTTATGTAATAAATTCAACAATGTTTTTATCAAAATTTTTATCATTGTACTCCATGTTGAACATGTGTAATTAGAACCTTTACATTATTTTACCTGTTAAGGATTACTTCTGAGCTTGACTTCACTGTAACACGGTTTTTACCGCCTCACAAAGCGTGTGCGCTCGAAACATTGTACAAAATAAACTAGTGAAAGCTTTCGTTTAGGCGTGTCAATTTATTATTTATTATCATTTATCCACGACTGAATTAGTCATCTAAAATAATATACTTGGCGATATTTGTTATTTTCATGTGGAGTGAAAAATTCCCAGAGACCAATATTGTACACTGTATTGTAGTACATCTATTATAATCTACAGTCTTTCAAAAATTGTAAAGAAATTTAAAATAAAACAAATATTTCGATTTTAAAACATTTTTAAACAATAGATTGCTAACTGAAACCACAC
Source organism: Carcinoscorpius rotundicauda (assembly GCA_011833715.1). NCBI lineage: Eukaryota > Metazoa > Arthropoda > Merostomata > Xiphosura > Limulidae > Carcinoscorpius > Carcinoscorpius rotundicauda. The sequence goes on from CM022399.1 coordinate 39,138,354, forward strand.
TGTATAGAATAAGTTTACTATTATTTATTTGATCATGCCTCTCGATTCCATGAAGGAACAAAGGGCCGCAATTCCTTGCGGATTCATTAACAGGCTGGTTTTTTAAGGGAGTAGATTGTTAGCATACTGCACAACCCCCAACCAGAAGGACAAACCCGAGCGGTCCCTAATTTTGCAGTGTAAGACTAGAGGGAAGGCAGCTAATCATTACCACCCACCGCCAACTCTTAAGCTACTCTTTTACCAACGAATAGTGGGACTGACCGTCACATTATAACGCCCCCACGGCTGAAAGGGCGAGCATGTTTAGCGCGACTGGGATGCGAACCCGCGAATTACGAGTCGCATGCCTAACGCACTCGGCCATGTCGGGCACTAAGTTTACTCTCTTAGAAAATTATTATGCATATATAAGAGAAAACTAAAACCAGTCTGCTTATCATTGAAGCAAAGTATGATAAAAGCCTTGTTAATTGGGCTTTAAAGTAAATGAGCTAGCTTGTAGGAATTTCGGACGAAAAGAAGATTTTTTTGAAGCTCTAGATTCAATTGTGGTAAAAAAATAGTGTAACGAATACTTGTACACACGTTTGACTTGTTTCGAACATATATTATTTTCAAACAAATGGATTACGTGCTGTCCATTTATTGTTAAAATTTATCTCCCACAAGTCACAGACACAAACTGTAAAGGATACGTTCCTTCAAGAGCTTAAAGTTAACATACCTTACTTACTTATAAAGATGAGAATGAATTGTTTCATCAATTGAGTAACTTCTCTGTTAATGATATTTTCGATCGTTTACCCAAGAATATTTAAAGAGATTAGGCAAACGTAGATTTAGGTCAGTTATAAATACACATTATAAGTTAACAATACAAAACTAGCTTTATGACCATGTAAAAAGTATAACGAGAAATCACAAATGAAAATGAAAAGTAATGACATACGATATAATGACTACTATAACCTAAATTATTAATGAAAGTAACACTAGATAAATAAATAAAAATAACACATCTTATTTAGGAAACCCATAGACACTATCCATTGCCTTGAACTATGGCCGTTGATGTATGGTTGTTTGGAGTCTTGTTCTCTTTTGCACACTGCACTTTACCAAAGGAAGCTCGTTCCAGCACTTTAACAATACCACATCAGAAGCTATCATAACTCGACAGTTACAATCATAAGTTTTATTAGATTAAATACTTTTGGTTTGGTAGCCTCAACTTTCAGATGGCACAAACACACACAAATAAAACCGAAAACCAATGTTTACACGAAAGTTTTTCCAAAATAAGAACGTGTAGAAATACACGAGGCACACTATGAAAAAAAATCTAAATATTTTGTTATCATGAAAAAATTCTACTGTACTTAATTAGTTAAGAATGGTAAAAACTGCAGCATAATTTTGCTTGAAATATCAGTATTTGGAAAGCGAAATAAAATACTTTAAAGTTCTGTGCAATTGACGATTTTCAAGATGGATGTGCGCTTTATGACGCCATTAAAACCGAGATAGTGTTTTGCTAATGGAAGAGTCTCTTTGCCCCCAGTGGCTCAGCGGTATGTCTGCGGACTTACAACGTTAAAAACCGGGTTTCGATACCCATGGTTGGCAGAGCAAAGATAGCCCAGTGTGTAGCTTTGTGCTTAAATCAAAACAACAACAACAAGTTTCTTTTTCTCGGGTAAATTCAGACGGATAAATTTGCAAGATTTTCTCCAGAAAAACCTTGATAAATGGATATAAAAATATCATCAATACATTTTGAACCGAAAACAGTGTGCAAAGCTTTACTAAAGTGTATTTTAACAAGGAGTGTAACGTATGAATATTCTATTCAACTCAAGTAAAGATTCGCAACTTGTGGATTGAAGTTATCTTCTATTGAAATGCCCTGTATCTGCTTCAAGGCACTCTCGCAAATTTCACAAACGTTTCATAAAGTAAAACAAATTATAGCCTGCAAGAATTCCTCTAATGTGAAGATGTGGTAATTTTTGTGAGTGGCATTGTATAGAAAGTTCTGTGTTTACTCAGGCAGAGTGGTAATTTACCAGAATTATTAAACTACCTTGACATTTTTGACGAGAGCCCGTTTTAAAAATTTTATAGTAGGATAACTAGTGTAAAAATTACTGAAACTAAATGTGTCTATTGTTGTGACTTCAAATCTTTAACTCTGTCTTTACGCTCAATGGAATTACCGATTATTATACACGGATTAAAATTCTCTCTGATAACTGCAGTATTTCTCTAAGTAATATTTAATGTATTTCAGTCCATTAACCATCATAATTGATAATTTCTTGGTTGTAGCATTGTTAGATCCAGCAATAAACTTTTATTTGTACGTCGTTTATACTCAATTTGTGAATCCAAAATAATGTAGATATATGTTACTTAATTTACCAAAAGTTTATCAATTTTTTTTCTCATTTATGATCCTTTCTGTGTTAGTTTCAACGTGTTTATAAATCTTGTTTCCCAACAGTTTTGAGGTATTCAAATTAAGCCCAGTTTATTTACATTTTTATCGAATGAATCTTTCCCAATAAAAAAACTAATTATTAAATGTTTATCTGCTAGGAAAATAATCTAAATAATCGTTAATTTCTTGTTTTTTCATGATTCGTTGTTGTTAATGTTCTCCAACAGGAAGTGGTAGGTTTACAGACTTGCAACTAAAGTCCGAGAAGGACACAGCAGATAGCTGATTGTGACTTTAATTGTTCAAAATCAACTATTAACTACAAATCTGTTATTTGATTTCTAGCTAATAAAAGAAACATTTTTGATAGTTCAAGTGTTAGGAATAAATATACAAAACACAATTAATGTTTGATACATAGATTAAAACTAGAACTTGCATTCTTAACGTAGAAATATGCACAAGTATTATTATAAAACGTATCAGTTAGCGAAAGTGTTAAAACGTAGATCAGCTTTTTAACAACAAGCATCTAAGAGAGTTACTAAATGAGGATATACTTCTGGAAGTTTACAAAGAAACATTTGGAAAAATTGAAAATGCCCCATTATTCTATTATGTCAAAATTTGCAAACTTTTCGGGCCTAGTCCTTCGGTTTAGTGAGCTCTACATAACCAAAACAAACAAACAAAAACACGAAAAGCACTTTAATATTGAGACTTTCATTACTTTAACTTTCAGTGGTATTTTCTTATTTAAACATAATTCTGTTTACAAAGGTTTTTTAACCATTTTGAATGCTCTGTACACCACATCTTATCTTCTGAATAACTAGAATTAAAAACGTCAGTTTTTAAATACAAATTATCATTTAAAGTCCGACTGCCGAACTCTCTGAATAGTGACCAAACGTCCCGGTTTTGCTGGGTCAGTCCCTTATGTTTAGATAGTTTGTTTTAGAATAGCTCTAGAGATGCATAAGACGTCAAAATTTTATGATGAAGATATCAAAATGTCAGTGGCATCAAATCACGAATGTAATAAGACTGCTTGAGTTGTACTCCTCTGTCTTTAAACTTTTCAAAAGTTTGTTTATTTTTTTCAAATTTCACGCATAGCTACTCAAGGGCTATCTGCGCCAGCTGTCCCTAATTTAGCATTGTAAGACTAGAGGGAAGGCAGCTACTCATCACCATCCATTGCCAATTCTTGGGCTACTCTTTTACCAACGAATAATGGGATTGACTGTCACTTTATAACGACCCCACGGCTGAAAGGGCCAGCATGTTTAGTGATACGGGGATTCAAACCCACGACCCTCAGATTACAAGTCGAACGCCTAACCCACCTAGCCATACCGGGCCTGTTCCGTTTGTGCGTGATGAGAATCCCAGGTCTGCCCATGCCGGATTTGGAAGACAATTAAGGCAATATTTGTCATTTAAACACTTTTCACACTGTTATGTACTGAGTTTTATGACTACTTAATGGAAAGAAAGAAAGGCATATTTTCTACATTCTTTTCATTATCTACAAAAATATGTCTAAGAACGTTTCAAGTATTGCTAAAACCTAAAGTAGTATGTTTGAAAATCTTATAGATTCTTAAATAAATTCAGGTATGAAATAGCCAATTTTAAGATGAACTGGATAAAGTGAACAATCAAATATTTCTTGGTTCTGTTAATTGACTGTTGTTGTTCATTTGATTTGTGTTCATCACCACCAAAAGTGTTTGAAATTATTTCAAAAACAATTCCAATGTTAATATATTTTGAAATATTGTGGGACAATTCAATATATTTAAAATAAATTAAATAATATTTAATTTGTTTCAAAAATGTAATAACCATTTTGAAATTCGAGGCTGCACTGTCCCAGGTTTTGGCTTAGAAATTTGGTCACACCATCAGTTGGGAAAAAATACCTAAAAATATCTTTATTTATTTATCAAAATAAAACTTAACTCGAAGGATAGTTCAAAACAAATTAAATGCTGTTTTCCGGTTTAGTTAGTTATGTAACTAACAACAGGAAATCTCTAAAAGTATCTTTATTGAATACGCCCTCTTGTGGTTTTATAAAAATAAGAAAAAAATTTGTATTTCGTGAAAAAGATTATAAGTATTTGAAATATATAGGTTTCAATGTGTCAGTTTTTAATATTCTGACAGGAAAATTTTTAATACCTACTCTTTCAACAACTATTAAATTTATAGTATAGTTGTATATGCTTATTTATTTGTAAACATGAAGATATTACAACATTTTATATGCAAATACTTTTTAGCATTACATATTTCCGTATCATTACTAGGCATCAATGTTTTGTTGAGTCTTGATTGTTTGCTTGCTTGCTACACAATGGTTCATATCTGCTGTGCTCACAACGGATATCAAAACCTCAATTTTTTTTACCCAGTCTTTGGATGTGCCGCTGAGAAACTGGGCCCAAAACTATAAGATAGGATGACTGTATTCAATGAGCTACGGGGAATAGAGCCCCGAAAGTCAGTGTTGTAAGCTTATATTGTTTACTCCTGAGTCACAGGGGTCCTTCTTGATAGAATAATTTGTAATGAATATTTTATAGTTTTCAGCTTATAATTGTTTCTAATTTTATCTAATTTTCTTGTAACTTCTTGACGAGAATTAAAAAAAATTATAATAACAAATACACGCACCTCATCAGTGATGAAATTCATAATCTATTAGTTTTAAGTTAAGAACAGTTAGCGCAGATACACTTGAGTAGTTTCGTACGAATATTCGAAAATAAAGAAACTCGATACCAATGTTATAAAAAGTTAATTTCGGTTGATAAAATCTAATCTCCGTTGTATATGTAGAAAACCAGGACAGTGTTACAATTTGGCCAGTATTAAAATCAGAAGCCTCAAGGAACTTCACATTCAATTCTTTATGAATTAAGAAGGATATTGCCAGTCCATTCCTCTTCATGTTAATACCCCTCCGGATGTGACGGTAAACTTGGATACTGAAAACCTGAAACAAACGTTATATATATATATATATATATATCAATAAAACAAAACCTAAAAGTATGCATACAGTCCTCTAAAACAAAAGGATGGAAAAATTTAAGTAAAAAAATTAAATTTTGCTTGTTTTCTATTTTGCGCTGAGCACCTTGAGAGCTATCTGTGCTAATATTTACCTTATTAGCTGCATGTCTAGGGGAAGGGCTGGTCTGTGTGATTGTTCTTAATGTGAGAGACATGTTTATTTGGCGAGTGATTGGCTTTAAAATGTGGGACATGTGTGGTTGTTCTTAATGTAAGCGACGTGCATGTAATCTCTAAAACATGGAAGTGTTAATGGAAATGAAATTTACATGTTAAAACATCACTTATAATGCAAAGTTTTATTAATCTACAAGATTTCTAGAGTTCTTAAAAGAGCTGAAAAATTTAGTGAATAAAACCTTGTATTTTAAGTAGTGCTTCAGCCTGTACGTTTCTTTTTGTAACTCTTAATGAATGTGATTCATGTATAGGCTGAATAATTAAGCTCGATTGTCTAATAGTATCTGATTTAATATTCTGTTAAGTTTCAGCGTCATAAACTTAGTCTGTTTTATTTACATTACAGAAATAAGTATCTCAGTTGCTATGAAGAAAACAAATTTGCAAATGTTTCCAAATATGTAATCACGAATATTTAATTTTTTAACTAATTTTGGGATTAAGTGCGCCACTACATTTAATAAAATTAAAACCTTTTAGTGTGTCAGGATTTATATTAATCAACTGTCGTTTGAGTATGATTCAATTAATACGAACAAGCACGTGAATAACCTTGATTTAACCATAATGACATAGCCACACATACACAGCTGTTTTTTGGTTTTTTTACAACTGTAAAGGGCTTTTGATATAACAATGACTTCACTAATTCGAAGGATCTGATGGTGCATGGTTAGCATGCCGTCAAAGCCAGCTCGTTCTTCTGACTTTAAAGGCACTGTGTTATAAAAGTGATAGTCCAACTTAGGGACGGCTAGCACAAATAACCCTTGTCTCGCTTTTTGCAAAAATCGAAAAAAAATCTTTAGGTAAGGAAGGGTGATCTAATGTAATCAGATATTTTGGTTAAATGGCCAAGAATATCTTAGTTAAGTTTACTTTCCGATTGAGGTCCGGCATGGCTAAGTGGGTTAAAGCGTTCGACTCGTACTCTAAGGGTCGCGGGTTCGAATCTCCGTCACACCAAACATCCTCGCCCTTTCAAGGGTGGGAAGTTATAACGTTACGGTCAATCCCACTATTCGTTGTTAAAAGAGTAGCTCAAGAGTTTGCAGGGGGCGGTGAAGACTAACTGTCTTTTCTCTCGTCTTACACTGCCAAATTAGTGACGGCTAGATAACCTTCGTGTAAATTTGTAACAGCTTGAAGTGAGTGAGATCTATAATAAATAATCGTATTGGTCAGGAATGTTAGAGCACATTCTGCATCTTTAGATTGTCGTTTTTGTTAATTGCAGTACTATGTTTAATGATGGGTATCAATGAAGGCTTAAAATCGCCAATATCAGATTTTTGATGAAAATTTACATACATATAGTGGCTGATGTGTTAAATAATTTAGTCATTAACCAGGCTTAACATGATTACAATGTCACACTATCATTGCCCTTGAGAAACATTGGTAATATTAGCTACATACTGCATACATATTGAAGGAGTAATAGTAATCCATGCCTACGCGAAAGTTTTGAAACAAACTTGTTTGTTTTTGCGTATCATATTAATACCAATACTTTATTTGTTTCAAGCCTAAATTTATTGAAAAATTGTTTATTGTTTGTAGCTTAAAAATCTTCTTTTACTGAGTTCTGCCAATTGTCAAGGTGGTATTTCTCGGTTTTCTTGTTAATCTGTACATTCGAGCAATAATTAGGCCTTGTCTTTGATGACTGCGGTGGGTGGTTACCTGTATGTTTAAATCTATGAAAGACCGAGGATTAAAGCTCATGTATAAGTAATTCTAAAAGCCTTAAGTAAGTTTTGTTACCAGCTCTATATTTTTACGGCTTGAGACTAAACTATCACCGGAATCCTCCTCACTATTAACCGAGAGCCTCCAGTGATGCAGGATGACTAAACCAACCGATGCTGTGTTCTAGAAAATTTCTAAGAAGTGGATTTTCGATACCATACTAGATAGAAGGTCATTTCATAACAGATTATAACGCTAGTGATGGAACTTTGCGGAACTACCAGAGTCTGAGAGGCGTACTTGAGTATACATTCTCTCGTTTGAACTGATAAATGCCGAAAGTAGTCCTAGGGAATTACAGGGAATTCGCAAAACGCAGCCGAAATTGTATGTTGTAATACATAACGCTATTAGGCCGGTTTATCTTGTTCAACTCTATCCTGCAGCTTATTTGATTAGGAAGAAACTGGCAGCATTTTCTGTGCAGTTTATTCTCACCTTCTGAGTGTAGTTCTGTTTTGATGGAAATGTATTGCAAAAATTACATGTTAGCACGAAAATCTAATCAAGTACAAATAAAACTCCATTTTAAAGTCCTTCTTTAACATCTTCTATGTTTAGTCATAGCATTTCCCAGATCACTTTATATTCAAATCCTTATCCAGGTTAACAAAAGCCCTGTGTTTGTGACTAGTAAATTTTCTTTGATGAAACTGTAATCACCATTTTTCTAGATGTAGATTACCATATAACATTTAGTGACGTCAACATACACAAGTATAGCTTTTGCGGCTAGGTAACGACTACTCATGAGAAAATATTTTCTCCTGGCATCACAGATGCTATTGTAAGGCCGCTATTCATGTGTAGTTTTGTTACCAAAGATGTGTGTTGGCTGTAACAATTCATAGCACATGCTTATGTTTCAACTTATTAAAAAATTATGTGAAGATCTTGTGAGACACATAAATTAAAGAAGTCCTTTCTGATAAAAACAGTAAAAAAATCCAAGCAATTAATGTTAAGTATTTATATAGTTTAAGAAGTAAACTTCCTACAACTTCACTCAGTGCTACGCATTTTCAACCATGTTTAACCATGTCCACACATGCTTTTCCCTTTTAAACAAAGAGAACCCAAGTTATCATAAATTAAAAGTTGCCGCAAACTAATATTTCTATATTTTCATTGTTTATTTCATGTGTTATATGGGACCAAATAGGGGTCAAGTTGATATTAAATCATGTTCTTGTCTCAGCTTTAGTTGTGATAAAGTACATCTTTACAGTATATTGCTACCAAAGTGATAAAAATCTAACTTGACATTTTGGTTTTGTGTTCATGATTAGTTACACTAGTTAAATTTATGTGGCCGATTTTGAAGATTCTTAAGTAGCAAAAAGTTATTTATAAATGTATCATTATGATGCTTAAAAAGTTTACTTTGATTAACAACGAAATATGTTATATCATATACGACTTATGTCACAAGAAGTTTGCATTTCGATGAAATGTAGACGATATGTTATTGGCTATTACGATCGATACGATATATTACTTTACCATTGAAATTACATATCACTTGACTTTTAACGCCTGAAATTTGAGGGAAACTTGATTTAGTTCTATTCTGTGTAAACTAGTTCTGTTTGTTTATTCTTTGAATTCCAACTTTGATTATTCGCTTAGATTAACCTTTAGATGTATATATTTTTTTTTCTGCAAGAAAAACCGGCATTAAACCTATAATACAATACACGTTTTAACTAAATCCTTTGGGCTTGAAAGAGCTCTTTCGAAGTCCTGAAGGTGAAATGAAGTGAAAGACGTTACATATTTCATTGTTTGAGTTTCGAAAGTTTTGACTATTATGGATTACTTAACTTTTAGGGATTGAAATTTGCCTCAAACTGAAAGTTTGAATTAAACACTTTGAAAGGATCTCTTTATTCTTACCAGAGGGTAACGAGTCTATCATATCGCATAAGCATATTCAATTTGGAGGAACCTTCGACGTAATTAACAGAACAACACTTCAGGGTGTTTTAATTACAATACGAGTTACCTGCAACGGTTAGTCGTCTTATTAGCATAACTTTGTAAAATATTGCTTATTTGAGCTGTCACCCCTTATTTTTTGTTACATTATTCGTCAATATAATGATTAAACTCGAAACCTTCATAACATTTTCGGAGAAACAGAATGTAAATTTTAGCTTTTTACCGTCTGCTAAGTATTGAATTATCGTAACGTTATATAAAAATATTCCAAGTAATTTTCTCAGCTTCAGACACATCAAGTTTCACCGACTAACATTTGTTAATATAATTATTCTAGCTAACCTGATGGGAACTAATATTCATGGTATGATTATTGTAATTTTTTTTTTAAATAAAATAAGAGCTTATGGGTTACATACCTAAGATACGAGTTTTGTGTGATGATGTGATGTACATTATGTGTGTATAATATAAATAAATAGCCGTGTATATGAATGTAGATGTCATGTTGCGTAGTAACTGTGTTACACAAAGGGCTAACTGTGATGTATTCACCATGGTTATAAAAACTTAGATTTTAGTGTTAAAAGACTGCAAACTTGCTGCTTAGCCACAGGGAGTGGAGCTTATATTGATTCAGCTTGAAGATATGTTGTATATTCGGTTATATTTTCTTACAGTTGTGGACAAAGTAAAATAAAACTTGGCAAGTGAAACTATCTTAATACCCCACTCACAAACTAGCGGGTTCGCTATGGCCAAGCGTGTTAAGGCGTTCGGCTCGTATTCCGAGAGTTGCACCAAACATGATCGCCCTCCTAATCGTGAGGGCGTTATAATGTGACGGTCAGTCCCACTATTCGTTGATAAAAGAGTAATCAAAGAGTTGGCGGTGGGTGGTGATGACTAACTGCCTTCTCTCTAGTCTTACATTGCTAAATTAGGGACGGCTAGCACAGATAGCCCTCGAGTAGTTTTGCGCGAAATTCAAAAACAAACGAACACAGACTAGCGAGAACAAACTTATCACACACGCTTGTGAATCACTAACACGTATCTTAATAAGTATGATTCCGGTACAGACTTCTCTTCGGGTAGCTATAGACTTAATTGGGGGATAATAAAGGATCTGATCGATATAATGGCCTCTTTTGATCACAAAAGGCCCTTTAACTCCGCAGCTTAACACAAGTATTTTTTGCTAGTTTAAACTATTCAGTGTTCACATATATCTCTGCAAAAGAAATATGGAACATATGGTTCGTGCTATGCATGTACATAAGAATGCATTACAAGTCAAATACGAAAAAAGAAAGGGAAACAAATATACATAAAGAAATAAAGAGTGTGAAATAAACATGTAAAAAATAGATGGAAATGGAAACAAAAACAGACTTTAAAACATGTATATATATGTGTGTGTGTGTGTACGTATATATTGATATATACATACAGAAATAAAGATAACCCAATAGTAACGTTATTATGAACGAAATCTAAATGAAAATAAATGTAATTTAATATCATCTTTTAGTGATTCATTAAAACATTAGACAAGCGTCACAAGTCAGTAAGTTAAAACTGCTGTAAGAACCACGTTGTGGAAATTGTTCAATGTATCCCAGTAAGAACGATGTTTTGAGAAGTAGGACCCGTATGGATACGCCTTATGTAATTAAGTATGACACCTATGTATAAAAAGTCTCTGAAATGATATTAGTATTCTAAATTACTATTTAAAAACTAAAAGGAAATATGGGTGTTTTATCCTACAACGGTTCACATGTAAACTACTGTTTACTGTGTTCAGCAAGTTATGGGCAGGTATATAATCCTAATTAAATTTTTTCTCTGAAAGTTAACACTCCAGTCTTTATAAATGTGACAATAATAATTCGGAAACAACAATCAGTATTGCAGACCTGTAAAAGTTGTTTGAGTAAAAAGTATAAATCGAATTTTGTTCGCCATGTCTGTTTTGACTTTTAACATCTATTGTGGTAACTTCGGGTGGCTATTGTATGCTAATTTTACGATACGTACGATTAGTGTAAGAGCATTGGTACAAATAATGTTCCAGGAAAAGGAAGAATATCTAAGCAAAACATATTTTAAGGCATATATATATATAATAACAATAATCAAAGTCACAAAACAAACAAAAACAGAAGGTAAGGTATGTGCATTCCCATTGGAATCAAACACAAAATACAAACAAAAAGCATAAAAAGTAGAAGAAAAGTTATGTACAGACAGAGGGCACACGTACATAGAAAAGTATACATAAATAAAGATATAAACACATAACAAAACATAACTAGGTCTCTAACTTTTTCTTTACTTACCAACCATAAAACTATCATAGTTTCATCACCTTTCTCCATATTATGTGAACACTTTTGAATTTTCTTCCTTTACAGTAATTTTCAACGGTATATACTATTTAGAGGCTAAATAATGTCTGAAATTCAAAATAATGATTTAAACTGAAGATCCACGATGTAGTCGTTTTAAACTGAGTAGGAACGTATTAAAGTGAACAAAGATCGACTGTGTCGCTTCTTTATGATGTAGGTGTCTCTGTACGTGGAAGATCTGTAAAATTAAAAACCAAAATTAAGTACGATAAAAGTACGATAAAAACAAGTAAAGATAGAAATACTGAAAAGAAAGAACTACTGTTATAAATAATTGTATCAATATAAAATTAAATAAAGAACCCAGCCTCACTCATGATCTTCGGCAAGTGATCATGTCTCACTGTGCCAAGGTTGGTGCTGATTGAACAAGAAATATGAGAACCTATAAGGAGCAGATGCATACACATATTGGTGTTTATTTACACAGATAGCTGGAGTACACCAAAATTTGTTTGTAAAAAAGGATAGGAAATTATATTTCTATTATTGTCTTAAACACAATAAACATGAAAAGTGCAATAAGAATACATAAAGGTAGCAAAACAAAAAAGAAATATACTTTTTCAAGAACTCTATAAGTATGAAATAAGATGTGGGGATATCTTATCTCCCTAATGCCATCCTGTCTTCACTCAGTCAAGTTTGGGGCTGATTGACCAAGAAATGTAGAAACGTGTAAGAAAGAGATATGAAATAACAGAACGACCGTGTATTTTTTCGGGCATATGTTTTGTATGTACAGTATATTTCGGAAAGTTCAACACAGCTAAGAAGTGTAAAACAGTAACACAGAAGTTTCTTTTACTGTCTAATATTTTATGAACTTTTCCAACTATTATATATATATATATACTCACTGCTGGCCAAAATCGTAAGGCCAATGAACATAAAGAAAAAATATGCATTTAGCGTTGTTGCTCTCAACCACTTATTTGAGTAAAGCTTCCAAAGATGAAAATAAGAAAAGGCAAAATAAAAAAAAAAACTTTTTTTATCATTTAATAGGGAAAATGTGAACACCATAAAATTAGCCTAAATACTAGTTGGTCAATAGTTTAAAAGCGAATCCCTAGACAGGATAGGAAATGCCCAACAAGAGCAGTGAGTTGCAAGGCCATCATTACAAGTAATTGCAAATATTTGCTTTGGCATGGTCACTATTGCGATGGAACGTTGAAAGAGACTTTGCTTTTGTAGCTCGATAATTTTGCCACGTTCAAACTCTGTCAACGTTTTAGCCTTTGCCATGTTTTTACCCAATGTAACACAGGAGATGTCAGTGGGAGATGTTGACAACACTAATGCTTGAACACAAATGACTAAATTTCGTTACGTGTTTACCGATTAACGCTTCGTTTCAGTCTTAAACTAATATTCAGGTTAATTTTATACTGTTCATATTTTTCCTATCAAATGCTTTTTTAATTTTTATTTTCCCTTTTCTTATTTTCATCTTTCGAAGCTCTACTCAAATAAGTGGTTGAGTCTAACAACGCAAAATGCATATTTTTTCTTTATATTCATTGACCTTAAGATTTTGGCCAGCAGTGTACATATATTTTACAAATTAAATTAAATTAATATTAAACTAAAAACAATGAGTAGGAGATTGCGGGATCTTCTTAATAAAATGTGATTACTAAAACAGTTATGATTGAAATCTTCACCGTAATATAATCAGAACAGATATTACCACGCAAAATGTTTTGTTGTAGGTGATGAGCAATGATTTTACTTTTATTGATCTTTATCTGATAAAAACGTTGTTTTCAGGTGTTGAAAACTTCTTATTCATATTAATCTTTAACGGCCCAGTATGGCCTCGTAACCTGAGAATCGCGGGTTCGACTCCCCGTCGCACAAAACGTGCTCACTCTTTCAGCCGTGAGGGCTTTATAATGTAACAATTAATTCCACTATTCATTGGTAAAGCGGTAGCCCAAGAGTTGACAGTAGCTGGTAATGACTAGCTGCTAAATTAGGGACGGCTAGCACAGATAGCCCTCGTGTAGTTTTGCACGAAATTAAAAAAAAAATAAACGGGTTTTTTTCAGTAAATGTTTCTTCAGTTATTAATAAAGTGTGTGTGTTTTCTTACAGCAAAGCCATAGTAAACTATATCCTGTGTCCACCTAGGGAAATTTAACCCCTGATTCCAGAGTTGTAAATATGTAGACTTATCGCTGTACCAGCGGGGTACGATTATTAAAAAGAGCGCAAAATCATAAATTAAACCTATAAACTAGCGTTGTTACTAAAATTTATTCGTCAAAACAGCTTAAATATTGAAAATTAAAGCAATTATGAAATATAAACTGTTGGAAAAAGACATTGAGATTTTTTTTCCCTTTCTTTTTATATTTTCTTAGCACGTCTTTTCCAGTTTAGACATTACGGCAGGCGATAGAAAAATCTGCTTTTATTTATTGGATATTAAATTAAAAATAAATTGCAGATGTTTCAAAATACACAAACGAATCCACTTAAATCTCATCTATAATCACAAACGTTTCCAAAGATGTCCTTTTTCTTCAAACGAACTGCTCTTTTAGGCTCAATCCATCTTCCGAAAGCTTTACTACGGCTTTTTGGTTCATTACGAATTCGTTTCCCGTAATGGCTTTTTTTTTGGAATCTAGCTTTACTCTAACAGAAGAATATTTAATGCTGTACATTGGTGGCAAAATGAGTTGCTACCGAAATGGGTAGGGTTTTATCTGCTGGCTAGCATACTTTACTGGAAACACGATGGTTCCTCGTTTGCTTCCCGCTGCTGCAAAATTACGCTTCAATCTTTGGGTTTGATTTGTTTTGAATTTCGCGCAAAGCTACACGAGGGCTGTCTGTACTAGCCGTCTTTAATTTAGCAGCGCAAGACAAGAGGGAAGGCAGCTTGTCATCTCCACCTACTGCCAACTCTTGGACTACTCTTTTACCAACGAATAGTGGGATTGACCATCACATTATAACATCCCCACGGTTGATGGGGTGAGCATATTTGATGTGACGATGATTTGAACCTGCAACCCTCAGATTACGAGTCTCGATCTTAGGGACCATGGATGAGTTATACGAGTGATCACCGTAGTTGGCAGTGGGTGCATTTTCAGATTTTGATCAAAATTAGAGCTGACTGGTGTAGATACAAGGGCAGTTTAAAGGACACGTGATCTATGCAACTGTCTAAAGCTGCGTATTCCGGGAGAAGGAATATAACATATCGCGAGGGAAGCAGATGGGTAAGCTGAAAGTAGCATTGTTGAGAAGAATGACCCTTTCTTGGAGAAAGACATAAAAACGGAATAACATAAAACCGACATGTTTTCTGAAGAAAATAAATAAATAAATATATTTGTATGCATAACATAAAAACTTTAAGAGAGGTAAAAACCTTAAAACAACAACAATTTTGTCATTGGTTTAAGGTAATTTTTTTCAGAATTAAAATGACTTTTATGGGTCAATCGGCACTACAGAAACTGAATAATGCGTTAAACAAATTTGTTTAAATACTGAATACATCATTTTAAAGTGACAAATTGCAAATAATTATGACGTATAAATAAAGAAAATAAAATGTATATATATATATATATACGTAGACAGGTCTTGCATGATTACATGAAACAAAAAATAAAGTCTATAAACTCTTTTTTTGTGAACGCCTATAACTTCTTTTCTTTGCTATCAACGTTTAGAGAAACTTTGGCTTTTTCCAATTATATAAAATGAGTAGATTAAGTCTATATGGAAAATAATAATACATAATACATGTCATTCAGCAATTCAACTGGATGAATGACTTGGTCACTTTTCAGATGCTTCTTGAAGTAAACTTAAAGAGTGACTTGTTCATTTGGAAAAGTCTTAATCGTTTGTGGATTTTAACTGGTTATGATCTTTGCAGAAAAAGATTAGTTTTCTTAGATGAAACTTGTTAGTATGAAACATAATTGTTTTATAATCCACGCACGTAACTAATGTAATACGGCAACAAAAATAAAGGAAACGTGAAATATATTATAAACATTTACCAGTGTATATTGATAGCAAACGTTTTAATAATTATAAAATATATATTCTGTATTTAGTGAACATCATTAAGTTTCAAAATGCTTTCTTTATTTATGCATCATATTTTTGATGTTTAATTATTTGTTCATTGCTAAGTGCAAAGCTACACTATGGGCTATATGTGCTATTCTTACTACAAGTATCAAAACCTGTAAGTTGCATTCTAAGCTTTCAGCCATTTGAAAGGATTTTATGTAATATTATTAAATGTTGCTTGGATACTCGGATAATGGATTCGAAATTCTTTAAAGAAATTCACATCGTATAAAAAATAAATGTTTGACGCAAAGAACTTCAAACAAACTGTCGTTTTTCTTTCTTTTTAAATACACTGAAATATAAAAATAAGGCATTCAAGTGGAATTTGTAAAAAAGTTTACGTGGAAGCTTTGGTTGTTTTAAATTTCGCCTACCCTGCTTAAAAGGAATAGTTTAGTATAAAGGCAGCTAGTCGATGCCACACACTGCCAGCTCCTGGATTACTTTTTACCAAAGAATAGTGACATTGCCCGTAATATTAAAACAATCCCACAGATAAAAAAGCATGTTCAGTGACGCCGTCATTCTCAGATTGCAGATCGAACGCCTTAATTAACTAACAGGCTTATGGACTGATACATTTTTTGTTCGGTGTAATAAGTTACAAATATTAATTGCTATAGAATTATAAAATTAATCCAGTTATCTGAATATATATTATCAGTTTTTTCCAATCCAGATGGCTCAGGCGTAGGTCTAAGGGTTTATACAATTCAAATCAGGTTTCGATAACCGCGGTAGGTACATAGCACCAATACTCCATTGTGTAGTTCATGGGCTGGCAATAAAAAATCGCTTATAATTTTAGAATTGCTCAGAAAACATTATTTTAATGATAATTATTCTGTTCTAATATCATTAAAAATGTATCTAATAAACATTATACACGTGTTTAATAGTTTATGATTTAAAATAATTACAAATGCATTGAGAACTACATTTAAAAACACCGTCTTATCTGGACAAGATTTATACTTAAGATATACTTTGAAAATATAACATCATAAACTAGTTAATATATTAAATGTTGGTACTCTGTTAACAGACTATAAATAATTTTATTTTAATACATTTTAATAAACTCGTTTATTTATTTCTTTTTCACAGTTGTTAACTTCTTAATGATATTTCAAGCTTTTGTGTAATATAAGGTTCAGAAAATTAAAACAAAAACACTCTTGTTCAATGTATATATGTTTTTGTTATCAGAGTACAAAGATAGTTATTAAATACAAAAACGTTGAGTACCTAATGTTAAAACAATTCTGGATAGGAAAATTAGCAAGTCATCTGATAACCGTTGTATTTATAAAACAGGATGCATCAGAATTATTTATCAGGTCGGAGAGATACAATTTGCAAGACATACTCAATGACTTTGAAAAACAAAGGAATAACAATCAGTGTGGAATGCCAGAATAATCCAGAAAGAGATCTCATCTTCTGAACCCTCACTTTCATCGCAGTGTCAGATTCTGTAGCAGCTTTATCATACACAGGTAGTCTGCTAAGCAACGGTGCTGTAATATAGGGATTTCTTTCCCTCCTAATTTTTGTTGAATGACTGAACTTTAAAACAAGATTTTTCATGCAAAAAACCATCCCTTCTTTGATAGCAAGCTGTAGTATATGCCTCAAACATCATTTGTATATTATACCTTCAAGCTCTCGCTTGAACGTGAACATTTTAAGCAATATCATAGTAACCCTCGCTATATTTTTTATCCGTAACCCTTCTACTAGGGGTTGTATTCTGTTTGTTATGTTCTTATCTGTGTGATGTCTAGTAACCAATACTTCCCTTCTTATGTTCAATCTTTATCAATAAAACCGTAGGTAACGGTGATACACTTAACATCAGTGTAACAACAGTGTCTTTAACTATGAACTTACTTTTGTCTGTTGATACTCAAGACTTAGATATTTTCTCACTGTATTTTAGAATGGTGGGTCATGTCTTTCGCTGAAAACCTCAGTGTAGGAAATGAGTTCCTGCAGACATATGAGACATGTTTACCGCGCGTATCTGTTTCAGACTTCGTTGAAACATATGTAGCGATCTCTAAACAGCGATATTCATATTGCTACCACTTTTTTTACATGCCACAAACAAAACAAAAGTTTCATTAAGTTTACATTATCAAATAAAATATACTATAGTAACAGCAGATCTTAGACATTCTTTGTTTTTGCTTTCAATATCTTTTTGTCTACAGTTTACTTTGAGTCCACTGTTGTATATTGGGTAAACAAATCTCTTGTTAAGAATACTCATGATTATGTACAAACCTTTTCCCACCATTATAGTTCATTCAGTCAAAACACGGTTAATGTATTTGCATTACAAACCAAGCTAACCTATCTTGGACACAGTGCAGAAAGCAGTGAAGTAGATCTTCTTAAGTTCAAACTTCTTCCAGTAAGTTGAGTAACTGAAGCTAAATCTCACAACTTTTATGGAAACAGAAACTTCAGGAAAATGCCTTCTTAGAAGTACAGACAACCTTATTCTGTGCAAGTAAAACTCTAACATTTCTGTGTTTCTGTCCTTATAACTTAACACTCACGACTAGTTGGGTAGGAAGTATTAATCAGGGTTAGTCGCATACTTCAGGCAGCTTGAGAATGATACATTATTCATGTTATTCGATACGAAACCACGCTGGTCAAGTCGTGGAACGCAACGTATATGGATTTCTGTGAAATCGAACTATTGAAACGAGTGCTGGAAAGCCGCTGTACACTAGATGGATTGTGGAAAGTACGACGGACTTAGTAACAAAGACTATAACAATGTTATAGTGTTTCTAAATCGTTCTCCTCAATGCTTTAAGTATTGCTAAACCCCCTACCGTGTAAAAAATACAAACAATCACCACCTTAAATTAGGAACTATTTATCTAGTTTATTATATAAGGGATATTGATGTTGCAAATATTAAACATTATTCCAAACAATTTATCCACAATTACACTCAATTAAGTTATAAAACCTTACACACTAAATATGGATATTGCTAGCAGCACATTTAATTAAATAATAGGAATTTTACCGTTACATTAGCAATAGTATAAATAATCAAACAATTCCTAGCCTTCAGGACCTTCAGAGAATGTACCTGTTTCTCCTGATATCTGGTAAAAAATCCTATTACTGGACGAAAATATTGCTCATAAGTCTCATATCTATATTCATAAGTAAGGGGTAATAAACATTTCATATAAATGTATACAATGAATCAGAGCGAAAAAATAGGTTTAGCAGTTAACTAATATCATGGGTCGTTCTATAAAGTTGTTCAGGCAAGTCCAGTGTAATAGCGTAAATGAAAATTCCTTTATCTTGTTTTCAGTTAAGCATGTATTGTCAACTTCAACATTTTATTTTGTTCATTTTTTACTTTAATGTGTATAACAAACACATTAGTGCCAATTTGTGTAACACATACAACAATAATGTATATAATAAACACAATAATATTAATATGTAACGAACACAGTAATTTAATGCATATAACACAGTAATATTCACACTTTCTTCAAAACGGCTGATTTAAAGAATTTTTTGTGCGCTTCTTTCTGGCTCTAATAGTATTTTGCTGACCGAAAAAACAATATAATTGTGCCTTTTACTTCATAAAATGTATTGTTAATTTTCTGGATCAAACTCAAGTTCCTGGAAAGCATTTCTCTTTTAGATTCAATTTCAGTAGCTAGTGAAAGTTATTAATAACTTCATCTGTTTCAAATATATTTTTTTCTGAAATACTAGTGTTGTATGACGAATGCTATTGAAATATCCAATAGGTTTTTTTCTGAAATACTAGTGTTGTGTGACGAGTGCTGTTGAAATACCCCAGTCAGAAATTTTATTTAGATTCAGTTTAATCTCTTCCCTACCCGTAGTCTTCCAAAGACAAGTGAAATAATTTGAAGAATAGCAGATAAAACCCTCTGAGGAATAATCATTTAGGCGATGGTGAAAACTTCAAAAGAACAGTAGATTAAGCGGAGAAACAGTGGTCACAAAATATTTTGAGTCGCTTAGCGCAACCGCGCTAATTTTGGATTGAATTTTTCTACGCCTACTAAGGAGAGTGAACAGAAGAAAAATAACGGAATATTTCTCAGGCCTTTTTCTTATACCTATTCTTAATCATTATAACATTAAAGCAGTTAACAAAGTTATTCAACAGCTTTAAGTTTCAACTGTTAACTAAAACTAAACAAACGAGAAAACGTTTCTGTGGATTCAATTTTACCTTTCTTCAATAAAAGCATAAAGTGATTAATTTCTAAAGATTTTGTTTGTTTGTTTTTTGAATTAAGCACATAGCTACACAATGGGCTATCTGTGCTCTGCCCACCACGGGTATCGAAACCCGGATTTTACGTCTAAGTCCGCAGACATACCGCTGAGCCACTGAAGGGGGGGAACTATTTCTAAAGAAGAATATATGTTGTTGTTTTTTTCAAACTAAAAACGTAATCTCCGTATCCGTATATAGTAAATAGAGAAATTATAGAAAGTATTCCGTATATAGTAAATAGAGAAATTATAGAAAGTATTCCGTATATAGTAAATAGAGAAATTATAGAAAGTATGTTAGCATCACAGATGAAGAAATGTTTCCAGTATTTGCACAATTGCACATTTGTTGTTTTTTTAGTGAAGATTGCAGATTATTTTTCATGGCTTAATAATAGTTTCTAATTAATAATGGCTATATTTTAATGAAATTATTAATAGATATTGTGGTAAATATTGATGAATAAAGTATACGTTTGACATTATCTAATAGGACTTTCGTAAGCTATTACTTTATAAGCATAATATAATGATAAATAACCAGTTATAAAATGGGTACATAAATGTAATCTTAATATATGTAAAAACGGCTTGTTTGGGTTGAGAAACGTTTTTACGTAGAGAAGCAAACAACGTTTCGACCTTCTTCAGTATTCGTCAGGTTCACAAAGAAAGAAAGAAGTAAAAGTCTTCTCAACCAAACGAGCCTTTTTCTTACATATATATTTTTCTCTACAAGTGGGTTTTCTCGACATCACTGATTAAATGTAGCCTTTGTCTGAACCATTCTAAAAGTATTGTATACGTTGAGAAAAATCAAACCAATGATTCTCATGGCTGTCAACAATCTTTGTTATAGTCCTGATTAATTCTTCACTGAATTACAATACGCAATGTAATATTTTTTTGACTTATTCCTTTTCAGAGCAGAAATCATATCCATATATTTTTACAATAATTACGCATACACATATCATTTCACTATTTCTCAAAGATATCATAACATTTGAAGACAGTACTTCCTATACTTCTGAAGGTTGTTTCTAAACTGTGAAGTTGAATTAGACGAAAGATAACACCTTACTTATTCTAGTCTAAACAGAGGAAGAAAGAAACACATAGACAAAAGGGACTAATAAAAATGCAGACGATCGTTAGAATTATATCTCAATACAACAGGAGATTTGCTTCCCTGAAGTACTGATTTTCGCCTGCGCGTTTCTTCTACCACATTATTTATAAATTCAAGACCGCAGCTGGTGGTTTGATGAATTATTCCTGCATCTGAAGTTTAACTTAAAAAAATCCGTAATAGAACACTTTGCCCTTCCCAAAGCTTTTCAAATTTCCACAGCTTAACGTTACGTTAGGTAAAAAGGGAGTTTTAAAAATTTAGTTATCATGATTAGTAAGCCTAACAATTAAGCGTCTAAAGGCTTAGATAATCTGATGGGCTTAGTAATCATAACAATAAACATATGTATTCACTGCAACCTAAATTACTTAATACACTTATCACTGTGTACAGTAATTTTGTATGAGCAAATATTAAGCTAACTAGTAGTTTATTTTCTTAAACATTTTATTCACTTGTTTTTATTCCATGCTAAAACGTTTCATTAAATCAACCCGTGAGTTTCCGCTTCTAAAAAATATAGTACAAGAGAAAAATTAAAAACAATTAGAGTATATTCTAGCTCTTTAATACTAACGCAGACATCGGTCGTTTCGAAGTAACAAAATACGATGTTATTTCCATTTTTTTTTTCATAAAAAAAATGATGCTGTTAATAATAACCAAACTACGATTGTGATTCAAGGATACGGTCGGTATCTGAAACTGGACTTTAATTGTAGATTTTATTGCCATCTAGTGTCATAAAGCTCAACTTATTTTAAGGTACAATTTGAAATGTCAGGGGTAGAAACGCGGTACGAACTTATTACTTTCATTTTAGTCACTTCGGTAATTAGATATGTATATGTGATGTAGATAATCAACTGAAAAATTAGTATATCAACTTATGTTATCTATATTTATAAATAGCGATATCTTCTGTTAAAAGAATGTAGGACTTTTGAGGTTACAGAACAAAATTGAAATTCTTACTATTTCATAAAGAGAAAATCAACTTAATTACAATATACAGGGTGGCCCATAAGTCCCTACCCATCCATGTGTTCTTATGTTATATTCAATAATGCTAATGATGAATTGAAGGAAGCTGTTATCGCGGCATTTGGAACAATAACTCCTGCTATGTTGAGGAAAACGTCTCACAGAACATGGCGTCGCACAATATTTTGCAGCGAGAATGAGGAACAGCACACAGATATACTGGATACATAAGATATATGGATGGGTAGGGACTTATGGGTCACCCTGTATATATATATATATATATATATACATAAACACTAGAATTCCTTAAGCAATAACTGCTAAGAAGACCATTATATAACTACATAGCAACAAAATATTAAGTTATTTGAACCGTTCAAATTCACATCTCACCTCAATAGCTCACTGCTAAAATAATGATAAAAATACTTGAAAATTACCTTACGTTCCTTGACACCTTATACAATCTTCAACCGTCCAAGTTCACAAATAAAAAGTTTTAACATGAAACAAAGCGCAACTTAACTATTTAGAAAACCAAAACTTAAAAAAAATGTTAATCATTTAACTTATATTCCAAAATAACAAGATAAAAAGATAAAAACACACCTGTAACAATAAAGTAATATTTAGTTTATTTGCTACTTTGTAAAAGAATGTATTGTGTTTATTCTTTAAAAACAATATGTAATTAAAGTGTGTAGTAATATTTATATATAACCATTTCAAACAGACTGCACTGACGCTCATACACGTGTTTGGAGATAGAGAAGTCATTAATGTTACGTGTATACGACAGTTTTTTTTTCTGTTTTTTAAAAGATTAACTCGCGGTTTAATGGCTTGGCTGTAATTTTCAAACTACTCAAGTATGTGAATGTTTGTGGACTTCCAGTAGCTCTTCACAGCAAAATTAAGATAAACGTGAACTTATAAAGAGCGAATATTATCTATATTAACATCTTGATGCTAACGCTGTACTCTTTTACATTACTTTGCTCACTGGCTTTGAGTTTTAATTAGAACACGTGCTTATTAAAATGCAAATCCTTATGGTGCAAAACCTTGGATTTCAAAAATATAATATCTTCACTTTTAGACTTTTTAAACATGGGACAAGATTATTTTTTATAATTTTTTAACTTCAAAACAGAGCTTGTTGACACTGTGACTCTTGACATAAATAACATAGAAATCTGTAGATTTATTTTAATTTACCATTTTTATTAATTTAAATAAAGAAATAGGGCTGAAGCTACGATATTCACGTGGTTAGAGTTTCTGTTTGTCTGAAGTTAAGTACAAACCTACACAATAGACTATCTGCACTTTGACCACCACGGGTATTAAAACCCGGTTTCTAGCGTTGTAAGTCGACAGAAATACTGTTGTGCAACTGGGGGGAAGGCGTGATTAGGGTGATCTACTCGAAATCTGGGGGTCAAAGAATAGAGGCCCTTCACCGAACATGCTCTCTCATTCAACTGTGAAAGTATTATTATGTAACAATCAATCCCAGTATTCGCTGATAAAGAGTGGCTCAATCAATAGTAGTGAAGGGTATAAATTAGCGATCTTCCTACTTATCTACCACCTTCAAATTAAGAACAGTTAGCACAAATAAAACTTACGTAGCTTTACGAGAAAACTAACAAAACAAATAATTCCAATAAGCAACAAATTATTCATTTTAAAGCCGTGAATGTTATTATATTGATTGTGGACAGTCTTAAGAAGCTGTTTATTATATTGATTGTGGACAGTCTTAAGAAGTTGTTTATTATATTGATTGTGGACAGTCTTGTTTCAAGTTAATCTGTCGTTTTTCAGGAACAACTCATTTCATCTCTGTTCAAAACAGCACCACTGGTAATAGAAGAAACACTACAACATTTCTCATCAAAAACCTTAATGAAGTTTTGTTTGAATATCAATTATCTTGTGTAGCTTGTGTCAGCACACAAATATCTGAAGCTTATAAATGAACATATACATGACGTCATGTAGAATATACTTCAATTTAAACCACACTATGCAGTTACGAATACATGTTGTTTAAATGCTTAGTAAATAAAGTTTTTGCTTTAATAATAATACAGGTAAAGGCCAGGTTTTATTAGGTAAAATGTGCGAAGACATAAGAAAAATATTCAGAACAAGTAGAAATGTTTTGCATTATATTTTTCATTTAAAACAAGTAAATGGAAAATCTCGGACTAATTCAAACGAATTCATTAGAATCGACATAATATCATTTATATAAATTTTGTTGTTATTACTTTTAAGCATTGTGGCTAATTAGAATTATGCATTGGTTTTTGTAGTTTAAGTATAAATTATACATCATTTCGATACTGCATTTCATTAATTGCATCAGATACTTTGACACAATTATGCTTATTTTAAGCAATAGATGTCGCTAAATGCCATATAAGAAACTTGTCCTTGCTTTTGTGTGTGTGTTTAAAGTTGAACGCAAAGCTACACAATGGGCAATCTGTGCACTGCCCACTATGGGTATCTAACCCGGTGTCTAGCATTGTACAAAAAACTGTCCTTGCTGAAAATAATGCAACAATTTAAACTGTCAGAACAAGCTAATTAAATATTTTCTCATAAGAAAGAACTTCAATCGATACGCCAGATAACGAGATCATAAACCTAAATAAATATTTTAATGTGGGACTGCCCCGAAACAAAAGTCTGCACACTAAAATTACAGTTCGTATTAGATTTTTATTCTTCTTATGATAAGTTTGCGCATGATTGCTTGACAATATCTTTTGTCTTTCTTTAAAATGTAAATCATGATATGTTGAAGACTTGAGTAAAAACTTTGAATTGCATATAAAAAATGGAATGAGCAATATAATGTTACGATATTCGGTTCAAAAGAGACTCTCAAAGATGTTTGAAAGCTTAATTTAATAGAGCTTCACTTAATTTAATAAGTGAAAGTGAATTGGTTGTGTCGAGTTAGTGTGGAATTCAAGATGTGATAAAATATATGAATTATTGAAAAGAAAAAGACGAGTTTCATGAATACTGGATTTTACTTAAACGACACAACTTTGTGTTTGTAAAGTTCTATATCATTAATATTATCTCAAGTTTTTAGCTTCTGGACAGCGTAAATCCTAAAACTTTAATTAAAGAAACTAAAAAATACAGTCACGTTGAGAAACGTCAATGATCTGAGGGTTATTGTTGTTTTGAATTAAGCATAAAGCTACAGAATAAGCCATCTGTGCTCTGCCAACCATAGGTATCAAAACCCGGTTTATAATAGTATAAGTCCGCAGACATACCATTGTGCGTCTGGGGATTATAGAATAAATGAAAAATGTATATCGCTGATGGAATGTATTATTGTCGACCTTTACGGTATTTCTTGGATAAGCTGTTGATAGAAACTATTGTGGTAAAACACTTAGCAATTCTCTGTTTTATCCAGCAGTCAGTTGTTACTAAAATAAATGTAAGTCCGCAGACGTACAGCTGTGCTACTGGAGGCTGGACGAAGTGGCTAGTCTTTGCTGACATGTTTAAGGGGATCGATGGACCAAGGGATTAATTAGTCTAAAACAAGATGGGATCCTTTAAAATATCAGTTTGTATGTATTAGCAGTAAGAAGACAAGCTATTAAATAATGATAAAAATAGTCCATGTGCAGCAAAACCGTACAAAGTACAGAATTGTCAGTTTCATCTTATATAATAAAACCTAAAACTAGACTGTAGACAGTCTTGTTTTGAACATGAAAACACTGAGCTAGTGTCACCAAAGATTCTAATGAATAAAGCTTAACTCATTGTATAACAAGATCAGTAAAGCCTGGTATAACATGAACGTGTCAGGGGTGATAGTTTTAAAATATTATGTAATATGTGTCACTAATAGATTTTGACAAACAAAAAAGTTTGTAAAGTTACACATTTCGAAATATTTCAATCTAAGTTATAGAAGGATAGGTCTCAACTTACAATTATAACAGTTATGTAATATTATTCTATTGAATGTATAGGTTATAATACATCTACGTTTTCAATGTCCTTTTATTGTAATATACTATTCAAAGACGCTCAACTTTTGATGTAGTTCTAGTCGTCATGTCATGTTCAACTTACTATTTTAGTCATTTCTGAAGTAAATACTTTGCTATATGAAATTTTACCAGACAAGTTAGTTTTATGAAGACAATTTAAAATACTCTACAGTACTGGAAAATTAGAAAGTTGTTTATAAAATATACAGTAAGTACCATCACAACATCTAAAAATAGGTTTTATAAAATTCCATTTTATAGTAGTCCTAGCTGTTAACCTAACTAGGGTTATTCAAACTGACATTACCTGAAACAGTGGGATTCGTATCAATCCTTAAAATGTAGTAAATAGAAGGGAAAATTTTCCTACCAGTCACCTCATATGTTTCAATAATCAAAGGTGGTTTCGTTTTGTGTAAAATTTGTAACTTTTAGCTACATAATACGACTGCTTTAAATAAAACTCTTTTTATGGCTTAGCTTAAAGTTCGTGCAAAGCTGCGAGAGGGTTACCTGCCATAACTGTTTCTAATTTACTAATAATAGGTCAGGGGGGAGTGCAGCTACGTAACACCACTCACAGCTACTCTTTCGCCAATTAATATTGACCATCACATTATAAGTCAATCCCATACACTTACAATAACGGAGATTAAAGCCCACAACCGATAAAGTACCAATAGAGCATCTTAACCACCAGGCATTGCCACGTTATTTTTTTTTAGAGAAATATAAGGCAATTTTAACACTGAGGTCACTCTCCAACGAGTTTTGACAGAACGTCGTACGTTACGCAGACATGTGAGATTTGTCCCAGCAAAATTTTGCGAAGAAAATCTTTGCTGTAAATGGAACTGTAAACTCTCATTAATCTCTACAACTGTATGATTTATTTTCAGTTTTTGATTGTTTGTTTGTTTGCGACAGTTAGAATAATAAAGCATTTTTAAACATTCGGTTGGATTTAGATTCGTATTTAACATTTTTATACCTAAAACTAATCAGAAATATGTTAGAAATCTCTTAATTTCCAAAGAGAGTTTATAGCTCTGAAAATGTGGTTGTGATACTCACGTTTAACATAACATAAATATTTCAATGTGTAGGTTTCACATGAATAAACAAATAAATACTTCATATAATTGCTGTGTGAGATTCCTTATCCACCATGAACTAATATGTTTGATATACTAGTTGCTGCTTTCTTACACTTACGTCATATGTGTTCGTCTACTGGTTCTGCATGAGAACAAACCAAAGCAATTAGGTAATCATGTTACTAATGTATACCCTCACGTCGTAGGGTTATTTATTAGTGAGTGAAGAGTACATTTTGGAAGAGGATTCTAATCATACCGCCAGAAACAGACGTTCGCTAGATGAAACCTTGTCATGCTAGATGAATATCTAGCATCCCTTCTATCAAAGGAATCATTTCATAATCTATTATGTGCGTTTGTATGAGATTAATGTAGAAATTCGATGAGTTCATGAATCATTACGTCCAACTACAGGGTGGTCGCTAGAAAAGCGGAAAATTTGAGGGTCAGATGAGATCATGAATAAAATGCGTGCTTACTCATTTCTATTTTGATTTCTTTACATCATGAATAAAATGCATGATTTTAATATCACGGACGACATTTTGAGCATCTATGAGTGTAATATAACATATGCCTTTAAAAAACTTTGTAAAAGTTATTCTTTGTAAAAATAAATAGCTGTTTGACAAATTTTCCGCTTTTCTAGCGACCACCCTGTATAATAAACGAGTTCAGAGTACAAGGAAAGAATATTGATATAATTTATATTCTCACTATTTAACTTTAGTTATGTGTAATTCTGTTTATGTTGTCTTCGGTGACTTTAGGTGACGTTCAAATTAATAGGAGAGAGAGCTTTCCAAATACTAGACATTAAACAAATACACGGTACTTTTAAGGGTATTGATGAATTAGTTGTGTCTTTCCTTCTGTTGATGAATCAGTCGATTACAGCATATCTTCCTTTCTGAATCACTAAGGTGTCTGGAGGCTAGAAAACAGAACGACAAAAAATCGTTAAAACATTTAATTTTACTTGACTATAGTTTATTTCGTGAATCACTCTGGTAAAGTAAAGCTACTCGTATTGTTGACGGTTGAAAAGTGAAGTTTTGTTTATTTATTTTTGAATTCCGCGTAAATCTACACGAGGGCTATCTGCGCTAGCCGTCCATAATTTAGGAGTGTAGGAGGACTGGAGGAAAGGCAGCTAGTCATCACCACCCACTACCAACTCTTGAGCTACTCTTTTACCAACGAATAGTGGGATTGACTGTTACATTATAAACTCCCACAACTGAAAGGGCTAGCATGTTTGATGGGACAGGGATTTGAACCCGTGACCCTCAGATTACGAGTCGAGTGCATTAACCCACCTGGTCGTGCCGGACCAAGTTTATTTTGTAGCTTTGCAGTTAAGAACACAAGCAAATCTTTTCAATTAAAAATATAAGTTGAAAACTAATTCTTCGCTTCTTTCTTGACATATTGAGAAAGTAAAAATATAAAGACATAGATAAAAGTTTAAGAAGTATATTTTGTCCATAAAGGGAGTTGTACCTTGTTTCCATCTTATTATAAAACATCATTTATTATCATGATTTTTTTAAAATTACTTTTGCTTACGGTAATTACGATAATTTGACATTGTTCAACATTTGGCTTGATTTATAGATATATTACATGTAATGGTAACTTGATTTGTGACTATATAGATGTATAAGTATATTTTTTAGTACGATAATAATAAAGAAAGTTAACACATTACCCATAAATAATGTTAACTCATCTAAGATTTTTGAAATTCAAGTCATTTAAGCAAGAATGAGTTATTAAGATAGTATCTCACGCCCATTTTCTTCATGTCCCACCCCAGTTGGTTTCACACTCACTTCAACTGCAGAAGAAGGCAGCTCCGTAGTGTGAGTGATTTCTTTTAAGTTTACCAACTGGGTTATCAATTCAGAATTAGCGACTATTTAATTCATAATTTATGGAATATATTGATTTTTTTTTCTTATTTTGAAAATAAATGGCAAATATAAATTATTTACGGGTAAGCAAAATGACAATACGCCTCCGGATTTACAACGCTGAAATCAGGGCTCGATTACTCTCAGTAGACACAGTGGATAGCCCGATATGGCTTTATTATCAAAATCACACTTGACAATTAAAAATAAGAACTTTCGATATTAACTCATTCAGGTGGCTAAAAGTCACTCTTTTGATTATAAGTATGTTCAAATATTAACAACAGATGACGCTACGTAAATATTTCGAAATGGATTGGCGGAAAGAAAGTGATTTTTTTTCTTATAATAAAGCCACATAGGACTATCTGTCGTATACACCTAGCGAAATCGAACATCTGATTTTTGAGTTTTAAATCTGTAGATTTACCGCTGTCCCAGCAGGAGAACAAGTGAAAATTGAGTGTCAGAGAACTAATTATTGATTGCACAACTATTTATAGTAGTATTTCTTCAGACTTGTGGTCTAAATTGTATTTTTATTGATATAGTTCATAAATAAAGATAAAAATGGGACATATTATTTGCATACAATATACTAATTTTTCATTAATTACATTTTACTCTTAAAAGTTAAATTATTTTTCTCTGTTTTTCGGGCATTATGAATAAAAGATTCTCAATCCTTTTGTACAATTTAAATCTCACTAATGGCAGTTGTTTGAACAGATATTAATATATTTCGTTTGAGTTTCTAGATCAAGCTTTGATAAAACAGCTTCTAAAGGCCCGGCATGGCCAAGCGTATGAAGGCGTGCGACTCGTAATCTGATGGTCGCGTGTTCGCATCCCCTTCGCGCCAAACATGCTCGCCATTTCAGTCGTGGGGACATAAACGTCTATAAGCGGAGTTGTTATGTTGTATAGGTGAATCTCGATATCATGCGATCTAGGAAGGCAGTGAAGTAAGCCGAATAGTCATGCACTTAAGTTTTGTGTGGTGTTATGTTAGATCATTAGTTATGTAATTCACACATTCATTGATATTGCATAATCCAGGCACCCCGCTAGTACAGCGGTATGTCTCCGGATTTACAACGCTAAAATCAGGGGTTCGATTCCCCTCGGTGGGCTGAGCAGATAGCCCTTTGTGGCTTTGCTATACGAAAAACACACACACACGCATAATCCAGAATATCATTCGATATTATATAAGATGTTTAGTGAGCTATTTGAACAGCCCGTGAAGTATGTAAGACGATTGTTTTTAATTTGAATATTTCATGATATGATGTTAGCTGATTGGTGTATTTAAACAGATATCTCAATATATTATTTGAAGCTGTTTATGCAATCCAAGTATCGCTTTACATAACAATTAACAAAGTGGAAGATAGACTCAACATTATTATTTGTTATCATCTTATTTTAGTTACCGTTATTTTACAGACAACGTTTTTCTTCTCTCTTTTACTCATACGACGAATCTTTAATTTAATCGCAAGCCCAATTAAGTTTCTAATTATGTTAAGCCTTGATTTCAAATATGATGTGAAAGCTAACCAAATGATTTTGGAGTTACAAAAAAATCATTATTGAGCGAATAAATTCCAAAAGTTTTCTTATTAGGCGCTAACTAATAATGGCTAGATTAAACCATCTTCCGTAACGATAGCCACTTCGTGCAAAGTTCTATAGAATTCACAAGATGCCGTAAGACTTGGCTCTCTCATTTCACAATACTTTATTATGGCAAATGTAGAGTTCTAGATCATTTCAAAGATATTCATTTGGTCTAAAATATGGTGATTATTGACTTATAAAAAAATATAAAGTAGTGTCATGCTTCTTGAAACTCTTTTGGACAATATCATCGTGGTGAAACGTTATACTATCATTGGAAAATTCTCTAGATTTTAGTTTTTGCCTTTCACTATTAATCAGATATTTTTTACTTCTGGAGCAAGAATGTTTTCCATACCATAATGCCGTCTGAAGCAGTTCACATTTTCAGAACAGCAGAAGTTGAATGAAGCACATAAACAGTCGAAACACCAAACTACACCACTAGTCATCCGTTATTTACTGGCAACAGTTTCCACTTTTAGCACCATCTAGTCTAAAACCTTGATTTCCTGTTTATATCTGAGATAAGAAATTTTGATACTGGTTGTCGGCTATTATAAGGAGGTTTTGATATATCTTTTAAATGGTATGTTGAGAAGTGATCGAATCCTAACCTAGGAGAAAAGAAATTGCCAAATGGGACACACTCAAATGTCTATTGCATCTTGGTGTATCGCTAATATTTAGAGGACACGATTATAATCAGTAGTAAATTTATTTCTCACGGTGGTTACATCATCCATACAAGATTAATGACAGCTGTCTTTGACCAGCTGGTTAGAGAAATGACCCTTTATATCGACATTTTTGTTAGCCAGGCACACATTATCATGCTTGTTACAAAGTTGTAAAGATTCTTTCTCTTACCATTATCCTGTAGAGTAACCATGATATGACTATACCTTTACCATTTAATGTATTTGAAAAATAATCGGAAATATCATATGGTTAGTTTGACATTTCTAAAGTCTAGAGACTTCAAAAGTTGCCTTTCTTTCAGATATTATTCATATCAAATAGCATAAGTTTTTAAAAATAAAAATCAGTTTAGTTACATAACTAAGTGATTCCAAAATATAATTTTGCAAGTTTGTTGTTGCGTGGTTTAGAACAAAGACACATGGTGCTATCTGCTGTGTTTGCCGTAGGGAATTCAACCTTGGATTTTAGCGTTCTAAGTCTGTAAACTTTCGGCTGATCCATCAGGAGACATTTTGTGAGGAGATGTTGAACTGAAGTAAGTGCATGATTACACAGAAACTCGTAGCTTTAGCATGACAGTGCATTGATGTTCAATTGAGATATACACGTGACACTGTTTTTGAGGCATTTCTCGAGTTATACCAGGAGCATCATAATGTTATTTAAACATTATATGTGTACAAATACATATATATATATGCCATCTCGTTACAACACCAAAGACCTGCCTAAAGAGAAATATTTAGTAATCTCGGTTAATGTAGAACTTGCATTTCACTTTTAAGCTTATACTAAATCAGATATACCTTAGTCCTGTTTGAGAAATTCCTAATTTCTATACTTCATATTTCGAAAAGTAAGCTTTTATTGACCGGCTTCATAGAATGTCTTATACTTCTAATGATCATTAAATGCGAATAGTTCTCTTGGAATGATTTGTAACTATACTAAACGTGCATCTCATAAATCGCCTTAATCTCAGGGTATTCAGGTCTACGTATTTATATAGATTCAGAGATTTATTTATTGGGAAGTCACTATTCCCTAAGGTATTTAGGCTAAATCTTTTCAACTAATACTAAGATGTGCTGCCTCTCCTTGCATAGACCTGTAAATAATAATAACAACTATTATACTCGTCCTCTAATTGCTTTTAATTCCTTCGATCAATAACTGTCAGATTCCTAACAATGTTTCCTCTGTAAACAGTTTCTGTGATACTTTAAGTCTCTTAACTCCAGAAGCTCGCTGTAGCTTACAGTAGAGCATACTTATTTGTTACCTGTTAACGAAAGACGAATACTTAGAAGCAGACCTCGAACACACCACGCTCTTTATTAAAGATGGCGATTACATCCATAATTAGTGCTATTATCAGATTTTAGAAAACAATAACTGCTCCCATAAAATTTCTGTAAGGATGTAATAGAAATAAAGTATTTGATTACAATAATTAGTATTATGTCAAATAATTGGTGGTTAAAAGTTATAATCTAGGGTTAAAATGGGCTTGTTTGTTATTTTTTTACACACAAAGTAACACAATGGGTTATTCGTGCTAGGCCCACCACGAACGTCGAAACATGGGTTTTAGGTGTGTGAGCCTTCAAAATTAACGCTGAGCAAGATACAAATTAAGACGACAGTAACTGAACTGAAATTGTTGAGTTTTATTTTCTAATATTTGATTTAAAAGTTAAATGTTTTGTTATTTTAAGTAAGGTGTCAGATGATAACACCCAGTTGAAACAAGAGAACAAAACAATTTATGGCATACAAAAAAGTATGAAAGATTAAAAATATATTTGTTATTAGCAGTAGATTGTACGATAATCTAAGACGAATTATCTATTTCCACTATTTATTTAAAACTACATACCAAGTACGAACTTCTTTCGGTCGAGTAGACACTGCACCAGGTTTTCTAACAAAAACATTCAGAATCTAATTCTGTCCACCATGTTCGCAATAACAAGTCTGAAGAGTTATAATGTTAGAAAACGTTTTTGCTTTCGAAACAGCATAGATAAATCACTATGTAGAATTGTGGTTCATGATAAAAAAAGTCATACTAATTCTATAATAAAATTTTGTAAGTACTAACTTTTATTAGAAAATCATGTTTGTGTTATAAGGCATAAAATTCTGAAGGTAAAATAAAGTTTTTTTGTACAAAAGGAGTCTACACATACTTTTCATTATTAAATTCCAAACGTTAATAAAGTCTCATGAGTTTTACTCATATTTCATACATAAATGGGTTCTTTTCTGATCATGAATATTCATTAAACTAAAGTTAACCGAATTAAATAATAAATTAGATGTAAAAAGTAACTAAAATGCGATACGTTATTATAATTTATTTCAACATAAACTTTAGTGATGTTATACTTTTTACAAAAGATTTCAAATTACAAATTATTAATTTAAAAACACATTTGTGCATTTGATCAATTACTATCAGGGTCGTTTATTTTCTGAAGTAAATTTTTAAAACTTGTTTTTAACACTGAGTGTGTGATATATTTAAGCAATCCAATACTTTATTTAAACTATTACATAGTGTCACTGCAGTAAGTTCTCTTGATATCACGAGTTTTATTTTAATTAGACTTCTACCACTTATGTAACTGTACATTAAAAAATCAAAAACACTTCTTGAATAACAACACAGTGATGAAGTTAAAGAGATTCATTAATCAAGAGTTCTACATTTTTTTCTCCTCCGATCTCCCTTTACTGAAAGGGATCAAGAAATATTACATTCTATTAAGAAACAGACCGAAATGTTAAGTTCCTTCCTCAGAAGAACATACGAATGGGTA
Organism: Carcinoscorpius rotundicauda; assembly: GCA_011833715.1. Classification (NCBI taxonomy): domain Eukaryota; kingdom Metazoa; phylum Arthropoda; class Merostomata; order Xiphosura; family Limulidae; genus Carcinoscorpius; species Carcinoscorpius rotundicauda. Next base: position 39,172,935 of record CM022399.1, read on the forward strand.
AGTGTCTTTCCCTTTCATTCTTTTGGTCGACCAATAGACACAGAATTGAGTTGTTTGTTATACATACATTTAGGAAAATATAGAAGTTTGGATTTTCTAAAAGTCAAGTTAGATTACGCATGAAATTCGTGATGAAATCTGTTATAGTGTTTATTATATTTACTTCTTTTGGGAAGCAGGTGAATATTTTAGTGGTCCATTCTACATAGGCCTAGGAAATTTAAATATGTTCATTTTAACATCAAAATGTAAGACAGTATAAAAATAGCTTATTTTTTTAAAACAACTTAATTTTTAACACAAAACCAAAACACATAAAAGCCAGAAAATTAAAACTAGCATCATATTGTACTACAGGAAAAGTGAAAGCTTTGATAATAATAAAGAAAAATATTGCTGAAATTGGATACATAAAGCGGTAATAACACATTATCTACCGTATTTAACCTTTTTTCGTAAGCTTAACATGCAGAAAAAAATAAAAAATAAATTATGAGCGGATATGAGTGATTTAGCTCACAACGTCTAGAACTTTTTTACATTATATGTAGCCATTTTTGAAAATATAATTGCTGTAGATAAAATACATTTTAGAGAAAAAATTAAAGTAAAGTAAAGCAAGTGATAAGTAAACCCTGTTACCATTTCTATACTCGTAATGAGCACATTCCAATATTAACACTATAGCTTGATGTGGCTTTGATATAAGAAAACACACACATACACACATGAACATTATAATAAAACCTAAATTGCCTTATGTTAAATCTATTACTATTAACTAAATAAAAAACTAATAAAAGTTTTCCTGTAAATTTACCTCAGAAAAGAAAAATTAAAATTGGCCAAACAAGTAACAACATTATACCGGTAATAACATTATACCGTGAAAAACACGTAAATGTTTATTGTTGTTGGTGAAATTATATTCGTGTAAACTTTTTCCTAATTCACAACGAAATTCAGAAATTTGTTTTTGTGAGTGGGCTATGAGAAAGAAGAATCAATAAAACGATTTAAACAACTTTCAATGTTATTTCACGTGGTCAGTAACAATTTAATGAGTTAGAAGATCAAGACATGAAACGAATAATGATTACTTTAATGAGTTAAAGATTTATTAGAGATGTCATTCAAAAATATGTAGTTCTATAACACTGTTTAATATTGAGTAGAAGAACTGACATTATCCATAAATTAATTTTTTCAGGTAAAATAAACTAAATTATTCTCTGAAGGCAAGAGTAGAATTTTTGGTAGTTCACAGGATAAAAATTTGAAGTTCAAACGACAACATTCCAGGCTAGAGGAAGATAACGTTATGAAGCTATTTAAGGAACATGTTGTTAACAGAAGTAAAATCGCACGCTGAAACAACGCAATGTTAGGAAAAATTATAACAAGTAACTCTATAGAAGAAATTAACATATATTTAGTTAGGTGGGAAACTTTAACTTAATGAGCAGGGAATGATAACACCGTAAAGATAGTTAGTAATGAGATGAAAACGTTCACCAGGTTAAATACATAATAAAAGCCACAACTGAAAAGTATCCAACAGAAGAAGAATAAACAGCTTGTAGCTAACTATGATGTCATCTAGCAGTCAAATAGAAAGAAATGTAGTATATAGAGGCCATGGGGTTTGACATAAGTCTTAGTGAACTAAACCTACGATCAATATATTGCCGATCTTAAGAAATACTAACGTGAAGGGATGATACCCTTTAATACCATGAGAAGGATCATTTCACATAACCATTACTACAAGTTGGCTCAATGAGAGAAATGCAAGTAAATTATTTGATGGAGAATTAGTTTAGTCGTTTTGTGACAAAATCTAGTACAACAGGCTATACTACAGTTACCACATAGAAACTATAGAAAAGTGTAATTCACACAAAAGTCAAATTCTCCATTGAGAGATCATTTTAATGTACTTCATCGATTTAGAACAACGTTCCTATTCCATTGACACTTTTAGAACAGTATAGATCTGACCAATAATATTTCAAATCTACTCTCCAAGATGAAAGAAAGTGTGATTTTATCATAATTAAGGCATACATTCCAAGTATTAACCAACACATAATTTTCCTTTGCGATAAGATATTCAACTGGAAATTTTTGCTGTCCACTCAGGTGAGGCTCCTGGTGATACGATGGTATGTCTGCGGACTTACAACGTTAGAAACCCATTGTGTAATTATGTGTTTAACTTGAAAAAAAAAAGACAATAACAACATAAAACAACAAATCATATAGGTGAGTTCCCGTTTCAAGTTTCTTGTGGTAAGTTTAGGAAAATATCCGAGGCTACATAAAATATAAAACTGAGGTTAATGTATTTAGAAATTTCTTTCTCTTGATCATATCTAATTCAGCAATTTCTAAGCCTATTCTGAATCACCAATTCTTCCAATCTCCAACTTCCTTGCTTTAACAATAACTGTAAGCTATTTAAAGTTTATTCCACTTACTAAACCATATGTAGCCTGGCATGATCAGGTAGTTTGGGCGTTCGACTCGTAATCAGAATATTGCAGGTTCGAATCCCCATAACAACACACACGCTTGTCCTTTTAGTCGCCTGGTCGTTATAATATGACGGTCAATCACACTGTCAGTTGGTAAAAAGTAGCCAAGGTGTTGGCTGTGGGTGGTGATGACTAACTTCCTTCCTTTTAGTCTTTGGGCGAAAATTCAAAAACAAAAAACAAACTAAACCAAAGGTCTTCTGATTGTTAAAAACAATTCTTGGTTAGTTAGGTGCAAAATAAACAGTTGGAAACTCCGTGTTGGGCCAATAAGAAGAGAAAAAAGTTAACTGTGTACTATTAGTACTATATGATTTGAATCACGATTTTGAATGTCGTATACTGATGTGTTTAGTTAAATATAAGTGTATCAATGAACTATAGGACTAATATCATTTACTCTAAATCATATTCCTAGAACATCTGATACGTCATTGCCAGTTTAGTCATTTGATATCCTATTTATCCCGGAAGATGTTAATCAGCTGAGTAAATTATTAGTGCATGGAATAACATTAATTGCTATGATATTTAGGGCAACTGATTCCCTAAGCGCGGCTAACAATGGTACTTTCCTCGGCCCCTTTATTGCTTAACTGACAAGACATTAAGACTCAATAAGTGCTTAAAGTGAAATAAAAGTTTGAAAAATGTATAACCTTTTCTCGGTTTTCTTACAGGTCACACCCCCACAACTATATTAAATGAAAACTTTATTTATTTAACATATTAGAGATGGATCAAAATCAAGTAATGACTGAGATTTTTTATTTAGAAATGATGAAGAAAATCACTTTTTTAATTAATGATAACCAAAAAGAATTATTTTTACTGTATATTTGTTTTCACTCTGAGTTAACAATTCTCACTTTGATGTTAACAAGAATGAAAAATTTTCTTTAAAAAATTCTCACTTTGAACTTAAAATCCTGTAAGTAAATTATTTATTTATACCTTAATATTTATTTAAATTTTAAAAAGTTTTCTTGCAGATTTTTTAATTGTAAATGCTTTGATCAAGTCCTCAAAACAATTTTGACGTAATAAATTTGCTTCTATACTGCGCCAAACATGCTCGCCCTTTCAGCTGTTGGGGCGTTATAATGTTACGATTAATCCCCCCTATTCGTTGGTAAAAGAGTAGCCCAAAAGTTGGCGGTGGGTGGTGATGACTAGCTGCCTTACCTTTCGTATTACACTGCTAAATTAGGGTCGGCTAGCTCAGATAGCCCTCGAGTAGCTTTGTGCGGAATTCAAAAACAAAATAACAAACAATCTTCTATACTTAGCAGAGACAAGGCATCTACCCTGTTTTGTCGCATAGTTGTTCTGTTAGGATTTTTTTAATATGCTTGAGTTGAGAAAATTAATGCTCAGCTGTAAAATTTGTGCAATAAATTAGTGTTGAAAATATACGCAATGCAATGTCTACGTTTGGAAACGCACACTCACTTTTGTCTTCTGAAATTATTTTATAAAGTTGAGCATGACTGAATCTTTTTTTACACTATTTGTTGCATTGAATTTATGGTGCACATATGAGTGAAACTTCTGAAGCTCTGCAGAGAGATTGGTGTCCAAGTCCTCTGGGTAAGCATTAATTAGCTTTTGACAGTACCTGTCAGTTTCAGCAGATGAAGTGACGTCATATTGGCACATCACTTAGGAAAGAAAATCTGTTTGTTATTTCTTTGTACACCTCTCCCCTTCTTCTCATCTGGGTTTCTAGTTTGTCAACAATTGTGTAGAAGGTGGTGATACGAAATTTATCTCTGGTATTCAGATCTACTTCTTGTACATCTCCGTCATTAAGTACCTTATTTTTGACATGTTTGCGAGTTTGAGCTGCATTTTAATCAAAATATGGTAGCATTTCCTTTGCAATTGCTTCATATCTTTCAAAGACATCCCTTAAAGTGCGTAGTTGGTTAGCTAATGACCCGTACAAATCTGCACTTTTTAAGTTCACATCCTTATTTTGCAAACCTCGACTTGCTTTATGAATCATTTGCAAAATCTCATTCCATATGATCAACATAAAAACAAATTCTAGCTCTTGTATCTTATTTGTAGTATTGTTTGCTTCTCTTCTAGTGTCTCCCCTTTGTGACTGGTCATGAACTAGACATTTTAAAGATTCTGAAATCTTAAAGAAAGACTTCAAAATTGCTGCTGTTACCTTAGCATATGCCTCCCATCTGGTATCAGAGAGGGATTTTAACACATTTTCATTTCCAAGACAAGCTTTAAGAATTTTACACCAACTGGTTAATACTGAAAAATATATAAATCAAATACATTGTATAGAAAAATATTAACTGCCATCTGACAGCTGTCAACAGAACTTTTATCTACCAGATTTAATGAATTGGCTGCACAGGGCACATTTCTAGCAACTTATTTTCTTCTAAAATTGTTTGCTGCATATTCTTATAATGCCCAGACATGTTAGCAGCATTGTCGTAAGACTAATCCCTACCTTTTGAAAAATCAAGTTTCCAAACATCACATAAATACTGCAACACCTGGTTTGCCATTTCCTCAATAGTGTGGTTTTTCAGTTCCGCAAAGGTTAAAAAGCGTTCAATAGGCTGCCCATCTTTTAAGTATCGAAGTTCAACACTTAACTGATCTGTATGTGATAGATTTGGCGTCGACTCACCTGACAAGCTAAAATAACCAAAATAATTTACTTCATCAACAATGAACGCGTGGACTTTCTGAGCCATTGGTTCAATGCGTTCTTAACAGATGGTTTTTGGACAAGTAAGGAGTTCCTTTCCCAGAGTTTCCATATTTCGAAAATGCGCTCTGTTAGAAATGGATCAAACTGCCTTATGAGCTTAAGTAGCCCTAAACAATTCCCATTATGCAGTGAACCAAATGTTTCATCTGTTCCTTGTAAAGCTAGGCCACGTTCAGCTAACGTGTGAATAACAACTATTACACGCTCCAAGACATGTTCCCAATAATTGCACTCTTCTTTAATTTCTTTCTCCAACTCTTGTCGCAAGCCTAAACATTGTCTGCGAGCTAAGTATGTCAGCATAGAGTCTCGGTGAGTATTGCTTCTTTCATGATGATCAATTATAAAAGTATTTCGCAAGTTACTAAACCCTTTTCTTTCAACAAAATTCGAAGAACATATAGGAGCAAAGAGTTTACAAACAAAGCAGTAAACTGACCCTGTTGATAGTGAATACAATAATTATTCTCTCTTATATTGCCCCCCCCCCAGTGGCTCAGCGGTATGTCTGCGGACTTGCACGTTAAAATCCGGGTTTCGATACCCGTGGTGGGCAGAGCACAGATAGCCCATTGTGTAGCTTTGTGCTTAATACAAAACAACAACAACAAACAACTCTTATATTGCTCACCATTGTCTTTTACTTCAAAAAAAAAATTGCGAACAGTATCTCGTTCGTTTGACACTATTGAAAGTCCGGCAAAATTTGTCAAATGGCTCATTGTGGTGTTGATAATCAGTAGGTACACAAGAAATCCAATAAGCCACATTATCAGCAGAGAAATCGAGCCACAATCCTGGATCTTTTGAGTTAGTTTTTTCATCTTTTGTATACTGAAGCATTTTACCATAGTCCAGTGGATTTTCATTTTCAGCACACATTTCAATGATCAGCTTCCATCAACATTAACACTAGAGATATCAGGAGGATTACAAGTAAAGTAAGATCAGTTGTGAAACTGGCGAGTTGAGCCAGTACAAGTGACTTCTGGTTGCAAAGATGGGTTTTGACTTGGAAGATCTTGTTGTTTAAGTTGAGTGAAAAAATTAGTCAGCTATCTAGTCTTAGCCTCCAAATGCAAAGTCTTTTGTTGGTTCTTTTTTGCTAGTTTTCTTTTTTGTGCACCACTCAATCGAACATGTTTCATCTTGCAGTCTGAAAAATACAGAAATAAAATAAAAAACACAAAAGTGCATGTGTCCTATATAATTATAATTATTAGAAAAACACTGAAATTCATAAAAAAATGTTGGTAAGACAGTGAAACATACTAAACTCTAGGTCTACACTTAGACAAAATTGTCAGAAAGTTATCCAAGGACCTAGGTCAATCAGCACATAAACACGAATTCATAAATACCTTTATTGATTTGCTGCATTATGATTGGTTGTAATCTATTCAAGACCAGTCTCATATCGATTCGAGACTGGCTTCAATCCATTTTAGAAGAATTAGTTTTCAGTCATTGCAAATGTTTCATTAGGGTTGTTGCAATGGTAACTGCATGCAAGAAGCAATGTCAATGGTGATATGCAAATCCATTATAAACCGGAAAGTATTCCAAAACAATTTGTGATCAACAACACATACTGTAGTAGCCTATATACACAGTGATCATTCTGTACTGGTACGCATTCATAACATATAATCAATTGTAAACTGTACTGCACATTGAAGTACTAAATACAAGGTTAGGCCTGGGCTTGAATACCTTAATCCTAATCAAATATTTGAAGAATGAGTTGCAACCTCAACTTTGAGCTCAGTTTTGTTTTAAGGTCTTTATATGAGCGAACAAACCATACGTCAACAAAATCGGCATATGTTTGAAACTTTATTCACATGCCTGGATGCGAAGGCAAATTCAAAACAATGGCTCTAAATTGAAAATAGTCCACTTCATTATTCTTGGCTACAGTAGCGTTTTAAGAGTACTTACACTAAACTATTTACAGTATTTAGGCCTAACCTTATTGTCAATCACTTCTCAGATAACAACACTAACGTTAAGCCTAATGTTAATACATTTCAACTGAGGGCATTCAATACTAACCTTGCTTACACGAACTTGTTCAATTCATTCACAATTTCAGACAATCCTAAATTGATTTTGTTGATCTGTCGGTTCTTTACAACATATTTGTATGGCCACAGTGCCATAGTACTGTACTACTTTTGGTAGTATACTGTATCCATAACAACGTTAAGAATCTTGTCATACATGTAGAAGTATTACACAATTTGACCTAAAAGGTCGAATTATCCCATTTAGACTGCTCCGATTAGTCAATTGTAAAAGAACACAAACTAATCTAAATTTATAATCGCAATATATTTGAATTACACCGAAAAGTTTGTCATCGTTGTCTCTGTGTTTCTGTCTCGGATTGTTCGTTCGTCTTATACAAAATATCACCATAGGGCCGGGCCGGATCAAGGCATTACAACGTCAGGATAGGATCAAGGAAGAAGTAAGAAGAATATAATTATTATCTCCATTTTTCGGTCTAAAAATGGCACATTTTACAAAAATTTGTAGGATATTTATGAATGGGGATAAAAACAAGGGTGCCAGGTCTTAAATCACATTTAAGTAAATTTCAGCTTCAGATCTGTTTATATTATTACTTTCACATAAGAATACATACATTTCTCAAATACTCTTATAGGTTGCATGTAATCTATGAAATTTCAAAACATGTAGTCACACACAAAGAAATTGTTTTTTTTTCCAGCAAGTTATTTGAAGCCAAAAATATTACGGCTCAGAAAAGCTCGGTTAAAATTTGCTGAGAAGCACCAAACATGGTACGTAGAAAAGTGAAAGAAGGTTTTGTTCGTTGATGAGAAACAAATTAACCTGAATGGTCCAGATGGTTTCCAACGTTACTGCTACGATAAGAACATCCTATCGGAGACATTTTCTATACGACACAGTGGAGGAGGTCCCATCATGATCTAGGGTCACACCAAACATGCTCGCCCTTTCATCGGTGGGGGTGTTATAATATTGGTCAATCCCTTTACTTGTTGGTAAAAATGTAGCCCAATTGTTGGCAGTGGGTAATGATCACTAGCTGTCTTCCCTCTAGTCTTTCAAAGTTAAATTAGGGACGGTTAGCGCAGATAGCCCACGTATAACTTTGCGCGAAATTAACTTCAAACAAACACACAATTGACGGTTCTGTTAGCTGTATTCTTATATGGTAAACAAAATAATACTTTTATTTGTTTTCTGTTTTATAACTTTTAAAGCGTGACAATATATGTGCATCTCTCTCTCTGTAACGATTTAAATAAAAAACTAACTTTTTGGGGCAACCTAAAGATCAAAGGCAGCTTTTCCTAACGAGGAAACAATCTTAACAAAAACGTGAAATACTTTTCATCAAGCATATGTTAAATTGTAATTTATTCCAGAAATTTATTTGAAACGTTACGGAGGCATTACTGAAGTCTTTTAAATTACTGATTTACATTTTATTAAACGTGGTTGTCATCGACGTTTTATAAGATAGTTTTAATGAATATTTTTGTTTTCTGTGAGAAAAGAAATTGATATTCACAAAAAGGAACGGGTACCTGAAAATTTCTAAATATATTCTACATAAGATCAAATTTTAGTAAAGGTTTTTGATGCTTAATTTATAAAACTTATTACTTGCCTAATATTTATTTAACTTATTCGAGAAAAGTATCTGAAATTGCCAATTAGATAATTGACAGAAAATCAAAATGTTTTAATACATTTAGGAAATATTTCAATGTATACATAACTTAACATCATTACATTGTTACTATTTTATCTTCGGTTTACTGTGAATCACAATTAATGAGTAAGTTTCATGCTGTTGTAACTCTGGGATACTTAAGTGTTCACAAGTAAAGCGTACTTTTGTTCTGTAACTTATTCTTCCTTGTAATAAATATATATGGAAAAACGGCTGGTATGAATAGAGAAACCAATATGTACAGGAGCGAACAATGTTTCAACCATCCTCGGTCATCATCAGGTTCACAAAGAAAGAAAGTATTACTGACCAATAGCTGACCATATGTTTGAAAGCGGTTGTGTAATTGAGTACAGGAATGTAGAGAGCGTGCTTAAATGTTAGATTATATTTATTAATATAGGTAATGTTCCTTTGTATTATTTATTTTGGGCATGAGTTGTTTTATAAGCCAGGCTATTTTAATTTTGCGTTTGTTCATGTTTGTTTTTTTTATTTAGTATTTTGGTGTTCTCTATGGTTATGTTGTGTTTATTTGATTTGCAGTGTTCGAAAACATGTGAAGGTGACTTTTTGTGTTATTTGAATCTGGTTTCCATTTTTCTACTTGTTTCTCCAATATATAACGTGACAGTTATCACATTATATTTTATAAATAATGTTGGTGTTGTGTGTGTAATTTTTACATAGTAAAGATCTTAGTTTTATGCTTGGTTTTTGAATAAATTTGGTATTAACTGGAATGTCATATTTTGTAACTAGTTTTTGATAAATGTTGGTTATTTTTCTGCTGATGTCAGAAAGATATGGTATGCAGCAGTATATGGTTTTGTGATGTTTGGTTTATACGTTTTTTATTAATACTGGATGTTCCGAAAATTATAACACACAAAGATTTATGTTAGTCACTTATTTTCTTATACAGTTTAGTTTTAGGACCATTATCAACTACTTACTTCTGGAGACAAATCGTAGCACATTTCTGTAAGCCTGTAGATACTTTTATTGTATAGTGCAACTGTATATCTTTCCCTGAGCAATGATAAAAATGAATCTTAGAGAAAATCTCTTAAACATCTGAGTATCTGACCAAGACGGTAATAAATTGGTTTACAAAGCATGAAAGAGTAATTAGAGAGATGAAAATCTTTCTGCTTTAAAACATTTTTAATCCTGCAATTATAAAGGACTTGGTTTGATGATTAAGAACCATTAAGATCTACAATCATAGAGAGATAGTAGCGCTAACGTTATTATTGGTTCATTTCCCATACAAAATTTCAGCGTAGTGTTATTTTTCTTTCTTGTTTTTATTTTTTTACTGTGTATTCAAAAGTTATAGGTTATAAGCACCCTTGTAGCTTAGCTGTTTATAAACCGTTTATATATGTGTTGCTCTACATCTCTTCCGGACTTTTTTTTTTTTTTGGTTGTTTTTGAATTTCGCACAAAGCTACTCGAGGGCTATCTGTGCTAGCCGTCCCTAATTTAGCAGTGTAAGACTAGAGGGAAGGCAGGTAGTCATCACCACCCACCGCCAACTCTTGGGCTACTTTTTACCAACGAAAAGTGGGATTACCCGTCACATTATAACGCCCCCACGGCTGAAAGGGCGAGCATGTTTGACGCGACCCTCAGATTACGAGACGCATGTCTTAATGCATTTGGCCATGCCGGGCCCGACTTTTGTATTACTAATTAGTTTTCTTTTTACAGTGGCACATCAACTTAATGTGCTCATTATCTCGAAATATTTTTGTTTTCCGTTAGAGTTGAGAGTTAAAAAGTTTGAACTAAAAGATAAAATCATAGGTTATAGCAAACTTTCCATATTATTTTTCATGGAACAAATCGTTTCTCGAACGGTATTCCTTTGTTAGAGGTTTAGTTTAGCTAAACCTCTTCAAACTAACTTGAAGCTAAACTTGGCTTCAGTTTAGCTTGCCAGTTTGCTGATCAAAACGTATAAGACTCGAGCTTTTAAAGACGGTCTCGACTTTTAGATATGTTAACATTGAAATTGAGATAAGAAATCTTGTTATTCAGTTAAGAGTAGCTGTGTTATAGGCGGCGCGTAATGCTAAGCGATTGTCCTCGCACTGATAATAATTTTTTTATTGAGGCCGATTACGGCTAAGTCTTAGGATTCTCTAATTTGGCCGTTTACCACATGTCATAAAGTGCTGATCTAACTGAAATACGAAATAACACTAGCTCTGGAAGACACGTTATTAGGATACTCAGACAGAATAAAAACATTACAAATATTCACTTTTAAAGTTAAACTTTCTCTTTAGCTTAGCAGGTTCAACTTTTAAAAATTAATTTCAATTATTCAAAAGTAACAAGTTATGCAGAAAATAACACACTTTGTAATTAAATCTTTTATTGCAACTGTTATGTAAATATCATGTAAATGTTGTCGAGAGTGTTATGTAAATGTCATGTAAATATCATGCATATGTTATGTAAATGTTATGTAAACGACAACCATGTCGAGTGTTATGTAAATGTCATGTAAATATCATGTAATGTCGTGTTTGAATTCCCAGATTTATCATTTATAATTCTATATTTATATTATTGTTTCGAGGTTTAAATCGGTGAAATTTAAAATAACATTTTAGAATTAATTAAAATTCATTTAGAAATTTTTAAAACTAAATAGATTGATCACTTGTATTGGCCTGGTGTTTGTACTGTGGAATTCTGGGAAGTTACGCGATATAGTATATAAACAGAAGGCAATGCGAGGGAAGGGAATCATCCACTTTTACTCGGGTCAAGAAGTAAGTCATCCATTTTATTCGGATCAAGAACTTTGTCTTGTTTGAGAAAGTTTAAACTGAATTTGTGAATAGAGCTAGATCGACTAAAGCGGTGAAAAATTTTATTCCGTCAACCTTTACAATTCAGTCGGATTACGGATTATATCGAAAGTCAATAGGAATTGGACTGTGAACTTTTGTTTGAAATTACCCATTCAAACTTCGAAAATTTCTCCGTGGGACTGAATTCAACGCCTAGATTGGAATTTTGGATTTCGGATTTGGACACTTATCCTGGATCATATTATTAAGCACAGGCCAGTACTTTTTTTGTATTGTAAGTTGTTTTGATGGTTGAAACTGGATATCTGTTATTGCCATTAGATAATATATTTTGTGTCTATCATATAGGTAGATCATTATAATAAATTATACAAGCTGCTATCTGTGTCTTTCTGTTGCGTTCAGTCCAAAAAAAAAACGTAACAGCAACATACTTCCTGCTGTTGATATGTGCTTGTTATTTTCAAATTAACGATGGTTTTTTTCCATACCCTAGTTTATACAAGTAACACAGAAGGGAAAACACCGATGCTCTTTTACTTTTTTCTTTTTTCCACAATCGAAATATTTAACGAAAGTGCAAGAAATGTGGAAAAAACTTACTAAATAGTGCCGAAATTCGGCATATAAAATCTTATAATATTATATGCTTCTTTAAACGACTGTTTTACATTGTTAAGTTTTCATAGTTGTATTTTGAAACACTGTTCTGAACAGATAATTAAAATACTTACACTCACTTTTTAATTTAATTTGTTCGATGTTAATCAGAGAGTTTCATTTCATGTATCTGACCATTTTAACTTGATTGATTTTCAGAAACATATTTATTTTCATATGTTATTTTGCCGATTGAATCACTCACCACTTTAAACAACAAATCGTAAACGAACACTAATAACTGGCAAAAGTTTATTGGTGATCTAGAGCCTGACATCTCAAAATGGCGTCAAGCCACACTAGGTTAACAATATTTTTGTGGAAATAAATTTATACCTAATCATTATACTTTTTTTTCAATAAATTACAAGTCCTTTTGTTGATGTTTATTGCTTGGATGCAATAAACGTAAAAATAATACTCGATGAATAATGCCATATGCGTCACACCAGACATGCTCGCTCTTTCAGCCGTGGAAGCATTATAATGTGATGGTGAATTTTTTTATTCGTTGGTAGAAGAGTAGCTCAAGAGTTGGCGGTGGGTGGTGATGACTAGCTGCCTTACCTCTAGTCTTACACTACTTAATTAGTAACGGCTAGCGCAGATAGCTCTCGTGTAGGTTTGCGCGAAATTCAAAGCAAACCAAACCCACATGTGTCTTTTGAGTATTTTGCGTCGCCTATCGTACTATAAATGTCAGCTAAGCTAATCTGATGTCTTTTGAAACAAGTTTGAATTAGTTTGAGACAAATGTTTTTTAGAAATGAAAAAATGTATCAAATATTTCTTAGATATGTGATTCATTCTTAATTCGTCTAAGCTTCACATTAAATTCTATTGTTCTTTATGTATAAGAACTTGCTTCTCACCACACTTCAGTCATTTTTTGCTTAAGAAAGTTATTTATAATATGTTCTATTCAGTGATGTATATATTTTTTATGTATTTATTTTAAAAGCTTAGCGTCATAGTAGCTGTTCACATTAATAATTTAAGGTCATAAAACAGGGAAAGAAGAAGTCCTCATTGAATAAGAAAACCAAAACCTTGAGATTGAAAGTCTTTAATAAATACGAACTTACGGTTTAGGATATGCAGAAAAAAACCGATGAAGGTGTTGTTTGTGGAAAGGGCTCCCGGAGCACACAGGAGGAGCTAATTGACGTATTCGTTAAAGTTTCAGCCGATGAATCTAGTGGTATATATACACAATTTAATTTTTCAGCACGTTTCAAAACTTACATTGACCATTTATATTTCTCTAGTACTGTATATTACGATAATGAAATCAGGTAGAACTGTGAAACTGAAATTTCTTGCATAGTTATAAGACCAAAGATGTTTCTTTCCTCGTAGCACACATAGCCCATTGTATAGCCTTGTGCTTAATTCAAAACTACAATAACCTTTTCTCGTACCATCTTGTTCTACATGTCAGCTTCTGGCATTATACAACCCAAACTCAGCAGAACAGTACGATACTCAGATGATATACCTGTAACCACTGGCCTATTACTAACTTGTATGTCACATCGTAATACCTTTAACAATACAGTAATTGACAGTAATGACACTTCTGCTAACAGACAAAGTGAGAATACGTTATGTGAAATGTCACATAAAACATTGAGGAATAACTCCGATCACTAAAAAATCGTTTCTTGTTTTTTAAATACTCTACTAGAATAATATTCGTATGTTTATGTCTATTTTAGTTGATTGCAAACGTAGTAATGCATAACCGGCTATCTGTACTGTGTCACATACAAACTCTGAACCCAAATTTTCGAATTGTAAGTATTCAAGCTTACTGAAAAAGGAGTTTATACTTCCATATAACCATTACATGTTAGGTCGTATTTTCTATAGATTATCATGTGAAGTGATCATGACATTTGGTTTAAGCCTTATTAAATAATTTTGAGGCAAAACGAAATCTTAACCACATACACCCAATAAATGAAAGTGTTTTTTTTAATATACAATTTGTTTAAAATCACAGATAATCAGTAAATAAAGTAAAATAATGTCATATAATGGTAGTATATAAGTTTTTTTTATCTACTGATATCCTAGTTTTATTAACATTTTGCGTTTATACATGCATATAGTCACACACTTGTGCTCGGATAACTAGATAAAGTAAATTTCATAAACTAAATTGACATACAATTTAAACTGTAATATATTTTGTTTCTTTGTACTGTTATTTTACAATTTTACTTCAACCAAGGTAATTTAATAGAACTAAGTCTTTAGTGGAAAACATTTTTTTAAATACTTTCAAATTGCTATGTCTGTTCCAGCGCGTTATTATGAACTTGTAACTACACACAAGCAAATTAATCATTCGAATCTTATTAACAACATATATCAAAATCGTTCCATCAACAGACTACTGGACAGAATAATTAAAAAAATAAGTTTTGAAACCGTTTTAAAATTAGCTAGATAAGCCAATAAAAACAAAAGTTTAATAATGGTATTAGCATGCCAACAACGTATTTAACTTAAGATGATGTGAATTACATAAATTTATTTGGTTTGTAAGTATTAACATAAACAGGTGAAATAGTGGAAAGTTCGGGAACTTTAAAATATCATTCGATTTCAGTGTAATATCGGCCCTGCATGGCCAGATGGTTAAGGCATTCGACTTGTAATCTGAGAGTGTTGGGTTCGAATACCCATCACACCAAACATACTCGCCCTTTCACGCCGTGGGAGCATTACAATGTTACAGTCAATCCCACTATTCGTTGGTAAAACTGTAGCCAGATTTGGCGTGGGTGGTGATGATTAGCTGCCTTCTGTCTAGTTTTACAGTGTTAAGTTAGGCAAGGCTAATGCAGATAGCCTCCGTGTAGCTTTGCGCGAAATTCCAAAACAAACAAAAGCAGTCTAATATCCGAGTCCAAGCAAAACCAATCTTAAAGTATTTCCTTAAAATGTGATATTTTGTTCATATTCCTGTATATTTTGGTTTAGAAACAAAACTAATGAGTATTTTTGTTCTGAATATGACAAAAGTTATTGTCCTGTGATTTGTATATGTAACTGTAATTCGCGGAAAGAGATACCAGTGTGTCGTGCTTTTTCTCCTATGTTTGACAGAGTGACAATAAGTAGATACTATATGTACTTACGTACACCCACGTATATATGTGTGTGTATTTTATGCGTATATTTTATAATATGAATATTGGGGTTCTTTTATTTCATTAATTTAAGCGGTTTATTAACACTAGCTGAAATGCCAGCCTAGGGGCTACTGTTTTTGCTAGTAATTGCAAATTATCCTAACAACTTGAATACTAACACCAACTGATAACTTTTACGTAACTTCTCTAGAAGTCTCTTTATCTGAGTCTTGAAAAAAATTTACAGTTAAGCCAGAATGAGCAAACTGTGATGTCCTGAACGCAATGTTTTAAGGTTATTTACTCACTTTGACAGCTTTGTTGTGGTTTTGATATACAAGAAAGTTTGAAGACATTTCACTTTTTTTAGTAATTGTTCCTTGTACGATTTCAGCTGATTTTTCTTTTGACATTTGACATTTCTCACAAGAAACATAATTCTTTTGAGATCTGAATATGTTATGATACCCAATCAGTTTCTGTCAGCAGTTAGACCAAAAAACTGAGAATGGATACCTTTTGCGTCTTGTTCTCTCCCTTCATTCGTCAATGTTTAAATACTTCATTCCTTGTCGTCAAGTTTACGGTAAACTGGTATAGCTAATAACCTTTGATCATTCTTCAAAATCATGTTTTGTAAGTGTTTATTTACGATACTGTTTATAAGTCTTCTCTGGGGTTATCAAAATAATGTGTGACGCTGGGAAAACCAAGTCAGGATACCTTCCACTTTCTTAGCACAGGATAAAAAAGCATCATTTCTGAAACGTTCATACTCTATACATTGTTTTACTTTAGTCAGTTCACATGAGGATAACATTAATAAACGCAGCCCTATATATATATATATATATATATATACTGAATGTAAAACAAATTTAAATTCTTTATTTTTAAAATGATGTGACTAATTCAAATATCCAATACTTAGGATAAATTTCCTTTTTATGAACAAACATTCAATTACAAATGCTTTTCATAATTGGATTTAAGTAATTTTATGAGCATGAGTTCGTTCAATAAGTAACAACTTCGCTGCTTATGTTTTAAAAAACAAGTTAACTTGTTCAAAATTTTGTCAACAAAACTGATTTTTTTTCTCTGTATAGCAAGAGATTTCTGAAACAATTTGTTATTTCCTTATATGATACTCAATATTTGTCTGTAGTCACTTTACTGTTATTATCAAGCATTTTACTTGTGGTTAGTTAACTTCGTTGAATAACACCTTTTATTCTATGAAAAATAATATTCTATTAAATTTACATAGGATTTTCAAATAACATATCAGTGACTAGTCTACTTTCATACTTTCTTGTTCTTAAAGATAGTAAACTATTTTGTGACAACTATGTATTGTTTTGTTAACGGTTTTGTACTGCTCTGTTTTATCTGAAGAGAAAGCGTAAAACTGTCTTAGAGCAAAGCGTAAAAACTCAGTATCCGAACAAAAGTGCACATTTAAAAAATATATATTCTAATTGAAAGTATATTTGACATATGTATCTTTTTTTTAATAGAATTTAATATTTATTCATGGACGGAAAAGACACTAGATGAGTGAATGTGATAAATTGTTTACTTCATGAGTTAAGATGTTCATGTGGATGAGTCACTCGCTATGAGATTCTCTTGCTACAAGATTTCAGAAAGCTTTTCATCATCATTTGATGAAGATTACGTCTATGTGATTACGAGTTTGGTCACTGAGTAAAATGTGGTACTGAAACCTGGAATCTGACAATGATTTCTTTGTCTAATCCAGTTGCTGCTATCTTTACAGATCGTTATGCAAAACATTTTCCACTATACATGCTTTAAAGACACATGTGGATAATTGTTATTTGCAATGTGAACATGAAAAAAATGGACTAATTTAAGTAAAATTTTAAATTCACTAAGAAACGTCCGCAGAAAAGTCTAAAATAGCTAAGATGTGAACAATAGATCAATACATATAGGAATCGTTTTATTTAAGCCGTTTATTTTCTTGGATTCAGGCCTGACTGAGGTCATAAAGGACAAAATATGTTGTGTCTCAGAGTTAAACTGAAACTTCAGCGGACTGTGTATTAATACTCAATGTCAAGAAACATTTTTCCTACTATATACTTTTAACTTTTTTCCCAAAACTATAGCTTCTAATTTTCCTTGAACAAGCGATTTCTCAAAGGCTTATTCTATCAAATGTTTCAAAATAGTATGGAAAGTTTTTATTGTATCATGACTTTTTAATTATTATATTTTCATCGAGGATGATTAGCAAGTAAAAAATTAAATTTTTGCTTCCAATTTCCATTAAAAATGATTACGTAGACTATTTTAACTTTGTAAGTTGATTCAACATCATTATAATTGTTTGAAAACAGAGTTACAATCGATAGGATGCTATTTCTGGGGTATTAATGATCACCTGTAATCACAAAATATTACTGCCTTCATTAACTATTTGTCAGATTTTGTTATGAGCCGGATTATTTACAGTAGGTGTCTGTGACTTGTCGGCTATAAATTTCAATAATGAAAAAGAACACAACATTAAGGCCACTTGTTTAAAGAATATATTAATTAAAATAAGTCACACGTGTTAGAATCAAACTGTGATGGAGAAATATTTTGGGAAACTGTTCAAGATGGCTTTCTTTAAGAAACGTACTAGAAACAATGCTACTTTAGGTTTATTATTAACTTCAAACATAGAAATGATCGAAAGAGTAGGAACTGAGAAACATTTGGGTGCAATTGATCATTGCTCAGTTAAATGTTTTAATGCATATGGAGGTAAGGAATAATGATGTGTTGGTTACAAAATTTAAAAATAAATTTTGAAGGGACATAAAAATAATCATTTGTGAATTGGACAGATGAGTTATTTGAACACTGCAAATAAAATAAATAAAGCATAACCGTAAAAAATACCCAGATATTAAGTAGGAAACAAATATAAACAAACGCAAAGTCAAAGAAGCCCTATTTATGAAACAACTAAAATCAACATTTAACCAAAATAAAAAACACCATTTTACCTATATTAATTAATAACATGACATTCAATTGCAAAGCGTTCTCTAAAATCCTGTACCCGCTTACACTCTCGTCCCTCAGACATGCGCACAACAACAGAGGATCTAAGAGTTGTTCTGAACTTTATTGTAATTAAAGTGTTAATACCCATACCAGCCGTCTTAAGAATACAGATGTGTTATCTGTAGACACTGATCAGATGTGGACATTTTTAAAGAAACATTAGAAAGAGTAGTGTCATTCTGAACCTCAATATACCCTACAGAAAGCAAAGAGTATCTGTAAGTAAAAAACAACAACAAACAAAAACAGATTGGCTCATAAAAAAGTTTAAGAGATGAAATTAAAGAAAAACACATAAATATAATAAATTTAAACCGACTAATGTGAAGGAATATTTAGAAGAATATAAAAGATAAATTTGTGAAACATGAAATTAAGACATCAAAAAGTATATATATGACAAAAGATCAGTAGAAAATGTAATATTTAACAATAACAATTTTTCTAAATACATTTAGGTAAAGGAAATGTTAGAACTAGGGTAGGATTTTTGAGGGAAGATAAAGGAAGGCTAGTATCTGATAATTATGAGATGGTTGAGCTTTTAAAGTTATCTTTTCTTTGGTTTTTGGTAATAAAGATTTAAAAAGTATTTGATCTTAAACAGTTAATAAATATAAACGGGATCAATCAAGATAACCAATAATTTTGAGCTCGTTAAGAAAAAATTCGGAAGTGTAAAAACGATAAAGCTTCTGGGCCTGATAATTTTTGAAGGAGGTTAAATATTTGATTTGTGAGTTACTTATATTTTTGTTAGTCTTTGAATAGCAAGAAGTTACCAGAGGATTGAAGTTACGGTAATTAATTTAACCTCAATTTTCAAGGGAGGTGATGAAATTTGTCTGAGTAATTATAGATCCATTAGTCTTACATCATTCGTGAAAAAAGCTTTGGAAAAGTTGATAAAAGATGCTTTGGAAAGTCATTTAACAAAGTTTAAAATTTTATTCGATAGTCGACATGGCTCCACTAAAAGAAAATCATATCTGACAAATCTTTTGACATTCTTTGTAAATATTACCGTTTAAGTGAATGAGGAAATGAGTGTAGATTTAAAGTATTTTGATTTTCAGACAGTATTTGACAAGGTGCAACGTAAAATTATTGTAAAAATGTTTCTATAGGTGTCAGGGATAAGTTAGTAAATCGTATAAATGAGTAGTTAGTTGAAATAGAACAAAGGGTTGTTGCAGATGGAGTCTAGTCAGGATTAATGACACAAGTAGGATACGCTCATTCTTAAAACATTTGCTCTTTTTTATTTACATCAATGATAAAGATGACGGACTAGTCAATAAATTACTTAAATTTGCAAATAATATTAAGGTCTTGGGTGTTGCTAGCTGTGAAGAGAATGTTTTTGTTTTACAAAAGGATTTAGATCATTTACTGAGTTTGGTATATAATTGGCGGATAGGTTTTAATTATAATAAATGCAAAGTAATACATGTGGGTTACCATAATTTGATTTTTAAGTATAATGTGGATGGAAACAACCTTAACAGTGTTATGAAAAGGATCTTGGTATGATGATTTGTTAGTATCCAAAGCCATCCATACAGTAGCCTGTTGCTAATGCTAGGGCAAATAGGATTTTTAGGTTGTGTCTACAGAAATATTGAATATAAGTCTAAAGAGGTTATAATTTCATTGTAAATGTCACTAGTTGGGCTACGTTTGAAACATTGTGTTCAGTCTTTGGGTTCCTTACCTTAGGAAAGATATCAAGGTTTTGGAAAAAGTTCAAAGAAGTGTTGATAAAATGGTTCCTCTGATGCAAGGTTGTCATATAAGAACAAACTGAAATACGTATCTCAGTTGTTTTCTTTTGATAAAAGGAATTGTTAGTCGGAATTTTATGAAGTTGTTTAAGATTCTAAAGGAAATTGATAATGTTGATGCGTCATCTTTTTTCATACTTAATAGTGAGAATAGTAGGACTATAGAACAAAAGTGTAAATTTTGGCGAAATAGGAGTCATTCTTAGCTAAGATAGTCTTATTTTTCTAAATAGGTGGTTGGTTTTTGAATAGCAATGTTCATCACACTGTGAGTTATCACAGATGGAGGTAGAGCTTTAAATAATTGTTTCTATTTATCGTCTAAGTCCACAGAGACTGGTTCAGTGCCTATAGAACACTATTGACAAGATGATATATTCCTGTTTACTTTGTTATTACAATGTAATATGTGATATTTTCACTTTAAAAATCACAGTTTCACACTCTTTTATGACTAAACTCACAGTCACACAGTCCAGATCTATTCTCACTTTTACAAACTTGTTTTAACTTTTTACTTGCACTTTGTACCTGCATGCATTTATAACATGCGACAGAGACATCTAGAAAGATCAAGCCTATTAGTGATAAAAATATTCACATAGCGAGAAATACTTAAAATCTTCAAGTAAGATAGCTTCAACAATATTATAAAAGTTTAATACAACAATTAAAATGTATACACAACGTCCCACGCTGGTACAGCGGGAAGTCTATGAACTTACAACACTAAAATCAGAAGATAGATTGTTCTCGGTAAACTCAGGAGACGTGGCTTTGCTGTAAGAAAACACATACACGCATTCATAACGTACCACTAGTACATAATTACGTAACAAAAGTTGTCAAAACTATCGCTTTTAGATTAATGAATTCTTAACACTCTTCCTGAGAAAACTAAATAATCATTAAATATTAAATCATTAAATAAACTAAATAATAACTCTTAAACCTAACAGTTTTCTATATGCAACACTATTAAACTTTTTAGTATGCGACAAATGGAACTAACAAATTAAGATTAGACTTTCCAACCTGAATGGAACCTTATGAAACGGGCTAAAACTGAGTCAGATACTCCTGGAGCAACTGAACATAATGAAGACACTTAATAAGAAGTACCCCAGCCATAAGAACTCTGTCCGTGTATTTGGACAAGTAGTGTGACTGACTTTAACTTTTGTAATTCGAAAACAAGTGGCTGTACATATCCCATTTATTAATGTCACGACTCAAACCACTTGACCATACCTTGTTACCTAGTGACAAAAGTTATATGGATAAGGTTTACTTTTATGATGAAAAGGTATATGTTAATAACATATATACAATATTAGTGACGTGTCCTTTTCATTCCCGTTTCTTTCTTTGTTTTTTTGTGTGTAAACTTTAAGGCTATTTATGAGTTCTGTTTGTTTGTGATTTTCGAGCAAAGCTACACGAGAGCTATCTGCGCAAGCCGTCCCTAATTTAGCAGTATAAGACCAGAGGGAGGGCAGCTAGTCATCACCATGCAACTACAGCTCTTGAGTAACTATTTTATCAACGAATAGTGGGATTGACTGTTACATTATAACACCCTCACAGCTGAAAAGGCGAGCATGTTTAGTGCGACGGGGATTCGAACCCGCGACTCTCGGATTACGAGTCGCACGCCTTAACCCATCTGGCCATGCCGGGCCGTTTAAGAGCTCAAATAATATAATTTTTAAAACATAATATTTTTATAAACATCGGTTCTTGTTTTTAGCATGTTTTCAAAGTGATAACAAACCTGTATATCATTTTGTTGATCTAACTATACTTTTAAAAAGTCTGAATAGATTATTAGAATTATTTAGTGAATTCCATTGACGTTGACATTATAAAATTTCAGGAAAATAAAAAAAGGATTTTCCTACTACTAACGCATCCACAAAAAATTTGGTATGCAAAATATTATTTATTTATTAGTTTCAAAAATTAATAACATATATATCTGTTAAGCCTCATCGCCTGCTGATTTCTATGCGTCTTAAAGCAACTAAATATAATTACAGTTACACATTATGAGCTTCAACTGACTGATTCCTTAGAAAAATATTTCAAATGAAGATTTTCACTAACAATACAATTTTATAACTCAAATGAAGAACAACTGGTAGCCCTTCTTACAAGTAAATGTCTCATTAAAAGAGAAGTTCACCATTCACTGTCAGAGAGAATGAAGTAACCTGCTCACAAGTTCTTTGTTCCTATACAATCAATATACTTTACATAGGAAAGGAGGAAGTAAAGCAGATGGTGAGGTATGAATATAACTCGAGAAAGAATAGAAGTTTTTTTTTTACCTATATTATGTTTTATCCTTTCTATTTCCACAAGAACTGTCTCAACAGCAGGTTCCACATACGAAGACAACATCTCAACGAATCATTCAAACATTTGGGGGAAACTGGCATAAATACAAAAGAAAGAACTAAAATCACATGTATTTACTATGAGTTAGGCTAGTATTTTTCATTAATGGTTACCTATTGTTTTCTAACATTATGTGGCTTGATTTAGTTATTTACTTTTGTGTATCTTCAAAAGTGAAAAGTTTTAGCTTGTTTTTTGTATGCTTAACATAGGAAATACACAAGTTTAATATATGTTTTGTATTGTATATTTTTACGATAAAATTTCAAGAAGGCTGTATGGAAAGCACATAGAGAATATTGATATGCTTTGGATCTGTAGGTCGTACGACGGAGTCTTTTGCAATGGAAATTACGCTGCGAGAATATTGTCAATATGCATAGTCTAGATGGAGCACAATTATAACGACTTGGTGAGACTTCAAAATCACTTAAATATAACGAATGCAGCCTTTGTACAGTAGTAGCATTACTGAAAGCAAAGTTTTAATAACATTAAATTTAAAGAAGCTATACACTTTTTAATCTTGCAAAAACAGAGTTGCGTTTAGTAATATTAGTTATCGTATTTCTTTCAGTGTCAACTTTATTTATAATGCTATAACAATATAAAACAATAAGTACAGAACAATTTCAGTGACCGTTTTTCCTACACCATAACAAACGATTAATGGTTTACTACGTTATATAAAGTATAATTATTTTTTGTTTCACCTTAGGGTTAAATAACTGTCTTGCACAGTCTTACCTTTGATACGATTATGAGGTGCGATACAATGTGTTAAGTACTACATACTGCTCTCAAAACGTCGATAGATCTCTCAGTAGACACTTGGGTATTTTATTTGTGTATAGAACCACATAATCTCAGCTGGTTACTGTCTCAAAATATCATTTGTAAAATATGGAGCATTATACAGACCAATGATGGTATAAATGCTCGGATACTTAACAAAAACATCATTCCTTATTAACTGGCTGTAATGAAGACGTTTAATATTACGTGTTTAACCTCCATAAATTATCATCTAACTGGGTTTCTTAAACTAGGTTTTTCACTATGACTTGTGTTTTAGGTGCCAACAACATTTTTGCCTAACCGTATTGGCCATAGCTACTCTGCTCTAAAAGCCAATAATAGAGAAAAGTGACTATAATGTGACTATTTGATATCTGAACAATGGAAGCAAACCTACAGTTAAAAATGAAACACAATCATTTGATTGCAACATAAGTATCAGATGAATTAGAAAAATGAATAGACTTATATCAAGAAACATTAATAATAATGATACTAACTAATTTTCACAATAATAAAATAATTTATAAAACTACAGCTTTCAGTGTTTGTTCCTTCACTAAACAGAAATGTTATTTTGGAACCATTGGACAAAGTTTTTATCTGTGGTACTTCAGTCAACCTTCAGGAGGTATAGTGAAAACTAAAGTAACAAAAATTACAGCTTTATTATTTATCATTAAAGAACAACCTTCGATATAAAATACGTTGGTTAGATTAGAAAATTCAAGCAAGGAAAACTTTCGGTACGATTAATGTTTAGTTTAGAAATTCACGAACCTACATAAAGCAACAAAATGTGAAGAGTGATCTAGTGACCCACCCTGAGTTATCATTAATTACACAGGAAATATTCAAAATATGTAATTAACTTTGTCATTACAAGTATATCAGGCACTAAAGATAAGAAACACTAAATGCTACACGATATGTTTTGAATCTGACTACAAGTTATACTTTAGTAACAACACCAGTTTTATGATCCTTAACTTAATGAAGCTTTAACTCAAAACAGTTAGGAAGTATTCTATCCATGCACAACTTCTAATCTGTAAGTACTACTTGGAGAATTCTTTAATCCACCTTATAACGAACGTTCTTTACATTATGTCCTGCTCTTGAAATTTCTTATTTTGTTGTCAATGATGTACGAACTCAATAATTTCTGTTGTTAGAAATTTCTGTGAAAGAGAACGAGGTCAGCAGCAGTTCACTAATTTTAAACATTTTCCACAAACTCTTCAGTGTACACTTAAGTTTCTAAAACCACTTTCAAACCACATGTTCAGATGTCCATGACAAGTGACTCCGCAGTTTTTTATTATTTTGTTTAGAAGGAGCCAGAATGAACCCAGGATTCATTCTACATGGGTCGTAGAAACGTTGGTTGTGTCTCCACTCTAGCGAGCCTTACCTTCTTGATGTTATGATCATACAGTGCATGGATTTCACCTGGTATAACTGGTATCCTGTGTTTCTTGACTTATTTCATTGAAGGATTTTTTTATAAGCATACACTTCGTTTTGTTATGAGTTGAGTCAATGGTTCTGAGTTTCCTGGTGGTTTCGGAGTGAGTTTATATCGTAAATTCTCCATGACGCAAATATTTTCAATTCACTTTACTGTTTTTTTATTTTTGAGCTTTAAAATGTCTCGATTATGTATTTTAAATCTATAAAGTCTATAAATAAAAACACGGATATCTGTTTTCAAAAAGTTCGGGCCCGACATGGTCAGGGAAGTTAAGGTGTTCGACTCGTAATTTGAGGGTCGCGGGTTCGAATCCCCGTTTCACCAAATATGCTTGCCCTTTCAGCCGTGGGGGTGTTATAATTCTATGGTCAATCCCACTATTTGCTGGTAAAAGAGTAACCCAAGAGTTGGTGGTGGATGGTGATGACTAGCTGCCTTCCCTCGAGCCTAACACTGCTAAACTAGGGACGGCTGGGGAAGATAGCCCTCGTGGAGCTTTGCACGAAATTTAAAAACAAACAAATAAAGAGTCAGAGCAAGCGAAGCTAACTGTTGCTTCTAACTTTATTCAGTATTCTATGAAGGTGTTTTAATGATTAACGTTTAAACTTTACAAATGTTAGACACGTAAATTTAAGTTAACAACTGCTCTATAGATCATTAAAGTTTCCTTAATTAACTTACTACTTACGGTATCCAAGGTATAATGTCGAAGTTTAATTCCTAAAATTTTGTTTCTTTGTTTATAAATATTTCGTACATTTTAATACAGTTTCAGAAGTTTACTTGTTAATTACCTCTCTGTGATTAATCCTTCATCATGTACTCAATGTATTTAGTAATGTAGGTATGTTTCCAGTTGTTATAGTAGAATGGTTACTGCTACTTAGGAGTAATGTGCAGTGTGGCTTTAAATCAATTTTGATAATTTGAGCAAACCTTTTCGCTACGGTATTTCATGGTATCATTGTTGTTGTTGATCTAAGTGTTTTCAAGAGGAAACAGAAGTTAGTCTAGTTATATTAAGAGTTTTAAAACTTTCGTTATTGATGTTAATAATGACAGAAAGATATCTGAAAAAATATTACTTTCAGCACGAAAACAAACAAACAAGCATTGGTAAGGACCAGATACTGAACATCTGGTTCACCGGTGTTACGTGTTATAATTTGTTTCTGACGAGTCTCCGTTTTATTTTGTTACTTATGTTAAAGTATTACTTTTTAAAATAACGGAAATTTGAATTTAAATTTAAAAGTTAATCAAATATTAATATGATTAATACATACAATATTCTTTTTTTGAATACAAATATATTTTAATGTACAAAAATACAATTCATAATAATGGTTATTACTAAAATTACCACAAATGACGGTTTATAAACAAGTGTTTCTACAAACTTACAAACAATATTAATTTTTATACCTCGTCTAGAACTGAATATTTTATCGATAATCCAGATCCACGATTGGATTGATATTATTAAGTCTCGCTTAAGCTAACATTGTCTTATTTGGCTAGCCTCACTCCCTTACAAGCTGACTTTTTCCGGTATAGATATTTAATGTTTTCATAAAAATAATGACACACAAAGTAATTCACTGAAATTGAACGGTTTGCAATGTTCAAAATCGATAAACGTTCCTGGTCAAATTATGTAATGTTTCGATTAATAAGCGTTAATCACAATTATAGTTTCCGAAGCTAACAACACACTGAATGAAGCTGATCAGTAATAATCTTCTGTCTCTCCGCTAGCCGCTTTTTATACAAATTGCACGAACTTTTAGAAATTTTAACAATGTTCTAGTGCATTTTACTAAAGCAAATATTGTTGATTCTTACGCTCAAGAATCTTCTACAAATTTCTAAAAGAGAAAAAAGAAAAATACTTTCAAACAAACGTAGGCACTAAATTAAATGTACGGCAGTACATCTGATACACGTTGAACAAAATGTCCTGTGTTTTTTATTTTCTAACTATCAATAAAAATTGTTATCAATATTATTTAAAAATAAAGGTTTTATTATGATCAAACATGGAACTCATAAAATCAATGGATACCTTTCAGGAGAAATATAAATATCAGCTGCAGCAAATATAACACCAATAATATGTTTCCTTGATTTTTACAATATTCTCAGCAGTATTGTATATTATTTTAATTATCCTTTAAAATATGTCTTTTATTTTTCTTTCGGAAGGCCATGGATGATTAACAAACGTGTTAGGCCTGTAAATTCAAGAGGCCGTAATTTGTGGGCCATTGTCACAAGAACACGATCCCCACTTTGAAGCATTGGACACACTAGAATAGTAACGGTAAAATCGAGCTATTCTGTCAGAGAAGAGATTGTGATTAATTGCTTTTCCTCTGGTATATCATTTTATTAACATGGGCAGTAAGCGGATGTATCCACCTGTGTAGAAATTCTGCAACGAAGAAATATAATGTTTAATAAATGATATAATCATCAAATTGAAACGAATTTTTGGTTTAAATCCTTTTACGTTAGAAATTGGTGTTAGTAATAAATATATAATGGGTTATCTTTCCAACTTTCCTTTGCATGTTAAAATAAATATCATGTTTTATACAGCGTTCAATTTACGTATGTTGAAGAAAACATGTTTATTTTCATTTATTATACGCTGGTACAAAGTTACTAGGCTACTCCACTTTCCAATATTTTATAGGCATCTTTGGTTAAACAACTAAATATTTCACTTCTTGATACGTTAGACTTTGGATCCGTTGTCTTTCTCCTTATTTCTATTTAATATTACCAGTTTAATAGAAACAAAGTTTTGAATCTCATCAAATATATTATTGACTTCAATTGTTTTATATATTTTAGTAAAGTAATTTTAATTCGCAGTTATTACAGTTTTTACTTTGCCTAAGTACTTTTAAAACTATAGCTTTGTAATCAACCTTGAATCTGACTCATTATAACTTCTGTTAATTTTTCATGTGGCCACAGTCTTGACATTTAAAACACTGTGTAATGAGATGAGTGCGTGTGTGTACGTCTAGAGTTTCCACTTTAATGTGACAAGAAACGATCTTTATAATGTTGCAGTTGAAATGTGATATATTTTACTATTTCACGGATATACTTTTATTTAGGGGTATTCTGTAGTTTTTTTGTTAGTGTTCTGTCTTTAAATAACACTTTTGTGAACATAATGTAGATAGTTGTAAGTTTCCTGAATTCTCGTTTTAAGTTAAAGATAAATACAAATGCTGTTCCATAATGCTTATACTTACTTGGACATGTCACCGCTTCCTGAAGTGTGAGTTGTAAACAACTAAAACAATGATACAAATTTCTGTGTTTCAGTTGCCAGTATCTCCTAAATATATAAGAGAAACTTATCACTGAAGTATTTAACCTAGGATTGTGGGATACAGCATTAGAACATTGATCTGAGTTAACAGTGTGTTACAGCTACAATCCTAATATATGTTGAAGACACAAAACATTCTGTTTTCGCCGAGTGCAGAAGTTCTCTTTATTATACTAAATACCAAATTTTTAACAATATTGAAACTACCCAATACGGAGTAAGTTGAAGCTTTTCTTATTTCTCCATATTGTAGATCTTTTTTCTTATGTTGAACAAGTCTTGAAGACTTTTCTTTACTACCTAAATTAATTTATTCATGCTGTTCGTATTTACTTCATCAATTTCATTACATCTCAAATCTGCCCTTTCAGAGGAGCTTAACATTTATATATTAACTCCAGTTTAGTCTGGGATCACAACAATTACATTGTTAAAAATTTCATTAACCTGATCTTCGTTGGTTAAAAAAAACTGTTTACAGGTATGTGTTGGCTTATGGCAAAGCTACCTCGAGCTATCAGCTAACTCCACCGACAGGAATCAAACCCCTGATTTTAGTGTTATAATTCTGTAGACTTACTGTTGTACCAGCAGCTTCACAGGGCTATCTATACTAACTATACTAATTAACAATAGAAAAAAATTCTCGAGCTTTTTGACAATTACAAGCTATTATAATATGTTGGAATACATTCTACATCACCTACTGGTATTTCAAAAACTGGTTTTGCTTATTAGGCTTAATTTCTGATAATTCACGTAATAATATTACTCAATTTCTGATAATCCATGTTATCATATCACTTAATTTCTGATAATTCATGTTATGATATTACTTAAACCTTTTCATTTTAATTTAATTCGCTTGCCACCTCTGTTACATTTGTTTTTTTGTTTGTTTCTAACTTTGTGAATTTTAAATTCACTTCATTGTTTACAGAATCAAAATTTTAAACTTAAGATTCTGGATTTTCAGTTCCAAAACAACCTAAGTTAATAGTTTTTATTCTTCAACTTTTTTTCTGTCATCGAAATCTCTTTTTTTCACGTAAAAGGCAGTCTTACAAATTTAAATACAAGAAATAATTTTTAAATCGGTCTAAATTTAACTCAAATAATTTAAAATATCAAAGTTTGTGAATTTATTAAACAGGTGAGGTAAAATGAAACGCGCTGATTCTTAAATATGCAAATAATAATAATAGTAATAATAATAATATTGCCACCGACGCAGAAAGATTGCATGTGAGAGTGGCTCAAGGACCGTTCTAACCTTCCAAAATAATAGCATAAACTACATTATTTATTATCATAATATTTCGTTGAAAAGTTTTTATTATTTCCAAGAATAAATATTAAGTATAATAGAAACCAAACACAAAAATACGTTGGAAACTTGTCTACACTTTTTATGAAGATATATATTTATATATACTTCACCATTCAATATTAATATTCTCCTTATACTATAATGTCTAGTTAGATGACTTAAAAATCAATTTTAAGGAAAATTCGATGGTTCAAGCCATGAGGTGGACATAGTGCAGATACTCCACTCCAGCTTTGCGCAAAGCAACAAATGAATAAAACCCAAACTCAAAGATGCTTTGTTTGTTTCCAGATAATCTAGCGAAACTACTCAATGTTGTCTTTGCTAATAGTTCCTAATTTTCAACTGATAACCTACAGAAAAGTCTGCCAGCAAACAGCACTCATCGTCAACTCTATATTTATGCTCTTATCTCATCAAATACTCAAATAACTCTTAAAGGGATCTCAAGTAAGTGTAATAATAGAAATACAAACTTATTAATTCTGCAATAACGTACACAGAGGCTAGACCAGCAAATGAATAAAACACATAAAAAACAAAACCTAACTGCAAGTCCTTGCACTTGAAATCAATTGGGAAACATCTAATTACACAAAAACTTGCTCACATAATAATAATTTCTCTTGGAACGGTTTTAACGATGTTTTTAATTTACGTTAGTCCGTAATTAGTCGCAATGTTTTAATTTATGTATTTTTTCTTCTTTCAGTGTTTTACTAAAGCTTTCTGGCTATATTTCAATATCTCTTATAATAATTGATGAGTTTTGATGATAAATATTTTGTGAGATGATTCTCTAAAGATATATTTGATCATCTATAAAAAAATATGAAAATACATAAAAGTCCGTGCAAGTCCGTATAAAAAATGAATGAATTTTTTGTGAGATTATTTCCATTTCAAAACACGTAACATCTATTTTAACAAGTATGTTACACTTCTTCAAGATTTGATGATAAATTTATTAGTCTATAATACCAAGGCTAGTGATGTGTAATCTCTTTTAAGCTAAAAAACGTAAAGTACTACTAAAATAAGGCTATAAATGTTTCAGTGTTAAGTGCACAAAATACCACCGGATTACCAGGAAGTTGAATACATAATAACGTCCCATATTGAAATATTTATACCAAACCATGACTCAAAATTCTTTCCACTCTGTTCAATAGCGTATTAGACAAGCTGGGTACAATACGTAAATTTTTTTTTGTTAAAGTACCTTTTAATATAGGCAGGAAATCATGATTTGTTTTCGGAAAACAATCTCAATAATAGCCAAATCCATTTTTGAAAACGTTGCTGTTAGCTGCTGAAATACTGATTTAAGATAAAAGTGTACTTAGCACATTTTAACTTATGGGTTCTTGGCCTTAGTAAGTTGCTATTGATAGCGGGATACAATAACAGAGAAAAATCTTAGTTTTATTTTAATTTCTTGCAAAGCTACACGAGGCCTATCTGCGCTAGTAGTCCATAATTTACCAGTGTAAGAACAGATGGAAGGCAGCTAGCTTATCATCACCATCCATCGCCAACTCTTGGGCTACTCTTTTTATCAGCGAATAGTGTGGTTGACCTTCATATTATAACGCCCCCACGACTGAAAGAGCGAACATATTTGTGTGACAGGGATTCGACCCCGCGACCAATCCTGAGTTATAATTCTTATATCGGCCGGCTGAAAGAGTTGGTATCACATGTTACTGTGGGTCATTTGACTGCTAACATATGACCGCAGCAACATTTTAAAGCGATAGTAAATGACTACCGGTGTAGTCTAATGCCAGCAAATAATAATGTTCACAATACAAAACATTTTCTAGCACATATTCTCAAAAATTACGGTAAGTTAATAAACTACTGCATTAAACATAATTAAAATAATATTAAACATTGAACCTGGGACGAAATGGTTATCATTGCATAGCATATACGTACACTACTGGTTATGTTTCCACAGATAAATATTTTATGACACAATATTCGTGTTCAAAGGTTTTGATATAATAATAGTTGATTTTATAATATTCTGATAATGTAAATTCTGCCCATGCAGAAACTTTTAAAATGAAATAATTAATTGCGGCATCTATTTTTTAGCAGAAAAATGCACAGGCAGTAGAATATCAATGACTTAAAAGGGTTACTTGTTCGATAAGAGAGATAAGAAAGCTGGAAATGACGAATGTCTTATAGTATGTACTACGAATAACATGACATTTTTCTTTAAATGTAAAACGACCCTTTGAGTTTAAAAATAAAAAAAGAATATTTATAGCGTGCGTTCGAAACGAATCATTTAGCAATATATTAGCACTTTAATTAAAATAAAATATAGAACAGCGTTTCAACCTTCTTAGATAATCTTCAGGTTAGCAATAGATATGCTGCTAATATTAACGAAACATTAAAAGAGGGTTTAATGAAACCAGTTCGTGAAACCAGAAATCCATAAACGTCCAGACACACCTCGAACTCAATGTACGTTTTCAAAATAATGATAGCTGGAGAAATTGCAATAAAAATGTTATCATCCGAACACGAACCTTTAAAATGCCTGAATTCAGTTTCTTAGGGCATTTTTACCTTTTATCTACGTAAACTGGTTTTGTAACTTTATGACACGTGTAAAGAGTCTGTGAAAACTTGATAAGTTGTGTGGTTTAAAACATTACTCGTAGTTCTTCACAGAAGCCTGTTAAATAATAATGAACATTTTGGAGCTGGGAAATAGCGAGTAATGCTCAACACGATCAGCTAGGTAGGAATTAGACCCAGAGGGCAGTATAGAACCTGTAATAGCTTTGTTACATAGATGAATCGGTATATAAAGTGTTCTCGGTCATTAAACTGTGAGATAAATATAAATTCTATTAAAACACGTGTTGTTTTAGAAAACAAATCATAGTAATCACAACCTACGACGGTTAAAAATGTTTTGTGAAGAAAACATTAAGTAAGACTTCGGAATGATGGTTTTAACACCTTTTAGATTTATAGATTACAAGTAGTATTTAATATTTAGTTAATTTCATTAATTTATTTCTCATTAGTGTTATGTTACTTAACCAATGTACTTGAGAAAAAAACAAATATTTAGATTTTTGTTGTCAGTGTTAATCTGCTTGTTTTATCCTGTTTTACTACTGAACACACAGCGGTAAAGGTAAGAATCATTTATTCTATTCTTTTCTCATAATGCATTGTTAAGAGGAACATTTATAAATGTAAACGTAAACATTGTCTATTTTCTATAAGCAACTGGATGATGATAATTGTTTGTTTTGGAATTTTGCACAAAGCTACTCGAGGGCTATCTGAGCTAGCCGTTCCTAATTTAGCAGTGTAAGACTAGAGGGAAGGCAGCTAGTCATCACCAATCCACCGCCAACTCTTGGGCTACTCTTTTACCAACGAAAAGTGGGATTGACCGTAACATTATAACGCCCCTACGGATGGGAGGACGAACATGTTTGGCGCAACTCGGGCGCGAACCCGCGACCCTCAGATTACGAAGCGCCCGCCTTAACGCGCTCGGCCATGCCAGGCCAGGATGATGACAATTAGCGTTGACTGACTATTGGGGCGCAAGATACCACACATGTCTAATTCAAGTTAGTTCGTAAGTTATAGATATTTTGTTTCTATTTCCTTCATTATTTTTTAACTTTTTTATATTTTTCCTACCTTTGTCATCTAACAACATAGTATTGTCTCAAACGTTTTTATTTTTTGTTCACGAGTTAATCTACTTTTGGGAAAAAATGTTATTGTTTTTTATGAATTTATAATGAAAGCCAACGCTTATTGAAAGGAACGTTAATAAGTTTTCTCAGACTGACTTTGATATTTTTCAAAACTTGGGAAAATCAAACAAACTCAAAATCTAATAAACTTCAGATGTTCCACCTCC
Organism: Carcinoscorpius rotundicauda; assembly: GCA_011833715.1. Lineage (NCBI taxonomy): Eukaryota > Metazoa > Arthropoda > Merostomata > Xiphosura > Limulidae > Carcinoscorpius > Carcinoscorpius rotundicauda. Next base: position 39,206,729 of record CM022399.1, read on the forward strand.
ACTAAGTGAACAAAATAATCTTCTGAATTATTAGTAGATAAATAATTTGAATTAATAGCGATTCATTGAAAACTGATATTTCTATGACAACACTGCACAACAAAGTTTTTGCTTCTTGAACACTGTTGGTTGTTCCTTATAGATTTTTGGCTGCTGATCACGAAAATCGCATCTAAATTTGCCAATCACTTACCGTTTCATCGAAATCTTCAGTTTTTTTTATGTTTTTTCTTATATTTGTGTCCAAAAACTTTCGTTTCTGTAAGAGACCTATGAACAATGTTTGGTGCAGTCTGGGCATGTCCAGGCATGAAATCAGGCCAAGTTGGAAGCTGTTCTGTGGAAGTATGCAGCCCGGGCATGTCATGACAGGCCGGAGCCAGCTTGATACTGTCTCAGTAGATTACAAAAGTGGCTTGCGTACACAGATATACACGAACAAATTTAAACCAATACACACAAATCCAACAAAGACACACGAGACGCAACTGAACAAATTACTACTGCAAATGAAAAAAACCAACACAATTTCACAAACACTTTATTCTTATCTACGTAAAATCGACTCACGCACACCACAAATATACGGCATCCCCAAACCTCGTAACCAGATTGTCCATTACGACCAATAATGTTCACATATGAATAGTTTAATTACAATCTTGGTAAATACATAGCATGGGCATTCTCCAAATATGTAACATCAGCCAGCTCATTCATCAAAGACTCTTTTAATTTCAAGTCTGATTTAAATCAACTTAATCATGAAGCCTTAATGGCCAGTTTCGATGTTATATCCCTCTTTACAGAAGTTTCAACCACTGAAGCCTGGAAGATAGCCTTAGAACTCTATATCCGAGACCCTAACCCAATTATAGACATTCCCAGTAACTAATTAGCAGCCCTCATAGAATTCACCACGATAAAGACAAACTTCATGTTCAACAACCAAAACTATATACAAACAAATGGCCTAAGCATGGGCAACCCAGTATCACCAATTCTAGCCAATATTTTTATGACACAAGTTGAAACACAAGCAATTAACACAGCATTACATCCACCACTATTCTGGTACAGATATGTAGATGACACGGTTGTGGGATTCACATTTACAGAACACATACTTAATTTTTTCACTCACATTAACGCTATACATCCCAACATCAACTTCACATGTGAACAAGAAGAAAGCAATCAAATATAATTTCTTAAACTTAAAATTACACGAATCGATACACAATTTAAACCAGAAATCCACCGAAAAATCATTCATATTGGATTATACATTCCTTAAGACTCAGCACATGAAACAAAACAAAAACTCAACATACTAAGAAACCAAATAATCACAGCCATAAAATTATTTTTACCAGATAAAATTAACGACGAATTAGACAAAATAAAACAATACTTCATCAACAGCAATAAGTTTCCTCCACAAACCGTAGAAAACATTATACGCACATACCTAGACAGAAAGAAAAGCCAACCAACTAAAGTAAATATATCTCACGAATCAAAAAATCACAAAACCATATACTGCTGTATACAATATTTCCCTGACACCAGCAGAAAAATAACCAACATTTGGCAAAAACTAGTAACAAAATATGACATTCCAGTTAATACCAAATTTATTCAAAAACCAGACACAAAACTGAGATCTATATTATGTGAAAACTATACTGACAAACACCACACCAACATTATTTATAAAATACAATGTGATAACTGTCACGACTTCTATATTGAAGAAACAAGTAGAAAAATGGAAACCAGATTCAAAGAACATAAAAAGTCACCTTCACACGTTTTCGAACACTGCAAGTCAAATAAACACAACATAACCATAGAAAACACTGAAATATTAAATAAAGAAACCAACATAAACAAACGCAAAATTAAGGAAGCCTTACTTATATAACAACTTAAACCCGAAATAAACCAATATAAAGGAACATTTTTATACCTATATTAATATAATAAAGGAAAAATATTTTCAAATATCTAACACCGCCCTCTACATTCAGACACTCAATTACACAACCCCTTTCAAACATGTGGTCAGCTTCCGGTCAGTTACCTCTTTCTTTTTGCACTTGACGATGTCCGAAGAAGGTCGAAACGCTGTTCGCTCTTCTATGTAAAATATTTTCTCAACCCAAACGAGCCGTTTGCTGTCCCGATGATATGGCGAGAACAGAAAGACCATTTAACGGACTGTTACTTCTGTTTCACTGATGTGTCTTGTTTTCTGCCAAAAACAAGAAGTCAATTGAATACTCTAATTTGACTTCAGCAATGAAATCCGTGCCGCATGACGACAGTCTTCCAATTCCGAAATCACCAGAAAAATGGATCTCAGACGAACCAGACGAAGAAACTGCAATGCAGTGACATTGATCCGGATTTTGAACCGTACTCCTCAGGTGATCCACATCTTATAACACAGTCAGAATTAAACGATTTGGTCAGAGATTTAGGTCTGTCATAAGCAAAACTCGAATTGCTGGGTTTGAGACTGCAGAAATGGTGTTTGCTGTCATCAGGTTCGGAAATTTCTGATTTTTGAAGCCATCAAGACGATATAACTAAATTCTTTGCACAAGTTGACAGTCTCTGTTTCTGTGTTGACATCGAAGGATTGTTCTCTGCTTTGGGTTTTGACCAAGATCCGCAAGAGTGGCGTCTCATTATTCATTCATCAATGTTAAGCCTCAAAGCTGTTCTGTTACACAATAACAACGTTCACCTTCAATACCTGTTGGCTATGCAGCACACATGAAAGAAACCTACGATAACATGGAAATGTTGCTGAAGCACATCCAGTACAGCAAGTACAACTGGAGTATCTGTGGAGACCTGAAAGTCGTTGTCCTGTTATTGGGACTGCAGCTCGGCTATACAAAATACTGTTGCTTCATCTTTGAATGAAAAAGAGTCACATTATTCTATACAGAGCTGGACACTCCTTAAAAAGTTAGTTCCAGGACAGAAAAATGTGGCGCATGAACCACTTGTCGACCCGGCAAAGATTTTTTTCCTTTCTCTTCACGTGAAATTGGGACTTATGAAGAATCTCGTGAAAGCAATGAACAATGAAGGCAAAGGTTTTCGTTATTTAAGACAGATGTTCCCAAAAATAACTGAGGCCAAGATCAAAGAGGACATTTTTGTTGACCCTTAGATCAAACATGTTATGAGTGACAAGCGGTTCGAAGATCTGTTAGTTGGGCCAGAAAAGATTGCCTGGAAAGTCTTCAAAGACGTTGTGGACAATTTTCTTGGCAATTACAGAGCCTCACATTACATTCAGCTGGTGGACAAACTTCTCAAAGCATACAAAACAATGAAGTGCAACATGTTACTCAAGATTCACTTCCTCCATTCACACTTGGACTTCTTCCATGCAAATCTCGGTGCTGTCAGTTTCACCAGGACATTGCTACAATGGATAAACTATATCAGGGCAAATGGAATCCGTCAATGCTTCCTGACTACTGTTGGACACTGCAACGTGATGCACCGGACATTGAATACAAAAGAAAATCATGAGCAAAACACTTTTAAGTATGTTGAACTTAATAGCGTATCAAAAACATAAACGCAGTTAAATACGTTATTGCCGGTAAACAGTTAACTGTCTATTTCTCAGAGTTCCTACGTGATGAAGCAAAACCAAAACTATATTTGTGTATAACCACCAGATACCTGTCACAAGCAGCAAAAATTTTTCAAAAAAATGTTGTGCAATGTAATGGTTGTTGTTTGGAAGGAATTTTGAACTTTGTATATATTATAAAATTCTGGAGTGTTGGCACATTAAAGTAAAACCAAATCTGCACCTAAGTAATAGTTTATTGAATTTGGGACTCCGCTTGAAGTTACATTGTAAATATCTACAATAACCGTCTATAATTTGGAACGCATTAATCAATAATTAGAAAACGAAAAAGTGTGTTTGTACGGTCCAAAGCGCTAACTTTGAACCTCGGATTTACAGATCGGGATCATAATACTTACCGTAATCTAGTCAGAATATGGAAAAAAAAAATTGTTATTTTCACGCGCGAAACTATTCCAGAGTTAATGTTTAAAACATTTTATAAAATTAAATAATTAAACCTCAAATTGTATTTGAATTCTGAGGTTATTATTTTAGAGAATGGGTTAAACAATGTAAATCTGATCACTGGTATGAATATTATAAGGTGTTGTTTCGTAATTTTAAAACAAGTAAAAACGCACGATATAATGTATATATACAAAATCTTACACAGTATATACGTTTTAATAAAGAATATAATTATAACCTTACACTCTTCTAGGTTGAGCTTAAATTATAAATAGTGAAGTAATTAATCTAAGCTTAAATGCACTATTATTTTTTCTTTAAAACTACTTTATTGGTGAAAGATGCGTAGTGCCTACCTGAATGATTTCTAGGCAGGTAGGTACACACGTTCAAAACCAGCAAAATGACAGCTTTTTTAATCACAATATTTCAGGCCCGGCTTGGCCAAATGCTTATGGCGCTTGACTCGCAACCTGCGTATCTCGGGTTCGAAACTTCATTCCACCAAACATTCTTGCCCTTTCATCCATGGGAGCATTATAATGTTACAATCAACTGCAATATTCATTAGTGAAAGAGTACCTCAGCAGTTGGCGGTGGGTGGTGATGTCTATCTTCCTTCCTTCCATATATATATATATATATATGTTTGAGTTCAAGCTCAACATTAGATTTGTTTATTTTGAGCACTCATCAACTAATAAAAAATATTACAGTAACGGAAGTTCTAATAGCTATCAAAAACAAAAAAACAACAAAGCTCCTGGATGGTATACAAGCCATCCTCCTACAAAATGGTACTCAGAAATTATATGAACACCTAACAGCTTTATTTAACTTATCATTTTCAGCGGGATATTTCACTGCTTCTTGGAAGGAAGCAGCGATTGTAATGTTCCAGAAAGAAGGAAAGCCAACAAATAAACCAAACAATTGTCGCCTAATTTGCCTAACCAGTTGCATCGACAAAATTTAAGAAATAATAATTAGTAAACGACTATCTATATACTTGAAAGCCAATTTAAAAATACCCCAAATTCAAAACTGTTTCAGAAAATATAGACAAACTACAAACTACCTAATCAGGTTAACAAAAGCAATTACAGACAGCTTTAACAAAAACGAATGCACTGCATCTTGTTTTCTCGACATTGAGAAAGTATTTTACACGGTCAAGAAATATATGGACATTGCCCTGAAAAGGGTCGGAGTACTATGGATTACTCTGGCCCAAAAGCACTGCAACAACATAGTGGTAGCCGACATGAAAGCTAGGGATGGAGGAAGAGGTCTTGTGCACCTGACCCTCCTGGGTATTTAAAATTCAACATACCCAAATACCCACAAAAAAAAGCTTGAACTCACTGAGAATTAATAGATCAGAATTATTATGGTTGTAAGTTATATTTAATCATGAAGTTTACAGTTTTCTTCAGTAATCTGAAATGCTTCACTTGGCTAGAATATATTTCCTGGTATCTGTGTATCTAGAAATTACACAACAATGTATGTCTTTTCCCATAAAAACGTGCAAATTTAAACAATCTGTCATAAGTATTAGTTCTGAAGATTTGGTCTCTGTCTGAAGATGTTAATATTGCATGCAAAATGTTTCCAGATATAATCTACACTTTTGATCATGGGAGCATAAATCAATATTCGGTTGTTGTTGTTGTTGTTTTGGTGAAAAATGCAGTTCAAGCTTTGCTTGCAATGAATCATATAATTTTAAATATCCTAAAGACAAAACATTGTTTTGTCCATAAAATATTTTAACTAGTAAAAAAGTAATGCAAGTTTCCAGACCCTCAACATTTTACAACGACGAAATCTATTATAATAACAGGATATTATAATATGATATAATATATTATATTATACCAAATTATATAATTTATTGTGTATATTATTGGAAGGAAGCAGCAATTGTAATGTTCCTTGCACATTATGTTGATGAATATATAGTTACTATATGTAACTATATGTTGTTATAGCCTTCGTCTAGAATTAGAAATAATTCTAATTATTTCATCATTTTATCTCTGAGATAAAAGTTTTCTTTATATACAATACTGGAATACAATTATTGAACTAGGGGAAGAATAGTGTACTTAAATCAAATGCTAAGGAAATGTCACTCATAGTATCGTGTGAAAATGAAATACACCAGAGAATACTCGTAAATTGATAGTCTATACTGTGATTAGTTGTTACCTGACTAATAAGGAAGTTTCAACGTACGAGTACTCATTTTACGTCCAGCATAAATTGTGTTTATCCATTTGTAGGTCAGTAACTGAAATAATGTGCTATAACGTTTTAGAACTCAAAATTTTTGGCTACACAAGAATACACCATATAAGAATTGTAGAAAATCTCCAAGTTTAAGCATAAATATTCGAAAATAATATGATAAAGAAATGTAACACTGATACTTTTAAGGTACAAAATTAAAACTCATCAAACTGATCTTATGTATTTCAAGGTACGATCTTTACAAAATAGAAGACGGTCTAGTATGCACGACAATAACGATCCTGCCTTAAATAAATTAAAATGTAAACATTACCTAAAAAACACAGCAACAAACCATTGCATTATAAATTTGCAAAAGTGATCTTAATAAAAGTGTAGCTAATCGAAAACAGCTTCGGAAATGTGGTAATCAAACTAAAATGTTGAAACAGTAAAATGAATAAAGCTCAAGGCGTGTGCTATTTTACAGATGGTTCCAAGTTTAAATTATTTATAAACAATCAATTACTGTGAACATAAGAGCAGAATCATAGTTAAAGTATACCATCTTAATGAAACGTGATGGAAATTAGTAGACGTTTGTTGCTAGATAGCTGATGGCACCTTGACTGCTGGCAGGTAGAGGTTAATTCTGAACCATAATATAATTATTATTTCATCATGAACACCACAAACTGAGTAAAGAAACGTCATCCAGAAAGACCGTGTTTTCAAGCATACTATAGTACAAATACAGTAAAACCATATTATTTCGGTGAAGAAATTGTTGAAAAACTGACAACAATAACTTGTCTAGTAAAATGTTCCAGTAAAAATATTATCTGCAATTTTTGAACATGGTAAAAACTGAGAAAATCAAAGGCAACAAAGCAGCTTGGTTGTATTATTGTAAGTAATAAACGTCATAGGTCAATAAGAACAGTATTCCATAATCATACATTTACAAACTTCATGAAACGAATAATAAGATGTGATTGTTCAGTTTAAGTTAAAGAGCTTTCCATACATGACAAAAGTTGGTTGTCCAAATTATTCATTTTTCTTTTGTATTTTATGTAATAAAATTTTGTACCATTTAATACATGCTCAATACTTATTATTTTCTCTGGTATATATGTATCGTGTGCACGTTTTCTTAACTACATCCATTACCGTGTATATGTCTGAATTTCAGAATATTATGTGCGGTACTGTAAAGTTGTTTTGTTTCTACTTCTTTGCCTTTTCGTTTGTGTATAACCTGACAAAACATCAAGATATTTTGCTCACGTTTTGTTCTACTCTTTGTGCATAATTGCAGGAGATATTGTGTGTTGATAAGCTGTTCAAAAAGAAAGAGATGCAACTCTTTTAAGAAGACTTAAATATTTCAAAGATGGCAAAAATGTCGGACAAGGTATAAGTTTTTAAGTTGTCGTATTTTTTGTTTATGTGGTATGTCCCTATCGAGTGATATATATATATATATATATATATATAAAGTATAAAAAATATTAAAATCAAATAAAATCGTCTAAAATATTAAGCTTTTTCTGATATTATGTGCTTATTTTACTACAATTGTTATCGTGAGGTAATATTCTTCTTGTTTAAATTCTCTTTCGGAAACTATCATAAAAGTTTTCTTGTTCACTCTTACGTTTTCAGCGATTTTGTGATACACCGCCTTATAATAATGATAATTATTTTAAGCCTATTATCAGTATCAAGTGATTATTTTTAAGTTTATAAGTGTACTTTTGTTACTGGTAACATAAGGTATGAAACAGTATGTCAGTAATTAAGAGGACTAATAGCTGTTTCAGATCAAAATATTTTGGTTTTTTAATCAGATTTTAGTGTAAAAATCTAACTTAATGTAGGAGTTCTTATAATGCTTCGAAGTACTACTCACACAAGCCAGTTATACAGAAAGGTTAATTATAATTATATTTCCTTAAAATAAAACATATGAGAGGTTATATGTTAATGTTCAGGAAATATTAGAACGTAAACTTGTTTCTTCAATTACTTTAGCAATTAAATATTTTATTTCTATAGATCAGAATAAAACACTGTGTGAAGAAAAATAAGAAATTAATATCTTTGTATATAATTATATCAACAATCTACTACTTAACACTTAAACTTATTACGATTTTTCACTATGCGTGTTTGTGTTTTCTTGCAGCAAAGTCACGTCGGGCTATCTACTGAGCCCACCGAGGGGAATCGGATCCCTCATTTTAGCGTAGTAAATCCGGAGACTTACTGCAGTACTAGCGGGGGGCTTTACACTGTGAATGTCGCGTGTTCGCGAGACTTGTATTTTTGTAGAATATGCTCTTGCGCAGAGAAGTTGATGAACGACATGGCTCAACTTGTTCGTCTGCTTTATCCTTATAAATTTGGCAAACCAGCTCCTTCGTCTTAGTATATCAATCAACTCACATAGAATACTGCTTATTGCTCATTAACTAAAGTAAATATATGATCATGCAAAACATCTAAGGTTGTTATAGCCACTCACCCACCGGTCATGTGCTTTCTTGTTAGACCAGATTTCATAACACTCGTCCTGATTAGTACCCACATAGAAGACATAGAGCCAATTAAAGGTGAGTTTAAATGTTTAAACTCTAGTTACAATAGGGCCTAAACATCATTATCTTTTATATTGGATATTGTTTTTTGAAATTTTATGCTAATCAAATGTTCATAAAAATATTTGTCATTTTTGACCTAGGTGATGGACAAAATAGCTATGTGAAATGTATGCATGTGTAAAAACGAACAGTTGTATTTTTCATCCTCAAGAATGTATTTCAAATCGAATTATAAGAACGTCTTTTCTTCTTTGTTGATTCCACACATTCATTTTAACAGCGTAGGGAAAGTTATGAGTCGTAAACAATTGTTTTCTCCTGAGAAATACAACCTTGAGATAATAAAGTCTACACACAGCTCTCAAAACACGCTGATAGCATAAACTCTGCCTTAAAGATTTTGAGAAGTATGTGTTTATCAAATGATTCGCAATATTTTGATCACTTAAACCATTGCTAAATACATTACACTTTTTTACACTTTAACTCAGTTTTCTTTTATACAATAACAATTAACTATTTGCAAATTAATTTCATATTACATTTTTGTTAATATTAATTATCACACAAAAATTAAAATGTTCTTTCTTAACACGTAATTTAGAAAATGTTGATATGTGATAAACTAAAAGTTTATTAGTTAAAGTAACGAAGAACTTAATAATAAATAAATCACACTATAACTGCTATATTTAGTTTTGACGAGAGCCCTCGTCCAATACCAGGGCTTATCACGTCAGATGTGACATTACAGATATAGGGTGTCCGTACATTGCTTAATTTAACTATTACATACAAATTAAACTAGTTAATGCAGTCGTTCTCTGTTGATTGTGGTCTAAAAAATCATTTTCGTGCTCAACCTAAATTTTATATAGTTTTTAATATTCAACTATAGAATATAAACAAACATTTAAAAAAAGAACATTCCCGGATAAGCTTTTTTTTTCATTATCCTACGTAATAAATATATTGCAATTTTAAAATTAGTTTATCATAGACCAACATTTCTCTAACTGTGTTATTTTTGATGGTTTTTAGACCTGTTGTCTTTACTCATAAATTTCATGATGGTGTTCATTTCTTGTTTTATTAAACTTTTCCACAGTTTCTTTCCGTGAAGAATTCGGGAAATGTTGAGCGATGGTTGGAAATTTATTAAGAACAAATAAATTACAGACATTACTTCGGAAATTATCAATTGTCTTCTCCTAAATAAAAGTAAAGTATTGACAAGTATACTGAAGATATGATACTGCGTATGTTAGCCTTAAAAAGTGAAGTATACAGAATATATACACAGGTACAAGTTCGATGTGTTTTGAGAACATTTACATATTAATGAAGATGTAGTTCTATTCTTGAGGGTAATTCTTTTAATCCACAAGTTACCATGTCTTGTTCGTTTGAACAAACACGTGGGAATCCCCACAGCGTGGCTGTCAACTATTATAAAATGACTTGTTCGTAAGACCAGGAATTACATCAAGTGTAGCTTTAACTTTATCTAAAACGTGATGCCGTTGTAGAATCTGGTGGTTCTCACGACGCGAGTTGAGCTGAAGATAAGTAGAAATAAGTTCAGGTTGTGAACTATTCTGTTAGTTTCTACTGTAAAACCAGTGCTAAACAAATATAGGTTTATTTGTTTTTTACTTCTGTTAAAGTTTAAACTTGCTTTTCATTAATTTAACTCTCGTGACTTGGTCGTGGCGTGGAATATGTTTATAAAACTAGAGTGGTGAGGAAAGACAAAAGGTGTCAGCGTATTGGTTGACAATCAGTATTATAAAATGTTTATAACGCACATACACAAGCTTAATTAATTAACATGTTTATATACGTAGAGCCTTTCTGAAAGCTCATGAACCTTAAAGAAACAATTGAAAAAACAAGAAGTAAGAGATGAAACAGTTTTCAGAAAATAATATGCGAAGCTGAAACACACCGGGCAGTTTCTGAAACGTATGTGCTGTACTTTCACGAGCTAAATTCAATAGTCTTGTGAGTTAATACAGTGTCGTGGAGACCTGAGGTTTTGATCGCGGTAATCATTGTTTGAAAGGAATTTTAAACTGGGTGGACATGGTAAAAATTTGGCTTTAAACGTATAGGATCAACTCATAAAGGTCAAAGTTGTAATGTGATAATAGTTTAATTGATTATATGTTTCAGAAATTCTCGCTAAACTATACAAGAGCCATTGCATTAGCTATTCCTAATTTTAAACATAAATGTGTGAGAAAACACACACACACACACACACACACACATAAATGAAACTAAACTGGCTCACTATTAATGAGATTTGATCAGTTTCAAAATGAAAAGTGCGTTTTTGCGTCAACGAGACGGGAATCATGGATCTAGAAATCTGTAGGATAACACTGGAACTCATTTGGTTATAAGATAGAGATGAATGATATTATTTATTTTTATACATGGAAACTGTTTTACAGTTAATGAGTAAAAATATTAGATAAAGTTTAATGATACAAGTTTAGTTTGTGTGAGAATACTGGGGTTATTGTTTCAGCGAAAGGGTTATATAATTTTTATTTGGTCACTATTATGAACACTACAAAGCGTATGCATTGAAATAAGTGAAACGCGTGATCCACTTTTTTATAGCTTACGTGAACGAAAGCTGACATACGTATATACTTTTTAATAAAACGTTCAATTATAACCTTATATTCTTCTAGGTTGAGCTTCAATTACAAATATTTAAGTAATTAATCTAAGCTAAATTGTATCATTATTTTTTTCTTTAAAATTGCGTTATCGTTGGAAGATGCATAGTTACCGAACTGGATGATTTCTTGGCACGTACACACGAGCAAAACCAGCAAAGTGGCAGTAGTATTTAAACACAAGGATTTAATATAATATTTCTGGTTTCCTATTAATTCATATCAATTTAAGTGTTTTGAAAAACTGCGTCTCATTTAATGAGGAAAGTTGTCTGCTCATAAATGCACGGTTTTTTATCAGAATAAATGGAAATGAGAGATCCTACTTTAGAGCCAAATACGATTAGTTTTATCATTTTAAGTAACATTAATAAAAAACGAAGATATGTTAGTAAACAATCATGTAACAAAACTGAATATAGTTTGTGTTTCTTTCAGTAATGCACTGACTACACCCATTGTTGAAAGCCTGGATTTGTAAGTCGAAATTCAAAACAAACCAGGCCACAACCATCTTTGCTTAAGGCGATAGAAGTTATGTAATTAAGACCTTGAATTCCTTCAGTGTGTATAAAACGAGATATGTAACTGTCATTAGAAGTTACACATTTTAATGAGAGATCTTCCTTTACAGCCAAATACGACAGATTTTTATCATTTTACATATAGTGGATCAAAGTAAATAGATTAAGCAGGTAAATTAGCGAACGTAGTTATATTTAATATGTTTATATTATTAAGTAACATATATAATTTCGATTAGCCTGAAACTGAGTTAAATGATAATTTAGATTCAGAAGTTAAATAAATATCAATATATATATATATAATTTACGATATTTGCCCACGAAACTGATACAGAAAGTTTTGTTTTTTAATACAAATATATTTTAATATACAAATAATAATACAATTTACAGTAACGATTATTAGAAATATTATTTTGTTCAAAAGTTTCACAAACTTGCAAGTAACAAGGAGTCTTCTTTCTTTTCTGGAACTTTATTGATACCTTATTGAAAGTTCACGATGAGTGAATTAATTTTGAGTTGATATACAATTATATATACAATTTACTTAACAAGGAGCTATCTAGCTTTGTGTTTTTCGTTCCTTGCCAGCCACGCGTTGAGTCTATCGCCGCTGAAGTATAATATATAACGTTTTCGTAAAACTATTAAGATCAGACGTGAATTCGCCGAAGTTTAATGGTCTGTAATGTTTGAAAACTATGAACATTCCTGGTGAAGGTACCGATTAATAAGTATCATATCGATCAGTATTATAGCTTCCAAAGTTTACAGTACCTCAACTGTAGCAAACCAACAATATGTACTGTCTCTTGGCGCGTCGCGTCACACTGGTTACATTTACAGACGTGAAAAGAGTTTCTTTTAATTTCAGTCTGCACAACAATGTAGACGAAACAGTAGTATTTATGTAGCCACATATAATGTTGAATTTTACACTCGACAATCTTTTACACTTTTAATGACTTGAAGAGAATTTAGCAACACAGATTTAACAATATATTACATTCATTTCTAAATATATATATTTAACTAAAACAAACATCAATAATAAAATAGATATATGACAATAAATAAGTCACAATGTATTGTTAGTAAAGTACTTCACTTTTTGTTGAGCTTTATTTATATACAATTAAAACATGCATATATATATATATAAACCTGATATAAAGGTACGTTTACTTATCTCATATTGCTGAATTTATTTAGCATAAATAGATCAGGATTATTGTGGTTTCCAATTATATTTAATAATTCATGTTTCATTTTTCTACGATATTCTGAATTGGCTCATTTGGTGATGTTATCTTTCCTGTTATCTGTGAAACAAGAAAAACCTTTAAATTATTATATGTCAACAACATTGCACTATAGTTAACGTTCACGTGTGGTACACTTAAAAACATTGTATTAAATATTAGTCCTCAATATTTCTCGCCTCTCTGAATGGGTAAATATTGCATGTAAAGTGTTTCCAGATATAAATTACCATTTTTATTGTACGTGCCCAAATCAGATATCATCATCTTTCTTACCACAAATGAAATGGAACTTATTCCAGACAAAACAAACTAAAATGTATAACTGTACCCAACTATGTAGTTTTTAAATACTTAAGTGTAAAAAAATTACTTTGGGATAATATTTAACATACAAAATATTTGAACGAATAAAAAAGCTGTGCATACCAAAGTCATCAACAATTTATAACGAAAAAAATTGCTGTTACAATATATAAGAACAGTAGTGCGCGTTTGGAACAAAATTCTTATTTTTTATACAGTATTGGAAATAAGTATTGATAAGGAAAGTCAACAAGATACTTTAATAAAATACAACGAAAATGCCACACGTTGTATCGTATAAAAGTAAACCATACTATAGTAAAGTCACCAGCTGACAGGCTACACTGTGATTGGTTGTTATGCGACAAATGAGAAAGTACTACGACAGAATAAAGCCTTTCAAAGTACATGAAATTGTAATACGTGTAGTAGAAAAAGTGTGTACCCAGTCGTAAGTCAGTAACTTAAATAATATATGATAAAGTTTAAAACTATTAAATGTTTTTGGCTGGACAAGAATTATTCAATAAAAATTACGAAAATTTCCAAGATTAAGCAGAAATTGCAGACAAGAATCTGAAGAATGTATATAACACTAGTACCGTTAAGAGAAGCATTCAAGAGAGGAAGCTAAAACTCTTACAAGTTATTTTCAGTATTTCACGATAGACAACGGTCTGATACACATCACGTCGATAATCTTGTATTAGATAAAACTTCAAAAACTATCTCGAAAATAGTAATAAACACATTAAAAAATGTGTTCTTAAAGTAATTTTAGCTAATCGGAAACAGTTGCGGCGATAAGTAACCAATCTAAAAGGTTTCAGTTAGCATCGGATCACAAACAGTAAAATGAGCAAAATTGGAGGCGTGTGCATTTTACAGATTAATCATAGTTTGAATTTTTCAGAAACAAACAATTACCGTGAACACAAAAACAGCTTCATAGCTAACATATACCATTTTCTATAAAATCTGATAGGGATTAGTAGACGTTTGTAGATATATAGCTGATGGCATCCTAACTGCTGACAAGCACAGGTTGATTCTAAATCATCATACTATTATTCCCGCATGAACACCACTAATCGTAAAGAAAAATGTCATCCTGCAATACAATATTCTCAAATATACCAGAAATACAGTAAAACCATATCTTGTTGGCAAGCAGTAGTTTTTTTTTTCTAACAAGCCCGCCCCATTATGAATATTCTCTAGGATTGGGGGGGGTAAGTAAAAACTAGGAAGATAAAAAGGCAAAAAGCAGCTTAGAATGTTATGTATATGTGTAAATATTTTGTAAACGACAACATGTCGTGTTGTGTTTGAATTTTCATTTGTATTATTCATTTTTCCATATTGATATTATTGTTTCGAAGTTTAAACTAAAATACGTTATTTATTTAGGGTAACGTTTTAGAACTTTCTCGAATTAAGTAGACCAATCACATGTTTGTAAATGAGTGCTGGTGACTTCCTGTCTAGAAGTGTAGTCTCGTGCAAGAACGAATATGCGTGGATAGCTCTGGAGTTGTATGGAAATTGCGAGATTGTTCGAGAAATAGTCCTATCGGTATAAAAAAGACGGTGACGTGAAAGAGTCATCAGTCATATTCGAGGGAGAGAGATTCAGTCATTAGTTTTATTCGAAGACAAAGAGTGAGATTCAGACATCAGTTTTATTTCAAAAGAAGAGAGTTAGTTATTTGAGAAAGATTAAGTGTTTGCTGTAAATATTCAACGTAGATTTGTGATTGAAGTTAGATCTACGGAAGCTGTAATTTTATTTCGTCAATCTCTACGATACATCTGAATTACTGCTTGAGCTGAGACGGCGATTTCATTGAACTGTGAACTGTTTCGGGATCTCTTCGTGGGACCAAATTCACACCCTAGACTGGAATTTGAGGCTTTCATTTTAATTCATTGTATTAGATACAGGCCAGTACCGTTTTGTATTGTGATTTAATTTTGAAGTTTGAAAATATTATTTTGTTTTGTAATTAATTTCGAATGTTATAACTTAATATCGGTCACTGTTATCATATAATTTATGTTATATCTGTTATATTTGTTAGTAGTTTAGTGTAATAAATTATACAAGCTGTTATCTGCGTTTTTCTGTTGCGTTTAGTCTACAAAGAACATAAAACATTAAAAAATACGTAACAAGAACAATATTCAAAAATAATATTCATAAACTCTATAGCAGAAAAAAAGAGATATAATGCTGCTTTGTTTAAATTAAAGAGCTTTAACATAACAAAAGTCAGTTGTACAATTTATTTACTTTCCTTTTATATCTTTTGTATAAATGTTTATACTATTTATTTGTTCGATTGGATTAAGAATAGCTTTATAGTTAATGTACAATCTCTACAATTTCGACGAATGATGTCGGTCATCAACGTATAGTTGATGGTACCCTGAATGTTGATAAGTACATGCTCCTTCTGATCCAACACACTATTCCCTCAGCAACACTAATGATCAAGAAGTCAAACTTCACCCAGGAAACAATGTCCTCAAGCATAGTATAAATTTGGCAAAACATAATCTCACTAGTACAAAAACGATGAAAAACTCACACCAATAGCTTGTACTGTAACATCCACCACTGTACTGGTACAAATATGTAGATGACACGGTTGTGGGATTCACGTTTACAGAACACACACACTTAATTTTTTCAACCACATTAACTCTATATATCCCAACATCAACTTCACATGTGAACAAGAAAAAAGCAATCAAATATCATTTCTTAACCTCAAAATTACAAGAATCGATACACAATTTAAACCAGAAATCCACCGAAAAATCATTCATATTGGACTATACATTCCTTAAGACTCGGCACATGAAACAAAACAAAAACTCAGCATACTAAGAAACCAAATAACCACAGTCATAAAATTATGCTTACCAGATAAAATTAACGAATAATTAGACAAAATAAAACAATACTTCATCAACAGCAACAATTTTTTTCCACAAAACGTAGAAAACATTATACGCACACACCTAGACAGAAAGCAAAAGCAACCAACAAAAGTAAATATATCTCACGAATCAAAAAATAACAAAACCATATACTGCTGCATACCATATTTCCCTGACACCAGCAGAAAAATAACCAACATTTAGCAAAAACTAGTAACAAAATATGACATTCCAGTTGATACCAAATTTATTCAAAAACCAGGCACAAAACTGAGGTCTGTACTATGAAAAATACACTGACAAACGCAACACCAACATTATTTATAAAATATAATGTGATAACTGTCACGTTATATATTGGAGAAACAAGTAGAAAAATGGAAACCAGATTCAAAATACATAAAAAGTCACCTTCACACGTTTTCGAACACTGCAAGTCAAATGAACCCAACATAACCATAGAAAACACTGAAATATTAAATAAAGAAACCAACATAAACAAACGCAATATTAAAGAACAACTTATAGAACAACTTAAACCCAAAATAAACAATGCAAAGGAACACCTTTATACCTATATGAGAAATAATATAATAAATAAAAATAATAAAATAAATAATATAAAATTATATTTTCAAACATCTAAGCACGCTCTATACATTCCGACACTCAGTTACGCAACCCATTTCAAACATGTGGTCAGCTTTCGGTCAGTTACCTCTTTCTTTTTTGTGAACTTGATTATGACCGAAGAAGGTCAAGACGTTGTTTGCTTCTCTGCGTAAAATGTTTTCTCAACTCAAACGAACCGTTTTTACATACATATTCTTCTTTACAAGTGGGTTTTCTCGATATCATTGGTAACAAGTCTTGATGTGGATATTTTATAGGCGTAGGTAGAAACTCAGAAGATTGTTGAGAGTGGTACAGCTCAATTTAAACAATATTCCACCATCATACATTTATAAACTGTATGGCACTAACAAAAAGTGTAATGCTCTGTTTCAGTTAAGTAGCTTTGCATGCATAACAAATACATGTTGTCAGCTTATTCACTTTTGTTTTGTAGTTTTCCTATAATAATATTTTGCATTATTTAACAATTCAACATATGGATGCTGTTGTTGTTATTTAGCACTTCTCTATGTGAATCGATTGTTTGTTTGTTTTGAATTTCGCGCAAAACAATATGAAGGGTATCCGCTTTAGCCGTCCTTAATTTAGCAGTGTAAGACTAGAGGGAAGGCAGCTAGTCATCACCATCCACCGCCAACTCTTGGACTACTGTTTTACCAACGAATAGTGGGATTAATTGCCACATTATAACTCCTCCACGACTGAAAGGACAAGCATGACTGAGATTACTGGCCATGCCGGGCCGTATATCTACTATATATTTCGTGAAATATTCCCATTATTATATAAGTCTGAATTTCAGAATATTACCTGCAATATTCTAAGGTTGTTGTATTTTTATCTGTTTGCCTTGTCTCTATATAACCCAAAAACATTAACATGGTTTGGTCATATTTTATTCAACTCTTTGCGCATAATTGCAGGAGATAATTTGTGCTGATAAGCTGTTAAAAATATGAAACTTTTTAATAAGACGAAAATATTCTACACATGACAAAACTTTACACAAGGCTTAAAGCGTTTCGAAGTGGTTCTTTTTATGACATACCACCCGAGGAGAATATATATACAAATATGAGTTACATAAATTTGGAGTTTCTTATAAACACTGCATAATTTTTTTTTTTACCTCTTCTGGCTAAAGTTGTAAATAGACTGAGTTGTCAATGTTTTCTAACAATTTTTTTTTTATTTACGTTGAGAATTTCTAATCAAAATTAAGCTAACTACGCGAATGAAAAATAAAACCGTTCAAAATGTTATATTCATTGACAATAATAAAATGACAGTATGTTTATTAGAGAACTTAATATCATACGTCTCCATACCTCAAAGAGAAGAACCTATAATAATAATTATATTGTATCCGATCGTCAGTAATGTGTCTCTGCTTCTAACAATATTTTGGGCATTTATCTAACACTAATTGCTAAGGTAGCTTATGCAGAGTGGTACGCGTCCCGATTTTTACTTGATAACGAAGTGCATCTTCAAACTGGGAATAAATACTTGTGTATACGTATAACTAAATCGTTGTTACGCTTTATTGGTTATTATTTAGATAGTAACTAACATGCTCACCAAGTCTGGTTTCCCCTAAGCTTCAATATATTTTACTACCGATGAACGATTGTATGTTTCTTTATCGAATAAAATAGAAGTTTTTAAAAACTTTTTTATGAAGATATGTATGGCCTTATCATATTTTTTCCTAACTTGAACAAAATTACAAGTTAAATTTCTAATAGATTAACGTTTTATTTGAACAATCATTGTTAAACAGATGTTTTTGAAAAAAACCTTTGTTTAAATTGTGTTTGTTTAAATCTTTCTCCACAGAGTTTACTTAGTGCTATTTGTGAAAAATGTCTGCATGGGAAAAATATATAAATGAATTAAAAACTGGAGCTGATATACAAAAACAAGTTTCCAAACATTCGTATTTTAAACATTGTCTGATAAAAATTATTTTAGGTGATATTTTTATGACTTAACATTAAAGAAAAGTCATTTTAGAACTTATAGAGTTTTAGTCACGTTTATCATAGCTCCCCAGTGGCTCAGCGGTATGTCTGCGGACTTACACGCTAAAATCCGGGTTTTGATACCCTTGGTGGGCAGAGCACAGCTAGCCCATTGTGTAGCTTTGTGCTTAACTCAAAACAACAACAACGCTTTTATCATAAACTTCTAATAGATTTTTAACACATTCTTACCCATTATTTTTTAAATAACAATTTTATTAACAGACATATGTGTCTTTACCTTCAATCTTCCATCTGTATAATAATTGAATAAATTGTTCACAAAAGTTAACCCTTTTCTAACACCATGTGGTTGCTTTACCACAGTTGTTATCATATGGTAAGATTCTTGTTTTAGCACCTATTCCTAAACAACCACAAATATTTTCCTTATTCATTCCTTTTTTTCCAGCAATTGTTTGATACGTCTTCTTATAATAACAATAACTGTAATATATTTTTCAACAAGATCAAAGTGACTTATTTATGAGCTTACTAATGTGTTTTTGCTATGCATAATTTATTCATTTATCGATATTTAAATAACAACTAAAGTTCTAATTATTATTGTACAAAGCTAGATCTTTTTTCCCAAGATTAAAATGTTTCACTTCCCAGGTATGAAACATTGGTAACATTAGATATGAAACACAGTTTTTCGTATGCTAGTAATAAAGAGAACTAAGAGCTGTTTTAGATCAAAATGTTTTGTGATTTTTCAATCAGATTTTGTGTAAAAATATATAATTTCATTTACGAGTACTTCTAATGCCTCGAGGGCCCGGCATGGTCAAGCGTGTTAAAAGTACGACTCGTAATCTGAGGGTCGCGGGTTTGCATCCCGGTCGCGCCAAACATGCTGGCCCTTTCAGCCATGGGGGCGTTATAATTTGACGGTCAATCCCACCATTCGTTGGTAAAAAAGTAGCCCAAGAGTTGGCGGTGGGTGGTGATGACTAGCTGCCTTTCCTCTAATCTTAAACTGCTAAATTAGGGACAGCTAGCATAGATAGCTCTCGAGTAGCTTTGTGCGAAATTAAAAAACAAACAAACAAACTTTCACTGTCTCGAAGTACGACTCATCCAACCCAGTTATATAGAAAGGTTAATTATAATTATATTTCCTTATAGTAAAACATATGAGAGGTTATATGTTAATGTTCAGAAAATATTAGAACGTGAACTTATTTCTTCAGTTACTTTAGCAATTAAATATTTTATTTCTATAGAGTAGAATGAACACTGTATCAAGAAAAAAAATAGAAATCAATATCTTTGTCTAGCATTTTATTAACAGTCTATTATTTAAAACCCTAAAGTTGTTATGATTTTTCTCTGTGAATGTCGCGTGTTCACGAGACTTGTATTTTTATTAGATTATACGCTTGCGCATAGATGTTGGTGAACGACGTGGCTCGACTTCTACGTCTGCTCTATCTTTATAAACTTGGCAAACCAGCTCGTTCGTCTCAGTATATCAATCAACTCACATAGAATACTGCTTACTGCTTATAAACTAAAGTAAATATATGATCATGCAAAATATCTAAGGTTGTTTTAGCCACTCACCCACCGGTCATGTGCTTTCTTGTTAGACCATATTTCATGACATTCGTCCTGATTAGTACCTGCATGGAAGACACAGAGCCAAGTAAAGGTGAGTTTAAATGTTTAAACGCTAGTTACAATAGGACCTAAACATCATTATCTTTTATATTCGACATTGTTTACAGGTTCCATATTAACCAAGTGCTCATAAAAAATATTTGTCACTTTCGACCAGATAATAGATAAACAAAGCTGTGTGAAACGTATTTATGTGTTATAACGAACAGTAATATTTTTCAACTTCAAGAATGTATTTTTAATCGAATTCAGATAAGTGTTAAACTATAAGAAGAGATGTATAAATTGAAAAAGAAATTAGGAAATCCGCTGATTTAAAACAATCTTCAAATAAACACAATTTTCCCGAGACCAAACTATCAGCTTCAACAGTAAAAGCACTTTACAACACGTTCTGAGAGAGTTTGTTCGTGTTATTCAACGTCTTTTCTTCGTACGTTTTAACGAGTGGATGATTGATTCCACACATAACTTGTAATAGCGTAGACAAATCTTGAGATAATAAAGTCTACACGAAGCTCTCAAAACACGCTTATAGTGTAAACTCTGCCTTAAATATTTTGAAAAGTATTTGGTAGCTTATATAATTTGTTGTTGTTTTTTTGCAATTTAATTCAGTTTTCTCTCACGAAATAAAAATTACCTTTTTATAAATAATTTTTACAAAGTATGTTTTTGGTGAATATTAATTATTAAAACAACTGAGAAAAAAATTTTACGTCTTAAGACATAATTCACAAAATATTGACTTGTGTTAAATTTGAAGATATTGTGAGTGAAAGTAAACAAGAATTTATTAATAAGTGAATCACAGTATTACTGCTGTATTTAGTTCCGACGAGAGCACTCGCCCAGTTCCAGGGCTCATCACGTCAGATGTGATATTACACATATAGGATGTCCGTACATTGTTTAATTTGCGGACTTGTTGAACAACAACTGTTAGATATGAACTAAGCTGGTTACTTTAATCGTGCTCCGTTGATTGTGATCTAAACCAAAAAACAAAGAAAATATTGAAATATGTTCATGTTCAATCTGAAGTTTATGTTTTGATTTCTACATCTCAAATGTTAAAGAAATTTCATTTGCATGTTCTTGCAGAAAAAGAACAACAAAATTATTCTCAGAATGCTCTTCAAGCGGTAACTGCAACTTTGTATTTTTTTCTCTAAATTTGTGGCTCATAAACCGAACAGAAATCATTTACACACTTGATTTCTAAATTAATGTTTTGAGGCAGTTACAGAATTGAACAGTAAGTTTAATGAAAATACTTACAATTAAATTAACGATGATGTATTATATTGTATTATATTATATTATATTGTACCTGACATGTTTAAACATTCTTTAATTCTCATGGAAAAATTAATTTCTTGTTTTTGTGCAAAACTATACAAAGTACCAAGGCAGTATCCATCACGGCGGTCGAAAACTGAATGGAAGTTTGTTTGTTATGAAATTTCGCACAGAGCTACTCGAGGGCTATATGTGCTAGCCGTCCCTAATTTAGCAGTGTAAGACTAGAGTGAAAGCAGCTAGTCATCACCACCCACTGCCAATTCTTGGGCTACTCTTTTACCAACGAATAGTGGGATTGACTGTTACATTATACACCCTCACGGCTGGGAGGGCGAGCATGTTTAGCGCGACGCGGGCCCAAACCCGCGACCCTCGGATTACGAGCGCACGCCTTAACGCGCTCGGCCATGCCAGGCCTACCGAATTGGAAGCGTTTCAATCTCTGAAGTTTATGGCTAGGTTATCTGAACATATGGGTAAAGCGATAGTTGAAAGAATAGTCGGTTGCACTTAGACTTCTTTAACATTCAACTATAGAATACAAACAAACATTAAAAAAAAAGCACTGTCCCGATAAGCCTATTTTTTATTATCGTACGTAATAAATATATTGCAATTTTAAAATTAGTTTATCATAGACCAACATTTCTCTGACTGTGTTAATTTTGATGGTTTTTAGACCTGTTGTCTTTACTCATAAATTTCATGATGGTGTTCATTTCTTGTTCTATTAAACTTTTCCACAGTTTCTTTCCGTGAAGAATTCGGGAAATGTTGAGCGATGGTTGGAAATTTATTAAGAACAAATAAATTACAGACATTACTTCAGAAATTATTAATTGTCTTCTCCTAAATAAAAGTAAAGTATTGACAAGTATACTGAAGATATGATACTGCGTATGTCAGCCTTAAAAAGTGAAGTATACAGAATATATACAAGGTGCAAGTTCGATGTGTTTTGAGAACATTTACATATTAATGAAAGATGTAGTTCTATTCTTGAGGGTAATTCTTTTAATCCACAAGTTACCATGTCTTGTTCGTTTGAACAAACACGTGGGAATCCCCACAGCGTGGCTGTCAACTATTATAAAATGACTTGTTCGTAAGACCAGGAATTACATCAAGTGTAGCTTTAACTTTATCTAAAAACGTGATGCCGTTGTAGAATCTGGTGGTTCTCACGTCGCGAGTTGAGCTGAAGATAAGTAGAAATAAGTTCAGGTTGTGAACTATTCTGTTAGTTTCTACTGTAAAACCAGTGCTTAACCGACATAGGTTAAAACGTTCTTTCAGTTACAAAACGGATTTCTGGTTGATAATTAAAGTATGAAAATGCTTATTCAAATTGTTACTTAGCATCGAATTCATAAAATGTCTGTAACACACACATACTCACACGCTTAGTTATTTAAATTACAATAGGATTACATACATAGAAGTTCTTAGTAGCTCTCCAGTCGTAATAAAATAATTGAAATAAAAGAGGTAACAATTACTCTATCTACATTAGGCAAGACCATAGCAATCCACTGGACATTTTTGAGAAAACTAGCAAAATTACTCGGAAAGAAGCACTAAAGAACCTCTACGATTACTTCTGATCAAGGAAAACTCGTTTGTTTTGGAATTTCACACAAAGCTACGCGAGGGCGATCTGTGCTAGCCGTCCCTAATTTAGCAGTGTAAGACTAGAGGGAAGGCAGCTAGTCATCACCACCCACCGCCAACTCTTGGGCTACTCTTTTACCAACGAATAGTGGGATTGACCGTCACATTATACACCCCACGGCTGGGAGGGCGAGCATGTTTAGCGCGACGCGGGCGCAAACCCGCGACCCTCGGATTACGAGCGCACGCCTTAACGCGCTCGGCCATGCCAGGCCTAGAAAAACTCGAGCCCTCGTGCTGTTTTACATTCGTAGTATGACGTGCTAAAATTCCAAAAACTAAAGTGACACACTAAATAACATCAATACATCTAGTCCACTGCAACAAACGGTTCTGAAGACACAAAAAGAATATACAGGAATATGTAGATGGATCAGCTATATACACCCTTATACTACCGACTTATTTTTACACTGTTCAGTAGATGGATCAGCTATGTAAACCCTCATACTACCGACTTGATTTTACACTGTTCAATAGATGGATCAGCTATGTAAACCCTCATACTACCGACTTATTTTTACACTGTTCAGTAGATGGATCAGCTATGTGAGCCCTCATACTACCAACTTTTTTACACTGTTTATTACCGGTTGGATCACACTGAGTACTTTTATTTTCTTGTTTGTGTGTTACAGTTAACACTTGATGTAAGGAATTGAAGAAAATATTAAGTTTCTTTCTTGTTATCTTTTAATAATATAAATTGATTCATAGTAATCAGTAGAATTAATAATTGCTACATTGATGGTATATTTATTTCTCCAAGTGACTTGCTGAACAAACAGTTTAAAACCGTGTTTAACAAGCTTTATGATATAGGCTCCCTGAACGGGAATTTTGAGGCAAAACAATAAAGGTAACCATGAAAAAAAAAGATTTTAAAATAGCCTAAATTACTATACCTGTCATATAAAGTAATCGTGTACACAAATATGCACGATGAAGCTTAAATAATTCTGAAAAATGTTAAATGTATTGTGAAAAACAGAGAAAACAGTATTTATTTAAAAAATGCGAAGGGCAGAAACATATACAGTCATATTAGAGGTTCTACTACGTATGAATCCCCTATTAAATCAAATTGTTACTTTATATTCACTTATATCTGTTCATATATGTCCTAAAATTTTGGAACTATCAGAACCTAAATTGATTGGAAGAATTTGTAGTGGCTCTGGTGATATCTTTAACTATATACCATAGTCCCTCACCATAGCTTTTCCGTCATGGTGGGAGGTCTAAGAATAGATTTCCACGGCCATTGATTCTGAATTTATCACATTATTTTGTATTCCAGTCCTCTCTCGAAATTCAGGATAACTTTTGTTCGAAAGTGTATCTTCACAGAAAATCTAACGGAACCAAACTTTGCACATATGTTAAGATACAAAGGGCGGTGTCTTGGAGTAGCTTTATGAGCAATTGCGGATAATGAAGAGCTTCGTTAGTACATTGGAGCATCTTGAAAATCTCAGGGGATCATGGTTTGTTTCTTTTTACGCTAGCGAACTTAACGTTGAAAGTTTGTTGTTTATTTTTGAATTTCGTACAAAGCTACTCGAGGGCTAGTAATAACAGAAGTGCAGAAAGTCATGCCCTGTTCATAGTACTCTACAGTAACATGTAGTTTTTCAATTTAGGAGTACGTATTATTGTTAGATGACATATTAGTATAGTACAACGTGAAATCTTTAACTTTCGTGGTATATGTGATAGTTAGTTGTCACATACTACTAATATGTATTTTTTCAACTTGGTAGTAAATTTGATATTATTAGGTTTTATTATTCGTGTGTTGTAACAGGTAATATTGTGATTTAGTATCTCGCAAATGATGTTCACCTATTTTAAGATGTTCTGCTACTAGACTTTAACTTATGATTGTTCATGTTATTAATAACATAGGATCTTATTATGTGTTATACTATTACAGTGAAGCCTATAATTGTTCAGTTCAGTGTGTGTGTTTGTGTTTTTCTTATAGCAAAGCCACATTGGGCTATCTGCTCAGCCCACCGAAGGGAATCGAATCCCTGATTTTAGCGTTGTAAATCCGGAGACATACCGCTGTACTAGCGGGGGCTGTTCAGTTCAGTAGCACATCTTGTTGTTATTTAAACTGAGTTGTTAAATTGTTGTTTTAACATATTAACAGATTTATCGATAAAATTAACATCCGGATAATAACAGAGCTAATTATAGTGATGTTTTTAGTGTTAGATAAAACAGTGTATTCAACACAACCTTTGTATAATTTTTATATTTATGTTAGTGATGGAAAATAAATTTAGATTCATAATACTACAACAGTATTAGTAATAATTTATAATATCCTACAGGAAATCTAACCATTAGTGGGATTTTTTACCACACTGATATGCTATAAGACATAATAAACGTGTATTTATCTATTATTAAAAGCATAATGGATATTCATATGCTATATGGTAGAAACAGTAAAAAGATCACTTTAACGCTTTTATTTACACAAAAAAGTCTTATAGGTTTGAAATATCGTTCTATGGAATAATTTGTGTAAACGATAGTATTATTTGAAATGTTGTTTGTTTGTTCTGAATTTCGCGTAAAGTTATTCGAGGGTTACCTGCACTAGCCGTCCATAACTTAACAAAAGAAAAAAGGTAAGATGGCAAGTTATTACCACCCGCCGCCAATTCTTAGGCTACTCTTTTACCAATGATTAATGGGATTAATCGTTACATGATAATATCTACACGATTGAAGGGGTAAGCATATTTGGTAGGATGTGGATTCAAACCTTCAGCCTTCAGGCTGCGAGTCTAGTGCCCTAACCAACGCTGTACATGTGGCTATGAAACCAAGTAAATGATGTTATCAGTAGCATATATACCTGAAATTTGGATGTTATGCGTAAAGTTCGAGCTACCCTTCCTTTAATATATTTGCTTTTCTAATATTTAACTTTCCTAAACATATATGTATGTATGTACATATACTTAAAATACGTTTTCCAATTTTAATTCCAGTTTTACATATTATAAAATGTTCAAAACTCTTATGTTTGTTTGTTTTTGAATTTCGCACAAAACCACTCGAGGGCTATCTGTGCTATCCGTCCCTAACATAGCAATGTAAGACTAGAGAGAAGGCAGCTAGTCATCACCACCCACCGCCAACTTTTAGGCTACTCTTTTACCAGCGAATAGTGGGATTGACCGTAACATTATACGCCCCCACGGCTGAAAAGGCGAGCATGTTTGGCGCGAAGGGGATGCCAATGTCAGTTTGGCTTAGAATCCAAAACCCTTGTGTAACATGTAGTATTTTTCTATTTGTCACGTCCAAAATTTGTCTGTCTTCATAAGTGCTAAGCTGCATGACGGGATTTTTGCACTGTTTATGAACTAAACTCCAAATAACAACAAAATCATGCGTATGTGAGATTGACTAAACCAATAATCACAACACTGTCTAAAAAGAGAATAAAAACGAGATACAAAATATAGTTTATTAAAATAAAAAAAATGTTTAATAAAGCTCGAATAATTTAGAATATAAAGCGCTAATGACACTTCGTCCATTGTGTCGATTGAAGGTCTTAAATCGGAGAATGGAAACAGCTCTGAAGAGAAATCGCTGTAAAAACAGGATAATCACGGCAGTATAACACAGTATACAAGTCTTTTTAAAGTAACTATTATGGAAAATACTGAGACGAAGAAATTGAGAGTCACATTGGAATGCAGAATAAATGTGAAAAACAAAAATATTAGCGTAATGAGAGTAAATTTATGGGTTTGTAAGGAATGGATGTGGTTAAAAAGTTATTTCTTTAAGGGATGTTGATATAAAGAAAATAATTGAAGCTGTCAATTAAAAAAATGTTTCAGGAAATTCCAAAGGTTGTGACTGTTGAAAAAGATTCTCAAAAAGCTCAAATTTGTCATGAGAGGTGGCATTCATTGTGTCATCAATATATCTAGTGTAAAGTTGAACATAAAATGCAAAAGATATGTTAATTCAAGATATTCAATGCATCCAACAAACAAACTGATATATGACGGTCTCTTCTTCGACACAAACCTGTTTGTAATTTCTGTTGTTGAAACTAAGTTAATTTCAATTTTCTTAATTTAAGAATTATACCAGTCAAGAAAAGTCACGTTTATGTCACGAACTAATTCATAGTTTTAGGAACTTCATCTTAGTATTATTGCAATGGCGATACACTAAAAAGAGTTGGAAAACTGTTTGTTTGTTTTAAAATTTTGCACAAAGCCACTCGAGGGCTATTTGCGTTAGCCGTCCCTAGTTTTGCAATGTAAGACTAACGCCCCCACGGTTAAACGGGCGATCATGTTTGGCGCACTCGGGATTCGAACTCACGACCTTCAGATGTCGAGTCGTACGCCTTAACACGCTTGGCCATGCCGGGCTAGCTTGAAAACTCACATGTTTGCAGTTTGTGAGATGTATCAGAGAGATATTTAACAAGGCAAAGGAGTTCCTGAGTAACAAGTGAAAAATACGTTACTTTAAAGTTTTATAGATAACTTGTTTAACAAAAGAGACTCACATATAATAACAGTTTTACTCAAACAAAAATTATAATTGATGAAATTAAGACACTTGATATTTTCAGTTTGTATAACTCAAGTGAGGACGTCGAAAGTATTAAGATTTAAAGTATTCAGCTGTTAATGATAAGTGTTTGCCATTATTTATAACATTATTCATGGTAATGTAAAGAAACCAGAGTAATTTTGTGGCCTTTTGAGCTACATCCATTAAAACAACAACTATTATTTTCAATAGCTGAATACATTGTAAGTGGATAATTTTAAATGTGTAGACATGCTTCGTTCTGCCACTTAGTAGACAACGCGGCAATACGCTGCATTTTAACTAAACTAAATTATAATATTATAAAATACAAACAACATCATTTCGCCTTTACATGAGATACGTAAATTTATGCTTTTGACTATTATGTTTAATTTGGTAAGATTATGCATTTGGAACATTCTGTTTATTGAAAAGAAATATCTTAATGTTCCTTAATTTATTTTACGGCATATACAGCACTAAAGGAAAACTAAAACCGTTTCACTTAACAGAAACCATTACTAGGTGGATACACGTAAGTGCCAGTATATATGCAAGTGGTCAGGTAAGTGGATATACATTGAGATTAAACTTGTTTCATATAAGTATTTAACTAGCATGAAAGCTTTCAATTTTTACAATATAATTTTTGTGTATGTTGTGTTGAGGTACACCTTTAGATCAATTTAGGATTTTCTAGTACTTAACCTCTTAAATGGCCCGGCATGGCCAGCTGGTTAAGGCACTCAACTTATAATCTGAGGATAGCAGGCTCGAATCTCAGTCTCACCAAACATGCTTACCCTTTTAGCCGTGGGGGCTCTCTAGTCTTACACTGCTACTTTATATGGTGAAAAAAAGCTTGTATTAGACAGACAAAATAAAATGTGAATTGAACATTGTGCGAAACTAATTTCTAAAAAAACTCATTATCATGGAATTTACATCTATCAATTTATGTTAATAAATCCTGTTTTAATGACTCTCAAGCAGCTGCATAATCCTGCATTCTACGAAAGATTCAAATAAGTAAAAGATCTTTATAATGAACTTTATTCAGTTTGAAGAAATAACTAATTGCAAAGGTCACCCGGTGAAACAGCGGTAAGTTTTCGAAATGCAATTCTAAAATCAGGGATTCGATTTCCATCAATGGACACAGCAGATAGTCCGAAACATACAGTTCCAACAAAAACTTAGCTACAATATATGAATGTACGTAATACATTCGCAACTCTTACAAATACCATGTTGCTGTTCCGACTAGTATTTTATCCTGCACTTTATTTAGTGTCAAGCCTAATCAAAGCACTGAGAATAGCTGCGTTGGAAGCGACATTAACTAGCTAGAAAAGAAAACGTAATTAGTACTGTCGTTGTGGAACTTTTAATCTTTTATAAATTATACTATTGAGTGTTTTCTTTGTTCGCTGGACAGAAACAAATGCATTTTTTAAAAGATGAAACTTAAGTTCAGCAGCTAATTATGTTCTCGGTAAACTGTTTTTTAATATGTTCTGTTTTAAGCAAATTACGGCTGTTGAAGAAAAAAGACTTTTTAAATTGAAATTCTATCTTGAATTAAAAGAAAAAACATTTGACGGCATTATTTAAACTAAAAAGATGCAAATGAAACTTAATTAAAAACTCTTTTTGCAAAATCGAAAAGATTAGTAGCTTCTTAGAAACTACTATTGTGTCATAAATGTTTTTGTAGTAAGAATATATGAGAAAAAACAAACTTAAGTTATTGGTTCATTTTTCAAAAGTTAATACTTGTTCATCAGTTGAAAACAATATCCATACCACAAGGATGACCACCGAAAAAAAATTTTAAATTAATTAGTTGAAAATTATTTTTATAATGTTTGGCTATAGGTCATGATACTTCTGAACTGAAATAAATCCATTGTTATTTGCTTTTAAATATTTCAGACTCGACATTTTCTGTGAAAAATAAAATCTTGGTATAGATACTAATTCAGGAATAAATTATCTATAATAAACGAAACATTACTATAGGTTAGTACAGTTTTATCAAACATGAAATAAAACTACTTCGTGCCCCTTTCCCAAAGATTAAGAATTGAGCTTGTATTTTTATAACGTTAAATTTGATTTCGGTACCCACAGTGAGCACAACTAAATATTATGTTTTGGAATAGATGCGTAAATATGTAATTTGAGAAATAATTCAATTATAAAGAGATTTAGTATTAGATATTGCACATGGGATAAATTTTATTTGTCTCATTGTTTGGAAAAAACAAACCAAAAAACACTCGTCATTTTACTAAGATATACATAAGTGCATTTATAAACACTAAGCTACTGAATCTGTTAAGTATAAAGTATACTTTCTATAATAATTTATTTGTTGTTTGTGTGATGTTATTAAAATAAAGCTACTCTAGAGTTATATTCACCAGTCGTTTCTAATTTGAAAGCGATACACTAGAGGGAAGAAACAGCTGGTTAACACACCACTCATCACCAGCTCTTGGATTATTCATGTCAGACCAAACAGAATGATTTGGTCATCACTTTCACGACTGTCTCACAGCCTCAGAGTGTGAAACAAGGTCTTTTTTTCTTTTCTTTTTTTGGCGGTATCGAATCGTAACAGCAGCGACACTAATGGAAAGTGACGAAACTAATGCAAACCTCTAAGTTATACAAGCTTTTTTACTGAAGAATTGGTTAGATATATTTTCTGTTTGTTTTCGTCCTAACATGTTGCCATTGTTTGTTGAAACATTTACAAAAGCAAAGTAGAATGAGAAAACAAACTTACCTCTGGATATTTTGTCAAGAGGACAAGAAAACTGATACGAATGTCTTTGGTTTGTTTTGAGTTATGCGCAAAGTTACACGAGGGCTATCTGCGCTAGCCGTCCCTAATTTAGTTGTTTAAGACTAGAGAAAAGGTAGCTAGTAATCACCACCCACCGCCAGCTCTTGTAGTACTCTTTTACCAACGAATAATGGGAGTGACCGTCACATTATAACGCTCCCACGGCTGAAATGGCGAGCATATTTGGTGTGACGGGGTTTCGAACCCGCGACCCTCAGATTAGGAGTCGAACGCCTTAACACACTTGCCCATGTCGGGCAACGAATGTCTTTAAGTTATTTTTTAACAAAAATGTAAGATGTGTACCAAATATTAAACTGAAAATATATATTTGTATGATAAATATCACGGATTTATTTCTCTTTAACATTCCGGAAGCACCAATTAGAGGTATGTGTTGTGTCGAATGCCTTATGATAAAATATAAACATTGATATTGTTCTTTTGCAGTAAATACTTTTCAAGTATTTATGTTTCTTAGGTTAAATTAAAACAGATGAACGACAAATTAAAAATATAACGTAATCAAAATATTCAATGATAGTACGAGCGAAAAACTAAATTTCAACATTAGTGTAGTAACTTTTTGAAGTAGTGTTCAAATACGTAGTAGCTGTAATGAGTTCGAAACGACCCATCATAAAGAAAAATTCGAATTATATGTATTTGTACCAACATTTCAAAATTAGTTTTTACCCACCTCTGACACACTCACACACTTCCTGTGAAAGAAAGTAGATTATAAATATTTTTTGACACTAAGAATGTGACATCATAGATATTAAAATGTGTGAGCTGATTTCATATCTTTATGGACTTATAATTTTAGGTGCTGAAAGGTGTGAACAAATACATAAAAACGTAGCATTACATATTAGATATTTTTGTGTGCCAGCCAAAGCAAGTCCGGAGCATGCGTATACAAGATTTGATTTTATTACTCCTCTTGATCTTTAACAGCCTACCCGCAACTTGAAATTCTTTTAGGCAGGATTAGAGTTAGTAAATCTATGAGACTTTGAGCGTGATCAAATTCATTAATCGAAAGGGTTTGGTCTTCAGAGTCCAAAACTGTACTTAGATCTCATTTCTGTCGTTAAAAAACGGATCTAT
This sequence comes from Carcinoscorpius rotundicauda, assembly GCA_011833715.1. Taxonomy (NCBI): domain Eukaryota; kingdom Metazoa; phylum Arthropoda; class Merostomata; order Xiphosura; family Limulidae; genus Carcinoscorpius; species Carcinoscorpius rotundicauda. The sequence continues at coordinate 39,239,204 of CM022399.1, forward strand.
GACCTAAAACTTTGTACTTAAAAAAAGTAAAAAAAAGGAAAACAAACAGAACCATTCCATGAGCCATTATGCCACGGCTAAATATGTATAATTATATCTTACCTGCTTCAGTATTTGAAAGCATTAATGAGATATTTTACTTCATAATTTGATTTAATATCTATTTGTTTACAATCAAAGAAACTCAATTTTTAGTCTTAGTGTAATTTAAATAATTTTCTAAAATATGTGCAGGACGTCATCTAGAGATTAAAATTCGCGGCTGCAGATAGTAGGTTCGTGGTTGGAGACATGATCGCGGTGAAGAAGTTTCAAACTTTCATCTGTGAATGCGTCATAAAAATGTCATTTAATTCTGTTTGAAGAGGCAGAACCAGTAGCTCAGAAATAGGGATTACAATGCCTGAACATTAACTGTCTCTGAAATAGGGGCTCAGGAAAGAATAACATGGGTGTAGAAATTAGATTTTTCTTTATTTTTAATTTATTTTCATTACTACAAGATGTTCAATTGGAACAAACGTAGATGGGTCTGAAATAACACATACATCATCTCTATGTTTATTTCTAATGAAAAACAGTTGTTTACACCCCTACTGAATAAACTGGCATTCTAATTAGGAAGTTCATGCAAGATGTTTTATTCCAAGATATCAGTACTAATGAGTATAATCCCTCCAATAACTTCCAATAAAAGGTTTAGTTTGTTTTCAATTTCGCGCAAAGTTACGCGAGGACTATCTGCGCTAGCTAAATTAGGGATAATTTAGTAGTGTAAGACTAGAAGGAAGTCAACTAGTCAACACCACCCACTGCCAACTTTTGGGCTACCCTCTTACCAATGAATAGTGGGATTGACCGTAACATTATAACACCCCCACAGCTCAAAGAGCGAGTATGTTTGGTGTGACGGTGATTCGAATACGCGACTCTCGGGTTGCGAGTTGAGTACTCTAATCATCTGGCCATGCCAGGCCTCTAGAAAAAGGAAAAATACATTTTTATAAGTAATATCGTGAAAGATTCAAAGCAATAAGAAATGAACATGAAAGTTGATCGCATATCTTTGAAATTTAAGAGTTGTCTCTTAAAGATTTTGTTTCATTTATAGCTCAAAACTACACAATAAGCTACTTGCTCTCTACCTACTGCGGGTAATTCAACTCCAAATTTTAGCGTTATAAATCACATGAATTGTAGCTGACTCGCACGAATGGATAAAATACTTTAATACAACCTAGCTGTATTTATATCTATCACCAAAACAAGGAGAATGGATAATAGCTTTACCGGAACTGTGAAAAGAACAATGTTACAACACATTTTATGTGCGGTTTAATGAACTCAATTTATGTTTGTATACGTTTTAATATACGTCAATTTGGAAATTACACATCGGCTACTCAGCAGGGGTTCCCAACCTTTTGGCACTCGCGACCCCTTACCTAAAAGTTTGAAACCCATGTAACCCCCTATTTAGGGCTTACTATCAACAGCTTAATTTTTATTTTGTTTTCTGTGAAGGAGAGGGAAAGAAACATCTAAAAATATATAAAAGTTCTGTAATTATTTACTAGCAAATTAACTCACATTGGTCCAATCTGAATTCACAAAAAGAACATATATTTCTTAAGATAATATAACATAGGTTCGAACAGCTATCCAACCTAGATAGTGAGGTGTCAGATGTTGCATTTCAGCAACAAGCTTTGAAATTCGTGGCCGAGCGTTTGTTAGAGCCAGTCTCATATTGACAAGAGTGAAAAATCCTGTCTCACACAAGTAGGTAGAAGAAAACGGAACAAGGACACGTAAAGCTGTCATGCTAACTTTGGAGTATGACTGATACATAGCGCACCAGAACTGAGTCACGGATTTCACCTTGAAGAGATCAGGAGCTGAAGAGTCGTTCCTTAGATCCAGAAATTCATTTTGGATATCATTTGGGATGCTGGATACATCAAGTTCAGTACAAAATGGGTTCCTTACCAGGGCCTCCCGTTCCTGTGATAGCTCAGGGAACTAACGTTCGACTTCCTTTTCTAGAGACTGAAGATGTTCGGTAATCTCATCCTTGAGGAACTGATCCATTTGGATCTGAGACTCATCTGTCACTCCACGAAGTTTTTCAAACATAGCGATGTTTCCAAGATTAGTTTTTCGACGCCAGTTCTGCAGTTTGGAAAAAAAGGCCCGAAAACTATCTTAAAAAAGGAGAACATGTGTTTCCCTTCCTTGAAGCTTCAAATTGAGCTTGTTCAGCTGGTCAAAAATGTCGGCTAGGTACGCAACCATTTTATTCCATGCTTCATCTTTGAAGTGAGCTACAAGATATTTCCTTTCTTGAGTCTCCAGGAATAGCTTTATTTCATCTTTCATTTCAAAGACACGATTAATAACGTTTCCTTTCGACAACCAACGTACTGTTGTGTAGAAGAGAAGGAGTTCGTGGTCAGCATTCATGTCTTTACATAATTCTTTGAATAGGCGAGTGTTGAGTGTTTGAGTCTTCACATAATTTACAATTTTGATTACAGATTCAAGCACTTCCTGCAGAGAGGCAGGGAGAGTCTTACTGGCGAGAGCATATCGGTGAATCATGCAGTGGATACCCTTTGCTTGAGGTGCTAGCTTCTTCACTCTCGACTGAAATCCTGAATTCGATCCCAGCATAGCCGGTGCCTCATTCGTACAAACCCCACACACGTTTTCCTATTGAAGATCTTCGTCTTGAAAAAAAAGTTGAAACTTTTTCCATGACATCAGCTTTTGTTGTGGTTTCAAGTGCGCTGCAGAATAAGAATTCGTCTTTGATGTCACCTGAATTAATGTATCTCACGAAGACAAGAAACTGAGAACATAAAATTACATCTGTTGACTCGTCGAGCTGAAAGGAAAACAAAGGGGAACCCTTGATTTCACTCAAAACCTGTTCCTTTACATCCATAGACATTTTAGAAATGCGCCTCTGTATGGTATTATTTGACAGGGATACTTGCTGCATCTTCTTTGCACTGGCTTCTACAAGAATAAGAATTACTGCTTTCATCATGCAGGGTTTAATAAATGTTTCTCCAATCATGTGAGGCTTTTTTTGTTCAGCAATTTCGAAATGTTATCTCATATGAAGCTTCCACTACGGCTGCACTCTGCTGCTGAAACGACTCACTTCTATCGATTTTTTGGCTTTTAAAACACCGTTCATGCCATTTGAAGAAATCCAAACTCTGCTTTGGGTGTTCTGGATGTCTCATCTCGAGATGAGGCTTGAGATTTGATGGTTTCATTGACTCTGCACTCAGGACAGCATGGCACAAAATACACTGTGGTTTCTCGATGCCGTCGTTGGCGAGCACAGTGGTGAAGCCAATGTTGAGGTAGCATTCTGAGTATCTGCGCCGTTTAGCCATGGACACAACTCACTTCTACTGCTTACTTATCTTCTTGTTAAAATAAAATAAAAAATGTTGAAAAATGAACGCTTTGGCTACTGTAGATCTTACACTGACTACTTGTGGCGGATGCAGGTAGAGTAATGATGGGGCAAGTATTGGGAGGGAAGGGAGCGTGGCCAGTCGCGCTATTCGTTATCCACCAATCAGCAACGGACATGTGACTCACGTGTCGACAGCTAGCACACACACACTTAATCACAGCTAAACAGACACACAAGCACACGTATATGTGCGTGCACTCACATACTCGCTACTCACTAGTACACACATACATACAGTTGCAGACACATACACTCACAGGCACGCATTCATACACCCATAATATCACCTAATGACATTGAAATAATGTACACACGTTTTGCTTTGCACTGAAACAAAAAAAGTAAGAGCATGAAAATGTAACTGATGAAATAAAATTAATGCTATCCCAAGCTACTTCTAACAAGGCCACGCGACTCCCCTGCCAAGGCTTCGCCAAACCCTGGGGGGGGGTCGCGACCCATCGGTTGGGAACCCCTGGGTTTCCGTGTTTTAAGAAAATATTAAAACAAAGTACAATACTTGAAAACATAAAAACATTTGATTTAAAGTTCTTGTTGGTTTCATTCAAGTTATGCGTAACTATATTTATTTTGTTCAATTGGGGAGCCCGCGCTAATACAGCGGTAAGTTTATGGATTTACAACGCTAAAGTCAGCGGTTCGACTCCTCTTGGTGGGCTCACTATATATCTCGATGTGACTTTGCTATAAGAAAAGGCAACACAACACATCAAGTGGGGAAAGCCCGGCATGGCCAAGTGGGTTAAGGCGTTCGGCTTCCTGTCGCACTTAACAAGCTCGCCTTTTTAGCCATGGAAACGTTATAATTTGACGGTCAATTCCACTATTCGTTGGTAAAAGAGTAACCCAAGATTTGGCGGTGGATGGTGATGACTAGCTGCTTTTTCTCTGGTCTTACACTGCTAAATTACGGACGGCTGGTAGACATAGCCCTCGTGTGGCTTTGCGCGAAAACCAAAAGCATTTCAAAAATAAATTTTAATGGGAAAAATAATTTTAAAAAGTGTAAAAAAATTTTATATAAAAAATTAGGAAGTGGGAATGGGAGTACCGAAGAAGTAAGTAAACAAAGTAGGAACAGGCGAGATAACATTACAACAATTAGTTTTTTGATATGGTACAACTTCAAATTGAATGTGAGTTTTTTGTAACTTGATACTTGTTCAAACTAAATGAAAGATGTATATAACTGAATTTCTATATTATAACCTTTGTTTCAACAACCAAGTATAGAAGCATGAATGTGAGCAAATTATATAACCTTAACGAAATATATGACATCGTAATAGCGGAATGTTTGATGTTGGAATTGAGACAGAAAGCTCGAATTTTACTTATGGGAGATATTATCGCTATCTGACTAGTAATGGGTTGTACAAAATAATAGTTTCAAAACCGCTAACTATTTTCAAATTTTAAATTTGTTGAATATTTACAAAGGATTAGCTACTGACAAAATTATACCTGGATCAAAGTTCAAAGTAAAACTCGAAGTAAGAATGGCGTAACGATAACAACACCTATTTTCAGTTGCATAAATAAATAAAAAACAAACAGCAAATGTGGTAATATCATCTTGTTCATTTTTACCTTATTTCCTTACCTTTTGGTGCTCTCATTCCTAATTCCCATTTTTTTTAGTCCCACCTTTTTATGGTACCAAGTCTCGTGAGTGACTGGGCTCGATACCTGTCCTTTTCATAGCTTTTCTTAAAATTGTTTCTCAACATTTCCTGGCTTTTACTGATATCTTTGTTGTAGTATTTTGTTCCATCTAGACAAGGTTGCAACATCTTCTTTGGTTCGATTAAGAGTTAAGGCTAGTTTTGCATATTTAAATTTATTGTTTCTAATCTTGTCTCTATTCTTGCAGCAGTATTCTATTCAGTGAAAGCAAAGCCCTTTCAAGGTTATCAATATAAAATGTTCTAATTTTCTCTGGTTATGTTTCCTGTTTCTGGTGTCAAGTACAATCTTAGGTGTCAATAGGTCACAATGCGGAAGTGAATTATACAACAGAACACACTTCTTTTCAGTCCAGAACTCTCGAACAAAGATATGTCAAGCTTTGGAAATGCTAACATTCGTCCACACAAAGGAAAATTGGATATAAGACATTGACTGCGGTGACAGAATTCTTCACGTTTCTTTACCCAGGTCATACAACTGCACGCTAATTACGTAGCACATGCACAAACATGCACTCACATGTGACATGAAGAAGATTTGTCACTTGGGAACTCACAGATCACACTTGCAATAATATGGCTATTAGTGTATTGTTAGCTCGTTAGTATGATTGCAAAATAAAAATTGTCATTACTTGTTATTTTCAGGGATAAGTTTGTTTGTTTTTGAAATTCGCACAAAGCTACTCGAGGGCTATCTGTGCTCGCCGTCGCTAATTTAGTTGTGTAAAACTAGAGGGAAGGCAGCTAGTCATCATCACCCACCGCCAACTCTTGGGCTACTCTTTTACCAACGAAAAGTGGGATTGATCGTCACATTATAACGTCCCCACGTTCGGGAGGGCGAGCATGTTTAGTGCGCCTCGGATGTGAACCCGTGACCCTCAGATTACGAAGCGCACGCCTTAACGCTCTTGGCCATGCCAGGCCAGGATGATGACAATTAGCGTTGACTGACTATTGGGGCGCAAGATACCACACATGTCTAATTCAAGTTAGTTCGTAAGTTATAGATATTTTGTTTCTCTTTCCTTCATTATTTTTAACTTTTTTATATTTTTCCTAACTTTGTCATCTAACAACATAGTATTGTCTCAAACGTTTTTATTTTTTGTTCACGAGTTAATCTACTTTTGGGAAAAAATGTTATTGTTTTTTTATGAATTTATAATGAAAGCCAACGCTTATTGAAAGGAACGTTGATAAGTTTTCTCAGACTGACTTTGATATTTTTCAAAACTTGGGAAAATCAAACAAACTCAAAAACTAATAAACTTTAGATGTTCCACCTCCACTAAGTGAACAAAATATCTTCTGAATTAGTAGAGAAATAATTTGAATTAATAGCGATTCATTGAAAACTGATATTTCTATGACAACGCTGCACAACAAAGTTTTTGCTTCTTGAACACTGTTGGTTGTTCCTTGTAGATTTTTGGCTGCTGAACACGAAAATCGCATCTAAATTTGCCAATCACTTACCGTTTCATCGAAATCTTCAGTTTTTTATGTTTTTTCTTATATTTGTGTCCAAAAATTTTTGTTTCTGTAAGAGACCTATGAACAATGTTTGGTGCAGTCTGGGCATGTCCAGGCATGAAATCAGGCCAAGTTGGAAGCTGTTCTGTGGAAGTATGCTGCCCGGGCATGTCAGGACAGGCCGGAGCCAGCTTGATACTGTCTCAATAGATTACAAAAGTGGCTTGCATACACAGATATTGCTCATTGGATTAATACAGACCTTATAGTGTGTATGTTTTTCTTATAGCAAAGCCACAAAGGGCTATCTGCTCAGCCCACCAAGAAAAATCGAACCCTTGATTTTAGCGATGTAAATCCGGAGACATATACTAGTGTGTACGTATTATTTCACAATATAGCATTGCCTCAGTAGCACTGTAACAAGTAAGTTAGATGTTATAAACGTTTTACAGGACTGTTGGTGTCGCTCAATACGTCTCATCAATGTCGTAACAGCCGTGATGCATTCTGCTATATTAATTTTTGTCAATAAAGTAATAAATATGATTGCAAAATGTAACAATTTAATTATTAGTATCTGTATGAAAGTCAACTGTGAATATAATATCAGAAAATAAAACACTTTCTTAAAAATAGAGAATTGTTGATATTAATTTCCTGCTTAAGGGTTCTTGATCACACTTCAAGAAATGTTGCTGAACAGGCAGCAAAAGATAATAATAACGTGGTCCATGTGTTTTGAGATACTTATTAAGATGTTCTATAATATAAATGACTAAAATAGCCAACATCAGTGCGTATTTTAAACACGAATAAAATATGAATTATTAAAAAAAATATTAAAATTGTTATGTTGAATATACTTGATAGGAGAACTGATTTCGGCAATTTTGGTTCCACGTCTCATCATGTATCAAGCTTAACAATCTACAAAATCCATATTGTTTTTTTGAGCCACCAAATGCAAAACTTCATGTTTCTTTGTTTGGTTTTATATTTTGCGCAAAGCTACTCGAGGGCTATCTGCGCTAACCGTCCCTAGGTTAGCAGTGTAGGACTAGAAAAAAGGCAGCTAGTCATCACCACCCACCACCAACTCTTAGGCAACTCTTTATCAACGAATAGTTTGTTTGACAGTCACATTATAACGCCCCCACGTCTGAAAAGGCGAGCATGTTTGGTGTGATGAAGATTCGAACCCGTGACTCTCAAATTACGAGTCGAACGCTTTAACCCACCAGGCCATGCCGGGCCAAATTCATATATAACTTAAGAAAAGATTTCATGTACTATATAATTCTGTAAGTTTGAGACATAAACTATCTGGTATTAACATGGTAAAATATAAAACACTTGAAAATGCATGAAACGCCAACATTTGGTAATAAGCTTCCTTACTCGTTTTGGGAGATTGTTCCTCTTTTGCACTGACTTTAAATAGTTCAATCGATATGTATAACAGCTTATGCAAAGACTCGTGAACACTACTTTTTGAAACTGCGTGTTTATTTTATTTTACGCTTGTATTTTTATTCTAATACAAAAATATAACAACAGTTAAACGTTTAAACACCAAATGCTGAAGAAATGTTAGAATTAAACTGGCCTAGCATTTGTGAAGAAAATGTAAATGACAGAGAATGATTTTTCTCTTACATTCCTCCTAATTTGTCCATTTCGATTTTCAAATTAGAGGTGTGTCAAATTAACAGCTCAACACTACTATTTGCGACCCATAAGCCATTACCCAGAATACCTTCTTTTCAGTCTTAAAACTCATCATTTGATCTAGAACAATTAGAAGCAAAAGTTGTTTTTTTTTATCGTGACCCAATTTCACCCAGAAGACTGGATGAGCATTACACTCTCTTCAACCTTGAGATAATATTATTAGTGGGCAGTTGAAATTATCGTATCTGTGTAGGAGAAACAATTGATGACAAAAATGAAGCACAATAAAGGAAATTTTGAAAGTAGCCATCGGACGCTGCATTTCGAAATAACCAAAGAAGAAGACTCATATGGAATAGACTCCCCTACTGGAAAATTAAGAATATATAAACTGATAAGATGTTTAGCAGATGGCATGACCTTTTCTCGAGAAGGGGGATATTGTTATATAATAAGTTTAAAAAATGTTGTGAATGTGAAATATGCAGGTACTTATGACTTTATTGCATAGTTTACATAAGTTCAGAAAAACATGCAGAAAGTAAATGCGGGAATAAAGGTTCTTGGTCGGATTTAGTAATTTAATATGAACAGTTTATTGAAGTGCATCACACAACAAAACATGTAGTTAACTATAATAGCGTGAGGGAACAGAAACCTAGGTCGTATGACCATACATCAAACAATGTTGGTAAGAAATGGAGTATTCAAACCCCGACATGTCCCTGTCAAAACACTGGAGTTGAAGATGTCGAGTGTTTGAAATAGGTTTTATACTAAGAGAAAAAAAATAGTAACCTTTTTATAGAGACGAAATACGTACAGAGTGGTTCACAATAACTGGATATAAAAGCAAACTTTACTAGCTTTTCGGTAATTCCAGCTTACACTAAAACTGATAGAAAGTAGGGAAATGTCAAAGCTGAATGAAGAACTAATGCCACCTTTGATGACGAAGTTTAGATTTTTTGACAAATGTTCGTGCTGTGCATTGTTAACCACAATGACGTGAAAGAAAGGAAAGTCCTCAGAGTGGACGATAATTCTGCAGAATAACGAGGAAAGGTGAAGAAGTTATACTGCATGTTTAAATAGAGCTGGCTTGTAAAGTGTAAAAATATCTAATTGAGATATGAGTAGTCTCAGAAAGGGTGCAAAAGGGTATGTGCAGAAGATTCGAGTAATAGTCAGAGAAGCAGTAGGAATAACAGCAGCAATGTGGCGACGGTATGAAGACCAATCAACTGTTCTAAAATACGAAATTAAGTGGCTGTGAAGGATGATGAAAATATAAATTGTCTGGTAGGTACATTTGTGAAAAATGAGGTGAAGAGAAAGCTTATGAACAACATTTAACGAAGCAATGATACTATTCGGATAGAAGTTTGATTCAAAACAACTGAGATAAGGGAGGGATAACATTGAAAAAGATATAATACGTATTACAGAATTAAACTGATGTGCTTCTAATGAAGGTAAATTATATTAATTGATATCGCTTCGACAAGAGTGGTCGATAGCGTGAAAAAAAAGTTCTGAAATTCTTTTAACATTTGCAGCATAGGACCTTTAATATAACAAAAATTTGCAAAGCATTGGATATCAGTTGGCATAACATTTAAGATAAAATTTACTTAAACTACTATAATCTGAGCTTGTCGTTTCCCACGTTTATCTTAATTAATCCATTTCAATTTTGAAATGAATATATTTGTGATCTATCTTTGTTTTTCACAAGATACTGCCTAAAAGGATTTTCATCGATATCACAGCTCGTTAGTGGAAACAAGCTAAGAGAAACAGTTTTTTTTTAATACGTGCTATTTAAAGTTGCACCACAAAGTCATTAGAAAATTATATTGATAGATGGGTTCGCTATGAAATACGAAATTTATGGGATGCAGTTTGCATGTATTTAAGCGTCAAGCTGTACAAAAAGGCTATTCTTGTTCTGTACACTACAGGCAACGGAATTTGCTTTATAGCGTTGTAGGTCCGCAAGCATATTCATGGGGGCGGGTCATAGGACGAAGTATAATATCAGTTTATAAAAATGTTAGCTTTATAACGGTCAAAAGATGGCGCCATCACACAGAAATACTCGGCACTACAGGTACTTAAATTTGTTTGTATTGTATTGTCATTAATTCATTACTAAGATCCCATTATTTCAAATCTAGTTTTCAAAACATTCTGCAACGTAGTCAGATAAGAAGAAAAATAAGAAAACATCGAACTTTAATGCAAAACAACACAACTATCACCAATATGTTGAAACAATGTTCCATTTATTGATTTTTCATCTTATTATTGTAAAATTGTGAGTCAACTGTGTAATGTACTGTCTGTATTAAAAGTATTGTAATTGCCTAATCACAACTATAATAAGTTTGTTTTCATGATGATTCACTAATGGACGAATTTGTCTCAGCTCACGTGTAGAAGAGCAATCCATGCACACACGAGTGCTTGCTTAGCAATATTCTACCACTGTTTCATTGATAGTTCATAAAGATACTACATTGGTAACTAAAAAAAATCTAAATCCATTATATTTTTAAATATTTGTTGGCTTTGTTTGTGAAATTGGCTTATTTTATTGCTATAAACGTTTATCTTCCTTGGAAAGGTACACATGTCATTCGATTGAAAGGGGATCTATTTTGATTAAAAAACAAACCTGAACTAGACGAGATTATAATCAATATTTTCATAAATGGAAGCTATTATAACAATAACGATCACCCTTGTAGTAAGCTGCACTTCTTTAGGCACATCAACATTTTGTTCACTTCCTATCGAATTCATCCCTCGTTTCATATCTTGTTTGTTCATTTGCTGAGCTCATCTTATTTCGTCAATTAACTCATCAACTTTATAGCGTTCTTAAAACATACTATAATACGTTCATGGGAATCACAAACAATAAAGGTGATCAAAACAGAACAGGGAGGTATATTTATAACTACTATATAACAGTTTGTTTGTTTGTTTTGGAATTTCGCACAAAGCTACTCGAGGGCTATCTGTGCTAGCCGTCCCTAATTTAGCAGTGAAAGACTAGAGGGAAGGCAGCTAGTCATCACCACCCACCGCCAACTCTTGGGCTACTCTTTTACCAACGAAAAGTGGGATTGACCGTCACATTATACACCCCCACGGCTGAAAGGACGAGCATGTTTAGCGCGACGTGGGCGCGAACCCGCGACCCTCGGATTACGAGTCGCACGCCTTACGTGCTTGGTCATGCCAGGCCTTCTATATAACAGATTAAAAATGTTAAACACATGCATTCCAGTATAATATCTTCATAACAGTCAATTACCGGGAAGAGTTTGTTGTTTGTTTAAACAAAGCCACTTTGGATTCACTGTTGCGTCCATCGCAAGAACTCGAATCCAGGATTTTAATTTAGAATTTTGTTGTTTTTAAATAAGCATAAAACAACACGATGGGCTACCTCTGGTCTGCCCACCCCGGGTATCGAAACCCGGTTTTTAGCGTTGTAAGTCCACAGACATACTGCTGAGCCACTGGGGAGCTTTATATAGGAAGTCCGTAAACTTATTCTGTAAAATTACAGCTGTCTTATGAGGGAACAAACAGTTATATGGCAGAAAGATATGCTTGTAAGCCTTTTATTACTGTTTGACAATGGAAAACAAGTAATTCCTGTGTAGTAGATGTAAGAAACTTAAAGCGAGAAATGGTGACTAAACTCACTTCAGGTTACATGTTTTAAATGATAATTTGAGATTGAGATATTTTATATCATCTTAGTTTCCAAGATATCTTAAAAACTTGAAATTTCCTGATGTTGGACTCTGTCGTAATACGAGAGTTTAGATAAATTGTTTCATAAAGTAAACATTTTTGAAATGCATTTAAACTCTTTTTACACTGTTTTTCATAGAAAACTTACGTAAAGTTATTCCTTGTAAACAATGCACCATACCACAAACAATCTTTACTTGATTACGACATACTGAATTTAAATTAGTTTCTAAAATACAGTAAATTGAATGAACTGCAGTTACTTCTGTAGCGTATCAATGGTACTGCAGTAGTAACTGTCAAATCTCGTTTTTAACCATAAAAGAGGGAGCAGTACTGGTATTGGGTTTTTTCCCTTTAGTCACCTTAAATAAGAGGGTTGCTGAGCTCGTTGTATAGGCTTATGAATAAATTTATAAAGAACAATAGGTCGTTCTTGAAATATTTTGTTATGTTAATACTAAGCATTTGGGCAGACAATTAAGATAAGGGTAACAATGTAATTGAATTAATTTTGCTAAACTTTTACTCTATGAATGTGGATACTTATTTTAAATGTTGTTGTTTTAAAGTAAGTACAAAACAACGCAATGGGCTACCTGTGCTGTGCCCACCACGAATATCGAAAATCAGTTTTTGTCCTTGCAAATCCGCAGACATGCCACTGGGGTGCTGTCAGGCGTAAAACAGGGTTCTTAGTCATAAAATGATTCAAACAATAAAAATCGTTTCTTTTTTTGCTTTTTCACGGTAGACATTATAATTACATTCTTTCAAAGAGTTGTTAATAAAATCACAAAAAAAATATTTTTAAATTATGAGTGAAGATTAAACACACATATTTCAATATAGAGATATTTGAAAACTATTATAATTTATATTTATTTCCTATCGATATTTTTCTCATTAAATTTAGCTCTTTGAACCAATGCAATTAAACTGTATTGCGGTTCATTTTTAATATTTAAAATCAATAGCAATAAGTCTGTGTTCCTGTTACAAACTTATGCATATCACTTGTGTTCGTGATCATGTTCATTTTACTTTTCGTAGTTATAGTATAATTAGATATACGTGTATACTTATTTCATTTTGCTATGCTGTAAATACTAAAATCCAGTTCGTCTTTTCTTTCATTTTGTTAATAGCAGTGCGTGAACAAACTCTTACCACTAATTAACTGAACAAAGTGGTTACCGATGAAATGCTTTCTGGTCTCTTACATGAAGAAGTTAAAAATTAAATTTCACTCTTCGTTAATTAAAGTTGTGTTTCGTGTCGATACGGGTTTAAAGTGTTCTTCTTGAGTGTTGTATGCAGTTGAATGTGATGTTTCTTCAGTACTGATTCGGGTTTGATTCACGTTTTATAAACCTAAGTTCATCTCTCTGTGTTGATTAAAGTTGTAAATTATGCTTATAAAATCTTTGTACGTATGTATATGTGTGTGTGTCTTAAGATTTAAATGTTTTATGTTAAACAAAGTTTTAGTATACATCAAATATTTGCAAATCTTAAACTGATCTGACTTTTGTTTTTCATAATTGAGTTTTATGCTAACCATTTTTATCACGTTATTTTAGGTTTTATATAATTTCAAGTTTATGTATATTGAATTTAATCAAGATTTATGTTTTATGCTAACCGAAGTATTTTACTTGTCCCTGTTTTCTATATCAGTCTCTTAATTTTTTTACAACGCAAAAATCAAGGGTTCGATTTCTCTCGGTGGGCTCAGCAGATAACGCGATTTGGATTTTGCTATAAGAAAACACACATCTCTTAATTTTTAGCCTCCCTGCGATATAACGGTAAGACTGAAGATTTGTAACGCTTAAACTTGGTTTCGATACCAGCGATTGCAACATCACAGATAGCATAGCGTACTGCGTAACTTTGTGCTTAACAACAAATTAAGAAACAAATTTAAACTATATTTTGTCTATATGTGTTTCTAATGCTATGGCGCTAAATTGAATATAGCAAGCGTTATAGAAAGGAAAACTAAGGAAACAATTTTTTTTAGATTTATTACATTAATTTGTTTTAATACGCTAAGTTATTAAGGATATTTTTAAACAGACAACAACACGTGTCAATGTGTATTTTATACAACTCTACTGATTTGAAGTACGTTGAGACTGTGCTTATCAAATACATAACATAGTGTTGTTCTTATCCCAGTCTGATGGATTGTTTCAAGAGGAGTCTAATAATTACAAAAAGTCTCAAAATATACAGCCATTTTTTTTAAAAAATCATCCTCCCATTTATACGATGTGGTAATCTTGTTAGCAGTATATTCCAACACAAGGTTTACATAATTGTTTTTTTCTTTCTGAAACTTATTAGTTTTAGTTGCTATTATAAACCAAGCTTCTGGAACAGACAGATGACTTACCACGTGATTTTATCATATTTAAGAATCTCCAAATTTCGTCCATCACTATACTGTTTCGTATTCTATTGATGCAATTAAAAATTTAACATTTCACTTATTGAAGACTATAGGAGTGTAGGTCAGAGGCAAGGTCACCGAATTAAAACTATATAATTAGGGGTTCATTTCCTCTCGGTGAGGAGAGAACAGACAGTCTATTGTATAGCTTTGTATTGAAACAGTAATAATAGTCACGAGAGCAAAATGTATACATAAATAGTATTCTATAGGACTTTAGCGCTGCCGTGGGTGTAACGACTAACTTAAGAAATTATTTAGAAATTGTATACCTAAAGTTACGGCAAAATTCTCAAATTATCCCCTATTTACGTAATAATCTTGTAACCTGAGCTCAAAAATCTTAAGTGGAAAGTAAATATGTTTAACTAATATAATAAATCTTCTGCTAACCCAAAATGATTTTGGTGCTTTCAAATTTGGAAAATAAAATGTTCTAAGATAAGGAGAGAAAAATTTTCAAGCCTTCATGCATTATTATATGAAACAGAAGTGAGGCAGGACCTTTCACGTTTAAAATTATTATTTCATGAACTGAAATTGAATTTTAAGATGAAATGTTCGTGCATCATTGGTTTTGCATGCATAAACTGAATGCAGTCAAAATATTTAAACTGATTTTAAATTATCTTACGACAGAAGATTTAGGTGAAATAACAAATTAGAGAAGTAGTGAATTGCATTTAATAATTATATACTTTATTTTAATAAATAAGAGATTTTGTTGTAACTGGTTAATCCTGAGTTATGATAAAACTTTTCTGGTGACAAACATAAGTTTGATGAAACCTTTGCCAACAAAAGCAGGTTAAAGACATTTTTGCCAGCATCGGAACATTCACAATGGTGGTACGACAAATCTTTTGCAAAAAAATAAAATACATGATCGAAGTTCGATCTACTCCTACCATGTTTTACTGTAGATGTTTATCAATTATGGTACGGGTTCTCTTCCCCGTCGACAAACAAGCTGTTATTGAATGTTCCTAAATAATTCAGACTTGTATTCATCTACAAATAGCACATATGCCCAACTTTGCTCTTTCCTCTAATTGTGGCCCAGTTCACTTTTCAACACTTTCATCTTGTTGTTTCTAGTCTGGTGTTACACGTCACCTGAACTGTTTCGTTATAAAGTACAACCAAGCGCCTTGTCAACAACCAAACATAAACACGAGATGTACGACCAAACGCCTTGTCAACACACAAACATACACACGAGAAGTACGATAAACGCCTTGTCAACATAAAAACATACACAGGAGAAGTATGACCAAATGCCTTGTCAACATACAAACATTCACATGAGAAGTACGACCAAACGCCTTGTCAACATAAAAACATACACAGGAGAAGCACGACCAATTAAAAGTAAAGAACAAACCAAAACTGTCATGTCGCTTGGGTGGTGCGCACACCGTGGCTTAAACTAGAGTTTTGAATCACTGATTAGTGTTATAACTGACACTTAAACTAGAACGTATAAGAGATGTTTGAATTTGTTTTCATCTTCAATAATTTTAAGTATATTCTTATAAAAAAAATGCCTGGACCCTTTTGACTTGCAAGTTTTAATATACTTTGTGCTCAACTGTTTCACTTAAGTGACATATTTTTAACAACTAACTCTGTATACAATATAGTCATGTTAATGACTATCAGCAACTCATTGTTTAAAGGTAGTTTTTTGGCAGAGGTGCAGAATAAGTGTTTTGAAGAAAGATTTTAAAATTAGATATATAAACTTCTCATAATCTCACATTATGCTTCATTAATAAAACCGATAATTACTTTCGCAACGCCATTTTCATTCAAGTTTGTTTTTTTTATAAACGATCCTTTAGAAATAGAAGAAATAGGAAGGCTTATTGCGATCCACAACGTGCAGTTGTCTGAGAACTCAGAACTGCATGCTATAGAATGTTTAGTATTGTATACCACTTACTGTTTTAACACATTACTTCGACAAC
The DNA here is from genome assembly GCA_011833715.1 of Carcinoscorpius rotundicauda. Lineage (NCBI taxonomy): Eukaryota > Metazoa > Arthropoda > Merostomata > Xiphosura > Limulidae > Carcinoscorpius > Carcinoscorpius rotundicauda. Next base: position 39,255,764 of record CM022399.1, read on the forward strand.
ATTGTAAACATGCAATCAAGTAAACTCTTTTATATAATTTGTGAATCATTAGGATAGAGAAAGAAACATTATGCTTGAACATGGCTCAAATTAACGGAAAATATATATGTTTATTTTTCATTTTACCTCATGCAGTAATGTATCATGACTCATATTTAATTATCTTATGTATATAGAAAATACATACTATGCTAATAATGGGCCTATTCGTACGGTAACGATAACTTATTTAACCACTTTCCGGTAATTAATTTAATGAAATATATATTTTACGTCTTTTCATTTCCTCACAGACAATTACACATTTTATGTAAATTGTAACTGTTATATTAATAAAACGTATCTCCTCACACACATACTAGCATCAGTTTCATGTAACTCTTAACTTTGTCAACATTTCAGGTGATGCGTATAAAAACTGTGTAAATCAAAATACTAATATGCATTAAAAATAACTCGAAAGAGCTAATATCATGCAATAACCAAACTTTTCATAATACACGTTCCTGTCCACAGCATACCATTATCTTCACATTATTCTTTACTTCTGAAAACTAAGTTATTTTGTGCTGTAACCTAGATCTATTGTTCTCAAACCTTGTGAGGCCTTTAGTTTGTACATTGTATAACACCTGTTTTTATTTCATGGTGTAAGTGAGGGTAAGGTTGTGAAATATTGTTACAAGTAGTTTTATTATATCCAACTTTTTAAACCAAAGTATGTGGTAGCTTTTTGTCACTCTCATTAATTTACACAAATTTTTACAGCTTCCAAAATGTCTACGTCTTACATCCATGCAGGTAAAACAGTGATCACGAGATTTATAATGGACTTTTTACTGTCATGATGTTACTTGGATTCATTATCTTGTTGGAAGATGAATTCCCTCCTGATGTGTCGTTTTCCTGTGAAAATTACACAATAGATCTATTCATATATATATATTTGTCAGCAGTCAAATTTTGTTTAGATTATCGACGTCATTGACGGGACGTAATCCAAAACTTTTGCTCCTACTCCTACCATGTTTTACTGTAGGTGTTTATCAATTATGACGGGACGTAATCCCAAACTTCTACTCCTACTCCTACCATGTTTTACTGTAAATGTTCATCAGTTATGATACGGGTTTTCTTCCCCGTCGACAAACAAGCTGTTATTGAATGTTCCTAAAGATTTCAGACTTGTATTTATCTACAAATAGCACGTATACCCAACTTTGCTCTAATTGTGACCCAGTTCACTTTTCAACACTTTCATCTTGTTGCTTCTAGTCTGGCGTTACACATCACCTGAACCGTTTCGTTATGATTATTATCTTACTGTTTTCAAATAAACATTCACATTTGCACTCACAGGAAGACCATTGGCGAAATTCATATTAATCCGTCATTTTTCTCATAAATAATATTCCCCGAGATATTTAACATCACATTCGGAAAGTATCTATTTTCTACCCATACAATTTTTATTATGTTATTAATAATACCCTCTTAGTGTACCTTATTCAGAATCTTGTCTACTGTTTCGCTCTTGTAGTATAGTTAAACAGCCAGACTTAGGTTTCTACAACCTCATTATGCAATATTTCTGTAGTGGGAAAACTACTACTACTACTGTTGGATATGGTGTTAATGTCCCTACTTTAATAAGCTTTATATTAGTGTATACTCATGCGGCTTTTATTGTGATTTATTTTATTTTGTCACATGATAAAGGGATGGATTTTCCGTGATATTTGTATTTTATATCCCTTCCTTCATATTTCCTGTCGAATTATTTCCAGTACTTTACGTAAAGTTTTTAATTTTTAATTATTTTTTCACCCTAAATTCTTTAAATAGGCATGTAATACCCAATAATTTTATTGTAATGGTGGATTCAAAAATATGACATTTAAAATTAACCTTGTGCTTTTTTAAAACTTATCCCAATAGGGACAAATGTACGAGCTTTTCATTTAGCCTTAAAGTTAAATGGAATATCAACATTTTATATTTCTGGTCACATAAATAAACCGTTATAAATTAAACAACAAAAAATTGAAAATTCTTTATAAAATTGCTCTGCTTCGGAGAATAAATTTCATTTGTTTTTTTACGGATTGAATTCTTGGAAATTCGATAGGTTTTATTGAAGGCAAAGGCACGTAAATAACCATTTCAACAAGAAGAACAAAGAATCCTAGATATATATTTCGCCATATAAAAGTTTATTAATACAATGTCTCCATACATATGTACCTGTTTATGTATATATGTGCATCTTCGTAATCAAATGATGTAAGGGAATTGATTCTCAGTTACAAACATACACATATGTACAGATACACTTATATATTTAAAAAAAAGAAAATATTTAGTTAAATATAACCGTACGCATTTTAATCCCGTTTGTTGAAGAAAACGATTTATGTTAATAAGTCACCAGAAAAATTGTGTTAACTCATAGTTGCCGTGTTACATATATAACGGAAGAAATAACTTCAAAAAATATACTTCTGATTAAACCAACCGGAAATGTTGATCACAAATGTAACGGGATTGCAGTTGCAGGTCAGAAAAATTGCTTCAACGCTTCACGAACTTAGATTAAAAGGAATGTGTAGTCAACTTTTATGATGACATAAAATGTTGGAAGCCAATTCATGTTTCAGTTTAGGAATTCTAAGTCCTAGATGATTCTTTAAAAAATGACCGATTTTCTCAACGTACAGATTAAAGCTTTTATTTTACGCTACATGTGAGAAGTATGGGTCATAAAGTTCACGAGGACTGAATGAGAGTTAAGTTTCCCTCAAGGCAGTAAGGTAATTTTCATAATGAGTTATTTACATGCACTGGAGAAATAAATCACGGTTCAAATAACTCAGAATCAATTTTGTATTCGTCTGTGAATCTCGATTTTGTTACCGCCCTCTTTGTTTCTTAATTTCGCTTATGAACAAGATTAACTTGGCAGTTTTCTAATGAGTGAATATTAATTGTGAATCTCGTTATGCATAATAATGGACTCTATATTTCTGAGGTAAAATTGTGAATTATTATTTGGTTACTTATATTTTCTTTTCTGAGTTTAAACCATAATTAGCTTGACAATATCCTAATATGAATATTAAATATGACATTATATTTCAGCTAACAATCTTCTTACAAATGAACTTGGATTTTAATCCTCCGCTTTACATGCAGCATATTGTCCGGCGTTATGTCTGCTGTCTTACAATATTTAACGACTAATACATTGGTGTCACCTCATGTATGCAACATCGAGGATAACTATTGAAATTACGAACTGAAATTATATAGAAGTACGTAATTTATCTTTGTTGTAATTTATTGAACAGAAAAAGTACTTCATAGTTAATGGCTTAACTGAAAATTGTTTCTACTTGTTTTGGATGTTCGGGCAAAGCTACACAAGGACTATCTGTGCTGCCGTCTATAATTTAGGAGTTGATAGACTACAGGGAAATAAATTTATCAACAACACCAACCGCCAACTACTGGGTGACTATAGTCAAATAGTAAGATTTGATTGTAACGCTTATTACTCAGGTACAGCCTAATAGTGTGAAATGTGATTTTTATTTTATTTTGCTAGAACGCAAACCATGCGTCCTGAGATCTGCGCTGCCTAATAATTAAATCACGCCCAACGTATTACGATAAAACAGAATGAAGTTTGCTACCTGTAAGAAAAGTCATATTCAGTTGAAATGTAAAGAATAAAGATTAGGTATTATTATTTTTGTCTATAAATTTGCGATAGAAAGTTTTAGTAAATAATTCTATCATATAAAATTATAGTCATTTAATTGATCGCAAATATTTTTCGTATCCTTAGAACCTTAGAAGAAAATTGGAAACCTAAATAAACTTCTTTGTATTATTATCTTCTACCTGACGCTTATCCGGATTATATAGCAAAAACAAAATTGAACAATAATACGTGAGATAAGTTCTTGCTTAAAAGATAAGGAATCGAAATATTGGAACTATGGATCGTCTTAAATGAAAAATCCCTCAGCAAATGTTATATCAACCTATGAAAGAAAAAAAAATGTAATTAGAATGTGATTTCAATACAACACACGCGCGCACACATCCACATCATGTTGTTGACTAAGTAAGAATTCACATCCTCAATAGACCCGGAATGGCTAGGTTGTTAGAGCGCTCGACTCAAAATACGAAATTTAAAACAAACAAAAACACCCTTAAAGAAATAAATTTGGCCTCCCAGTGGCTCAGCGGTATGTCTGCGGACTTACACGCTAAAATCCGGGTTTCGATACCCGTGGTGGGCAGAGCACAGATAGCCCATTGTGTAGCTTTGTGCTTAATTCAAAACAACAACAAGAGGTAAATTTATATAAAAAAAGAGCTTCATACTCCTGCTATGTATGTATTGGTGTTAATGTATGAAATATAATTTAGTGTCTGATGTAATTTACGTTTATGTAATCTTCGAGGAAGCTAACTTCTTAAAAGGTATACATATAAAACAAAGTGTATATGTATAAATTTTTTCCTTTTTGAAATATCAATGTTCAGTATTTTTTATTTCTAATGAGAGTGTGAACTCACTTTTACTTACGAAGTGTATGAATTCACATTTTTAATTAGGAGTAACTTCTGTGTCAGTACCTAACACCCCTAAAAGTGTGAAATAAAACCTTTTTTTTTTCCATTCTCATTTTATTCCAGCAACCTCCCCGGGATTTTTAATGTAGCATTACTAGAAAAGACTTTTTTAATGTTTTATTTAAACAAAGCTTACACATCTGTTTGTTTTAAAGCTGTTGTGCCGCATTTTAAAGACAGTGGGAGGATATTGAGGTGTGAAATGTTGTTGGTTTAAAAGTTCAATAGATGCGAGTATGCAATAGAGAAAAGAGATATTTCTAACAGTATTCAACCTATGCAGTCGTAACAAAATAGTACTATCAAAAATCGTGCCGTTTCGTGGTGAAAGTAAGAAAAGAGGCGGGTCGGTTAGTCACGAAATAAGGATATTTACGACTAAGTTTATACTATGTATCGGTACACGAGTACATTGACACACGCAGCAATATTAAACGTGGCGAAAATCAATGTGAAGAAGAAAATAAATACTATATTTAAACACAATGAAAATCCATTATTTTTGCGTTGAAATGAAATGTATCAATCGAGTAATAACTCAGATTTACCAGCTAAGAATATATTCTACTGATCTTGTCAATAATTATTTTTTTTCCGTCCGCTGGGGTGACACGGAAAATTTGCTCAAAATTACTTAATGGAACACATATCGTAAAAATGTGACATGCGTGCTAAATAGTAGAATTTCGTTGAGTGTAGAGTAAAAAATACAGCGCTCAAAATAACATGCAATTAACTTAACCTCAACTGTTCACATATTATATTAATACGAAGAAAGTTATATCAGTAAAAAAGTAAGACAAAACAGCATATAGTTACTTGTTATAAAAAACAACAGAATAAATTGAATTATTTTTATGTTTTTTATTTTTAAATATATACCAGAGCATGGTGAAATAAAAACATTTTATTTTTGTAGCTTAAAAAACAGTTGTAACCATAGACAATACTATCATCGAGAATTTAAAATAACTGTTTGTTCGGAGATATCGTCTTTCAGCATAAATGGGGCTTCGTGAGGTAAAACAGAAACAACGCAGATGTTTTCTAACAAAATGGATATAACTTAGAAAACACTTAAGTAGGCTTCGTATGAATAATTGCAGACCTCGCGAAAGGTAAAAAACAAAGAAGTAATTTGTCTATGGCTTAAGTGCTAGTAATACGGTCTAAAGAATGAGTAACAACGACTAGTATCAAATTATATACGGGTTTAATGTGCGCAGTAGTGACAGTTCCATTAAACAGAATCATTTGTCTACATAAAATATATTTTGTCCTCAAAACATTTTTTTCTCTCTCTCTCTCGTACAAACCTTGTAGTTCAACAGTAATGTTTTATTGTATTACTTGTTAAATAACCTCACTGAATTGTGTTCTGTCTCTTTTGTTAATCAACTCATTTCCATACTAAAAGATGTTCAGCTGAAGAAAAAACGTAAAAAACAATTTTCATGCATTTAATTACAACTCTAAGGTAGTCTCGTAGCTGACTTCAACCAACTTGTTTAACGGCCCCTTTTCAAGGTTTTTAAATTAATTAATTACTACTTTAAAGTGTTATTGTTTTTTTACAGTTTTTAATGTTTGGAAGGGATAAATTATGGGCGTTAGTTTGCAACTTTAGTTTGAAAAATTAAAATTAATAAATTTGTTTTATGACTGAAAACGTGAAACATTAAATAAGAATAAGAGTTGTAGAATATGGTTGTAGCGTTTGTCGTTCTGTTTGTTACTATTGTATGTTAAGGTGTATATGTACGCCACATACACACACATATACGTATAAAAATAAATGAATTTCAACATATTTTCAACTATCAAACTAACAGTGTGGTAAATTATAATGCCATGTACGATATAAAGTCTATATGTAATCTTGCCGAAGATGCTGGTTTATAAGACCATATAAATAAAACACATATTATTTTGTTAGCAAATTATATGTTCCAAGAGGCAAACTACAAACAGTAATTTCGTACAATGTGTGTTTTATTTTGGTATTTAAGCTTACAATTGACCTGTTTGTTTGCAATTAGGTCAAAAATCTATAAATGTATGTCTCTAATTGTAAAATCTTTGTTTCATTTTATATAAATTAATGGTTAACTTTGGACTAAGCAAGTTTTTGTCTGTGTGATAAAAAATAGTTTAATGACCTAATGCAATCGAATACCTCTTATGTATGAACTGTATGCTGCAACACTTTGTTATTTTAACTCCAACTGAAGAACACGTAGTAGTGATGAATCGTTTACGAACAGTTTACGAGTCTTGGTTTTTCCAGTTGTTTTTTATCATATTAATGGCGAAATGAAACAGAAAGATAAAACTCTAAAATATGTTTTAAACATTACTTTTGTTGATCTTTTATACATTAATAAAATATTAAACTAACAGATATTGTTTAATAAAGGGGTACAAAATAAAACTTTCTAAACGTAAACAATACAAATTTATATAAAGTTCAAAATATACGCTATTTCTAATAAACGTTGTAAAAATCCCCAAATTTGTTTGCCGGTAATACAAATTCTTTGATTGGTTTATTTTACTTTCAGTTCGTGCACTTTTTACCCCAAACTTTGATGTAATTTATAAACTATCTTCAAACCCAAGCGCTAGTTTTAAAACTATCACTGCACCATAATATATAATTATATCTAGTGACTGATGATAGTACAAATATCATTAGTGCCCTTACTCCCAGTGGCACAAAGGTACCTTTGCAGATGTTTAACCCAAGAAACTGGGTATCGATACTGTGGTGAGAAGGACACAGATAGTCCGTTGTATAGCTTTGTGTGCTAAACTTCAAATTAAAGCAACCAATCGTAGAGTGGTGATATCTAATTATAAACAATAAAAGATGATAGTACAAATATTATCCTTAAAATTATCATCAGATGATGGTATCTAATCATGGCTAATGTAAGATGAAACCATGTAAGAGGTTTCAGGTGATACCAGTATTTTTTCCATGAATACCACTAAAAGATAAATTTTTCGTTTAATATTTTAATAAATGGCTGCTTCTCTTTTAATTACTGACGAAAATGAAGTTAATTTAAAGTTTATCACAAAATGAGCTTTGTTTTTGTAGTTGTTCGTTATACAACACATTGTTCTGTTGTAGTTGTTTGTTATACGATATATTGTTTTGTTATTGCAGTTGTTCATTATACGATAGATGTTTTTACTACAAAATCTCACAAATACTTTCGAAAGATATCTCATGAAATGTATCCGACGCATTTTCTAAGACAACTCACGTTATACGATTTGTAAAAAACTTTCCGCGGAGGGTTCCTAAAAATCCGTGGTTCAGTTCCACGTGGGAACCGTTAGCCCATTGTGTAGCTTTGCACAAGAAACTGATTTTTATACTCCTGAATTCTGAGAAACGCGTTTTGAAAATATTTCTTGCAACTGAGTTGCTTATCATTCAAATGATTAAACAATATGCTTTAATATTTTCCATTGTTCCTAATATGAGAGGTGTAACAAGTGAACTAAATGCATAAGTACTTACAACTTGGTCTTAAACAGCTTATTCTATCAACACAATTTACAATGGTATTTACTTTTTCATATTGAATTATACGTTAAAATTGTAACCTATACTTAAGCCGCTGAAATCAGATAAAAATCTCATAACATATGTTAAGCCTAAATATCAATATTAAGTTTCCTAACATTTTTTATTTCCAATCTGACACAAATTGTTGTCTCATGTATGACAATAAATTTGAAACACTTTAAAATCAACCGTGAATTAAATTAATATGAATTAACTCACTAACGATTAGCTATCTTGTTTAGTGATGTTTTAACCGGTGTCTCTTACGTTTCTTTTTGATTAAGTGTTAAATAATTGGGCATAAATTATAAATTCCGCTGCTGTCCGTTCTGTAAAAATATACCTTCGCATGCCAGTATTTTCTCTAACGTTAAATATATATGCATGTGAGTGTTTATGTGTCTATAGCTAATGTAATATAAAAGTAAACCAATAAATCCAAATATTAATTGCTTATAAGCGCTATGATGCAACAAATGTATAAACTCCATGTTAAATACAACAACCAGAAAAGCTGTATCAAAACACATAAACTGGGCAATATTACGATACAAACTCAGCATATTTAGTCAGTGTGCAAACATATTATATTGTTTTTTCATTTTGCACAACTTCTTGAGTCTTTCTTTCACTGCTCAGGTTAATTTTAGTTTCTTTGCTTGTTTCTTTCCATTGCTTGTAACAACTTTTGTACTACTACGCTGCCTGGGTATGACACCAAACAGGTATAGACTATAAAATGGCTGTTTTTTTATATGTGATTTTACTCTGATCTGGGAATTAAAACAAATTAAAAGTGATTCATATCCTGCTGCCCCCCAGTGGCTCAGCGGTATGTCTGCGGACTTATACGCTAAAATCCGGGTTTCGATACCCGTGGTGGGCAGAGCACAGATAGCCCATTGTGTAGCTTTGTGCTTAATTCAAAACAACAACAACAACATCATATCCTGCTTATATGTTAACTATCTAAATAACACCTGTACAAAAATGTTTGAAGAGAATATAATACAATAGAATTAAATATAGTTGAATAAAAATATATTATTTTTCAGTTATAAGAAGGTAAGACTACAGTATAATAGTTTACGACTGCAACTATGTTTAGTGAGCTTAACTACTCTCAGTTCTTCTTTTAGTTAAAGTGATATTTAAGATTGAATCTTCGCGATTATGTTGAAAGAGGTAGCCTTCATCTTGATTACAATTGAGCTGAAGTTCCATAGCGTTCCCTGATAGATTTCCGTACTGGCGCAATCATTATTCACCCTCCAGAGGTTCTCCAATTGTTTCGAAAGTTCAAATAAATTCTATTCACCAGAGCTCATTTACGTTTGAAAACTGAATCACATCATTTTCCGAGCCATCTCCTTCTGTGTAACATAATATTCTTGGTGGTAAATCTATATAATTAAGTCACCTTTTTTTTATAAAATAAAACGTACAGTAGACTACTCATCAGCAATCTGATGTGTATGCCTGAAAGAAAAGGAAATTTAATTTTCCTTGAGCTTTAGGAACAAAAAACATGTAATACTGCTTTGAAGCCTTCATACACGACTAAGCCAAATGGTCGTAATTCTGTCTGATCTTTATTAACGTGAAATATCTATTTTTATTATTATATATATATTTTTTTCTTCTTTTGTGCAGTAAGGTCATAATTATTTTCTCTTATTGTGGCATTGCCCATACAAATAGACATCAAATTTTAAAAGTTTTATGTTTTAATTTTTTTTCGTAAATAATGTGAAGAAAATGAATAAATATTTAACAACTACATGTTTCTCTTTTTGTTTTATGCCTATAATTAAAACATAACGAAGTTAACAGAAAAAAAATTAAGCTAAATACTTCGCCTCATTAGTACTGTTTACACTAACTATGCCTGGTATGACCAGATGGTAAGGATACTTGACCCGTAACCTGCTGGCGCTGTTTAGAATCTCGTCAGTGAACAAGGTTTCTTTGTGAAAACATTATAGTATATACATATACATGTATAGTGTGAAAGTCAATTCAACTATTTGCTGCTAAAGAGTAGCTCAAGAGTTGGTTTGTGGTGGTATAATAAGTTGTCTCCCCTTTACTCTATCTCTCTTAGTTAGGGTTTGTTTTGGAATTTCGCACAAAACCACTCGAGGGCTATCTGTGCTAGCCGTCCCTAATTTAGCAGTGTAAGACTAGAGGGAAGGCAGCTAGTCATCACCACCCACCGCTAACTCTTGGGCTACTCTTTTACCAACGAATAGTGTGATTGACCGTAACATTATAATGCCCCCACGGCTGGGAGTGGGAGCATGTTTGGCGCGACCGGGATGCGAACCCACTACCCTCAGATTACCGGTCGCACGCCTTAACACACTTGGCCATGCCGGGCCACCTTAATTAAGGACGGATAGCAAAGACAATGTTCGAGTAGTTTTGCATGAAATTCAACAAATACATTTACGTTAAATTACGTTCTCCATTGACTCAGCAGAAAGTCCGAGGGTTAGTGATATGGTTTTGATACCGCTGTGGACAGAAAACAAACATTCCACTGTCTAGCTTTGCGTTTAATAACAAACAAATAAACTATCACTGAACTGAAATAACAGGATATTTAAAACTGCGTATCGTAAACTATCAACAACTACATTATGCCCTTTAACCAGAGTATGAACGGCTTACAAGTCGATTCATTTAGTTCTTCAATTACAAAAAAATAATCTTGTTCAATATGTTAGTTTTGTACAAAGAAATAAACAAGATAACTGAAATGATTATGAGTAAGCAACAAATTAATGTACTGTAAGTAAAAATAATATTTAAAAAGTGTTAATGTTGTTTGAAATCAAGCACGAAGTTACACATTAGCTACCTGTGTTCTGCCTGCCATGAATATCGAAACCCAGTTTCTAGCTTTTTACGCCCGTATAATTACCGCTGTGACACAAGGGGAGAAGCGTCAGATTAAGAAAATTAAGAAAAGTGTCAATGTAAGTTATATATTAAAATTGTCAAAGTACGGAATATTAAAGAAAATGGTTTTGTACTGTACATTTAAAAAGTGATCAATGTATGATACAGTAATGAAAGTGTCAAATTACAATACATTAAGCACAGTGTCAATGTAAAGAAACATAAGAAAAATGACAATGTTTTAAACAAATGAACATTTTTGGTCTTTTTCAATGCTTCAGATAATATCAAAACGTGTTAATAATATTTGTATTTAAGAGTCATAATAATAACTGTAATATTACTTCTATACACAAGAAAATCCATTCTAGAGAAATATCATCGTCTTTTCATTAAGATGACGAATTATTGTCATCAAATAATATAAAACATTAGTAAATCAGGTTGACTGTTTATGAATGTCTAAAAGTACGAAACAGCATAAATAAACAATGAATGACTCAGCCTTTACGTCTGCAGGCTTATTACGTTTAAATAAGATTTCAATACTAAAGGTCGGTAGAACACTTAACATTAATCAAACTGACCAATCTGTTGTATTAACTACAAGATCATCAAAGTTTATATTTTTTACTGTAGGGAAAAGTGATTCAGCTACCCCTTTAACTTTTATAATACATTTTACTTAACGTACAATGAAAAAAAAACAGCGAAGGCTAGTTGAACCGAAGAGTATGAATGTATATTTATTAGGCACCAAAATATGTCACAAATAATTAGTGACTCTTACAAAACCAAAGCTGATTGATTCCCTTCATCTGAGGATTTTATGTAATGCTCGTATCTCACAATACATTTCAAGCTCTTATGAAATAAATCATTCTATTTCATATTCAAGAAATGCGCTTGTACTAAATGTTATATATTGTATTATACATATTAATTTGTTAACTTTTGTGAGTTCTTTATTCAAAATTTTAGAAATGTTAAAACCTGCGGTTTTTAATTTTGACTCAAGTTTATCATCATTACATTAAACTAGAGGAGAGAGTTGCGATATAGTTTGAATTCTTAAACACAATGCTGTTAAAATATCTAGTTTCTGTTACGATCAAGAATTCCAAAAATATAATCATTTTTAAACCACTTAAAATATTCTATTATTGCAACAAAGACTTATGTTGTAATTCACTATCATAAACATTGACAAGCTCTTACAGCTACATTTTACTTTTCATCAAAATCAACAAGTTTGAATATAAAGAATTCTAAAAAACCGACCTGATGATTAATATTTTATTAAATTATGTTATTAATTTCTTTACACAGACTGAAGGAATCTAAAAGTATTTTTGCATAATTTTGCAAATCTAAGTATTAACTTTCAGAAAATATTCGGTATAAAAGGGATGATCTGTATTTCAGGGATAACAATATGAAATAAATACGAGTACCAACAAGAAGGCTAGGACACAATGAGTTCTTGAGTTATGCATTATGTATTAGTGGTTTGTTTTTGCGTAATGTCACTGTCACCGACTCACTTATCACCTACTACATTAAGGCTCTCAAAAATATTCTCATCATATTTAAATTCAACACGTGCTGGAAAAGCAACCAAAAATCTGTGTTGTAACGTGAAATGTGTAATTTGAAATTAAATAAAAATACTTTTCATTTTAACAATAGACAGGAAATTTGTTAGTTTTCTTTAACTGGACACTTAATGTTTAGCTTCACAGCTTATTTACGAGGGTTTCATTGAGGTACAAAGCGGTCTGTGTTGTAGTAAAGCTCTCTTGAAGAAAGTGAAAATCCAAACGTTGAGTGTCAAATCAAAGAAAAATAAAATGTTTGGTGTTATAAGGTCATTTATTTATAAGATCAAAATGTATTTTATGCACTAATATTAAAGTACGAACCATAATTAATATTACGCTGCCATGAGCTTATTTTACTAACTACTAACGAAAAACATTGGAAAGATGTAAGTTCGTGTATGTTTACACACGGCTTGAAAGATGTACCTTAAGCTCATATTTCACCCACACAATAATCTGTTATTGTTTTCACTTTATTTCCATTTATAATTCTAATAATTGAAGAAAAGTCTACGTGTCAGAACTAACTGGAACGGTGGTTTCGAACATTATTTCGCATTACTAAAGCATTAGGCATGTAAATTAAGCCTAAACCTGTATTTTATGACAGTTACATGCAGTTATTAAAAGTGGGCTCTTAGAAACGTTATAAAGCTATTCTTTGTTCTGCTACGTGATTTCAAGATTGGTGTTAATTACCAGTATAATGCGTTATTCGGTTCAGTGTGTTTTATTTTCATTACCTTCTCTTAACTTGTATGGCAAACATTTGTAAACTGTATTACTTTAAAGACACATGGGACAACACTGAAGAGGTTGAAATTAAAATCTCACAATTACAGTGTGTTAATGTTCTTTCTGATGTTCCATTTCACGAGACTTTACTGTACTTGTCGATGTTCCATTTCATTTACCAGTCATGAAACTTAAATTCTTTATTAAAATCTGTGCAATAAATGTAAAAAAAAAAAATTGCACTAAATTTTCAAATATTATATATGGCAGTCCGTCTCAATAGTCTTTTAATAACAGTTGCACAGTCGACGAGTATTGATTTTTGCTTTCATCTCTCTGGACATTTTTTGAAATTAAAAATGTCTATGCCTGAAACTTGGTGTCTCTGAATGGGCTGTTTGGCCCAAGTTATGTACAAGGTACCTCTCAGGTGTAAACTACTAAATACGTTCTTTCCTCATAAATGTGCGGCAAATTAAAGTCACTTGTCAGTTACATTATAGATTTTAATGGTCACGCTTACTGCCAAGCACTTCGATAATTGGTAAATGTCAAAAATGATAGTGTAATTAAATCACCCTTTTAAAAAATAATTCTACTGTTTTGTAAGAAACTCTAGTAATTTTAATATTGTTAATGTTGATAGCAGTTTTAGTACTGACCGTAAAATATTTTAACTTTTGATTTAACTCTGTAGATTAGGGTTCGAAATAAAAAATAGAGAATATCCATAAAAATTGGTAAACAGACAATATGTAAGTAAGAAACTGAGAATTTATAGCTTTGTGTTTAAATATGATAGGTTATCTGTTTATTACGAAAGGCTACTAATTTGGAAGACAAATTTAATAAGAGTATCAAAAATATTTTTAACCAAGATCCATTGTTATGGTTTGAAACATTTTATGGACAGTATCTACCTATTAAGAAGAAACGACGTTACTAAGAGATTGAAATAGTATTTAGAAAAGTCGTCTTGAACTTTAAATAGAATTCACAAATGTTTCCAAACGAGTGAACACTATTCCATTTATACTTTCTCTTGACCAATAACTATTATTAATATCTGTGTCTGAATGTAACTAATGTGTTTGAGAGTGAAATACAGTGATATCTTCTAATTCTCACTCAGCAGCGTAGACACGGTAGTAATACAGTTAGTTAGAATGTTCAATTATGGATGTTAGAAGCGTCATTAGCTCATGTTCAGTAATAAATTATCGTTGTTAAAACATCATCAGCATCAATTAAGTTAACAACAACTTATTTATACGTTTTATTTATAAAATAAAATAATCATTACCAATACAGAATCTAGTAAGATATTTTATAATTTTTAGTAAGTTATAAAATTAAAAAAATATATTAGTATATTCATAAATGCATTAACGTATTAACCATTAAATTTAAAACTCTAGCGATAAAATTCTTACATTAATAAGTATTATAGAATTTTTTTATTAAAATATTTATATTATAAAAAATGATAAAAAATGGATAATCAGTGATAAAAACTATTTAGTGAATGGTTTATTCTTTTATAACAGTTTATTTGAATTTTATTAGACTCTTACTTAGTTGGCGTGGCATGGCCAAGCGCGTAAGGCGTGTGACTAGTAATTCGAGGGGCGCGGGTTCGCCCTCCCAGCCGTGGGGGTGTATAATTTGACGGTCAATCCCTCTATTCGTTGGTAAAAGAGTAGCCCAAGAGTTGGCGGTGGGTGGTGATGACTAGCTGCCTTCCCTCTAGTCTTACACTGCTAAATTAGGGACAGCTGGCGCAGATAGCCCTTGAGTAGCTTTGTGCGAAATTCCAAAAAACAAACAAACAATCTTCCCTAGGTTGGAAATTGTTTTTAATTACTTTTATGTTAAAAACACAAATTCACAAGCCCCCAATGCTTCAGCGATATATCTAATGAACTACAACGCTAGAAACCGTTTTACATAACAATGGTGGACACATCACGGGTGGCAAAAAGTGTTGTTTGTTTAAAATTAAATTTTAAGCTATATGATGGCTTATCTATGCTAAGCTCACGACGGGTATCGAAAACAGCTTCTAGCGTTGTAAGCCCTCAGACATATTGCTGTACTACTGGGGGACGTGTAGTTTTGTATTTAATTTCAAAAAAATAAATTAATTATTGTGTAAATAGTGGGGGGAGGAGTGTAGCTTTGTGTTTAATTACAATAAAATAATTATAAGCATTTTTCGAACAAGGGAAAAGTAATAAATTCAAATAATCAGCAGAACTTTAAGTAGTTTCAAATTTAACTTCAAGCAAAAAACACAAACTACATAGTAAGCAACCAATGATGTGTCCACCAATAGTATCGAAAACCGGGGTTTAGTGATATAAGCTTAGAGCCTAACCAATGTACTCACAACTCCTATAATTTTAAAAAACATGACAAGTGTAAAAGCTATTTTTTTAAACTTTTACGGACCTTAAATATATTTGTCGAGCTATTTGTTGGTAATCTGAGAAGCTTTAGTAACATTGTACCCATTGATCAGAATCTGATAAAAAATAAATTTCATTTATTTGTACAAAACGAAATTTGACTTTTAATTTATTTATCATTGTTGCAAAAAGTCTGAAAGTTGTTAAATTTTATCTTTAAATTGTTAAAAAGTCAAATATATTGCATAATATTATTTGACATTTCATATATTTAGCTTCAATCAAAAAGTATTTCTCCTTTATAAAACACTCAAACTGGTATTCCTTGATACAATGTTATTTAATTAAACAATATTAATCTGATTTGTAAAATAATAGACTGTGATAGTGATGCATTATCACTAACTAAGACACTAACTAATTGCCTTTTTTTATTTAACTTTGTATGAAATACTCTTTTGATTTGAAACAAAACCACATTAGACTATCTACTGTGTCTACTGAAGAGAATCGAACCCCTGCTGTTAGCATATGTGGTTAAACAGAAATATTTAGATATTGTTTTTGTATGCGTGGTAATAAAACTCCCCTTATGCTGCATTTTTAAAGATTAGACCAGTAGTTTTCAATCTATGATTGATGCTTGTAATACCCATATAGGTTTACTATGGAACTGCTGCATGATTACAATAGCACAGTATACAACTGCCATTCTGGTTCAACCAGTTAATAAAATATGCAGATAATTTGCAAACAATACCGTTTGAGAGGTATAGAATTGAATACTCATGGATTCCAAATCAAAATTATGCAGATATACATGCCAGATCAATATTTTGTTCAATTATTTTAATAATTTTAGTGGTAACTAAAATTACCACTAAAGTGGTAATACAGTTTCTCTGTAGTTATGTTACACGTTATTCTTCGTGAATATTGCAATTCAATGCGACCTTTATCAAATAGTTTATTCATTATTGAATGACGTCCGGTATAAACTATACACACAAATATACATGTATTGTACATTCTTGTGAGCATTCAGCTGTTAAAGTTGTATGTTTTTCAATTTGTTATATGAACATTAATAAAATATAAAAGCTCAATCGTATGGAAAACGTACAAACACAAATGCGTAAAAACAACCAAATACAAGTATATACAGCATTTCTTTAAAGATAAACAAATCCATATAGAATATAAAATCATGATACTGATAACAAATCCGAATCTTTATTATACCAACAACGTTCACCGAAAGGTGTTTTGAAACTGATAAAATGTAAAAATAAATTACTTTATTTGTTTCTTGGCTTTTACTTACCGGTGTATCAGCGATCTTGGTTTCGTCTCCCTAGCTTGTGTATGGGATTTCTACTACAAACCACAACCACTTTCATTGTTTTACCGAAAGATTTAACTTTCAATTTCCATCAAAATAACTGAAATAATTTAGAATAAACAATTACAGGAAATGTTTGTTAATTTAAAAACTGTCTTCTCTTTAATTACAAGATAAATGAAAGAGAATTGTTGTAAGATCATAATGTTAATATACTAAACAGATAATTAGGTTTTATTATCTCAACACAAAGATAAGTTTTAATGAATGAGATTCATTATCTTTTTTTCTGAGACTAAATACGTTTGTGTTTGATGCATTAAATTAAATCTATTTTTCCAATTATTTCTGCTACAGTGATGCATTGTAGCAGGCACAAGTTTAATGTTATCTAAGAATCCGGATTTTCAAAAACAAAGATACATTCAAATTATTTGCAGATAATTTGCAAACAATACCGTTTGAGAGGTATAGAATTGAATACTCATGGATTCCAAATCAAAATTATGCAGATATACATGCCAGATCAATATTTTGTTCAATTATTTTATCTTTTCTCTTACCAATATATCAAACAAACGTATATGAGTAACATGAAAACACGGACGCGCGAAAAGATAATGATCTGACCCGTAAAGTAGAGATACTGCTGTAATTATGATTTATTTTCATCCCTTAAGCCTATACACTTGTACCAGCATTGCTATAAGGTCTTTATACTCTTCTCAAGTAATTCTTCTTGGTCTTCACAACATGACTGTCTGGTTGGCACTTTCTACACGAAACAGTGGAAGAGGTTCCATCATGATCTGGAGTGCTTTCTCCTTCCATGGAACAATGGAGCTTCAGGTTATACAGGGGCGTCAAACAGCAGCTGGCTACATTGACATGTTGGAAAGAGCATCTTTATTGACTAAAGACCCTCGCTTGTGTGGAAATGATTGGATCAGGACAACTCTGAAAGTCACAATGCTCGCAGGATAAAGGACGTTTTCACGGCGAATAACGTGATTCTTTTTGGACCATCAAGCGGGTTCGCACGAACTGAACCCCATTGAAAATGTTTGGGGGTGGATGGCAAGAGAAGTTTATAGAAATGGACGTCAATTTTAATAGTACACGATCTTCGTGAAGCCATTTTCACCACTTGAAATAACATTCCACCCAGTCTTCTGCAAACGCTATATTGACCATGCCAAAGTAAATATTTGCAGTTACTTGTAATGACGGCCGTGCAACTCACTACTCTTGTTGGGCATTTCCTACCCTGTTTAGGGCTTCGTTTTTCAACCATTGACCAGTTAGTATTTAGGCTAATTTTATGGTGTTCACATTTTCTCTATTAAATGCTAAAAAGTTTTTATTTTTATTTTCCCTTTTCTTATTTTCATTTCTCGAAGTTCTATTCAAGTAAATGGGTGAGTCTCACAACTCAAAATGCATATTTTTTATTTATGTTCATTGGCCTTAAGATTTTGGCCAGCAGTGTATCTTTTGTTCAATAGATGAATTATTTCTCTTAAAATGGCTTTCATCATAAACGTATTGGTATTATACAAGATAAGGGTTTTCATTGAAATTAGTTTTGCTAACACACTGTCTTTTTTATGTAGACATGCGAATCGTTTCACCCAGTTATCTTATTCTTAACGGTTTTCACTTTCCCTGCTGTTATATTAAAAGCTTTTCTTCATATTCGTGCACAGGTTTTCTTTAATCATCTATTTGTTCCCTACATGCCTTGAAACGCTTACTTTTTTATGAGGCTATAAAATAAATTTATGATTTGGGTTCCATTTCATACTGGGAAGAAAGTCATGCAGTGTTTCCAAATAAAACTTGGTAATGGTAACTTGGATTCTTTGCCGATGACATCTTAGATAATACTTACTTTTTTAATATGCGTGTGAAGTGACCAGCTGTATTTAATATGTTGTAATCACTACACTACTCTGTGTTTACGTATATTACGAACTTACCAAGATTAACGTTCTATTCAAAGTACATTTTCAAAGCTATGTTAAAGGTGAACGTTCATTATTTCAATAACCTTGACTTGCATTTACTATACTAAGACAAAAAAGTAAAACAACTGGAAAATATCCTTTAACTTTGTCTGCACAAGTACTGCTTCTAAAGAAATAAATTTAGCTGAGTAAAGCATTGTGAACTGCAGTGACTTGAGTTACTAATTCGTTACTTTGTAAATAGGCCCTACGATTAGGGTGCCATCTAACGGATAATAATGTAGTATTCTATAAATGTTAATATTTCTTTAAATAATTTCTTTTTAAAAATGTTGTTATTATTACTTATAAACATCGTATAAAAATTTCATCGTTGAAAAATTACAACACCTTCGAGAATCAAGACGTTTTATTTTACGATGAAATTTTTAATATATGGCTGTATGATAAAGAATACATCTCAATCAATCTTTATACATTCATGGTCATTTCAAAGTTTAGATGCTACTTTTGCAATAAAATAATGTTTTTTTCTGAGACTAAATACGTTTGTGTTTGATGCATTAAATTAAATCTATTTTTCCAATTATTTCTGCTACAGTGATGCATTGTAGCAGGCACAAGTTTAATGTTATCTAAGAATCCGGATTTTCAAAAACAAAGATACATAATTAAATTAAAAAGATTTGATGAATAGCAATGTATGGAAAATGCGACATATCTTCCTACGTCAAAAGTGCGTTTTAATAATATTTGTAAATGTTATTATATCCTACATTACTGTCACGTTTATTTTTTTTTAAGTATTACTCTACGGCATATACGTGCATAGTATATCACTGTGTGCTTTTTGAGCAGAATGTGTTTAAAGCGTGATTCTTTTCCTGGAAAAAAGAAGATAAAAACGTTATTGTTATGCTGGAATATAATTATTAAATGGAAATTTCAGGAAATTTTTAGCAGTGTAATTACTTTTACTGCATTTCTTGTTAATTTTTACTTATAAATAGAATTAAAAGTAGGATCTCCTGGTTCTTGTTACAACCTCATTAATGTTATCAAAATAGTAAATTGATGGTTAATTTGTTAAGTTTTGAAATTTGCGCAAAGTTACACAAGGGAATATCTGAACTAGCCGCCACTAATTTAGCAGTGTATGACTAGAAAGAAGGCAACTAATCATCACCACCCATCGCTATCTCTTGGGCTACTCTTTTACTAACAAATAGTGAAATTGACCGTAACATTATAACACACCCACGACTGAAAGGGCGAACGTGTTTGATGTGACTGGGACTTGAAATTGCGATCCTCAGATTACGAGTTGAGTGCCCTAACTACCTGGCTATACCTGGCCATCCTTATCTGTTTATAGTTAATTGAGGATATATTTGGAAAGAATTATTATATGTATGTACGTACGAACCTTATATTAATGTTATGTTTGTCTTTTGATCTCTTATTCATATATTTGTGTACACTGTCTCGAGATTGATTGCAGAAATAGCACATTTGAAGCATCTATATGCTGCATCAATTACTTAACGTTTTTAAAAGAAACATTGAAATTGACTTCCTTTCCCAACACAGGATCTCTTCCTCAACCAGAGGTGGTGTTTTGGGGTGGTTAGGATAAGGAACAAAAAATTCCAGTGATTGATTCTCGAAGGCTTTTTAGAGCTAGGCCTAGGCATGGCCAGGTGGGTTAAGGCGTTCGACTCGTAATCCTAGGGTCGCGGATTCGAATTCCCGTCGCATCAAACATGCTCGCCCTTTCAGCAGTGAGTGCGTTACAATTTTACTGTCAATTCTACTATTCGTTGGTAACAGAGTAGCCTAAGAGTTGGTGGTAGGTGGTGATAACTAGCTGTCTTCCTTCTGGTCTTTCACTGCTAAATTAGAGAGGGCTAGCGCAGATGGTCCTCGTGTAGCTTTGTGCAAAATTCCAAAACAACCAAACAAACAATCTTTTAGAGCTCATAACATCTTATAGTCCTAAGAATGTGTTTACGGTAACACTACGCAAACCATAAACTCTCGTACTGTAACTGACGCCATAGTTGTCTAAAAAATAAATAACACAATATTTGAAACGCTCACATCCGACTTCGAAAGATAAAAGGATCTTCAAAGTTGCAGACTTACAAATAAGCACTTGGAGAATTATTCTAATAAGATTAAACACAGATAAATTGCGGAATTGATTTCATAGCAAAATGAGTTTTAATATGAAACACAGACGAAGAATAAAGGTTTCCAAATCAAATAACAGCGTTTAAATAACATGGAATATCTAGGCGGCTGAATCACATTAATTTTAGAATGCTTAACATGGTGCGTTTGTAAAGGAACGAAAGTTTAGGTCCTATAGCAACTGTCTGGAGCAAACGTAATCAAGAATTTCTGTCTATCTGTACAAAAATTTTAATGTGATGCATGTTTCAAAATCGTTTCTCTGTAGTTATGTTACACGTTATTCTTCGTGAATATTGCAATTCAATGCGACCTTTATCAAATAGTTTATTCATTATTGAATGACGTCCGGTATAAACTTTACACACAAATATACATGTATTGTACATTCTTATGAGCATTCAGCTGTTAAAGTTGTATGTTTTTCAATTTGTTATATGAACATTAATAAAATATAAAAGCTCAATCGTATGGAAAACGTACAAACACAAATGCGTAAAAACAACCAAATACAAGTATATACAGCATTTCTTTAAAGATAAACAAATCCATATAGAATATAAAATCATGATACTGATAACAAATCCGAATCTTTATTATACCAACAACGTTCACCGAAAGGTGTTTTGAAACTGATAAAATGTAAAAATAAATTACTTTATTTGTTTCTTGGCTTTTTCTTATGGCAAAGCCACATCAGGCTATCTACTGAGTCCATTGAGAAGAATCGAACGGTTGATTTTAGCGTTATAACTTGGTAAACTTACCGGTGTATTAGCGATCTTGGTTTCGTCTCCCTAGCTTGTGTATGGGATTTCTACTACAAAACACAACCACTTTCATTGTTTTACCGAAAGATTTAACTTTCAATTTCCATCAAAATAACTGAAATAATTTAGAATAAACAATTACAGGAAATGTTTGTTAATTTAAAAACTGTCTTCTCTTTAATTACAAGATAAATGAAAGTGAATTGTTGTAAGATCATAATGTTAATATACTAAACAGATAATTAGGTTTTATTATCTCAACACAAAGATAAGTTTTAATGAATGAGATTCATTATCTTTTCGTGTTAAGACAAAATCTCAACTAAGCATTGATGGCGTATTTTACACTAACAAAATATTCTTTTATTTCTTGCAGAAATAAAGTCAGTCAACATGCAAATATTACATAAACCCTCAAATGGTTTAAACTGAACATATGAAGAGAAACTATTTCGGTTAAAAATTAAAGGAGGGATAAAAACTTGTCTGACCACTTTTAATGACAACATTTTTATATATATTTTATTTACATTTTGTACACTTTTGTTTTGAAATTGTGATTCTTACAATAATTTCTTTACTTGTAAATAGATTTAGAAACAACTGGTTATTATGCTGCACAAAACAATTAATGGATTTGTAAATTCTATTGTTTTAGCCGTTGCAAGACGAAACAAGGCAAATACTGTCACTAAGTGGTAACAATCGCCCTTTTTGTTTACTTTCAAAGAAATATGTCATCTTTCATGTTATCTAAAAGGCACGTAATTGGTCATTCAGCCCACATTTGTACGTCAACAGATGTTTGAAGTGGCTTTTATAATCGCACAGTTTATTATATTTCACTTCACTAGGAAGAACGATCACCAGAAACAGCAAGTTTAGTCTGCCATCGATTCAGAGCATCAATAAGATTCTTGCCATTTCAATTTAAAAAGGTATCCCATGAGTGTTCAACGAACTGTTAGATACCTTGAAAAATATCTCGTGTGTGTTTAACGAACTAAATACTGACGATTACTCAAATCACGTTCAGAAGCATTAGAATAATAAAAATATTTTGGAATAAATAAACAAGAAACGTTTGTGAATTTAGTAATAGTCTTATATCGTATGACAACATGACTAAAAATCGGTTGTTGTTAGGGTAACCAATTTAGTTCAACAAAATAAAGTAAAAATCATTTATACAAGCACGTGGCAGCACAAGATGGAGTTTTTATAATATGTTGTAATAATGGTTACACTTCGCAGTGAACAGAAATGGTGACATCCATGCCTCTGCTATCGCTATTTGCTTTACATTGCAGTATGAACTTTAGTTCAGTTTTGTTCAATATTCTATATAAGTAAGAATACCTGCTATTGATTTTTGCATAAGTTACATACGAAGACCTACTACTGAGGAGCTGTTATATTTCTTATAATGAGAAAGATGCTTCTCACAGGTCATCTGGTGTGCAGGATAACCTGTGAAGTATCTTTTATTAACGCCTGCACGCTGAAAACGCTTTCAGTTTCAGCAGCAAACATTTAAATAAATTTCGGATAAGAAATCCTATAATTTCTATGAGCCACAAAAGACAAATATCAGTTATTTGTTTATTCTATGAATTGTTGTCTGTCTTTTCTAGGTATCTGCGCAACTGCACTATTCGTTTGGAGGAAGTCATAAGTTCTGCTAGCAACGCTTTAAGATACTTTTAATAATTTACAATACCTGTTGTGACTGGCCAGTTTCCATTTGTCAGATGTCTTTTTATAAGGGAGAAACATCTAAATATCTTCTTTGTGGTCCAGTCATGGTTCCTGGATAAACTCTAATACTTTAAACTCTTCGATTCACTTCAAAATAACAAATAAAAGCTGTATGATTCCATTATATATAAAATAGGCTGAACTTCAAATCACGTGACTTATCATCAGATACCTCATTTACATACCAATATAAGCTAGTAACATTACTTTTTATAACAATGATCATATCTTGTAATATCTACAGTATTATATATTTCGATTATCTTTAGTTCGTTTGTGCAATGGATATATTCTGAACCATATTTCGCAACATCATTACGAAACATAGGCTTTTCAACTCACTCGTTATTTTTCATCAATTCGGATGTATCCGAATTCACAACGTTTGTAACTCCAGTGGAAAGTTAATAGCTGAGAAAAACAACAAAAAAATAAAATTTTCTTTGCAAATAAAGTTTTGTTTCAAATTAATATTCTCTTTGTTGTAGATTTATATATTCGTTTGTCTAATTATTGTAATTTTAGCGTTTTTAAATTAGGTATGATTTCACAGGGCTATTTCACTAATTTCAAGATAGGATGGAACGAAACCTGCAGCCACTTACGATTTATGTATTCATGGAAACTAATATTTATGTATGCAGTGTTTATGTAATGTCAATTATAGGCTAAATGCTTAAACAATAAAAACTTTAAAACAGCTTGATTGTTTTGTTTTTCTTTACAGTTAGCAACATCAAAAGAGAGAGAGACAGAGGTCCTATTTTTGCAGGTCCTATACCAAATGTTACAGTTGCTTTAGGAAGAGAAGCGAATATCCCGTGTGTGGTAAACGAATTAGGAAGTTATAGGGTAAGTAAAAATAATTTATAAGATCAGTTAATTAAACGTGATCTTTGGGTTATAGTTTAAAAATTCATTAATTTTTTAGAATATAAATTATTGTGTAATTCTTCAGCAAGATTTAAGCTTACCCTTGCATGTTATTATGGACATTCAGGTTTAATTATTTGGCTGTGTTTTAGCCTTATTCTCTCGCAATATATGCAAAAAATATGCTTAAATTGGAACAGATCGCAAAATATATAAAATGTGAAAAAGTAAAACAACAAATTTAAAGTTGCAGTTCAAGTAAAAAAAATAACTTTGAAAAACCATAATTTCTAAAATATTTGTAATAAAGTAATTCAAACAAACATCGTTTAACAATTACATACAATCAAAACTGACAAATGTTAGTTAAACAATGTTTGGAGACAAAAATAATTAATGAAGCTCTGGTCATATACTTGATGCTAATAAATCGGTTCAGAAGATGAGTATTTCGTGTTCTTAAGCGTAAGTTTCAACATCAAAAGAAAACAAGAAATTGAGTAATGTTTTAAGAATTCTGATAGCAATTACGAATTAAATACTACAAAGTTCCTGCAGATGCAATCTGAAATGACGAATAAATGGAGAAAATACAATCCAAAATATATGAGAAGCTGTTTTAAAAATTTGGGTTACGGTATGGTGAAGTAAAAACGACTCAGAACCCAGCAGATATGATGTACACTTTACCATTATAATAGACTTGATGGTACTTATTTGATTTGCTGACATAAGCCATGCTGATGAATCATGAATAGACGAAACTGTTTTCCACAGTAGATGGTACGGCCAATCAACGAATGTATTAGGCCTCTACGTTAAATACCCACTTTTCAATTTCATCTGTGATGTAAAATAATAAATAAATATTCATTATTTGATATTTAAAGAGTTAGTCCACCGTATGATATCGAGTAATGAAGTCGACGAAATTGGTATCATTATTCACTTACCTAAATTAATTTAAGTTACTGTATGGTTAAGTGAAAAGATAAAACCCAATGAATGTTTTAAGAATATTTTAAGGCTGTATTTTAGGTGTAGGGATATTAAGATAGAGTAAAAGTATTGAGAGATGTAGAGTTCGTGCCATCCAAGAATTATTATTTTTTATTTCTATTATTAAATGTTTGAAGAGAAATTTTAATGCAAATTTATATTCTGGTTTTAGAATAAAAACAAACACATGAAGTCGAAGTTGAATCACTTTTATTTATACAAAATGGGTAAGCATTTCAAATGCTAAATCTTTATTTAACGAATCTACACTTAACAATCCTCTTTACCTTTCTTCTTATTTGATAGTTGATATTTTAAAGCGTTAACCAGCACGTAAGTACTTATTGAAACTAACGTTTAACTAATGGTTGCTTATCTTTTGATTACATACATGTTAGGCCTAACAAGACTGTAAATGATATACCTAAAGGAGTCTCAAACAATTGATGATTAGAACAAGATGGTGAATTTATTAATGGTGCTAGACATTAATATTCAAAATTTTAAAAATCAACTAAGTTATAAAACGTATCCGTATGTTGTATGTAAGTCTTTGGCTTTACATAAAGAATTACATCTTGTTTTCATGCTGACACAAATATTCCTAATGTTTTTTTACAAGTTCCTGTTAAACAACCAAGTTCATTAGTTGTCTTTCGACGTATTTTTTTAATTATTACTGTGGCAAATTAACTGTTATATATTTATTTTAATACCTATATTTGTTTCATTATAGTTATGAATGTGACGTATATTGTTGAATGTGCACTGCACAAGCTCTACATGTTCTCTAAAGGTGTAGAAGATTCTCAAGAGCAAGAATTAACAATATGTGGTATACGAAAATAGTATTGTGTTTTTGAACATTGTTGTACGTCCGAAAATCTCGCGTGATTGGTATATAAAAGAAAGCTACAAGAAGATGCTAAGAGACAGTTTTATATTACTGGTTACCTACAGTCAGTATACTATAAATTTTGGAAGCTATAATTGTGATTAACGCTTATTAATCGGAAAACTACAGAATTTTACCAGGAACGTTTATAGATTTCGAACTTTACAAACTTCACAAAGTAACTTTGGACGTTAGTATTTTTGCAAAGATATTAAATATCTTAGTTTGTAAAAAGTGAGCTTGTAAATCGCATTGGGCCAAACAATAATAGGGCTAGCTAGCATTCCTGTTAAGTGAAGCATTTATGTATATCAACACAAAAAAATAACTTGTGATTCGTTACGACGAGAAACTAACTTGAAGTAAAAATGTTTTCTTAAGACGGCTGGTACGGATATGAACCACAGTTAACTTGAAAATGACCTCAGAAGATCGAAGCGTTGTTCTGTACTTCATTTTAATTAAAGTGTTAATACCCATATCAGCCGACTTGTGAATACAAAAGTACCTTGTGCCTCGTTGATCTGGACGTTTGATAATATGTTGAGCTTCAAACTAGATACAAACTGAGTCTTGTTTGTGAGTTTATAATTTTTTGTTTCTGTGTTTAAATCAATATTCTAAATAACTGTTCGTAATAACCGTTCTTATAAATTACGTTGATGTTTGTATATTAAAATATATTCGTTTAAAAAACGAAAATTGTGTTCATCAATCTTGTTGAAAAATATTACAAATTTGATTCATATTGACTTATTGACTTCTAGATTCAAGCTAGAATTTCCGTAATATGTAACGTAATAAATCAGAAACTCGTCCGAGATAAATTATGATAGGTAACATAAGTTTCAACATAATGTCTGCAATCCAATATCACTTTAACCAAAATATGAGAAAAGATCGCATTAACCATGTTAAGTTCCAATATTATATGTTCAATACTAACAGAAGATACTGTACATTAACAAATTAACACTGATTTTTTATTCGTTTGTAACATTCATTTTGGACTTAGTGGTTACTTTATTGGAACGTTCATTCCCGTGTTTGTAGAGTAGTCACTTTTGTTGTATGTGTAAAATACGCTATTTATATGTCATTGCAGGAGATTAAGTCATTTCTATTAAAGTGGAGATGTAATCATATTGTTATAAACCGGAGACACAATGTGTAAAAGCAAAACAAAGAAACATGATTAGGTGTGCCTATTTAGTATAATTTTCGTTATCAGTGGTATTGTCTTTTTCTTTCTGTTGGAAAATATCTCAAAGTCTATAAAAATGCGTTATGATACGTGACATTACAAAAGCCAAAAAAAGTTCAAGAATACTAACAGATCATGGTTGTGAGCGTTCCGTTGGTTGCACAATATCATGTCAACACATTTTTATATGCTTGTGATCATTCAGTTTCTTGGTTTGGTTTTGAATTTCGCACAAAGCTACACGAGGGCTATCTGCGCTAGCCGTTCCTAATGTAACAGCGTAAGACTAGAGGGAAGGTAGATAGTCATCACCACCCACCGCCAACTCTTGGGCTACTCTTTACCAACGTATAGTGGGATTGACCGACACTTTATAACGTTCTCACGGCTGAAAGAGAGGGCACGTTTGGTGTGACAGGAATTCGAATCCGCAACTCTCAGATTACGAGTCAAACGCCTTAACCTTCCTGGACATATCTGGCCGTTCAAGAAGTTGTATATTCATTATAATATAACTCTTCTTTTCCACACCAAACAAACTGTAGTTAATTGTTACTGAACATTTTGAAACCGGATTCACGCGTGACCAGCTTTACTTATTTACTTTGTGATCTGATGCCTATTTAAACTTTCTGATTTTTAGTACTTCTACTCAACAATGGTTTTCAGCCAATGAGACTGCTTTGTGTTAATATGTATATATCTTATATTCTTAAAATAACATTTACAATCGTAATTACAGTTATATTATTGGCAGAAGCTGTGCTCGGCTGCCCTCTATATCATAAATTTCACAGAGCAAGGTATTTAGTATTAATTTTCGGAAGTTTTTGTACTACTTTTATTAAGATTAATGCCAGTTTCTCCACTGTCTTCAGACTCTTGTATGGAGCTTGTATGCGAGAAAAGTGGATATTTCCTCATTTCTTAATATCCTTAAAGAGCAAAAACTTTGATTTCTATATGATAAGTATGTTGTATTTTAGTTGCTGAAGTCATACTAGATTTACCCTGTTATTAATGGGCACAGTATGTCTGCGTCTTCTTTTATAGACTTTGTAACAGTATGAAACTTTTTTTTCCAATTAGTTGGATGTAAGTTGTCTACACGTGTTTGTACGCTGTTACAGTTACTTTTCATCTGATAAAGTGATGATATTTCCGTGGCAATTACGTATTATGTTTTATTCCTCACAGTTTCCATAATTATTTTCAACGATTTAAGTATTGAAAAGCCAATTTCGTCAAGCGCGTATTAATTCCACCATGCTTTATTGGAATGAGCACAATGGTGTACGCTTAATGGGCCTCTATTTTATAAATATCTAAATAATATTTTCTAATTAGATGTTTCATTTACTATTTTTATCACGATATTTGCGGAACTTTATGAATACGTTGGCATGGAATGGAATGGTATGAATTTCAAGGGTAGGTGAGCGTGATATATAAAACCAATACTGTTTTGTAGGAGGTTACTGATGGGTGCCATGTTTTTTTTTAATTTTGCTCGTATCATATTCTTTAAATTAGAATTACATTTTAATAAATAAACCCGAACTGATGAATACTCTGCGGTTCAAATGTTGCCAGTATTTAGGTAGGGAGAAATGTAATGAAATAATTTACCAACTTTGGATGTTTTTAGTTCATAACTTTCAACGCAAATCATGCCTTACTTTATCAACTTTTCATCCAGAACAGAGGTCACTCATTAATAAGTAAGTAAATGTGATTTAACGACAGTTTTGTTCGATAACGAAACGCTATTTCTCGAATTAGTTTATCAACTCAAACCATTAGATGAGCATGTGTTTAAATATGCATTTTAGCACACGTACATACAAGCATAAGATTTGCAAAAATGAAGGAGTCATATATTTCTATATATATATATATAATTTGTTACTTTAATTTAAAAACAAGCTGAAACAAAAATAAATTTAAAAACTCTGCATCAACTAACAATATCCCAGAGAAAAAGTTAAAATGTGGGA
The DNA here is from genome assembly GCA_011833715.1 of Carcinoscorpius rotundicauda. Taxonomy (NCBI): domain Eukaryota; kingdom Metazoa; phylum Arthropoda; class Merostomata; order Xiphosura; family Limulidae; genus Carcinoscorpius; species Carcinoscorpius rotundicauda. The sequence continues at coordinate 39,285,637 of CM022399.1, forward strand.
TTATAAAATGTACTTTAAGTTTTGGAGGTCGCTGAGGATCCACATAGCGGTGGGGATACACAGACTATTGTTCTTAATCTCCATTTGCCTATCTCACATAAATAAAGAATAGCAATAGATATAGAACTATAAATGGAAATTTAAGTAAAATTTATTTCAAATTTCTAATAACTATTTTTAGTTAAGAATAAGGTCATTTGATAACTTGGCACTACTTTATGCGGATGTACATCTCGCATATAAAGGCTTGTTCAGAGTACAGTGAACTTGATGAATGGGTGGTGGCTGGGAGCTATACTAGTCTAGACAGCTCTATGGGACACTTCACTTCATGTTGGTATAGTTCATTTCTTGTGCTGTTAATTAGTACCTTTCTACAATATTTAGGGCTGAAATGGTAACAGCAAGATATTTATCTTACTTATCTCAAATGGTAGTACCTTATTTTTTTATTTCAATTAATTCTTTACTCTGGAAAGCAGTCACCTTCCCACACATGTCTGCAGGTAGTGAAGGGTGATATAAATGTGGGACGTTACGGGCTTGAGCACCCACATCTCGCTCTCCTAATTTCTGTTTCTAATTATATATCTATAGCTACTCTTTATTTCTTATATGAGACTGGTGAATAGAGGTTAAGATTAAAAGACGGTGTACCCCCATTGCTATGTGGAACCTACTTCCTCAGCCATCTCCAAAATCTAGGGTACATTTTATGACCCCACATTGTAACTTGTATCCCGAGATATTTTCAGTTGATGCAGAGTTTTTGTTTCGGCTTGTGTTTATACAATTAGTCAATGGTTTGGATTTACTGTTTTTAACGCAGTCCTTCTTTATGATTTTACTTATTTAACTTCACTAAAATATATGTATATCTATATATATATATATAACAAAGCAGGTTAATAGTTTGCGAGTTAATATCCTTCAAGTATTGATAATACTATTTTTTACATGATTAGACAGGTTTACTGTTGTAAATAAATACTTTATAAGATAACGAACTTACTAGTATACAAGTCACACAACATAATAGAGTTATTCGTTTAAAACTTCACAAAGTAGTGAAAATGTCAATTTGTTTAAACAAAAATAATTAGCATGCAGTTGATATAAAATATTTGAACATTAATTTTAACATGTTTTTATAAACCGATTTAACACTCAGTTTTCTTGGTATTTTATTTATTTGTTGTTGTTTAATGAAAATTATAAATCAGGCAGCTTGGATTCGGGTGGAGACGAAAGCAATCTTGACCATTCACCAACACGTGATTACAAGAAATTACCGAATTAGTCTTAGCCACAGCGACAACAGAAACTTCATCCTTCAAGTCAAAGACGTAAAAGAGTCAGATCGTGGAGGTTACATGTGTCAGTTAAATACAGTTCCCATGATGAGTCAAGTTGGATATTTAGACGTACTAGGTAAGAATATTCAATCTGAACAATACAATATAAAAGATTCTGCTTATTCTATGATACAAAATGAAGAACGATATGTTTAATATTTTAAGAGTTATATATAAATATTACCTCGTTCAACTAACATTGAAACTACAATAGTACTTGAAACTAAGATCTGGTGTTTATGTTTTCTGTAAGTAAGGTAAGTCCTATTTTACTTTTATGTTGCTTTCATTATTAGTTTTGGTTAAAGTGTTTATTATACCTAACAGTACTGTTTTCCTTTTCTATTTTTTTCCTATTATTCATTTACTATAGAGATTTGTTTCATTTTTCATTTGTTAGGAATAACCTAAATCTCCTAACGTAATCGATCCTCGTGAGCTATTATTGGGTTTATTCCCGAAAATGTCGTTAGCAACAAGGGTAGTCAGCAAATGAAATATGTTTTCTAATCTTCATAAGATAGCACGCAAGGAAGATAATATATTTCAATGGCTATGCTCATTATACGGTTGATTTTTGTTTTTTATTTCGTTCTAATCGGGCGTTAACATTAATGAGTAAGCAAGATCGTGTATCGATCTTTAACTGGAACGAATTTTTGTAAGCTCTGCATGTTTTACTTGAAAACACATTTGTGCAGGTCGGTCAACAAATTCAAGAAATACTACAGGTGTTGTCTTCAGTTCAAAGGTTGCATATTAATATGTATTAAAGCTTTAATTTATGTACATGATTAATATTAGTATCAGATCTATAATAAAACTTCGTATATCAGTCCTACTTGAAGATATATTCATGATACTAATCAACACAATCAAACCAAACTATCCACTATAACGTATTCTTATAAAAACATCTTTCACTAAAAACGAAACACGTTACTTGGATTTAGATATTAGCATCGTTAATCAAACATTCAAGATCAAAGTGAACAGTAAAGCAGATATTTTTAATTTTAAAAATTATTACAACTTGTTTAAAGGTGATAATTAATTACTAAAATATACTGACCTCCATTGTTTTACCTCTGTTATGCTGAACTCTTAATACAGTTAACACAAGCTGCATACAGTCTCCTGGTTTTGTTAATTACTTTAATTGTCGTATTTACCAATGTAGTCGCTTATTTTACTTCGTTTTTATTATTATTGAGTTTTTTAATCTTGTCACGTTTACTTTTCTACGTATTATTTTTCAGGATTTAGTTTTACTTATTACTTCTTATTTCCGCAGCACTTGTTTTCTGAAGTAACAGAAGCTAAGCTGGATTAGTAGTGTCAGACACAAGTCATAAGATGTCTAATATATTAACTCTATTTCTGTTGTACTTAATTGTACTTCATTAACGTTATAATTTTCTTATTACTTATTGTAAGATTCCTTTGTTTATTTAATCTTTAAATTTATTAACACTTGTTTGATTTCACTCCATAAACATTAGCTTTTGGTTGTAATTTTTGTCTTATAATGCTATCTGGTTATACAGTTAAAGAGTAACTTGTCTTAGTAATGATAGTCTAATCTAAAGTCGGGCCTGTCATGGCCTGGTGGTTAGAGCGCTCGGCTCACAATTTGAGGGCGCGTCCCACCAAACATGTTCACGCTTTCAGCTGTGGGGTGTTACAAAGTTACGGCCAATTTCACTATTTGTTGATATAAGAGTATTCCAATAGTTGGCGGTGGATAGTGATGACTAGCTGCCTTCCTTTTAATATTTCACTGCTAAATTAGGAACGTTAAAGCTACTGCATCAGAACCTTTTAAAGGAAATTTCATTGGTTAAAAGATCTTGATTGCGAGGGTTACGTAAAGTTTAGTTTACACTGAAAGAAAATTCTTCAACGAACATTAAATCTATGCTTGAAGGTAACAAATAATGTTTATGTGTTCCGTATGTGAGGTAAGTTTTATTATTTCTTTAATGTTAGGTGCATTAATCAACAAAAATAATATAAACTACTGTTTTTTAGTTCTATTGTTAGGTGAGTTTACAAACTTAGAACGTTAAAATCCAGGGGTCGGTTATACACGGTAAGCACAGCAGATAGCCCAGAGTGGCTTTGCTCGATTACAAGTAAACGGTTCAGTGTATTAATTGACGAAAATAATATCAAACACTGTTAGCGAGGTGTTTCTATCAACGAAGGTAATAACAATAACAGTTAAGAGGATAATTCAATGAGAATGATATTACTTGTTTCTTCTTAAACAGTTGTCCCCCAGAGTGACAATGGTAGTTTTACTTAAAACGCAAAAATCTTAAGTTCGATCCCCAGATAAGCCACTATAACTTTATTTCAAAAACACAAACGCACACTTAAACACTACTATCAACCAAGATACTATTAAGAACTATTAGGTGCATTAATAAATCACTATAATGTCAGACACTACTGTTCGGATAAGCATAAGGCTAGAGTTGCTATACCGAGCTAAGACGAAGCAGCTATTAAGCCATTAGCAATTTTTTACAGACTGGATGTCGAACATAGTTTAATAAATAGCGAAATGTAGCATGAATCGAAAGTTCTTGGTCAAAAAAGTGCACATAATATTTTGTGATCAAACATGCGCCATAATAGTGACTATTAAGTTTTGCTATTCTATCAGAGTAGTCCAAAAGCTGTAGTTGGCTTTGTTTTGAATTTCGGGCAAAGCTACTCGAGTGCTATCTGTGCTAGCCGTCCCTAATTTAGCAGTGTAAGACTAGAGGGAAGGCGGTTAGTCATCACCACCCACCGCCAACTCTTGGGCTACTGTTTTACCAACAAATAGTGAGATTGACCTAGCATTATAACGCCCCCATGGATGAGAGGGCGAGCAAATTTGGTGTAATGAAGATTCGAACCCGCGATCTTTAGATTACAAGTCGAAAGTATATAATGAGAGTATACGCTGAGTATTACCTGATAATAACTATCCTTATAATTCTAGAATACACAGGATATTACCTAAAATAACTATCTTTATAATTAAAATGAAATACTTTTTGGTAATGCTAGATGATATTTTTTTCAAAATATTCTAGATATTTTTCAGCGGCATGAAATCATTTTTATTCTTCTAATGCACAAAATGAAATGAGCCTTCAGTACATTATTGAGTTGAACAAGATCACATTTCTGCAATAAAAAAATAAGCTACTCAAAACTCCATTTATCATCATCCTCTTAAAGAAGTACATTAGAGATTTTACGTATTTTACATCTTTGATACTTATAGTTCTGAGACGTTGTTTTAAGTTACGTTTACAGAAAACAAAATTCACTGTTACTTTTCCTGTTTTCATTCCTTATAAATTCCAATTATAAAGCTGATTATGTTGAGAGAATTATATGAAATTCTTTTAAATTTTAGGGCTAATTTAAGACTGATTTGAAAATGAATAAAATTTCTTCCTAACGTTAAACCTATGCATAAGATTAGTAAAACAAATGCATATTATGCTTTTAAGTTCGATATAAACCAAAACTAGGAAGGAAAGTAAATTTTTTGATTTATTGAATTTCTTTGTCGCTGTTAAACTGTGACAAAGATGCACACATACAAATGTAAGGACATTTTAAGGGTTCATTACACATAAAAAAATACCTTACATGAGCTAATTCTGTTTTATTTTTCTGTATTTAATTTCATCTCAAATATAAAGCTTACTTTAATACTCCAGTCAGTATTTTCTGACTAACAACTAAACATTACTGACCGGCTGTCCTGAACATCTGAGCAAGCTGCTGTTTCATTGGAATTTGTTACAATTTTATTTTTCTAATATAATAAACTTTGCACAACCAGCATTATTATTGGAGTCCTTTGATTCTGGAAATTAATTGTAGCTAAATGTAATAATATTAGTAATATAATTATTAGCATAGTTTAGCTGGTAAAGGCTGGGATTTGGTAACTAGTAAGATTATTAACATAACTTAATTAGGTACTACTCAAGTAAAGAATGAATGATCATTTGTTTATTAATTCACTTGTGTTTTAATCCTAATGTAGATATAACCGACATTTATATGTTTTTCTGTCATCGCGCGCTTCGTTCTTTTCAGAATGTCTGTTTTCTGATAATCTGTTACCTTTATTAATTATGCTTTTTTTACTTTTACATTTACATCATTTTCAAAATGTATTAAGAATGACGTTAATATGCAAATTGTTTAAAATTATCTGATAATAATCTCAGTATCTCTTTCAAATTGTTCGTTTCTTTTCGTTTCACGATATAGTGATTTATAACATTACACGAAAAACTAAAAGAAATGCAAATATAAAGGAAATATTATAATACTTTGAAAAATAACTGAAAGTTTCAACCAGAAAAATAAATATATATATTTATATGTAGAGATGTAGTTGTTCCAATACGTCATAAACTCTTGGAAAATAATAGCACACACAACAGGAAAGTTCTTAATAATAAATACCACATTTTCATTCTCACACTTGAATTGTCGAGTGATTCAAGGATACAGTAGAAAGTATGAAGTTATGGCAATTGTGAAAGTTTTTCACTATTCCCCACGTTTTTGGGAAAAAATTTGTAAATCTAATCTGACTTTTATTAAACTTGTTTCTTCTAAACAACTTCTAAAATTTACATTGAAGAACAAAACTAAATCCCTATAAATCTTCCTGGATTAAAGTAGAGATAATTTTATGGACATAGATCTTTCTGTGGCGTTTAATCACCTGAAATGTGGAGAGATAGAGAGTTTTCACTTTTGAAATTACAAAGTTTTTGCATTTACCAAAAAATCACTTCATAGATAATTGAAATTAACATGTTAAATTTTGGTTACACTTAGTTAAGATACTGCGTTATACAGAAACTGTTTGTAGATATCGTGATTAGCAAAGCTAAAAGTCATGAAAAGGAGACCGCAGTCTGACGTGTATGTTTTTATGACAGCTTGGAGATCATTGTGGAAAAAATGTAAGTGTTGTCATAAGATAATCAATCATTGAGATTAAATATGAATTAGGATTTGCTGTTGTTTTAGAAAATAATTTACAGCATTTGATAGTACTACAAGTACACATTCTGGTTAAAAAGTAGAAAAGGTGTTGCTTTTCAGAATAAATAATAAAAAGATATCGACTTTATTTATATTATTTGTAGTTTTTACTCAAGTGCGTTGCACTTTGTTTTCACATTAAAAACGTATATCACAAATACCACAGAGCCTCAGAAAACATTTATCCACTTACGTTTTGCAATCATAGCTTTATTTAAATACCACCACCGTAAAAATGACCGAGTTCTACTGATACATGCCATGATACACTTACTATAGGAGTTTTAAGTTAGAGAATTATTCGTAAACAGTGTGATAAGAAATATTGTAAAACAATATAAGTCCAAAAAATCAATCTTAATCAAAATGAATTAAAATATTCTGAAACAATTTTAATTAGAAGAGAATCTGATAAGAGTAAATAAGTTTCTTATTTCCTCTGAAACCTATGATAATAAAGAAAGTCAAGGAACATCTTTACGATTCTAAAAGTTAACAGTCCTCTACAGATGAAAGAAAGTAAATTGAAAACAAAACCAAATTTTCTTTCAAAGGAACAGAATACAAAAAGTAGAATACAGGAACTTCTATGGAACAATCAGCTTCATACCAGGGTTTTTATTGTTTTTCGTTACCAAGGGATCACGCACAAGGCATGCCACTAAGACCCATTCTGTCTGTCTTCACTTGAACTTATTACTGAAGCATTATATTGGCTTTTATAAACAAGTAATAAAAGAATGTTTAAATCTGTACTCCTTCATTGAACAATGCAGAAGATTTTTTTTAGATTTAGAATCAAACAGACAATAACCTTGATGTAATTGATCATGTTATTTTGTTCAATCTAGACAATGTCATATTTTATCCATCCTTTTGTTTAGAATAAGATATTAAATTTGTTTCTTTCATTAACCCAGCACATGACAATTAACTGAGGGAAGCGAGCTCGAATCCTCGTCATACCAAACATGCTCTCCTTTTCAGCTGTGAGGGCGTTATAATGTAGGTTAACCCCACTATTCGTTGGTAAAAGAGTAGCCCAAGAGTTCCAAATGGGTGATGATGACTATCTGCCTTCCCACTAGTCTTACACTGGTAATTAGAGACGGATAAACCTGTAGCTTTGAGTGAAATTCAATAAACAAAACAAACAATAATTTTCAAGAAAAGGTTAATACCAAGTAATAGAAGTTGTTATAAGTAAAAGACAAACCATTCTCTTTAACATGATTTTACGCACATGATTGAATAGGAAAGCTTAAATTATTATTCAACGAAAATTGACACAAAATGTTACTAATATGTTTAGTTGGTGTTTTTTTAATAAATTAGTAATAACATCCACTTTTAATAATTTACTATAAAATGCTGTAACAATAAATAATGTCATCTAATCTTTACTGTTTGTTCCAAAATTGTTATGAAGATTAGTAATACCATCGAATCTTAACAGTTTACTATAAACTGTTGCAAAGACTAATAATACCACCGAGTCTTAACAATTTATTATAAACTGTTTCGTAATTACAGGAAAATCAACTTCCTAAACGTGACATCAAATTTGTACTGGCAAAATATTCCTCCATCAAAACATTGCAAAAAAAATCTATCTTTCTTTTTAACAATTCTCAGTACCCTGATATAATGAATCGTGGTCAAATAATTATAATTAACGAACTAAAATAAATGATCACATTTTATACCAACAACTAGTACGAATATTGAAACCGGTGAAATTCTCAAATTATTAATTACAGTTAAAAGAATATGAAATTGAAAAAATGCTTCACGACAATAATCTAAAAGAGAGAAATAACATTGTGAACGAACAACTGTGTTACAAGAGAAAAAAGATAATAGAGAGAATGAATGACAGTGTTACTAGAGAAGAAAGATAATGGAAAGAACGAATGACAGTGATGCTAAAGAAGAAAGATAAGAGAGAGAATGAATGACAGTGATGCTAAAGAAGGAAGATAACGGGGAGAACAAATGACAGTCTTGCTAAAGAAGGAGGAAACTGAGAGAAAGAACAACAGTGTTACTTGAGAAGGAAGATAACGGAGAGAACGTATGACAGTGTTAGTAAAGAAGGAAGATAACGAACAACAGTGATACTGGAGAAGAAAGATTACAGAGAGAACGAACAACAGTATTACTAGAGAAGGAAGATAACAGAAAGAACGAATGAAAATTGTTTCTTGCGAAGGACTTACTAGAAAAAAAGGAGAACGAACAACAATGTTACTAGAGAAGAATGATAACAGAGAGAATAAATTACAGTGTTACTAGAAAGGAATGATAGCGGAGAAAACGAATAAGAGTGTTACTAGAGAAGAAAGAACGGAGAGAACGAACAATAATGTTACTAGAGAAGAAAGGTATCAAAGAGAACGAATTACAGTGTTTCTAGAAAAGGAAGATAACGGAGAAAATGAATTACAGTGTTACTAAAGAAGACTGATAACAGTGAGAACGAATGACAGTGTTACTGAAGTAGGAAAATAACGGAGAGAACGAATGACAATACTACTAACATGGAAGAGAACGAACAACAGTGTTACTAGAGAAGAAATATTACATAGAGAATGGACAACAGTATTACTAGAGAAGGAAGAAAGCGGAGAGAACGAACGAGTGACAGTGTTACTAAGGAAGGATTTGTTTGTTTGTTTGTTTGTTTGTTTGTTTTGGAATTTCGCACAAAGCTACTCGAGGGCTATCTGTGCTAGCCGTCCCTAATTTAGCAGTGTAAGACTAGAGGGAAGGCAGCTAGTCATCACCACCCACCGCCAACTATTGGGCTGCTCTTTTACCAACGAATAGTGGGATTGACCGTCACATTATACACCCCCACGGCTGGGAGGGTGAGCATGTTTAGCGTGACGCGGGCGCGAACCCGCGACCCTCGGATTACGAGTGCACGCCTTAACGCGCTCGGCCATACTAAGGAAGGAAGATAACGGAGAGAACGAATGACAGTGTTATTAGGGAAAGAAGGTAACAGAGAGAATGAATAACGGTGTTACTAAAAAGAAAGATAAGAGAGTGAACGAATGACAGTGATGCTAAGGAAGGAAGATAACGTAGAGAACTAATGACAGTATTACTGGAGAATGAAGATAACGAAAACCAGTGTTACTAAAGAAGGAAGATTACAGAGTGAACGAACAACTGTATTACTAGAGTAGGAAGATAACAGAGAAAACAAATGAAAATTGTTTCTTGCGAAGGAAGATAACGAAGAGAACGAATGACAGTGTTACTTGAGAAAGAAGATAACGGAGAGATCGAAAGACAGTGTTACTAAAGAAGAAAGATGACGGAGAGAACGAATGACAGTGTTGCTAAAGAAGGAAGATAAAGGAGAGAACGAATGACAGTGCTGCTAAAGAATGAAGATAACGGAGATAACGAATGACAGTGATGCTAAGGAAGGAAGATAACGTAGAGAACTAATGACAGTATTACTGGAGAATGAAGATAACGAAAAACAGTGTTACTAAAGAAGGAAGATTACAGAGTGAACGAACAACTGTATTACTAGAGTAGGAAAATAACAGAGAAAACAAATGAAAATTGTTTCTTGCGAAGGAAGATAACGAAGAGAACGAATGACAGTGTTACTTAAGAAAGAAGATAACGGAGAGATCGAAAGACAGTGTTACTAAAGAAGAAAGATGACGGAGAGAACGAATGACAGTGTTGCTAAAGAAGGAAGATAAAGGAGAGAACGAATGACAGTGCTGCTAAAGAATGAAGATAACGGATATAACGAATGACAGTGTCACTAGAGAAGGAAGATAACGGCGAGAAGAAAGATAACAGAGAGAACGAATTACAGTATTACTATGAAAGGAGATAATGGAGAGAACGAATTACAGTGTTACTAGAAATGAAAGATAATAGAGAGAACAAATGGGAGTGTTACTATTCTTTGACAACTAGTACGTATTTGTTGAAATAATATTATTTAAAGGAAACTGTTGATTTTGGTGATTGTGTGTCATCTCTAACAAATTTTCATCAAATAATGTGTCACATTCGTGTGAAAACGTACTGGTAAAATGTACGCAGTAATTTCAAATTTCATCCAGAAATAGTCGCCAAAGCCGAACATTCCTATGCTAAACACTTACCCAGAATGTACACAAACACTCATTGGATTTTAAAAAAAATGTTTTCATTGTTACAAACAAATTAAAGTCATAGGTATGTATATATATGTGTTTGTTTCCATTATGCTTAAATAATTGCCATAAAATTATCGATATTTTGCTTTTTAAGTGTAAGATTTATGTTTTTTTTTTTTAGAAATAGATGTGCAACTATAACAATAAGCTGTATTTAATTGCAATAATATTAACAAACTATCCGTAAAAAAACACAAAATGCTCTTTTCGAATTATTTTCTTCTTTAAGATGAGTAAAGCTTATATCAATATCCTGAATAATTTGTCTCGTGTGCTTAATCCCTAATGAAGCAAAATAAAGACAAATAATTAATAAATTTTCTTTGGTTTTGTAGTCCTATTGAAATCTGTGGATGGTCCCTATTTGATTCAAATTATTTTTTTATCCGTCTGTAGATCTTTATCTTTGTATGCTTCTATGAGCAACGGAAGACTAGTTTTCATCACTTTACTCTTAAATATAAAATAATGTATGGGAAAATTTGTAATATTTATGCCGAGTGACACAATTATGAAATGCTCAAACTTTGTAGCTAAATACATGACGCAGTATATAAGAACAGCTGTGTTGAAGGTATGGTAATATTTACTTTTGATTATAAAAAAAGTTTTTTTTTCTTTACAAATATTCCATCCTACTTTTGCATCTTTAAAAAGAGACCTAGCGTATTTTTTTTCAATTTAATACTGTGTCGAATTGCTTTACGTATTCGACAAATAACTATATAATCTGCAAATGAAATGTGCAAGCTGTGAAACTTTTTTGGTTTATATAGCGACAAAAATGTTTGAAGAAATGGAAATTAATTTCATTAAATTTATGAAGTAAACCATATTCAAACAATCATAATAATAATAAAAACTCTTTTTAGAGGAAATGCTGATTTTACTGCATTTCGAAGTGATAAAACAAAGAGTTTGCCCAAATTTAGTAATAAGATATCAACAGAATATTTGAGTGAATTACAAGTTTACTTGTAGTCAGAATTACACAAAAACATACGGATGTTTTGTATCACACACACAAATATGGAATAATAACTTTTAATTTTGTTATTGTATTAGTTCCACCCGATATAATTGTTGATCAAAGTACGTCGGATATTGTCACCAGAGAAGGGACAAATGTAACACTATCATGTACAGCCAAAGGCTATCCGGAACCTAATATAATCTGGAGACGAGAAGATGATGAACCAATACCGTTAATTCTAGGTATCGGCAAGAAACTTATGAGTAAGTTTAAATTATCGTAATTTAATATTTTAAGATTGATATATGATTTTAACACTTTAAAACTAAAACAGATTTAGAGTTAATGGCAATGTAACTCTTGTTTTATTTTTTTTTATTATATTTGTGGAGAGTGAAATGGCTAGCACAGAGATACCTCGTGTAGCTTTGCGCAAAATTAAAAACAAACAGACAAAATAACAACAACATCTTCCCTCCCTCCTGAATAGCTGTTTTGTGTTAAAAACTATTTGTTCATAGTTTTGATATTTTTTTGGATATCTGTTATAACTTCATTTTCCTTGTCAAGGTCACGTTCATTCACAATAATTGATTGTGTAATTTTTGTACAGCTTTGTTAGTTGTGTCCTATGGTATTTGTGAACTAATTTCTTGAACTGTAGTTAACTGCAGCGTGTTAAAAATTTGCACAAAATGGAATGCAAAGTCTGAAATAAAATATTTTTGTTCAATGGTCATGAAATATGTAAAATGTATTCACGAGATACGTGCCATTGATTAATTCTTCACGTATTTATTAATGCAGTAACATAATGCATTAACGTCGTAGTCTCATTTACAAAGAAGTCTCGATAAAAATTTCGAAGGACCTCAAACATTAAATTTCAGGCTTTGTTGTTTAGAAAATATAACTTATTATGAAAACACTTGTTACTTTACTTTTCAGTCTGTTCTAGTATATAGCTATCAAAGTTATTTTAATGTTCACAAGGTTTGCACTGCCTCCATCTTCAGACTTGTTTTTTCTTAAGCAGACAGCTACACAATGGTCTATCTACACTGTGCCCACAATGGACTTGAAAACCTAAGTTCTGGCTTTATGTCACAAATGTAAATTTGAATAAGAAGTAAAAAGGCCTTACGTCATTGAATTATTTTTAATTTTAATTAGATACGTCGTACGAGGGTGAGGACTTAAACATATCTCGAGTAACTCGTGTCCACATGGGTGCATACCTATGTATAGCTTCCAATGGAGTACCGCCTTCAGTTAGCAGACGAGTTCTTCTTCACGTTCAGTGTAAGTACTGCTGTAACTAAGAGTTGCAGACTCTGACCATATTCTTATACATTTGAATTGGCAGCATCGTTGATGCTAATAAAATAAAATATCGTTTTTAACTATTTTACGGTTATGATAATGTTTCGTTAAGCAAGTTATGAATCAATTAATTTAGCTGCAGGTGGCGAAATTAGCAAAATACTTTTTTAAATTATCCGTAAATGTTTTTCTTTGATATATAAGTCTTAACAGATAAAAACCGTGATGATTACTGTAATCAAGTTTAAGAATGAATGCGATTACACACAACCGGATTTTTTCTTTCTTTAACATCATATGAGGAAACAGAAATTAAAATGGAGTTGAAACGTATTTCGAAGGTAATGAAGTACAAAAATAAAAACATTAGCCAAAATAATTCATCAGATTTTATTTTTATAACAGAATAAGAAAAAAATCTATGGGCAAATTACACTTTAACCTGTAATACATCTGTTACATCATTAAGTAGTAAAAGGTATTTACAACGCATAAGCTTTTATAAATAAATGAAAGGAAAATTCTAGTTCTGTGGAAAAACAAAAGTGACCGTTTGTTTTTGTCACCTTGTATCTAATTTACAACTTCTCTAATTGAAGGCAAAGAGTTGAGGTTCGGAATCATTATTTGATGTTATGTTTTTTTAAAAAGTTATAAAATGGAGATTACATAATAAACAGTGTATCTTTGAATGTGTTTTCCTTATAGTAAAGCTACATCGGGGTGCTTGCTGTGTCTATCGAGAGAAATCTAACTCCTCATTTTAGGGTTTTAAATTTGTAGACTCACCTTTGTCCCAGCCGGGGACCCTAATAAACGGAATCAAGCTGTTAAAAGTTGTTAAATTTGATCGACCTATGAATGATCCCATTTTTCACATATTTCGTGCTTAAATATATCTCATTCTTTTGAGCAATAAATCACAATCCCAATCAATAATGTTCTGTTCTCGATTTTAAAGGCGCTAGATTTAAGACATTAACAGTACAAAAAATAAAACTTCACTTGCTGATGTTTCAACACTTTCTGCAGTTCCTCCAGTTCTGTGGGTTCCGAACCAGTTGGTTGGTGCACATGCTGGAGAAGAAATTGCCTTAGATTGCCACAGTGAGGCCTATCCAGTTTCCATTAACTTCTGGAAAAAAAGAGAAGGCCAAATGATTCTATCGAATGAAAAATTTGACGTTTCATCAAAAGCAAAATCTTACAAAGTCCATATGAGATTATCAATACGAAAACTACAACCAGAAGATTTTGGAACGTATAGTTGTTTTGCCAAAAACTCATTGGGATCCACAGAAGGTACCATTCGACTTTATGGTAAGAGCCATGATGTATTGAATTTGCATTAATATGCTATCACATATCTGTGATCCGGTAATTTGAAGATTCCTTATCACAATATAAATGAACTTTTTTATGAGAGAAGAACCTTGTAGAGCAAAAGGCTACAATGACTATATAAATAACACGAGAAAAAATCTTAAATTTTGAAAAAGTTTGATATATAAAACTATTCTATCGTAAAAAAGAAACTTCAAGAATGTTGTGATAAAGAATCTCCAGCGAGTGAAAAGGAATTATCACAAGTACATCATTTATTCACAACCATGGTTTTGTTATGGACTTGGTGATGACTTTTACTGTGAATAAGTGATGTTTTTATGAAGTGTTCAATTGTCTTGTTTTTCCTCAATTGTGTAATTCAGGAATTTCACCAATCACTAACGGTTTCAAGTAGCAATTGTTTCATATTATTAAGGTTACTTGGTTTGCATTGCATAATATTAATTCTTTTATATAGGTATTTTGGCTAAACAAATATGATCTTCCATAAAATATATGTACAGTTACGACAGAAAATGTTCGTACCCCTGCGTCGTGAGTAGTTGTTTCCTCATAACTTAAAAAGTATCAAGATTAGGATAATGAAAGTATAGTACGTTATGAATATTATACTAACATATATCTACCTAAAGTTTTATGTAAATTCAATGAAAAATAAACTGTTTATAAACAAATAACCAAACATATGAGGGGCAGAAAGTGTTCGTGTGTCTACTTTAATGGTCAGTTGTGAAGCCTTTTAGGTGAATTACTTGGTGCAATCTCTCCTTATAGCCCTCCATGATCATTTTACAGTCCTCGACTGGTATTTTCTTCCATTCGTCTTTACAGAAGGCCTCCAACTCTCGCAAGTTTTTGGGATGATGCTGATGAGCCCTGGTCCTCAACTCATGCCAAGCGTTTTCAATTCGGATGAGATCGGGTAACAGCGATGGCCACTCCAGAACGCTTATATGATTCCTCTGCAACCAGGATTGCAGATATTTCGATGTGTGTGGGGGGTCATTTTCGTGCTGGAAAATCCAACGACGACCAAGCCGCAAGTTCTGAGCATCATTCTTGATATAAGTGCTTAATATATCAACGTACTCTTCTTTTTTCATGATTCCGTTGACGCGGTGAAGGCTGCCTACACCAGAAGAGCTAAAGGAATCCCATAACATGATCTAGCCACCTCCGTATTTAACTGTACGGAGGGTGTTCTTTGTAAAATTTTGTTCCCCCTTCTTACGGAAAATATAGCGAACATCATTGTGGCCGAAAAGCTCTGACCAAAGAATGCTCTTCCAATAGGTAAAGGGTTTATCTATATGCTTTCTTGCATACCTCAATTGTGCTTCTAAATGAACAGGCTTTAAATACGGAGTTCTACGAGGACGGCATGCTTTAAACCCAGAACTGTAGAGGTGTTTATTTCAATCCCAGTTTCTCTTACCAGTTTCTGTATGTCATTACGTGTTAAATGAGGTTTCCTACTAACTTCTCTGAGAACCTTCCTCTCAATTCTCTCTGAAATTTTGGTGAAGCGTCCGGAACAAGGGAGATTATCAGTTGATCCTGTAAGCTTCATCTTGGCAATTATGCTTTTAATAGTAGATTTCAGCACATTATGTTGTGTAGCAATACCGGAAAGAATCGCACGAGACTTGTATTTTACAATAATTCGGTTTTTTCAATCATTGGACAGCTGTTTCCTGTTTGCCATGATGACCAAGCCGTTAATGACAAAGACGGCGCTAAATTGCAGGAAGTACATTTTTTGCTGACTAAATTCCAATAATTCCAGTGTCTAATTCTGGAATGGTATAATGTAGTTTATTCTGAAATGTACGAACACTTTCTGCTCCCCTTTTTTTAGTTATTTATTTATATACAGTTTATTTGTCATTTAATTTACATAAAAATGTATGTAAATGTGTTTTAGTATAATATTTATAATATATTGTACTTCTATTAGCCTACTCGTGATACGTTTTAACTTATGAGCAAAAACCACTCGGGACGCAGGGGTACGAATACTTTCTGTCGTAATTGTATTAAATAGTAAAAATATAACTACCACTAATCAAAAATGATTATAGATTATTACTAGAAGAACCTGGAGAACGTTATTGGAAGGAAAAGAGCCTGTAAAAATAACGTTATTAAAGCTATCGAATCATCAGTGGGTATCTGCTACTTATTTAACATCAATTATTAAATACACGAGCTTCATAGAGTTCAATTCAAAGCATCTTGAAATTAGATTAGGAGAAAAAGCACGCTTTTACTAACATATTTACTTTAGTCGAAATGTTGCTTTAATATTAATGCCAGCTATATCATGATCTATAAGATTTTTACAGAGTGTTTGCAGGCCCATGTAGCGAAAAAAAATTGAGAACTGCTATTTCAATACACTGGTAAGTTTGTTTATAAATTTCGCGTAAAGCTATACGAGGACGAACTGCGCTTTGCGTCCCTAATTTAGCAGTTAGTCATCACCACCCACTGCTAACTCTTGGGCTACTCTTTTACTAACGAATAGTGGATTGATTGTCGCATTATAACCCCCACTGCTGTAAGGGCGAGCATTTTCGGTACTACCGGGATTCGAACCTGCGCCCCTCAGATTATAAGTCTATGGCCATTCCGGGCCACACTAGTAAGAACTTTAACAAAAGGTAATAGATAAATGATTTTTTTAAACAAACCGTAATGCAAAATATTTTGCACATGAAAAACATAAAACATAAAAACAGTACTTAATTCGTATTAAGACAAGCAACATAAATAGTGAAGATGAATAAATCAAAACTGGTTTATTTATTTTTCTTTGTCAGAAATACCAACATCTACATCTTTCTCCAGAGACGCAGCGGAGAAGTTTAAGCACACAAACAGGGGTAAGTTATAAATTTCGTAATTAAATATACGTGTACGTTTTCATAAGATTAATGTTACAAAATCAGATATAAGTAGATTTAAGAATGTCAATTAATCTCTTTTTAACCTCATGTCCATTTCTGTCGATCTCAGGCTGGTATAAAATAAATATCATAGCACGGTAGCCACATATCCTCTTCATGAGCTACTTTTAACACCTTATTGTTGCTCACACTGCAGCTGTATGAACAAAGAGATACTGAGTACCTTCTTCATACAGTTTTATTCATCTACTGCGCTGGTATTGTGTTGCTCTTCCGTATTAAGGGAAGACAAAGTCGATTTGTTAGCACTATTCAATATTAATATAACAAAGGTTTTTGGTTACAACGCAAACTCTCAGAATGAAAAACTCTGTCACACACACACACACACACCATGTGCTGTCAAAAGGTTGTGTACATCATACTAAAGTGATTTTGGAGTCTCGACACGTTGTTATAGCGTATGTCGCCACGTCAGGTCATGGTTTATTTTTCACTATAGACCCACACCTGGATCGGTATGGTTAACCTTCGAGGCTCACAAACTAACGAAACGATTCATTTTAATCATTATAAGTAACAATGATTTTTAGATTTACTTTCCTTGATTAATTTGATCTGATTAGAAATATACATATATTTATAAATAGCTTTAATAGACATATGTGTAGGGTATTAAGAGAATCAAACAATGCGATATGTTACGTGATTGATATTAATTAAATAAGTATTTTTCTATATGAATTCTAAACTTCCAATATATAAGGGCCGGGCGTGTCTCAGTGATTAGCTTGTTAAGCTAACTCACTACACGCAACTGAACACGCTCTCTATTGAAGTTACTTTATAAAATAAAAGGCAAATAAGTGTAGTCGTGTATCAGGTACTGACAACCGGCAGCCCTCTCTATCTAATTAACTTTTCCAAATTGGGAATAAATGTGCCTTAGCCTTGATACCTTACCAATTACTTTGACTATATGTCGCATTATATGAGACTTATTTCATGTTTGATGAAAAAGAAACCGAACCATTTAAGTTTTCTACTCAATACCATGAGATGAAAAATAAACTATTTTTCTGTGTAGGTTTTCTTTTGTCATTTTACTTTGCAAGAGTGAGAACTTGTTTACATATTTTTTTTTCAAATTTAGAAGTATGTCTAATTTTAGTTTCCCTATGTACTATTTATTAAATAGTGTAGCTGTTTTCTAAAAAAAAATGAATTACCTGTTTGTCACGCGCTTATTATTCGTTTTTATTTGTATTTTTAACTTGAAAATATGGGTTATTGTTCAAAGACACTAAAGAATTTTTAACTAATGCTTAGAAGAGAGTCATCTAGTTAAAAATTAAATTTAGTGTTAGAGCTTGATCGTTGGACTCTCAGCCCGACAAAAAGAATAAAAGTAGACCACACTCAATGCTGTTATTATGTCGAGTGAACGTGTTATTAAACAAACAAATAATAAACACTGAAGGAAACAAATAAAAGTATTTCTCTAAAGTACTTTCTATACTTTTAAATATTGTTGCTAAGCGATTTTTTGTATAAGTGTATATTTTTCTTACGCTTGCTATAATAATTTCCAAAGCATTTGATATATCAACTGATGTTTGTAAACCCTCTTTAAATTTTACAGATTTTCCAAAGCATCAGAGTCTCGGGTCATCAAAATCTTCTAGAAAATTCAACGTAGAAAAAGGACTGCCCTCTATGGAAGGTAAAATTTGAATAAATATTTTATTTTAAGATCTAGTGATACTTCTCTATTACTAATTCATTGCTTGTTTTTTTACGATACTGAATGTGAGTCTTAACAGTATGTTAAATGAAATTATGTTACATTTAATATATAAATCAAAGAGAACATCATATAACGGCAACACTGCAGCAAACCTGAGAAAGTTTTCTTTTTCCAAACAGCAAAACTTTAAGCCTATAGTTTAAAGAACCACGTATGTTTTTAAAGTTATAATACGATATCACAACTGAGGCGTGCAAGAAAAAAATACATTTGACAGGATATTTATTTCTATGGTTGCATGTGTTATACTCCTTGCTGCTGTATCTCTCTGTAACGCTTTACTTTATTTCCGTTACTTGCAACTATTTACGTTTAGACTTTTTAACATACACACAAACATATATATACACACATATTGAACACAGAGTGTGTTATTCATACAAAATGATATTTCTTCATACGCTTTAGAGGTTTTGTTGCAGTTGAAATGGTTTTGTATTTTATATTAAAACGATTTTAAAGCCTCGTCCTTTTGTTGCAGTTCATGTCACTATGTCCAGTCATGGTTTAATTGACAACCGCGCATTTCCACAATACTCCTACAGCGAGAGTTGTTTACATTACAAAAAGCTCCGTCACAAGAGTATCATGTTCAAAGGACACCAATCCTTCTTGATGGCTGAGTATGATTTACGTAATATATAAGGAAGAGGATTTTCTTAGTAATCATTTCAACCTAACAAAGAAATCCAGTATGTCTTCATATGGAATAGCATGAAAACACTTTTAATTCTTTAAATGCATGAGACACGCGAGAGTTCGACGAAATGTGTGACTAGAAGTCTTATCATGTGAATTCATACTTTGTTGACCTCATTTGCTATACTAATACCAATAGTTGAACAAAATGTGAGACTAGAAGCCTTAATTTTATGAGTTAATACCTTGTTGACCTCAATTCAGTACAAAGTAGGTACAAATAGGACATCAGCTGTTATTGTAGCGTGATTTACTGATTTGTATTTTCAACATAACTCTTTTTTATATAATGTACTCAATTCTCCATGAGAATGTTACACAACATTTTCTCTAATTACACAAACTTGGCATTAAAGTTTCGAAAAGTAAACTATGTATGTCAAAGATTTATGTTAAAAAATACGAAGACTGTTATAAGGTACTAGCTAATCAAAATTAATGACACCAACTGATAAAAAATCTTATGTAATATTACAACGGAGTTCAGCTTAATGAGTTGTTTGCACCGATCTAATTATTTGTTAATGGTAAATTGTTTTGTCTAATTAGTATTTAAATCAACTACTCAACTTTGGTGATTTACTCTTTACGTTAAGATTTTTATGAAGGAAAAAACATTCAGGAGGAAGTCTTAGAACAAAAACGACCAGTTTCTGTTGAAATAAAATTATTCTAATTTTCATTTAAATCCTCAGCGTGTATGAAATTCATTTTTCTCAACAACTGTTGAAATAAAGCTAGTTAAATTTTATTTTAAATCCTTACTATGCATGAACTTCATTTTTCTCGGTTTTGTACTATTAGAGTCCAACAAAAAGTGTCACCTAAAGACCATATCTTTTGTCTTAAGTACCAAATCTTGTACAACTTAAATAGAGTTGAAATGCTGTTTACGGTGTACAGTAGGAATTTGAATCTTGAAGAGTGAGCAGTATAGTTATAAAAATAGATCATAACTTCAAAAAGACTTGATGTGCTTTACGGTCTCTCAAGACTTACTTCAATTGTTGAAGTGTATATTTTCCATTCTATCCTTGAAAGAATGTTCTAAATTCCAAACGTTTCCTTGTATCCTTCTTAGCATTGAGATTTTAGTATCCTCAATAAATATCCTTGATAAATTCGTTTCTTAACCCCAAAATATTAACTAGATGATTTCACACTCGTTTGCAAAATGAGTATATTTTAGTATATAAAACTGCAAAGAAATAGGAAATAAACCACATGAGAAAAAAGTTAATTATTTCACTTTTTACCAATTGTTATGTATATTTAACATTCCAAAAATGTAAAAATTAGAAAATGCTTTTGAATAATAAGTTGGAAGTTGCAAAGGTCTTGTTCATTCATGCTCAAATCTCCCCCAATGGCTGTTACAAATAAATACGTTCTACAATGCGTAAGAACTGCGTGAAAACTCCTTGAAAAGTGAGTAATAAATCTTGAACTTTACGAAATCGCTCCAATTATGCGATAATAGTTTGAATATTTTCACGAACTTGGATCCTTTACTCGAGGCCGTTTTTCTGATATGAAAAGTCGATCGTCTGACTGGCAGCTCTGGTCGGGCAAATTTATTTTCGTGTTTTCGTATCATGTCATTTTTGGATTGCATATCTCTCTGGACATGACCTGGTTTCTTTGAGTTATAGCTTTACAATGTATATTTTTTAATAATTTGTAAACTTATTCAGCACTCAACAACGTAAAGAACATAGTAAAACTGAAGAAACTTAAAAACGTTTTTGATATGCATTTTGTAGACATAATTACTATTGTAAAATGTATATGTAAAAACGGTTCGTTTGGGTTGAGAAAATATTTTACGTGTAGGAGCAAACAACGTCTCGACCGTCTTTGGTCATCGTCAAGTTCACAAAGAAAGAAACAAGTAATTGACCGGAAGCTGACCACATGTTTGAAAGGGGTTGTGTAACTGAGTGTCGGAATGTAAAGGGCGTGCTATATGTTTGAATATATAATTTTATATTATTTATTTTATTATTGTTATCTACTGTATTATTTTTAATATAGGTATAAAGGTGTTCATCTGTATTGGTTTATTTTGGGTTTAAGTTGTTCTATAAGTAAAGCTTCTTTAATTTTGCGTTTGTTTATGTTTGTTTCTTTATTTAGTATTTGAATGTTTTCCATGGTTATGTTGTGTTTATTTGACTTGCAGTGTTCGAAAACGTGTGAAGGTGACTTTTTATGTTCTTTGAATCTGGTTTCCATTTTTCTACTTGTTTCTTCGATATAGAAGTCGTGACAGTTATCACATTGTATTTTATAAATAATGTTGGTGTGGTGTTTGTCAGTATAGTTTTCACATAATATAGATCTCAGTTTTGTGTCTGGTTTTTGAATAAATTCGGTATTAACTGGAATGTCATATTTTGTTACTAGTTTTTGCCAAATGTTGGTTATTTTTCTGCTGGTGTCAGGGAAATATTGTATACAGCAGTATATGGTTTTGTGATTTTTTGATTCGTGAGATATATTTACTTTAGTTGGTTGGCTTTTCTTTCTGTCTAGGTGTGTGCGTATAATGTTTTCTACGGTTTGTGGAGGAAACTTATTGCTGTTGATGAAGTATTGTTTTATTTTGTCTAATTCGTCGTTAATTTTATCTGGTAAAAATAATTTTATGGCTGTGATTATTTGGTTTCTTAGTATGTTAAGTTTTTGTTTTGTTTCATGTGGTGAGTCTTAAGGAATGTATAGTCCAATATGAATGATTTTTCGGTGGATTTCTGGTTTAAATTGTGTATCGATTCGTGTAATTTTAAGTTTAAGAAATTATATTTGATTGGTTTCTTCTTGTTCACATGTGAAGTTGATGTTGGGATGTATAGCGTTAATGTGATTGAAAAAATTAAGTATGTGTTCTGTAAATGTGAATTCCGCAACCGTGTCATCTACATATCTGTACCAGAATAGTGGTGGATGTAATGCTGTGTTAATTGCTTGTGTTTCAACTTGTGTCATAAAAATATTGGCTAGAACTGGTGATACTGGGTTGCCCATGCTTAAACCATTTGTTTGTATATAGTTTTGGTTGTTGAACATGAAGTTTGTCTTTATCGTGATAAATTCTATGAGGGTTTCTATCTGGTTACTGGGAATGTCTGTATTTGGGTTGGGGTCTCGGATATAGAGTTTTATGGCTATCTTGCAGGCTTCAGTGGTTGGAACTTCTATAAAGAGAAATATAACATCGAAACTGGCCATTAAGGCTTTATTATTAAGTTGATTAAGATTAGACTTGAAATTAAAAGAGTCTTTGATGAATGAGCTGGCTGATGTTACATATTTGGAGAATTCCCATGCTATATATTTACTGAGCATTTCGGTCCTCTACACAAAATATTTTCTCAACCCAAACGAGCCGTTTTTACATGTATATATATATATTTCTACAAGTGGGTTTACTCGACATCACTGATAATTATCATTTTGTTTGTTCATCTATACACATACACACATATATACACACGCGAGATTCGTTTTTGTCTTATAAAATATTTCATTTCGTGTAATGACGACATAAAAGAAACTTGAACATATATATGGATAAAAAGTCTTTGAAGTGTATCATTAAATAATGTATTAAATTTTCGAACTAAGCAATAACGTATACATAATTGGAAATATTTAAGGAAATTCACATGAGATACATATGAACGCATTATAAATAACAGACCTTGTCGACCATGTAATTAGGATGGTCAACTTGCAACATGGGGGTCGCGAATTTCGTATCCCTTTACCAAACATGCTCACTCACTCAGTCTTGTGGGAATTATTATGTGATGGTCAATCTAACTATTCAGTTAGAGCAACCCAAAAGATGGCCATAGATAGTGCTGACTAGTTGCCTTCCTCTAATTTATTGCTTTTAAATTAGAGATGTTTAATGTAAATAGCTATCAGGTAGGTTTAGGCGAAATTTAACACAAACACAAAGCATGCACACAAAATGGATAATTACAAATAAGAATTCAATGATAAGTACAATGTAAAATACATTATCGCAGAAATTAGTGATGTCGAGAAACCCACTTGTTGAGAATTTTATCATCAACCTGACGATGTCCGAAGAAGTTCGAAACGTTGTACGCTCTTCTATTTGAAATATTTTCTGAACCCAAACGAGACGTTTTTGCATATAAAATTATCGCAGAAAAATAAAAAAATAAAATTGATTAAGTTTAGTAGCACACAAGTAATTTGTATTTGCTCTAAACAGAGCAGTGCACTGTTTTGTGCTATCTTATGTTAATTAAAGCATAGTTGTGAAATATTGTTCCAACTGTCCTGTATTATTCCCTTCTATTCATTGAAAATCTTTTAAGTTGGTTAAGAAGATGGATGTGTCAGTCAGCAGTCAGTGTGCCATCACTATTGGGAGAATTTTTAATACACCTAACTGAGATGCAACTCATGCTCATGTTGTTTATTCATCATGCTTCACTGTAGAACTTGTACGTTTATCATGAAAATTAATCCTCTTTGTCATCGAACAGACAATCAAACAATCTTGATTGTAAAGAGCGCCCTCTTCAGTCTTTAATCACACCATTATTTGATGTATGATATTCATTTCACTTTTTTGTTAATTTCATTTTCTTCAAAAGTAGTTTTAAGCAGCTACTTGGTTCTAATGTGTATCTTACTCTACTGAAAGTAACATTCACACGCGTATTTATATCTATATTATAGACAAGATCGTAACTATGTTGCTTGTATTAAATAAAGAGCATACTATAAATAACCTGAATCATTTTTATGGTTACTTTCTTGATATATATTATTATTTACAGTACTAGTTTCAAATACATTCTTCAAAGCATTCCACCTCAGTCTGCACTAACCAAAACTGATTTGTATTCATTTTGCTTCTTACACTTGTCTTTTAGTCATCGTGAGTGCATTCACCACACTACCGCTGCAGATTTTACAGTTATCTGTAGTTTAATAGGCATTACGCTTCTATTTTATTATCTTATGGATTAGAAGATAGCCAATCACAATGTAAGTTAGTAGCACGTGACTATGTTCTGAAAATTTTCATGCTCACATAAGACCTCATTATACGTATTATTAATACATATTTTATAAACAGTTTCCATAATTATTTCCAGTACCGTATGTGTATGTGTATATATATATATATATATATACACACATACACATACGGTATATATATATATATACATATGTGCCTGTATAAATGCTATTTATATAAACAGCATTGGAGAATAATTAAATTAACCTTAGGGTCAAGAAAGAGATGATCTGTCACAATATTTACTTTAAAAGTAGAGAAGGTAGAAAATCACTATTAAACCTGGATCTTTTTTTAACTACAACATGAAGTTTTACAGCCCATATCTTAGTAATAAGCACAGCATAATGCGCAAAACAACCTAAATAGTTGAACCAGGTTAGCAAACTTGCTGTAAATAGCAATGGCTTATAATGTTTAAATAAAGACACTTTGTCGGTATCTTATCTCTCTCTTTAATATTTAACATGTTTTATTGTCAAATAATTTTTAAAACTGACCTTTATAACTATAAATGTACAAGGGTAGTAGTAAGCCTAATATTAGGGCACAAGAAAGTAATATGTAAATAACTTTTACTGTTATACAAAAAAGGGAACACGTTTTTTTTTATTTCACACAAAGACTATATTCGCTAGTCGTAGCTAATTTAGGAGTGAAAAACTAAATGGAAGGCAGCTAGAAATCACCACCTAACCCAACTTTTGGGATGCTCTTTTAGCAACGAACAATGGGATTGATAGCACATAATAGAGTACCCATAACTGAAAGGGCGAGTATGTTTGTGTGACGGGGATTCAAACCCGCGAATCTCAGATTACAAGTCAGAAGCCCTTACATCTGACCATGCCGGGCCTGAAAAGAGGAGAAGCCAAGTTAATTTTAAAATAACATCGAAGTAACAGCTAAATATAAAATACTCTTGAATATTAGCTGCAATGCGTTCTCAGCTGGTTGATATTAATTCCAAATTTTAGTAAGAGTGCTATTTGTATCATCATTTATAAGACAGTTGATTTTAGGATGCAGACAAGAAGTTGTAACTCAGCCGTCTGGTATAAAGCTAAATGTCTCCTTGAGACAAAGCATACTACAAATAAAATGTACTTAAAATAGTTCTTATTAGGTATTTCATTGTTCATTCTGCCAGTTTGACAGTTTGAGTGTAGTTGTTTTAAGAACAATGTTTTCAATAATATTGATATTTAGCTTAAGAAATATGTCAGTCACACATTTCTCAGTCCTTTCTGAACATCTTATCAACTTTCTCTTTCGTCCCTTTCTTTCGTATAAGAGCTTTGACTTTTCACTTTTTTAATTCTTAATTTTATTACGTTAATAAAAAACCTTATGTCCATTTTTAATGTCATTGTAATAAATTCCTGTGATGCTGATAGCGACGAACGTATGTAAGTATATTTATTAACACAATCGACCATTAGCATCCAAGACACGATACATTAAAAGTCTTATTATTCGGCATCTGTTAGACTTAAAGAGTGCCGGATAGGCGAAAATTCTGGTTATAAAAAGCATTACCCCTACAATACTTTAAAGGAAGACGTTTCGGTCATTGTTGATATTATAAAGTACAGTAATATCTATATCAACGATGATTTTAAATAATAATAAAGGTCGTAAGAAACCTCAGACTGTACAACAACATCTATGAATAAAGTATTTTATATGTAAATATACTTACAAGAGGCTAACATTTCAAGCCTTCCAGTCATAAAAAATGTAAACAAAGACACGGCAATGGAA
Source organism: Carcinoscorpius rotundicauda (assembly GCA_011833715.1). Classification (NCBI taxonomy): domain Eukaryota; kingdom Metazoa; phylum Arthropoda; class Merostomata; order Xiphosura; family Limulidae; genus Carcinoscorpius; species Carcinoscorpius rotundicauda. The sequence goes on from CM022399.1 coordinate 39,312,157, forward strand.
CTGAGCTACAATAAACATTTGTATTTGAATATTTTGAAATTTTTCATTACATGGGCTCTCAGAATACGAAGAAACTTGGTAGCAAATCTTTATCGTGTAATTTGTTTGTTAAAATACTTCGTAGAAACATATACTTTTACGTCCTGATCTTAAAATGGTTTGTAAAATTGTATATTGCTGCGCCCTGGTACTACTTCTTGTGCAGTTGGGAATGAAGTGTAATTAGGAAAGCATGAGAGTCATTTAAACCAGATTGCATAAGATCTCAGCTTATTCTATCATGTTAAAGGTGTAAGTTTATACATTTATTTTCAGCCTCAAAGAAACTTTGGTAAAAATCTAAAAAACGACAGGTTACTATTCGAGTCACGGCTTCGCATAGAACATTTCAACTGTGATATATATATAATATATATATTATATTCTTATTTAGTCTTTCAGTGATTTTTATTCTGTATCATACTTTCAATTTTGACATTCTAAAATGGAAGTTTGTATTTTCTTTTCAGCCACCACCAGGAATTCATCAGAAACAAGAACGGTAATAAATGTACTCGCAACAATGCTGCTTTGCATTGCAAATCTTTCTACATGCGCTATCATTTAAAGAACTTCAAAAATAGATAAACAAAATATATCTTTAACTTTGAGTTTTGTTGTTGTTTCTGTTGACATAGCTACTAATAGATTCACTAGTTTAGGAAGAGAACGAGAGCTGGTTCTTACAATGAACTTTATGTTATGTCGATTTGGACAACACATGAATAACGTATGAACATATATAGAGAGATAAGGTTTCTTAAGTCCTGAAAACACAAAAAGATGGAACTTGAACAGGTACTCATTGCTAAATTAACAGATGAAAACTCGCATCATAATCATAGATAAAAACAACATTGTTCAGTCTGTAATCAAGTCCTGTGCGTAATTCATATTGTGATGAAACAGTTTTGATTTTAAAAGAAATGACAAATGTGTATCACTAACTTTAATAAATACGAACAACACAATAAATGAACTCTCATTTTCTATCTTGAATGAATCACCCCTGGTTGTAATATTCTATATATTACCTTTATGTAGGTAGACTAGCTGTAAATATGACGTGTATGTAATCATTGATTCTGAATAAAACTGAACACCACTAAAAAGGGGTGCATTTCAAAGTTTGCGTGTGTTCTGATTCATTCAAGGACAATTCCGTTAGAATAAGCTTAAACAAAATTTTCCAGAGATATTTGAACTGTACCACACACACATGATACTTCGTGATAAATCGACCGTGATGTGAAGATGATAAGATGAAATAAATTAAATGCTGGAAACTGCAACTTAAAATGTTCATCAGCTTCTAGTGTTGTTGAAACTTAAGCCTGATGAGCTGAAAAACGCAAGTAAAGAAGGGTACTTAATCGATTAAGTTGTGAAAATAAACTTATTTTTCTTTTGTTCACAAGCTTACGAGTTTGAAAAGCCTAAGTACATATCAGCTTAATCCCTTATTCTTTTAATGGGAAAAGGAAAAATTAAAAAATAATTGTACATTAAAAACTTCAAACTAACGTTATTTTACTTATCTAAAGATTTAAACTGGGTGATGAGCATTGAATGCTTAATCCATGTTACTTGAATTACTTCTTCAAAATATGAGAACAGAATTTTTTTCTCCAATAAACGTAAACTGCTTAGAAGACAATTACGGCGATGAATATTACTCATAATCTTATCTCCGGTTTCCTTGGGCACATTGAAAAGTTATACAATTATTCGATAAATTATTTACGAAGCTCAAAACGTAATACCTAAAATAATAATTATGTGAAACAATTTCTTTTGTGTATGTGCGTGTACAGACACTGAATGGATTATCGCGAAAAAGAAAAAAAAAAAAAAAACCTATACAGTAGTGATCATTCCCAGTGTTTATCAGGGATATAAATTAATTTTACTTCGTTTAAAGCCTACATGTTACCGAAATAATTCAAATGACTTAATTAAGAAGTGCTTTTGACAAGCATCATTAGTTTTATGAACATTTTATTTCTTACTATTACTTTACTATAAGAATATTTATTGAATTGCTTTCGCTTTTTAAAATTATTAAAAACATTCAGCTTATAAATCACGAATTCTATAACACTAAAGTAGCTACGAGTATTTTCGTGATATTTTCTAAATTATAAATATAGAATATTTAATATAAAATATTTTCTATATTGATAAATAAATCTAATTCTTTATGTTTTAAGTTTGATTTTTGCGCAAAGCTACTCGAGGGCTATCTGCGCTAGCCGTCCCTAATTTAGCAGCGTAAGACTAGATGGAAGGCAGATAGACATCACAACCCACCGCCAACTCTTGGACTACTCTTTTACCAACGAATAGTAGAATTAACGCACCCACGGCTGAAAGAGCGAGCATATTTGATGTGACGTGTATTCGAACTTGGGACATTCAGATTGTGAGTTGAACGCTTTAACACGCTTAGCCATGCCGGGCCTTTTGTCTTTAGATATAACAAAGTTAGTTTGGTCTGTTGCCCATAACTCGCCTTCCCCATCACTAATTCAGCGACAAGTCTGGGGGCTTATAAAGCCGAAAATTGAGTATTTCTATCAAGGCTTGGCAAAACACAGATAGCACAATGCATAGCTCTGCGGTTAACAATAAACAAGCCTGACGAATTTCGAAAGTAACAATATATAAGCTATACATGATTTATTCAAGTTTATTATGTATATTGAAATTTTAAGCATGTTCTGTACCATGTGTATTGAGTTTCGTGAGAAAGTGCCTACAGTATTTCAGTTATAAACCAGTCTTGTAACTGAAATATACGTATTTACGACGGAATGGCTATTTATCCTCTACGCTTCTTCTCAACGAGGACTGGTGTATCTAGGTCAAAGAGCTTCCTTCATCAAGAACGTCTATACATATATAATGTTGTAATTTTCATTTAGATATAGGTATATTTTTAAAACTTTTAAGTATGATGAACAGGAAAATAAATTCGTCATATATTGTACAAGAGACTACAATTAAAACAAATATAAAGCATCTTAATTAAAAATATTCTGTTTATCATAAAAAATAAAATTGTCATAATAACATTCATAATCAAATCACAGTAGTAATTTATCTACATTGTAAAAACATTTCTCTTTCATTAAGTAACTCATTTAATTTTATAACATACTCTACGTATCTACTAACTGGAGAACCCGTTCATTAGATGGGTGAAATAGAAACTCGTTCGTCAGAAAGGAAGTCGTGTTTCTTTTTTTTTTATTTAACACAATAAACATTTAAAAGTACAATAAAAATTCACAAAGGTTCCAATACTGAAAATAAAGATATACTTTTTTCAAGAATTGTATTCACATGAAATTAGAGGGGGCGCCACACCAACCCGTGAACTTCCTCACGTCATCTTGCATCACAGTGTCATGTTTTGTTGCTGATTGATCAAGAAATGTAGAAACGTGTAAGGAACAGATATGAAATGATAGATATACTACCATGGTTGTTTTTCTTCTGAGCTTAGATACACTTTGCTTTATGTAGCAGATTATAATATGCACGACTTTAGTTAAATATTAAGTTGCTCATTTTTATTTAAATTTCTTAATTCAACAAATTAAAATTTAACAATTTAGCTTCATTTTTTCTTGGTTTTACATTTGATATTTTAACTTATTCATATGTGCGTGTTTCATTTACACCATTATAAATCTATTTACAATTTACAAATACATTTTTTGCTTTAGATAACTGTTTATTTATAATGAAATTTATATGTATTTAATTTCACCAATAAATGTACATATGTATCTAAAAAAGATATTAATAATATGTTGTTCAAAACTATTAAAACTTTGACGTTAAAACAAATCTGTATCCAGTATTACCGTATTTATATGCAATATCTAAATTGTATAAATCTCCAATTAAACTTTGTTTTATTTCTAGTTCGATGCTCAGAATGGGAAGAGCACATATAAACTATCGTGCAGCTTTATGCATAGTTCTAAACAAAAACACTTTCTAGTTCATTAAATACTATACTGAAACAATCTGCAGTTTTAAGTACATCAGTAAATCTCTTATTTGCTAAATTACAATAAAATACAACTAATAAACAATACTGTTGAATAATTACAAATGATGAAACTCTCTTGACAAAAGCTTTCAAAGTTCAAATAAAATACCATCAGCAGACACAATTCAAAGATATAATTTTACTACGCTGTTTACATCTATACCACACAATAATATAATGACAATGATAAATTCGTTAATAAATGAATTTATAGATCTACTCGTTGAAAAAAGAATTTTACTATTAATAAATTTAAAACGTCTTTAGTTTTTGCGTATATAATAATTATATTTATTTGATAACTATATTTATTATTAAGGAATAGCTATATCAATGGGTATTAATTATTTGCTCTGTGTTGCCAATTTTTATCTTTATTGTCATGAAAATAAATTCATAAATAGTTTTTTTTCAAATCTGGAATAATTTCCTTAATATACAGATATATTAACGATTTGATTAATATTAATAATCTAAGAATACACAGATAACATTTGTCCTGCAGTTCTACAAACTGAGAACAGGTCTATATCAAATACTGAAGTACATTATTTAGATTTAAATATCAAAATAATAAATATTTATTGTAATATTAATATTTTTTACAAAAGAAATAATTTTACATTGCAATTTTTGTTTACTTTTCTCTCCAAAAAGTAAAGTACCAGCATATCCCGTATGAAGTAATGTTCACTGACAGCTTCTGAAAATTACAAAACTTGCAGTAATGCATAGTTCTTCATATCTAACATTGATATATTAATATAAATCTGATTTTAATGGATTCAAGAAGAAAACTTTTATTAACTATTATAAATTACTTTTTTACAAATATAAAAAATATTTATACAAATTTTAAAATGGCGATTTAAGCAATATTATAATATGAAAGTAAGAAATTATTTTAAAATTTATTGTAGGTTGAATAATTAGAATTTCTTATTGAACATTTCATTTCTTGCATATATACTCTTCACAAAAAGAAACACAAAAGGGATATTTTTATTTTAAAGAGGAATATATGTAATAACGTTACAAGCTCAGAGTTTGTAATGTTACACGTGTTAAGGCACTGATTGTCAGACCAAAATGACAATAAAAGTTGTGCACTTTGAAAACAGAGGAAAACATCGGATTTTTCGCCAAAATGCATGCGTATCCAATAAATTTGTTTGAGAAATTTGCATGTTCTGCAAGTGCAACATGTGCAAAATCCCTATAAAAGTAACGGGTTTTCGGTTTCCATAGCTCAGTGTTTAGCCCCCGACACGCAATACAGTTACGTCAAGACTGACTGGAGCACAACGCAACAACGCCATTGGTGGATTAGAAGCAGGCGAATCTTGATCAGATGTTGTCAGAGCTGTGAATGTTCACCCAAGCACCATCATAAAGCTATGGAATCGTCACCAACAACATGGATGAACTCGTGACCGTCCACGATCTAGCAGATCTCGTGTGACCACGCCCACACAAGATCGCTACATCCGGTTACGTCACCTTCAAAATAGGGCCACCACTGCGACTACTGCCTAAACCACACCAGAGCTGCGTAGGATTTCCGATCAGACCGTACGCAACCGTCGACGAGTTTCTTAGGTCCCGTGTGTAACCCATCATGGTGAACGTCAACGACGTTTTTCAACACGACAACGCCCGTCTTCACACAGCTCGACTCACCACTGTCTTCTTGAGACACCACAACATCAACGTTCTTCCCTGGCCCTCCAGATCACCAGATTTAAACCCCATCGAACATCTTTGGGACGAGTTGGACCGACGTCTGCGACGGCGACAACCTCAACCGCAGACTCTTCCTCAGCTTGCAGCAGCTTTGCAGGCTGAGTGGACAGCCATTCCACAGAATGTGATTCGTCATCTCATTGTTTCCATGAGCAGGAGATGCCAAGCAGTTATTGATGCTCACGGGGGGGCACACTCGTTATTGACATTGAGTGACGTTAAACTTCGACTAGTGAGCATGGACTTCGCCTTTGCAGACTTTGGATGTTCAATAGTGAATGTGCAAAATTTCAAATATGTTATACAGAACTACCCGGAATAAACTTGTTAACAATTTGTCTCAAATTTTGCCTTTTGCGTTTCTTTTTTGAAGAGTATATTAATGTAGTGGTAAGTACTTTACCTTCTCTGTATAAGACCTGCTACTGTGTGGATCTCTTTAGAATCACTGTAAATCTAGCTTGTACCATTGAAGGGTAATGGATGGGAACCATACTTATATATTAGGTAGGTTTGATTTATTACAGTAATACCTTAACATCTGGGATTTATGTCCAAACATTATATCGGGAGTTGTAATAGTAAATTAAAAGACAGTCTTACTGTCTCCTCCATTGAGGTAATGTATTCTATTATTTTTTATTTCATTTTAAGTTGTTTTTTCATATTTCAGATATTTTATTTATATTCTATTTTGCTAGCAAGGAACTTCACACATCTCACTGTACACAACGAAAGATAGTACAGATGTGGTGCGATGTAGGCTGATGCACCCACATGTGCTCATATTTTGTTTTTATTTCTCTTAATTTGGTGAGTCTGGCGGCGTTGAGGCTAAGCTGAATAAGAGGTGTACCCCAACGTAATTTAGGTCTGTAGTTGTGTTATTTTTCTCGCTCCCAAGAACTTACGTTTAATTATATGTCATATATGGTTTGAATATGCTGCGTAAGATTATTGTTTTCTTTTCTTATGGTGTATTCTTTTTCTAATTCTTAACTTTCCTATATATATACACACAAACAATTAAGTTAAATTAATTTAAACCACATCCATCTAAATCTAATAACATCTAATAACAATATAAACTTAAATTTTTGTTATCCTCTAAGTTCTTTTAACAACTAGAAATTATTGCTTTTCTTATTACATCTTTACGTTAGATGCTTAAATGTTTCATTAAGTAAATGATCTGTTTGTTTGTACTTAAGCACTAAACTTGACAAAAGGTTATTTGTGCTCCGCCCACCACAGATATCAAAAACCGATTTCTAGCAGTGTATGTTCAGAGACATGCCGCTGTGCTACTGAGCAAAGGAAATTGCTCACATAAAAATTTAATTGAAACATTTAAAGGGCACTTTGTAACGAGTGTCACGACATTATTTTGAATTGTTTGCAGTATCTTTAGATAGTTCAACTTTATATCAGACCATGAACTGCATGCATATTCATATAAAAATTTACAGTTATATACAGAGTTAATATTATTTAATCCTACCCTTCCCATTATATTTCATATGTATTCACATTTATTCTTATCCCCTTTTATTAACAAATATACATGTTATTTTTACGTTGATTTCCATCAAATAAATTGCAAAGATATTTTATATTTTCAATTGTTTCTCTATTCGTTTTATATATATACATTTGCAATTTAGCATTTTTAATTTCGTTCACACTTGTTTGAGTAATGTTATTTCTCCTATAAAAATAATAAACATTGTCTTTTTACCATTCAAATAGATCCTCCATAACCAACACAATAACCCTAAATCCAGTAAACCTAACTGCAGTTTTTCTAATAAAATTAAAACTGAGTAACTAATTGCCCAATAAGTAAGGTCATCAGAATATTGTATAGTATAAGTAAAAACTGTGCTAGTTATTCGACAATGCATATTATTTGTATACATACTGAAAAGTAATGGATTTAATACTGTTCATTGTTGCACACCAAGTTCCGTTGTACGTATATCTGAACAAAACTATTATTTAATATTATGCTGCCTTTCCTATTTCAATAAAATTGTATAATGTTATTACCATATAAAATAATTTAAAATCATAAATTAACTTTCAGATTAAATAATTTTTCTATGTTCGATAAGACAGCTCTAGTTGGAATTTTATAATTAAAAGCATCTTGTCTAGATTTAATTAATATAATAAGTTTATCACTTGTTTGATGAACTTTTTCTTGATCATTTCTGATATATATATTTAACGTTTTATTGACTCACTAGATAGCCTGCTATAGCTTTGCTATAAGAAAACACGTTTTATTACTTTCAAAAATGTTAGTAATATATTATTAATTATTTTTCAAATACTTTAACCAGATAGTTTGTCAAAGTAATCACTCTAGGTTCAGGTACCATAGTTAAAATATTTAATTTCCATATATATATATATATATATATATACTATAACCAGATTTTAATGATAAAATACATATATTTGCTACTCTCTTGTTATGAGTTTGTTAACATTTTATAAGCATTACATATCTAATATCATCATAACCAGGCAATATATCTTTATCAATGCTTTTAAAAAATTTGAATATTTTATTTACCTTAACACTTTAAGCATTAAATTACAAAGGGTTTCTACTTCTATTTATAATTGAAAGTCGTTAACCTGAAAAAAAAGGATAAATTCGATTTTAACCTATTGCCTTTATTAATTCTTTCATTCGTCTAATCTTCCCAGTGGTCCAGCAGTATATTTGCGGTCTTATACCTTTAGAAATTGGGTTTCGATACCCGTGATGAGCAGAGAACAGGTAGCTGTTTTTTTAGCTTTAATATCAAATAACAGTAACATAAGGATGTCATTCTACTTTAAATTTAATATCATTGTTTTCTTTTAAAACATCGTACATCTTTATTTTATTAACTTTATTTTCAACAATTTTATCAATTATTTTATTATTTGCAAGCCCAGGAAAATTATTTTTTAAATATTACTTTCATCCAAATAATTTTTAATTTTTTTTAAATTACCTACGTTTATTTCTTTATCTAAATTGCTTAAAAACTCATCAAAGTATTTAATTTTTGGTTTGTTAATCAAATCTTTAACTTCCCTTTGTTGTTTATTAAACAATTTACATATATATATATATATACTGGTATCTTTTATCTATAATTAATGTAAAAGCTTTAATAATAATATTAATATATACTTCTAACTGATCTTCGATCTCTGCAACTTCAAAATTACATTCTTCTAATTCCGTTTTCATAATGCCATTAATATGATTCCGGTCATTACTCTTAAATTTATACTTAATTTTATAATATTATTTTTTATTTCTTTATATATATATACATATATGCATATTACTTGGGAGGTTAGTCACTATTTACATTTACTTCAACTGAAATTTACCTGTATATGAACAACATTCATTAGTAGTCAAAATAAAAGCTAGAACGACTGATTCTCTTTTTTATTATTAATGTAAAAGTAGGTTTCATCATTAGGGTATTGCTAGATTAAATGTACTAATAATATTGAGTGAATATTTTCCACTTTTCTTTATTTCCTTACACCCAAAGTTTGTATGCTTACTATTTAAGGCTCCTAACATTATCATACATCATAATCTGGATATTTTAACAATATAAGTTTGCTATTATTATTTTAATTTCGTTTATCCAGAAACCAATAACTAAATTTCATCATTCACAGGATTAACTAAATCGGACATTATATTTGATTCGACTGAAGTAACTAACTCTAAAGTATGATCAATCAATATTTCTAGGCGCATACAGCTTAGTTGCTTTTCGCCATAAAACGCAAAACCAACCAATAAATCAACATTTTTGTGAACTTTAAATCCTAAGATATAAAACTTTTATCGTTAGTTGATCTAGTTTATGATATTTATATTGTTTTAATTTTATTAAATTTAATATAATAATATACATCATTCCATTTACTATAAACACCACCTTGAATATTAACAAATACAACTTCCAAATTACTCTATACTCATTTGTTCCGATGTTAATTTCTTATTAGAAGAGGGGATTTGCCACTTTCAGATATACTATTTTAGAATTTAACTTAAAATCTATCTTAACTTTTAACTTATCACACATAGACGTTACCATATATCTCTTCTATTTGTTTTAGAGTCTCCAATTCTGATTAAAATGTCTGCCAAAATTAGAGAAATACTGTGTAAAATTTCATTTTTCAAGTTATTCGGAGTTTATTTCAATTGGTTTTAAATATACTTTGAGGATGTCATTAAAGTACTTTGGCATATGTTTTTCACTTGTCTTTGGTTTATTTCATTATTCATAATTGCTACAAACTTTAGAATGTGTGTAATAGTTCTCGTTTCAATTTACACAAGTTGTCTGCTTTGTTGATGCTAAACAATTTTTAGGTTCATGGATGCCAGCACATCTCGGACATTTATTGAAATTTGTATTGGTACTGCTATTTAGAACATTGTATAACTAGAATAAAAGTTCTATATTCTTGAACTTCAAAGTGTAAATGTTCTATCAAACTTCAATCAAACTGATAGCACTATCTTAATTCTGTAAAAAACATCTTTATAGTTCTTGTCAGTTCGTGAATCAACCTGTTGATCATTCTTTCAGTTTTACTACATTAAATTCCTTGCCTGCTCAATTCATGCATTATATCTTCAGGTTTAACTGTTCAGATAACTCCTTAAAATACTACAATATTTTGTCTTCCATATTATATAGAAGCCTTACACTAATCTTAACTCTTAAATATATCTGAAGGTCATGATTACAATAATTTTCCAAATACTGATACATTTTCTGTTTTAATAACTACATTTCATTTTCTCAGTTTTTCATAACACTTATTTAATCTTCGTGAATTTCTTAAATTTCTTTATATATTCGTATGTCGTTGTGTTGATCTGGTACATTTTTCACATTTATTGAAGATAATATTACATTAATATTTCGGTTTTGTTTCTATCCTTTTTCATTATTTTCAACTAGATTTGAGCTAACATTAGGCTCCCTTTACAGTTTCAGCCTTACTTTTTTAAAAATTTGCTGAGTTTCATCTCCTGTATTATAATTTGATTTTGTTTCTAATGTTATATGATCTAAATTATGATTTTCTTGATATGCTGCTTTGCTGCGGTTTACATTTTCATGATTAGTTCATTTAGCCACACTAACCATATTTTTTCAACACAAGTCGTTAGGTTTATCAGGCAAAAATTTATTTCAGGATTGACAAAACAAAGATCCTACGTCTTATAAGTTCTTCTTTACTATTATTAATCACAAAATTAAAAACTAGAACAAAAATAATTTAACTTTTCGTTTTATATAAGGCCAATATTAATGTTAGTAATGGACTGAAAACCACTTCAAATACACGTCTTACCAATATTGACATAGGTGTCTGCTCACCAGGAGTTGTTCCTTTCTGAAAAATAGGCCCCCCCAGTGGCTCAGCGTTATGTCTGCGGAGTTACACGCTAAAATCCGGGTTTCGATACCCGTGGTGGGCAGAGCACAGATAGCCCATTGTGTAGCTTTGTGCTTAATTCAAAACAACAACAACAACAAATTCTGAAAAATAAAATTCATTTCATTCTTAGGACGTTATATATATTATTATTCGGGATATCTTAGAAATCTGCAAACTTTTATTCTTAACATAAAACACAATTACACCAAATTACATCGTTATTTTATTGAATATTTCAAATGTGCTACAAACGATGAATCATTATTTACTCATTTTACAAAATTAAACTATATTTCCAAACCTATTAACCAAGAATTATCTACTGAACATTTGGAAACGCAAGTCACCCTTGCAGCTGCCTGTCTTTCCAAAACTCTTATTCAGGACCTTTAAAAAATGTCCTTTGTTCTCTTATTTCGTGATCAGATTGGAATGTAAATAACATAACGTTTTGGGACAACATGGGTCCTATTGTTCTGTCTCGGCTGTCCTCTGAAGCAAACCAAAGCTATTAATAAATAAATATTTGAAAAACTCTTTGAAACAGCCCTTATTATTTTTATACTTTTCAAGATTTCTTTTATACTCGCTTAAATTTACGGTCTCCACAATATCCGAAGGAAGCCTGTTCCAAAGATCAACCACTCTGTTAGAAAAACATGATTCCTACCATGAGAGAACAATTATTTGTTTTCTCTAGTTCTACTACCCTCACGCTTAAATATGTAAAAAAGGTGCATCAACATTATAAATACATTTGCAATCTCAAACATCTTAATCAGATTTCCCCCTAACTCTTCTTTTCTCCAAGATAAAACAATTTCAGACAACCTTTCAGACAATTTCGTATGACAATCTCCCCATCCCCGACACATTCTTTTGTTTCTTCTCTGAACCATTTTCAACAAGCCAATGTCTTTCTTAAGGTGAAGAGCTCAAGCCTGAATAAATTTTTCTAAATGTGGCCTAACCAGTAATGTACGCAATCAAATTATAACTTCTTAAGACTTGTATTCATTACTTCTCTGGATACACCTTAAAATCATTTTTGCACTACTATTAGCAACAACACACTGCTTGGATGGCTCTCAAGGCTAATCAGTTATTATACTAAGCTATCTTTCTTTCATGACGTTGTTAAGGTTATTCCCATCCAAATTATCATAACCCATATGCATTATTTTATATTTATTATAATTAATAACCCATTTGCAATTTATTTGCCCAACTCACTAAATGATCTAAATCCTTTCATTAAACCGAAACATTCTCTTCACTGCTTGCAACACCCAAGACCTTAATATAAACTGCAAATTTAAGTTATTTATTAACCATTCCTTTATCAATGTCACTGACGAAAATAAAAACGATCAAATATTGTAAAACTGACCTCTAAGGCATTATAATTGTGGCATTAATCCAGTTTCACTGAATCCCATTTGTCAGTCTTCCATTTAATTTGCTTACTTGTTCCCCAGAACTATGGAGACACGTTTTTACAAACCTTATATGAGGCATCTTGTTAAATGCTTTCCATAAATTACATATATATCACATCGACACTTTTATCCTCATATCCATAACTAGTAACATTTTCAAAGAATTTCAAAGGATTTCTAAAGCAAAAAGCGTTTTAATGAAGTCACGTTGGCTATATAAAAAAGGTTTGTTAAATAATTTTGCAAAACATCATTTATCAAACTATGCAAAATGTTTCTCACACTGAATTAAGACTAACAGGCTTTTAATTACTCGAACAATTTTCATAATCTCTCTTGAAAAAAGGGGTTAACAGCAGCTGACTTCCAAACCTCTGGTACCCAAATGCTGCTCAGGAACTGACAAAAATAATATCAAGTATCCTATATATATAAAACCTTTTTCAAACACCCTTGATAAAATATTATCTGACTCAGAAGTCTTATTCTACTTTAAACTTTCCAACTTGTTTCTTAACCAGTTCAGTCATCTTATCCAATCAATCTATCAGCTGCTCAAGGTGTTCAATGCTGCTTAAATCTTCGTTTTGTGTGTGTAGACTGAACAACGAGATCACAGGCACTTATAATTCATATATAGCCGTCCCCATGTATGAGCTACTGTTTGTTTGTTTTTTAATTTCTCGCAAAGCTACTCAAGGGCTATCTGCGCTAGCCGTCCCTAATCTAGTAGTGTAAGACTAGAGTGATGGCAGCTAGTCATCACCACCCACCGCCAATTCTTTGGCTACTCTTTTACCAACGAGTAGAGGGATGACCGTAACATTATAAAGCCCCCACGGCTGAAAGGGTAAGCATGTTTGGTGCAAGCGGGATTCGAATCCGCGACTCTCAGATAACGAGTCGAACGCCTTAACCCACCTGGCCATGCTCGACCATGCGCTACTGTTAACAAAGAAAGCACTTAATTGTTACAAGGACTTTGTCCGACTGTTAGAATAACAGAAATTACTGTAACTTCTACAATCCGTCCACACTTCGAACTCCATGGTCTACAAACCAATCATTAGAATATGCCAGACATATTCAGGTTGATGGAGTAGCTTAGGATACAGAGAAGTAAATTCTCGAATATTTGAAATAATAAATTTTTGCTTTGTTACATTCAAATGAATAAAACACTCCTCGTCAATCTAAAAGTTGATGTCCAACAAAAGTAATCATTAATATTCTAATTTAAATTATTTTCTTCAATGACATTGCAGAATATTATATGATAACTTGTTTATATTGTCCAATTCATTAAAGTTTGTTCGTGTGTTATACACCGCACTTTATTATACCTTACTGAACACCAACTTAATTATCTGTTCAAGTTCCTTTAATATCAATACAAGGAAAGCAACTATAATAACAAATTTTCAAAACAGTCACCAAATACTTGAAAGCCATTAAGCTGACGACTTTTTAATTGTTTCATTTGCTCTTAAATTACTTCAAACTTTTCCTAATGACCATTTGGATTAATGTCTCAGCCACCAAAGCATATTTAATCTCATAAATTACCTCAAACTGACTTTTTATTTTATAATTTGTCTTCTTATCAAATATTCCTGTAACGATGCCTTTCAACGTAGCCCAATTTCTGGGACTGAAATGAAAACAAAATAGAGCTACTCTTTTAATAAAGTAGTTCATAATTATGTGTTAATTTTTAACTCACTGTTGGATTTAATTATATCAATATGTTTGGTGTTGAAAAGATGTTTTACGTCTTCTTTAATGTCTTGTTGGCTAATGGCTTACTAACATCCAACTTTATATAATCTGTCTCAATGAACATAAAACATTGTTGCAAAGTGCTTTGCTTTCCAGAGCAAACTATACATATTCAAGTTATTATTTTATTATCCCGTCTTTCTCATACTTTGATGAAGTTACTTTATTTTTTATCAGTCTTTCTTTTTACAGGAGTAATCAGAGTATTATCTATTTTATTCTTATTTATTAACAAGACATACTCTCTGAACATTAAAGACAATCTAATTCTTTTTGTGTTATCCTCATTTCTTTGTAGGCATAAAAAAGAGAAAAAAATAGACAACTTTCATGACTCTACGTGCGATATGCTGAATTTCTATTGGCTGATGAACATGTAATCAAGTGCTCCACATCCCTTCGTGGTTAGAGTCTCGACTCGTAATCTTAGGGTCGAGGGTTTGAACTCCGTAATATCAAGCATTCTCGCCCTTTCAATCTTGGAGACATTATATTGTGACTATAAATCCAAGAGTTAACAGTGGATGGTGATGACTAGCTGTTTTGTTTCTAGTCTTACACTGCTAGATTAGGGACGGCTAACATAGATAGCTCTCGTGTAGCTTTGCACGAAATTCAAAAACAAATAAACAAAAGAAACGTGTACTCAAATATTGCCGGTGGTTAGGGGTACTCGTCTCGCAACCCTGTGGATGTGCATTCTAATCCCATCACAGAACGTGCTCGCTGCTTAAGCTGTGATCAACAGACTTAGAACGTTAAACTCTGGGGTTTCATTCCGTGCAGTGGGCATGGAGCTAGCCCAATGTTGGTTTACTCTTGTGGGAATATGACTGTCTGTTCCAATTCTCATTTGTGAAGAGTAGCCTAAAAATTGTGGTCGGTGGTATTGACCAGCTTGTCTTCCTTTTAGTCAAAAACTTCTTAGTTAGAAACAACTAATGAGACTGCTCGAACAGCTTCCTGAGAAATTAAACAAACAAACAAAAGTTTTTTTTGTTTTGAATTTCGCACAAAGCCCCTCGAGAGATATCTGCGCTAGCCGTTCCTAATTTATCCATGTAATACTTGAGAGAAGACAGAAACTCATCACCACCCACCGCCAACCTTTGAGCTACTCTTTTACTAACGAACAGTGGGACTGACTGCCCATCATAAGCCATCAAGGTTAAAAGGGCGAACATATTTGGTGTGACTGGGATTCGGACTTGCGACCCTCACATTACTAGTCAAGTTCTTTAAGCACCTGGCCATGCCGAGTTCAGCAAAATTGGTTTGGAGGTTCATTAGGTTGTCGTGGGAATGCACACACATTTTCAATTTTCCGGTTTTGTGGGAATTTTGCGTTTTTAATGCTACCACACTTCTGTGGATAGATCTTTTCTACATCTTGTATGGGGTTAATTAAGTTCATGGGGAGACACATATAAACTTTTAGTTTTGCGTTTTCGCATTTGTTGCCATTACATCTCCCTTTTTATATAAATTTTCACCAAATAAGGAGAGATCAACTATTTAATCTTGGTTTTAGTAGGGCCTTTTTGATGCCCCACAGTGGCTTAGCGGTATGTCTGCGGATTTACACGCTAAAACCCGGGTTTCGATACCCGTGGTGGGCAGAGCACAGATAGCCCATTGTGTAGCTTTGTGCTTAATTCAAAACAACAACAGCCTCTTTGATTTTGCGTTTGTTTGTATTTGTTTCCTTACTTAGTATCTGTATGTTTTCTATGATTATGTTGTGTTTGGAAAAATACTCATAACAAAACACAGCATTCCAGTAAACAACAAATATATTCAAAAACACAAGTACGAAACTAAAGCCCATACCATGTAAAAACGACACACCACCAACATAATTTATAAACTACAATGGAACAACAGCCATAACATCTATATTGGAGAAACAAACAGAAAAATGAAAACTAGATTCAAAGAACACAAAAGTCACCTTCACACGTTTTGAACACTGGAAATCAAATAAGCACAACACAACCATAGAGAACACACAAATACTAAATTGGGAAACAAATACAAACAAACGCAAAGTCAAAGAAGCCCTACTTATACAACAACTAAAGCCAAAATTAAACCAATATACAAAGGGACACCTTCATACCTATGCTAATTAATAGCCTAACATCCTTACATGCAACGCCCCCTGCAATACTTATCCGTTTATACTCTTGTCCCTAAGACATGTGTCCGCCAACGCTCACTTGCAAACTACCTCTTTCTTAACGTGAATATAATCTGGGAAAGTCAAAACGTTGTTCTCTTCTTATCAATCACAATGTTAATACCCATACCAGCCATTCTGAGATACATTTTTATTTCAAGTGAATTTCTCGTCATCAAGAAATCATTAGCTAAATATTTTTTGGAAGTTGGAGATTTAGACTCTAATCATTTTCCCTCCTTTTCAAGAAGTTAATTTGTTACAAGAAGAGTGTTTCCTTTCATAATTCCCAAAGTTCAGGAGCACATTTGTTCAGATAAATTGCTGTTTTTTTTCTTAATTTGTTCAAAGCTAGTCGAGAGCTATCCACGATAGCATCCCCTACATTTGAGGTAACATACTAAGTGATAAGCAGATAATCAACACTCTCCACTGTTAACTAGTGAGATACTGTAATCGAATAGTAGAATTTTACTCGTTGCTTTTATAACGCATTTCAAAGTGCCAAGCCGATTTGGGAGGGAAGTGGTAAAGGAACTGGCACTTTAATCTTTGGCAAGAATTCGGCTCTTCAAATAATGAATGAAATATTAAAACATGTTTCTCTCTGGGTTTTATTTAGTTGTTTTTTTACTACGTATCTAAAATAAGGCAACTAGTTATTAATAGCAACAATCATCATCTCTTGTAGCACATCTGTTTGACTGAATAATGGGATTTCACTGTCATTCTTATAGCGTATCATTGCTTCATAGGCCTCGAACAATGAATCTTAAGAGTCTCAGTGTAAGCACATTTACCAATTTGGCAGTGTAATTTCACCCAATCTTTTTTTCAGGTGTTTTTTCTTGTATTTTTTGCAGCATACGATGTCGAAGCTGGAGTTTTTAAACTGAATAGCCGCATATGCCCTCAAACTTTTGACCAAATGGAGGTTAGCTAGTCAAAAGCACCAGCCATCACTAGGGCTTTGTTCATCTCTTTGAACTTAATAATGGGATTGATTATCACTTTTATAACGCACATACAGATGAATGTAGGAATGGTATTCAGTGGTGTAGCACCTGGATAAAAAAACAATAACTGTTCTTCCGCATGCTCTTTAAAAGTGAATTTTCAACAAATTTAATAATTGTCTTAGAAATTGTACTTTGGTTAGGCATAATTCGTGTGTGGTTGCCATATTTTTAAATACTTTAGCTTTTGAGTAAAAAACGACATAAAATATGTAGGTCATCTAACTCAACTTTTTCTCGGTCGTTCGGCTGTTTTCATGACGTTTTACAACTGTGACGTAATAGTTGCCAAACACGTTTCGTTGCGCGCCGGCCATTTTGTTCCTTTCAGTGCTGGTGTTTTACGTAAATCTATCGGTGCTTTTTTGGATTACATACTTTGTGATACAATTTTTGTTTTGATATTGCTACTTTTATGTTTGTTTTATGATAACATGGTTTACTGCGTTGCTTATGGTTGTAAAAATGGTTCGGCATCGGGTAAAAGCTTCTTTTCGTTTCCGTGCAAGGAGAAAGAAGCGGCAAGGTGGCAACAGTGGGTGCAGATGGTGAATAAGAAGAACTGGACTCCTTCACACCATGCAAAGTTTTGTCAAGATCACTTTGAACGCTCATACTTTATGTTGGATTCTACTGTTTTGGATTCCGTGGGTTTCAAGCCAGGCAGGTTGAGACTGAAAAAACCATTGGCAGTAGACAGGATCATACTGACCATCTTTCCTCGTGTAGAGCTGAGAACTGACCTCAGCCTGCAGCGTACAGGTTCCACCCCTCTGTAGCCATCCGTTGCCATCACGCAAAGAACAAACTTAAAGGTATGTGTGCAATATAAAGCGATAAACAATAACTTGTATAATATAATAATGTTAAAAGTACAAGCACTTAAAGAATGTAGCTAGACATACACATTTCACATTCATGAGCGTGTTTTGCACTTGTGGCACCTGAAAGTCAGTGAAACCTTGATTTCCTAGTCTAGACAGAGGACAAATCTACCCTAAATAGAGTATATTCTAAGTTTAAGAGCTGTTAGCTCATTCTGTAAATGTTTTTGTAGCATTTTTAAGTATGGAAAAGTTTGAAGAATTCCATTCAGGATAAACTAAAATAAGACTATGTCTTGAACATGTTGAAGTAAGCAAGTTCATGTTATGTATTCTTTTTTAAATTTAGACATGTAAAAAATCAAATATAAACTCCATAACATATTTCCATAACTCATCATAATAAAATTAATCTTAACACAGTACTTTGACATTCTCATATTAAATGTAAATCTTATAAACCTCATAAAGCATGTTGTTTTAATATATAATCTTATTTATTTAGGTTTTAGAGGCCCCCAGTGGTTCAGCGGTATGTCTGCGAACTTACAAAGCTAAAAAACCGGGTTTCGATACCCGTGGTGGGCAAAGCACAGATAGCCCATTGTGTAGCTTTGTGCCTAATTCAAAACAACAAGAACAACAGCTTATAGAGGAAAGTGCTGCTGTTGACACAGTGCCTACTTCTGCAGAGGAAGTTGTGATTCAGCCCACCACTGATGATGACTGCCAAGACTCCATCTAGAGCTGACTCATTTCAGATTGTGTCTGTTCAGATTGTTAGATTAAAATTGCACATGAAATAATACAAACCATATTTGTTGTTATGACTTAGGCTTAACGTTCTTCCACTGGAAGTATGACCGACTCGCAATCGGCCTGGACATTATCAGTATCACTCACAGTTCTGCTACTCTCGCTCGAGGAACTGTCCACTAGAACTTGTCAGATCTATGTCAAAAGCAACTGTTCTAGGTTCGTTCAGAGTATGTTCAAATTGATATGATATGTTATGTTTGATAAGTCAGACAGAATCCGCCTCTGTGTCTCCGTATTTACATTCAACGCGCTGGCGTTGGCAGTTTGTTTGGCAACTACTACGTTACAGTACCTTTCCAAGTGGCAAACGTGAAAACTAAAACGTTCCTTCTGAACCAAGCTCATTATTCATTTATTAGCACATATTTTTTACAAAAAATATAAACCTGTAAAATTAATCAGTATGAATAGTTCTTTTGACTGCAAAGTGTCCTTTTTTCTGTAAAATTCACCTTTAATACATTAAATATAGCCTTGTTTCAAATATATCAATTACTGATGAAGCTAATGTTATCATTTTCTGTATATTTTTGATAAAGAAAGAAAATGTGAAATGTATCAGCACTTTATTATAATTTTGTCACACAAGTAAGTACATGCTCAATTATAACTGATATTACACCCTTGTGCAAATTAATTGAAACAAATGGAAGCTGGTGTAGGCTCGCTGGACCCGCTGATTTCCTTTAATAGTGATTTTGTCCCACAGACGGCGTCATTAGCTGTGTTTTGCAATACGGTTGATCTGTTTTGGGGATATATGACGAAATTTTGATAAATATTACGTCATTCGAAATTGCGTTAGAAGGGCAAGAAGACCAGTCAAAAAACAACTTCTTACCAAGTCAATGAAAAAAAAGACGCTATCAGTGGGGTCTGAAATACAAAAACTGGGCACAAGAACAATGGAGGAAGGTGTTATTCAGTGACGAGACTCATTTCTTCGTACAGGGACAAAGAAGTCTGCATGTTTGCAGATCTCCAGGTTAGAAACTTCAAGAATCTCACATTAATCAGTTCGTAAAACATCCCCTGAAAAAGATGTTTTAGGGCTTTCTCAGCTATTATGACGTCGGAGGCTTACATATCGTAGAAGGTATGATGCAAGGACCACAGTACATCAAACTTTTGCAGAGAAGAGTCGTTTCAGAATAGAAAAAGAAATTTCCAGATAGATTTGGCCTTTTTCAACAAGATCTGGCTCTGTACCACACATTGAAACTTATTAAGAATTTTATGACTTCAACGCGAATAAAAGTGCTGGACTGGTCTGGAAACTCTCCAGACTTAAATCCTATTGAAAATCCTTGGGCGATTTGTAAAGACTTCGGTGAAAAGACTGTACTACAAAAGAGGAGCAAAGGAAAATTTCTTCAGAACTATAAATACTTAAACCTGAGTTATCTGGGTCAGTTAAAATCATAATATTGTGATGTAAATATCTTCTAATATTTCATTATATCAATTGTTTATAAATATTTGAATTAATGGGTCAGCAATCTTTGCTATTGTTTCTATCTGACAGATATTGCAATAACGCTCAACAACTTTGAAGTTGTTTTTTGTGTGTATATAACGCAAATGAAAATTTTATAACAAAAAATTACACAGGGTAAAAAGTTTATTTAGTGCAACAGCCAAACAGAACATTTTTTTATTTTAACGGAATAAGGCTGAGAACCTTTAAAATGTAACAAAGAGCTTCCTTGCTGCCTTAAAGCTTTTTGCATCTAATCTAATGATTAATCAGGAACAAAAGATTGTCCATTAAAGAATGCCCCCAGATATGCATGCATTACTATAATTCAGTAAGACTCCAGAACGAAACTGAACTATAATGTGTAACTGTCAGACTCAGACGTTTTTTTATACGTTTTCCCTCAATAATGTAAGGAAAAAAGACGGAATTTATCATAAAATATATTCAGTGAAAGCGAAGCCAAAATTACGCAAAAAATATTTGGATAATTTTCCCCTGTTTTTGTTGTTCTTGTTTTGGAAGTAACATTTAGATCACATTAAAGTAATGCTCACAATAAATGGTTTACATTTATAAATATGCATTTTAAATGAATGTTTGCACTATAATTCTATATTGAGTTAAAGTTCTGTATTTTACTTCTCATTTTTTTATGTTTAAAGTAATATATGTATATTTCACGTTTTGCTTAGATATTAAAACACGTACATGCCACAGTTAGTAGTTTATAAAACTATCTCGATGTAATTATCAAGTATTTTTTATTACTAGACACTACTTTGTAACTAATTTATATCAAAGGCTCACAGCATAGTCATTCAAAAGCCACAACACACGGCTATCACCATTAGTACACAATAAACCACGTAAACATTTAACGAAAAACCAAAACAACACTTACAGTATGAGTTGAAATCCAGTACATTGGAATAATGAAAAGTCAAATAGATATAGAATACTCTATTATTCCGATTTATCTACAGTAGCCCATCATGCCAGAGAAGAATACAGTATAGTAAAATAGAATAATATAAAATTAATGAGATGTGAACTACACACAAGAAGATGACAGTCAAAAGAAATATTTTATATCCAATTATGTAATAATACATTCAATAATAAAGCATAGAAGTAAGCAAAATGTATATATCTGTCCTGAAACAATTCAAATGGTAACTTCATCAAAGTTTAAATAGGAATGATCCTAGTCGAGGGTATATATAATATATCAGCATATCCAGTAAGAAGAGCCACGATCAAATCCCAACCAAAACATACAATCCCTAAATACGTCAGAAGATTAGCAGTAGAAACGTAAGATATAAACTAATTAGTAAATTTATAATAATTAAAACTAATTAATGCTTGTATTCAAATTGTCCCATAAACTACTAACTATGAAAAAAATGCGATATCTAATCATCAAAATCCTGATAAATTTAATTTGACAGGTTTAAACTGATATAACCAAGATGGCAGTGCTAATGAAGAGGAAATCTAATGGTTTCAGGTTTATGTCTCGCTGCTGGGAAAACGCGTCCTGCACTTTGAAGATATGAGTGTGCTATAAAGATGAATTTCACATCCTATACTGAGTTAAAGAAATGAGGCCCAAGACTTGTCAGCGAGTAATGTTACCAACCTGTTTCACATCCTAATTACCAGTTCAAAATTATTGATGGCTAAGCGCATATAACCCTTTTGTAGTTTTGAATGCAATTTCTAGAAGAAACACTCTAAGGACAACGTTTCGACTTTCGTAGGTCATTTATGTAAACTCTTTGTTTATCTGAAGATGACCAAAGAAGGTCGAAACTTTGTTCTGTACTTTATTTTAATTAAAATTGTAATACCCATATCAGCCATCTTTATAATATATTTTTACTTCTCGTTATCATAAATTTTAAGCACTTGAGATATTTAATTATTCACTTTTTATTTTCGTCGTTTTTAATATTATATATATATGTGTACGTTAAACTCAAACATTTTACAAATATTGTTTAATAACTTCATTTATAATTCTTGTTCATATCATAAAAAATATTCCATCAGCTTTTGAATTATTCATTAATTTTTGAAATTAAAGCATGAAACTTAAGTTAGGTTAAGAAATGTTCTGACAAATTTAATTTTTAATATTCTCATGAATAGAAAATGACCCATTATGTGAAATGTTCTAGTTTGCATTTGGTTTATAATAACTGATAAATCTAGGAAAGAAGAACTCTAAATAAATGAAACAGTTTCATTACTTCCAACATTTTATATACGCTCACAAGTTAATCAAATTCCGACCTGTGCGTGATTGTTTTAAAATTCTTAAACACTCAACCTCTGAACCATTTGTTACTGGACATGTTTAATATTTAATTGTTTGTTAATACGAGCGAATTAAAATAGTTTCCTTCAAAACTATAAAGTTTCAGAAACTTTGAAGCTTTTAAGGGTGAGGGAAGACAGATTGATTATTCTCCTTGTTTAACTTCAATATTTCATGCAGTTCGTATATCTCTGCCAAGACTTCTTGCTTGAGCGGAGAGTTCAAACTAACTGAATCTTCACCGTATATCAAGTTTCGGTGTTTTCAATGATTTGTAGTCTTTACATGTGTATTTTGTTTTTAAGAGCGTAGAGAATAAATTATTGGTATCAGGTTTATTTATCTTGCTCCTGCGCAGCGAAATTGCTTGAATAGATAGTATACTATCGTGTTCTCCGTTTGATCTCGAGGGGCTTCTTGATCGATACGGGTTACAAGCTACTACCACATTTTCAGTTTTTAACTTGCACGGCGTACTAGACAACAGAAAGTCTAAGTATTGCTTTACCAAAGCGAAGCAATTCTTGGCTTGTATTATTTTAGCAAGGATCAAAAAGCTTTTTCTCTTCATGTGTTATTAAATTACATCCAGTATCCATCAAACGTTGAAATTTTGCCAAGAGCATTAATAGATCCTGCTGTCCCCCAGTGGCTCAGCGGTATGTCTGCGAACTTAGAACGCTAAAATCTGGGTTTCGATACCCGTGGGGTGCAGAGCACAGATGGCTCTTTGTATAGTTTTGTGCTTAATTCAAAAATAACAACAACAGATCCTATTGTTTTCGTATTTTAACAAAACCAGTTACTAACTGTTAAAGAATAGTACATATATCATATATAACATAACGTATGTTAATAGGGTCACTTGCATTGAAAAACAAACGATATGCTGTTATTGCTACAATTGTACACTACATATCATATTATAATGGAACTCTTGCTTATATGCTACTGGAAAAAAACGTTTTGATTACGCAATGTGCAACTCTGAGTTTTGTGTAATTCTTATCTTGTATGCTTGTACATCAATAGAATCACGATTTTCCCGTTTCGCTTCTGTCAAAAAGAGATATTTTTCTTCATTCTCGGGATAAAGATATAGCAACTCAAATACGTCATTCTAATCCACTGACACAATCGATGTAAATTTAATAGTACTGTTTGTTTTATGCTCATATAAATGTTTCGCAGTGTGTGGATGGATCTTCACCAAGATTGGTATGGAGGTTTATTAGGCTCATAGAGAAAAAACACAAATTTAAGCTTTGCATTTTGCAATTTCATGAGTGTTTTTGTGGGTTTTTTTTTTTACAAATACTTCAACCCTCTTGATTGATCTTCGTTAAATTTGGCATGAAGGTTTATTGGGTCTATGAGAAAATACTTAAAAACTTACGGTTTTGCTGGTGAGTTTTGGGTTTTTGAAATTATATATAAAGGAAAGAACTTTTCATATTCTAAGGTAACCTTTCATTAATTATGAAATGTTCAGAGTACAAGGTACCTCAGCTAGTGCTTTATAAGCAGGTAATTAAAAGTAACATGTGTTTTTATGTTCAGACACGAATATGTAAAATATATTTTCATCTTTAATGCAGGTATATACAACGCATGCGTTTTAGCAAGAGTTTATAAGCATATTTAACTGAATATGATTTGTTTAGTAAATTGGTTTAGGTCTTATTACACGAGGTTATTTTCCGGCTACACTTATAAATATATGACTAAACAATGAAGTAGCGATATTCAAGGGTGGTTATTTATATGGATGTGTCTGTATTTATAACAAAAATATACAAATTAATCAGCCGACTGTTATCGAACGGTTATTTTCTAATTTTGCTTCTGTTATGTAACCCTGGACTAAGATATAGACTTCTTTGAATGCATAGAAAATAAACAGACAACATTTTAAGGTTTCGTAAGTCCAATTATATTTTGTAAAATCATGCAAATCGAAAACTTTATATATATGTTTACATTTTTTATTCTCTTTTAAATTATGATTGAAGTTTCAATATCTGAATTGTATGGGTCGCTTCTACTACAATAATCATAGCACTATCCATAATTACTAGATACTCATAAGAACATATAAGCATTAGCTTTCACATATGAAAATCTAGTAACCACAACTGAAATGTGATAAGTTGCGTGACTATCAATGTTTTGAAAGAAATCACACATACTAAAAACATTGGTCTGATTCATTTTGTATTTTTCAAGTCTTGAAAATGAATATATTTAAAAAGCAAAACATTTACTCTAAAGTAATTATAAATTCGTTATAATTCAAGAGTTTATACAGCAATAATCTAATAGCTGAGGTCTTAGCACAAACACGTTAGATTTTGCACAGGAACATGAAAATTCCTCACTTAAAGCGAGTACCACTCCCTCTTCCTGATTGCTAAACACAACATTATTTCCAAATCAAAAATGTTCATTTTTTTCCGTTACAAAATGCGTATAACCATGCGTGAAATTTGAAAGTTTATCAACCTAATTAGGTCACGAAAACTCCTGTCAGTGAGAGCTACCATTTTTAACCATTTGTTACCTCTACTTTTGCAAGACTGAGTAATGATTTTGGCATAGCGCTGTCAACATATGTTTTAAAGATGTCCCTTCACTTTTCCTGTTAAATGAGAAATAAGAAACACTATACTGATGTAAAATAACTTGACGTCATTGTTGGCAAATCTTTATAATTCTTTAAGTCCAATATGTTTGATGGAGAAAGCCTTAAAAATAGATGCTATTATATCACTATGGTGATAATATATGTATTGTGTTTGGTTTTATGAGAAAAATCGTGAACCACCAGAGTGTTTTATAATAGGGTTTGCAAGGAATTGCACAAAACCCTAATAGAATGTTCGAGCAAAAAGCACCTTAAAAAGTGAAAATTCATTTCAAAAAAGATTTTAAAAATCTTACTATTGATTGGTAAAGCTATATATATATATATAAATGTTAAAAACAGTACCAGTGTTAGACTCACAAAGAAAAGAAACAAGTGTCAAAAAACCTGTTTGTGATGCTTTATTTTGTTACTGTTTTCTTACCAACCTACAACAAAAACAACTTGGTATATTACACCAAAACACTACATAGAATATTAAATAAGATACTGCAAAGGCTGTATGGGTATTAAAATAGCAATTTGTATTACTATATGTTACGTAAGCTGAAAGAAAACATTACAGGGTGAAACAAGAATCAACAGCTAATACTAGACGGACATCAGATGAATGTAATATGTAAATACTCAATGCCTTATATACTATACAATTGGTATCTTTAGGGAGCCAACTCCTTGATTGTGCATAAAATTAAGAAGTACATAAAAGGAAATACCAATAATATTAAATCTTATTAAATACATTTGCAGAATAATTACTTTAAAAGACTCGAGGATCTATTCAAAACAATGTTTTAAATGTATATCCTTTACTTGAAAAGACTACTTTCAAAATGGGGCCCCCCAGTGGTTCAGCGGTATGTCTGCGGACTTACACGCTAAAATCCGGGTTTCGATACCCGTGGTGGGCAGAGCGCAGATAGCCCATTGTGTAGCTTTGTGCTTAATTCAAAACAACAACAACAAAATTCAAAATGGTAATTTTTTATATGCTCAATATCGCTGGTATTGTGCTTCTAAGTACAGAAACTGCTCCACTTACACAACAACCCGAATAATGAATAGAAAAAGAACACTACAAGAATTAGCACAAAGGTACCACGTCTGTAAGAGAAGAGAAAAGTAATAAAACAATAAAGCTCTTGTAAAGGATAATCTACAAATTAGTTCACTGAACGGACGACAATGACGCAAACAACTAATGAGAACATTCCCCAGTCCTTCCAGATCAAAGGCAATGTCCAGTGGTTCATCTAAAAAGTCAAATCGATTTACACTACCATGATCAAAACAAATCCAACAGACATGGTATTACAAAAAGTAAATTGTTTATGTAACATTTCCAGGAATAGGTCTATACCTTGCTCCAATCACTGATATTCTATCTATGAAAATACAATAATTCTTAATAGGGGATAGTAACTTCTGAGTCCAAATGAGTGATAAAACTAATAAAAATCCATCAAGAATTACCTTTTACCCTGAGTAATCCATCTTCAGTAGTGATTAGAGAGCTGATGCTGCTATAAAGGGTGATCCGTGTGTAAAAATGTTGAAAATCTAACACTTAGTTTATACCCTGAAAAATCCATCTTCTTTACCAATAAGAGAGCTGCTACTACCATGAACAGTTAGCTGGCTATCAGTGAGAAAGGATGCTATAGGACCAGCTAATAAAATGTATATGTAAATATTGTTTTATGTCTATTTAAAGACGCACGTGTTTGAAATCTCTAGGGACTAGAATGCATACTTGAACGTAAACAAGAATTGTTTTCAATACTCTTCTTTCTCTTTGGCTATTGAATTATCATGTTAAATAAATTTATGATAAGAGCTGTCATGTTTTATATGCAGATTAGCTTGATTGCGTTTATCTTTCGTGCTGTGAGGATATTACTGTTAAATATTAGCCTCTTTTATTTTGTTTCCATTAATTTCAAGCTTTAATGGGCATGTTTTTAATAATTAATGATCTATACTGTTCGTAATAAAGTAATTTGCAAAAAAGGGGTGATGTCTTTACTATTGTATTATATGTTGTAACCAATTAAATATACATACATACGTATATGTCTGTGTAACCAAGATCTGTTATACTGTTTTTGTGTTGTAAACTGAACCCGGATTAAAATGTCTAGTGTCCTAATTTTGTATATTTTGTTATTACTGATAGCTTTAATATGACTTCTGTGTTTGTCTAGCTTCTGTTACTAAGTAGTTTATAGTTATATGTGAGTTAAGGTGTGCGACTTGTAATCTGAGGGTCGCGGGTTCGCATTCCCGTTGCACCAAACATGCTCGCCTTGTCAATCGTGAGGGCGTAATAACGTGACGGTCAATCCCGCTATTCGCGGGAGAGTAGCCCAAGAGTTAACAGTGAGTAGTGATGACTAGCTGCCTTTCCTCTCGTCTTACACTGCTAAATTAGGGACGGCTAGCGCAGATAGCTTTGCGCGAAATTAGAAAAAAAAATATATGTGAAGTTTAGTACCAGCCTGTCGTCATAATATCACGAGCTGTTCTGGTTAATGGAAATTAGTGCTACTTTCCTTGGATTGAAGTTTGTATGAAGACATGTGTACTTGTTTTAACCTTAAATAGACAGAGCAGGACTCAACTGTTGACGTGTCGGATTGTTAATCTGATAATTCATGGCTAGAGTTTCGTTGCCCCAAAACCGCGTTTAAACTTTTTAGCCCGTTGATGCACTAAAAGAGTGAACGTCAAATTCCACTATGTAGAATAATCCAGAAGTGGTGGTGACTGCTATTTTTTTATTTGCTTTCCCTCCAGAGGTATAATAGCCCAAACAGTAGACTGGTTCACTTATAAAAACTGAATACACATTAACAATGGAGACAAAATAGAAGAAGACCGAAATGGAGAAGTAGTGATTGAAACACTGTCTTTATTATAATTATCCTTTGCTTTTTAAGCGTGCGATTGGAATATTAAACTTATACTCTCTACCTATTAATATTTTGTTATTATACTCTGGAGTCGATGTTTCATTATTTCAAACCAAAATTGCACTCAAACAAAAGCTTTTAGCTAGTTATTAAATACCATATAGGCCTAGCTATTCTTACAACTAAAATTTTACTACAATATCCGGCAACACTAAACAGCGCAAATCGGTTCTCTTCATTAATCATCTTGAAAAGTTGAAAATATTTCATAGCCATTTGAATACAGAAAAAAATGATTTATCGTTTAATGGCCAAACTATTTGTTCTTAATCTTGTTGTGGAAAGTTCTGTGACACGTGTATTGTAACATCAGGGCATCTGGAACAATTTGGTAGAGTTTCAAAGTTAGGAAAATTGGCATTATATGAGGTGTCTGTTGATAATCTGAGAGAACGAATAGACATATGCACATATCTTTACTCTCGTGAACTTCAAGATTCGTATTTGGACCTTCTACTAATTAAAAATTAAAAATGGGTACTCTATCAAAATGTTAAGCACCGCCGACAGTGGATTAGTGCAAGAGATCCAGCTACAACACAGCCCAAAGCAAATTTGCATCCTTGGAAGGTTTTACTTAGTGTTTAGTAGAAGAAGGGTAGTGTAATACACTTTGATTTGTTACAACCAAACTAGGCAATCAATTTTGAGAGCTACTTTTAGCAACTAGATCGACTTAACACTGCACTAAAAAACAAAGGCCTTTTTTGGTAAATCGGAAAGGATCACCTTCAGGATCACTTCCAGATAAGTAGAAAACTTTGGTTGAAAGAAACTTCCCTACCCCTCTTATTCTCCTGATTTTGCACCTTCCGATTCCCATCTTTCAGAAGTTTGCAACATCATGGTTATGAAAATAGTTTACTTCTGTGAATGAGTTTAAAATAGCATTTGTACCTTTTTTGTATCAAAACCACATGATTTTTTTATTAGCGTAGTGTTGAAAATTTTTGGGATGTTGATAGACTGTTACTGTAAGTGATGGAAAATGCATAATTGATTAAAGTTGTTATTTGAGTTCTTTTTCCTTCCTTTTAAATCTCATTGTTACAAACGAAATTACTTATATTAGGTCATCCCTTAAGTAATGTCATATTTTAGGTTCGGAAAAAGAGAAGGGATTTCAAATGCTTTTCATATTATTTAATCAATAATGTATGTTTCATTATTATTCATTACTTCCTGCCAACGATTCACAAGCTTCTGAATTCCACTTTTATAGAATTCTTAGGGTTTGAAGGAAAAGAATACAGCAAGGGTAGTTTCGACGACTTCATGTGTTCCAAGCTCTTTTCCATCAAGATAGTTCTGCAAACTTCTGAATACATGATAATCAGATGGGGCAACGAATAAGAAGGATGCCGAAATTTTTCCCAGTCTAGCTCTTTAACTTTTACAGATGTGATCCTTGGTGTATGAGGCCGTGGATTATCCTGGTGTAATACAACACCTTACGATTGATCAAAGCAGACCTCTTTTTTTTCAGTGCAACATTCAAGCGTCTTAACTGTTGACAGTAGATGTCTGATGTTATCGTTGCACCAACAATAACCCATCAAACGCTTAACAAGACTACCCTAAGGTGGAGCTCCATTTTAGGCTGTGCTTTAGCCAATATACCTGCACTGAGCCATTATCTGCAGCGCTTAAAAATTTTTTATAGTATATCCAGTTTTTATCCCCACTCACTAATCTGTCGAAAAAAGGTGAGATACGTTCACGAGAGTGCAGAAGAGTGGAAATGTGCATACGTGCTCTGAGGTTGGCTTCTATCAAATCATGGGGG
This sequence comes from Carcinoscorpius rotundicauda, assembly GCA_011833715.1. Classification (NCBI taxonomy): domain Eukaryota; kingdom Metazoa; phylum Arthropoda; class Merostomata; order Xiphosura; family Limulidae; genus Carcinoscorpius; species Carcinoscorpius rotundicauda. The sequence continues at coordinate 39,342,756 of CM022399.1, forward strand.
ACCTATTTCCAAGTTCAAACACCTTTCTAAGCTGTTGAAAATAATGGTGAACAATTGAATGGGTTGAATTAAGTTCCTGTGCTAGTTCTTCAACTGTTAGAGCACAATTTTCATTAAGTGTAGCCAGCAGCAAGTCATCATTAAACTCAACAGTGTAGTTTCAGCTGCCATTTTTAAACTCATAAAGCATTATATGCCTAATGTGCTCCTCAGACACATCCATCTTCATTAGGGTTTATTTGATTAATGATTTGTAAAGAGTGGAGTTGGGTTAGTTTCTTTTGTTTGTCTGAACATTTTTATACCCGTCTCACCATATGTTTTAATCATTAAAGCCTTCTACAACGTCAGACATGTGTCTATGTGTATTTTTTTATAGCGAGGCCATATCAGTCTATCTGCTGAGCTCACCGAGGGGAATCAAACCCCTGATTTTAGCATTGTGAATCCAAATTCTTACTGCTGTACCAACGAGAGACGCGACAAAAATGATGATGCAATTTCTGTATTACATTTTCGGACATTACTTATGGGATGACCTAATATACATATTAAATTGAATATTATACACATATGAAACTTCTTTTTCATATAAAAGGGACTAAGGGAATATTTTTACGCATTATAGTGTATAATTTACATAAATATTCCTTTAATCATCTTATCGACGGTATTTTTGGAGACGACTTGCGACGCATCCAGAAACATGTCAACCTATTCATGTTTGATTCCTTAAGCTCCGCAGCTCAATAAGTCTTGCAAGTAAGTGTTTTGACATGAGTAATAACTGAAAAATAATAATGAAAAACAGTTGCAATGAAAAGCTATTTTAAACAAATTTAACTTTCTTTTTATCAAAATAATATCCCTGGAACAACATATTTTTTCTTTTCTTGCCTTTCATAGATTTGCAATTATTATCCAGCAATATTGAGCTGTTACAACAATAGTATTTTAATTTACTTTACATCCTGTAATGTGTAAGTGACTGATCTGTGAGACATGTGGAACATAATTACTGGGCTGACGTGCCCAGTACTTTTAGAAAATATGAAATAGTTTTACAGGGCTTTTAGGAAACTCACATGTGAATTAACAAACAAACTAAGATAACACGGACCTTTAACCCTGTACTGTACATTGTAATGCAGAGGTAACAAATCTACATCAATTGCTTAACACAAAAACAAATATATCAGTTCTGTTGTTGAATCCTTTACTTCCAGATAACAGTCTAATTAAACCCCAAAACTGTTTTTTGCTTCATCAATTGAAAAATTTCATTCCTACGTAAAGTACCCAGCTCCCAGATACTAAGTAGGGAAACAAATATAAATAAACGTAAAATCAAAAAAGCCCTACTTGTACAACAACTAAAACTAAACTTAAAACCAATATAAAGAAACACCTTTATACCAATACTAATTAATAACCTAACATATAACTGCAACGCCCCCTGAAATCCGTACTCTTTTACACTCTTGTCCTTTCGACATATGTCCGGTAACGGTCAGTTGCAAACTCTCTCTTTGTTAACCTGAAGATGACCTAGGAAGGTCGAAACGTTGCTTTGTGCTTATCAATAAAAGTGTTAATACCCATACCAGCCGTCCTGAGATACATTCCCGTCATTAAGAAACTGGGTTTCGGTACCAGAAAAGAGTCAAATCAAAGATAACCCTTTATGTAGGTTAATGACAAAACAGCAACCAAAATACGATGTACAATATTTTTGTGAAATGGAGACCTATTTTAGCATGAAATTATTTAACTGAATACTTGAATAGTTACGCCGTGGAAGCAGTTTTTGAATACGTGACTTGGCATTTGGAAGACTGTTGCTACTGACTTTTGTAGTCATGTAGTTTCTCCTATTAAAAATCGCCCAGCTTTTTATACCACAACTGAGGTACGATCTACTCAGCCTCTTTCTGGATGGTGTTAGTGTACTAAGTTTATAAATATTCATTTGTTTTTAAAACCATTAAATTAAGTACAAAAGATATCTCGATTTGAAAATCTAAGTCATCCCTTAGAACACATCGCAATGACCTGAATATGTTACGTTAAAAAGCTATGTTATGTTATCTTGCAAGAAGCGATCAGTGTTTTGTGACATCACTTTTTCTACAACCTAACAAACAATTTCAAGATATAGTTATGATACATATCCTAACTTTATATCGGCAGTGGTTGTCAAATGACCTACTGATTTGTATATTAAAACTCGTTTGAAATATAACGTATTCAACCATCTGTGTATAGAACTAAATCTTTATTTTGTACCTTTGATGTCTCCATTTTTGTTGTTCTTTTTGTAGTCCTGTTAATAAATTACGAGAAAAAAAACCAATAATTTTCGTAAATATAATTACACTTTAAAATCATTTTTATAAATAATTTTGAGCATTATAATAGCTAATAAGTAAGTAAATTAACTGCACGTAAAAATTAAATAGATAATTACTTAAGACTGTTTGAAGGCAAGCACAAAGCTGTACAATGAGCTACCTGTGCTTTGTCCACCACGGGAATCGAAACACGGTTTCTAGTGTTATAAGTCTCCAAACACACCACTGTTCTATTGGGTGACAATTACTTAAGAACAATACAAGTACGCCATCGTTTGCTATTTCTATCCGCACATGTGTTCCATATGAAAAAGAGTAATATAATTATGAATGTTTGTACTAGTGAAGATCTAGCATCAGAAACCAGTAACTGTAAGTTTAACAAAGCTGACCAACTTAATTAGTAGGTATCCAAATATCAGAACCAGGCGAAATACTTACTTTAACTGCAACTTCAATCCTACGACTCACTGTTTAAAATTCTTTATCCACGATAAAATATATTGGATATGTAAGAAAATAAACAACTCATCTTTATTATTGTTTTAGACTAAACACATATAAAGCCGATATTAGACTATGTAGTCATATCCCGTTGCCCAAGAATAGCGCTCTGCAATATGGGGTCGTAATGCATTATAAAAGTGACAAATACCATTACTCGATTAGTGCACCCCAAGTATTGGTGGCATATAGCTCTTATGTAGCTTTTACACGAATATCTGAAATGTACAAACAAAAATATAAAGTTTGATGTATAAAACCAACAACTTCTTTTGAAAAACAACTCTTCTGCAGTATGTTTCGTCATGTGAAACTGTAACGAAATTTAAAATATATTTTAACATTTAAATTCGTTGTATTTTAAATATCTTTTATATCTACTCGATTTTATTTCTCTGTCATCTGATCTCCCTTGCACAATAAGTGAGATCTCCTTTATCAACAAATGACTTGTACATTAATCCAAAGATGTTTCTGAGCTAACGTAAAATGACACAATCTCTTTTCAAGCAGATAAGCTGTTTCTGTATAAATCAACAGCCATGAATATGAATGAGATGAGAAGGGTAGCAGGTGAGAATACTGTAAGTTTTAAAGATAAACAGGGGTCTTTTGTAATAGCAACTTTTCGGAAGTTTCATATTGAACAAAAGAATAATATTCCAGAACTCGACTGCACGCACGGTAGGATTATAGTCTTTGTTATTTCTAAGTAAATGTTTCGTATGCACATCAATTAAGACCTAGAAATTGATATAACTTTCAGACATCTGGTTACTCGGTATCATACTGAAATCATCAAAATAAATCTGTCCAATTTATATATAATTAGCTACGTTAGCTTCAGTGAAATTAATTAACACTGAAAGATTTCTTCTTCCAAAATTAAATATTTTCTCTTATGTTCATAGCACATACATAGTTGTCATGATTAATAGGCTATGCGATAACTTGAGTCTATTTACTAATTAGTAACTAGTTTTGTTTTAATATTTATTACTAGGTGCTAAGTACTGACTTACTTTTACTCTACATTTTGATCGCTAATCTTTTGCTGTCTTCAGGAAAGTCCTGGAAAAACGCTATTTTCTCTGTTATTGGTGATTGAGATTCAATCATGGTTTTTTCTTAATGGAAGTTTGGTGAGTTATCCATTTGAATCGTTCTTCCGTTATTAAAAAAATGAATAAAGTGTCTGATATTTATATCCAAGTTTTGCTAATTTGAGCTAAGTCGAGTATTTGTTTGTTTTTTGGAATTTCGCACAAAGCTACTCGAGAGCTATCCGTGCTAGCCGTTCCTAATTTAGAAGTGTAAGACTAGAGAGAAGGCAGCAAGTCATCACCACCTACCGCCAACTCTTGGACTACTCTTTTACCAACGAAAAGTGGGATTGACCGTAACATTATAACACCCCCATGGCTGGGAAGGCGACCATGTTTGGCGCGACGCGGGCGCGAACTCGCGACCCTTGGATTACGAGTCGTGCGCCTTACGCGCTTGGCCATGCCGGGCCGTAAGTCGAGTAAGGGCGCATCTTTTTTTTGTGTGTGTCATGCATGGTTCACAACTCCACCGTAAGTTATGTAATTACTTATAAGGTTGAAAGACTTTAATGAAGAATAATATATGTGCTTCCAATGTTTGTTTATTGACATTTTATGTGTTATTAAGACTACTAACAAGGCTCTGGAATTAACCCCTGCTAAAAAAAACAGTCATATTTCAGACCTTTTTAAACACCAATATCAACTTATACAAATCATTGCTAGCACTTAACAACAAAAATATTTTACAAACTTATTGGGAATTTTACTTGCTGTACTTATATTAACAATTTACAAATCTGTCTACTTTATAATTTTTTTCTTCCAAACGAAAAACAAAACATGTTACTACACTGCTGTAATATCAAAAAATAAGCACAGCTTTTTACGTGTTACTATACTGAAGATAATTTATAAACTTAATTTGTATATTACTTTTCCTTATGTTGAACGTAACGTGCAAACTGATGTTTACCGCTTTTCAGAAAACATTCTTTAAAGCAATTAAACTCACGATTCATAAACCAAAAGAACCCCTAGTGACACAGTACTATGTCTGCGGACTTATAATGCTAGAATCCGGGTTTCAATACCTGTAGTGGGCAGAACACAGCCTTTTATGTAGCTTTGTCCTTAACAACAACTTTAAGTACAATATAAACTTTAATAAACCTGCATAAGGGAACTACGACTTGAATCCCCGTCACACTAAACATACTCACCCTTTCAGCCGTGGGGGTGTTATTATGTGATGATCAATCCTACTATTCGTTATTAAAAGAGTAGCCCAATAGTTGACGGTCGGTGGTGATAGCTAACTGCCTTTCCTTTAGTCTTACACTGCTAAAGTAGGGACGGTTAGTGCATATAGCCGTCGTGTAACTATGCGCAAAATTAAATAACAAACAATGCGATAACTAGATTCTGATTTACTGAAATATGTGTGACACAATTTTATAGAAAAATCAGTGTCATATGTAATTTTTAAACAAAATAATCTTTACTCTTTTATTTTTCACTTTAATTTCCTTTTTGTAGTTATGTAAGTAAACATCACCTGATAAGCGTGTGACTTAACGTCGGGAATTTTGTCAAATACTTTAGAACAATGAGTTTGTTTTTTTGTTTATTTTGAATTTCGCGCAAAGCTACACAAGGGCTATCTGCGCTAACCATCCCTAATTTAGCAGTGTAAGACTAAAGGGAAGGCAGATAGTCACCACTACCCAACTCTAACTCGTTATTCTTTTGCCAACGAAGAGTGGGATTGACAATAATATTATAATACCCCACGGCTGAAAGGGTGAGCATGTTTGGTGCGACGGGAATTCGAACCCGCGACTCTCAGATTATGAGTCGAACGCCTTAACCCATCTGGATAAGCCGGACCACAGTTTATGGATGGTTGTTCAGATAGAACATTTATGAATCCGTTTGTCTGTTACTGTACGCCAATAAGTCAGTTCTATCGGTTTGAGAATACTGATTTATGTGTTTCGATTGGGAAATAAAACATTATTAAGTATTGGCGGTATGAGAAAAATCAGTAAGAAAGTTAAACAACATTTTAGTGTCTATTGTGAAACTCACTAGTTAAACACAATGAAGATGTCGTTATACAAAAAATAAAGTGTTGTTGTTATCAGATGGAACAGACTTTGTATCCGTTTCTGACTGAACAATCCAGAATAACATGTTCAGCAGAAAACTGCGGAAACAGCATCTTATAGATCCATCAAACCTACTACCAACCGATATTCTGAGTACTTAATAGATCTATTTAACTCACTACTTGTGGCAATACCAAAACATATTTAATTCGATGTAGTTTACCGGTTTCTCTTCTTGTTCTAAAATAATCATTTAGAGTAATACAACTCACTACGATGTTTTTGTATGTTGAACATCTGACAACCCGTATAACTAACTATTTCATAATATAAATACCTAAAACATTCTATAAGTATGTGAAATCCACTACTTTCCTCTGTGTTTAAAGTATCAACGAAAACAATCAACACTCGCTATTTCATAGATAATATACAATAGACATATACTGTAATACCAAAAATATCACTTGGAATACTGCCTATTACTTCACTCTATAGACCAGGCGTGACCTATTTTTTAACGAATCTAAAGTCTGAATGAACAAAATATACACGTAATTTTTCTCCTGTTACCACAAAAACAATTTGGGGCTGTGGATGCATTGCTAAAATGATACTCAAATTCCACTAGTTTATCAAGTAGACGTAGCCCAAGTGTTGGCGGTTGGTGCTGTTAATTAAATCTCTTTAGTCTATTGTTCAGAATTTGTATACGTTTGAAAAGATATTATCAAAGTAATGAACTTTCTCTTATACCGGATAAAAATTTAAGCCTACATATTTCACTATTTCTTGTAATACCAAAGAATATTATAAACTTTTTCAACTCTGTACTTCATTACATTTGGAAAACATAATAAATTCTGAGTTTAATCTTTCCTTTTATACCAAATTATCTTACGAAACTACGCAACTTGCTACTATACTAGAAACATCTTAAACTTTTTAACTCATTATTTGCTGTAGTGTTCTAAATTATTATAAATCGTTAGTTCCATTCAACTGAAACAACCTCACCCTGTAATTTCTCTGATACCGAACTAGTCTAGAAAATTATTTAACCGAATAAGCTGTAATACAGAGAATAATATATAAACGTCTCACTTATAATCTCTGCTATGTAAACATTATTTACTCAGAAGAAACTCACTACTTGTTGTTCTAAGGAAAACAGGTAAGTAAATCTAAAGAAGTGATTTATTACTCGTTTACTGGAAGCATCACGTAAAGATCTATAGCTTACGTTTTACTATAATTTAAGCTTTCATTCACCAGTTGCTCTGATAACTCCTTTACACGCAGTACCTCAGTGGTAAGTCTGAAGTGTCACGCCGGTCAAAGCCAGGTTTAGATACTTGCGATGAACAAGCGCATGTAACTCATCATTTAGATTTGTGCTTAACAAGTATACAAAGAAACTTGCTCTAACACCGAAACATTCCCCGCATATCTGTGGCATTAATTACTCGTTGTTACATCGAACATATAACATTTAACATTAGCTGGTGTTATGCTCTGTCACAAATTACAAATCTATATAACTTTAACTGAAACCAGAGAACAAAGAAGACCCTAATTCAGAAACAATCCGCAGGTCTGTATAACTAAATACTGAATAATAAGAATATTTTATAAAATATCCAACTGAATACGTGATATAATATGAAACTGTTCTATGAATTTATGTACCCATTAATTGACCAAATAGAGAAAACACCCAAATAAGACTATACAACTCAACAGTTATTATTCCAGACGTATGACAAAGTCATATGTTTAAAAACATTTAATTCACTATGTTGCATTGCATCGAAATTATAATATAAACTTATTTTCACTTTAAATAATTTATATATAAACTTGGGATTTGTACCTACATATAGTCCGTTAGGTAAACATTGGTTAACGTATTTTAGAAAAATGTTCTCTGTTATGTACTTCTTTTAAAAGATACCACAGTGATTATGATACTTGTAAAATCAAACTGCAATTCTTATGCAGATTATGGGCTAAGATATGTAATGCAAAATTATTAATTAACCACTTCGCCATTCAAGATTCTTTTAAAGTATCATTCCTTCGAACAGGTACCCCATGAAAATGTATAACATACACGATTAGAACAAATACGATATCTATACTTCATACCTACTTTTTATAACTTAAAATGAGTAAGTCCTAATTCTTGAAAATGCGTTTTAAATCAATTCAATATAACGTAACTTCGAAGTCAAAAAGAAGTCTGTAATTTTAACATGTATTACGTAAAAACTGAAAGACTGATAAATAAGAAAGGTGCTAATCTCCGTTGTCTTAAGTTGACAAAATAGACATGTATCCATTGTGTCGTGTGTTAGTATTCCAGTTACATGAAAGTGGTCAGGTGGTTAAAGCACTCGACTCGTAATCCGAAGTGCACGGGTTCGAATCCCAGTCATACTAAGCATTCTCTGCTTGCCCTTTCAGCCGTGGGAGCGTTATAATGTGAGAGTAAATTCCACTATTCATCGGTAAAAGAGTAGCCCATGAGTTAGTGGCGATGACTAGCTGCCTTCCCTCTAATCTTACACTGCTAAATTAGAAACGATTAGTACAGATAGCCCTCTAATGGCTTTGCATGAAGTTAAAAAAGAAACAAACAGTGCGTGAGAGTAAGAGCATCTTGAAAGTCGTGCTTTATGTAACTTAGGTTGTTACTTTGCGATATAGCGTAGTGTGTTGGCTGTTCTTGAATCCTTTCACACCAATTCTATTATTAGAGTTAGCTTGGCAAGGATAGTGAATGCACTGTAGAATAACAAGATTGTGCACGAATGTCATTCTACGTTAATGCAAGTACCATTAGCTAACTAACGTCTGTATTGTTTGTGTTACATTCATTGAAAGCCTACTTCAAATTCCGTTTATGTTATTCATAGTTTCACTTTAAATTATTCAATTCTTTTTTATTTCTCTGCGACCAATTATTGTCAGCTTATTTTGGGCTTTTAAGTATTCGTAAACTACATCAAACGTAATTTGCAGAAGTACACGACTGTAAATCAAGTTAATTTATTTTGTGAAATCTTCAATTGTCTTGTAGTTCACTTTAAAACCTACATAATAGAGTTTGTCTGACTAGGGTCCTCAAGCACTCGGTTTTGTGGGCTATTCTCTGTGTTCTGAGGAGATGCTTGTTTAACTTATTCTAATTATCTATTTAGATTGCAACATTGTATTTTATCTCAAAGGCCTTTTAATCATATTTTCCTTCAAATTGTTAATATTGTACTTACATGAATACTTTAAACTTTGACGTACAGAATTCCTTATTATGTAGTGCATTAGATAATTGATTTACAGTAAATGTATGCACATAAGTAAAGTTTCAACGGTAGCTTTAAAATCGTTTTCATGAATTCGTATAGAAATCTTAAATGCTTTATATTCTCTATTTCTTATAGCCTTAAGAAATAGGTAATAAAAAAAAAATATATGAATTATATTATCATTGCAATAAGACATACAATTAGAAAAGAGATATTTTTTATCAACTTTATGAAATTGGATACTGTGTACAACAAAACTTCAGATTTTTTGGTGTTTTTTTCGGATGTAAGAATGGCATGTTTGTCGGTTGTACGTTGTTTTTACAAAAAAAGAACGTTCTAACATAAACTTTAGTGATCATTAAGGCTCTGACATCAGTTGAATCGTTATAAGTATGTTGACGATTATTGTTGTTTGTGTACTTTGAGATAAAGAGTGATATCTAATAATCGTTTTTGTTCAGTTTATTGAACTACCAAGCAAACACTTGTCCAGGACTATCCATTTTAAGTAGACTTGTTAGAATGCATGGAATACGCAGCTATCTGTTTTATTTCCTGTTCGAAAGCAGAAACATGTATTTAGCAAAAAATGTCTCATTCGTATTACAGAAAGTTTGCTTCTTCTGTGCACTTACAATTATTTGTTAAAATAATTTTGTTTTACCATCTGTTATTTTTTCGTATATATATTAACACGGTAAAGAGGAGATGCAAAAACGAATGTCTCTTTCTGTGAGTTACAATAAACACTCCAAAGGAAAAAGTATCAATATGTGAAAGTGTTTACAACCAGAGTTGTTTTAAGAATTTATTTATAATTGGTGCGTTTTATGATACTGAGTTACATTGTATGACAAATACCTATGACTTACTTTATTGATAGGACAGAGAGTTTGTTTGGAATTTTGCGCAAAGCTACAAGAGGGCTATCTACGCTACACATCCCTAATTTAGCAGTGTAAGACTAGAGGGATGGGTAGCGTAGATAGGCGTAGGGATGGGCTAGTCTTTTACCAATGAATAGTGGGATTGATTATGACATTATAACGCTCCACGGCTGAAAGAGCGAGCATGTTTATTGTGACAGGGATTCGAACCCGCGACCCTCACTTTACGAGTCAAGTGCTTTAACCATACCTGACCATTTGGATTTTTAAAGCGAAAAGGTACTCTGTGAAAGCATCTACTAAATGTGTGAAGCATACAAGGCATATTTCGGCACCTCATTTTACCTGCAGGCATTACAAAAAAAACTCTAGAATAGTAAGATTTTATATTATACAAATTTTAGACCTTTCAATATTCAATATATTTTAATGCACCTCAAAGAGAAATACAACAACATTAAGACCTTGCTAGAAGCCTTGAAGTATAATAAGTATGGCTGGAGGTTTTCGGAGATTTGAAAATGGTGGCATTCCTGATGGGTCTCCAAGGAGAATTTACCAAGTTTCCCCGTTATCTCATAATCTGAGGGTCGCGGGTATGCCTCCCCGTCGCGTCAAACATGCTCGCCCTTTCAGCCGTGAGGGCGTTATAATGTGACGGACAATCCCACTATTCGTTGATTGAAGAGTAGCCCAAGAGTTAGCGGCGGGTGGTTTTGACTAACTGCCTTCCCTCTTGTCTTACACTGCTAAATTAGAAACGGCTAGCATAGATAGCCCTCGAGTAGCTTTGTGCGAAATTAAACAAAAGCAAACAAACAAAACAAACAAACCCTGTTATCTTTCCCTTTGGGACAGCAGGTACACCTCAGTACACTACAACAGGAAACACCGGCCACGACAGACCGAGTTCTCTGTGGGGAGACACAATGTCAAGTGTGAGCCACTAGTGGACCTCCAGACGGTGTTGTTCCCACCATTGCGCAAAAAATTGGGTCTTAAGAAATTGTTTGTCACAGTTCTTCTTCCCTAAGTTGTCTGAGACAAAAGTCAAAGCTGGTGTCATCATTGAACCACAAATAAAGAAAAACCTGGAATGTACAGGATTCCATAACAAGCACAGTAGGAAGAAAAACAAAGTTTGTGGCAGCTTTGTAGCTGTGGTTCGGGTCTTCTTTGACAATCGCAAAGCAGAAAATTATGTGGAACTGGTTGAGGCTCTGGTGAAGGCATTACACCAGAGCTAACTTAAGATACTATTCTAGCTACGTGTATGCAAAATCACACAAGAAAACAAAACTTATGTTGCGTAATATGATTAAAATGGGACGAGCTTCCAAGTATTTACGTTACATATTAAAATTTGAAATAACCTGAAACTGAGTTAAATGATCATTTAAATTTAAAAATTACTTAAATATTGATGTGTATATTTGTTACCAAGACTGATACACACAGTTTACTTTTTTAACAGAAATATATTTTGATATATAAACAGTAATACAATTTATAATGATGGTTATTACAAATAATGATTTATATAAGAAAGTTTTACAAACTTAAAAAGAGAATTGAGTCTTCTATCTAATTCGGAACTTCCTTTATTTTTTTTTTTAGACGATACACAATGAGTGAATTAATTTCGAGTTGGTATTAGTACAATTCACTTAAGGGGGAGCTCGCTAGCTTTTCGCTGATTACACAAAAGATTTTCACAGCTGAAATTATATAATGTATTCGAAAAAAAAAACTAACTTTTGATATTAATCCGCTGAAATTAAATGGTTTATTTTATTCGAAATCGTTCTTGGTTAATATCCGAAATTTTCCTCTTAATAAGTGTTATTCACACTTATAGCTTCTGAGATTTATAATGTAGGAAATCAACAATGTATAATGTTCTTAAACTCCAATGTATATTCTTTCACTGTAATTGTTAAAGATAGTTTACTGACGACAACAGTTAGAGATCGAAATAAAAGTATCAAAATGTTTACCATATCCTTCGGATATACACAGTATAAACGTTTGAAATAATTATAACAAATAAGAATAATGCTGTTACTAACAGTTATCATCTCTTTCTCTTGAAAGAGTTATGTCAAAATTCTGCTTAAAAAATTTCCTCTCTCTCTAAAAAATGGAAAATTTATATCTCATTACTTTTGGTGTATGCACAAAGATATATATTTTAATTCCACCAAGATGTTGTTAGACATAATAAAGTAAACGATTAATATGAGATGATTCATCAGTACTGCTCACACAATTGTACAATTTGATTTTAAAAATCAAGAATTTGAAAATGCCTAGTAGCTATACACTAAGTAGATAATTTATAATAAATTTTTGATACTGGAGGAAAAAAGTCGACTAGACCAGGTCTAACCTTTTTCTCTGCAGATGCATGCTATACCAAATATCTATCGTGCCAAAATAATTCGAAGATTAGATGGAATTCTAACTTACAGTTTTTACAGCAAGATTACTACCCATTTTCCTACCGTTTGATTTCTCATACAGTTGAAATTGCTCCCTCACAATATACATATTTTCAGTATGAAAGGAATGAAAGGAAATGATGAAAGATAATCTAAGGCCATCCACATTGACATAAAACGATAATATACTGATTTTAGTGCTAGACAAATGTAATTTTAGAAATAAAACTCGACCATCAGTGTCAGCATTAGAAGTTATTACAAACTGAGCAAAGGTAACAGAAGATGAAAATAGCCATTCCACAACCGGTAGAATTTCCATAATTCCAATAACAATGTAATGAAGTTTAAGCATTCGTTAAATCAAGTAGACTGATCATGTACTATCTACTTTAATTTCTTATACTGGAACAAGAACTGGTTGAAGAAATAAAAAAGTAAAAAAAAAACGGACTAGCTAAATTTTTTCATCAGACTATTGATATTAATAAAAAGAAAAGAGTACCTAAAAAGAAAAAATGTCATTTATAACAGCGATTGTTTGAACATAAATTTACTGAAAAAGAAAAGCGATTTGTTAAGGGAAATAAGAAGTAAATGGTTAAAGAATATGATAACTATTAAGGTACTTTTGAAGATGTGATCTAGTTAATCCAACACTCTTTCTTTGATTGAAGTCTGTCAACTCTCACATTGGCATCGAAATGTAGAAGCAAACCCAAAAATGTTGTAACTGAGAACACCCAAGGTCATAAAGATCATGAATGGTTAAACTTTTGATAACCAGCAAGTCTATCTAAACCTTTCTGAATGAAAACGAGGAACGTTGTTCTTAATTATTTCTCAATCAAAGAATAAAGGATGGAAAAACAAGGAACAAGAGCAGTAGGAGGTGGGAACTGGAGATCAGAGTCTTTCGACTGTGGTCACCTTCCGATCAAGAAGTGTTAACGTCATTTTATGCGGGTATTAAGGTGTACGATCCTTGTTTCTAACGACTTTTCTCGCAAAGATTAATTACAAAGTCTAAGGCGTCTTTGAGATCACTTCTAAAATAAATGTATTCTCTACTATTACCTTGTAAACCCAATGATCTGTCAGAAGTAAGATAAAAACATACCTCAGGTGAAAGATAGCCTAAAGACAAACTCCCTCTTTAACAGGATAGACTTAATACAAGTTCCAAAAAGAGAAGTATTCATGCAGGGATGTTTTGAAAGTGGCTGGTATTATATATATCAAGACACTTATAACAAGTTTGCATTGATACACAAGAGAAAACAAGTCAACCCCAGAAGTAACATAACTAATTAATAACGGCCATGCAACAACGAAAAGATTGGTTCAAAAAAACATAAGAAGTTTAAAACATTAGACGTCTTGTGGAACAGATGAGATTCCAAGAGAATCTTGAAAGAAAATTAGTAGATTAATAGTGAAATGTCCAGCTCAAAATTTTACTTAATTTAGGAGCATTTTTAACAGACGTTACTTTTTAAGTATTTCTTTTTGTGATGATCCTCAACATACTTAAAAATATGAAATGTGGCCAATGCAGGATTATCATTTTGATCATTTCAACATAAAAAGTACTACTAAATGAAATCCATAGCAGAATTAAACATAATATTGAGAATTAGCTCTCGGAAAACCAAAAATATTTGAGAAGAGGTGAGAACGCACTAAAAATATGTTTGACTTTAGAACGTTAAGGAGAGAGCAATGGAAGCGCAAATAAATATTTATGTGTAGTTCACAAATACGGAACAGCTTTTTTGATTTATTAACCATGAGATGTTAAATAACGTCCTACAATCGACTTGGTAGAACAAAGAGAGAGCAAAGTTCTAAAGAATTTGTAATGGGTGTATGTGCGAGTGTGTTTTTTAACAAAGCCACATCGGGCTATCTGCTGTGTTTACCGAGGGGAATCAAATACCTGGTTTTAGCGCTTTAAATCCATAGACTTACTGCTGTTCGAGCGGGGTAAATTTGTAACGAAGTTAAGAAGCAGTCGTTCAAAATAAGCAATTGATTTGCTGTTAAGAGGAGATTACGACAAGGATATGTACTGTCACTTACATTATGTAATTCGAATTCAAAGTGGTCGATAAAAAAGAAGTAGCTATTGATACCGAACAGATCAATATAAAAGTTTATTTATTTAAGTTAAGCAGAAAACTACTCAATGGGCTATCTGTGTTCTACCCACTATGAGTATCAAAACCCAGTATCTAGCGTTGTAATTATGCAGACATATCGATGTGCTAGTGGGGGCAAGAAAAACAAATCTAGAAAAAACTGTAAGTTTGGTATGCTGATAGTACAACCCGTAGAGTGCCTCTGGAGAAACTGATAGTACAACATACAAGGTGGATCCGAGAAAGCTGGTTGTTTTACACACAGCTTCATCTGAGGAAGAGTTTGTTTGTTTGTTTAGAATTAACCACAGAGCTACACAATGTGCTCTGCTCACCACGAGTATTGAAACCCGGTTTTTAGTGTGTAAGTCCGCAGACATACCACTGTGCCACTGGGGGGCCTGAGGAAGAGGTACAATGCGTAGTTGATACATGTGTTTACAAAGGGACGGACTATAGACTAAAAATAAATTTAATAAATATTTGCAGTAAATTTAAACTAAATTAAGACAAAGGTATTTGCACGATTTGAGGAAGTTTCAAGAATATAGATAAAAATAAATGATAAGGAGTTAGAACGCCAGAGGAATTTACTTATTTAGGAACGAATATCTGCACTTATAGCAAATGTTAGTATTTCACACAATACTGTAAAATAATAATTAACGAACTCAAATTTCACTGTAAATTAAAAACACAGAACTTTCTTCACGACTTTACCAAGATAAATACGAACTTAGTGGAAATAAACTCACTATGCATAAAATTTGACGTTGAGGTTTTAGTACCTCGTAAGTCCTGTTGGAAAACAAAGATAAATGTAAAACTATTCATAATGTTAGATAAACATGTGGGTTCAAGAAGTTTTGATAGAAATGAATATAAACCCTATAATCCGCGTGCTTTCAAAAGATGGACCTTTTACCTTCAGGGGCAACTTGGAGATGTAAAATACCTTATATTGTGAATCTGTTGAAACGTATTTCTTTCAGTAATAACATTTAAACAGTTTATTTGTAGATTAGATGAATGAACATAAACTTAACATAGAATTTAATTAAATACAAATTGTACTTCATTTTAGCATTTTTTAAATATACTTTTTAGAGTATGCATTATAACTTATGGAAGAAAATCTCTGTTTTACATGTTAATTGTCAAAACAGTATCACATTTTTAAATCATCATTTCTGTACTTCATTTCCCCGATGGCGCAACGATAAGTTTGAGAGCTTATAATGCTAAAAATTTAGTTTCGATACCTGCCGTACGAAGAGCACATGTAGTGCAGAAATGTTCTCTGCAACAAGCAATACTGTAATTTAATGTCACTTATATTTGTGAGTAGTGTACTAGAGCTCTTATTTCAGTTTTTTGCTTGAATAAAAAGATAAAATAAATATGTACAACCAAAGTATATAATGTAAACTAACCAGCAGTATTGTAATCACACACTTTTCTGTATGATGTTACATAAAAGTGTTTTGACTTTGTTATTTACGTTATTCTCCTGCTTTTGTCAATGAAGGTTATCTTAAATGTTGGGTAAAATCATATACTCCTAACATTATCAAATGTTTCCAGCATTAACGTTTCAGACATAAAATGGAACTTTATCGTAGCACTTTGACATGTACTCGATATAGTGGCAAAGACCAGAAAGCTTATGAGTGTTAACTAGACCTTCACTGCGTCAGTTGCAAAAGTTCACATCCATCTTATTTTCATTCTTGTCCTAAGTGGATAGAGAAAAAGAAATACAATGCTCAAAATTATTTCTTATTAAGAGGCCCAGAAGTTATTGTCCCTTGCTCCTTCTCGGACACATGCTACTGTACTACGTTCCACCGTGTAATATTTTTTCTAATCTTCATCCAATTGCTTTGACTAATTCTCTGTTTAAAGTTCTAGCTAAGATAGTTAATGTATGTCTTATTTGTTTATTGGAATTAAATAACCTCCTCTCATCTATACATTTTATTTTCATAGACATCACGTAGGCCATCTAATTCGTCTTAAAACCTCGATTTGGAAGGCCTTTCTTAAGAAAGAACATCTTACTTCTGTCTTCTACAATCTTGAAAAAGCTTGATAATACTTGATGGTTTGATATTTTGTAGGACCTCCATTCATACGGGTTGCATGCCCATTTACCAATTTTTATTGATTACATTTTACTAAATTGGAGTTTCCATGTCTATGTGGTTTCGAATCTGCACTAATCCTTTGCACAGAAACTTGAAGCCCTCAGATTTATGTCTCAAGTATTACCCATTTTAGTATCAATATTAACGCTATCACAAAATAAATCTCTCGAATTTTTGAAAATGGCCTCTATGTAGACAATCTCTATATTTCTTGTCGTCGATCATGAAGTTTATTGAGTGGAATCTTAAGACTGTTCTCATTTGCTTGTTGAGCTAGACCACAGCAAAATGTATCAACTTTTCTTTCTCTAAAACCGTTTGTATTCATTTTTGCCACTAATCCTAAGCTCCACTTCAGTGATTTCCTTCTCACTGTTCCTGAAACAAAATTCTTGGGGCTCCTGTTTGACCACAAACTTA
The DNA here is from genome assembly GCA_011833715.1 of Carcinoscorpius rotundicauda. NCBI lineage: Eukaryota > Metazoa > Arthropoda > Merostomata > Xiphosura > Limulidae > Carcinoscorpius > Carcinoscorpius rotundicauda. The sequence continues at coordinate 39,360,115 of CM022399.1, forward strand.
TTAGTATTCGTTACATTTACCAGCATCATAGCAAATGTACTCGGACACTGATCATTCCCTATGTCTTCTCTTCCACCTTTTGTGGAGAAGAGCGATCAAGATCTATTATGACCTTATACAATCTAGGATTGACTAAGGGTCTAGAATTCTGCAAGATCCTCTGCATTGAAGATGTTGCACTCTGCACACATCGGGGTCTTTCCACACTTTTCCATTTCACATTTTGCACTGGGTTCCATGACTTCAGACGCTCGCAACTTTTCTTGTTTAATGCTACAAATCTTCGATTCTTACCACAGCATCCCACTTAGGATTGGTTTTCTTTCTCGATGAAATTCGCTATTTTGAAATCAACAGACAGTTTTCTTCCATTGACTTTCGTATATAGGAACAGTTAGCTAACTTGGGTTTGTCAACAATGATATTACTGAATTTAACCACAAGCCATTTTTTTCAGGATCACTACCACCCTTATCTATGACCTTTCCTTCGATTATCTCAAGAAGGTGGATATTCACGATTGGAAGTACCTTTTCTCTTTGTTAAGAAACTTTCGACTCATTCGCCTATTTCCGTTTTCACGGATGGTGCATTGTAAGTTGACTATTTGAGCCCTACTATGGTTTGTTATGGCGTGGTGGTTGCCCACAGGATCCCCTCTACAGTATTTGTGTTTATTACTGGACTGTATGTTGTTTTTCTTGCCTTACATCACGTTAAAGCTTAGCAGTACACTGACTGTGCCATTTACACCGATCTCATAGCTGTCTGTTGGCCCTGAAATTACTTAATATGTGTGTTCTTATCCTGTTCTCGTCGATATTTAAAAATGACTGGTCCATTTTGTTTATATTTTCCATTTCCATTCAGTTTGTTTGGATGCCTGACCATGTCGGTATTCACGAGAATTAGCTTGCTGACACTGCAGTTAAGTCCATCTGCTTTGGTGTTGTCAGTCTTGCTTTTTCATTTATTCAATATGGTGCGTGCGTTTTCTTTTTATAGCACAGAGGAGAATCGAGAACCTCATTTTAGAATTGTAAACCCAAAGACTTACCCTTATCCTATCAAGGGACTTATGGACTAGGGTTCTGTGTACAGTGCATGGCTTCATGCCAGTTGTCAGCCATTTGGAGTTAACAACTACATAAGAAGCTCTTACAAATGAAATCTGCTAGTTCTGTTTGGCTATTTAGTTTCCATAAGGTTTAAAGTGAAGTCGTTATCTTACGTAGCCTACGAATTGGTCACTATTTATTAATCCATCGTTTTATTTTATGTGGGACTGATCCACCAACATGAAGCCTCTGTAAAATCCAGGCCACAACTACTCTCCTATTTTTCTTTTCGTGCCATTGATATGAATGCAAGTGGTGGCACCATCTTAGCCATGTGTTTTCTAAGGGTTTACCCCTGATATTGGACATTGCCATTGGTGATGATAATATCGTCAATCTTGAATGTGTTTTAGCTTTTTTAAAAGTCGTTGGCCATTTTGCATCTTACCTCACCTATTGTGAAATTGCATCCTGTATTTGCAACAATGAACTAGAAACAAACTGTCATATATTCCATCTGAAATATGAAAGTGTTTAATTTGTCCATATTTCCATCTTTGACAGGTTAAAGAAATCACCAAATGATTGTGACTTGTAACATTCAAGTCTGACTCCAAGCAACCTTAATCTGAGATCCAGAAATTGTGCTAGCCAAGAAGATGGCAAGATGCTTTACTAAACTTTTGGAGTTGATATCAGATAACATCAGCGCAGCTGTTCATTGCATTAATGTTTTTGGATGTTCAGAGATGAAAATGTTTCTCTTCGTTTTAGGTACAGATAGTTCATTGTATAAAATGAACTTAAGCATCCTACTAATCGCAAAAATATATTCCCCATACTTAGAATGGATTCCACGATAGTAAAAATTTAATGTCGTCTTCTAATTTTTTTACTTTACAGTAAAAAGATGAAATGCATACTTGTTGTCATCAGTGTTTATACACCTCTGTACTAAGTCCAATTGTAGCTTATGTTTTAATCTGAACTGAATAACTTATAGATTTCTTGTTCCCTACCATATAACAGCTGGTTATTTAATTTACGATAGGACTGCTATTGAAGTTTGTCGAATCCTTACCACTTTTAAGATAATTAGACAACTGAGGTATGTGTAGTCTTATATATATATTGATAAACTGCTAAATTCATCTGTTCACTGAGATTATTAGAACGGACCGTAAACATAGTTTAGTTTTACTAGTAACAGAACTGTTATTACATTCTTATAGACTTTGACAGAGAGAGAAAAAAAACATTGATAATGAAACTCATGCTAAACTGACACCCCTAATCATGTCCCTATGAAAAACTGATATATTTTGCTCTTATACATTGCATCACAGGCTAATGACTTAGTCTCCTGTAATAACACACTAAAAAGCATATTTTTACATGTACAACAAAAATAACTACTCTACAAATAAGGGTATGTACGCTCTAATAATGACTGTGTGTTTTCTTATAGCGAAGCCACATCGGGCTAACAACTGCGTCCACTTAGAGGAATCGAATTCCTCATTTTAGCCTTGTTAATCCGTAGACTTATTCTCTTATAAAGTAATCATTAAGTGCATAACGAGCATTACAAATGAATAAAAAAAGAAGAATGTAAAAATTGTTTGTAAACCAGTGTTACAGAATTATACAAATAGTGATTTTTAATGTACAGTCTTTTCTGTTAATACTTATCGAATTTTATATGCAAAAACGGCTCGTTTGGGTTGAGAAAATATTTTATATAGAATTTTCTATGTAAAACGAGCCGTTTTTGCATATAAAATTCTCAACAAGTGGGTTTCTCGACATCACTTATCGAATTGAATGTAATTAATACAGGTCTTTTGTTAAGTTTTATTTTGAAGCACCTTTAGATTGCAGACATTCCGTTAAATCTTACGTTACATATTATAATTTATTTCAAACTAGTTTCCAATTTATTTTGTTACGTATTAGGGAAATTTTAATTTTATTTTAGAAATTAACTGAACGTCAATATATATGAAATCTATAATATTTGCCAACAAGATTGATACATAAAATCCCTTTCTCAACACAAATGTATATATTAATATACAAACAACAATATAATTTAGAAAAACGGTTATTAAAAATACTGATTTATATACAACAGTTTTACAAAGTTAGAAACAATACGAGTCTTCTATCTGGTTTGAAACAGAATCTTTTATAGATGGCTTATAGGAAATGAATTAATTCTACGTTGATACACATACATTTCTCATTTGGCGGGAATACTAGCTAGCTCTATCGTTGTCTAGTCTTACCTAAGTTTTCACCGTTGAAATTAAACAATGTCTTCGTAGAAATATTAACGTCCAAAATTAATTCTTTGAAGGTGAACTGTTCATAATGTTTGAAATCTATAAATATTTCTGGTCATGTATCTTTAACTTTCCGATTAATAGGCATTTATTACAATTATAACTTCAGAGATTTGTAATATATTGACTGTCGTGGCCTGACAGTATATTACATGGTCTCTATACGTGTAACAATGATTAACGTTTATGCTTATTAGACTAGATTCTCGAAAATTCGACTGACAACAATACTAGCAATTACAAGTATTTTACACATACTTTAAACAATAAGTTGGAGTTTCCCAATACACATTTAACATTATAAGTTACAGGCATATCTAAATATATATTAAACTAAAACTCAAATATATATTAAAATAAATATATATTAGTTAATCCGTTACACGCCTAAGAAAGATTTTAGTCTTTTGTGGAGTTGATAAAAAATACTTAAAACAAGACATAGAAGTTATTTTGCACTATTTTTATTGTGTAATTAATAGAATAACCTCTAGAATTCTGAGAAATATTGTGATTGATAAAGCCATTGATGTATTTGAATATTTAGTTTTGTTTTCTCAGTTTGATTCATTATGTACATCGAATGATTGGGAGATTGAACTTTATGAAAGGCGTCTATGGAGTGGAGGAAAGAATTTCAGACTGTTAATCAGAGTCCAGTAAAAAGAGAATCGTATTGCATACTTTATGTGTGTTGATGTATTAAAAGAGTAAGGGTCAAACCCACTATTCGATTAGAGTAGCTCAAGTGTTGTTAAGTAAGTAATCTAGTATATAAGTTCATAATTAAAGACAGCTATTATCGAATAGCCTGGATCACGTCGAAGAAAACTCAAACCTAATTATGTTCTTCGAAATAGTAGAGGTTGACTCACCGTTGACATTGCATTGTTATTGCTAGTTACATTTTACAAACGAGACAAAAGACGGCCTATGTGTGTAGAGATGACATCGTTTCTATGATAGAAAATTTGCAATTTGTACTTTATATTACACAAAAAAAACGTAACTGAATGTCATAAATTATTTTATCCTTTCAGAAACGTTAATAACACAAAAGGAAAAATAAGGAAAAGAAATTATAACACTTAGGTAGATTCTTATTCTATGTATCTTTGAATATTTTATATATACTATACCTTATAATTGTCTAAGATTTGATTTTTGAGATTGTAAGAAGTTTAATATAATGTATATAGTTTTCAAATGAAAATACATTGTAGACACTTAGAATAAGCAATAATATATTTATATAACAAAAACAGTTTAAATAATTAAGAAAACAATATATTAATGTTTGTAAGTTAATAGTAATTAGACATTAACTTAACTTTACATCTTAAATAATGTGACTTTTTTACCCACAAATATTTGGATATTATTTTAGGGGAAAATAAAGTTCATGCTAAATTTCATAAATCAGAACAATAAATATATTTGAAAGTACATAAGTATGTTTTATAAAGTCAATAACCTTTTATGATGAAATTTATATTTTAATGTAATTATCAAAATCGATATTCCAACTACAGGAACTCAAGGGGAGGATCCGATAGTATTATACGAGTGATACAAAATAAACGTGACACCGCAACACGTAAATTCATTAACATTTGCGATTACAGTTCTCAGGACACGTTACAGTTGATAAGGAGCCGAAACGATTACAAATTGAGTGATATTTATTATCGATATATATATATTTGCTTTAGTGGGAGGTAAGTATAACAAATATCCTGAAGTATATTTATTTTAATTTCGATGTTTATTTTACTTAAATAAATATATATATATAAAAGCATGTAACTTATATAATTAAAAGTGTATTGCAAAGGTTCCGTCTGTTCTCTAATTTGCAGAAGATTCTCGAGTGTAAGAATTAACAATGTATGATGTGTGTGTGTAAATACCAGTGTTGCTGCCAAATGAACTTTCGAGAACTTTGCCTTAAATTTATTAGTCGAGGCGGAGAAACAGTTTTAATATTTTCGGTTAACTTCAGTCAGAATACCATAAAACTCAGAAGTTATAACTGTGATAAACGCTTATTAATCGGAAAACTACAGATATTTGAATTGGAATGTTTATAGATTTCGAACATTTTAAACCATTTAACTTCAGTGAATTAACTTCGGACGTTAATAGTTCTTCGAAAACATTAGACATTTTCGTCGGTGAAAAAGCTCACTTGTGAAGAAGTTAGCTAGATTCACGTCAAGTGTCGTGTACCTGACTATCAACATAGAATTAATTCGGTCATTGTGAAACGTTGATAAAACATTGAGTTTTAAACGAGATAGAAGACTTGGTATTGTTTGTAAATTTGTAAAATTATTGCATATAAATCATTATTTGTGATAGCTATTTGTGAAAACCGTTATTATAAATAATATTATTGTTTGTACATTAATATACATCTGCGTTACTAAAGAAAACTGTGTGTATCAATCTTATTGGCAAATATAATACATTTAATACATATCAATATTCAATTCACTTGTATATTAAAATTTAAATTGCAGGTTATTTGCAATTGTAATACGTAACATAATAAATCGGAGAATCGTCCGTGATAATTTTTAGCACAATAACAAAATTAATAACAATGAAAATAGAAAACATTTTGCCCATAACGTTGTGCAAAAGTTTCACACGAATGATTGTGTAGACCAGGTTATTAATAGCTGGTGGCATTTCTCTTAATCCGCATCATTGTATGTACTGTATCAAACATTTTATATCGAATTATATATGAGTCTAGCTTGAATAAACAGAATAACATTTTAGAAATTTATTGGAAACAACTGAAAAGACGACAGGCAATATACAGTACTACTGGTCTTCATATAGTCGTGCTGATAACATAAAACGCTTTTGAAAGATGAGATTACGCAAGGTTTTGTTTATGTGAAGAATAAGAAAGATTTAAGCTTATTAGTACATCACCTTGGTTACCTCTTCAGAGTAAGATTCATTGAAATTTTAACAGCTCATAACTGGTTGAAGAGTCTGTGGCCTAGCGCAGACTGTTTTCAGTATCTATCGTCTGAATGAATAACAATCAAAGTCTATTCCTTGGTAAATAGTCTTAGTCAAAAAACTGATCTTGCATTACTTCCTAGTTAAATAAGGCTTCTACTTGCTGTTGCATGAGCAATATCTAAAAACAGTCTAGTAAATAAACAAGAAGTATTACAATTGCGTTATGTATTTTTACTTGATTTTAAAGTCTACCAGTGGTATAATGATAAGCCATGCAATTTACAACGCTAAGATCATGAGTTCAGTTCCTTTCGGTGAACACAGCAGATACTCTGATGTGGCTCTGCTACAACAAAACACTCACACTTCTTAAACTACAGTGCAAGAAACCGGGTTTCTATACCAGTGCTGGGCAGAGCACAGATAGCCAGCCCATTGTGTAGCCTTGTGCTTAACTGAAAAATAATAAACCATTTTTTTAATTTATTTGAAATTTAGAAATTTTTTTCTAAATGTTGGAATGAGCTCAAATACAAAAGAAAACAAACGGGGAATAGAATTTCAAATTATTCTGAAAAGTGAGTTCAGAATAAATAAAATGAAAAAATGGTGACCACCCTCTCTAAAACATCGGTTCACAAAACTTATATACTAACTTAAGTCAACCAAGTCGTTCCTAAAAATAATTATTATGAAAACTTACCCTATCAGTCGGTTAATCAGTGTTCGTATCACTAACTAAGCATTCAACAAAAGTAACCTGATAATATATACGGTATAGAAGTCATCAAAATAGAGTAATAATCTGTAAAACAGCGCTGGAGTTCGTTCAGTTTGAGAAAAAAAAGCTGGTTGGTATAGAACACGTCTGTTATCTGTTGTTCACTACAGAAAGAAGGAATATTTCGATTTTCAACGAGTGTGTAATTGTTATCGAAGGCTACCTTCTGACAAGAAATTTATCGAAATCGCTTTCAGAGGAAACAAAAACAAATATTAGTAGTTGACTAATTTAACATACTTAAGAAGTGACTAGTTGATTGATTTCAAGTTATTTCATCCATGTTCTATAACTTCTTTCCACGTTTATAAAAGCTCCAGGAAAATATAAATGGTGAAATGCAAAATTTATGTGCAATAATTCTTCTTTTAATGTTTTCTTGTTGTTAACTTCACTTATATTATATTAAATTTGAAAAACACTTTTGTGGTGTTGTTATGTGCAGTTATACAATGAGAGCTATCTCTCTTATACCAATTGCGGTTTAAACTCGATATTTTAACGTTATAAACTCTCAGACTTGACATTGAACAATAGGAGGACAAGTAATCTAATTCGACTATATAAACATGAAAATAAATGGATTACTGTTTGCCTAGAATTACGCTATTCGGCACATTTTCTGTTACTTAAGTTAAGGTATCGTTTTACCCTTACTAAGTTTCACCTCTTGTACTGAGTACACAAACATACGTTTCCAAACTCTGAAATATCTTTTACGTATAATTATTATCTCGTTATAATTAATTATCTGACTATACCTCAGCCAGTACATCTAATCACATATTACATTTCTCAAGAATACTTAAGTCTATGAAATTTGTATGCAGAAACTGGGTTTCCGTTGCTAGTTCGGTTTCGGATCAGTGCAGAAAAGCTTAAAATTTAAGGACCATTGAAAATGTTGTGTGAATGAAACAGCGCAATAAGTGGACAAAGAAAATTTATCACTTGTAACTATTTTATTCTTATCTGATGACAGATATTTTGTATATAATTTTGTGTGAAGGTTTTATTAAGTTCAGCTACTTATTCTTTGTTTTGGTTGTTAAATGTGATTTATTAAAACTGAAATAACATAATTTATGCAAGTGCATCGATTAATCTCTCATTAAGGATTTTTGCGTAAAGCGCCTGGAGTAAACATCTAATTAGAAAAGCTAAACTCTCTTTGTTACATTTGACATGATCAGTTTTGAGTGTGAGTGTTACGTATTTTTTATGTTTTATGTTCTTCGTAGACTAAACGCAACAGAAAAACACAGATAACAGCTTGTATAATTTATTACACTAAACTATTAACAGATATGACATGAATTATATAATAACAGTGACAGATATTAAGTTATAACATTCGAAATTAATTACAAAACAAAATAATACTAGTTTCAAACTTCAAAATTAAACACAATACAAAATGGTACTGGCCTGTATCTAATATAATGATCTAAAATGAAAGTCTCAAATTCCAGTCTAGGGTGTGAATTTGGTCCCACGAAGAAATTCCGAAGCTTAAATAAAGAAGTTTAGAAACAGTTCACAGTTCAATAAATTCGCCGACTCACAGCACAAGCAGTAATTAAGATGGATCGTAGAGATTCACGAAATAAAATCACAGCTTCCGTAGATCTAACTTCAATCACAAATCCAAGTTGAATAATCACAGCAAACACTTAATCTTTCTCAAATAACTGACTCTCTTCTTTTGAAATAAAACTAATATCTGACTCTCCTCTTTTCTTCGAATAAAAACTGATGTCTGAATATCTCTCTCTCTCGCATCTTCGTCCGTTTATATATTGTAGGCCTAGACCCCTCGAATAACCGCGAACTTTCTACAGATCTCCAGAGCAATCCGCGCATATCCGTTCTTGTACGAGACTACACGTCTAGACACGAAGTCACCAGCACTCATTTACAAACATATGATTGGTCTACTTAATTCAAGAAAATTCTAAATGTTACCCTAAATGAATAACAAAATATTAGTTTAAACTTCGAAACAATAATATAAATATGGAAAAATGAATAATAGAAATGAAAATTCAAACACAACACGACATGTTGTCGTTTACAAAATATTTACACATATACATAACAGTGAGTGAACAAATTTTAAATAATTTTAATGTTGATTTTCTACAATTAAACAGTTATTGAAATTGTAAACGTGAAAACCCAATATATAAATTTATTTCTGACTTAAAATAATTTTCATCATTCACAGTCCAGTACACATCTCTTAAAAGGTGGATGCGTTTACGTTAGTTTTAATCACATTTCTGAGACTTGCTAAGCCTAGAAACATAAAACTTGTTATTCGATAAAATTAATCCGAAAGAGTGAAAAGTTATTGCTGCAAATGTTAGCTTTTAGTTGGAAATTAACAAAGATATTTCAGAGAAATCTATTTTTCTGTATCTTCAATATAAATATAAGTTATAATCTTGTTAGAAAACAAAAGAACAACATATTATTGTAGTGTGAATATAAACTAAAGATAAGAGACTCGGTGTTAGAAATGTATATATCTTGTAATATCTTAGTATCTGACTTCTCTTAGTCGTACAGAAGCGCAGCAACCAGAGACTTTATACAGAAAATAAATTTGATATGTCGAGTGTAATAATATGATTTTTGGAAATGTATCATTAAAACATGAGGTGATAATAATTAAATTAAAATCTAATAATTAACTCCAACAACTTTACAGAAATTACGTTTATTGCGATGGATATGGCTCATGTTTCTTTTGAGTAGTACACTTTTCTAAATTAATTATTGCATAATGCAATAAATAAATATTTTAATAACATTTTATGACACTACTAAACACTTTACCCTAAAGCAACTCTAGTGACTTACATTGTTGCCAAATTTCGATGAACCTCGATAAAACTACTCTTACTGGTAGTTTAATAGGACCATCACTTAATAATACTGGAGTCGACAAAATCTGTAGCTAAATGCTTGAATCATATGTTCAAAAGTATATTATGGTGGCATATCATTTAACAATGAAAATATATTCTGTTTTTTGTAAACTTCATACTTTGAAAATTTTTGATACTCTTAATAAACTTATAAGGAATGTTCTGTTTACTATATTTGTAAAACATAATCTGTGAAAAATATTATCTCTTTGTTCTATATGCTGCATTGCACACGTACAGCTGGATATTAAACTCTGTTCTTCATAGTTTCATATCGTTTCTTGTATATTTATTTCTTCATATTAAGCACAAAATGTTTGACTTTTTTGAGTTTATCATTGAAAAAAAATAAACTTACATTAGTGACTTTGAGCGTGGGTAACAAAATAGGGATCTAAGGGTCCTTAGTTAGAGATGAAATGTTGCAAATCTAACTTCGGTCTCTCGGCTGTGAATGCATTGTAAGTTTGACCACCAATCCCGTTATTCGGTTAAGGATAGTCGCTTCAAACGGCTAATTATTGATATACGTTTCCTACCTTATCGTATGCTGTTCAGAATTAACGAAAGTCTTAACCTAACCATACAAATCTCTGAGTCACATGAGGTATTGTTCAGAAGAAAAAGAAACATATTATCACTCAGGCGACTGTATATAATTAAATAAATTATCAGTATGTGTGTTAAAGATTAAAATTGATGCTACTGTGCAAAATTTGTAATTATCCAACATATATTTGAAGATTTTTATGCTATAATAATTTCGTTTTCACAATGAGATTGTAAAACAGTAAATTTTATGTTTGTCACAATTAAACTTGGCTTTCCTAAGTTCAATGTAAACAAAGTTTCGTACATTGTCTAATAGCTTTCATGGATGTACTAGAGTAAGAATACATCAGCACAACTAATAAAACAGCTACACAATCATGTTATTGCGTTGTCCGAATTGCTTTCCGCAAACCTCAGTACATTCCTGCATGTTTCTCTTGATACAGGTTTAGAATCAAGATAGACGTCGGACGCAATGTTATCAAATTGTCAAATAATTATTTTAATTTTTACACTATGGTATAGTTATTGTTGATTATACCTCTAATATTATATAAATACGAAAATTTGGTTTGTTAAAAAGACCGTAGGAACCAAAACCAGTTTATAAAATTAATATCATTCTTTGCGTAAGACGTCAAAGCTAATTTTTGTCTTTGTTTCTCATTAACAAAAGTTATAAAGTGACGTCCTTGAGGAAACATAGCGCTTAAAATGTACACGATAGCAGAACATAATTTGTATGTTAATTTTACCCAATGTCTTTCATAGGACAGATGAAAAAGCAATAAAATAGACAATAAATTAAGTGTAACCAGTCCAATAACATCAGGATGGAAAATCGATTCAGTAGAACTAGTGCAATAATAATTAGATGATAAATCAAGCAAGTACCTAGGTAAGATACTGTTATTGGCTATATGAATTTCAGTTTCACATAACTTATAGACAAACCATTAGATAAACTAGGACCTAAGTCAAGATTTAAATTTTGAAAGCACAATTGATATGACTGACGATTAGAGTAAATAAGCAGATTGATTAATTCGGTAGAGTAAGATGTACGTGAGCTTCGAGTAATTTAGAACTGCCCACTTGTTTCCACGGTCACTTTTAAAGAAAGAACAAATGCCATCTGACAAGCACAAGTGTCATATTCTACTGTTGTCATGGAACGGAGAGCCTATTTTAACTTTGTAAAAAGAAAAAAATATATCTTATAATCCTTCTAGCTTCCTGTTTTAATTTTAAGTACAACACACTTTTATAACTAATGATTATAAGTGAAAATAGAAATCAATTATTTGATTCCAAGAGAACTAGACGAGGTAAGGAAGCAGACAGATCTTCAACTTTGGAGGCCCGGCATGGCCAGGTGAGTTGAGGCATTCGGCTCGTAATCTGGGGGTCGCGGGTTCGAATCCCCGTGGCACCAAATATGCTCGCCTTTCCAGCCGTGGGGGCATTATATTGTGACGGTCAATCACACTATTCGTTAGTAAAAGAGTAGCCCAACAGTTGGTGGTGGGTGGTGATGACTAACTGCCTTCTCTCTAATCTTACACTGCTAAATTAGAGACAGCTAACGCAGATAGCCCTTGAGTAGCTTTACGCGAAATTCAAAACAAACAAAAAATCTTCAACTTTGAGGGCAAATTTACGACCTTAAACGTCCAGTCTATGAAACCTTGAACCAATACATTTGAGTATCTCCAAACAAAAAGATATTTCTACTAACTACTCATCCGAAAAATGAATCCTATGGATCCAAATGTTCTTATGCCAGTTGAGTTATTTTCAGACACTTTCATGTCAGGAAGATACATTTATTCGACCTGATGGCAGTACTCTTGTTATTCTCTCAAGCATGAAATATTTCCTCAACGTAAGCCATTGCTGTCCTGATTGTGACAAAAGATACGGAAATTTGATTAAACTTTTTTTTGTTAATCCACGTATTTTTATATGAAACATCAGTGTGGCAAATGCTCATATCTTAAGAGGACCTAAATGTTGTAATCTAATGAAAATCATATCAGATAAACATCAGATATCTTCTAGAAATAACATTTATCAAATACAAATCTTGTTTTATTACCAAACCGTAAGGCCATTTCTATGAAAAACGTTTTTGTGATGAACGTTAAAGGAAATTCATTTTGGAAAATCATCATTGCTATTTATAAACTAGGGAAGTCAAAACTGTTCCAAATAAACAGCTATTTTAAGATTAAAAACAGGAACGTATCGCCTGATAAAGTACTATGTACTTCCAACTTTAAGTGGCAAGTTTGTTCCTTTATAAACAAAGCCACACAATGAGCTATCCGTCCTCTGCCAACCGCAAGGAAATAGCAATCACAAACTGGTTCCAGAACTAGATGTCCAAGATACCTTCTACAGCAGAAGTCAATACATAAACATTATGATACACTATGTTGAGTATTAAGTATTAGGTATCCAGCTGAATATTCAAACATCATACGTTTATTTTTTCAAGTTTAAATAGTTTTTACAATTTTATAATATGCAAATCTTATATCTAAAAAAGTACGTTATTATTTTATTTACTTTCTAATAATAGAAATATGTATTTCTTTTGGAGTTATCGTTATTGCATAGTAGAAATACGTCACTTTATCAACATAAAGAATTTAAATGACGAAAGAGGTGAAGGACTCCAAACATCAGCTGCTACACTGTTCACGAAACTTAATCAGTTTGCTATATCTTGTTTCCTGTTACAAATTTAACTCATCTCTTTATCTACTAAGGGCTCAGCACTAACAATAAGAGAATAGAGTTAGTTCATAGTGTAGCTTTGTTCATAACAATGAGCAAACAAAATTCAATTCCTTTATTAAGTTAAACTAAGAGAGATCTGCATGGTCTTATCACTGCCACATACCAGACCTACAGTATCCTACAACTGCCACATGCTAGAGCAATGGTATCTTACCATCGCTACATACTAAAGCTGTAGTATCTTATTACTGTCACATTCTAGAGCTGTAGTATCTTACCACTGCTACATATTAGATCTGTATTATCTTACCACTGTCACGTACTAGAACTATAGTATCTTACCATTACCACATACTAAGGCTATAGTAGAAGTATAAGGGTCAATATAGCCAATATGATGAAATTTCGTTCAAATCACATTTATTAATAAAAAAATCCTTGGGATAAGAACTGAACTGAATATATTTTTACGATTATTCTGGAAACGTTCAAGTATGGACGAGAAAGAATACGTTGAATTATCTTACTTCTGTCAAAAGTACCATACGTGAGTAACAGATAATTACATGTATTACTCATATCATTGCACTTCACTAGATGGTAAAGCATGTCAAAGATCTTCCTAATTACATTCACTACCGCCCTTCAACATCTCAAACGGTTTACATCCCTGGAGAAATGTAGTACCTCTACGTTGCTCTACACTATTGGAAATATCTTGTACAACTCAAATGAAATCAATGATTCAGCACAATTGGATTATCCTGTGTAGTTCACGTACGAATGAGATGGACATTATGTCATGTCCAGGTCAGTAATGGGGCAAAACACTACATATATGGCAGAAAAAAGGCAAGAACGTGCATTTAATTACATTAGTATCCATCAAATCAGGTTTTCATTGAAAAAAGATAAACTTTAAAAATGTTTCAAGGTGAACAACATACTATTAATATGTGGAATTCCAAGTAAATCCGCTGAAATACGAACAGTTTGAGGTTTATAAAAAAATATATAATATCGCACATTATGCAAATCATTACATTCACTTCCCAGGTTGTAATACTCCATCTAATGTTCAGGTTATAAACCTGACTTCTTACTGTGGGTTACAAGCTGAACGGGTCTTTGGATTTGTCTCCAAATGTATTAAACCATAATTTCTATATTTCAGATTTTTGTTTTTCGTTTTGGTATACATAAAATAAGTAAGAGTTATATTCATTATCATTTTAGATTAATAGATAAATAGATAGAATAAGTGTATATCACATTTTACCTGTGTTCATCTATTTATGAACTTATTGCTGATCGATAACATTTTCGTGGTATTATCTTAAAATGTTCATATTATAGTTGTACTTTAAAATGTCAGATTAACATGTTATTGAAACATATCTTCTCAACTTAAGTGAAGGTTTTCTATTAGAAGAAAGATGTGAAGACACAATCAACCAGATATAAAAACGAACACTTTAACCATTTGCATCAAAAGACAAAAGTATTTTGAGAAAATAAAATATGTTGTTTTTATTTAATTTCTACTTATTTTCATGATTGCTCTCGTTGAAAAAGAGCTCGACTTTTATCTAGAATAATTATTTATGCGATTTAAACCAGCGTTTAAATTCAAAAAAAAGTTCAGGAAAAAGGAACATTTTTTCTATTCATACGACCCTTTTGTAAAGACTACCCAATGGCAACATTACGGAAACAAGAGTGGGTAAGCAATATCTTCACCATCTTTTTATTGATAAATGATAAAATGGGCTAGCCTTAAATTTCGGATGTGGTCAAAGTCCTTCAAGGGAACTTTAGGGCAATGTGTTCGTAGAAAGCCAATCAACTTTTTGTTTTCAATTTATTCTGTCTATTTCACGTGGACAGACATAATCGCTGTTATATTAAAATGTTGATAGTACTCTAAATTAGATGACGTTTACACGTAAATAAACATTAGTTTTTACTTTATTGTATTTTCAGTTTAGATTATATGAGTTTGTAGAAATAAATATTATTTTTTAATCAACAACACGTTAAGTTAAACTTCATAAACAGATTCCATGAACTCCTGTTAGGAGATTCAGGTTGTTTTCGTGAAAAGTAAAAATTAATTTATGTCTTCGTGAATATGCTTTGTATATTTTTTAAGTTATATTATATCTCAGGCATCCCCGTCACACCAAACATGTTCGCCATTTCAGCCATAGGGGCGTTATAATGTGATGGTTAATCTCACTATTCATTTGTAAAAGAATAACTCAAGAGTTGGCGTTGAGTGGTGATGACTAGCTACCTTCCTTCTAGTTTTACACTGCTAAGTTAGGGACGGCTAACGCAGATAGCTTTTGTGTAGCTTTGTGCGAAATTCAAAATAAGCAAAGAAAACATATCTAAGGCAATGTACAGTAGCTCATAGTAAGAAATCCAAATCATTACTGTGCGATTTAGCTGCCAATAAAACATCTTGTTAAACAGAAAGAGATCTGATATCATTAGTCAGAAATCCCATTTTCTTCTTATCTTCCAATTAACAAATTACGGGATTAAAAATACAAATATCATGGAACTTATAAAACGTATGTCCTTCCTTCCCAAAGAAAATATACATCTTATTTACCATTGAAAGCATTATAAAAAATTGTAAAACATTAAATCGATTAGACTACAAGAAAATAAAACTTACTCATATACAAAACGTGGGGGGTCAACCAATTTTGCACTATCATTTTATAAAAGAGTGGGAATTACTTCTGTTATCAGGGTCTAATCTTTAAAAAATAGTATAAACCATGTCCATCCGTAATCCTTAGTTAAAATATACTTCAAAAACGTAAAGGTTTTAATTCCACAGTACAACAATACTTTAATAAATATTCACCGAAATTAGTTTTTTCAAATCTTGTTGGTAAAAGAGAGAAATTTTGTTTGCTTTTTGTGTTGTTTTTTCGTTTTTTTATATTAGGGATAAAGCTATACAGTGAGCTATCCATGAACTGCTCACCATGAGTATTGAAACTTAATTTTTAGCGTTGTCAGCTCTAAGGTTTACCTCGGATACAACGAAGGGCTACAGTAGAAGTATAGAAAATATCACAGGGAATTCTTTTTAACAGTTATTTCAAAATTATTAAAATGTTCTCTCGCTTTATGGCCCGCTTTAATAAGTCATTGCGGTCAGGCTTTGTGCAATCATTTATGCTATTGAATTTAACGTGGATTGTTCTGTGCTAATTAAACTCAGTGTTTGTTTTAGAGATCTGAAAATTAAACATGCTTGTTGTAATGACTAGTAAATGGAATAATCGACTGTAGTGTTCCCCGTTAGGTCAGTGGTAGAAAGGTATTCTGAAGACGACTTGTACAGGTATTAAAATGTAGTTTTTATAGTTATGACGAGAAACTCGCTTGAAGTAAAAAATGTATCGTTTAAACTCTTGTTAACACGAATATCAGTGGTCACTTTACAGATGCGGAAGTCTGAGATTTGATTCCCAGCGATAACAATAGAACTAAAATCCATTGACTTTCCTGCCATCTATTGAATTATAAGTTAAACAATGAGAAAAAAAATCTATAACTTTTAAACCTGTACGTCCTGAAAATTATTATAGATTCCAACTGTAATGTCAAACACTTAAAATATTTCATTCCATTTATTTTACTTTTCTAGCAAAAGAAATAACTTGAAAACAAACTATTTTTTCATTAAAAGGTTCTCTTATTTTAAGTTATTTTACTTTTAGTATTTGGCATTCGTCTAGTTAAACAGTTGGAGTTAACATATAAATGATATAACTTTCCAAATGTAAGTCATTATCTTGCATAATAATTCCTTATCTTGGTAATGATGATTCTTCTTTCCCATTCATATACTGTTTTAGCCGTCATGTTATGTTTTACTGTTAAGTAGTCTAAATTAGAAATAAAAAATATTTAGAACCAAATCTGTGATGGATGAATTACGCTTTTGTGTTTCAGAGTAGCGTTGTGTGGTAATCTGATGTACTAAAACATTCCTTAACATGAATACTGATAAAATTATAAACAATTACTTAAAATACAGACTTAGATATTTATAAACTAAAGAAAAATATCAAAAAGTAGCGGACACATTAAAAGTTCCGAGGTTAATAAACAAAATATCAAATTATTGATGAGAATGCTATTCAGATTCTTTATCTAGCGTCACCTAGTGAACAATATGAAAGATATTGTAGCTTTCATTCGACGAATTGTAAGCTTTAATTCAACTCATGGTATTTCTAGAAAATTTGGTGTCTTCTTTCTTTTTTTTTATATGCAAAGACGGCTCGTTTTGGGTTCAGAAAATATTTTCTGAACCCAAAACGAGCCGTCTTTGCATATAAAATTCTCAACAAGTGGGTTTCTCGACATCACTGACTCTTCTTTCTTTGTTTGTTTTCGTTTATTTCAGGTGATCCAGTATTTCAGTTTCATAAAATTCACGAATCACACAATTTATACAATCGTTCCAAGATACACACTTTATAATTGTTTTCTGGGTGTTTGTTTGTTTGTTTTAACATTCGCGCAAGCCTACACAAGAGCTATCTGCGCTAGCCGTCCCTAACATAGCAGTGTAAGACTAGAGGGAAGGAAGCTAGTCATCACCACCCACCGCCAACTCTTGGGTTATTCTTTTACAAACAAATAGAATGATTGACCGTAACATTATAAAGCTACCGTGACTGAAAAGGCGAGTATATTTAGTGTTTCGTGGATCCGAATCCACGACATTCAGATTACGAGTCGAATGCCTTAACCACCTGGCCATGCCGGGCCTTTCTGATCGTATGTTTTTTTTTATTTTTGTTCTGTATACAATTGCACAGAATCATAATTTCCGAGCGACTAGAAAATATTATTTTTAACTGCTGTATTTTGCAGCAAAACGCATTTGAACTGCATTGTTTCATTATTCCCATAGCTGTACTATTATTGGTTTTTGAAATTCTCGATCATAAAAAAACAGCAAAATAACATGATTTTTGTACTAAATACAAAATACTGTTTACGTAAGTCCCTTTTGCATTTGCTGTTTCTAATTTTTGATTGACGGACTAGAAAGGCAGCTAGATAACAACATCTACTGCCAATTTGTTGTAATTGAATAATACGATTTGATTACCAATATTACAGCTTACCTACAGTGTCAAAGCGTAAAACGCAATCTTTTTTTTTCTGCAACAGAATGCGAACCATAAATTTTATGTCTACCATTTTTAATGTTTAATGCTAAGCTACAACCAGCAAGAGATGACTGATAAAATTTCCCAAAGAATTGGTTTGTTTGTTTCAGAATTTCGCGTAACGCTACTCGAGGGCTATCTGCGCTAGCTTTCCCTAATTTAGCAGTATAAGACTAGAGAGAAGGCAGCTAGTCAACACCACCCACCGCCAACTCTTTTATCAACGTATTATAACGCCTCCACTGTTGAAAGGGCGAGCATTTTTGGTGCGAAGGAAATTCAAACCCGTGACCCTTGGATTACGAGTCGAATGTCCTAACCCAGCTGGCCCCCAAAGATTTGGCTTCATGCACACTATTCAGATTATCTTGAGCTTTAAATCAAATCCATCGCACAATATTCAATGCAACTGTTATCTGTTAATGCACCGTATTTTATTTGCATCTGATATCTTTATAAGTTTTAGACAAAGCAACAAGTTTTTTCTTAAATCTATCTTGATGAAAACTGACACAGAAGTTACAAGTTCAAAAAAATTCATATTATGAACTAGAGACATCTGGAATACAGATATTTTCCATTTTAATTTGCTTATACAAAAATGTACAAAAAACGTATTTTTACTTCAAAACGTAGATACGTCTTTCTTATAAACAGGAGATAATTACTGATAGTGATGTCTCGAATATGACGCTATGGATTCAGGAGAAAAACGTCAAAACATGGAGTAAATAATAAAACCACGAAGTAAGTCTTACCATCTTCATTATAAATATTGTTTAGAGAGTTAGTCCTGAATCCATATAGAAAAACATCTTTTAACTTATGTTTGTTCATTGAATTTCGCACAAAGTCCCTCGAGAATTATCTGCACTAGCCTTTTCTAATTTAACAGCTGGTAGAAATATTTATCGCTGATTTTTGGATTAATCTCTACCAACAGGAAGTGAAACTAACCGTCACCTTATAACATCTCTACAGTTGAAAAGATATGCGACCATATTTAGTAACGGGATTCGAACCTACAAAAGGGAGTTTACCAGTCAAGCGCCCGTCATGACCGTTCTAGTTTTAAATAAACATGAAAAACCTTATCAAATGCAAAGAAAATTTTAAAAAGATATTTTTGAAATTTTGTACTTTGTAATTTTTAGTAAACTGTTCATAGGTATACAGGTTACACGTCAGGCATTCTATATCTAGAACATGAAATATCCCTTCCCTGGGAACATTCGACTAAGCAACCTGCTAAATATAACTGATTCGTGATGACGAGAAACCCACTTGAAGTAAAAATGTATCTCAGGGAATTAACAATTTTATTAATAAAGCAGAGAACAACATTTTGACCTTTTTAGGTCATTTTTAGCTGTCTTGAAATACATAGAGTACCACTAAACTGTAACGTGTTTTTTGGACAGGAAGAAACAACGTTGAAACAGTTCAGAAATAACAGCAAAGGGCATACAACCGTAAGCGAAGTAAGACGACTTACAAAAATATATGACACAGTATTATTAAAGATTTATACATATATTAGAGTTTAATTTTAAATAATTTCGCTGTAAAATTTGCTCCAAGATGAAAGAAAACCTTTGAAACTACTAAGCGTTTACCCCCTTAGTGTATGGATTAAAATATCCTTAATTTATTCCAACTGTAGAACAATTTCATGTTTATAAATTATAGGATCGTGTCCTCTTTCCTTCTGAAATTTACAGTGTTGACCATAATGAAAGTAAAACATTTAGCACCATCCAAGTCTTTTAAGGCCTGTTTGCGATGTTCCTAGAAGACTTCTAGCGTATGACCAGTCCAACAGAGACTTTCTTTTGTAACTGGGATGCCCAACGGATCCTGCTGAGTACCAGGAGCAGTTCTTGTTCAGTCTAATACAGAATATTAATATTTTATCCAAGAGTTGAGTACAGAAGGTTAGCTGGTCTTGTGCATACTGTGTGTCAGAAAATAATGACGTTATTGTTGTTTTGAATTAAGCACAAAGCTATACAATGGGTTATCTGTACTCTGCCCACCACAGGTATCAAAACCAAGTTTCTAGCGTTGTAAATTCGCAGACTTACCGCTGAGCTACTGGGGGCAGAAAATAATGAGCTATTTCAGGAAGCCGCACCGAATAATCTGAAAACAAAATTAGTTTTCTCTTTCTGATTCTTTTATACCTGATAAATTATTGTTATTATTAATATTATTATTTAGCGTTGAATATTATTAACAGCATCGCTTTATTGTAGTTTTTATGACTGAGTTTTATTTAAAGATAAATTTTTGTTTGCAAAGGTGTGTTAATACTAAAGGAACATAATTTTTCGTACCCTGATAGTAACGTGGTTTATTTGATATGTTACACCTATAATCTATTTATCTGATACGTCAAAGTTAAGTTGATAACACTTTTACCATCTTAAGAATTTTAATTACGTTCTTCAGTTTCTGAAACGTCCAAATCGTACGAATTACATTGTTAATTATGAAACATCAACAACACCATAAACTTGATTTAAATCTTGCATTGTTCCATAATTGCGATGGTAAATCAACTTTAAAGATTTCCGTTACTGCTTTGTATTTTAACATTTTATACCATTATTTTTAAAAGAAAACTTAAGATGCTAATTCATAGTGGGTTTAAAGTCTCAAACACTTTTTAATTTTTCCATACACACTATAATAATATTACTTTTACGCAATAACCGTTTTCCTTTCTGTTTGAAAGAATAATATGTGACCATTTGTACGAAAAACTTCACAAAGACACTAATATAACACGCTTTCAAATATTTAATATTTATACATTTGCTTTACAACCAATCGTATATGCTAAAAGTGTTTCGTACGTTTCTTCCCGGTGTGCTTACTACCCATACATTTTACTCGTTTGTTGATAAACAAGAAGCTACATTTAAGGCTATTTGCGCTGTATTAATCACAGATATATTACCAGGTTTATATCTGTATAAGCCTTCAAAGTTACTACTGAGTCACTGGGAAGAATGCCGACACGTGCAATATTTAATTTTAAAGAATAATATTTTATTCATTATGTATATATTTGTATTGATAATGAAGTAAACAACTTCAATGCTATAAATTGCGGGCCTGGCATGGCCTAGCGCGTTAAGGCGTGCGCTTTGTGATCTGAGGGTCGCGGGTTCGCCCTCCCAGCCGTGGGGGTGTATAATGTGACGGTCAATCCCACTTTTCGTTGGTAAAAGAGTAGCCCAAGAGTTGGCGGTGGGTGGTGATGACTAGTTGCCTTCCCTCTAGTCTTACACTGCTAAATTAGGGACGGCTAGCTTTGTACGAAATTCCAAAACAAACAAAGCTATAAATTGCATTAATTCTCAATAGGCGATTTACACCAACATATTAAAGTAATAATAAACTTAATATAAAATAAGCATTAAAAGATTTTTGGTAGAATCCCTTTTGTCGGTTCTAGTTGTCACCTTAAAGTCATAGCAGATAATTTCTATGGTAATAGCTTTCAAATCTGTTAAGGATACCCCATCTGTCAGACAAAATCCAAATACTGATGTTGAATCAGACAGCAAACATGGGAAGTCAATTAAGGGTATGGAGTCGAGTCTTAAAACACAACGTCTTAGCTCCTCTTGCCGTTCACTCTGCTGTCAGCTGTGGGAAATCAGTTATCTTTAAAAGTTATTTTAGAACCTATAGTAGAAATAAAACCACCCTTACATTTCTGCTACATTGATATAAGGACAGAATATCACCACTAAAGATATCAAATGTGGTTTTTAGATATATGGCTATCCTTGTCATGTACATGTGATCTTTTAGAGTTTGTCCATTGAAATAAATTTGCGATACTGAATAAAAACCTAAAGAGGTTATAGTTTCATTGTGTAGGACAATGGTTAGGCCACATTTGAAATACTGTGACAGTCTTGGGCTCCTTACCTTAGGATAGACATTGAATTGTTGGAAAGGGCTCAGAGAAATATTACTAAATTGATGCCTGGGATGAAGAGGGTTGTCATAAGAGAATAGATTGAAATATCTGAAATTATTTTATCTTTAAAAAAGAAGAGATAATGGGGATCTGATTGAGCTGTTTAAGATTCAAAAGGGAATTGATAGTAATGATACATTATTTCTTTTCACACTTAACGGTGAGAATAATAGGACTGGGAGTCACAAATATAAATTTTAGCAAGATATGTTATGTTCAGTTTGTTTATCAGATATTTTGCTGTGTGAGACATAAAACGAAAAATATACGTCTGATTAATTACCGTCGTTTCAGTTTTCCCATAGCACAGCAAACTATGCGATCAAAATTCTGTAATGGTAAAAGAAGGGGCAACATATCACTTTAGCATTTTTTTTTGATATTCATGAGAGTCATTCAGATATAACACTGGGAATTATTATTTTTTACAGCGTTCTATACCACTTTATCAGTAGTGTGGCTTCAGAGTTGCTCCATTTTTGTGATGGTTCTAACATTTTGTGTTACAATTGTATTTATTATTTTTTTGCAACACGAAATTGAATGTCGCTACCTTCAACAATGATTCATGAATACAATTGCAAATCAAGCGTGCCTATAGTTAAAGAAATGATGCTTTGGCTAAAGTATTGTACATGTTTCATAAGTGAAGATACACGGATGCATTTTTCCTTCCAATGAACCTAGTCTAGATTAGTTTGTTGGCATGCGGTCAGCGAATGGAACGTAGACATTTGAAATATGATGATTCCAAATACATTTCGAATTCTCTGGTGGGAAGACGATATGAGAGTGAAAGCTTAAATTTAGTTTTGTTTGTTTTTAATTTCGCGCAAAGCTACACGAGGGCTATTTGTGCTAGCCGTCCTTAATTTAACAGTGTAAGACTAGAGGGAAAGCAACTAATCATCACCACCCACCGACAACTCTTGAGTTACTCTTACCAACGAATAGTGGGAATGATCGTAACATTACAATGCCTCAATAGCTGAAAGAGCAAATATGTTTACTGTGAGAGGAGTTTAAACCTTCGACCCTCAGATTACGAGTCAAAGGCCTTAAAAACCTAGCATTACCGGACCAACTTAAATTTAGTATTCAAAGAGTCAAAAAATCCCTTTTAGCGGTGAGTTTCTTTTGTTTGGTCGCTTTTCTTCTGATCACTTGTTTAAAGCTATGGACGTTACCTGAATTCTTGGGAATATAAAGTGATGGTCAAGTCTAAAGTTTCAATTAAATTTGAAAAGTTAGTATATTCAAATAAAACATATATTTATTTATCGATACAAGTTTGAAATAATTCTATTCATCAAAGAAACTATTACTTTTAAGGTTGGAATTCATCTAAAAAATAAAGGTTTTGTTATATTAATAGTGTTACGTACTATAATTTTATTTCGGACGAGTCTCCGAACTAGTTTCATGTACGGTGCGTTTAAGGAGCCACCTAATGGCACAGTGGTATGTCTGCGGACTAAAACTGCTAAAAAGCGGGTTTTGATATCTGTGGTGGGCAGAGCGCAGATAGCCCTTTGCGTAGCTCTGTGCATAACAAACAAACGTATTAACATTTCAAATAACAGCAAATTTGAATTTGAATTATTAGTTAATTGAATGTAAATATGTAATAAAATTATGTTATTTGCTAACAGGATTGATATACACAATTTTTTTAGTACAAATATATTTTAATACACAAATAGACAAAAGTAAATAAATATAATTTATATTAACGGTTACTACCAATAGTTATTAAAATGGTGATTTATACGCAATAGTTCTACATAGCAGCATATTTATCTAAGGATTCAGTCTTGGTACAGTGATCTAAATGGGGCCCATTGATAATTTTAGTCTATGTAAAATTACATGGGATGTACTACCCACAAACAAATATTATTAGAGTCTTAACTCACACAACTTTACATTCACTATTGGTTCTACAAGCTTACAGACACTACTAAGTTTTATATCCGGTCTAGAGCTGATAATTGTATCGAAGTTCCAGGTCCAAGACGAGCAAATTAATTTTGAGTTAATTTTGTTATATCTCGCCTAAACTAACGATGTCCTTTCTTGGACAGCCTAACACCAGGTCCAAGCTGACTCCTACCAGCAAAGATATTTAATGTCCTCGTACAAAAACAATAACGTCCCAAATAATTCACTAAAGTCGAACGGTTTGTAATGTTCGAAATCTATAAACGTCCCTGGTCAAATTCTATAATTTTTCCGATTAATTGGCGTTAATCACAATTATAGTTTGTTAGGCTTATAGCACACTGACTGTAGCTATCCAATACTAATATCAATCTCTTGTCTTGGCCCGTTGCTTTTGTAAAAATCACGCGAGTTTCTCGAAAGTTTTTATTTGCAAAATATTGCAAAACACTAATATTACATACACTCTTGGTACATTGTTGAGTTTTACTTTCAAGAATCTTCTGCAAATTTGGAGGATAGTCAGGGCATGTGCAATACACAGCCAACAATATACGTTACAGTCAAAAAGAAACTATACAGAAACAAGCAGGGCTATTATAATAGACGTGTAACGGTAAATGTGTTACACCTCCCTTTTTAGAGAATGAAAAATAATTGGAGTTAGACAATTTTTAACTAAGATATTACACATATATATTTACGTATTGGCACAAAATAACAGAACATTAAATACAATACCATAGAATGAAAACGTATTCCACACTTTTACCAAATTAATTTATTTTGTCAAGTTCCGACCTTTGATCTACTTCAAGCAATGATCAAGTTATAAAGATTTTAAGTCAAAGCAAGTAATTTTTGAGTATTCTACGAATTACACAATTAAAACCAAGACAGATTCAACTTAATCAATTGCAGTTTAAAAGTTTGTAGACTATTTTAGAACTTGCAGAGGGGAAAACTCCTTTGACAGTCAAATGCCTAAAGGAATATTCCATATAATATGCTCATGCTTGAAGGAATCGTTTGTAGATAATGGACTTAAAAGTAATACTGTAAATTGGGAATGAATAAGCCCTTTCTTTATTTTAAGCAGCAGCATATAAACTGATGCAAAAATTTCTGTGCTTCGCGTGGGGTTAAATATCCCTTTCATTTAGTTGTTGTTGTTTTGAATTAAGCACAAAGCTACACAATGAGCTATCTGTGCTCTGCCCACCACGGGTATCGAAACCCGGATTTTAGCGTGTAAGTCCGCAGACATGCCGCTGAGCCATTTAGAGAAGTTATTTTGCTACCGACCGTTTTTATCAGTTGACCTATCATTTAAAGCACTAAAAAGATAAAGTTTATATGACTGCCAAACTGGAACCTTCATTCCGAGTGAATATTCATTGAAAGTTTATTTCTGTATGTGAGGTGAGAAGAGATGAAGGGTCTTCCACAAAGTTTTTCTGTCGAAACTGATTCACCCATTTCTATAATGGAGTAATAAATGCGACGTAAGACAAATTATCATTATTGCATGAAAAATTTAGAGATATATTTTATACTCTACGTTCTTTGAACTTTTACAAACACCAGTTATGAAAATGAGACCAGCTTGGAGAATGGTCTGTTTCTTGAAGTGGAGTAACTGCTACTGGATGAAGATTTCAGAGTTAGTTCAATAATGATCAATTTCGGTTTTGGTTTTGATCAGCGCAACGAGTATTACGTTTCAAGTTTAAAATATTTACCAGTCAATTTAATATATAAGCTATAATCATTCGACATTGATTTGTATGTTTTAAAAATGGCAATCGATTACAGCATGTTTGTATATATATGGTGAAGTTGTACAAGCCTAACCAACAACTTTTGAATGGATAGAGACCAATAGTTC
Source organism: Carcinoscorpius rotundicauda (assembly GCA_011833715.1). Taxonomy (NCBI): domain Eukaryota; kingdom Metazoa; phylum Arthropoda; class Merostomata; order Xiphosura; family Limulidae; genus Carcinoscorpius; species Carcinoscorpius rotundicauda. Next base: position 39,386,550 of record CM022399.1, read on the forward strand.
AGAGAAACATACTCCTTATCACTAACACTTGAAAACTAATGCATGAAAAAGTAGCATTTTGATAACCTTCTTGAGGAAATTCGAGTTTATAGACAAGAGTAATGATCCATGACTTGGCCGATGTGTACACTACAAGCTTACATACATAGCTAGAGCTCACTTTCTTGGCTACAATAAATAATGGTTCCACTTCGCTACTTAGTTAAAAAATAAAAGACGGAGAGATTAAGTACTGAACATTTTGTGTTGAAATCTTCAACCTTATATCTTTCTTACGAATCGTGAGCTTCAAACCTGTCATCGGATCTGTAGATGATATAGAGCTACAACATATATTTAAAGAAAGTCTATATATTAAGCTCTAAAGGGTGTGAAAGATAACACTCTTTGTGTAGTCTTCGAGTAGATATATATACATATGTAAAACAAATGGGAAATAGCAAGATCATTTATGATACACAAACACAATTATTGGATAATCGTCCTAAAACGTTTAAATGTTTTCAGTTAGAACAGAATTATCTAATATGCACAATGCTCAACGTTATGTAAGATTCGTGTTTTATAGCATTATTTCAACGTCAAGATGCGTGGTGTATATCGCCAAAACTGTGGGAAAATAACCCTGCAGTAGTGTGTTTGATGGATCAAAGGGAACTTATTCGAAAACGCTGTAGTTTCAACTCGTATTGCAGACAATACCTCGTTTATTATGCGACATAATGCGCTACGTTGACACAATTTTCCGTCATTGCTGGCGAAAACACACTAAATTAACAAAATAACTCGGCAAATGTAGCTTATATCACACAAAGTTCATATTTTTAACTGATATCAGACAAATGTTAAACAAAACATGTTTAAAATGTGAGAAAAACTATATTTCTCTTTGATAACTTCACAGAATATGATAATAATTAGTTGAAAATCGTGTTAGTTCTCACGCCAGATAATGTTTACTTCTCTAGTTCTGTTACAAGTGTTTTATATGGTCTGTTAGAGGAAGGAAGCTATCTGGATAGTTTCAGATTTGATAGATTTTTCCATATGAAAACGTAAAACGTGTACAACTATACTCGAATTTAAAAAAAAAAACAACTACTTCTGAGTTTTCCCCCAAAGAGCTGGCCCGTTTATGTCTAAAACACATATCAAGATACTTTATAAATTATTAGATAACCCAATTAATTGAACACTGTTTGTTTTCTGAAATTCTTGTTGGTTTTTAATAGTATTAAAATGTATTTCTAGCAGTACTGGGTTATCTTGTTTGTTCTCTTGCACTATTTATCTTTCAGTCTTATCAACAATTTCTTTTATACCGCAGAATACAGTTACTGTTCTTCTCCTACAATCATAGCTTTCCTTTCTTGTAGTTCTCGACTACCAAGATTGTCAGTTACAGCTGACATGTTTCACAATGCCATGACTAACCAAAACGTCGATTGCTTTCTAGTTCAGTTGAAAAACTAGACATTTTCCAAATATATTTCGTAAATAATGGTCTGTTTAAATGTATAGCTGCACAAATGGCTATGTGTCTTACATCCACCACATGGATCGAACCTCGATTTTCAGTTACATAAGCCTTCATAATTACTGTTACAAGTAATCCAATGAATATTCGTAAAGAATGAAATCAGAGATAGGCTTATAAATATGTTCATAATAAAGTTGTATTTGATTATTTATTTTTGGTATTCGAAATTTCTTTTTGTAATTAATATTTTGTTTCTATATATTTTAATGTAAGAATATATAAAAAATAGAAAAACTTATAAAATCATCTTATAACAACACAAAATTTTATTTTATTATTCTCTTTAGGATAAAATCATTTCTCCAAATGAAATTACTTTTATGATATTTTTATCTTAAAACAAATAATTTGTTAATACACAGAATACTTGACAAACAAAATGTGACATGAATTATCGATTTTGTTTATAATTTGTTGGTTCATCACAATTGTGTGAAACATTCCAACTAAACCTCTAATAGTTTTGTTTGTATGTTTTAAATTTCGCATAAAGCTACCGGAGGGCTATCTGCACTAGCCGTCCCAAATTTAACAATGTAAGTCTAGAGGAAAAGCTGATAGTCATCACCATCCACCGCCAACTCTTTTCCCGACGAACAGAAGGATTGACCGTCACATAATAACGCCTTCACGGCTGAAAGGGAGAGCATCTTTGGTGTGACGGGGATCCGAACCAGAGACCCTCAGATTACAAGTCGAGCGCCTTAACAACCTGGCCTTATAATAGTTAATGTCGTTATAAAATAAACGTTAAAACAAGGGGAATACATTTAAGTTCTTATCGAAACATCCTTGTTTTTAAGAAAATAATGAAATACAATTATTTCTTTAGTCGCACCATTTAAAAACGCACACGGTAAAAATTAAATAACTTAGAATTCAATGCTTTGAGGGCATTAGGAAGGTTGGCCTTATTTATTTATGTAAAAAAAACTTTCCCCAAAGCTTGCTTGATTCATGTAACACATAGTGTATGACAAAACTCCCTTCGTGTCATCACGTGAGCCACTATTCATACCCAAAAAAATTACCGTCTCTTCTGAGAAGAAGATACTGCCTCCCTCATGGCATAGTGTGTTTCTGCAGACTTATATCCCTATAAAATGGGTTTCCATACCCGTAGCCTTGTGCTTAATTACAAACAAACAAATAAGTCGTCACACAACCAAACCAACTACTTCTAATTCAATCGAATTCCTTACTAGTCTACCTACAACCAGATAATCGATAACCTTAGAAGATATGCTCAGATTAAAATAGATGAGACAATAAACTGATCTTTTTGAAACTAATTTATGTAAAATAAATGTGAAAACCGTTATGCTGGTCCATGATCGTTAAAACGATTGTTTTGATCTACTATTGTTAAAAACCTTTTGTCTTGATATAAGTTTATTGTTTTTTTAATTTCACGCAAAGCTACTCGAGGGCTATCTGCGCCTAGCAGTATAAGACTAGAGGGAAGGTAGCTAGTCAATATCACCCACCGATAACTTTTGGGCTACTCTTTTATCAATGACCGTCACGTTTTAACGCACACACGCTAACAGGCAAGCATGTTTACTGCGACAGAAATTCGAAACCGCGACCTTTCAATTATGAGTCAAGCACCTTAATCAGTTGGAAATGCTGGGCCGATTACTATGTTTTCACTTACTTTAGTCCATAGTGAAGGTAGTAATGCTAGCAAAGTTAAAGAAGGTTTTGTATATAGAGCCGAAACTGTTTAATACATAAATGAAGAAGGTGGACCTCGTTTGTTGCAATTGTACTTTATTTAACCTAGACATTTGAAAATAAAATGTTAATACATTTACATATTTTTATACAACAGGTCTCTTTTTGTAGATTACATGTTTACAGAGTTTCGCTTTAGATATAAATTGGGTCCTTTTTCATAGATATTTCATTATTTTATATCTGGTTCCTTTAAGGTAGCATTACAGTTTTATTTTGTTTCTTGCATGCAAAATGTTTTTGTAAGACATTACTAAACCTGCTTTATTGGTAAGGTTATTGAAATTAAATAAACTTCTGGCTTGTGAAGGTTATTTGACTTCGCCTTTCATAAAGATAGCCTGTTTTTTTTATTTTTTTCGAATACAGATTTAGTATAGTAAAATGTAAACTTTAAATTAGGAAAAATAAAAATAATTACAAAATTAATGTAAATCAACCTGTGGGTAGTTAATGCATTATGTTGTGATAGAATTAAACTTATATTAGGCCCGGCATGGCCAAGCGTGTTAAGGCGTTCGACTCGTAAGCCGAGGGTCGCAGGTTTGAATCCCCGTCACACTAAACATGCTCGCCCTCCAGCCATGGGGGCGTTATAATGTGACGGTCAATCCCACTATTCGTTGGTAAAAAAGTAGCCTTAGAGTTGGCTGTAAGTGATGATGACTAGCTGTCTTCCCTCTAGTCTTACACTGGTAAATTAGGGACGGCTGACGCAGATAGTCCTCTAGTGAGTTTGCGCGAAGTTAAAAAACAAACAAACAATGGGTGAGTGTAGAAACATCTTAAAGGTCGTTCTTTATGTAACGTAATTTATGTTGATTTCAGTTTAATACTCGTGACGTATTTTGCTCAAGCCCCGTCTGTTCTCTAAATTTATAGAATATTCTAGAAAGTTATAATTGTGATAAATCATTACTAATAGGAGAACTACAGATATCTGACCAAGAACGCTTATATATTTCGAACATTACGAACCATTCAACTTCAGAGAATTGAGTTGAAACGTTAGTAATTCTACGAACCCATCGCTAAATTTTGAAAGAAAAAGCCATGTGTAAAAAATAGAGCTAACTAGTATTCAGGCCCGCATGGCCATGTAGTTAAAGCACTCGACTCGTAATCTGAGGGTTACGGATTCGTATCCTCGTCCCATCAAATATGCTCGCCCTTTAAACCATGGGGGCGTTATAATATGACAATCAATCCCACTATTCGTTGATAAAAGGGTGGCCCAAGAGTTAATGGTGGCTTATGATGACTAGCTGCTTTCCCTTTAGTCTGACACTACTAAATTAGAACGGCTAGCGCAGATAGTCCTCTAGCAGTTTTGCGCAAAATTAAAAAACTTTGCATATATACGATTGTTTTCAGATATTTTATTTTTAATATGGTATTAAATTATGAAATCGCTTTGGTGATTTAGTTCACACGACAATATTATCAGATCAATTTAATTGCTTACTTTCTTCATGATGTGTCGTCTTTAATCCCTCCAGTTTTTATTTGTGGTAATCAATAGCGTTATCTCGATGTGCGGTCGTTTAAACTATTGTGTAAATCTGCAGTCTTTTAAGATACTGTTTCATCATTGTTCTGATCTACGGTCGCTAAAGCCGCTCTCTTGATCTGCGGTTTTTAAACCATTGTCTCGAGTTTTAGCTGTTATAAATTAATTCGTTTCTATTTGTAACACAATTAGTAATTTAAGTTATGCACCCCAGTGGCTGAGCGGTATGTCTGCGGACTTACAACGCTAAAAACCGGGTTTCGATACCCGTGATGGGCAGAGCACAGATAGCCCACTGTGTAGCTTTGTGCTTAACTCAAAACAACAACAAAATTAAGTTATGTATTATTACTCAGTGTTCGAACTGCTATACTGTTTACAATACACTATTTCCACTAGCAAAATATATTATAATTGAGTACAATACGTCTACTTGAGTTTACAGATCATCAAAGAATCCGATGAGAAAATACCACTTAACGTGTCACATTCTTCTTGTAGGCTTGTGTCAATGAAACGTTTCTTAAATTCTTGATTTAGGCTTGCATCGATTTGACGTTATTTAAAGAGGCGACTTGTAGAATGTCACATTGTACTTCTAGATTAGTATCAAAATGACGTTAATTTAGAATGGCGACCAGTAGAATGTTGAGCTACTAAGTAGAAGTGCTTTAATTCTTAAACATTTAATTACAGTCCACTTGTTTCCTGTTATCCAAACAACATACACTGAAACTTTGAACACTTGAATTAATCTATACTTTCAAAATACGACTCGTCGATCAGGAAAGTAGAACAAATTTCTTGTTCTGATGTAATAACTGTTCGTAATATTTGTTAACTAACAATTATTTCATTGAACTCTTGCTCAATGAAGAACACATAATATTTGAAACATACCTTATTGTTTGCCTTGTAAGACGCTACATCGTGAAAGACACGCTCTAAGAAAAAAATTCAACTCAGCAACCAACATTTTTATGTAGACTTGAATTTTTCAAGTCACTGAGTAACTAGTCAAATAACTAATATTCTTCACAGTATATTGACAATATTAGTTAAATTTAATGTTTTATGTTATTTAAAAACTTGTAATTGTTAAGTTGTGAGATTACGATCTGTATGAGAGGCCGTTATGAGTAGGCCCTAAACTAATCTCTTACCTTAATCCATCACTTTTGTCTTGGAAGATGCATGAGGATTTTTCAAAATATTTTTAAAGAAACAGTGCATCTTACAAGGTGTAAAATACGTAATGTTGTCTATAATTAGATTTTATCTAAGTTTCACATTTTATAACACTAGTAGGTTACTAATTAAAATAAATACCACAATTCAACTTTAAACCGTCTTTAAATTGAAAATTTGCGTCTTCGTTGGTTCAGATGTATACTACTAGATGGTGCTGTTGAATTACTTTGGTTTGATTTGCTCGTTTGCAAGACTACAAAATAAGCTTGTGTGTTTGTTTGTTCTGAATTTCGCACAAAGCTACTCGAGGGATATCTGTGCTAGCTGTCCCTAATTTGGCAATGTAAGACTAGAAGGAAGGCAACTAGTCATCACTACCCACCGCCAACTTTTACCAACGAATAGTGGGATTGAATGAACTTTATAACGCACCAACGGCTGAAAGGGCAAACATGTTTGGCGCGACGGGGATGCGAACGCGCGACCCTCAAATTAAGAGTCGCACGTCTTAACACGCATCCCGCATTGTAGATTTATAAGTCCATAACACTATCGTTGACCTACCTGGAAACATTTTAGTGCATTTTACATATATTAAGAATGTTGAGAACGTAATATTAAAATGATTTTAGATACGCAATTCACCTGACACACACATTTACCATAAAGTCGCGATAAAACAATATTGTCGTAAGTAGCAGTAAAACATCTTTTAAATACTACAAACATCGTGCACGTTTATTGTTAATTTCTCAAACAAGTAACAATAATGGATGAATAATTCATATCTCCTGTGATGACATTTATTCTGCATTAAGATGCCACTAATAAATTTTACTTTTGATTGTACAGTTTGTTCTGTTTGTTGTAACGTATACTTGAATTTTTATTGGTATTTATTTGCCTCCTGTTGGCTGAACAGTAAATTTGACAACATTCGTCTTGTCTTCATTGATGTTTGGTCGCTTTGTGCGACCTAGGAAAATAAGGTCCACTTCAGATCTCTTCTTCTCTCCTTTACCCTTGTTTACGAACTTTAAAATGGCCCCCCAGTGGCACAGTGGTATGTCTGCGGACTTACACACTAAAAACCGGGTTTCGATACCCGTTGTGGGCAGAGTACAGATAGCCCATTGAGTAGTTTTGTGCTTAATTCTAAACAAAACCAAAAAACTTTAAAATGTTATGGGTTATTCAAAAAATTAGGGTTTGAACACTAATATGAGACACTGCATTGGAATACTGATTTTATCTTCCTTCTCTGGATCATGTACATACATTTACTGTATATAGCATTTAGTGCTATTTTACTGTTTCTCTTAATATAGTTGTATGCACTCGCAAACAGTTCCATGTATATAATATAATAAAACGTTAACAATATTTATTAATCCGTGTATTTCACATGTGTATAGTGTTTCAAATAGACAAATTATAATAAATTCTAAGCGATATGTTAATGTTTAGTACAAGTGATATTTTCTCTTATAGTAAACATCAAACGGGAAAAGGTCTTTATCCAGTTAATTAGTCGTTTTTATATTTTTTTTATCAAAGTAATGGAATAACAATCTCGGAGTCTGTCTTTAAGTAATTTGATGTTTGCGTATTTATACATAAAATTTGTATTTATTGTTCATTGTACTCTTCTCAGTGTCGATAGTTCCACTCTGTATAGTCATTAGTTTGTATGCATGTGTAGGGGCTGTATTCATCTATATTCTATAACTGGTTTAATGTAGATTTTTGTAAATTTTGATTATGTTTTCTCGTGTAACTCCTGCGTTCTTATCTGTTAATCTCTTAACGTAGTTTGCTCGTTGCCATGTCTTACTTCTAATTTGGATAATATGTTTATTCTTAGTCATTTATGAATCATAAGTTTTAGCTAAGAATTTTGTCCATGGAACAACATTTGTAAAAGCTCTGTTTAGGTATATTTCGGAAGAATTGCTTAATGTCTTAGTCGATTTGAAAAAAACAACAACGCACAGTTTGTTTTAGTAACATTTATTTTTATTCTGTATTTTAAAAAGTATTTCACAATGTGATCCAGATCAGATGGCGAATTAGTAAGTTCTATTAAAGGAGCTCATGAGGTCATCGCCAAATCATCTGCAAACTGTGACATTAAACTAAAATTGTGTTACTTTATAGCATATTTCTAATTACCCCTCCCAGCAGAACATCTACTTCGGGAGTAAAATACTCCGAGTGTATGCCTTCCTCACTTATCCTGAATTTTCTATTTTCTAGGAAGTAAAAAAAAAAAATAGCGATTTATTTGTTTGCTGAAAATTAAGCACAAAAATACACAATAGGCTACCTGTGATCTGTCCACCACGAAAATCGAAACCCGGTTTCTAGTTTTGTAATTCCGCTGTTTTACTGGAGGGTGAAAACTAGCGAATTACATCTGTTGGTAATTTTAGTTGTTTCAATTTAAATCTTAAACAGTTATACAGTGTCGAATGCTTTCGCTATATCAAGAAAAAAACCACAGTATATTTCGTATAATTAAAACTACTTATTGTGGTTTCAGTTAATCTAACTAAATGTCTTGATGTTTGCCAAAAGTTTATAAAACTATTTTAAACCTCGGTTAATTTTGATGTTATCTCCAAAAATGTTGAGATCTCATTACTAATAATTATTTCTCAACAATCGCCTACAGAACCAGCTAGACTAATTGGTCGCTAGCTTTCTGGCTATTCACTTGTTTTAATTCTTTTGAAAAGACGAGAACATTTGCTTCCTTACGAGACTCTTGAATGTAGCCAAAGTTTAGAGACAAAGTAAATAACGCTGTTAAATGGTCAAATAATTACTAAGTTCACATTTTAAGAACACTGGCTTGTATTCCATCCTCATATGGAGTTTTCTCTTTGGTATCGTTAGTGTTACCATACTTGCAAATTAATTGCTTGAATTTTGTGGGTTTGTTATTATTGTTACTGAGAATTTTAGTGCGTATATGGGTTTATTTTGTTCCACATACTCATTTACTGTATTAAGATAGTATATATCCATGTCTGGATCATTATATGTTTTAAATATTTTTTTTCAATTGCTCATTAAAAGTTCATTTGTGTATGCTGTTTTGTTTCCGTGGTTGAAGGTCGGGTATGTTTGTTTGTAATTTGTTATATGTGTGGACAGGACTTCGTTGGTTCTGTGTGGTCGTTAAGTTTTGAGCAGAGACAATCTCATGCCTCTCGTTTCAGTTTATGTTTCATTTCTTATACTGTTTCTTAGAGAGTTAATTTGTGCTTAGACATGTGAGTATCTTGTTTCATAAATTGAAGGGGTTTTATTATATTAAAAACTAGCTGGAGTACCCGTCCCCTGAATTGAAGTTATATAAACACTTGAGTAATGAAAGTTTATGTTAGGACACAGTCAGGTTACCTTGACTTGATTTTATTGTGTTTAACTTGGTTCCTTACTCTGTGATGTGGTTCATAATATTCTATTGTTTATAAACCTGAGAATGTATAGTATTAAAAATCAGATCTGAATATCCTCAAAGGACAGACCACAAACACCTTATCATGTCGCTTTGTATGTAACAACAAAAAAAACAGATGATATTAATTTCATATTACCTGTTTTATCACCGAAACTTGGCATAACAAACACTGACAAACTTTCCTTTAAAATATAGAAATAAATTTATCGCTCTGATGCTGAATATTTTGTCGAATCCCAATAGTAAAAAAAAAATAAGTAAAATGTTAAAAATGAATTTCCTACTTAGATATTACTTAGCAAATTAAAGGTTTATGCTAATTTTGCCTTATTTCGTAAGTTTAATTTTCCCGGTAGGGAACGAATTTATAATGATAAAAACCAGGATTCAATTCTCCTCGAGGAACAAAGCACAAATAGTTTGTGTGGTTTTGCACTAAAGAAAGGCGACAACTTAATTCTTAACGCGTGATTAAATTGTGAAGTGCATGAGATTAGATAAAATTTGTAATGCTCCTGTCTGGATTTCATGTCTCAAGACATAATTAGATCCTCGTAAAGTAGTCAGAAATAGTGTATTTATTCTGTGATATATATATGAGAAAAGTTTGTTTGTGTCTGAAAATAGTGACCTCAATGAAAACAAATGTCTTCGTCTCTATCTAATGAAAAGATAAAAGCCTGCTGCTAAATAAATTATTTTATTCTGCTGTCTTCTAGGGCTATGTTGTTGTTTCATATACGTAACCAAGCTGAGTTGTTAGTATAATTGGCATTTGGGACATACGTTCTCTATAAACAGAAACCTCGAAACCTTGCAGTCTGAGGTAAAAACAAACCTCATCAGTACTTTAGTTAGACATAACATCTTCCAGACAACTTTGTTTATAAGTGCAGCTAGGGAATTCGAACAGGCTGCGTGATAAACACATCATCAAGAAACTCTACGTCATTAAAGTAATGCACAAGTACAAAACTACAGAAGTGATTAAAAACTTAAAACTTTATTTGACAACCTATGTTTACCGTTCCCCACATAACGAGTATAACGACCCAAAACACTTAAAACTGTAAAGAATAATTTCAAAATATATGCCATACAGCTTAAATAAAGAATTTATTTCTTAGCCATACTCCTGTAGCTTTAATATGTATACATCGACAACTAAGTCCACCAAGATGACCAGTCTTTGGTAACTCACGTGGGAAAGAAAAGGCTATTGTAATGTCACTATACAAATATACGAGAGTGTGTGGCATCGTTACAGGATATATAAGAAATTTAAGTTCGATCCTAACAATGCTCACTTAAATTGGCGATTCTAGAAACATTTTGAAAATTGTACATCTATCAAAAAGGATAAAATAGCTATAAATACCAATGTAACAAAATCAGAAAGTGAAACCAAAATATTCTCACTTTCAGCTGCCAAAGTTTCTGCTAAACAGTTACAACCTTCATACAATCAGTTACTAACTGTAACGTGAAGTAGGTAATAGTTTAAAAATCCATGGGAAGTTAATTTATGTGGTATCAAAATGAGATGAAAGACATCATTCACAGAAGTTGTTGGGGAGACTATGTGAGAGCAATACTGATGTTTAAGACCTCTCTAAAAAGCTCGCAAGGTCATGTTATACCTTGTTAAATTAAAATGATTAATAATAGTAGGCGCCATCTATGAACTTTGAAGTTAGTTGTGTGCATAAAAGGATAAAGGTTGTTAATGTTCCTTAAGATTAATTGTCGCAAGGATATTGTAGGAATATGAATTCTAACATAAAAACTGTGAGTTATTCTGATTTTATTTATAATTTTTTTCATAAAACATTATGTACTCACACAGTACATATTCTTCTTTTTTATTGTGTGAAAAAACAAAAATCATTTCATTTCAAACTACACGTACATAATTTATACTTGGTTGTTTGTTCGTTTTTTGAATTTCGCACAAAGCTGCTCGAGGGCTATCTGTGTTGGCCGTCCCTAATTTAACAGTGTAAGACTAGAGGGAAGGCAGCTAGTCATCATCCACCGCCAACTCTTGAGCTACTCTTTTACCAACGAATAGTGGGATTGATCGTCACATTATAACGCCCCTACGGTTGAAAGGCAAGCGTGTTTTGCGCGAGGGGAATGCGAACCCTCGACCCACAGATTACGAGTCGCACGCCTTTACACGCTTGACCAAGCGGGGCCATAATTTATACTAATTATTATTATACTTCCGAACTTTTAATTTATTGGTTTGACAGATACTTTGAAATCATTTCCAATGGAGGATTATTGCTAGGTTTAGATCCCTTTCCATTGGGAAAGCGGTATGTCCGGGAACGTACAACACCCCAAAACCGGGTTTCGATACTCGTGATAGGCAGAGCACAGGTGTAGCTTTATGCTTAACTATGAACCACCGAACCTTTTGAACCCTAAATACAGTATACTATTTGTTGCTCAAAGTTCAAATAATAAAGTGAGAGTTCATCATGACATATCTGCTTCCCGCCAGATTTTACACCAAACAAGACCTTGCTAATTATTGTTTAAAAATACTGGGAAAACAGAGTTCGTTATGACATTGTTTCACATCTAAATTATATCATATGCTTAAGACAGGAGATTAGTTAGAGAAGCAACTTTCAAATACGACAATTCAACATATTGCATAGTTACACTCTAAGTTACACGTCGATGTGTATTTAACCTCAATAATACTATTTTCACAGGAAAACGCTCGCTGGCATGTTACAAAACCAAATTTAAGAACCAAACAATTAACTTGGAATGATATTACGGTAATTTACTGTTAGTAAAATAAGCTGGTGCTTTCACCAGTTATTTGGTGAGATAAGGTTGTTAAAACTCTTGATAAATTATGTTTTTATGACTAACTTTATTGATTAGTGACTTGAACTTCTATACAACATTTGTATAGAATTATGCAAATTATGTGTAATAATTATAATTATTATAATATATGTAACTCTAATTATTTCAGTGTTATGTGGAACACTTTTTATTTATTGGAAAAAACATGTTATCGTTAATGTCAGTAGTAACTGTGGGAATAATTGGGTTATAAGCATGAAATGACGATTATATTCATTGTATATACTAGACTTTAGAACATGTTGCTTCTATATAAAGGGAAGTTTGAATCCGTCCTCTTACTTTACTAAAACAAAGCTATTCCCTTAAGACTCGCTATTCTTAAAGCTAGCTGTTATATCAAAAAATCGATATATTTTTGTATAATACAACGCGGCATGATCAATACACAAGAAGAATATTCGAATTAGACTTCAAAGCATTCTACTTCTTTACTTTTACGTTTACTATTATCTCTTCTTTTTAATTTTCAAATAACTGTTTTGTTTTTTTTAGGTTTCATAAAGAATATAAAAATACCACGCTTTCGAAACAGCGATCAATGTTGTTTTCTACATTTTCTCATGTAAATTAAATACCTTTCAACTAATTCATGTCAATCCATGGTTACTCAGTACTCAAGGGAGCTGATAAATGTTAAGAGTACTTTTAGGTTAAACTTAAAATGCCATAAAGAAATGAAATATAGAATTATTTTAAAGCTGTTTTAGGAATGATTATGAACAAACTACAATAAATAAATATTTTGAGGTCTCATTTCGAATTCATTGAAAATGTTATAAAAATGTTACATACTGTTGTACTGATTATTAGTAAATCAGTTTTAATGTCTTGGAAAATATTTATGAAAAAGTTATAAAATACCAACGTTTTCCTTCCTTTAATTAAGTTCGCAAAAGAAGAGATTCTTCCATTAATTGAGAATTTTTCTCAAACATCCTTATCACACAGAGTTTAAAAGCAAAATACATCCGAAGTTAAGAGCATTTGAAAGATCATATAGACCTGAAACTTGTTTATTCACACTTAGTTTTTATTCTTATGCCTTTGAATAAATAAGAATGGTCAAACTGTTTAGTTGATTAGTATTGAGGTTTCTTCTATCATTAAGTATTTAAAAAGACGATGGATATTTCATGATTAAATGTAATTTACAGAAAATCCAGTGTTGTGGATATTTTTTTTTAATTTGTAATTTTAATACAAATTTTGTTTAGTACCTCAGAGTTGAGCTCCAAGGGTACTTAATTTAAATCATGTTATATGTTATCTGAAAGGTGTAAGATACTTGTTAATCTAATTTTTTAAACACGAGTTAATTTTGAAATTGTATTCAAAAAACAGCACTAGTTGTATAAATATTTGCATGCAATAGTTTTTGTAAATATTTGATCTGAAATTGTATTAATAACTTTTATTCCATGAGTAAAATTATTTTTGATAAAAAGTTTATTTACAAGTTTATACTATTTTACTTGACCAGAAACATTTTATAGTTTTTTATAACTGTACATCTTGCACGAAAAAATCAGTGATGAATTTTTGCTTTCAGTTTTGTTGCATGTTTTAGTAAACAATAATGACATGCTAAAGCGATTTTAGTTACTTGTATGTCACAGTTTATAATGTTAATTCTATAGGTGTTTGTTTGTTTGTTTTTGAATTTCACACAAAACTACTCGAGGGCTATCTGCGCTAGCCGTTCCTAATTTAACAGTGTAAGACTAGAGAGAAGGCAACTAGTCATCATTACCCACCGCCAACTCTTGGGCTACTCTTTTACCAACAAATAGTGGGATTAACCTTCATATTATAACACCTCCACGGTTGAAAAGGCGAGCATGTTTGGTGTGACATGGATTCAGACCCGATAACATATGATTACGAGTCGAGTGCCTTAATCACCTGGCCATGCCGGGCCGTCTGTAAGTTACTAAATATCTAATTATACGTACATATATACAGGGTGGTCGCTAGAAAAGCGGAAAATTTGAGGGTCAGATGAGATCATGAATAAAATGCGTGCTTACTCATTTCTATTTTGATTTCTTTACATCATGAATAAAATGCATTTTGAGCATCTATGAGTGTAATATAACATATGCCTTTAAAAACTTTGTAAAAATAAATAGCTGTTTGACAAATTTTCCGCTTTTCAAGCGACCACCCTGTATATATACATGTACATTAATCGCGGTCCGCAAAATATTTGCGTAGTTTTCATGTCCTTGGTTTGAATTTCCCTTTTTCTGTCATTCTTCGCACGACATTTAAACTACGTTTTCATTCAGGCATTACGTGTAAGATAAATAAATCCGGGGGATTTGTTTGGGGAAAAAAAAATACGCTGTCAAACAAAGAAACTCGTACGTAACTTTATTTAATAAAACTGAATGATAGAGCAATAATACTTATAATAGTGTACAAAGTATGAATCACTTATTTATAAGAGTTCAGTGTAAGGCACGGTTTTATGAGTCAAAACCATGAAACTCGCAAAAAAAATGTAACCTGTAGAAAAGAAAAAAATAACTAAATGATCTATAACAGTATAGAAAATGAGCCAAAAAATTATGGCAAAGTAAAATAAATGTAAAGTTGTAATGAAGGTAAAGTTAGCTCTAATGTAGAAACTCTTAAATGTATGTTTACAAAGTAAAAAGCATAGGCTTTTGAACAGTTTTGTGGAGTTTGTACACGTTTATTTTATACCTAAATAAACAGATACATCCCATAGCAATTGTATATAGGACGGACAGTTTGCACTTTCTTAAGAAATTATACGGGGTTAAGTGTAGTTTCTGTGAAATATTTTGCAAATGATAGAAACAAAAACAACTAAAGTGACAGTAAAGACATTGTGTCGTCGTGTACTATACTTGTTGCATTAAAATGTTTGACGAAGCAAATTTAGATGTGGCGATTCTGAATGGAAAAAACAATGTTGTTACGCGGACTTCTTGTATAAAATCCTTTCCAACGATATGAAATTTGTCGTGTTTGATGGAAAATTTTGCGAGAAAGCTTCGGATAGACAAAAGCAAGCGTACATATATATTAGTTAGTGAGAGGGCTGTAATTACAAAAACCATGATAATTGTCAAATACATTATCAAGGATTTCCTTTTATAAAGCTGTCAGTTGTTACGATATATATATATGTTTATTAAAAGCTATTGAATCGATTTCACAATTTGATCAAAAAATGTTCGCTTGCTTAAAGCTAATCCGAAAAAACGTAAAAAAAATATAGTTAATCTGTTGTAACACCAAAAATCGGTTCTGTAAACATTTAGAAAAGTGTACGTTAGAGTGAAACCATTGATCCAAAAGAATAAAAATAATTATAAATAGTAATGTAACAAAATGAAACAAAAACGTTCATAAATAACTACTTAAAGATATTCAAAAAAATTCCTATAAAAATGATCTTAGTTTTATTTCAAACTAATATTTTCTTATTCTACCTGAAAGGAGATGAAAAATAAGAGAGAGTAAGGATCACATTCCACGTTTATCAACAACAAATAAAGAATTCAAGATAAATACAAAATATCGTCCACTGTTTGAGAAAGTAAGAGATTCCCAGTGTTACTAAAACTATATAGTATGCTCTAAATGCATACATGAAAGACAAACAGATTATTTTTAAATCTTCATGTGTCTATATCAAGCAAAGTTTCGTGTTTTTTTTCATTACCAACGTGGGATACTTTGAAACTCCATATTTACTTACTGAAACTTGTTTGGCTTTCCATAAAGTGGTCACGTTTCAGAATAGATACTCTTTGTTTTATTTCAGGGATTTCTTTACTGAGAGCTTTGATGAAGTCTCTAGCGAGTTGAGATCATGCTAATGCCAGTCATAGCGGTGGGTCATTTAACACCATGAACATTGAAAACATACGAGTACGTATCCAAAAGCTTGTGGCGGTCCTTTTCATCCTCTTGAACACTGCCAAATTTAATCCCATCAAACCTCAACAACCGATCAATCTTTCACGCTAACGTATTATTTCAATGCTTTAATTTGCTAGTCGTTCTGACTGGATAATTAAACGATTATGCAAGGAATGTGCAAGTCTTTTTCTATCTCTCTCTTTTCAAGCTTCTTGATTCATATTAATGAGGCGGAGAAAATTGGTAAAACACAATGAACCGTTGTGTTATTTAGAACACAAGATAGGCATAGACTTTCTAAAACGCTCTTGAAAAGTGCTACAAGTAGAAAGAAAATTTTTGGTCGTACCTCGAGTGTATTAAAAACCAGTTCATTTCGTTTTGTATTCACGTGCA
This sequence comes from Carcinoscorpius rotundicauda, assembly GCA_011833715.1. Classification (NCBI taxonomy): domain Eukaryota; kingdom Metazoa; phylum Arthropoda; class Merostomata; order Xiphosura; family Limulidae; genus Carcinoscorpius; species Carcinoscorpius rotundicauda. The sequence goes on from CM022399.1 coordinate 39,403,182, forward strand.
ATTAAATTATGTAACCAATAAAATACAGAAAGTGCAAAGCACTGAAGTTAAATTATCTATTGAAAAATGTAAAAATAAGCAGGAAAAATTCAAATAACTTGATACATGCTTTATTAACCCACAACCTGTTTGTATTTTATTGCCTTTTCAAAAGTACTATTAATTCAACAAATTCTTAGTTTATTATATATAGTGCTAAAATAAATAAATAATATTGTGCAAAAAATCCATACTCCAACTCTGATATGTTGTGGCGTGGTTGAAATTGAAGAAAATATAAATGTTACCAACTTATTGAAGCTCATACTGTAGCAAACTGCCAAGGGATTTGTTGTTATAAATAATAGTATCGACCCTGTATCAGTTTGTCGTATTCCAGTTTACTTGAAGAATGCTGTTACTGGATGAAAAATCTCTACTGCGCGGGATATATTGTGATTGACACAATCTTTTCTACTTTCTAGTTGTTTAACCCACGTATTCATTGTTCTTAGCGGTTCTGAAAATATAACTTTGTGCTTCACAAGCACATTTCAAGATCTTATTAACTCAATACATTAAATATATTACTAAAATTTTGTCTATTTCGGATAAAGCTAAATTATTTTAGTGTATTCTTTAGTTTTTGCCTTGAGGTTTTTAATATTAATTAATGGTGTTTTGACATTAAGTTATGATTTATACAAGACTTTAGCCAAATTACATAAAAATGGTTAATTTGTAACTTATAAAAGACCGTTTTATTCTGACTCTACCTGGAACACTGTTGATAACAGATTTTGTAGACCAAAGGGTGCACGGTTCACGTCCCGTTGTTATAGTAATTATCTCCGTACTTTGAGGCATTTGAGGGTTATAAATATGACAGTCAAATTTTAACGCTCGACTAGAGAAACCCACGAGTTGGCTGTAGGTTCTGTGGATTAGTTTGCTTCCATCTGTTGTATCTGTAGTGGTATGATTGATCAAATAACATTACTCGAATATCCGAAAAGAAAAAAAATGTGTAAAAGAGTCGATTAACTAAGTCCATATTATTGACATCAAAATAAGCTATCCATTTTTAGAAATGTAAGAATTTCAGGGACGTAATTCAATGGAAAACATATAAATAACAAGTTATTTACATTTACAAATGAAAATGCCTACAGCTGTTTTAATTCCCTCATGAAATGCTTCTTTGGACAAAGCATTATAATTCTGACTTGTAAAAACTTGTTTTTCTTTCTTGTTAGAGCAAAGCTGCATTAGATTATCTGCAGTGTCAACTGCTGGAATTCAAATTTTAGATTTCAGTATTTTAAGTTAGAATATTAGAATACGATACATATGAGTATCGGTGAACATGAAATACTGTTGCACAAATGCTATAGGTTTTAAAACAGCATTTTCATTACTACATTGATAGCTTAGTAAGATAAGTTTCAGATAATGTTTTAGTAACAAAATAAATAACAAATGTTAAATCACAATAATTACTCTTTCTTCGATTATAAGTAATTCAGGAATACTTGTTTTTTTTCCTCTGAAGCCTAGCAGTCCACAACTGTGTATCTTTTTTATCCACGAATAGTCCTCAAATTTTATCGTAATCCGCCTTCAAGTTTACCAATGGGCCTGAAATATCAAAATATCTAAATTGAACTGTATCTTATATGACAAACACACTAAGAGGCCTTGTCAGAGATCCCTGAGGTACACGCACAGCTTTTTCTGACTTTGGTAATAGTCAGAAGAAAGAGGTTAACCATCTGCCTTCAAGACCGTATATCGGGATTGATTTTTACTTTTAACAAACTACAAACCGTGTTTCGATAATACCCACGATGAGCACAGATTACATATTATGTAGCTTTTCAGGTTGTTCTAAACTAACAAACTCATATAAACAATAACTTACTCATAATAGGATAATTAGTTATTTCATTGCACACTCTGACATAATCAAATTATTTACAAAATAATTTCCTATAAAACAGGGAATCATTGCCTAAAGGAATTTATATTGGAAACTGAGGAAGATACTTAATTAAAGAGGGTTAATTATGTTACATTAAAACAATTAAAGTATTAAAATCAGTAAGTCACACGATCAGTACAACCGATATAATGTCACTGCAAAACAGTATAGATATAAACTACGTTTTGATGTCGTTTAAGACTTCGTAGGTAGTGTGGTGCCACAGCAAATTTATTTTTTAGGAAGATATTTTACAGCTTTTCGACGTAAAATATTCATACACTCAGATCATAAAAATATATTTTGTCATGAAGATACAATTTTTTAGACGTAGATATCCCTTGTTCTTAATGGCATTGGAAAACCAAACAGGCGTATTATAAAAATTGAGCATCCACGGACACAAAGATCAGTGGAAAAATCGTCCATGTGTCCCAAATACTATTACACAACATTGTCAAAAAGGATATGGAAAAGCGACACACATGTTATTTCTAGACAAGTTACTTTTACGACGTATTTCTGAATGTCCACATATTTCAAGTAGTTGGAAGTTGAAACGGTTATTTATTCTATTCCTCACAACAAAAAATACCAAACAAGTCGTCGTACACAGCGCTTACAGATTTCCGTTCAGTCAGACAGTTGAAACGAGGTTTGGGAATCTGTTGTTTTCGTACGCTAGATGACTTGTGGAAACCAAAAATGAAGGACAGCCTTATGACGATGCCTTTTGCAATGAAAATTGTGCTACAGATCTATTATCAAGGTTTCAAAGCGTTAGAAAATATATGGTCGGACATTGCGACATAGACTATAACGACTTGGTAACGGTCTAAAGATTGTTTTATTATTGCATCTTCAACTACACTAGTATACTAGTTCTCCATCCATTGTTTGACAAACGTAACTTAATAATAAAGCAAAACACGCCGAACGCAATAATAGAAAGGGTTTATTAAACATTTCGAAATCTTCAAAATTTCATCTTCAGCAAACTAGAGTTAAGAAACAAACCCAATATTATTTACAACAGAAATGTAATATAATTTTTAATACATACTGAAAAATGATTTGAGTATAAAAAGCTGTGAAGAAAATATTTTATATATAACATCTCTTCTATTAAAAGAGCGGTATAACATTTGGCTGTGGAGATGATCTTAAAGATGGGGAGAGAAATCGATTCCTTTAAACATTTCTTGGTGAAAATAACTTATTCTTAACTAACACTTGTGTCAAGCCACCTAAGATATCCATTGTATTCACACTTCCTGGTCGCCATATCATGGGAAACATAGTTCCTTTATCCCAAAACAGTTTAAAAATAATAATGTAACTCTTATTATTCCTAAACGTAGCTGAAGGTTGTTTTAAAACGTAATTGCAGATTTGAATTTTTTTTTTCCATTACACTGATTGTTTGTCGATGATCAGTTGTTCACATCTCGTCTACTTACAGTCGTACGGAAACCGTAAGAACACCTATACTGGTGAAGTCAATCACCTTAAAGTACGCTTGTTTGTTTCTTGAATTTCGCGCAATGCTATATGAGGGCTATCTACAGTAACCGTACCTAATTTAGCAGGATAAAACTGGAGGAATGCAGGTAGACATCACCACCCACCGTCAACTCTTTGGTTATTCTTTTACCATCGAACAGTGAGATTGAACGTAACATTATAACGTCTCCACCGCTGAAAGGGCAAGCATGTTTGGTGCGAATTGAATTCCTCTAGTTTTAAACTGCTAAGTTAGGGACAGCTAGCACAGATAGGCCTTGAGTAGCTTTGCGCGAAATTCAAAACAAACCAAACCAAACTTTTCATAAAAGAAACATTATACATAAAAACTATTTTTTATATTAACTATTTCGTTTTTGCTACGTACTTTTCATTTTTCCTCGTTATACTTTTTGTATTCAGATTGTTCACTTCTTTCGTATTACAAAGTATGTCATATTTCTTTTGTAATTACAAAGAGGTTTGTTTTGTACTTCTAGGCGATTGATGATGGAATTTTAAAAATACCGAAATGTTTAGTAAGTATGCCTTTTATTAAGTTCGTCTTTTCTTTGTTATCAACTTCACTTTCTTTTGACGATATAAAACAATAAATAAGATATAGTATTATATTAATGTATTTTGTACCTCGTTAACAATATGTTCAAAAATTATAATAATGCAAACATTAAACAAATAAAAAATTCTCTCTCCATGAGAATGTTCGGTTCGAAATCTTAAGTTCGAATCCCTGTCACTGCAAGCTATGCTCGCCTTTTCAACTGTGAATGTCTTTTACTGTTACCGTCAATCTCACTAGTGGTTGGTAAAAGAGTGGTGATTACTAGCTGCCTTATCTTCAGTCTTTCACTGCAAAATATGGGAAGACTAGCTTAGATATCCTCCATGTAGCTTTAGGCGAAGTTGAAAACCAAACTTCTATGATTGTGCATTACATTAAATAACCAAAAGCAGATTACATGAGCAAAACTAGAAACTGTATAATTGATGAGTGTTTATTATGTATGTATAAACGGCTGATGTGGGTTGAGAAAATGTTTATGTAGAGAAGAGAACATTTGTGAACATGACGATAACCGAAGAAGGTCGAAACGTTGTTCGCTTTTCTACATAAAAAATTTTCTCAATCCACACCAGCCGTTTTTACGTATATATTTTTTTCAACAATTGGGTTTTCTCGTCATCACGAATGAGAGTTTATTGTTGAAAAACGTACATAATACGTTTTACGTAATGTTAACTGATGTTAATTTCTTATCAAAACAATTTACTAACATATATATGTGAACTGAAACTATATACCTATAAAAGGGTATAAGAAATTAAGTATAACGTCCGAAGTATATTGTTTCTAATATTTAGCACATTGTTTCGTCACTTGGATAATTTTTGCTGTTAACAATATTTTCAGCCTTCAATGCAGTAATATCTCAAGAGATTGGGCCAACCGAAGAGCCTCAGGCTAGTCCTACATCCACATTCTAATCTAACAATATTGGTGATTCTTCATAATAAAATGATGAATATAAAATTAGATTTGGAATAATAAAAAAAATAAAAATCTTAAATATTTAAACCAAAATTGTGTGTAACCACTGTAGTAATAATTTCATGTATTTAGACCAAATATGAACACTACGTAGCAGTAAAAGTTATAATTAACACGACTAGTTAAAACACTTTCATTTGCTCTGAAACTTTTAACTAAATTAATAGTGTGAAATAATATTTATAATAATAATAAAAATTAACATTCGCTCTTGTAATGAAATAACCATTATACTTTAATGAACGTTAATTAACCTTAAAAAAGGAAGCTTATTATCGCTGCTGGAAATACAAGTCATACTTTATGCCTGTAATATCTAAGATTGAAAGAACTGTCCAACAGCTTATTATCTTACAGAGAACAAACACCGACTAAGACGACCCATATATCAGTATATATTTAATATTATTTCTACAAACACGAACTTCTGTTTTATTTTGTATATTAAACGTAATACAGTTAAGAAAAGAACAGCTAATCTCCTATAGCAGTGGTTCCCGAACTGGGGGTAAATTACCCTGGGGGTAATTTAACAATTTATCGGGGGTAAATTGTTGGGGTGACAGAAAAAAAGTTAAAATTCTGAAAATCAAGAAAACATTGAGGTAGCTGGTATTAGGATTAATGTTAACTTAGTCTTAGTATGTAAAGTTGTAAATTAAACCTATTTTAAGTATGTAATAAAGTTAAACCAAATAACAATAAACATCAAAAACTAATATACAGTAGAAGAAAAGAAAAAAATATGTATCTAAGTGTGTGGTAACCTAAAAGTATTTGACAAATATGCTTCAGAACATAAGTCACTCAGTAACCCTGATGACTCATCGACGTATCCAGTACGCGTCACTCACTGCCTGAGGTTGCCTCTATTTCACACTGTCAGTTTCAATGTGAGCATCAGCCGAGGTAGACAAAACCTGGTATGTATGTGTACTGTCCTGTGCAGTATAGTTAGTATTTACTTACTATTACATCATTCCTATGCTGAATAAGCTCTTTTAATGCTATATAGAATGCCATGAAAAAATAAATAATAAGTTCACATTATTCACACTTTTCATGCAGTTTTTCTTTTTCTGCAGATTAAACAATAAATTGTCTAAAAAGCACACCTACTCTGACGCCTTTCTTCGCTTTGGCTTTGTGAATTTACCTTCTGGTGGAGAGGATCGGCCACAATGTGTAGTATGTTACAAAGTCTTGACAAATGAAAGCCTGAAGCCATCAAAACTCTCAGTTCACCTCCAGAAGTGCCATCCAAATCTTCAAAATGACGATCAGGCTTATTTTGAGCGCCGGGCTGTAGCACTGAAGAATATCCAGTTCGGTTCATCTGGAATTCAAGCCCAAAAGCGTCAAGCTACTGTCGAAGCATCTTACTTTGTTGCATATAAAGTTGCCGAACAATAAAAATGCCACACTATTGCAGAGAATCTGATTATGCCTTGTGCATACGAGATGGTAAGCAAGGTATGTGGGGAGGATCAAGCGTTTGTTTTTTTTGGAAATTCGCACAAAGCTACTCGAGGGCTATCTGTGCTAGCCGTCCCTAATTTAGCAGTGTAAGACTAGAGGGAAGGCAGGTAGTCATCACCACCCACCGCCAACTCTTGGGCTACTCTTTTACCAACGAATAGTGGGATTGACCGTCACATTATACACCCCCACGGCTGGGAGGGCGAGCATGTTTAGCGCGACGAGGGCGCGAACCCGCGACCCTCGGATTACGAGTGCACGCCTTAACGCGCTCGGCCATGCCAGGCCTAGGATCAAGCGAAGAAACTGAATGTCATATCCCTATCAAACAATACAATCCGCCGACGAGTCGATTACATGGCATCAGATATTCTGTCCCAAGTAACAACAGAGATAAATGAAAGCTCATATAGCAAATTCTCCTTGCAATTTGATGAATTGTGTGACGTAGCCAGTTATGCTGTTCACCTTGGGTTCGTTCGTTAGGTCCACCAGGACAAGATCAAAGAAGAGTTCCTATTATGCGAAGATCTGCTGACAACCACGAAGGGAGAAGATATCTTCAATATCATCAACAGTTTCTTTACCACGAATGGATTGGATTGGAACAGCGTTCAACAGGTAGGGAGAGATGTTTATATAAAGTCTAGATTAGTATAAATACAATGAATTACAAGACATATAGTCATATAGTTTTATTTATTGTACAAATAGCTGTAGTGTAGCTAATATTTTATACATAATTCACAAAAAAGTATCGTGCCTGTCGTACTGAAATACTAAGTACCAAAATAAAATAAATTGAATTTAAACCATATAATTATAACGCAAAAGATAAGTAAGAATGACTAACTGACGCAATCTATAATAGTTTTTCTTTTTTAATCTAGGTCTCTGTCGATGGAGCACCGTCGATGATGGGTCGTAATCGTGGATTACGGGGCCTCATACAAGCTGTGAATCCAGAAATTTTTGTAGATCATTGCATCATTCATCGGTACTCTCTTGGATCAAAAAGCCTGCTTGGTAATCTGAAATTAGTGTTTGAAGATGTGTTAAAAATGGTCAATTTAATTAAGTCCAGGTATGTGAATTCGCGCATATTAAGGGAGCTGTACAAGGAAATGGGAGAGCAGTATCAAGTTCTGCTCTACCACACCGATGTTCGCTGGTTGTCATGAGGCAAGGTTGTACGTCGAGTCATTGAGCTCCGAACGGCTCTTCAGGAATTTCTGAAACAAGAAGAATCTCCTTTTGCTACCAAGTTCACTGATAAGGAGTGGCTTGCTCGATTTTGTTACTTGGCTGACATATTTGCGGAGCTGAACAGTGATAATCTGCAACTCCAGGGCCAAAACACGACTGTCATTGATGCCCATCTCACTGTGACTGCATTTCTGGGAAAACTGAGACTGAATTCGACGCTTGGAGAAAAGAGTGATCGCTCAATTTCCCACCCTAGACCAGTTTGTTAAGGAGAATAGTTATGATACTGGATCACTTTTACAGACCATCAACAAAGAGATGAGCGACCATTTGAAGGGGCTTGAAACAAGCATGCAGCACTACTTTCCAGAGAGTGACCTAAAAACAGCCAGTCTTCAGTGGATCATTCATTCCTTTTCTGTACCTGATGAGGCCATTCATGATGATGATTTTCTTGCAAAGGAGGAGTGGATCACGATGCGAGCAAATGAAGCCTTGAAAGTCAAATACCTAAACCAAAATGCAGATTCCTTTTGGATTTCACAACTAGCTTACTCGCCAACTCTGTCCAAGAGAGCCTTGAAGTTGTTGGTATCATTCCCAACAACGTATCTGTGCGAGAAGGGGTTCTCAACCGTGCTGGGGATGAAAACAAAAAAGAGGGTGGCACTTTCAAGCACAAACCCAAGAATTCCTAAACTAGCTTCAAGTATGCAACTCCATTCATCCCACTGATGTTCTTGACATCTTTGGCAATATTCATTAGAAATGCACAATGATCAAATACAATAATTAAAAGTGTAATTCAGTGTAAATAAATTATATAAATAAATTGTAACTAAATAAAGTGCAATATATTTCTAGTTTAATTTTGCCATATATATCAATGTTGAAAACATTTTGTGAAAGGGGTAACATGCTTAATGTGGCTGTGAAATTGGGTAACAAACGGAAAAAGTTTGGGAACCACTGTCCTATAGAATCATAATGACAGGGTAGAGTATGTTATATTAGATACTTTAAGCAAATAGTGGTCAGAAATTGTAACAAGCGTTCGACGCTCTGTATAGTTCGATTAGTTGCAGTATTAGTCGCAGTATGGTACCTAACCAAATAATAACTGTATCGATATATTATTTTAACATTTTCGACATTTCTTGGAACATAACATTTGAAAATACTGCGTGGGTATAAGTGCTACAGAAAACAACTGAACAAACTTATTATATAGAATTGCCAGCTATAAATTACTCCTACTACAACTTACAGTTATCTGTATTCTAAAATGATTAAAATATTAATAATATTCATGACCAAGCTATTAAACTAGAGTTTCCACTCTGAAAATAATCTTTGCGACCACATCGCTGTTTGACTTCACTTTGATTACAACGTACGTAATTCAACAGTAAAATATTTACTACATTCGAGGATTAGTCAAGAGTAGCTCGAAAAGTTTTAAAGGTAACAAAGTTGATAATAACGTTTATGAACTATAACTTTCGTGCTGGAATAAATATATACCACAGCATTGCTTCACCCATGTGGGTTGTAGTGAACTCGTGAATTATATGTTTTCTCACCATTGTAATAAATTGCAATTCAGGAAGAAGTTTTCACACATGTATATTCAGCACCAGAAGTGAAGTTTAAAGACTTTTTTTTTTCTTGAACCAGACACGTTGACTTCTGAAATTATTCGCACCATTTTTTAAAAGAACTTGATATTACTATGTTTTATACGCCTATGTTAATTTTGAATCTGGAATTGAATTTTTAAACAAAGTTGTTACGAAAAAATCTTCTACCACAACAGTTGTTTCACAGGAGGCTTAGCGGCGTCATGGTTTGTAGGGAAATAAAGCTCACATTCTTCACATGAAATCTGTTACATCAACAAGTCTGGAAATAATTCCAGAACAGTTTAGCAACGCTAACTTTATAGTTTTTGTTGTTTTTATCATGGCTACAAGTAAAAGGAAAAATCGACTATAAGATCAAACAAATTTGTTGTTCTAATTTAAGACTGTCTCATTTTTATAAATATAGTTTTAAACCTTTTAACAGATTCTATTTATTCTTCTTTTCACATTCTAGTATTCATCAAAGTGTTGTAGGTCAGACGTGGCCTATCAATTAGCGTGTCCGGACTGTGAATTCCTGACATGTGACCCGTTGCCGCAAAATGCACTCGCACATTGGAGTTATATGTATGCTATAAAAAATGATCGTCAAATTCCAATGTGCAATTAGGTAAGAAAGGACTAAGAGCTGGCGATCGATGATGTTAAGCAGTGGCGTTCCTTATAGCTTATCACTTCAAAATTAGGGCTAACTTTAGACAGACAAAATTCTGAAACAAAGTAAAAAGAAATATGGTTTATTGTTTTTTATTAACTGGTTACATATTAATGAAATATCGTTTTGTTTCAAATCGATAAACCTGTCATATGTGAAATCAATGATAAGTTCACGGAATATGATTTTTCGTTCAGTCAACGGGTCATTATAAAGTTACGGTCAAACCCACTATTTGTTACTATTGACTAGTTACCGTTCTTTTGAATTATAGCGACGGAATCTCTCAAATAGACTTCAAAACAAACAAATAAATATTGATCAGTAATAAAATTGAGACAAAAATACAGAAATTTATTCTGCTTGATCTACGTACCTCTGACACTGTGAATGTAAACAGTTTATCGATATTTCGTAGCACGCTTATACCAATGTTATCGTCAACGCATTGTTTCATTCATTCAAACAATTGTTTAAAAACAATTTGGTGATATTAAAAGGTTACACATGGAGACGTTTATAACAATAGCACAGAAACTATTAAAATAATTTGAAAATTACCATTGTATTGCTTTTATTTATAAATGAACAAAAGCATAGTTGTTAAGCAAATGTTGCTATTAATTAATTATGTCCGAGAAAAGCCACATCGAGCTGTCTGCCGTGCCCACTGCAGGGAATCAAACCTCGAATTTTATAATTGTAAGTTGTGCTACTGGGAGTTTGATGCGAGTGAGATGAAATAGTCTAACGATTAAAAAAAGCTCAAATTACCCAAATTTTTTCAGTAGCAATGTTTTAACAAGATTGAAAAGTATTAGCAATTAATGAAGACTAACATAAGCAAAATTAGGCCCTGGCATGGCCAGGTGTCAAAGGTGCTCGACTCGTAATTCGAAGTTCGCAGATTCGAATCCCTGTCACACCAAACATGATCGCCCTTATAGCTGTGGGGCCGTTATAATATGACGCTCAATTCCACTATTCGTTGATAAAAGAGTAGCACAAGAGTTGGTAGTGGGTGGTGATGACTAGCTGCCGTCCTTCTAGTCATACACTGCTATATTAGGGACGGCTAGCGCAGAAAGCCCTCGTATAGTTTTGCGTGAGATTAAAAAGATAAACAAACATCAGCAAATTACTTAATTATTTAAACAATCACCCTAAATTATGGTATTCTTGCTCATATTTTAAACTGTTTAATACCAGAAAATAATAAATTATATTTCCTATTGAAATGTAATAAACCCAACCCTAAAGACAATAAAGCATATAACACATCATTTTTTTTTAGATTTATTTAGCGTGCATAGCTCTACATTGTGGTTACAATACGGAATTGAATTCCGTATTTTAGCAGTGGAAATAAACTAGGAGACTTGTTAGTAAATACGATATGAAGACATACGGTCGAGTACGATATCTTAAAACGATTTTGAATATGCAGGTCAGTGAGTCATGTCACAACCATAGCAACATAGAATGTATTACAACTACTATTTAACATTGTTTGATTTTCGCAGTTAGGGTGATATCATCGATAATAGACCACTTTCGGGATTATTATATAACAGTTCTTTAGTATTCACAAGACTGGGGTATCCCTCGTATGTAAAAGCAATGTAAAACACGAGGCATTACCGGAGAGAGGCCTAAAACACGATGTACTGCGTACAAAGTGTGACGTCTTGTGACAGGCGAAATTCCACAAACACAAAAACCTGTGGTAAAAGCAGTCCACGTATCCAAGAGAGACGTACACATTACGATCGAGAATGATTTTCATCTGAAAACGAGGCTAACAGGATATGAGCTCATTAAGATAAGACTCTGGTTATGCCTACAGTTCAACTGTCAAACACCTAAAGCAGTTGGAGAATGAAATGCACAGAGATAAAAATAAAAATCACAAAAGAAACAAACTGGCAGAAGGTTTGCTAATGAAGAAATTAGTTACGACACATTCATGTGTCTCCTTCAGTTTGTAGTTTAGCTCAAAGCTACTCGGACATCGAAACAAGGTTTCTAGCATTGTAAGCCCGTAGACATATTGCTGAGGCACTGGGTGGGGGTGGTGCTCACGTAGTTTCCAGTATCTGCAGACAACCAAATTATTAATCCATACACAGTTATTACTGAAATTTGAATAGTTCATATCTACACAGTTGTTACTGGCAGTTGATTTATTAATCTGTATGCAAACATTACAAGTAGTCAAACTGGTGAAGACAATGCGAGACTGAATAGGATAAACAAATGTGTCGAAACCAGTTTCTCTAACATTAATACCCTGTGTTCTTGTTATTCTGCAACTGCTACACACGATATTGTATTTTAAGAGTACGAAACAGATATCTGTTCAACATGAATACACAATAGTCAAGTTGCCTATGAATTTCTGTGCGTCCGGACTATTGAAACGGACGCTGGGAAACCATTATTCTCGTACACCAGGTGGATTGTAAAAGGTTAATATGAAAGAACGGCATAATTCGGACATGATAATATTACAAAAGAGCATTTTGCATAAGAAATTATTCTGCACGAGTCATGAACTCTAACCACGTAGGAAAACATCCGAAATCGTTTTAGTATAAGATACTAAACCTTTGTATAGCGTGAATAATGAGATTTATAATAAATAATTTGTTAATTTAAGTACAAAAATAGAACAAATGACAATTTACTATTCCTTTGTTTGTTTGTACTTAAGCACAAAGCTACACAGTGGACTATTTGTACTTTGCCCACCATGAGTATCAAAATCCGGTTTTTAGTACTGTAAAAGTTCGCAGACTTGACACTGAGCCACTGGGTTGCAATACTTCATTAAAACTGCTAATAGATTTATAATTGTTGTTAAAATACTTTCTTGTAAAAATTAAGATATTAAATTATTGTTAACAATGTATTTAATTATTTGTTTTACAATAAAGTCACATTGGGCTATCTTCTGTGTTCACCGCGGGATATTGACCCCTGATTTTAGCGTTGTAAATATATGTAATCTTTATTAGATGTTTATTAATCAGACTTGTGAAATATTGTAAGCACAAATAACGAAGTTATATTACCTTATTAAATACAAGTTAATGGACTTTTCGTCAACTTTAACATGACATTTAAAGCTAAAATATAATTCCACTAACGAAAACGTTGTTTATTTTTTCCAAAAACAAAGCGTTATTCTTCTTAAGAAAGAACAGAGAAAGATAGTTGGTTTTCTTAAGCCCTTGATGTGTTTATTTGAAGGATATTTTTTCTCTTTTTCTCTTAATAGAGACAGGCATTCGAATGATAATTTTTTACATTTCTTGCTCCTTTGGTTTTACTGCTATCATGTATATGTTGTTTTATTCAAATGAAAGGTAAAAACAAATAAAAAATGGGCAAGGGCCAGAAAGAAGCAAATACAGCTTACTAGACATTGATTTAAATAGTAAATTTTCTCTGGTACATTAATGGATGTGAATTACATTTGCTCTTTTTTCATGAATTTTTATGAAATCATTAAGTTACAGTAACTTCAGTTAAAGATCTTTGAAATTCATTCACAAACAAAACGATAAAATATTTTGCCAGCTAAGCTTGACAGTTAATAAGTTTTTAGAGAGACACAAAATTTAGTCTTTTACTTTATTTCATTCGCAAAGCTGTGCAGTAGCCTGTTTGCACTGTGCTCATCGATATGTTTTCAAAATGAATTAAAATTTTCATCAGAATTTACAGTCTGTAAATTCACAGAAGTATAACACTATTTCATGTGTAAAAAGCACGATGTTTTTCATTTACGTTCAGTTTTATAACAGTTTGTCTGCAGAATTTCGAAGTTATCTTCATTGACAATTATGAGCAATTATCCTTTGATTTAAATATATTAGGTAAATATTAGCGATAAAATTATTGGTGAATTGTACTTTGAAAGAAACAAATTATTGTAACTCACAAACCATTAACGTCCTTATCGTAATTCACTAAGCTGTAAAAAACTTGCAGCCCTCTCTTGTGTAACACTTCATATATTGGTATTTAGAGTAAGATTGTGGTTTTGGCGTTCCATGTAGAAAGAGACAGTCTAGAGAATTACACGTAGAGCAACTTTGAAATAGCCACTTAATGAGTTTATTATTTTCTAATGGTAACATTTTCTTTTGAAGAATTACATTATAAGCCATTTCATCAATAGTGTAATTCAGAAATAGTGTAATAGCACGTATGCTATAACTTACTCTAGTAAACTTCTGTTAATTTTTGTTTAAGCTTGTATAACACGTTGTTTGTTGTTAAGAGCAAAATTCACAATGAGCTATTATTGCTGTACTCGTCACAAGTTTCGAAACTTGATTTTTAGTGTCCTAGTTCCAGAGACTTACCGCTGGTAAACTTATATAAACTGTCATCATGCTAGTTCCGTTTCAAACACATTGTTAATTTATAATCATACGTTCCAGCAGCTTCTGTCGGTGAAAATACCAACGTTTAAAGACTCTTTACTAGTTAAGGTAGAAAGATTTGGAATTTTGAGGAAAATCAGAGAGCAGTTGTTAATAACTACACATGCGTGTCTCAGTTGTTTATATAAAAGTAGAAAAAGGAATGCATTATTTATGGGCAAAATATTTTAGCTCTCGGGTCATAAAATTCGAAATATAAACAAGCAGCTGGTTGATGTTTGTGATGGAAATCTGTTATTCGTTGACGCACATTATGAAGCAATATAATATGAACACAAAGCTGATTACAATTCTACTGTATTGTAACTCTGTTCTTTGTTTTGACTCAGTCATGTTCGGATGAAGGAATTGAAAAAATGAAAGTATAGAAAATAAAACTGTGGTCGTTTTTTTAAACATAAAATTAATTAAATACTTCAGAGTTAAAAACAATTTAATAACAAAATTAATTTACTAAATAGAATATTTTGATTTAGGATCAATTTCAGCGTGTTCTGAAAGAAATTATAAATTTTTGTGGATTGAATTGATTGTTTTCTTTCAAGCACAATACTAAGAGTTAGAGAACAATGACTCATCTTGAAGCAAAGTTATAAGGTTTTGAACATTTTAATGTTATTTTGATCTTATAACTTGAATACAATTGTGAATTTGTTTATATTTAGCCAATTACTGTTTCTCACCCTTAGTTGTCACAGTTTGACGTAATTATCTATATCTCATCATTAAGAAGTTACAGGTTAAAAATATAAACATGTAAAAACATGTTTTTATTTTCTGTTTAACCGTGTAAATGAATCTGGCATTAATTTAGTGGAGATTAACACAGAGGTATAAATACATCAAAGAAACCTTACCTTGGTGATATGTTTGCAGAAGAAGAAATATTTGTAAATAACTTACATTACAATTGATGATTTTCTAAAACTTAACATATATTTATTTGTATGCTGCATTTGAGTTATAATGTTACAGTTTTATAGCAAAACAAACGTTTTTCATTTCATTTACAAAGCTACGACGTGAGGCCTTGTTTGCAATAGGCCTTATCTGCTTAGGTACTTGTTTCTGAAGGTAGTGTTTGTTTTAGCGCAAAGCTACATTAAGCTATCTGCCGTGCACACCGTGAGGAATTGAGCCCCATATTTCAGCGTATCTGTCACCAAACTTACCACTGTTCTACCGACACTACACTAGAGAACAAGCTTTATCTGTTCATTTTAGGTTATTTTTAATGTATATTTTTTTAATACTTCGGTCAATAAAATCGTGACATTCATATATGATTTGGACATTTGATAACATGTAAAATTTGTAGTATCCCATGTTCTTTTCCATAATACTCAGTAATAACATTGTTAGTATTAAAGTTTGGAATGTCACGTAATTGTTCAAATATCTTCACGAATAACTTTCTTATAATGTCATTGATCATGAGGTTCATACATAGTGGTCATACGGTTCTTTTTACGTGTAATATTTCTTGTTTTATACTGACTCAATTTGTAATTAAAGACTTGAGGGAGAAGCCTTGTTTTGTACTTTTCTAATAGATATGTCTGATACTTTAATTATTATCTTTACTAATATAAATATATAACCAAGTAACCTTAAGTGTGTTCTCCTTATTTCTGCGAACAAGCCTGAAATTGTTAGATAAATCATTTTGAAAACATTCATACTGATAAACATGAGTCACGTTCAAGATAAATATCGCAATATATCTCCAAATGTCTGAATCTTTCTAGTAATTTAAGTATACTTACATTATACACGATCAGACAAGTACATTTTTATCACGGAATATCTGCTTTCTTGTTATTAACCTGTTAATTACTAACTTGATTTTTAAGTTACTTATCCAAAGGAACGTGTGAGTTCCATGTATGCACGTTTTTCTTGTTACTGTTGTTTTCTATATCACGAACCGAATATGAAACATAGTAACATAAACAATGTTTGTTTTGGAATTTCGGGCAAAGCTACATGAGGGCTATCTGCGCTAACCGTCCCTAATTTTATAGTGTAAGACTGAAGAGAAGGCAGCTATTCATCACCACCCACCACAAACTCTTGAGCTACTTTTTTACCAACGAATAGTGGGATTGATCGTAATATTATAACGCACCTACGGCTGAAAGGGCGGACATGACTGATATAACGGGGATTCGAACCCGTAATTTTCAGATTACGAGTCCAACGCCTTAACCCATCTAACCATGCCGGGCCGTAACATAAACATAAGCTATTAGGTTTGAGTACTGTTTGTGGTATTTCGAATGTAAAATATTCTAATGTTATACTAATATATTGCTAAAAATACATTTATCGGAGTTATTTTTTCTAAAAATCAGTAAACAACCTCAGGCATTTTCTTTTCCTGATTCAAAGAAATACCATCCAAAAACATATTTTATAATTTTGCTTTACATTTCAAAACTGGAACCGATCTGTGGTAACGAAGACTTTCTGCGCTTATTGACCAGTTCGATGTTCTAGTTAAATGTCAGAGCGAAACCTTATACTCCAATATAAATTATTAGAACATACAAAAGTGTGAAATTGGGTGCGAAATGCTCATCTTTCTGCACCTCATTTCCATTTTCTGGTTTTCCACTTCGATAAAATACGCTAAAAAGTTTATTTTATTTGAAGTAGTTTCAGAACAAGCAACAAACGAAGAGTCAAACTTCTCCAAACCAATATTTTAATTCATTAATTTAATTAATTCCCAATCCACGTCTGTAGTCATTCTTTTTGTCTACAAAAAGAGTTTTCGGAGATGACCAATCAAAAATCATATCTAACTTATTTTGATTTGTAGCTAATATTCGTTTGCGGAACAAATGATGGTCATAAAACCTTGCATAGCGCTTACAAATAAGCTGTCTTAGTTTCTGATATGAGAGAAAGATTGAGCAGATAAATAGAACCACATTACATAATGTGATATGTCTATCAGAAGGTTTCATTTGCACCAGTTGTAAACTTCAATCTTCGTTTCGTGTAATTACAATTACCAAATTTCCAATGTATTGCTTAGTACCTTGGGTCCTACATTTTAATGTTTGGCATTAGTGCAATAATTACAATCCACAAAATTTAAATCTATTACTTAGTATCTTGGATACTCCATTTTTATGTTATGGCACTAGTGCAATAATTATAATCAACAAGTTTAAAATATATTACTTAGTATTTTGGATCCTCCACTTTCATGTTATGGCATTAGTGCAATAATTACAATCAACAAAATTTAGATATATTAATTAGTATCTTGGATAATCCACTGTTATGCAATGGCACTAGTGCAATAATTACAATCAACAAGGTTAAAATATATTGCTTAGTATTTTGGATCCTTCACTTTCATGTTATGGCACTAGTGCAATTTTGAAAACATTCTTCTTCTCTAAGCATACTACGTGCGTGGAATTCAGTATCAAAACATTCACATGACACTAAAGAAAAAATAGCATTGTGTTAGTTCTTTTCAATTCAGTGGTGAAAAGAAGTTTGCAGAATCAAAATGTGTTGTTTACTTAATATAAACAGCACAATGAAAGTTAAGCTGAGGGTTCTATTTAATATAACAAATAACATGATTCAGAGTCCCTTTTATTACCTTCACTGAATTTTGTAGGAAAAATCATTCAAAAATTGTCAAATTTGAAAACAAAAATACATGATGCTAACAACAAATACTTCTCATGTTCAACAACTACTTTAGAATATCTGTGTGCGTAGCATCTTTTGTGTTTTTAGGCTCTCGACTGAATATTATATGTGAAGATAATTTTGATAGATATAATTTTACTTGTTTATTTATCTTTAAATTTATTATTTGTTATTTGTAACAATAATTTTCAAACATTTTTAATTTGACTAAAATCTGAGTTTAGTAGGTTTTGTAATAGTTTATTTTTGAGTTTAGTTTCTAATGGAGTGCACTTACTGTAGTTGATAATGATCGAAACATTGTATCTTTTCTAAAACTAATCTTAATTACTGTAAAAAACTATAAATTGTAATAAATTAGGCTTAGTATGAATTAAGTTCTGATTTCAGTATTGGGTAAAATTTACAGACATCTATAGTAATGACATTCTTTGTCCGTTCTAAAAATGCACGTGCATTTCATCTCAACGGATGAAAGAAAAGGTGGATGTGAATATATTTATTAGACATTTTATAAAACAATATATCAAAAGTTTATCGAAATTTCTAAAGGATCTAAAGTGAGGTCGTAGAATAACATTATAAACGTATTTGTTGTTAGCATTAGGAATGGTCGAGCTTAACTCCACCTAAAACAAAAAATAACGTACACAAGTTACAGAGTTAATTTATTTCTTCATCAAACATAGGCCATGCTTAGTAAAGGCTTAATTAACGTCAAGCCTAATATAAATACACTTACATATTTCTGTGTCTGCGATTAGAAGTATTCTGTATTATCATAGAAATTCTATTTTAAAGACGTACTGTTGGTGTAAAGATTCTAACCTGGATGCAAATGTTTTGCGGGTTTCTGCTAGTAGAACCGTAACTCAGAGCATCGTAAATTTATATTTAGAAGTTTCCAGAAACATAATAACCAATTATTTTTGTTCCTTTGTTAATGACATTGAGATTATGACCTGAACACTATATGTTTCTTTCTTGAGCACTCCAATTCACTGTATATGTTTGTTATGAAAACAATAAACCAATAACACAGCGTAGGATCTCTGTCTTCAGGAAACAAATTTATCTGCGTGGGTAACTTATACACTCCGAATCACGCAAAAACAACAAAATACTTACATAGTATACAACACGCTGTTTCTTGAAAGCTTTTCTGACTGAATAGAAAGTTAGATCTTGAAGTGCCTCTACAGTCTGCAGTCAAAGAG
Source organism: Carcinoscorpius rotundicauda (assembly GCA_011833715.1). Classification (NCBI taxonomy): domain Eukaryota; kingdom Metazoa; phylum Arthropoda; class Merostomata; order Xiphosura; family Limulidae; genus Carcinoscorpius; species Carcinoscorpius rotundicauda. The sequence continues at coordinate 39,422,547 of CM022399.1, forward strand.
CGGTCAACCATTTCCTGATTTATGTCTATTGTGGTTTTGTTCTGGATGGCTGGGTGGCTTAGAAAATAATACTGTTCAGCGGAAAATGTGACTAGCTTTGTACCTGGTTAGGAAGGTAATCTGTTACATATTGCTTTTCTTAAGCCTAACAAAAGACTAAACGATATATCTCTGGAGGGTGAACTAAACTCTTGAACATAAAACTTCATCTTTTCTGGAGAGAATAGCTGATACTTTAGAAATCACAACAATTTCTACATGGACTTGGTCAGTCGTCATGTTAAGCATCAAAAATATAGTCTATATCAGCTTATAAACCATGAACTTTAATATTGAAGTTTCCTGAGTGGGTAGAGTTAATTACCAATCCATTACGTAAACACCCAGCTTGAAGCGCCATACTATTTATCTATATAAATGTTTGTGTGTGTTTGTGTTTGGTGTTGTGTGCATGTGCTTTTAATTATATTAAAATAAGAAAATTAAAGTAAGTCAAAAATAACACTTCCTTGCAAATGCGCTATTTTTAGTAATTTAAATCAGCGTTTTAGATTGTTCCTATAGTTAATTGTGTGTTGTGGATGAGGTTTAACATAAAAATAAATGTTTACCTTTGATTAATTTAATTATTGAAACTCTGTTGAAAACTGAGGAAAAAGAAGGAAATTGAACTTTTTACAAACACGTCGTTTATTGACGGTTTCGTTAGTAAAGGCAACAACTGATGTGGTATCACCCTTTCCTATAAACAAAATTATGCGTGGGGGCGGATGACTGGGTGTTAAGAACCGATTTTATCCAAACAAATATAAGAGAAAGGCGGATTTTCTAATTTAAGTTATAAAGATGATATGCAAACTTGTTAGATTCAGATATTTATAATATTATGTCTCGTAAAGTTAAAGACTTGTCACTTAGGTGCGCACAGTAGGTGGCTTGTTTAGGTATACCACTAGGCACGTAGACATGGAATAAGTTAAGCTACAAAAGTATGTCATCATTAAAAGTTTTCTGCATGAATATTATATTTTTCAACCCGGCTAAGTTTGGCCAACTGTTGCCTAGTTACGTGGAAATAATAAAATAAAAAAATGGTAGCTTGTTTTCTTTATTTTGCTTTTCCGTAGTTGATGCTTTGAATTAAGCACAAAGCTACACAATGGGCTATCTGTGCTCTGCCCACCACGGGTATCGAAACGCGGATTTTAGCGTGTAAGTCCGCAGACATACCGCTGAGCCACTGGGAGGCTTTTCCGTAGTCTTATGCCATATGTTCTGACTGAATAATACCATCCGTGAATTATCTGGTCGTGAACTTTAAGCGGATAAATTATTTACTTTATATTTGCTATTTAGTACAAATTCTAAAAATCATGCCCCCCAGTGGCTCAGCGGTATGTTTGCGGACTTACATGCTAAAATCCGGGTTTCGATACCCGTGGTGGGCAGAGCACAGATAGCCCATTGTGCAGCTTGGTGCATAATTCCAAACAACAACAACTAAAGATGATAAGTTAGTCAGGAAGGGAAATAAAGGTTAAAAAGTCAGTATGTAATTCTGTTGAAAAAAAAGCCGTCATTATGAATTAATTTGACAGTTCTGCTATCACTACGTTTCATCATGCACCTGTTTGTACGAAGAAGGAAGTTTAATTGCTATCGTACAATGAAAAGTTATGGATTTTGTGCCTCAATATCAGTGTTTTAATTCCCCATCATACCGCTAGGTTTATGATCAACACTTGCTATATAAACACCAGATAAACATCCGTTTCTCGACTGAAACAGCTTTTCACTTTTCGCAACTAAATCAAAAAATTGTTGTTCAACAAAGACTTGTAACAGACTTAATCTTATTAGTTATATATTTTATCTGATAATTGTCCATTGGCTTTTTCTTAGACGTATTAATATACATTTAACATTAATATCTTACAGAGCTACCATTTAGTTGTTGTAATTATTGCTAGTAAGAAAAAAAGTGTTTTTTGTTTTTGGAAATTCGCACAAAGCTACTCGAGGGCTATCTGTGCTAGCCGTCCCTAATTTTGCAGTGTAAGACTAGAGGGAAGGCAGCTAGTCATCACCACCCACCGCCAACTCTTGGGCTACTCTTTTACCAACGAATAGTGGGATTGACTGTCACATTATACGCCCCCACGGCTGGGAGGGCGAGCATGTTTAGCGCGAAGCGGGCGCGAACCCGCGACCCTCGGATTACGAGTGCACGCCTTAACGCGCTCGGCCATGCCAGGCCAGTAAGAAAAAAAAACTTCGCAAACTTGATGATACTGTTATTAATTAAAAATATTAATTATATTTGATGTATTAAAAGAAACACTATGTGATTCAAAAACTTTGGTAGTTAGCTACAAGGAGTACGTAACCTATAAAATTAGATAGCTTATAAAAAGGCGTTTTGAGCACGTCATGGCCGTAATATGAGGGTCTCGGGTTTGGATCCCCGTCACATCAAACATGTGTGCCATTTTAGCCGTGAGGGTGTTATAATTCATTGGTAAAAGAGTAGCCCAAGAGTTGGCGGTGGGTGGTGATAACTAGCTGACTTCCTTCTAGATCAGATGGACCTACTGTAGCTTTGCGCGAAATATACAAACAAACGCAAAGAAGGCGTTTCAAAAAGTTTCTCTTTAGCTCGTTCTGAGAGCTATTATGTAGTTAGAATAATCTTTAAAAAATATCTTCATCAAAGGTTATTAGCTCAGATAGCCCTCATGTAGGTTTGTGCGAAATTTAAAAAACAAACAAACAGAGGTTATTTCGCAAGAATAGGAAATTGTATATTTAACGTTTGCTATTAAAAGTGTCTTGAAATAAATGTAAATGGTGTGTGTGTTTTTTGAATTTCTCACAAAGCTACTCGAGGACTATCTGTGCTAGGTGTCCCTAATTTAGTAGTGTAAGACCAGAGGGAAGGCAGCTAGTCATCACCACCCAACGCCAACTTTTGGGCTACTCTTTTACCAACGAACAGTGGGATTGACCATTACATTATAACAACCCCACGGCTGAAAGGGCGAGCATGTTTAGCGCAACGGAAATGCAAACCCGCGACCCTCAGATTACCAGTCGCACGCCTTAACACACTTGGCCATGCCGGACTAAATGTAAATGGACACTCCGGTCTTGGGTCTTAAATCTAAAATATTGTATTTGTTTATATAAACATAACAGCTGGGATACTTGGACCTGAAACAACATGGATTGAAAATAATATATGATACAACTAATATTTTTTTTTCATATTGTTTTTTCAGGTTTTCGATGAATGATAAAACATAATCACATTGAGTGTTCCTAAAGCACCAGTTACATTTACTTCCGGCCCCGTATAGCCAGCTGGTTAAGGCACTCGACGCGTAATTCTAGGGTCGAGGGTTCGAATCCCCGTCGCACCAAACATGCTCGCCCTTTCAGTCGTGGGAGCGTTATAATATGACAGTCAATCTCTCTATTCGGTGGTAAAAGAGTAGCTCAAGAGTTGGCGGTGAGTGGTGATGACTAGCTGCCTTCCCTCTAATCTTTCAATGCTAAATTATGGACGGCTAAAGCAGATAGCCTTCGTGTAGTTTTGCGCAAAATTCAACTAAACGAAACAAACATTTACCTCCATAAAACTGAAATTAACATAGCTTTAACTGATATGAAATGTTGATTGTGTAACTGAGAGGTTAAGCAAAAGTACCCATTCAAGATAAAATTAGGTTATTACCGTTTTCACTGTTCCATCAATCTAAACCCTTACGTAACTAACTAGCGGGCAGTAATAATAAGTTCTTAGCACATAATTAGCTATTCTGCCTTACATATTGTAAAAGTGTCCAGGGGATGTTCGTTAACTCATTCGTACACTAATTTCTTCATTGTAAAAAGAAATAAGTATTTTTTTGCTATTTCAGATACATCGACAATAAAACATCATTATCTATTTTTATTTCTATTATTTCTTCTTTTAATAAATTCATCTTTATTTTTAACTTCATATTTTGGTGAAAATAATCGACTTGCCAATTTCTTGCTCTGCGAAATAACGTTTTTGTTTTTAATTTAACATCGGGCTTTCACCGTTTCATTTTATCTTCCTACTTCGCTTTTGAAAGACAGTGACTTATTTTCAGTGTATCGCTTCCTACAGCTAAGTTTAATAATTAAAATAAATTGAAAAATATAGGCATAACTCATTTCCGGTTTTGGAATACAAAGTCAATGTAATATTTCTCCATTTTCACATTGGTTGCATTACCATCCTCGGCTTGATTTCTAAGCAGACGTTATCAGTTGAAAGCTTTCGTATTTATTTTCAAGCTTTGAAACCACGGGCGTTCATAGCTTATCTTCAAGTAATAAAAAATTTGATTCAAGTCATGAAATTAAACCTAAAAACACCGAAGATAGACGTTTTTTTGTATCTTTATTCCGTATTTTTAAATATATCTGGTAGTAACTAAGAAATCAAATTAATCTGATTCTTTTTTAGTTGCCCTGGAGTTCTTTCAAGTATTTTAATTAAGTAAAGAAGAAATTTTGATGTATATATATATATATAACATTATTGATAAGTAAAAAGTATGGAAGGATGCAATCTTTACAGCATACTTTGGTAATCGCAGAACGACCACAAGACAAGGTAATTAACGTGAATAAATGTTAATTTATTTTGAAAGAAAAATAAGGTGTTTTCATAAGTGTTGAATAGTTGTTATCGTGGTGTAGTTTTATGTTTGTGGTTTTTCTAGCATTAAGTGTTATTATTTTCTTTCCATAAAATCCCTATGAAACAAACCGATCTGTGACACAAAAGAAAAAGGTTTAAGCCTAATTAGTGGAAGGTGACATTGGAACTACGTAAAACTGAAGATAAATCTTCGCTTTTGATGTGAATGAAATAATTGAGGTGAACTCCTTGAAAAAGAACATATTAAAGTCGGATCAACAAACAAGTGTATAACTAATTATTAATTTTTTCACGAATTCTAGAACTTATTGATCAATTTGACAAACCTTGGAGAACAGAAGAGGTCGTATGATTTTTAACTTTTGAAAATGGAGCCCTCTTACGATCTGTAGTTTTAGATGCTTATGTATTTTTAAGATATAGTTGTAGGATTGTTTGTTAACTGTTTTAACCTATTACAGAGAATACTTTCTCCCGAACGTTAGATAGTTGATCGACCACAACAGCTTTGTGGAGAAGTGTGCGAGATTAGAGGCTGGATGCGAAGCGGCATGGCCTCTGGACAGGGATGTGTGATCTTAATGCAAACCGTCATTAAAAAATGGTGCCTTCTACAAACGCAGTCATCTTGAATGCTCCATGCTAAAATACACAAATTCAAAGTATTGGAAATCGCCATATTTCGTTTTATTTTTATGTTGCACAAGCTAGAACATTTAGATGCTTGTTTCAGTTTTTGAGGATCTAATTTTGGACGTTCATTAGTTTTAATTATTATAGCAGCAAACAGTTGGCAGCTTTCGTCTCCAAAAGTAGATGAAAAGTGTACGCTAGGATAACAAGTTGGTTGCACAACTGTTTTTCAACTGTACGGTGCCAAACCAGTTATACAAGTGTGATTAATATTGAAAATTAGTTATTGGATGGACTCTGTGTTTGAACAAACTCGAGAGAATAGATTCGAAATGAGACTGGCCTACTACACAAGTAATAGCTGAAGTTATTTCGTGTTTATAACAACGAGACACAAATATGGCCTACTATAAATGTTGTAACTGATGTTGGTTGCTCTGCTTCTGTGCTTATGTATGTGATGTTTAGATTTTCTTGTGTAAGATTATAAATTGTCGTTGTTATTTGAGCGTGAACAACAATGTTTGCTTCTAACTTGTATCATAAGAAATATTCATCTGTGAAAAATATCCATTTAAAGTAAAAATATATTATTGGATGTGACGTACATCTTTGACAATTTCACAGATTAAAAATTATTTTTCACCGTGTTTGTATCCAGAATAGAGAAAACACAGCTGAAAGTGTTCTGCCGAGACGTTGACTATATGATTTGTCTTATAAAATTATGAAACATATCATGATAGTGTTACATGATATTGGTGTTTTACAAAATAAATTAGTAAGTAACACTATGTAATGACTAAAGAACTGTAGTATAAATAAAAATACCAAATTGTATATTATAATAATACAATGAAGTTTCTAGAAAAGAAAGAATAAAAAGTAAACCCGTTCGATCTTCTGACTTGTGTAAAGTGATAAAACTTGATTTTATTTAAAGCACACTATCTTTGTCCAAATAGCACAGGAAATGTGCCACGCATTATCAAAATATAAGATAATCGAAATTATTATAACGAAGTCAATAAATAAATAATAAGGTCCATAAGCCTTATAGGTTATCCGAACAACAGATTTAAAACATCTTGATAACTGAGCATTTGAGAGGGGTTTCTACTATATCTGATGATGAATCTGTCACATTGTTCGTGATTAACCACTTCTAACAAATATCTTTGCTTCTCTTTCATTTGCTAAAAGAAATCTTAGATAAACGCTCCTGGCGATAAAAAAAAAACATTTTAAAGTAGTCAGGCGTATAGAAATACAGCTTTGTATACATTTGACCGAATAACTGAAATGTTTGTGTAGTAATTATCCACATTTTTTGAAGATTGAAAATAAACACATCAAGTTGGTGAAACTACCAACAAGCAGAAAAACAGTATATTATACATTTATGAACAAACAGCTCACGCACACTTGAACGTGAAGGATCAAGCAATTGAAAACTCCAGATAAATGCAATGTTTTTCAATAAACATATTAAATTGAAAATTGAATTTTTTATGATATTCATTATTACATTTTTGGTTTAAGGATGTTATTAATCTCACTGAAACACTACTAAAAAACGTTTCCATGCTCAAGTAAATAACTAGAGTTAAGCTCCATTATAGGATAATTACTTAAACATTTATATATAAAAAATAATAATTGTAAACATGGCATACATAATTTTGATTAAAATTGGTCAACTAAATTTTGTCTTTCTGACGTGTTGATTTTTATTTAACCTACAATTATGTTTAATTATTAACAAAGAATAAAAAATAACAATCAAATTACTATTATATTCGTTCCCACTACGTCTTACGATAGGAAAACAATGATCATAAGTAGATATCATGTTGAAGCTTTATTGTATATTTTGTGTAGCTGTTGATTTTCATGTAACAATACTTTAAAGTAGTAATTAGAACTTTTCATTTCTATGTTTAAATAGTCCCCTATGTTCTGTTTACAGCTATAATTTTAAACAATCACAGTTTAAAACTGAGGTATGTTTCGTATTTACTTCTTGATCAACTTTGCTAATTATATTTAAATCATTTTTTCTTATTGTTTTCACTGTTGTGAAGCGCTTTGTAAAAGATCAACATGCAGCATAACACATTTAGCATAACACGGGAGAAAAAATTAGAAAAGTTACCTATTCATATATTGTCATATGTGTTATAAAAGTACATATTACAATGTACATACTTGAAAAGTAATCGTTACAACAAGGATGCAGAGAAGAAAAATACAGCAGAATAACATAATATCAAATTCCAAAAAGTCATTTATCCAAATTAAGGCGTGCGACTCGTAATCCGAGGGTCGCGGGTTTGCGCCCGCATCGCGCTAAACATGCTCGCCCTCCCAGCCGTGGGAGTGTATAATGTGACGGTCAATCCCACTTTTCGTTGGTAAAAGAGTAGCCCAAGAGTTGGCGGTGGGTGGTGATGACTAGCTGCCTTCCCTCTAGTCTTACATTGCTAAATTAGGGACGGCTAGCACAGATAGCCCTCGAGTAGCTTTGTGCGAAATTCCAAAAACAAAAAAACAAACCAAATTATCCTTAGAATAAGATGACTTGAACTAAACAAGTGCAATTTTAAACAATACTAGAAACAAGTGAAAACAAAAATGAAAACAATACGCGGCAGGACAAATGTTACGTGTACATATAGTGAACAAAATCAACAAAAAAAAACAGAAAGAAAACTACTCTGACATATTCTCAGTGGCTACAAGGTCTAAATCTGTTGCAGAGAATACAAACATATAAAAACCTTACTTTCCAAGGAAACTAAATCGTTCATAATATTTAACAAAACCTTTCAATGAAATCTTATTACAGTAACTCTAAACAAAATCACAACCAAATTATAGTGTGTTAATATTTTATTACCAGCTTATTTTATGTTTCTTAGCAATTATATAAATATGTATATACTCTCCAAAAAAAGAAACGCAAAAGGGATATATTTTTATTTTAAAAAGAAATATATGTAATAACGTTACAAGCTCAAAGTATGTGATGTTACACGTGTTAAGGCTCTGATTATCGGACCAAAATGACAATAAAAGTTGTGCACTTTGAAAACGGAGGAAAACATCGGATTTTTCGCCAAAACGCATTCGTGTCCAATAAATTTGTTTTAGAGATCTGCATTTTCTGCAAGTGCAACATGTGCAAAATTCCTATAAAATGGCGGGTTCTCGGTTTCCATAGCTCAGTGTTAAGCCACCGACACGCAATACAGTTACGCCAAGACTGACTGGAGCACAACTCAACAACCCCATTGGTCTCTTGGAAGCAGGCGAATCTCGATCAGATGTTGCCAGTGCTGTGAATGTCTACACAAGCACCATCACAAGGCAATGGAATCGTCACCAATAACATAGATCAACTAGTGACCGTCCACGATCGGGAAGACCTCGTGTGACCACGCCCGCACAAGATCGCTACATCCGGTTACGTCACCTTCGAGATAGGACCACCACTGCGATGTCTACTGTCTCAACCATACCAGGGCTGCGTAGGATTTCCGATCAGACCGTACGCAACCGTCGACGAGATTCTTAGGTCCCGTGTGCAAGCCATCATGGTGAACGTCAACGACGTTTTTCAATATGACAACGCCCGTCTTCACACAGCCCGACTCACCACTGTTTTCTTGAGGCACCACAACATCAACGTTCTTCCATGACCCTCCGGATCACCAGACTTAAACCCCATCGAACATCTTTGGGACGAGTTGGACCGACGACTGCGACGGCGACAACCTCAACCGCAGACTCTTCCTCAGCTTGCAGCAGCTTTGCAGGCTGAGTGGACAGCCATTCCACAGAATGTGATTTGTCATCTCATCGTTTCCATGAGCAGGAGATGCCAAGCAGTTATTGATGCTTACGGGGGACATACTCGTTATTGACACTGAGTGACGTTAAACTTCGACTAGTGAGCATGGACTTCGCCTTTGCAGACTATGGATGTTCAGTAGTAAATGTTCAGTTTCATACATGTCATACAGAACTACACGAAATAAACTTGTTAACAATTATATATATCAAACTTCATTCATATATAATTTTGATATTGATTTCCTACTCTATATTTATTTAATATATGTAGTGCTATTTGTAATTGTTTTAACTTTGGAAAAATAACATTATTATTGGCTTATATTGTAAACAGATTGCTGTAAGTGATTTGAAAGTACTAGGAGATGCAGAATCAGACGTTTTTAGCGTTTGAATTTCGCACAAAGCTACTCGAGGGCTATTTGTGCCAACCGTCCCTAATTTAGCAGTGTAAGACTAGAGGGAAGGCAGCGAGTCATCACCACCCACCACCAACTCTTGGCCTACTCTTTTACCAACGAATAGTGGGATTGACCATCACGTTATAACGCCATCCCGGCTGGGAGGGCGAGAATGTTTGGCGCGACAGGGATGCGAACCCGCAACCCTCAGATTACGAGTCGCACACCTTAACACGCTTGGCCATGCCGGGCCTAACGTTGTAAGCGATAAGTTACGTAATGAACTCTGTGCAATCTTTCCGCTGAAGATAATCTAACCTATGGGTTTAGCGCCATAAGTCCATAAAATATGGTTCGTAGTCTGACTGCAAACACAAATTTTTTTTTTCTATTCAAGAGACTTATAGTCTTTTTTGACAGCTTGTCTAATTTCGTGAAGACACAGAAGTGGTAACGTACTGAAGGATGTATCGATACAATGGTATCACGGCTTCACGATACGATGATTGTATTGTCACAACTTTGTTACAATTACCCTTTTAATGGTAGTACAACAATAGTCTTTGATCATTTGAATCAATGTCAGTTTCGACATGAAATAGTTTTAAACTCGCATTTGTTATTGTTATCACTAAAATTTAAAACATGCTAGACACTTCCACAAGATTTTACAAATGCCAAACTACTCCAAAACTATGACATAATTATATTTAACAGTCTTTTCAAAACCAAGACTATTTATGCATGTAGGTGACGTTTAAGCGGCTAATCTTACCCGTTCTGTGTTTTAACACAAAATAGTTCCTTATTTTAATGACTTATTCAGTCTTAAAAGTTGAAAACCACTAGAGCTTATACTTGTTGATAAACACTGCACAATAAAGTATAAGATTGTATTTGTTTTCAAAGCATATTTACCAGTGAATTGTGATATCATAGGAAAAGTTTTTTGGTACATTATACACTACTACTTTACGGGTGCAAGCTCTATGAATGTGCTTCTCGATCATTATTTTAATTTAAACATAAACCTGAAAACTCCACAGTCAAGTAAGCCACACATTGAAATGGAGATGTATTTGATCATTGTCAAAACTAACCTAGAAAAATGGTTGCGTCACAATGAATCCATGAACTTTGAAGATTTTTATGGTAGAATTTCCCACAGTTTAGAGAAAAGGAACGGACGATGTTAGAATACTATAGAAAAACACGTAAATAGAGTACTTTGAGAAACCTGGTGGGAATTATTACTCTTTCGTGTTTCATCTGGGTATCGTGTGAGTCACGGTGCCAAGTTTCATGGAGATTGGTCTAATAGTGTGTGAGAAGTTAGCAAACAGATAAACATACACATTTGCTTTATATATTTATTAGATGGGTTTTCAACCCTTTATGACATACCTTATATCAGACTTTATAACTGTATCAAGTTCAGCTGATTTGGGTTATTTTGGTCTGGGCGTGACATAATAGTCAGTTTGCCCAAGTTATAAATCAGCGAGTAATGGTTAAATCCCACTATTCGGTCAGACAAGAACAGTTGAGCGTTTGGTGCTTGGATTTGAAGACTAGCTACTTTTCTTTTACACCTATTAGTTCAAAATTAATAAAGATTATGTTGGCAAAACTTCCGAAATAAGCAACAAAACGTACTTATTCGCTAAGTTCTTCACTCTTCATTCTTATAGTAACTACTGTGACCTGAGCTAACATAACCTTCTAGTTACCGGTTTAGTAAGTTTGAAATCCAATACAATACTTATAACGTTATAAAATCATAAATAAACATTCTGTCACAAAGTAGGATCATTTTAATTAATCTGGTTAGGTATGGCACTAGATGAACCTTTTATTTTGGTATATGTATCTATAATGCGGCTCGGCATGGCCAAGCGTGTCAAGGCTTTTGACTCGTAATCCGAAGATCGCAGGTTCGAATCCTGGTCCCACCAACGTGGTCGCCCTTTCAGCCGTGGAGGCATTATAATGTGACGGTAAATCCCACTATTCGTTGGTAAAAGAGTAGCCCAAGAGTTGACTGTGGGTGATGATGACTAGCTGCCTTCCCTCTAATGTACCACTGCTAAATTAGAAACGGTTAGCGCAGATAGCCCTCAAATTGCATTGCACAAAATTCAAAACAAGCGAAATCCTAGGCAGTGCAATTACTGTACATAGAAAGGTTTGTATATGAGTGTAGAAAACTATGTTTTTACATTGTTGAAAATGACAACATATTAATCTGTAATACGTTTAGTGTCTGTATTCCTATAATATTACCGAACACTCCCTATCTGGTTCTCTATTGTGTGCTGAATTTTGTTAAGTAACATGTCCCTCCAATCATAGCTAGTAGTTAGGACTGAAAGTTGAACAGCATGAAAAGATGGATTGTTGTGCATCTCAAAATTTCGTTTGAAACAAACCGTTTTAAGTCAAACCATTCATTAACTCAGCACAAACATTTGGGTTGATTTTTTTAATATAGTTCAACTTTATATTTTCATCAACTTATTATAAGCGGGAAATAAATTGGAAATCAATATCAATTACCTTTACTTCAAGCTGTAAGTGATAACTGTTTTGGGTTTTATTAATAAGATATTTTACGATATTTGCTTTGAATGAGAGAATCCAATAGACACACTATCATTTGCCATCTTGATGTTCAAAACTTGTTTGCATCTGAGCTATGAATTATGAATTCCTGCATCACAGTGTTTATGCATGAGACTTACATATTTTTTAATCGTAAATGAATAAAACACAATTTTTATTATATCTTCAAAAAATGTACATTTCTTAGAACAGTATAATACTGCAGACTATGCTAAGAATTACGTATACATTCACATTGTACAACCTCAATGCCAAGGTTTTGAATACAATTATACTTCTCGTGTTTTGTTAGTAGGTTTCGAAATGAAACCCAAAACAGTTAAATTTACGGTATACTTCTAAACTAACAGTAAGGTTATCAAATTAAGTTAAACATTGGCAACATAAGCTTATTTTTGAACGATTTCCAAAACATTTAGCTTTGTTTTAGTACAGCGCTTCTAAATTTGTAAAATGCGATAAAACCGTTTTTATTTTCAAACTACATTTTGATCAACATCTACTTCCAAAAGCAAAGTGTTTTCATCAAGAAGAAATTCCATGGTTCGATTTTAACATCAAAATACAATTTCACAGTAAGGTTATGATACTGTGGCATACTTTACACAATATTTCACCATTGTGATACTGTAACATACGTTATACGATATGCCACCGTTATAGTGTTGTATCATAAGTTTTACACTAGTTCGGAGCATGTAAACTATCTGAATTAACTGTCAACATTTTAAAGCAGTTTGATATGATATAGTTACTGGTGAAACATTTACTGCGTATCTATCCTTTTTACTTTTTCACACCAAAACAAAGCGTATATAAGGTTGATATCCACATACTCTAATGACAGAAACAGCTACAAGTTATACATTTGGCTCGGATCCACGTGTCTTCCTTATCCACAGAACAGAACTTTGAGATTACAAGGGTTTTGTCATATCCAGAAGGCATGATTACCAGAAAGATCCACCTGTCATCTGTTAGTAGAAATAAATAACATACGTTGTGACGTCAAGAAAACGTTGAACAACAACAATCCAGAGCAGAGGTGACAGGTTAAGTCTATCTGGAGTCTCGAACATCTATTTTGTTTGTCTGCAACGCCAAAAAAATGGTAGATTTGAGAATTGCAAATTCTAAAAGAATGATTAAAATTCTGTGAATATTTTAACAGGAAGAAAATAAAGAAACTTCCGCATGCATTTTATTTTTATTTGATATTGTTATACATATATATATATTCACTGTTTTCAATGCACAAGCATAAGAAACGACTTATTATGCTCACACGCATATATATATTTGAAATGTTTATTACGTTGTATAACATATCTCAAATAAACTTTACTGGCACTTTCTACAATAATTCTATCAAAGATCTAAGGTATCATTGAAATTATTAAAATGTTAAAATCGACCAGGAAATAAAATTTTAGTGTTCTCGGGTTAAAATATTTATACAAGAGCAAAATTTTCGAGTATAACAAAATCCTTATATACAAATATCTGATCCTCAAACCAAGGAAGGACTTTGTACATGTGGTTTAACATCTGTATCATTTGATAACAAAAGCTCATTTTCTTTTTTGATCGACAATTACAATTTGAGTAAAGACATAATAGAATATTATAAAGTATACAATACTTTTCTATAACAAAATTGAAACTTAGCTGTTTCTTCTACACAGACATTAGTTCGGGTACGAAATTTATAAAGGTCTATATTATTTGTTACAAACAAATTAGTATCATTTCTTATATTTTTACAAACAAATTAATATCGTTTAATGTATTTGTTAGAAACCATTTAGTATCCCGTCTTATATTTCTTACAAACAATTTAGTATCGTTCCTTGGATTTGTTTAAAAAATTCAGCATAGTTTCTTACATTCGTTACAAACAAATGAGCATATTTTCTTACATTTGTTAGAAACAATTTCGTATCCTTTCTTACATTCGTTACAAACAAATGAGCATATTTTCTTACATTTGTTAGAAACAATTTCGTATCCTTTCTTATATTCGTTGCAAACATATTAACATTATTTCTTGTATTTTTTAAAACAATTTAATATCGTTTCTTATGTTTATTAACAACAATTTAATATCGCTTCTTATACTCGTTACAAACAAATTACATTGTTTCATGTATTCGTAAGAAACTATTTCGTATTCTTCCTTATATTTGTGAACAAGAATTTAATATCGCTTGTTATATTTATTACAAACAAATTAGCGTCGTTTCTTGTATTTGTTAGAAACAGTTCAGTATCCTTTCTTATATTTCTTAACAACAATTTAGTATACTTTTTTAGATTTGTAACAAACAAGTTAGACATTGTTTCATGTATTTGCTAGAAAAATTTAGCATTATTTTTTATATTTGTTAAAAAGAATTCAGTATCGTTTCTTATATTTGTTACAATTAAATTAGCATGGTCTCTTATATTTGTTGGTGCCCCCAGTGGCACAGTGGTGTGTCTGCGGACTTACACACTAACAAGCGGCTTTCGATACCCGTGGTAGGTAGAGCACAGATAGCCTATTGAGTAGCTTTGTGCTTAATTCTAAACAAAATAGTATCGTTTATGTATGTTTTAAAACAACTTAGTATCGTTTCTTCTATTTGTCAGAAAAAATAGCATAATTTCTTGTATTCGTTATAGAAAATTAGCATCACATTTTATATTTGTTAAAAAAAATTTAGGATCCTCCCTTATGTTTGTGAACAACACTTTAGTATCGTTTCTTATGTTCGTTACAATAAAATTAGTATCGTTTATTGTATTTATTTCAAACAAATTACATCGTTTCTTATATTTGTTAGCAACAATTTAGTATCATTTCTTATATTTGTTACAAAGAAAGTAGCATCATTTCTTGTATTTGTTAAAAACAAATTAGTATCGTTTCGTAGTGACCTGGCATGGCCGAGCGTTCTAACGCGTGCGACTCGTAATCCGAGGGTGGCGGGTTTGCATCCCACTCGCGCTAAACATGCTTGCCCCTTTTAGCCGTTGGGGCGTATAATGTTGCGGTCAATCCCACTATTCGTTGATAAAAGAGTAGCCCAGGAATTGGCGGTGGGTGGTGATAATCCTCTAGTCTTACACTGCAAAATTAGGGACGGCTAAGGTTTATCCTCCTGATGGGAGGTTGTGCAGTGGGCTGACAATCTACTTACTTAAAAACCAGCCTGTTAATAAATCGGCAAGCGATTGCGGCCCTATGTTCCTTCATGGAATCGAGAGGCATAAATAATAATAAATCCTTTTTTATATTTGTTAAAAGCTATTTAGTATCATTTCTGATATTTGTTGTAAACAAATTATCATCGTTTCTTAGACTTGTTACAAACAAATTAGTATTGTTTCTTGTATTTATTAGAAAGAAATTGGTACTGTATTTTATATTTGTTACAAACAAATCAGCGTTGTTTCTTTTGTTGGCTGTGTATTAATAGTTTGAAGAATGATCTTCTTTAACTAGGCTTATAGTAACTATTTTAGTATTTACAAGTTTAGCAACCGTAAATGGAATACTGTGTTTCTCTAGCAGCTTCAGTTGTAACAGTTGAATGAATATATTTGTCATTAACGTATCGAAAACACAGTACTTTTAATGGGAGAATAAGACAACGTAGAATGTTAAACTTCAGGCGGCGCTTTTAATTATTATTATTATACATGATTAATAGGCTTTGAAAACTAAACATGTAGCCACATAGAGAAAGATAGAATATGAGTAATTATTTTATTTTTAACTTTCAGAGACAGTTTCCTAAGTTAAAGACCGCCGGAAGGAAAAATATTAAATTGTGTGCATTTTCAGAGCGTCACGTGGCTGTGATTTTTTTTTTTTTTTAGGATTTCACTTGATTATCGCCAGGAGGCTTCACTCACTAAATAAAATGCTATAATTGCGAAAGTGACATATAAACTGTAAAACTATATGAAACTTGGTCTTGTCTTTTTGATTTGTTCTTGTTCAGGGTTACTGATGAGAGATGGAATTTCCCAAAAGTTGCATACTTTAGTAACAAGTGATGAATCGAATGATAAATCGCGCTGCATATGTGTTTTTAGTGAAAGTAAAGAATAATGAAATGTCATTTCAACGTCTTGTCAGAATTATAGGGCTAATTTTTACGCATCAAAAACCTTTGTACTCTGATTTAAAAAGGAACAAGGTACTTAAGCAATTTTAAGCCAAACAGCTGTGACCATCTAAGACGCTGTAAAAAGAGTCGTAATTCTTTATGGAATTTTTCTCATGCAACTCGCGCAGTTATCACAAATTGATCGAAGGTGCGACCATTAAACGTTTAAAATAGGTACTTCTAACAGATGTTGTCAGACGTTTTCCATAGTGATAAAAACGACATAGTTCAGAAAATCTGCGATTCAGTATAAAACAGCGTCCTCTACAAAGAAAAATAAGGTTTTCAAGCTAAGTATTAAAGTATCCTCAATATTATTTGAAGTTTCTAAAGTTTTCACGCAGTATTTAATTGACATTTAACCATCTGATGTGTGTTCTGTTTAAAAGAAAGGACATTTAAAAATCTGATGAAAAGATATATTACAGAAACAAACAATAAAATCCATCTTACCAGGAAAATTCTGTGGGTTAGGACTAACAATTGTCCATTGTTCTTTTGTTTCAGACTCATTCGGCCAGTTAAAGTTTCCTCCTGAACCAGATAAAAAAAACTTTATTATATAACAAAAACAATTATTTTTCTCTGGAACAACGATTCTTCTTTTATCCTAGAACAATATGTAAAAAGAATTAAAATATGTGGTACAAAATACGCTTCATTAGTTCACAACTGTGTGTAGCAGATATATTTTAACTGTTCACAACCAAATATACGCAGAGTTTTTACATATCTATATATATATAACATAATGTTTTCGGACAGCATAGGGCTTAATGGTCTATATCATCTGTTCCGTCCTCTAAATTAAACTAAAACGATTAATAAATACATTTTAAAATCTTAAGGTCAGTCATTATCATTCTGGTACTTATCGAGCTTTCTCTAAAATAAACTTAAATTTACGTCCCGCACAATATTCAAAGTGAACCCATTCAGTGTATTTTTCTAAGATAAGGAGCCCAAGACTGAACACAATACTCCAAATGTAGCTTAACCAGTGACCTATACAATGGAATTATAACCTCTTTAAAATCATGTTTGCCTTACCATCCAAATTATATTTATAGTTAATATTATTATAACCCAAAAGCATTATCTTGTATTTATTATAATTAAAACCTATCAGCCATTTATTTGCTCAGCTCTATAAATGATATAAATTATTTTGTAAATTAGCAACACTCAAGATATTGATACTATCCCCAACTTTTTAGTAATCTATTGATCATTTATTGTTATGTAATTAACGTAAATCAGAAAGATCAAAGGTCCTAAGACTGAGCTCTGAGATACCCCACTAGTGCCATTAATCCAGTTTAATTAAGCCCCCTCTGGTTTTCTCCAAGTTGTCATTTGTCGCTCATACCTATGTAAACAGTAGTTTTTACAAACCTTTTTTTGGCACCTTTTCAAATGCTTTGTGAAAATCCAAATACACAAAGTATACATTCATGTCCTCGTTTATATAAGCAGTAACAATTTCAATGATTGTGAAAAAAATTGTAAAACAACCCTTAACCTCCTTCAAAACACTTGGATAAATATTAAGTGACACAGATAATATATAATATTGAATATATATATATATACATAGTATTGGAACTATTCTATAATTGCAGCTAAGTAGAAAATTTATCATTAACACAATACATAATAGCAGAAGATACGAAATTAAAGTGATTACATTGACAAAACATTAGTATTTTACATTTAAAGAAAACAGGACACATTTTTACGTTCTATTAAGGTTATCAATTTATGTTTGCGAAATGTTTTTCCAAAGGTCTTTTATTTTACCTATCATTTAAGCAAGATTGTTTGATTGATGTTATACCATCACAGCTCAATATAATCTTAGACATTCTTAAGAGTATTAACGTGAGAACTATGTGCAGGTAAAGCTGTAGGATGTAGTGCTCCCTCCATCGGCCTCTTTATCCTACCAGTAATAGTTTCACTTTATTTACAGTATATTTGGAGTGACTATTGTGTTGGAAGATAAATCTTGACTAACAGGTCCTATTTCTAAGGGAATGACTGATGAATAAGATTTTACTCCTACCATTAAGCAGTCAGGATCCGATCAACATCACAACCTGCTCTTACTTATAGTGATTTTCAACATGGTCCACTTTATATTTTGTAAGTTGAACGTGTTACTCTACTCCTATATGCTATCAAACCAAATATCGCTGATTTTTTTTGGCCACTGATTTGAATTTTGGATCATCTGTGAATATCACCTTCCATTAATTTTGTTCGTTGTATTACTGGAAATTTGTGTCCATTTCAGCCTATTGGTTTTCTTTTATCTCCTGAGCAATGGTTTTTGAACAGCTACAAACCTGCTGAGGTTACTTTGTGCTAATGTGTGCAATTCTGTTATATAAATAACTTTTGAACCTGTATTTATATCTAGGTGGTTGAAAATATCTCTACTTAGTTGTCGTGTGTCACGTAAAAAACTTTTCTTGGGTTACTTAACATCACATTTGAAGAGTTTGGTTTTCTTACCACAACCAATTCAGTAACGAACAATCTCGTTCGTGATGATGAGAAAACCATTTAAAGTAAAAATGTATCTCAGGACAGCTGTTATAGGTATCAATACCAATACTAGTTTTTATGTGCTTTCAGAGTTTCCATACAGCTCTTACTGAAACACAAATTTTTTACTTTAAACTGACTGATGGAATAGTTTTCTCCCGCCAAGGTTTTCAGGTAGGAATGCTGATAATAGTATGGCTACTTGCATCTTTATAACCATTATTTTGGTTTGTTTGTTATTTGACGTTTTTTGGCGCAAACCAGTTAGGCTATTTTTATTCTGTTATTCTGGTGCAGCATCGTCTGAGTGTTTAGAAGACAGCCAATCACAATATAAACTATTAACATGTGAATGTATTTTGGTGAAGAATCTTCATATAATAGAGGGATAGAAATTTCATAATATTTCCCTTTTATACCATTTTATTCACCGTTTCCACAATAATTTCAAATAAATAGTAGATAAACTTTCTGAGTGCAGAAAAGGTTACAAACGACACTATGGAAACGGGACTGCTGTGATGATTTAGTTAAAATAAAGTACAAGCAACACAGCAGCGTAGGATACACAACTAAAATAAGTTATTCTCTGAAGTGAAATAAGGATAGATATTCATATACAGAAACGTTAAATATACAGACGTCTTGTTGATTATTGAAGGTAAAAACAATATTTATTTCATGACTGGTTGTCGGGTTCTCAGACAAACGAATCTACTAAAATTTCAAAGTTGTAAATTACGATATTTTAGAATAAAAATAGCTTAAATATGTGAATTTCAAAATATCACTTTCTTATTTTGTTTATTTCAATCTATGACTGAAAATTTCATTCATCCTCGGTATTTTCCTGGATGTTGACCTAAAATGATTTGGAATTCTGTATTCGATTTCATAAGCCCTGCTGAGACGACGTGAACTAAAGAAGCTCCAATTTTCTTCCAACTAACACCTTCTGGAAGTTCGTGACTTGTTTTATATTGTAGATCACGTGCAATGTCTCGAACTGATCGCAAAAAGTGTTGAAACTTTTACTTTAAAAGTATATTTTCTGTCTAGTTATACATAAACGTTTGTTCGACTAAAGACGACGAGAAATTACCGAAGATTATAAAGAAGGAAACTGTAAAGTTCGAAAATACAGAATTGTCTAGAAGTATATTTTATAACTTTCTGTAATATTTTTTTTTCCATTCTAGAGGTTTTTCCATTCCATATGTTCCATTTTAAACCGACATTTGTTTGTTTTGAAGTAAAGCATAAAGCTCCACAATGGGTTATGTGCGCTCTGCCCACCACGGTTATCGAAATCGGGTTTTTAGCTCACACATATCACTTAAATCGAAATAAAAAACAAAAAGAAAACTTAGATGATGTACACTGACAGTATGGCTTAATATGAAAAAAAAGTTAGAAATGTTAACGAATATTTGAATCTTTTCAAAACAAATGGCTCGTTTATGTGCATTAACCAGTTGTATTTCGAGTTCAATATAATAGTTTTTTAAGAATTGCTTATATTTCACTTATAGGAAAATAAAAGTCAGTTTCCGACATATTATACAGTAGAACATTAAAAAATAATTTTATTATATTCCAAAATTAATTAATTGCTACTGATTAATATTAATATTAATTAATATTACTACTGATCATTGACTATTGCGAAGTTTCACTACATAGCTTATTTATTGTTTGCTTGTTTATAGTAAAGCCACAATGGGCTATCTACTGTGTCCTCCGCGGGTAGTCGAACCCCAGAGTTTTTTTGTTGTAATTCTACAAAAATTCCGGCATGGCCAATTGGGCTAAGGCATTCGACTCGTAATATGAGGCTCGCGGGTTCTAATTCACGTTGCATCAAACGTATACGCTCTTCCAGCCGTAGGGATGTTATAATGTAACGGTCAATCCGCCTGTTTGTTGGTGGGTGGTGATGACTAACTGTCTTCCTTCCAGTCTTACACTGCAAAATTAGGAACGGCTAGTGCAGATAGCCTTCGAGTAGCTTTTCGCGAAATTCCAAAACAAACATATTCTATAAACATACCGCTCTTCCATAAGAGGAATTTCCTGCGTGGAAAGAACATATTTTCACAGATTAAAATTAATGAGGTTCTTTCTGCAATAATTACAAATGTCACGCTTGTTATTGATCAGTTTTATGTTATTTTTTGTATTTTAGCTTGTAAATAAGTTATTTAAATAATATGACCAGTAAGAGTTTAAAATATTGAATAAGTAAAAGTCTATTAAAATATTAACCTCTTTTTTCACATCGCCCTCTAGTAACAAGTTACTGTATTTAAAATTTTTCACTTTCTGTACATTTTGACTCTAATGTCTTTACTTAATCTTCAGTTTCTTGTTTTTTACTTTCATGGAGAAATTCAGAAACTAGTAGACAAACAAACTGTATCATTTAATTAATTCTTTAAATTTTAAATCTAATTTTTCCGTATCATGTATTTCACTGCTTTTACAAAATTTTGGTTGAACCATAAGTATACTTATTCGTTATAAAGCCGTATTTGATTAGAAACTTTTATTGCATATTGGATTTGTTGTAGATCACTGAGAAAAAACAGAAGAAATAGTTAGAGACCGTTTTAGCTTATTGTTATATGATATTGATTTGTCCGACTGCAGTCACTATCCAGTGACAAGAAACGTACCTGATAACCGAGTCCTTATAAGATTCTTAAAAGTAAACTGTTAGAATACTGTGAAAAAAGTTATAATAAGGCCATTAAATCTGTTCTTTATACTTCTTTGCGTATAAATGGTATTTTATGTCTCAATGACACCATAGCAGAACAACTTTCAATGAATTATTTCGCAAAAATAATAAACGTGAATTCAAATAATACTAAACGAAAGACTTTTATTGCTTATTACCTAAAGTCTTTTTTCGTCCATGACGTACTTATGAAAATATTGGTAACCTGATTTATTTCTGCCTGGATAATATAATATCATTCGTTTTTGTTGTGTTTTTTTTTTTACCTTGCAATCGCTTTGCAGTTTCTCGAGCGTTAGTATCTTGATTCCTGTCTGCTTGTTTTCTCAGGTCTTCCTCTTCCCCTGATAAAATATCGTGTTTTACTTCAGCTTAGTATATATGTTTAAAAATTATTATTATCATACATTAAATATTGTAATGAAACAATTAATGCAATATTTTTTCGTAACTGTAAACACATTGTGCACGATAATATAATCGAAAAGAAAATATTCTCCTCACGGTAAACACAAATAAAACATGTATGAGGAAAAATAAACGTAAAAAACAACATAATAAATAAAAAAAACTTATTAAATTTTACATTAAACAACTTTAGAAATTCACATTTGAAGTTTTGTATCTTATATTTTTGTAAGATAAGAAAACAATGTGTTTTCAGAATATTGTATAATATAGACTTTTTAACACAAATCAAATATTTTCAAGTGTATCTGAATTAGGGATTTAGCCTTTTCATCAAAATTAAATATTTACTGATATATAACTGTATCTTGAAATACTTTTGTTAAACAATTTACTAACAAAAGTAATTATTCAACATCGATTATATACCTTAAACGTAGACCTTACAGTGTTTACATTTTATATTAAGTATATTTTTAAAAAAATGCTATTTTCAGAGTCTGTACTGCAAAAACGTACAATGAGCTATTTGCGCTCTGTCCACCACAGAGACCGAACACTGAATTACAGCGCATCATAAATCCCTGAGCTTAAATCTGAACCACAATAAAACGACCATACTTGAAATGTCACTTTTTACTGCTTCTGCTAGCATGACCTGTTTATTAAATTAATGAATTTTCTTACAAACTTACTAAACTACTAACAAAATAACAATCTTTATAGAAGTTATGAGGTATCTAATGATAGCGAGTGTATGCATAAACAACGACTCTTTTTTTGTGTATCTAACCTGAAACAATTGTCACTCCTCTCCACTTTATAAGTTCGTTTTAGACCGCACAGAACACCATTACAAAATGTTTAACCCTTATTCAGCGACCGACATCAAACGATGCTGGTACTTATAACATTTTCACTGTTCAAGGGTTAAAGCATATAATTAACACTACTTTCATATTGAAGTGTTTGTGTTCACAAAGTTTTTATTTTCTATCCTTTTTAAAAGTACAGGAAGTACGTGAAGCGTGAAATTAAAAATCCTGAATATTAAACTTCTTATCTCATTGATTCTCTGACCTGAGGCATACTATTCAGCTAACATCATTCAAGATTGTTCTAATAAGTGATGGTAGCTTTATGAAACTGTAAGAACTAGCTGACGGTCTGCGCATATCACTGATGAGAGATCGATAATATCTGGGTTTGAGACTATTCGTGAGATTCCATCTTTGTTGTTAAGACCGCAAGCTGTTTTCCTTTTCTTTTTTCTACCCCTCTTTTTTTATTCGATCTATAAATCCTTGTTCTGATCTTAATTTGTGAAGGCTACTCTGTTCAATAAAAGTAGACCAATGAACAACAATGAAATAAAAAGTCACTTTAGCTTGTTTATAAGTCTTTAATCGAAACATAAAAAATAAATTAAAAAAATTGAACAAATGATTTTTCTTTCGTTATAACTTTTTATTGTAATATTCAATAATTCCCAGCCAAGAATCACACTTGTGTAATAACAAAAAACAAACAATGATGCAAGGTAATATTTTGTCACAATGAAACAGAGAATAATTTAAGTTGCATTATTTTTGTTACAATATGGATTTTCAGTTAGAGAATAGAATTTCAACTCCGCTATGTCATTCGTCCGTACTGACAAGGTCTTTCAATCAATATTAAAGATCGACAGACCTTCTATGTTACGCATAGCAAGTTTTGGTTGATATGATTTGTATCAGGTGATTATGAAGCTACAAGTCATAGTTCAGGAGGCTTTAATTGACAAAATATGTAATATATATATATATATATATATGTGCGTATGTGTGTGTGTGTGTATGAATTGATGACACTTCGTATCACCTCATTTTTTTGTAGAATCAGTAAGATTCTTCCGGTATAAAGTGTACAAAACCAGTTAATCTTTAGCCCCTTTTACATTTACAACTTTTGTCATCAACGACTGTTATGTATGAAGTTTCAACTACAATTTTATTTGTTGTAATTAAGCCAATAGGCCCGGTATGACCAGATAGTTAAGGCACTTGATTTGTAATCCGAGGGTTGCGGGTTTGAATCCCAGTCACAATAAATATGCTCGACCTGTCAGCCACGGGTGCGTTATGATGTAATGACCAATCACTCTATTCGTTGGTAAAAGAGAAGCCCAAGAGTTGGCGGTGGGTGGTGATAACTAGCTGCCTTCCCTCTAGTCATACACTGCTAAATTAGAAATGGCTAGCGCAAATAGACCTCGTGTAGCTTTGCGCTAAATTCAAAACAAACAAACCAAATTAAGCCAGCCCCATGAACTCTAATGAGCTATACGCCTGATCATCAGCAGCATAAAAGAACAGGGTGCATTTTTTTACTTGCTATTATGTACTGTCCTTACCAGGGAAAAACACTGGGCCCTAAAACTGATATGTTTTAAATTATTATCTGTTTTTTTTTATATTACACATATATTACTAATAAATACCACCTTTTGCACTCAAGGCATACTACACTTAAATGACTGTTATTTTCTCAAAGCTTTAATTAATCAAATGTCCATTTTTCACTAATCACATTTCTATTTAGTTTGCAATGCATATTAAGTAAAGTGAATTAATTCCGGTAATTGTCATCACTCCTTGCATGATACGAAACATACAAGTTTATTGAAGCTTAACAACTATATCCAATAAATATTACATGTAACAAACTGGACTACAGGAATCTTTTCGAAACCTCTCCTTTAAACGTTTTCTCTTTATCATTACTTGTTTACTTCTCTGAATACTCTTTTTTTTATTCTTGGTTCACAAGCCACGTCTGTTTGCTTTTAGATTTCTGTCCAAAGGTATCCTAAGAAAAAAATTTTAACTAAGATTTTTTTTCCCATTTTGTGTAAAGTTTCTGAATGTATAGAAATCGCAGATGGAAGATTTCGTCCTGTGGCTCAATAAGTCTTTCGAAAAAGCAAATTTACAGCTGAAAACCAGAATAAATAACAGAACTGGTTAGAACTCACCCTTAGAAAGGAATCTTCGCTATCGGATTTTTAATAAAAATATACCATTTTAAAAAACGAAACAATATTGCTTATACAGTGACCAAAATGTGTACGCATAATACACGATTACGCCTAGCTCTTACTTTTAGTAGTCGAGTAAATATAAGCATTTTTATATATTGTTATGGTGATGATCTTGGAAAAGAAGATGGATAAGTAAGATGACACAGACACTGATAAAGCTGCTGTGTAGAACAAAAAGGATAATGGTTTCTGTGCAAACGAAACATAACATATCAGAAACATGGATCACTTTCGTCATTAATATGAATTACATAAAACGTTTTTTTATATTGGACCCTAACCTTTACTACCATTTTAAAGTTAACGCAATGTATTGTCTTTACAGGAAAATTTATATGTGTGTTTCTAATGTATGATAAAAGGAGCTAGGTTAAAAGTGCGTTATATAGAAATAGGTATAAAATGTATATTTTTACTTACTCAACAAATCTTTTAAAATTCACAGTGTAATGAAAACCGTGGAATCCCCTTTGTGTGTAGTTGCTCACATTTCTCATGTTATCTACTTATAGCTAATTGCTCCTTATTGAATGGATCTAAATCTGACTAAAAGAACGGTTGTAGACACGGTTGTTTAATTTGTAATAACACCAAGATATATCTGACTATTTAGCGTTTCTAGGTGCAGCTACTTGTCTCGTAATAGAACCTGGAAAGATCTGATTGTTTAGAGAAAAATACACTTTTGTTTGACTTGTATTAACACCTAGACAAATCTGATTGTTTAGAGGTTTGACACTATTGTAGGAGTTGTAGTAGCACCTAGAAAGATCTGACTTTAAATGTTTTAGACACGACTGTTTGACTCGTAGTAGCAACTAGTAAGTTGTAACGACAATAATACCGAAATTTTCGACATACTTAAAGATATGTATCGTTGTTTGTTGAAAGCTAACGAAAAATGGCTCACAATCAACAACCAATAAAAAAAAATATTGAAACAGGTTATATTGTTAGAAACAACTCTAGGGAGTAGGGTAATGGCTCGTGAAAAGAATATAGGAATTTTGAAATTTGCAAAAAAATATTGAGAGGTAAGAAAATTATATCAAAATTAATTTAATAATATATACAACAAATAATACTGAGAAATATATCAGATTGTGCTATTCTAACCTTAGGTTAACACCATGTGACTATGCAAATTGACTGAAGATAAAGTTCAAATTGTGTTATAACATAGCTTTCAGTCGTGAGGTTTGCTGATATTGAATTTGAATATTATTGTTAATCGTAGACAGTTTAGTATAGTAAATTAAGTTTCTTTGTTGTATTTGTTTTCCTTCTGTGGTGGTTTTGGAACTTTGTTGTTCGACGGTATTGAAACTATATACTGATTTATGTTTAATAACTTAACATTTTTATAAGTTACTGTGTGGTTAAGATAATACTTAATAGAATATGATGTTTAACCAAAACAGAATCACAACAAGAACAGCTGTTTACTTAAACAGAAGTCTTTAAGTCACTTCTTTTAAATTATCTTTACTTGTAGATCCCTCTATGGGTCAACGGTGAGATAACGGTTTTAGAAAGCAAAAATTTATGTTTTGATTCCTCCTGGTGGTCACACCAGAGCACCCAGTACGGTTGTGATATAAAACAAACAAAAGTTCTCTCTGCCTACTTTCTTTTTTTCCTTCTATGAATCATTTAATTACGTATTATAACTTCAGCATTTTATATCTGCCTTTATTTCTGATATAACTTATAAAAAACATGCATATTTTATTTATCGTCTTTTATATACTTGGCTAATATATTAAAAATTGTACTACGGTTCTTTCTTTGACATTTATCAATTTAGTATTGCGTGTTTAGAAAACTGAAACAAAACGTTGAATTTATTATTCAAAGCTACATATCTGGTGAACAATATTGGATTACACGATTAGAATTGGGGCACAATCGGATTTTCGGTATTTACGTGCTCCACAGCAATACTTAGATATTTCTAAACCAGTTTTTACAGAACTACAATAAACATGATTCTATTAAACGACATTAAAAACTATAAATGTTTCTATAAAAGCGCACATTTTAACAACAATCCTTTCATTACGGAAAAAAAAAAATTGTAAGCTTTTCAAGTGTAAGACCTTGTTCAACATGATATTAAAATGTGTATTGAAGTAAATATACAAAAGTTATTTTTTTCTCATCTTCACGAACTATTTTTATTTGGGTTTGTTATTACTTTAGTATCGATGACCTCAGACATACTAAGTAGAGATATAAGAAAAACGCGTTGCAGCTAATCCAGCTAATCCAGCTAATCCCAAATATTATATATACTATACTTATGGATGATGATTTTTGAAACATTTTCACAGCTCTTTGCTATAGATTCTCAAAATTCATAATTGGCATTTATAACAAAATATTGTATCAAAAATATTGAAGTTTGCTCTGTAAACTTACCTATTCTTGAAGTTGATGCGTGCTCGAATGGTGACACATGGATTTCTGTGTAATAAAATACATATCATACATAAATACAATTTATTAAATTTTGGATATTTATTAGATTTAATTATACACCAAATGATATATTAACACGTTACTTTGTATATTATTACTTTTAAATTATTATTCAATAAATGTCTGTGCTTTTATAATAACGCATAACAATTACCGATTAATTAACGGTTCAAGGAAAATATCACAAAATCTGTAGTCTCATATTTGACTAGGCCTTAAGTATAATCTACACAAAAAGACACATTTTAAAATAAATTTGCTTAATGTGGTATCAGCCCTAACGACTAATAATTTCAATCATTTAAAAATCTGCTATGAACCTATTCTATAACGTACAAAGATTTGTAACTTTTAACATGCATATTTAACGCTAATTTAATTGGACATGCATTTCGGGTGTGTAAAATATCTTCTAAGCCAAAAAACTTTAATAAAATGATTATTAATTTAGAAATTAGCCAGTGAGAGATATTGTAAAGTAAACTGGTTTTGGTTTGGTTCGCTTTTGAATTTCACGCAAAGCTACTCAATGGCTATCTGCACTAGCCGGCTCTAATTTAGCAGTTTAAAACTAGAGGAAAAGCAGATAGTTATCACCACCCACCGCTAACTCTTGGGCTACTCTTCTACCAACGAATAGTGGAACTGACTGTCACAATATAATGCTCCCACGACTGGAAGGGCGAGCATGTTTGATGCAACCGAGATTCGATCCCTCGATTCTCAGGTTACGAGTCTAGTGCCTTAATCATCGTTTAGTAAACTGATTCAGACATGAAGTGAATGTTTATAGAATATTTGTTTTTAGATGTTAGTCCTTATAATAATATGCAGATTTTATTGTTTGAGAAAATGTATCATTGCAGTTTTAAAAAAGTTAAGTCGACAAAAATACAATATATTATTTGGTTTATTATGGAATGCACACAATGCTTTGTGTTACGAAATTAATAATCACGTATTTTCTAGTATTAAAATTTGCTTTTCTTTGAAAATTCGCCAATTTTCACAACATTAAGTTAGTAGTTACTATCGTAATTCAGTTTAGTTATATTCAAATACAGCTAAAGTATATTCGAAAAGAAATTAATGGAGCTGCGATTCCAGTTATCCTTTGAGCTCAGTGTTTCCTTGAGGTTTGAGCATACAACGCTCAAACACATTTAACACTCAGTGATACATCGGTATTGTTTCAAACAAAACATTACACAGTGATCTGTTCGAGAGTTTAATTTGACGTGTTTCGTCTGTTTAAGTGTAGGATTAATCGTTAGTATAAGGAATTTCAAATTAAAACTATCTTAATGATCACTACAAACATATTTTATTCAGTTTAATGAATCTCACCTTAAATTAGAGTATTAATTTCCATATTTAAATCATTAATAAAAAGAGGACACAGCTGTATGTCTGCGGAAATAAACCGATATCTGAGTTGGGCAGAGCACAGAGAACCCATTGTCTAGCTTTGTGCTTAATTACAAAAAATGTGTATATATATATTGAAGAGGGTATGAATAAGTTACCCATCTTACTAAGCACAAGTTATGAAACTAAGTTGTGTTTCTATAAAAAGCAGTTGCCGTTTATTCAGCTAAGTTTCATCATGAATGCTCTGCCTGAACAATTTATTTCTAAGACACTCGCAGCTAGTTAGGTGTATTAATAATAATACAGATCAGCGATGGCCTCATTGTTTTGAAATTTTTGCAAGTTGCACAGTAATTCCTGTACGCTGAATTCAAGACGTATATCTATTCACGGACAGAGTTTTTCACAAAACGTCATATGTTCTTTTACATAAAATGAATAATTTTCATTGTTGTGCTTAACTTGTTGACAACTACTGATTATAGATTTCTCGAAACTAATCGCGACGTGACAGTTTTATTCGATCGATGTAGAACCCAAACAAACATAATAATAATAAAACCTGTTAATTGTGGAAAACAAAATAATGATTTGACCTAAGTAAATTTTTTCTTCACGATTTGTTAAAAAAATCCTTACATTATAGAAAACAATGAATATTATTTTCGAAATCCACCGTAGATAAATTATTGAAAACCCGTTAATAAATCCCAAATAATTTTTACAAAGTTTAAATTCTCAGGTCTGCACTATTCAATTCTGTGGTCCTTAACTAAACCACATTAAACTAAAATACCCCGAAAAAAAACTTAGGTATTGATCCATGACTAAGAAACGTGTTTTTTTTATTCAAATTTTAAACACATGTAATAGAATAGAAAAAAACAAACAAACTGAGGGCTCAAACAAGCGTAAATATTTTAATGAACTCAGTACCATAAAGCCGGATTGTGCCTTGTGTTGAGCCTAATGAGTTCTTGGCAAAACAATGAAACATTCCAAAGTCTTCTGGTTCTACGTTGTTTATTATCAGAATCATGTGAACTTTGTACGTTTCTTCTTCTTTCTTAACTGTATACTTCTGACTATCCACAATCATCTCGCCTCTTTTTTTGGTCCAGTAATTAATCGAAGCTGGAAACGCTTCAGTATGGCAATCCATCTGAACATTACCCCCTATCGGAGAACCAACTAACTGGTTGGGAATCCAGATCATCGGAGGAACTAAATAGAAATAGCTCTTTATGCTAAAAAAACAATAAACTGCATTTATTCAACAGGTGATTTACACAAACGTTCCTAGTAACGATTGTCTACTTAGCCACAAAACATAAGAATCTGTAAGGCTAATAAAGAAACATACGTATACACATTAACGAGTTGTGAAAAGGTGCTTTTATCTTTTTGTGCACAAAATTCAGTGTCTGGTTTACATGAAAGTCTGTGAGTCCAAACCTCTCAAATGTAGTTTTCATAAGACCCACATGACACTGGTCATTGGCACGCTGCAAAACGAGCGTACATGTATGTTCAAGATAAGTGCATAAGAAAATGGGAGTTATTTTTTATGAACACCCTTGTATTTTAAAAACTAGAGGATTCTTCAGCTAATTTAATGACACAAATGTTCCCGCAAACGTTTTCATAAGTCCTTATAAACGTATTTTCTAAGAACTATTTTTTATTTGAAAACAAAATAGCCTTATTTGGTTTCTGAAACTCTTACATCGGTGAAAACGTTCTTTATTTCGGATTTATCTTATGAGTTTCCATAAACATTATAAACGTTCTTACAAACTAAACCATTAATTTTACTGCAACGAGTTTAAAATTTTAACCAAACAAGTGGAATTTCTTACAATGTACTTGGAGAAGAATGCGTTTACTTATGGAAGGCTGCACTCCATTAGAGGCCACACACAGGAAAGCTCCCATGTGTAGTCGGCTCACTTTTGTAATGCTCAGTTCCATTCCTTCGTATGTCTTTCCTGAAACACCAAAATCATAGTGATTTCATTTATTACTTCAACGAAATTCACACATTTCTCTGTTATATGGTCGTCCATTCTCATAGAATCTGTAATCTACATACTTTTAAAATTTTATACGCGAAGTTTGTTCGGTTTATTTTGAATTTCGGACAAAGCAACTCGAGAACTATACGTGATAGTCGTCCCCAATGTAGCGGTGTAAGAATAGAGAAAAAGCGTCTAGTTGTTACCACCCACCGCCAAACTTCGGGTACTCTTTTACCAACGAATAGCATGTTTGGTAGAAAGAAGATTCGAGCCCACGACCCTCAAATGAGAGTCGAGCACCCTAACCACCTGGCCATGCCGAGTACATATATTTGTAGAAACTGGAGTAACAAAATGTAAAATAATATTATTTATAGAGTTATACAAAATAAATATACATTTACAAAAACTATTAGTTTAATTTCCTGATTGTCTTTAAGTATACTTAGAGCATTTGAAGAAAACCGATACATAATTGTTTCTCAGCATAATATAACATGAAAAGCTGTTGGGTCGCTGATGGCACTATGTTACAAATTTTTTTCATTTTCTTGTTCCTGGGCAGAAAGTGCTATTTCCCAATTGCTTATACCTAAAGTAATTCGAAAAGACCTATCTTTCTCTTCAAACTTTGCTTTTGTGACCTGGGAGTGTATAACGAAAACATGATGAGAGACTATATATTTTGGGGCTGATACGTAAAAGTGATTTACATTACATTCGCAA
This sequence comes from Carcinoscorpius rotundicauda, assembly GCA_011833715.1. Classification (NCBI taxonomy): domain Eukaryota; kingdom Metazoa; phylum Arthropoda; class Merostomata; order Xiphosura; family Limulidae; genus Carcinoscorpius; species Carcinoscorpius rotundicauda. The sequence continues at coordinate 39,454,287 of CM022399.1, forward strand.
ATTTCAAAAACTACTCACTTCTAAATATTTGTGTATAACTTTAGTATAAATACACGTACATCTTGATTCATATGTTGTTTTATTCAGACCTTATGTAAATGAAAATGAGCAGATTTGCCCGTTTTTACATAGAAAATAGGTTAATTTCTAAATTTCATTATCCAGGTCACAAAAGCAAAGTTTGAAGGGAATAATGGCCATTTTCTGCACAGCATAAGCAATTAAGAAATAACACATACTATCCAGGAACAAAACTTGTGGAACATAGTGCAGTCAGTCACGTTTTTCATTTAACAATAGTCGGATAGGTGGTTGACCTTTCTCTCCTGTTAATATTTGTAAACAAGGGAACACTGTGCTTAAAGCTCATATGTTCCGAATCAGTCGTTTAGCCCACGCTTCACAAGAGTTAAAGTTGAGAGAAATATAGTTTCATTTGAATATCGGCACGGATGTCTTTTACTATAAGACAAAGGAAGAACACCTGTTTGCACATTAACATGTATTACCAAATGTTATTATATTATTAACATCTATTATCATTATTCTATTCTGTATTTATTTTTTATGAAAAGTTAACTGATAAACTGCTACAATTAAATCACTAGCTCGAAAACGTTTATTCTGAAGTATAAATATCACTTAAGATTGTTTGTTAAGCTAACTGCTCGTATTGTGCCTACAACAAGTATCGAAAAACCAGATTTTTAGCTCTGTTAGCTCTCAAAATTATCATTGATTAAACGGGAGCATCACGTAAGGAATAGCAGACATTGGTACATGTACCGGAACTGACGTACATGATCTATTGCTGATTGTTTCTGACTTATGAACTGCTATACACGAACAATGAGCATTTATTTTCTTATGTTTCTTAACTTTGGAATCATGTTATGTGGGAAACTACTTCTTCTGTTGAAGCTCGTGATCCTTTTTATTCGAGAATGATAACAAAAATGAAAGAATAATAACATCCAATGTTCTTTTTTGTAATATAAATTCTTGTTTTGCCGAACCTTTAACGAAGTTATCTTAGTAATGGTTTAACACCAAAATTTAAACACTGCTTAGCATTGTACAATTAATACTACAGATAAGTGAGTCAAATTATCTGTACTTTTATTTATAATTCTTTCGTTTCATTTTGGTTATTTGTCACCAATTAAACTTAAATAGTACTGATATTTCACCTTAACAATACCTTATACACGTATGGGATAATTGGTCCAGGAAGAGATCCCTTAGGATTCACATAATCCAGTCTCTAATTTTAAACTATTGAACATAAAGAAGATGATGAATCAAAAGTACTCGGAGCTACAAGGATTTCATCTGGCTTTGAGGTGAATAAGAGGATTTACTGTTGCTCTTATTATGCACAAACAGTTAAAAATAGGAAGCGTGTTCACCTGTATTGCGGCACTCTAACCTGTGGCCCACACTTAACAAATTCATGTTAATTTCGGCCTAAATATTTTGTACATAGAGGAGATATACACATTTGAACTTTTTTTCAGAAATTTATATAATTTGTCAATTTCTTCTTTGTCAGAATAAGTTTTATAAAATTAATTTTGGTGAAGTGATTTTGCATTTAACTTTTAGAACAAAACTTTCAAGTACAATAGAAACATAACTACGAATAAATAAGCTTTAACATTTTATTGTAAACATGAGAGTAGAAATAAAAAACACATACACTTGATTTTAGATTTTATTTAATGCCTTATTATTTGTAATACATTGGCTTACTATTTGTTTCTTAAAAGTTTGACCCAAATACACTATTTTTTGGCAAATAATGGACAATTCCTAATACAAAAAGCGAAATGTTTAATTATAACACAATAAGATTAAATAATTGAGTAGGAACAATTCTTTAAATAGATTCGACGACTAGGCTAGAAAGACAATGGGTAAAGTACGTTCTAAACAGTCCCGCAGTGAGACAGCGGTAAGTATACGATTTACAATGTTACAATTAGGGGGTTTGATTCCCGTCGACGGGCACAGCAGATAGCCCGATGTAGCTTTGCTATAATAAAAACACACACATTTTAAACATTAGCTTCTTTGTATTTAAAAAGTACAAACAATGGGCTGTGCTATCAAATCTGGAAAATAACTGTACTGTCATGCACTATCTTTCACACCTATAAATTTTGTTTTCGTTAGATTTTATATTTAAAAAGCAAAGCCAAGTTTTTGAATTATTCAGTGGTAAGGTATCATTTTGTTGTAAAATGTTCTGTTACAGAGAATGCTGAGATTATGTAAATAATTACGATAACAAATGCAACAGACGCGTGCTTAAATGGGTTTCTTGCCCGGACTGAGAACCAAGAATTTGTTGTTTGCGATTCGCTGGCACAAAAATGCCGCTGCTTTATATTGTTTGTTTTGGAATTTCGCACAAAGCTACTCGAGAGCTATCTGCACTATTCGTCCCTAATTTAGCAGTGTAAGACTAGAGGAAAGGCTGCTTGTCATCACCACCCACCGCCAACTCTTGGGCTACTCTTTTACCAACGAATAGTGGGATTGACCGTACCCATTATAACTCCCCACGACTGAAAGGGCGAGCATGTTTAGCGCGACGTGGACGTAACCCGCGACCCTCGGATTACGAGTCGCACGCCTTACGCGCTTGGCCATGCCAGGCCATCGCTGCTTTATAACAGAGGCGATCATATTCATTATTTAATACTACAATAATAGACTAATAGTTGACAAAGGATATTTATGACCAGCTGTCTTTCATCTAGTCTATCAGTTGAAACTAAGAGCAAGCATACTCAGGTAGGACTTGTGTAGTTTTGTCTGAAAGTTTGAAACAAACCAAACAAATAAAAATAAGAGTAAGAGGAATAATAATAAACAAAATTAAGATAGAAAGTTGTGAATAACCTGTAAGGTTCATAATTATTTCAGTTTTTTGTAAAGTTTCAGTTTAGAATGTGAAAGATTAATTTACCATATCATAAACCATAAGAATGTATGTTTAGGCTAAATTTCCTTTCTCATGCTAATGAAACAAATTTCAAAGTAAGAGTGAAGGTCAGATAAATAACACAAGTAGCTTACAATTTAGAGACATAAGTGTATTTTTATTACACAATCTAAGATACCTGTTTGTTTGTTTTTACCGGGTTATTAACTTATAAAAATGAGTTGTTGGATCTTATGATAAGTAACACAAAAGTATTAAGGTTCATATACTTTATTGATAGCATAATATATTATAACAGTATTCATCATTAACTTATCACGTGTGAATTCATGAGCTTTAATGACTCAATATTTATATAGCTGAAACATATACAATGGTCAGCGTGAATTTCTAAGAAGAGTTGTCGACTAAAGAAGTTGGGTGTTTTCTGTCGCCCTCTTTTAGCTCCCAACTCTTAATATCCTTCCACAGCGTTACACATGACTATAAAAAGACAATCATTGATTGCAAAAGTGTCTTGCTAGCTGAAATTCAAACGTCACGAGTCAAAGTAGGAAGTCAGTAGCTTTTGGAGTTGGAAACTATATTAGTTGATATATTGCTGCAATAGTGGTGGACATTTTTCATTACATTATTTCATACTCGCGCACTCTCTTAAATACATAAGGTGTTTTGCGTTCTCACTCCACACTGTGTATGTTGTGTTATAGAAACTTTAACATTTTTTCTCGATTTATGGACGTGTCGCCATCTATGAATGTAGTTGACGTAAAATATAATAAATGCATAATAACGACAATAAAGTGTGTAGAGGGGGTTGTAAACTAACTATAAATACGTCCCTTGTTCCAACTAACATCCTAGAAAGTGTAGTAGAGATTGGCCTAGCAACTTAGAAGCAGTTCGATAACTGACAGACAAACAAACAGACACGTATATTTTTGTGCTCTATATTTATAGCTTAATGTTACAGAACTATTTAATGGTAATTAAAGAAGTAAGATTAAATCTAAGTAAAGCTATTTATGTGTTAAGCGTATAAGCAGATTAGGGCTATTAATATTACTTTTATACTACTATTTAAAGTTCATTAAAAGTATAAGATTAGGTCACTTAACTCTGGTTTTTTGTTCATCTTACTAAAAGAGCTCAAGACCGTTAATAAGAGATGCAATTTGGTTAAATGGACCTTAACTTCCTGTTGTAAAAACACAAGTCTAAAGGACGACATTTTAAAAGTCTTCCGCCTTTCGTCTTTGGTAAAAATTGAACACATACAGATTTAAAGCGTATTTTTTTAGATTAAAAAGAGTTACTGTTTACGACAGTTTTATTTTTTCTTTCTTTTCATTGATGTAACTACTACTAGGTGTTTGTAACAGAATGATGTTATACAACGTTTGATGTAACAAGAAACACATATGGCATTATATAATACAGCATTATCATGTTATTACTTCAAAATTATGAAATAATTAATCAGTACTTTATTTAAATTATGGGTTTATAGATAAGGATATTTTAGAAAATACACCTATAGGAATAAAAGAAAGATTTCTTTGCAATTTAAGTTTTTACATCATAAAGTAAGTTTCAGTCATCATACACATATAAAAAATCCATGTAACTTTATTTCTTGCAACAAAATATTCTCGTCTACAACTTGAACTATTTCTAATATATAAAATAGCATTTTTCTTTTTATAACGATGGAAGAAAATTCCTGTAGGTAATTTCAATTTAGTTAACCAGTGTTTGTATATATACACTTAAATGATGATCATAAATAAAGTTATATTTAACTCTAAAGTTGTGATGGTAAAAGAAAATTAAACGGAACGATCATTTAATGTCTCAAGATACTAAAAAACGTCGAAACTAATGTCATTCTTTTTTTAAAATAAAAAGCAATAGATTTATATGCACAATACATTAATTTTTGCTCCCTTCTATATACTTATTTACCGAATTCGTTTAAGTGTTGTTGTTTCAGCGTAAAACTGTAACATGTATTCTTATTATTGTGTCCACTGCATAGATCGAACTTCTCATTTTAGTATTATAAACTCTAAAGCTTATCCCTTAGTTATAGAGGTAATCGTTCAAACGAGCAAAATATATAGAGGTAACTAAATATGTGCTCCCCAATGGTTCGGTGAAGGTTTATAACTCTAAAAACCGGGTTTATATACCCGAGTGTGAACAGCATAAATAGCCTGTTATGCAGCTTTGCTACATATCAAACAAACAAAACTAAATATCTAACGCTAAAATTGTAGGTCAAATTGTTTTTAGTCCGTAGTATTCATCCATAAACAAAATGAACTGATTAGGACTTACCCAAATTTTTCTTGTTTTGCCAATTACTTGCAGAAATTGGTTGCCCGTCCTCTCTTCTCCACGTGACAGTTGGAGTTGGATAGCCTTTAGCTCGGCATGACAAAGTTATGTTAAATCCCTCTCTTACTAGCTCATCAGAACTACTCTCTCGATCAATAATCATTGGTGGAACTGAAAAGAAAGAGAAAAAAGAAAGTTGTGTTGTCAGCACAAGCACTGATGTTGCACTGAATAACGAGATGTGAACCTCCTGTCGCGTAATTCTGACGATAATCGTTAACAAGGCCTATTTATCGAACACTTGAGCTTCCTTTAATTGTCCCACTAACTTCCGTAGGAAGTACATTTTTTCAGCCTTATATTTGAATTTCTTTCCTTGAAGATTCTAGAAGGTAAGTGTCCTATGCAAAAATAATGATGTTTCTGTTTCCATTCTTGTCTAATATACACTGAAATAAGTCATTTTATGTTTTGCAAAATATTCATATTTTACTTGGGGGGATGACATGAGTTTGAACCCTTCTTATTAAAAAAGATTTTGTTGTTGTTACGCGAGAAAGAGCAATATTGACCTTATATGTTAAATCCACTGAATTTTAATTTACCACAAAGTACTAATTACAAAAATAGCTAAGATCTTATTTTCTTTGACAATATTAAGTCTGAAGGTAAAAGTGTTTTGCAAATTTTGAAATGCGTGCGAAAAAAATATATATGCATATTCAACTACTTGAAAATAAGCATAAGATCCTACTTGTAAATAGCATTATGATATATTATTTCAAAAATGTTAAAATTCGCATTATTACATAAAGCTAGTTTTGTTACGTTTTTCAGCTTAACCGATGTTAATGAGGTTTTAGTAATTTAGGTCTTCTAATCTTTGAAATGATGCAACACTCTGCTTTCATAATAATATAAAATACAGGAAAATGGACTGTTCAAATTAGCAGTATTTGATAACCTTTTTTTTAAAAAAAGATGCCAACTTCGTTAATCAATGTAATTCTTTTGGCTTTTGAGAGCAAAATAGTTATATTCTAAAATCAAAAGTTATCACAATTTACAAAACAGATTTTTCTACTTGTTTGTTTCAATTTCGCGCAAAGCTACAGAAGGGCTATCTGCTGTAGCTATCCCTAATTTAGCAGTGTAAGACTAGAGGGAAGGTAACTAGTCATCAACTCTTGGGCGATTCTTTTACCAATGAATAATGGGATTGACCGTTATATTATAACGCCCCCACGGCTGAAAGTCGAGCATGTGTGGTGTGACGGGGAATTCATCCTGTGTTACTTAGAATACGAATCGAGCGCCGTAAGTTCCTCTGGCCATCCCAGGCCTAAACAGTTTTTCTAAACATATTTTTAAATCTAAGCTTTTATCTGAAATTAGTTAAAAAAGGCGGTCACTTAATAATATCTGATAATGTTTTATGATATCTGCAAACATACAATTATTTCATTGGATTATGATGTTGTTTATCTGGAGTAAAGAAGAATTATCATTCGAAACTAGATAAAGATTGTTGCGGCTTTAGTGCATTCTTCTCAGAATATACCAATCATACACCCATATCCGTCTGTGAAATACAGCAATATTTATTTAGTTCTGTAATGAGAAAATTATATTAAAATGCTTTATTACGACCTGCAAAATTCTTAATAAGTCAAAATAATAATAACAACATCTTAAAACAACTTAGTGCTATCGAAAAGCATTTCAGTCATATGTTGGTTTTGTTTCTCTTCATAGGTTTATGTGTTGGACAGATGGCCCCCCAGTGGCTCAGCGGTATGTCTGCGGACTTACACGCTAAAATCCGGGTTTCGATACCCGTGGTGGGCAAAGCACAGATAGCCCATTGTGTAGCTTTGTGCTTAATTCAAAACAACAACAAACAACAACAACAGTTGGACAGATCTATTTGCTCTCAAACTCTAATATTTGAGAAAAATGATTGATAGTTTAACAGAGTTTAATTGGTTTTAAATAAGAAAGGCTAATAGAGTGGTCACCATTGAATGATAAATTCACATTCATCAGAAATATTTTAGTCAAAATATTCGTTTGAAAAGCACATTCGTGGGACTTTTATCAATGATGATGCAACTACAAGTTTTAGTAGTTTGACATTCCATACACCGAAACAATATACTGCCTTCTTTTTAACACAATTGAAAATATTATTCCATTAAATTCGGTAAAGTTAAAAAATATATAGATATATCTTGTTCGATCATTCACATGAAACAAGTATGCCCAAAAGTAATGACTACCACATGCTTTGAAAATATCTGTACAAACCTTGGACTATGTACCAATTCTCTTGACGTTCTGTTGATCTGACTTCTCAGAGTAATAATATCCCTTTCTTAATGAGTTACAAAAACAACTAGATTATAAATTCCCCGAGGCGTTGTTTTCGCCTTATTTTTTTATAGCAACCCAATTTGAAGAGTACACCAAGCAATTCCTTGCACTTACAAATGTAGGCCTAGGTGCTAAGATCGTCTTTCTATCTCAATTTCTTCTGGAGTTTTGGTCAAGTTTTCATAATAATGAAAGAGTTAATTTAGCTGCTGTATTTTCAAAAAAGTTTCTTCTTTTTTTACTTCGGCTTTGATACCTAATACGTTGGTGGAATATTATCTCTGGAACATGAAAGGAGTGTGAAATAAAAAATAAAGAAGTAAATGTTCGGCATCAATAATTTAAATTTGTCAGCTCGCAGTCATGTCGTCGTGCGGGGCAGGTAGGGAGCGCCGACCCCAGACTCCACCTACAGAGGAGGTGCCAATCCCATAATTCAAATGCAGCTTATTTTTCGTGTTTTATTCTTGTAAATTTAAATGGAAATGTAATAATGCATCTGAATTGAAACGTTTTATATGTAATGAAGTTTTTAACATTGGCCTAAAGTTATCTGACTTTGCAGTGGTATATCTTAAACAGTTATTTTATGAATCTCTAGTTAATTAGTATAATCATAGCAGTAAAATAACCAGTACGAAAATTAGCTGTTCTGTTAAAAGGCAATAGGCGTCGCGGTAGCACTGAATTAGTGGTCATTATATATTAAAGTGGTCGTAGTGTTCTAAAATTACTTTCATTTTTGTTTTTATAATTTTGTTCAAGGGTGCGCAAAGAATTATCTGCGCATAGACGTCACTAATTTTAATCTGGCAGATTAGAGAAAAGGTAAATAAATTTTTGTTTTGTTTGTTTAAAAGCATAGGTCCATTGAACTATCTGCTCCGTCCATCACTAGAATTCGAACCCGGGATTTTAGTAGCGTATGTAGATAAGTCTACCACTGTCGTATCGGGGATCGGTAGGTGGTCAACAGTGATTACTGTAAATTCTTTGACTAACCACTAATTAGTGAAATTTGACCAAACTCTTGTGGCATTACTAAAGTCAAATAAATAAATAACGTTTCGACACTTTCACTTTATAACATCGAAAGTAAAAATCCTGGATTAATGACAATTTCTATATAACTAAGTTTAACTTTATTTATCTGTTTGATTATTATTAAATGAAAGGATCAAACTCGCGATAACATGTAGCTTCTTTGACAGTCGAATGGACTTACAATGACTCATGTGTGCGAGTCAATTTCAAAATGGCTCAGTTCTGTGAGCCATTAATAAAATTAAAGAACAAGATCGAAGTAAATTACAAAGTAGACAATGTTTCATCTTGTTTGGTTCATCACGTTTGATGAAAATAGTTTTTCTTTCTTATTTTAAAAAAATAAGAGTGATCTGTCAAGGATTTCATCGTTTTGCCTCAAAATACAAAAAAAGAAAAATTTCTCGGGCAAAACGTTCTATGTTGTGTCACTTGACATCACAAAATAAGCAGCATTTAATTTTCTCCGAGTTTTTAGCACAAAATATACCCCATTAGTTAAAAGAAGACGAACCAAGTTTAACCATAAGTATTATTTGTACAGACTAGTCCAGAAGTAGGATATTAATTTCAGTTCACTAAAGAGGATTAACAAGCCGATGTTATATCTAAGAACGTTTCCAAAATGTATCTTCTTTTTAAACGCTAGCGATTCCTTGTTTGTACAAAATATAACAGAAAAATTACAACCATGTCATTTAAAATAAACCTGAATGATCTTTCAACAGAAAGTTACTTATGATTCATCGAGCTGCATCAGCATCCATTGTATTTAACTAGAAGTGTTTTGTTATATGTATGTCTTTATATAGAGGGTGTGGATTAAAGTAAATATTGGAATCTTTCACTTGATAAACCGATTATCTAGAGAAATTCAACAAAATAGAAAAGCATACAGGAAATTCAATGCTGCAAAAATTTACAGTCACTCGCCCCTCGTGTGATTAATGACTAAAGTACACGCATGTTGCACGTACAATCTTGTAATAAATTGCGAACACACAGACAGGAAACTTGTCTTATATGAAAATGAGAACTTATAGAAGGGTTTGCAATTTTCTGGTATGATTTATTTCTCGCGCCTCCAATATAGACAAGTTATGAATCGTAACGCATGATTACGAAATGAAAATAACTTACAACTCGTTAAAACGATACCTTTATTAACTAAACCACGTTATTTTCAGTAAAGACAGTACAATATACACGCTAAGAGCCACAGTTATTTATGAGTGTTTCCGTTTTCATCACTTTTCGAGGACCTCATAGCTCGTGCATAAAAGTTGCTCTGAGTTTATATTAAAATAGAAATCAGGCTCAGTATATCCTATGATTTAATTGACAAAATCATAACGCTGTCACTCAACCTGATTATAATATAGAAAACTATCTACGTAAATGCTAGTCGAGCATGTATATATAATATGTAATAACGTGTGTGAACATCGATGTGGCATTTCACTGTTCATGCCGAATATTGTTTCAAATGAGATCTTTCGACAGTCAGACATTTCATCAGATATTTCAGCCTATCAAATCATAGTGCTAAATGAGTGAAGCAAAATATAAAGTGTATTTGTAATTAAGCAGCACAACGCTATACAATGGGCTGTCTGTGCTCTGCCCACCACGGGAATCAAAACATGGTTTCTAGCTTTGTATGATCATAGAGGCGAGTAAACAGTATATTTAAACATATTAACACATTCTATCTTTGAATGTTACTTTCAAAGTACTGTAGGCGTTATTATAATGTATGCTTGCTACCTATAAATAAAACATCATTTGTTTATTTAACGAATGACTTCTGCCTTAGAAAACTGTTACATCACAAATCGGCAAACATTTCGCACTTCTTAAATCCGTGTAAAAGGGTTTAACAAAAAAATATGTAGCAATTATTAGAAACGAGCTCATCTTTATTTCAAAGGCAAAACCCCTTCCTAGTAGTACAGCGGTATGTCTCCGGATTTACGACGCTAGAAATCAAGTTCCGATAACTCGAACACGGATAACCCATTCTGTATTTGTGTGCTTAATTTCAAACAAACTCGGCCCGTCATGGCCAAATCGGTTTAGGCATTTAACTTATAATGTGAGGGTTGCGGGTTCGAATCGCCATTGCACCAAACATGCCTGCCCTTTTAGCGATGGGGGCATTATTAATGTGACGGACAATCCCATTATTTGATGATAAAAGAGTAGCCCAAGAGTCGGCGGTTGGTGGTAATAACTAGCTGCCTTCTCTCTAGTATTACACTGCTAAATTAGCGACGGCTAGCGCAGATAGCCCTTGTATAGCTTTGCATAAAATTGAAAAACAATCAAATAAACTTTCTAAGACTTTAAAGCCAATAGAATTAAAAAGACTAGACTTCTTGAGTATACTTCAATCATAGCAGGCGTTTCGTTTTTTAACTGAAAATCAAAAAACAGACTCTAATTATTAGATTTTATATACAGTTCTCACTAGCAGAAGTAATTAAATGCTAAAAAAACAAACACTGGCTTTTGATATTAGATTTAGTTAAGTGTCAGCTACGTTTTTATATTATTATTTTCTATTGTTTATTGTATTTATGAAAGCGGTCGTTAATACATAACTCAATACTTAGCTGAAGTTTTTCGACTCTTTTATAAAGTATGGGCCCAGCATGGTCTAGCGCGTTAAGGCGTGCACTTCGTAATCTGAGGGTTGCGGGTTCGCGCCAAATATGCTCGCCCTCCCAGCCGTGGGGATTTATAATGTGACGGTCAATCCCACTATTCGTTGGTAAAAGAGTAGCCCAAGAGTTGGCGGTGGGTGGTGATGACTAGCTCCCTTCCCTCTAGTCTTACACTGCTAAATTAGGGACGGCTAGCACAGATAGCCCTCGAGTAGCTTTGTGCGAAATTCTAAAAACAAACAAACAATTTTATAAAGTAAAACGTTTATTAAAGTAATAAAAACTCTTAGGCTTGAAAAGTTTTGGCTTCTTAAATTATTCATTCATTAGGTTCAAAACCAAACAACAATATCGGTTATATCTGTTACTCGTACAATAAGTTATTTTAATATAATTATCTTAAAGCCAACTGTGCAAACACCAACTATTAGGAATTCCCCATAATGTTGAGGAAATGTGAAATTATAGTGAACCCATTGATGTTACGTTTTAGACAACCAGACAAAATAACCCAATTCTATATCGTATCTCCTTCCAACCACAAGGGTCGCTGGTGATATTCGGAGTATATTCCGGAATGGTATTTCCCACTTCAAATATTACTTACTATGTTTGTTAAAACCTCTTCCAGTCACAAGGAAGAGCCGGATATTATGATATACCGGGATAAGACTTTAGCACTTCTAACAATACTAATTTATGCTTCTTCATTTTCCATATTATCGCTTTTTCTTGATGAGTAAAATGTGGCTTCGCGATTCATAAAATGGGTTTGATATCTCACAAAACTGTAACAATATGGACTGGGTGGGTATTGTACATTTAAGATATATCATGGAATCTGAAGTTTACTATTGTATTTATGAATCTTTTTTTCAGATTCACGGTTTCATATTAATCTTTATCGAAAAGTAGGTGTATCTAAAGTTCTTATATACGAACATATCTTCATACATCACGTTACAAAATTTTGTGGATTAGTTTGTTTCTCAAGATTTTCGAGGTATAGTCATAGATGAAATATCCAAACACAGTTGTTAATAATTTTGATCACTATTGTCTAACAGAATAGTAGGGTTCGACCGTCGTTCATAGAAAACACACTCAGCTTCAAAGAACGGGGGCGTTTGGTTATCAACAGGAAATAAAATATGAACCTCTTATTCATAGCCTGAACAGGTTAACTCCACACAACTCTATGTACTAAAACTATGAATCCTTTTGTTCTTAGTATGAACAAGTTAAGTACACCTAACTCTATGAATCTTTTTGTTCACAGTATGAACACGTTAACTACACCCAATTCTATTTACTGAACTCATGAATTCACTTGTTCATAGTATGGACATGTTAAATACGCCAAATTCTGTTTACTGAAGCCACGAATGCTCTTCTTCATAGCTAGAACACATTAATTGTACTCAACTCTTTTTACTGAAGCCATGAACATGTTAATTATCGTTACAAAATGTAATTTTCTTTTCAAAGAAACTCCAATGAAGAAAAGTCACGATAAACTTCTAAAGAATTCCGTATGGTAAGGTGTGGAGTTGTTATAAAAGTAACAACTAATCCCATGGCCTAGTTAAGAGTAACAACGTTGTCGATGAGGGAAGTTATTTTATTGACATCCTTCTGATTAATATTTCTATTATAAGAATGGCTATGTATGAACCTTGGTGTTTAGCCCTGTTCTAGGTAATTTCACTTCCCATGTAAGAAAAACAACAACACTAAAAGTGACATATATTAAACAAATTTTCGAACTTTTTGTTTCGAGCTATTGTTTGCAGAGAGTCAATCTGGTTATCTAAATTACGTCTAACAAGAAGAACTTCCAGCTGTTTGTTCATATCTTCATACTTCTCTTTATTGTTCTTGTAACCCCTACCGAATCAGAACATTCTTCGACTGTGCAAAGCATTCTTCTTTCTTTAGAGTTAAAATCAATTTAACATTTGAAAATTAAAATGCTTATTGTGTTGGGAATGGATTATCATACATCTGGCAACTTTAACTTTTTTCAAACAACCGGGAATGAAATTATTGTCATGAGCTGCCTTTCCGTTTAAAAATACCAATACATAAATTCTAAATGCTCATCGTAACATAAATTATTCATATTTGTTCTTTGCTTTTCTTCAGGAAATTTTATTAGTTTGAGAAAACCAGGCTATGTCATTATTACATTTATCAAGATTAAGAAATATTGAAATATTTATTATTTCTCACAAGCCAATAGTTTTACCCTTATTATATTTTAAACACCAAACTATTTTATCAGTCCTTTCTGGGTTTTCACAGCAGAAGAACGGAGCTATCATTACGTGCCCCTCAGTGGCACAGTGGTATGGTTGCAAACTCACACCGCTAGAAACCGGGTTTTGATGTCTATCGTGAAAAAAGCACAAATGACCAATTGTGTAGTGTTGTACTACAAAAAAACCAAGTCGGGGTCAGTTTGTCCACACTATATTCGTCATTATCATTTTTCTCACAAGTGAAAAATGCTTTCACATCAGAACAACCGAAGCACTTCACACTCCGTCTGCAGATATAATACTGGACACCATTATAAAATTCGTTAAACAAAGGGTTGTACGAAAGCCTTCGTTACAAAATGAATATTCTTATCTGTTTTCCGCCTCACTAAACCCGCTTGAGCTTCTAATCAATACACATGTTATAATTACCATCTTTGATATAAGTAATGTAGTCATACCTTGTAGTTATTTCAAATATTTGGTTTTTGAGGTGGAGGAATGAAACTAATAATAAGTTATATGGTGATTTCAAAAGTATGACCTCGTAATCATCTCTAAATTATAGAGTTTATACGATTCCGCTGAATATTTTGTACGAAAAATATTAGGTTAACAACTGCAAATTACTTGCTCCTAGAACATTAACATTTACTTTCATGCCTTTTCATTTAAAACACCTCGCATTCTTTTAATAAGCACATGTCCGCAGAAAATGTGACACTTATTATGAAACTTAGTCCAGTGTAATAAAATAAATCACACTTTTCTTGAATGGCCAACATGACGACTGGAATATTACTAACTCTTAATGATGAAGAAAATAAAGTAATGAGAAACGAGAAATCCATTGGTAATTTTTTTTTACTTCAGTTGAAAGCACTCTCTGACTGTAATGAAGTTTTTTTTTTCATAATTGGATAAAGAGAACTATATCTGTCATTTCTGCTTCTGAATTCCTGTCCTCAGCCAAGATAAAATAGGAAAAATTGGCGTGCCACGTTTTCATAAATTGAAAGAGATACTTCCGGATAAAATAAATCGAAACTGCTGAAAATGAGACCACTTATTTCTGTAGAGACGTCTAGTAATGCCAAAGGTAGATGCAGATGGCATTATTAAATGGTTTCCTAATACCTTTGTATATCTCTGTATGTAACGAACAGCTTTACAGAAATATGCAAATGATTATGAGAAAGGTTTAGTATGAAAATAGTGTTATTATCTGAAATTAGTAAATTTGTTTGATAAGAATGTAACAGTTTGTTGCACACGTTGCTGCTTATCGTTATAAACGATGATTCACAGTTTTCCTATATTTCTGAAATATAAAGCGATTAGTGGATGTAGCCTATTCCTAAATCATTAACTAAATAATGCATTCACCTTTATATTAAAATCTATATCAAGTTTAGCCTTACACTCGATGCAATTCCTACGAACAGTTACGTACTTATGACATCAACGACTACAACAGATAAATGACGAAGTTTATTAAAGATTCGAAAACGTAGCTGTAACTTAATTGCGGCTACTAAAAAGGATGATTTAATTCAAAGGTTGAAGAAAAGTGATTTACTTTAAAGTCGGTTTTAAATGCTCTTAGGATTGACCTGGTACATACGCATGTCCAGGCATGCTCTGTAAATCTGACATAAAATTGATGTTAGGTGGTTACGTTTAAAGTAATGAGAATTTTACTTTTTTTTTGGCTAAATCATCGTTCCTTTCTGGGTTTTTCTTTTTTGTTTCATTCGCTGTGACGTTTATTAGACTTTTTCTAAATCTTCTTGAATAGTGACGTTTTTGATCATTTGGATTTTCGAGGAGGCTTGCCAGAATAAAATCATCTCATATGAGATATATCTTGGTAACCATTTTTTCAGAAATGTAAGCAATTACCGTATTCGTAATTTGGTACAATAGAATTACAATCTGCACATAGTTGTTACTTTCTGATAAACACATTGATATTTAATTAAAGTATTTCTGTCGATTGTAAATATTTTTTCTTAGTTTAGGGGGAAAAACCTGAAGTTTTTATAAATTCAACTTTGCTCATTATTTTAACGAAATATTATAACTTGCTATTTAAAAAAACACAGTCTTTGTTACGATAAAATATTTGGCTGGTGACTGGTCCTCCATATTAATTTATTCAACGTCTCTTTCCGACGTTGCTTTTGGTTTTTGCATATTACACAAAAATTTTAATCTTGTTACATTTAACATATGTTTTAACGTTTACATCTCTTACCATTACACAATTAGTGACATAGTAAAGACTACGTAAATATAAAGATTTGTCACGAAAAGTCATAAAGAGGCAGTATTAAGAAACTTTTACAATATTTTTATCTTTGTTTCCACAATAAATGACTTAAATTTGTACAATTGATGATGATTTGATTTAAATGCATAGTATTCTTTTTAGTTTATTTATTTCAATGAGGAAATCGGCACCGGCTTTCTTTTCAGGTTCGCTCCGTTAACTTTTCTAAGACAGAGTTGTTTGATTGTTTCATTTTAAAAACAAAGCTAAATAATGAGCTATATGTGGTATGTTCACTGCGGGTATCGAAACCCGGTTTTTAGCATTATAAGCCTTCAGATTTATCGCTAAGCCACTTGGAAAGAGAGTGGATGAGTTGTAATATTGATTGCTCATAAGTAAGGCTGTACTGCAAATAATGAGAAATTTGGTTTATACGTTTCGTGAAATCATTACCGCTATTTCATCGCACTTATAGGCCCGGCATGGCCAGGTGGTTAAGGCCCTCGACTCGTAATCCGAGGTTCGCGGGTTCGAATTCTCCTTTCAGCCGTGGGTGCGTTATAATGTTACGGTCAATCCCACTATTCGTTAGTAAAAGGGTAGCCCAAGAGTTGGCGATGGGTAGTGATGACTAGTTGCCTTCCCTCTAGTTTTACACTGCTAAATTAAGGACGGCTAGCGCAGACAGCTCTCGAGCAGCTTTGCGCGAAATTAAAATCAAACTAAACAAACAAAACCACACTTATATATAAGTTTCTAAATGTTATGTTATTATCATGATGTCTCTTTATGCCTAGCACTAAAATAGATAACAAAAAAATAAAGTTTTACAATTTCGTCAGAATCGTAGAATACTTGTAAAAACGACATAGAGAAAGTGTTTTTATTATATAATGATGTTGAAAGAACAAGGAAGTTAAATTTTCTTCTTCATCATTTTGTACTGTAAAAATAAAAATCTAATTACATTTCTCTTGTGGGGGTGCTTTGGTCGTCTGTTATTGCCTGTTCTAATTAGTTTGATTTAATTTAAAACACAAATAACCAGTACTGTCGTTTCATGTTTTATTAGACTGAAAAATAGAATTGCCCTAGAAACGGATACCCAAGTTTAAGGCATTAGAAGAAATAATTAATTTACAACTCAAAAAGCCTGTTTTATATTGTTTCTTTTATAACTTTCAAGATTCGTGTAAACTTTTTGTTTTGTTTTTATATTCAGATGGTTAAATTCAATAGGTAAACCAAACCGAAGAAGGTTGAACAAAAATTGTAAAAAATTAAATTGACGATTAAAGTATCTGACTTCTACAATATTAAGTTCATCTCTACGGTTTTTTCTTTAAGTTTTCGTCTCTTGTATATCAGAAAGATAGCAGGTGATATTAATCAAATTACAAGAGTAACAACAAATGTAATATTAATGTGATTATTAGTGTAAATCTAACAACAATCAATGTCAAGAGCAAAAAAAAAAGAGATACAGGGTTGTAATTTATCAGTGTAAGACATTTTATTTGTAGATTAAAGTGTAAAATTAAATACGCCTAGCAAACAGTGGAAAGTAAGAAGTATACAAATTTAAATCAAACATTTTGAATTTTATAACAACGTTATTGTCTCTCTCGATTTTTTTTAGTGTATGTAAATATAGATATGTACACTAAGTACGTTTATGTTCTCTATGTTTCATTTAAAAAACATGTGAACACCAATAGTATTGAAGAATGAAACGGAAAATTAACTTGCTAGTATGAGCATCTGTGAACTTAAGCATCGTCAGGTAATGTCTTCTTCCATCGCAATGTTTACCATAAAGTAAGATAAGTTTTGATAGCCTGTATTGTCATTTGATATTCTATAAACATTCTTTTAGTTTTTTTAGTTTTGTTCAAAATATACTCAAATATGTTCAGTAATTTCAAATTTATTTCGAAATAGACAACGTCGTTCGTACCAGAGTCAGTATATTACGAGTAGCAGAAAATATTTTTCAAATAGTTACAATAAATTATTGTTAATGTTTATACCTTTTGCTGAAAAAGCGTAATTATACTAAATTATATTTGTTATAAGACAGGAGTATTAGTTTTTTGTAACATTAAACACTCATTCTTTACATATATCCCTTGGCGTTTGTTCCAAGTAGAAGAATAATATAATAGTTTTCGAACCACAGTCTTATTTATTGCCAGCCAAACGTTTCGCAATTACATTATTTTCTTCATAAATACCGTAAAGAAACGAATAAAAAGATAGTGTTTACAACTAGAAGATTAATCCTATTATATTATGACACGATCAGTTGATGAAAGACAATGTTTCAGTCAGCTAAAAGAAATCTGAACTCAGCCTGCGTGAAATCTCTAATATGAGACCATCTCCTTTCACACATTTCTTGTCAGGGCTGTAAAATTCAAACAATATTTACTAGTGGTTAAAATATTCTCCTTTAAAAGAAGTTCACAATCTTAGAAAAAAGACACTGAGAATAAATCGCACTTTGCAATATTCCAGTACTATTAGTGCCTTGGAATTACTATTTCTTTCTTTGGTCATGCTCATCCTTCAGGGTATGACCACACACCACTGTTCAATACTGTACTTTCTACTGTATCAAACTTCTGCAAGTCGTTTTAAGACAATACATTTTAGTAAGATTTCCCCATGTACGTGGACCTCAGTTTCTAAGACCATGTGTAAGAAAGCCGAAGTCACAAAAGTCCATTGAAATTGTTCAAGGGCAGCTGAAATTTTTTGTACAAACGAATTTCTGTAGTTTTAATAGCTTCATTCATTATTTTTGTCAAATATTTTGATTTCCAAATATAGCTGAGAGCTTTTAAACGTTTGATTTTGTTGTTTTTCAACTTAAAATCGCTGTTTATTATCAACAATACCACGAGACATCCTCAGCTTCATTGTAAAAATTTGGGAGGAGGAAACAGAAATATTCTCTTTTGTAATTGAAATTGTCAATTTGGTGACAATGATATTGATCAAGATTGACTAAGTCTTTTAGTTTTGGAACTTGTTGCTCCTCTAAACAAACGGAATCATTTTTATCCCTCCTATATAGAACGATAAAAGCTTTTTTTCTTGGAAATGTACTTTAGATCTATATTATTTAATAATTACAGTGTACGAAAATTATTCCTCAGAGAGTTCTTGAACGCATTTATCTTGGCAATACGTTTACGCGTAGCGGCTTTGAGCTGTCGAAAGGAAGACAGTTTGTCGTCGAACTCATAAGCCTTGGTATTAGGCCAAATAACACATTGGCACCAGATGTAGAAGATATAGTATAGTTCACATATTTTTATAAATTTCTTTTACTTTCACACGTAAATTCCTTGAACTGGTAAAGTAATCTTCCTTTTGACGCTATATGACTTGATCCAATTGTGGAACAAAGCTTAACTTTCACTCTTAAGTACCTTGAATTGGTAATCTTCCTTTTGACGCTATTTAACTTGATCCAATTGTGAAACAAAACTTAACTTTCACTCTTAAGTACCTTGAATTGGTAATCTTCCTTTTGACGCTATATGACTTGATCCAATTGTAAAACAAACTTTTACTTTCACACGTAAATTCCTTGAACTGGTAAAGTAATCTTCTTTTGACGCGTGGGCCCGGCATGGCCAGGTAGGTTAAGGCGTTCGACTCGTAATCTGAGGGTTGCGAGTTCGAATCCTTGTCGCACCGAACATGTCCGCCCTTTCAGCGGTGGGGAGATATAATGTGATGCTCAATCCCATTATTCGTTGGTAAAAGAGAGCCCAAGAGTTAGCGGAGGGAGGTAAAGACTTCCCTCTTGTCTTACACTGCTAAATTAGCGACGGCTCGCGCAGATGGCCCTTTTATAGCTTTGTGCGAAATTCAAAACAAACAATCCTTTTGACGCTGTATGTCTTGAGCCATTTGTGTTGTTTTTTTTCTGAATGACAAGTAAAGTTAATTCAAGTAAAAATAAACATTTGTAAAAATATTATTGGTAGCGGAATAAGTAAATATTGTTGTGTTATTAATATTTATCCTAATCCTGATTTATAACTCGATTAAATAAAATTAATAATCAATATATTTTGTCAACTTAATCTAGTTCATGACATTACAGATGTTGTTCATAGTGTCTCAGTAATTACTCTGTCTGGTGAGATTTACTGTTGAAAGTGAGGTTAATATATTGGTATACATTCTTCTTTCCTTTCTATCTTACGGTCTTAAAACATACATGCCAAATATGTCGCTTGTGGCTCCACATTTCGCATCTATGGTGACATTCCACTGCATTAATTAGCACGTGCATATCATTCTCATAAACTACGAATAACTCTCTATCAACCTCTAAAAACCAACTGTACATAATAAAAAATGACAACTTTTATTTTAATTTATACACCATAAAATACAAAAACTGCCTTTTTATCAGATCTACGTTTTCTTCGTAGTACTAATAAAATATACACGGCATTTTCTTTTAATTAATATAATTCAAAACTGAAAAGTAGTGTGTTTTATTTTAATTATTTATATTGTCTGCAAGGCGATTACTGCAATTCGTTATTTTTTTAGACATTCTAATAACTTTGCTTGGTTGTTTCTAGTTAAGCGCGAAGCTACACATTAGGCTGTTTGTGCTCTTCCCAGCATGAATACCAAAAGTTGCAAGTCTACAGACATTTCACTAAGCCACTAGAGTGGATTCAAAAACTCTCCAGGTGGCATTGTTTTATGCATCCCCATTATACATTTCAAATAATTTCTGTAACTTTTTTAAAATATTCATTAGATTCGCTCCAACGAAATGTTTCTTCCAATTCATTAAATCTCTCTTCTGATAGAAGTTCAAAAAAAGTGGCAGACAAAACTTATGTTTGTAGTTTAAATTGTTACATCTTTCGTTGTCGAAAGCTGGGAAGTAACCACAGTTTCTAATTTAACATCACGTGTTTTCTTTAAAACTTCCACGTTTGGTACCAGAAAATCGATACACTTAGTTCATTAAGCTTAGCTTGTTAGGTATCAAGGCTTCATTTTTTCTCATCACTATCTTAATTGGACTTAATTTGTTCAACATGTTAAATATTTTCTGATCAAAGTTACGACTTTTTCGTATTTATATGCTTTGATGTAGTCATATAAGAATGAACTCTAGTAAAATATAAAACGGATACTTTCTGTTTACAGGCATACCAAGAAGTTTCTCAAATCTCTATAAAACATATTCAGAAGATATAATTACTTCTTTGTTTTTTTAACCATCATCGTGTTTACGTCTCAGTTAATTCAAATATAACTAAAAGTGTTTTAATATGTAGTCCAACTAGACAGATATGATAGATTTTTCAATTTGTTTGAAGTTAAACACAAAACTACAAAATGGGCTGTCTGTGTTCTGCCTACCACGGCTATCGAAACTCGTTTTGTAGCATTGTAAGTCCACAGTTTTGCAATTCGAAACAACTCTTTCAAATTTATTGAAAATGTATTGAGATACATGTGATCTGTTCATTCAGCAACTCATAAGAAACAACAAAAAATAAAGAATTTTAACTGGAAGGCCGTCATTTACTGTTAAAAAAACTGTTCTTCGATATATTTTCAACACTATCATTTACGCTAAAGAAAAATATAGTTTTCACCTCATCTTATTAATAAACAAAATCTAAGGTAATATATCAGTAAATGAACTTCAAAAATATTTTACTAATAGATATATCTATATTTCATAAAGACTCATGCCAAAGTTATATAATTTTGTAACATGGCTAAAGTGATTGTGTAAGATAATGTGTTTTTTTTCATAGTAAAACTACATCAAGTTACCTGCAGTGTCCACCGAGAGAAATCGAACCCCTGATTTTAGCATTGTAAACCTGCAGACTTACAGTGGAAGACTTGTGTAAGATAGATAATACAGAAATTACTTTGGTTTGGTTTCGCGCAAAGCTACACGAGGGCTATCTACACTAGACATCCCTTATTTAACAGCGTATGACTAGGAGGATGGCAGCTAGTCATCACCATCCACCGGCAACTCTTAGGCTACTCTATTCCCAACAAATAATGGGATTGAGCCTAAAATTATAACTCCCAATAGCTGAAAGGGGGAGCATGTTTGGTGTGGCGTGGATTCGAACCCGCGACACTCAGATTACGAGTCGAGTGCCTTAACCACTTGGCCATGCCAGGCCTAAATTTCTTAAGAACGGTTACTTGACTCTATAACTCAAGGTTTTAGCTGAATATTCAAGGTGATATGATAACACTTTTACCGGTTTATTTGGGGCCAACATCTTCTGCTGAAAATAATTTTTTTATGTGAAAACGTTCACAATTAAGCAAGCATTTTGTGTTTTAATTATCACAATAAAACTCCTTTTATTCAGTTGTGTACATTTCTTACGTAACCATTTTAATTATTTTGTTTGCAAAAAACTGTATAACACTTAACTGACTAAATTTGCGTTTCACTCAAAAAAAGAATAATGAATTTAGGAGGCCGCTACTATTGCTCATTGCACTGCTTTACAGTATTTATATAAAGAAAAAAACATGTTGATACAGCACATGTATTCTAAAAGTAAAGTTTTCAGACGTCAGGTTACGTTTTTCTTCTGATTAATTCTTAGGAACACAGGATCCAAAGAACTGAATTTTTATACTTAAAATTTATTTTTGCTTGCTACTTCATATGCACAGCTTGATAAAATTAAATACCAACAAGCAAGTTTATTCTTGATTATTGTGAAAATACTTGTCTGCGTTTGGAAAAGAATCTCATATTTTTAATAAAAAATAAGATTCGTATGTTGTTAATTCACCGCTTCGATGCCTTAAAATTAAACGTCTAGAATACATACTTATACATTGAAGAACTACATGGTTTTATCGACTCACTGAAAAACATGGTGTTTTTATCCCCTGGTGAATATTTTCCAAATGCATTAATATTCAAAGTAAAACATAAAGTACCTTCACTGCTTAAACACCTACCAATCCTAAATAATTTTTTTAAAACCTATGTTTTGAAGTTTTGGGGTAAATTGTGAGGAATAAGTCGGAAGTAAGGAAATAAAATGTTAAAAACGTGTGTTTCTGAACACCAATAACATGTTCGTGATTTTACTTAAGTTTTAACTGACGGTTATGATTTGTGTTTGACGATGAATTAGTACAATTATTTTGAACATTTATTAACTTCCAATATTAACACTAGAACACTCATTATCTCATTTAAATGCATAACTGGTTCTGAATGTAATATTTTTCTTCTGATGGTTAGAGCGTTTGACTTGTGTTTGGGCTCAAATCTCTATATCACCAAACATGTTCACCCTTTTAGCCGTCGGGCGTTATAAAGTAAAGGTCAATCTCATTATTCGTTGATAAAAAGAAGCCCAAGAGTGGGAAGAGAGTGGTTATGACTAGCTGCCTTCCCTCAAGTCTTAAACTGCTAAACTGGTTACGGCGAGTGCAGATAACCCTCGTGTAGCTTTGCGTGAAATTCGAAACAAACTTATAAATCTTCTAATGGCCAAAGTGCGTAAGCAGTGTTATCTCGTGTAGTCACTGTGTTCAACATTTTTAAAACAACAAACGTCTTTCTACTTACCAACCACCTCCAAATATCCTGTTTGACTCTTCATGGGCACCGTGTTTATCTGGCACATATAGAATCCTCGATCTGATTCCTGTGCATTTTTTATTTGAAGAACCCATCTATCCTGGTCATTGTAATCAAGGTTAACTCTATAGTTCCTCGTAATAACATGATGATGGATGGTTAAGATAGTCTTGCTCTCGACTCTTAACCATGCAACCTATCAAAAACCGGAGAAAGAATTGAACTGGTTCAAAAATGAGAAAGGTTCGAATGTGAAACGTAAGCACAATGTTAGGAAGCAATTTGTTATTGTCAGAAATATAAAGAATAAAACGTAGTTTAATTAGGTTTTGTTTTCTACACTTCCATTACAGAATAAGGTCATGTACACAGAAATATAATATTACAATAAAATTATATTGATACAGAGGTCCAACAAGATAGCATTTCTTTAGTTTATGAACGAGCACAATGATAAATGTGCTGTATAATACTAAAAATATTAAATAATATTTTTTTACCTAAATCACTAATCACACATTGTAGAAAAATCAAAATTACTTTAAATCACTTCTAAAAATTATATAACAGTTTTATAGTAATTATGAAGATATTTTGCACTACATTATTGTATATTTTAGTTATAATTGGTATGTAATGATGTTTTTCATGACGAAAAATAATTTTAATCACTTAATATTTTTTATCTTCACTAATTAATTTCAATAAATAAAATGAAATTATTGAAACATTCTACGTCAAAATGTAGTTTTATTTATAAAGAAAAAAATGTTTATTTGCCCCTCATTATCACTTGTATTTTTCGTATATAATCATCCAAAAAAGCAGTTAATTTGCGAAGTGTTCAAAATAATAACTTTTGGCACTGTTGGTTTCTAATGGTTTCGTATTTTCCATAACAGACGTACTTAATTTTTCAAATGTTAAAGAAGTAAACGGAAAATTATCAACAGAACCTACCGCTAACTTTTGGGCTATTATTATCTGATCAGATATTGAATTTTACCCTCAATTTTATAGCACCCTCACAGTTGGATGGTGCTTATCTGGCTCCGTTACTTTGTAATCCCATGTATAAAGCCCGCAATTTGTACCAATTAGTTTTATTCATACATATTTATGTGTGATTTCTATATGATGAAAACAGCTATTCCTCAGTAATAAAAAAGAAATAACTTTATGGATCCATTATATTACTTGTTTCTTCTGTCTACGGTGAAGCTCTTTGTCATAAATTCACACTCAAATGACAAATACGTTTAAGTGGAATGGGTTTGTGTTTTCTTATAGCAAAGTTACATCGGGCTATCTGCTGAGCCCACCGAGGGAAATAGAAACCTTGATTTTAAAGTTGTAAATCCATAGACTTACTGTTGTAATAGCAGGAGGCCAAGTGGAATGGGTAATAGACGAAGTGCAAATAATCATAATTTCAAGGAAACTAATTACACAGGCCTGCAAATTTAATCTTCATAAAAATTATTTTTAATAACGTATTTTTTTATAATCCAGCCACGCATATTTCAAAAATAATATTCTGTTTTTTTCAGTCGATTAAGGATTTTTCTTCACAAATCGGAAAGAAAAAGGTAGCACATTGCCAACTTGCTGATGTTTTACCTTTCCTGTTACCTTTTTTCCACTTCCCTGATGTCGTAATAAAAATATTTCTCCTTTCCTTCGCTATTGCACCAAATTTTCATGGAAACAGTCAATATGTGAGTGAAAGAAATTAATTTTCAAGCTCGTGTTGCAGCCTAATTCTTTAATTTATTGACAACACTATTGACAAAAGTTTCGTAATTTGGATCCTTCTTGTTTTAGAAAAACTTATCAATAACGTCTTTAAGGACAATACACATTTATTTTTCAACTTTTCTAATTGTATTTCCATCTGTTCATCTGAAGTTAATTCCCTAATCTCAGACTTAACAAAAATCCCTTCTTTAAAATTCGATTCTGAAAGAGCTTGGAATTACTCACATAGACACTCAAACTAGTTGCCATCTTTGTCTAAGGCCTTTACAAAACTTTTTATCAAGCCTAATTTTATGTGATTTGGAGGTAATAGGACTTTTCTGTTTCAACCAAACTTTCACATTCAATGTTTTTTCTATCCCTGTATCAGGTTGACTCTACACGACTATTACTTCTTTATCCAGTGCTGATTTCGTGCTCTGCTTTTCCATTCACACAAAACACGTGAAAACACTGTATAACTGAATTGTTGAACTAACAGAACGAAGGACTTTTAAGTCTCCATAAGGTAGCCAACCATATTATTTGTGTTTGAGCTTATTAAAAATAAATTCGAGATTTTCGTACATTTCTTTCAAGTGAACCGAATGTGCAATATAGAAAGATATACATGAGTTAACATTTTGAAGGAGAATATCTTTAAGACTTCTTTTGGTGGAACCAATGAACAATCGCCATTCGCTTGGTTTATAGACTGCAACTTTTGGCATTGGTATTAATTCAACATTTTTTAAATAAACCAGTGAACCTTCGTGCGAAAAGTATAATATAAACTTTTTTCTTACGATAACATTTCTGTACCATTAAAATGATGTTTCTTTAGAAAATAAATTTTAGCTCAAAGTCTGGAGCTCAGAATCTCTAAAGCATCCTTTAGAAGGCCCAGATCCCTCACCAAACATCAAGATCACTTTGTGCGAAGTGTTTAGGTTCACTAGCACGTTTCAAGTTTTCAAGTCCTTATCATTTTTGACATCAGATTTAGAATCATATGAAACTATATCAAAAGTGCACTAAATATAGGCACACGAGATCTATGAGCAACAGGACTTATATTATATTAAAATTTCAGATAAGTAATTTTCTAATTTTTATCAAGTGTTGCAGTCTTGCACGTTACATGAGCAAAACTAGCAGTCATCTCTGTAATTTCTAGGCTCACGCAAGACCATTGGAATTCCAAAAGACAAAGCCTTTTTTATTTTACTTTTAGTATTTTGTTTCAACTCTTCGACAGAAATGGTGCAAACTGTTAGAAAGCCCATGGTATGCCTTGATTCACAAATTTTATTCCAGAATACACGAAATATGTTTTTGTTTTGTTTTTTGACTAATTTTCTAATGCTTTGCTTTTATGGCAAATATAACAGAATATGTTTGAGTCATTTACACAACCTCATGTTGCTATGGGAACGAATAAATGATATTGAAAATAAAAAAATAATGTCAGAGTGCACGCACAAATCTATATTATCCAAAAAGGACACGTCATGCGGCCGGTTCACCATTTATATAC
This sequence comes from Carcinoscorpius rotundicauda, assembly GCA_011833715.1. NCBI lineage: Eukaryota > Metazoa > Arthropoda > Merostomata > Xiphosura > Limulidae > Carcinoscorpius > Carcinoscorpius rotundicauda. The sequence goes on from CM022399.1 coordinate 39,481,103, forward strand.
TAGCGGTATGTTTCTTGTGGGTTCATGTCATGATTGATACAGAGAAATCTGTAGCTAGTAAATGTCAACATTATAAGCATAACAAAAGGTTACCAAATTTCAATAAAAATGATTAATTATATAAAAGTACATAGAAAGTTTTGTGGCAAATCTGTTTTTGGTGGAGAAAATTGGATATCATTTGTGGATTCAGCATACAGCAATTACTACAGAGCGTGTAAACATTTCAAGACAATAAAAACATCGCAGGCCTGTATTATTAATTCTTCCCACACAGGAAGACAATTTATAAAATCATTTATTAAAATGCATATATAATACGTGCTCGTGTACTACATATGATAGAATACATTATTTAATTACTGATATAAAATAACGTAGAATATTGCTTGATTGTCACTCCTTACGGTTTGCACGTTTCACAACAATAATAAAGATTTTCAATATAAAAGCAAAATGAAATGTGAAACTATGAAAAATAGTTTGAATCACTGGATTTCTTTCTTTTCATATAAATGTTTAAATAATTATAATTTGAAACATTCTTGAAATACTCTGAGGTTGGAACTTTACTCATATGTGCGTTTTAAATCTTTAAATATTGTGATTTTATTTAGACCTTTAACCTTTATGTCACCTTGTATAAAAAAACCATCCTAAAAATTTCATAGAAAATAAAATTCATATTCCTATATTTTATGTCAGTATCTGTCATATCTTAAAAAGTTTGTAATGGAATGTTCACATTTTAATCAGTGTTGTTTTTACTCCCTATGCCAGTGTTTGACAGCCTTTATAACTTTATAACTGAACAGCGCTAACGTCTCCGGACGATAACCACTAGAAAGTGTGTCTTCTTCGTGTAGAAAATAGATCACTTGGTGCGATCTGTCTGAAAAGAAATTGGTTAAATGAACAAAGAAACTTCGTGAGGGTGAAGTATGAAGAAAATATGAAGTAGGATAGGAAATAGTTTTATCAAATAATAGAATGCAGGCTACAAGAAAGAGAGATTCAACGAGCCTGTGGGCGATAAGGTTATCTTAAAGAAAGTCACGCTTTAACTCACTGCACTTAAGATTTAGTTCTCTTATTTAACCTCTGTTCTTACACCTATAATGATTGAGAAACAAACTAAATACAGTTATTGTATATAGATTTTCTGCAGCTTTGTCATATATTGATTCAGTCAGACTCGATGGAAACTAACATAACAACACATTCGCTAGATAAAGAAAATTGCTGACAGTTTGTGTCTGGACGTATATTGAATCACAACCTTTTAAAACTCTTATAGCTTAAACTATGCGAATCATAAACAAAAAATTAGTAAGTGCTGTTTTTGTCTTAGAATCTCCATATATATATAACTGCATGCGATCGTAATTTCAATGTTATACCAATCAATGGTTTCCTTCGGTCATTTTTCTGTTTGAACATTAAAATCGGCAAGCTTGATAGTTGTTTTTAGAAATGAAGAGATAGAGATATTTAAACTGTCTACAATACAATTAAATATCAACGCAGTTCAGTGCAGCATCTTAACATCAACTGTTAAACATTATAAATCTCATAGACTATAAATATGGCATGATATATTGCTTGCCTTTTAATAAACTAAAAAGTTGAGCAGTTTAATGAGCAGGATATGTTACGATAATATTCACTGTTTTAATCAAGACTGTTTTACGTTTGACGAGCTGTCCAACTTTAAGTCAAAGTAAAGTCTATTACAGGTTATTACAGTCTTTATACTATATCAATTTGCTCCCATATCAGTCGAAAAAGTGAAGTGTGAAGCCTTAGCAAAAGCTAAATGATATACAGTCTCGTGATAAACACCATATGATGCTTGTAATGTCCTACGTTCATGATGGAAACTAACGTTGATACACAGCGTGGGGAAATACTTCTGTAGATGATAAAAACAAAACTGAAATACATGTGTACCACAAAGTAAGAACCCTTGTGATGTAAACTTCAAGAACAGAATGTCTATATAACTCTTAATGAAAGGGTTAAGAAGAAATAAAAGAATCAAAAAAAGATAGACGAAGCAACATTTGGTCCAGAACTTAAAACATTTTGCAAGACGTTTTACTCTGAAACACAAAATCGTAAACATTATGTTTCTCGATTTCTAGTCAAGTGTCTTACATAATTAATTTTCTTACCCGGAAAAATCCCAGGTTTTCTACAACGCATGGAATGGCAGCATCATGTCCTATAGCTACTGTCACATTCGGGATCGGTTCAGTGAATATAGGTTCCAAGCTCATGTCTGAGAAAAACAAACAAACGAAGTAACACTAAGATTTACTTGATTATAAGAAAACAAAGTATCGAGCATCGACATAATTAAGGGTGACAATAACCTTAGTGTTCTATAAAAAAATAACATTATCTGGTATTAGAAAGATAATGTATTAGCTATGTTGATCTAAAGAGGAAAAGAAAACTTTTTATCCCTGAAAAAAAGTTTCATATTATACAAAACACCCTATGAATAACTGAAAACAGGCCCTGCCTTTAACAGGAAAGAGCTGTATGTTCGTCCGATGCGTATATTTTTCTGATAACTCTTTTAATCAACTTATTCTTTGATGTAAAACAGTATAGAATTGAGAATGCTGAATAGAACTTACGTATATCAATGTTTTTGTTTTTTACACATACGCTGAAAATCTATAACATGTTGTGGACAGATAACGTCGTGTGGTCATATGTGCTAGACGTGAACAAGAAAGTAAAAATATGTCTGCTGAACTTCGTTGTTAGATAACTTAGCGTAGCACATACAAGCATTTATTTTTTTAACTATTATAGAAAACAAAACATTAAATCATGACAGTCTATTGTTTGCTCATAAACACAGTCCGGCAAGGCCAGGTAACTAAGGAACTCGACTCGTAATCTGAGGGTCACGGTTGCGAGTCCCTGTTACATTAAAATAAGCTCGCCCCTTCAGAGGTGGGGGCGTTATAATGTATAGCCAATCCCATAATTTGTCGGTAAAACAGTAGTCCAAGAGCTGGTTGTGACTGGTGATGAGTAGCTGCCTTCCCTCTAGTCCTACACTGCTAAATTAGGGACGGCTAGCACAGATAGCCCTCGAGTAGCTGTGCTCGAAATTCAAAAAAGAAAATAATAAATACGTGTATACATACATCAATGCTAATGTAAGTCGATTCATATTACGCGGTTACGTTGCTAGTGCTAGTTAAATAAAAAGAAACCAAATCAGCGTTTGAGAAATTTTCTTTCGCTAAAATACTTTTGAAGCTCAAGATTTGTTTTAAATTTACCAAGTTTATCATGGAGACGAAGACATAAATACAAGCACTTACTTGGCTCTTTTCTTCTTTTCAAATGTTAAAAACTGTTATAGAAAGCATGAAATACAAACAATTTTATTCAGCTTGCCTTGTGCAACTAATATATAATCAGTTGAAAATGAAAATAAGTCTCTTTTCAAAACTATTCCACTATTTCCTAAGCATGTGAAAAATATGGTAAATATTCGTTAAGATGTTATTCACCCGATAACAATTTATTATACTAAAAACAGCCAAAATTGTTGAATTCAGTTTCTACCTCTGAACAAAGTAATTTAATTTCACATGATGTGTAAGACATGTAGCCATGTTATTTGTTGCTTTTGTGGTTCTCTGTTGGTTGTTACATATTAGGGAAGAGGAGTAGATGTTTCTAACAAATAGATAATTAGATTAATATAGAATGAAAACAATGTAGGGTATATAATACAAAATTATGTTTCATAAATTATTCTTAATTTAATTATCGTTTAACTGAGTCATTATTACTCGTGTTTTTAATTATGTTAACATTAAGAATATTAATTAATGGTTTCAAGTTGTCTGAGATAAAGATATAATGGGATGTTTTTTTCAAATTTAGAATTTTCCTTGATGCAGCAGAATAAGGAAAGATATATTTGACGAGACTTCTGATGGCATTTAAATATAAAAATATGTTTATAAATTATAACAGGTTTGTTTGTAAAATGATTGCTCATATTTTTGAAATATTTTGTTTTGTGTTCTTCTGAAGAGTAACGTAGAAACAATTATTTGAGTACTTTAAAAGTTACTTTGTCTCTAAGTTGAATACGTTACTTACGATAAAATATAAAGGAAGTTTGTAAAATATTATAAGACATCAGTTTTAATATATGTTTGTATTTATTACAGAAATGTAGTGTTTTACGACATTTATATTGTAGGATATACAATATCACTGAAACTATTGCTTAGAAACATGTACATATATATACACAAATATACATACGTATAAAGTCAGACAAACTATATTTATGAAAAATTAAATGTAACATATTTACCGAGTTGCATCATGCCAATATTGCATTCCAGCTTAATTTTAACGGTTAACAAACCGAGTGACATGTATATTCTCTACTCATTCAAAGTTTACTGTTCATTGATATGATAACAGATAAGGTTCGACTCATCTCATGTTATAACACAGGAAAGGACAAATATTTGTACTATTATTTTAACCTTGGAAGAAACTGATTAATTCACACTTGTATCCCATCATTAGAGAGATTTAGTCTTTTATTATCAAAGATATGTCTGTGTTTTACATTATTCATACGCGACCAACAATTTTGTTATATCTGTTGTAACTGAAAAACAGCAACAGTTACCACTTAGAACATAATTTGTTTAATATAAAACTGAAATTACAATTTTTTTTTTCATTTTAACTAATGGCTATTAGCGAAAAAGTCTTCAAGAAACTAAACCGTTTTTCAGAAGAAAAAAAATTGAGAAAGCTTTAAGCTCGCTTAGATCGTACATCACGAGACAGGTGTTAAGTTCGTCCTTAAATTCTTAGAATTTGTGCGTTTCCTTCTTCATCGGTCATTACACAAACTGATCCAAATCTAACAAAAATAAACTTCTAGCGCAAAGCATGTTAGTAGAATATCGCACACATACCCCACTTCTCTACACCAGTAGAAAACGGAACGTATAAACCCGTACGTGCACTGTATAAACCTATAAGCCCCCAAGTGGCTCAGCATTATCTCTGCGGACTTAAAACGCTAAAAACCGGGTTTCGATACTCGTGGTGGGCAGAACACAGCCCATTGTGTAGTTTTGTGCTTAATTCAAAACAATAACAACAGCAATTAACATATAATAAATTATCAGTATAAAAGTAGCACTATATTCCATTTCTAACTATATTTTGACAAATTAACTTATTACATTGATTTTTTTTTAAATTCGGGTTCTAAAGCCTCATTTGTTAAATGTCTGGAAAAATATGGTATTTGGAAGTTTATGGTTTTGCTTATTTGTTATGTTTTCGAAGTGTAAGTTAATAGATATCGCGATGGAACCATGCTCCAGTCCTGTTGTAGTTAACACTTATAGAATGGATGAAGTATCTGTTTTGGAACCATGCTCCAGTCCTGTTGTAGTTAACACTTACAGAATGGATGAAGTATCTGTTTTGGAACCATGCTCCAGTCCTGTTGTAGTTAACACTTACAGAATGGATGAAGTATATGTTTTGGAACCATGCTCCAGTCCTGTTGTAGTTAACACTTACAGAATGGATGAAGTATCTGTTTTTCGTTTTCAGGAAGAAAGTGCTCAATTCAACTTTTGATAATAATATTAACATATAACAAAGTGTCCGTCAGAAAATCAAGAAGTGATGTAACTTTTGTATTTTATGTTCTTAAATTATTTTCTTTTGATTAAAGGAATGTATTTTTTTGCATACGAAAGTCAATTAGTAACAAGAGGAAAATGAATTGCTAAATATCAAAAATAAAAAACAATAAAAATTAAAAAAACACTGACTATAAAACAGGAAAAGATGAATAATTCACACAACTATCTTAAATAACAAGTGGGCTGTTTTAACTCATACAACCCTGTGAAGTAATAAAAGAAAGATAGAAGTCTCATCCAAGACTCTGAAATAACAAGAATAAACATTGGTAACTCAGTCTAGGCTCTGAAACAAAAAGGGAAGCACTGGTGAACCTAAGGTTTCTAGAGAGGTGAAAACTTCTATCTTGAGTACAATTCTGAAATAAGCTGTTTTAACTTGTACTCTATTCTATAGGGACAAAAATGAATAATCCTATCTTGTCTAAGACCCAGAAAAGACAAAATATACACTACAACTCCACATATAATGTTTCTAAAAATATTTCATAATATAATCTGAATAGCAATAAAACAACACCTACACAAACAATTTAGTGTTTATTTAATTACAGTGGCTCAGAAAGCATAATATGTATTAATAATTTTACAAGTGGAAAATAATGATCATGTTGAATAGCTTCATGTTAAAACAACATTCAAATTCATCTATAATGACATCAAACGAAAGCGACATTCAACAACAATGACTTTTCTTTGTACCGACTTGGGAGATTGTAAGGGAAAGCGATACTCAATAACAGTGAATGTTGAACATTTCATACATTCATCTAATCAAAATACTTTAACTGTGCAAAAAAAAAACTACGTTAGCATAAAGAGGTGTGTAATTATGTGATAAAACAAAAGCTAAGTTATATAAAGCGAAAATCCTGTACAAATGTAATGTAAAAGTTGGTGAGTTAAGGGAAAAAACCTTGAAATGCTTGGCTTCTTTCTTTATCACAACTGGAATAAGTAGCGATATGTATACATATATAAAGTTAACACAATTCTTCAGTTTGTGCTATTTATATAACACTTTTATATGACATCTTTACTAGACTTGCATTTTTATATAACTTGTCTTTTTTATTGTTTGTTTTTTTAATTTCGCACAAAGAGTAGCCCAAGAGTTGGCGGTGGGTGGTGATGACTAGCTGCCTTCCCTCTAGTCTTACACTGCTAACTTAGGGACGGTTAGCGCAGATGGCCCTCGTGTAGCTTTGCGTGAAATTCATAAACAAAAACAAATATTTATTACCATAATTTTTTTTAATACTTAATTTATGTGATTATCCGACGAAAGCTAATTGATTGAAATAAAGAATAATAATATAGTTTATTAATAATTGTACTTATCGCAATTGCCTGAAAATGTTAAAAGCATGACCTGGCCATCATTTCCATGAAGCACATTTGGTTCCAACTTTGAGAACGAATTTCAAAAGTTGTGATCTTACGACTTTTACCATAAGAAATCAATACATTTAAATTTCTTTAAGAAGTCTCCCGGCAACTGAGCGATCAATCTAAAGATTTATAACGCTGACAATAAAGTTTCGATACCTCCAATGAGATCAGCACTGATTGTGCTTAATAACAAATAAACACAAGATATTTCATGAACTATAATTTAGTTGTTTGCTAGAAATACGATGACTTTGGTGACGGTTCCTTATTCATTTTTCAGATAGTTTATCATGTCTTCACGTAAAATCGCTTGTCATAAGACTAGTGAGTTTTTTATGGTATTTTCTACATTATGAAACCTTTCATTTGATACAAAGTGTATTCTTTTTAGCAAGATATCACATATTTTCATGGGACTTGACATGGCCTTGTGTTTAGAAAACTCGACTCGCAATATGAGGATTTGAGATTTCAAATCCATGTCACCGAACATGTTCGCCCTATTAGCTCTTGGAGCATTATAACGTGACGACCAATTTCACCATTCATTGGTGAAAAGTAGTTCAGTATACAGCTATGAGTAATATTGACTAACTGCTTTCTCTCTAGTCTATAACTTTTAATTTAGAGACTGCTAGCGCAGATAACCGTTGTGTCGCTTTCGGCGAAATTAAAAGCAAACCAACCCACAACCTTTACTTCGGAGCGCTTATTTCAAATCCTTCTACGACGGTCATACCTTCAGTGACATAGCGATATGTCTCTGGACTTACACTACCTGAGCCTTGTGGTGAGCAGAGCACAAATGGTCCATTGTGTATCTTTGTGTTTACTTATTTTTTTCTAATTATGATCTTAACAATGGAAGTAACATTCTACTAAATTTTGCAGTTTTTCTCGACGCACAAAGTTATCAGGACATTTTACATATATCATAATCTTTTAATGTAATCAGTTAGAGAAAACAGAACAAAAAAACATTTTTTATATTCTTACACCAATAATCAGTGATTCATTTCGCCTACCTCTAAAATGACACAGCGGTATGTCTACGGATACACACCACAAAAAACGGGTTTCGATACCTGTAGTGAACAGAAAACAGGTAGCCCATTTTGTAGCTTTCTACTTAATTACAGATAAACAAACAATCACGTCTCCTGACGTATGTGATTTTTTTTTTATTATAGCAAATCCACATCACACTATATGCTTTGTTTATCGAGGGGAATTGAGCCCCTGATTTTAGCGTTGTAAATCAGAAAACTTACCGCCTTCTCAGCAGGGGGACTAGTCTCGTGTATAAACTTATTCAGTCAACGAAGCTAGCAGGAAATTTAAATACCTGGCTATTTAAAGTGTTATAAATTAACTGACATAAAATTTTACGTGTAATTTCACATGAAATATTAGAAAAACTAATGATATAGATATGAGTACCACGCCTTATTATGAAACATTTCAATCAAAATATTATTTAAGGAATATGTTTAGCATATCTGTTTGGTATGTTTCCCATATTAGGCTTGTGGTCGAGAGATCACAGTTACTCTCGGAAATAAACTATGATATATATATTTTTATGACCGTGTGACAAACATGAATTACCTTTCAGGAACATTCCTTGTAAACAATCAATTGTTGAATAAAAACGTTTGTTAATTCAAATTCTTGCAGCAGTTTTTAAATTCGAATTATTTTCAGACATTTTTACGACGGAACACAAAAGACGGAGATCATGAAAAAATGTGTATTGAGGTTGATTCAAATATGACAGATATCAGAAAACATTATGAAGATTCAGATATTATTATAATCAAGGAGAAAATAATCAATCTATCTGAGTATGACAATAAGAAATAAACATTAGAACTGGTATTAAAGCATTATCAACAAGTGCAGAAAGAAAGGTAAGAAAAGGTGAGTAAAAGTGATTACAAAAATTATAGGCTTAAATATTTAGTGTGAACGATTTACTTAAATATATCTATCTTAATATCGATGTTTGTGTCATTTAAAGGTACATTTAGAAATGCCTGTAACTTATACTCTTATATGTATATTGCGAAAGTCCCGCCTATTCTCTAAATTTGTAATTTGTTTATTTATTTTGTTACACGAGAGCTATCTGCGCTAGTCGTCCGTAATTTAACAGTGTAAGACTAAAGGAAAAGCAACTAGTCATCGCCATCCACCGCCAACTTTTGGGTTACTCCTTTACCAATGAATAGTGGGATTTTTCGATTCAATAAACGCCCCCACGGATGTAAGAGCGAGCATGTTTGGTGCGACGAAGATTCGAACCCATAACCCTCGAATTGCGAGTCGAACGCCCGAACCACCTGGCCATGCCAGGCCACCCAAATTTGTAGAAGATTCTTGACTATTAGAATCAACAATGAATTAGATGTGTACGTAATATTAGTGCTAGTGATTGCAAGTAATGTTGCCAACTGAAATTTCTAAAATCTTTCCTCTAAAGCTTATTAAAGATAACCAACGCAATGCAAAAAGACAGTTTAATATTGTTGGTTTGCTATAGTTAGTATACTATGAACCTCGGAAGTTATAACAGTGATAAACGTTTATAGATTTCAAGCATTACAAACCGTTTAACTTTAGTAAATAAAGTGCTGACGTTTTTATTGTTACGTATTGTAATTTATCCTGGACGAGCCTCTGATTTATTATATGTTGCGTACTTTACGTATTACAATTTCAGTTAACCCGAAATTTGAATTTAAATTTAGAACTCAATTAAATCTTAATTTGTATCATATTTATGATATTTTACAATAAGATTGATACTCAAATTTTACTTCTTAATATACAAAAAAACAATGCAATTTATGGTAATGGTTATTACAAATAATGATCTATATACTACAATTTTATTAACTTGCACACAATATTGATTCTTCTATTTGGTCTGGAACTGAATATTTTATAGACGGTTTATGATAAGCGAAATGAATTCTATGTTGATATTGGTACAGTTCACTTAACTTGTAAGCTACACTTTTGGCCAAAAGTATGTGGACTCCCCTTCTAATTAGTGGGTTCGGCTATTTCATCCACGCTCATTGCACAATTAAATAGTTATCTTGGTTACAACTAAATGTTTTAGAAAAATAACAAACTCGGTGTTCGTAAAAACGAGAAACCCACTTGAAGTAAAAATGTATTCTCAAGAGGACTGATATGAGTATTAAGATTTTAATTGGAATTTAATTTATTTAATTAATTAAAGTCTTAATGCCCATATCAGCCTCTTACGAATATGTTTAAATTGAGTGTTCAATACCTGTCTCGTCTCACTGTAATAGAATGGCACCAGCACCACAATCGCTAGCATGAACAGCTAATGTGAAAGGCTTATCAGAGTTAGGTTCCGTCAATACTGGATAAGTGCACCAGCACCACAATCGCTAGCATGAACAGCTAATGTGAAAGTCTTATCAGAGTTAGGTTCCGTCAATACTGGATAAGTGCACAGTAACGGTGCGGCTTTTTCAAAAGTAGATATGCTTGGCGTTTGGATTTTTTTCAAAAGCTTTGTTAGTGCAGTGATATCAGGAAAGTTTTTTTTTTTTTTTATAAAACTTCCTGTATCAACTAGCCATTCCCAAAAATATAATCAAACCTTGGAGTGGGGTAATTCACAATGCAATCAATTTTGGCTTGAATTGGAGAATCTTGTTCATGACCTACTACATGACCTAAGTAAACAACTATAGCTATACAAAAATAACTTCTTTCCAAATTTCCAGCGAGATTGACTTTCTTAATCCTGTCAAAAACACCATGTAATACCTACAAATGTTCTTCCCAAATGTTACTGCAAATTACAATATCGTCAAAATAAATTCAAAAATCTGACACATTATTCATACATTAATTCATCATTCTCTGAAAAGTTGTTTGAGAATTTTTCATTTCTAATGGCATGACATTATATTGGTATTATCCATCAGGAGTAACAAAAGCAGAATTTTCCTTTACTATTTCACTTAGAAGAATGGCTGAGTATTCATTCAGCAGGATACATTCTGTGATATATCTGGATTTTCCAATTTTATCGATACAATCTTCCATTGTTGGTATAGAATAGGAATCTGTCTTTGTCAAAGCATTTACTTTGCAAATGTTTATATAGAATCTAACTCAAGCATCATATTCAGAAACCAATACACAAGTTGAAGCCCAGTCACTTAAGTAGGTTCTATAATGCCATTTTCTAGCATAACAAATATTTCTTTACACATTTTATCAACCTTGATTGGATTCACATGTAGGCATGTAAAATTATCATCTATTTATACATCAAGAAGAGTATTGTTGATTTGATTTGAAACACCCAGAAATATACATTCATATTTAATCAGTAAACCAATAAGTTAGTTTTTTTTTCATTTCAGGAGCCAAGTGATCAAGTTTAAGACCAAGTTAGCCAGAATATCAGAATTACTCAGTTTGCTGTTACATCATTTCCAAATTTACTTATGTCTGAGTAAAACAGACTGTCATCCGTATCACGAAAACACTCAACGAATAAAATGTTTTCAGATGCATCTCGGATATAGTAGGGCTTCAACAAAGCTGGGTAACCTTTCGACGATCAGGTGTTTGTGCAACATAAGCTGTTTAATTGATTTTCCAAACAACTTCATAGAATCCGTTGTACCTAGATTTGAGTAGATGTCCCACAGTGGGTAACAATGATTACCTAATATAATTTATTTTGTACGAGTGTCTGATTTATTATGTTACGTATAGTGCATATTACTATTTCATATAACAGGAAATTTGAATTTGTATTTAGAAGTTAATTAAATGTTAACATGTATCAAATTTATATTTGCCAACAAGTTTGATACACACAGTTTTCTTTCTTAACCCAAATATATTTTAATATACAAAAAACAATATAGTTAATATTGACCATTATTACAAATATTGGTTTATATACAATAATTACACAACTTACATACAATACTAAGTTTTATATCCTGTCTGGAACGGAATGTTTCATCGACGTTCACTGAGAGCAAATTAATTCCTTATTCATACACTTGTACACCTCTGTTGACAGTTGGCTAATTTTGAAGCAACCATTAGTTTTCATCGGCGACAATATCTAATGTCCTTATAGAAATATTATCTCCGAAAATAATTATCTGAAGTTAACTGAATTGTAATGTTTGGAAGCTATAATTGTGACACTTATTTATTGGAAAACTACAGAATTTCACCAGAAACGTTTATACTGTAGCTGTCCAATAAAAACAATAATTGACTTTCAGCGCGGTTTCGTATACCAATCATGCCAGATTATCGAAATTTCAGCAATGTTCTAAAACTTCTATAAATTTACATAATAGGCGAGACTTGTGCAATACGCATCTAACAATACAAGTTACATGCATAATACTGCACTTAAACAAACGTAGGCACTAAAGTAAATGTACAACAGTAAATCTAAGACCATAATACTAGGACGAAATTACACTCTTCAGGCTTGCATTAAAAATTTTGACAATAAATGGTGGTACTTTAATATGTATTGAGTTAAAAGTTGTCATTTTGCTGTTGTTGATCAGAATTTCTATTTCTTGTAGCCTAATTATTTTATCGGCTTCAATACGAGCTTGTTTAGCCTCGAGACGTTTACTTTTCCTTCCAACTTTGATATGGGCTTTTTCTTTCTCAGCTTCGATACAGGCTTATTCGATTTCGATTTGTTTGAGTTTTAGTTGGATTTTTAAGCTATATTTAGCACTCAGCTCTGATTAGATAGTGGAGACACCAGAGTATTCCCCTAATGTTTTGTCAGACTACAAATAATCATTGAGTAGTATTTGACTAATACTCTTTTTTTATTTCATTTTTTCTCATTGATTACTTAACCTCTAATTCTAAAACTTTGGCAATTTCAAGCAATCTACTTTTGTTATACCTATCTAGTTGTTCGAGAGAGGCTGATTTAAGAAAACTTTGATAATTCAACATGATAAATTCTTGTTGGCACTGACAAATATAAATTGAATTATGACTTGAATTTAAATTTAGATCGAATTTTATCTCTGATTTAGATTTCGTATGTAAGCCTCTCCAGTTTATTATGCTACATATTATAATTAATCCCAGACAATTTTTTTATTTATTACTTTATGTACATTGCGTATTACGATCTAAAACAGTTTAACAGGCATGTTATCTTTTGCTGCTCACACGTGAATTTTTTACAGATGATGATATATAATGTTTTCGTAGAAGTACTAACGTTCGAAAGTAATTCAGTGATGTTAAATGGTTTAGAATGTTCGAAGTATGTAAACGTTCTCGGTCAAAAATTGCACTTCAGTTGGCAACAATGTAAAACATGTATTTTTGTTTCTTATACTCTTATATTAAACTAAAAAAACATAGATATCAAAATAAACATATGATATTTAATCCATTACAGTATTTCTACGAGGACATTGGATATCTTCGTCGGAGAAAAGTCGGCTTGTAAACGGCGTGCGAATGGCCATTACCCAAAGTGTATCAATATCAACTCAAAATTAATTCAGTCGATAAAATATTCAGTTCCAGACCAGATAGAAGACTTACTATTGTTTGGAAGTTTGTAAAACGTTTGTATCTAAATCATTATTTGTGATAACTGTTATTATAAAAAAACTTGATTTTATGTTAAAATATATAACTTTCATAAAGTTAATACATAAGAACATTTAATTAAATTTCAAATGAAAATTTCCGGCTATCTGAGATAGTAATAAATAACATAATAGACCGGAAACTCGTCCATAATAAATTACAATACGTAATAATTGTCTTTAGTATTGAGGAGGAGAAGCAAAAGTTTACGGGCAAAAATTCGGACCACTGAATGAAAATAAATTAAGATTCACAAGAAACTTTTATTTTATACAAGAGTAAGATGAAAGATAAAGATTGAAACGCTGGGCCATAAATCGGCAAAATAACCACGAACCAAACATAGGTATTTTATACAATGAGGAAAGGAAATAAGTTTGTTTATATAGAGAAAATGCGCATTATTCTTCGACAAGCATGAGTAGATGAAAGCCATTTACCAGAGTTCGTTTGTAATACAGCAATGGGTAAACGTAATAGAATTATTCAAAAATATTAATATGCTGGTTACAATACTTTCGAAGAACTACATAATGTATACAGAGCATTCTGCTTTAATCAAGACAAAGAAATTGTGATGTAAATTTTGTGAAAGATAGTTACGTTATCAATTCAGAGCAAAGTTTAAATGCTAATACACGTGACAAAGATAACCTGACGTGTCCAGTAAATACACAAAAAAATATCAACCCAACCAATAATCTGCCAATACTAGAATAGAAATACCTCATAAGCAATTCAGATGATAAGACAAATTCTCAAAAATATGTTAGTGAATCAAGAATGCACAGTTCAAAAATCAAAGCGTAAAAATATTTGATTGAACAGACGAAGGATACAAAAAAATCTAAAAGACTTAGTTGTGAAAAGGCGAGAAAACAGATACTTGTATCAATTACTCATAAAGTATTTTGTGTAGAAACGTTAGAATGTTCAAGGATCGGTCGTTATCAAAGCTGAATATTCGAATATAATTATGTTTTCTATCTACTAGTTTCCAAGTTGTCTGAAAACATTTTAGATCTAGAAATTGTATGAATGAATGCTAGCTCATGATGTAACAAAAGAATTATCATAAAATTATGAATGCGGCTTTACAGGAGCTTTAAAATATTTCTTTGACGTGTAACAATTAGTTACCTGCACATATAGGAAGAAAACTGGGTTTTAAAAGTAGCAATGGAAACCATTTCATTATTTCGAACAACTAAATTGTTAAGTAATTGAAAAAAAGACTCAACAGACAGAGAGAAGATTCTAGAATGTCACATATTTTTATTCATTCTTTGTCGAAGGAACAGTTTTGAATAATCTAGGGACTATCTTCGTGGTCATTACAGAAAATGCTTTAGAAGAAAAAAATATAAAATCCTGGAATCTTATCTTCATCTTGAACTACCTCAACTTTTCCAACTGAAAGCATCAAATTTATCACAATTTGGACGTCAAATAATCACTGGAAAGCTTATCCTTGTACTTATTACAAAAGTATCTAAACTAAATTCCTGTTACACCAAACATGCTCATCCTTTCAGCTGTAGGAGCGTTATATTGTGAAGATCACTTCTACTAGTCGTTGACAAACGAGTAACCCAAGAGTTAGCGATGGGTAGTGATGACTAACTGCTTTACCTCTAGTCTTACACTGCTAAATTAGGGAAGACTAGCGCAGATAGTCTTCGTGTAGCTTTGAGTGAAATTAAAAAAAAACTGACAATCAAATGAGTGACATTAAGAGACGTTCCAAAAGCTAAAAACATACTATGTCTTATCACTCTTTTTAAATTTTTAGATCACATGTGGAAATATGTTTCCCAGTACAAACGAAAATTGGTCTAGCATCTTTTGAAAACTATTTTCTGAATGAAAACACCAGATCGTTTTTAGCATCATTTTGCTGATTGTGTTCCAAACAACTTTGTTTGCCAGAAATTTTTTGCAACATCGAATTTGTTATTCAGTTAAATATTTTTAAAAAAATCGTTTTTTCTTCACAAAACACGAATTCCAAAAAAGCTCATTCTTTTGATACTCTCGACTCAATCTTCTTCAACTCTAATTGAAAAGTCTTCACGAAAAACATTTTACTACACTGTAATATTTAAAAAAAACAACCAAGAAATATATTTGGATTACTTTATAGCTTACATTAATCAACTAAACAAGTTTTTCTTGTAGAATTAAAGTCTGAAAAAAGATGTGAATTCAATATCAAAGCTTATTCTCGAATGTAATCAATAAAAATGACTGGATGATTTATAGCTAGAAGAAAGCTGCCTAGCTATACCATGTTGTATCTACAGCATATTAAACTGTGCGTTTAGTTGCAAAGTCTTGTCAAATAAGAAAGCAAAGGAATTTATATTTAGCAATCCTTGGGTAATCTTTTAGATAAAAATTACTAGCTGACACTGATTTCGGTGCTAAACCAGACGAGAGTAAGAGCTGATAATGAACGATACATCAGCATGACGTCCTACCTACATTCCTTAAATTTATAAGTCGATACGAATGGATTAGGTGATTTCAACCATCCTTGAAATTACTCTGCGCCCGTATGGTTCTGAACTCAAGTCAGGGCGTGTTTGCGTGGGCTTGTGGCACATTCTTAAGTCGAAAGACAAATTACAAAACATATCTTGTAAACGAGGTTTAACCGTCGTTTCTGTGTAAGTGTGTATATTCTAATGATCCTATCAAAATGTCCCAAAGCCGTTGTAGGGCAAAAAACGAGGAAAGAATTTATTAACAGCCACCACCACTTAACTATTAAAATAAAAATAAAGACCCTCAATTGTACGCCGTTGTCAGGTATATTAATATTCTAGTTGCATTACAGTGTTCCCTCGCCACTTCGCGGGCTCGTCCGACCCACACATATATATATATATATACATACATGTATATATAAAATAATAAACATTAAATCTAAAATATAGCATCCATTAAAATATTAAAAATAAATATAATTAATAGTGTAAAGAAAAAAAAACAGGTATATTTTGAGATATAAACATATATTTGAGTTTATAACAGCGTAAAAATGGAAACAGAACCAACTGGAAAGGCTATAGATGTACGCATTGTGCGTCTGCAAAGGCTACGCGAGATCAGGTTCATGGCGTAGCGATGTGCAAGACGGGCTATGATTGGTGCAGAAATGAAATATCTTAATAATTGTTCTTATTATTTCAGCAATAATGAACAATATTGTAATAGTAGGGTTAAATAGTCGTACAGGGAGGGTTTTAAAGGTCTAAACGCACATAAATATATACGTAAAAATCGGCGATCCCACTTCGCGGAAAATCTCCTTTTGCGGGGGGTTTTGGAACGCATCTACAGCGATACACGAGGGAACACTGTATTCACCGCTAGAAAATGAAAAAGAAAAGAATTTATTAACAACTACTATTACTTAAATATAAAAATAAAAAAACCCTCAACTAAAGCTTTATCTTCTAGCTGGCTCGACTTACATGGGTTTTATTTAGTTTCTCTGTTTGTTTCGGAAAGACACACAATGATTATGAACGCTTTCCCTCCCTCAGGTGAACCAGACAGAGGGCCGCTAATCGATCACACTCATCGCTAATTCTTGGGTTACGTTAATAATATATTTGACTCACAGTTCCAAAGTATGGAGCGCAATCTTCCAGCAATTAACTGAGAATCACGGGTCCTTGGATTCACTATTCGGCACGATAACCCTTTGGCTATACCCGATCCATTTTATATCGTAGGTGAAGTGCGATTTCTACACGTTCATTGATCTGCAAGAAGTGAGATTCAGATGCAAACCTGTTGTTCAAGACACACTTCGGGTTTGCATGTTAACTTCGCCCAAGGAGAACTCCTAATAGCAAGACAATGAAATCAAACGGATTTTATATGGAAGCTTATTTAAAAATATTTTAAAAGAAACATCTGACCCTTCCAATACTTTAACTTTAGAAACTCTAACTCAGACATCATATGAAAAAGCAAACGGTCATGTCCCTCACTTCTTTCTAATAGACATTTTAAATTTGACCTCAGGGTATAAAAATAACATATAACTCCTTTTCTATATCAAAAGCTACGTCAGTAATGGCACCTCAAACAGAAGTTTTACAACATAAGTTACAAATAACAACGAAATTCTTTGTTACCTCTAAAGGCACAACAAACTGAAATGTTGCAATACATGAATCATAGTAAACTTCCTCGTTTGTCAACTCAAGAGCCATTAATAAGAAACAACAGGGTGTAAAAGGTAAGTTCATGGCATTACATTGCTAAATCTCAGGTACATATTCCAGAGTTCAACAAACTGTATCGACAAAAATACTTCCAAATTAATATTAACTGCTTCACTACGTAAATATGTCATGTACAAAAAGACCTCACATCACAGTATATTGTATTTGCTTCAAAACAACCAACATAAAACACACTAACACACTATTAAGTAACAACAGTTTTTAGCATCATCCTTTAATGGAAAAAAAAACACCAACATCATCTCTATTTCAGCAAGTGTTCACTAAAAAGTATTTAATAACCATCAAAAAGTGAATCATTAATAAACTCAAACTTTAGATATGTCAAAAGGTGAGAATTTTAAAGTGAATAGATGATAATAGAAAGTTCCAATAAAGTAATATTTCCTTTTAATAATGTATCTTACAAGAATACGTGTTTTAAACAAGTTAGCTTCAGAAAAATGTTGATGAAAAACTCTATGAGCGTTTTTCAATATTTCTGTTTAAATGTATCTCAGGTTTCCCAGTAAAGTGCTCCCATTTTTTTTTCTAATCTTAAACTTCTTTCGACAAAAACCTTTGAAAAATTTAGATGAACTGAAATCGAACCGACTTAGCACCTTTTACACCAAGTCTGGAAATCGAATCTCAATAATCTCTTTGGAAACCCAAGAATTTCGTTATACCTTATCTGACTCGTAGTTTCTACAACTGTATTTATGAAATCTTAAAGTAGAATTTTTAAATCAATTTATATATATGCATGTTTCTATATAGTTTTAAGTTTTAAATATTTCATTTACAAACGGGTCTTTTTGGTTTCAAAATGTACGTTGGCTCATATTCAGTAATGTTTCTTTGAGACGTCACAAATATTTACTTTAAGATATATAATAAGAAGAATTACATAAGAGGTATTTCATAAAATTTAAAGAAAAAGGAGAGTAAAAATGGATGACATTTTTTAAAGTATCTCGTATATATAACAGACAGATAAAAGTAGTGTATATAAAATAACGTAAAAAGAGCAGAACGTATTCTAATAAAAAAGGTATCTTCGCTTACACAACTTGCACAGCTATAGAGATGCAATGTCTATAAGGTATAACTTCTTTATGTAAACTTTAGACGTTACGTAAATATAAACAGAAAATCAAGAATATATTTCGGTATCATAGTACATATTATCTCGTACATAAAGCTACTTATTTGTTGTTTTTAGCCAGTTGAGAGAAAGCTCTAAATGAAACAGGATTATACAAAACAAACATATTACTACACTGGATCACTGCGACTAAAAAGAAAGTTTATTTCCTAAATTTGGCATTCCAGTCATCTCTACTGATACGAACAGCATAATAGAACTTAAGATGCCTTGCAGTGTTAGAGCTATCCTGAGTAAATGTGTTAAAAAATCTTGCGATAGCATTTCATGCTAAAAGCAGTTATACATATTTAATCTATCGTTTATGAAAACGCAAGTAAGATATGGCAGTATGACATTCTCGTTTTGAACTTTAAGGTAATTTCCAAGATCATAAAAGTTATGTATGGTCATATAAGTATGATTTGAGTTTTAGAAAATAAAACAATTCTTAACCAAGCGTATGCCGTATCAAGTTATGCAAAACGTAGACTGTTTCGCATTAGAGTCACATACATATTGATTAATTTAATCGACGAATACGTCATACTAAATGGCTGAAGACAGCAAATAATTGTTTTTGTTTGTTGATTTTCGCGTAAAGTCACTTTAGCTTGTCAGCTCTATCCGTTCTTAATTTTGAATTGATAGACTAAAATAATTTGCTGACACGACTGGCAACTAATGGTCTACTCTAATTTAATAGTCGGTTGTGGCTGCCACTCTTATAACGCATATATAGTACCAAAGTGCGGAGCACAATTCCTTTTGTGTCAAGTGCCTTAACTACCGTGCAACATCATGCCCGCCCGAATCTTACTGCTAAAGTGAGCTCTCAACTGAATAATCTTGAGATGTAGTTCACACCAAGACAAAGTGTGTGATTGAATATGTTGATGTTTTGAAAACAAAACGGAAAATAGGAATGTATGTATGTTTTTAAGCACAAAACAATACCTTGGATTACTTGTACTGTGCCTATAACAAATATGAAAACATGATTTTCAGCGTAGTAAGCCCTCCGATTTATCGCAGGGCTTACTGAAGAGGTTGAAACATAAATGGTTACGTAATCAAACATTATAATTTTATTCTGTCAGTTTTTGACAGTTTTTATAATACAAATAACTTCCAACAGCCAAGATGTTTTTTTTGATTATTGTTTTTTTCTAATGCTGCTTACCTACAAGTTACGAGTTCTAAAAAATTCATTCACCTCTATGCAAAAATGTATCAGTTACTTAGACTTTTCTTTGTGAAGTAGGTCTGTCATAGCCTGCTGGTTAGAGTGTTTGGTTGATGCAGATTTGTGAGAAATCCAATAAATAAACAAGCAGACTACTGGTCTCCTACTGCAGACCATTTATGTTGAAATTTAAGTATGATGGTATTCAACCATTTAATGTATTCAATATTAAATACTACGAACTTGTATCCGAGCTCAAAATCTTTTATTTAACACTTACACACACACACAAACATATACATATTATTTTAAATATATTATCCACCAGTGGAACAAGCTTACGACCTTTAAGCGCTAAACCTCCCAGTGATGGACAGAGTAGTTAGTTCAATGTGGCTTTCCCTTAAAGCATTTTAAACAAATTTGTTTTTAATCATATCACACCTATTATATCAGGTCCCATGCCTCAAAAATGATTTTGCTAACTAGCACGTGTATCAGACAGAATACATAAGTGTTTAACCTCATATAGATTAATCGAGCGAGCAATTTATCAACATAAATGATCAGACTGATTTGTTAGAAATGTTTGCCATGTTATGAAATAAAGGAAGAAAAGTTTATGCTTTTTATGCAAGTATACGAATGTTAGAAAATCTTGAAATAAATCTTACGTATCACCCCAAGTGGTCTAGTTGTAGTAACATGTTATATTTTAATGGCTGAAAATTACCCCAAGTGGCCTGCTTGTAGCAACATGTTATATTTTAATCGCTGAAGACAGCAATAGTTTTAGACGTGCGATATTTTGCGTGGGGTTTAGGTGGGTAGGTCTTAGCGCACACATCTTTTCTTATTTTTTATAGACATGCGAGGCTTGAAAATAAAAGTTAAATATGACAGTCTGTGCATTTCTACCACTGTATGTCTGCTAATTCCATAGACTTCTCTTTTGCCATTTTTGTCTAAAAAGTAGTTTATACATGATAATAAACCTAATTGAACTGTGGATGTTATTAAATTTATTTTTAAGTTTACATGCTTTATTTGGCTCTTTCAAGGTGCACCTGGAAGATATTAAAGTGCATACGTTTTCAAAATTTAAAAGATCTTTCTTTCAAAAGAGCAGATAGGGTATCTGTATAATTGTCTAAAAGCGTGTGTTGCTCATAAATACAAAATAACATTATGATGTGACTTGTATAACTGTTGAAGAGAATAGACATCGTCTAGGGTTGTCGTTCCGGGCTGTCCAGATTTCGATCCACAATATGTTATGCAACACGCTGTGCACTTGCAACTATGGAAACGTTATAAATGTGGAAGTAAATCCTGCTATTCAGTTATTATATAAGTATAACTTATATTAATAAGAAAACTACTAATTACAAATATTTAAAACTCAAATATGAAATTAAGAGTTTATTGTATTTACCTATAAAATATAGAAACTGAATATTTGGGTAACACAGAAAATAAGTAAATAAAACAATAAACGGGATTCGGTTCAATTCTTTTTAAAAGCAAATGATTTTAAGATAGCTTCTGAGATTCGTTTTTTTATTATTCCCGTGTTTCTATTGGAACACTGTGCATTCTCTGAAACCTCCAATATTCTCTGTTTCATACTTTTATTCGTTGTTTGTTGCCGTTTCCCATACTTAGTTCAATTCAACACTTTTAATTCTCATATTTATATTTTTGTTCCAACGTTTATGTTGATAATGAGTATTTAGCAGAAAACTTCCACATATTTTTTTTCAGTAAGTGAGAATTATGAAGGTTAAGGACCATAAGGCCAAATTATTGGACCAAAAAAGTCAAATCGAAAAAATAATACACAAGCTCATTTCCTCAGAATTCCTTTAGTACACGTGAAAGGTTTTAAGGTTCATTTCTCTTGGAGCTATGACTCTTATTATTATAGATTACTTTAAGAAACAAGATTTCATCACGGAAAGAGAAGAAGTGCATTGTAGTGTAAACCTTAATCTATAATAATGAAGACAAGAAAATTAAGTTAAACCAGGTTCGAATCCCTGTCACACCAAAATGCTCGCCCTTTTCGATCGTGGGGGCGTTAAAATATTATAACGGTAAATCCCACTATTCGTTGATAAGTGCCAAGAGTTGGCACTGTGTGGTGATGACCAGCTGCCTTCTCGCCAGTCTTACATTAGGGACGGCTAGCGCTAATAGCCCTCGAGAAGCTTTGCGTGAAATTTAAAAAACAAACAAACAAAACAAAGATAAAGTTTAACATAGCATGCATTAGAATACCATTCTTGTTGTGTAAGTAATTATTTCCTCATAATATCATCACGCTCTTTTCAATTTATACTTTACGAAGTTTTTATCATTATAATTCTTCCTTATAGCACCAAAGATTATAATTGTAGATAATTTTTTCACAAGCTCATAATACAACAACTTCTACCAGAATAAATGGTAAAATGATGCAACAATAATTACAGTTACAATATTATTAACTGCAACTAACAGAAAAATAAGAAGAAAAATCTTCTGTAGCCATTTGCGTCAAGACATCGGTTGTAAACCGTCACCGGTAGCGGTGTTTCGGGCCGTCGATACATGTTGAAGAAATGTGTTATTGTGCTTGTTAAAGTTACAGCAGTTTAAGCTTTCAATATGAATTGAAATTATTAAATTACCGCGCAGTTTTGGTTATGATTATCAATAACCCACTACAATGTGAAAAATAACACTACGTATGTCTTTAGTTTACAGAGAAAGACAAGAGTACACAAATTTACGTATCTTGTAAACATAGTAATAAACATCGATTTAAAATTAATTTTCTGAAACAACTGAGAAAGATAGATGGAAGAAATTTATAACTGAAAACAGCGTTTCTCTTAATAGAGTGTGGGATAACTGTTACATAAATTCTTGAGCAACTAAATGCAAAATATGCGAAAATTTATCTAATTTTCAATATAATTTTAAAAAATGAAATACTAGTATTTAGTAAAATGAAAGACAGTATTTCGGGTTTTATATCAAAACTCTCATCATCGTCATTTTACCTACGTGAATAATCTAAAATTTAGATTTCTGGAGTTCCCTTTCAATAAATGAAAGTCAAAATTGATAAAATTTTAACAATATTTAATATTTTATGTACTAAACAATACCTAGTCTGAAACGTTTATTTGTTTGCTTAACACCAAGCTATGTGGTATCTGTGATCTTTCATCTAGGGGAATCTAACCCAGAATATTAGCGCTGTAACTCCGTGATGTTACAGCTGATCCAAGAGGAATCTAACCCAGAATATTAGCGCTGTAACTCCGTGAAGTTACAGCTGATCCACAGAGGATCTGGTCAAATATATATTTTATTTAAGCAATAAATTACTTGGAAATTAGTCGCAATGTAGAACTTAAGACATAACTTAGAATAATATGTCGTGAAAAACAACATCCCTGCCATATCATTGGGGAGCGCAAAATCATTAAGATGTGTGTGCATTTGAAAGAATAAAAAAACCGTTCCACATGTATATCTCTATAAAACAAACCGTCCAACACTTATATCTACATAAAAAAAACCGTTACGCATGTATATTTATATATAGCAAACCGTTCCATACTTATATCTGTATTTAAAAAAAACATCTCAGACTTATATCTATATAAACATTTCTTTGACTACAGTCTCTCTCCATTATCGCTTACAACAGCAGACCTGTCTGAAACTACATTTTTTTCTGGTCGTGATATGCTGTTTTTTACTTAATATGAGTTACAATGTTTTCATTTTATAACTCGCAATACCCATACCTAAAGGAAACCTCAACAGTAAATTTAACTAGCGGGTTGTATGGTAGTGGTTGGGTTTAATTCAATACTTCAGGAACCACTAACGACACACGTTTTGGCTCGACCCCAACAAACCCAACGTCTTTCACTAGTTATATATCAGGTATCATATAAATTATTTTGTCTATGTTTGTAACTAATTAATCAACCTAATTTTGTTAAAAGTACAAATGTGTAGAAGAGAATAATAGAATCGCTCATCGATAATTTAAAGTTTCATTAATACCAAAGTCTTGTCGCTATTAATGATTCAAATAATGATTTTGACAAACCGAATTTTATGAAAACCTCGTTGATTGTTTTATTATTTACTTTCAGACGCGTAATTGAAGTATTGTATCATTGACATGAAAGAGAGATTAATTTCTAATTATACGAAATAATCACATTTTCTAACTAATAATAGGTACAGATTATTGACCAGGACGATATTTTTATTTTATTGTTTATGCGTAGAAATGTAAGGTATTTCACGTTCAATTACAAAATTACAATGAAATTTGATAATGGAGGATAAAAAGAAATAAACCCACGTCCACATTATAATCAAGATGACACAATCTTTCTCACATGACTAAGTAAAATCATTGTATTTCACATTGTCTATGCCATAAATACTGTAATTTCACCTTCACTGCTTTTTAAACAAAAATTCGCACATTTGTATTTTATATTTTAAAAGTGATTTTAAAAAAAAACGGTTTCAGGTTTAGTGTGGGAACGATATTGTTAGGAACAGCTCGATTTGTTTATCGAAAAGATTGACGGTTCTTAAAATTTTTAATTAGATTTTCTCTTTACTGAAATTCCTACCTTACCATATAACAGTTTCTTTGAAAATTAATATTAAAATGGAATTCGGAAACTAAGAGAAAAGACTTAGTAATAAATCTGAATGGAGGGTTGGGTGTGTGGTGAATATAAGTTTGATTAATAAGGCAATAAAACTCCCAGCGAGAAACAGTTTCATTGGATTATAGCTGAATAAAATGTTAACATATACTAGTTTGAGTTAGTTTTTAAATTATGTAAAGACATTAGTATGGGAAATAAATCAGATTTGCTAGCGGAAAATATGTGGCATGATGATCAAACAAGAATTAGGTTTTGACAAAGAACGGTTTTAAACTGAATTACATATTATGAAAAAGTTATCCTGAAAATGATAGTTTAATATCATTTCAACAATTAACTGAGAAGTCTAAGATAAAACTGTGCTGTACCCTATAAATCATTGTTGTCTGCTGTTGTTGTTTTAAAGCACAAAACTGTACAATGGGCTATCTGTGCTCTACCCACCATGGGTATTGAAACCCGGTTTTTAGCGTTTAAGTCCGGAGACATACCGCTGAGACACTGGGAGGTTTGTTATTTGTAATAAAAAGTAATATAGCATCATTGTTGTGTGTAATTGAAAGTAATTTAGAATCATCGTTGTCTGTGATTGAAAGCGATATAAAGCTGTTGTTGTCTATAATTTAAAGTAATAAAGGAAAAGTATAATTTGTGGTTCTATACTCGTTGAACTAATGAAAACGTTGCAAATGCTCCTACAAAAGAATTGTTTCAACCTTTTTAACGTCGTAGATAAACTTACGACGTTTTAAAAATTGTGAGAAACATCTATACAAAATTTTAATTTTCTAAAAACAATATTAATTACAATCTACGAGGTTCGGTATATTCGTTTTATTAGTTAGTGGAAATTTGTATTGATAAACATCACAGTAATACACAAAAGTACACCAGCAATTTATTTTATCAAAAGTAGAAACGTATGAAGCAGCATGTATAAATTCTATGCGCTTGATGAACAAGAAAGTTAAATAATTTGTTATATATATATATATATATAATGACTTTCTATCTAAACATAGAGTTATTGGAAACTAATTGCTGAAAGGCAGGTCAAAATCAAGTGCTCCCGTTTAAAGTAAAACAAAAATGGAGTTTTCTTCGCATTTAATCTGCTCTATCGTAATTTTTACAAATATAAATATTTTGTTTTCTTTCTACATTTGGTAAAGGAAATTTCAACATCTGTTTCTTTTCATCAAAGTTATTAAAGCTAAAACAATATTTTCCAGTGGGTCAGAAGTAAGTCACCTAAGTTATAACCCTATAATCAAAGGTTCGATTTCCCATAATGGAGAAAATGCAGATAACCTATTTTATAACTTTGCGCTGAAACAAAACTACACAACCAAAACTATAAAAAAAATGTATACCTATACCATCCCTAGTGACGGGAAAAGTTAACCTATCAGTTTCAATTATTTCATGGACTTTAAAAAGGTTAATTGTATTGAACTCTTGGTTTCACTCGTAACTAAAGCTATGAGTTATTTCTTCAGCCTACTGCAAAAAGTAACTGTTGATTATTTCAGTCATGTTAAGAACCGCACAACAATAACATACGATAAATCTACATTTTTGTTATTTAAATTATTACGTCACCTTATGAAATGTGAACGTTGGTCTGATTAATTCATAACAAGCTAATGTAGAATATATTGTTTGTGAAATAAACTTCGGTACAACATGCCTGTTCTGCCATCATTTCAAAAGTGAATGTTAAACTTTGTTTGCGCGCACAGCTTTTCGAACGAGAAACACGAATGCTTGGACAGACACAGCTGTTCGCAATAAATATAAATAAAGATTCTGGTGTGAATCTAAAAGGTAAAATGAGATATTTAAGCTAACGAATTAAAAAAGCTAAACTATACTCAAATTCTTTGATTACATACGAAAATGTAACTTAAAGCATATCATATAATACAAATCAAGACTTTTTTTGTTTTCTTTCACACTTAACAATTCACGAAGATCCAGTTCCTATATTAGTTTGTAAATTATTTATACAATATTTATTTTTAAATATTTCTCTTTCGAATAAAACCCAAATATTCTCAACAATAATTATATAGTGGAGTTGAAGAGTGGGTAAAGAGAATAATGTACATCACTTACAGTTTTCCGGTAGTACAGCGTTAGGTTTACGCATTTACAACGTTAAACTCAGGGAGTCGATTCTTCTCGGTGGACTCAGCAGATAATCAGATGTGGCTTTGCCATAAGAAAACCCGTATAATTTATAAAGTTCTCGCCTCAACTCTGGGAATTCAAGATAGTTTATTTTGAAACATGAACTGGTTAAAAGCTTTACAATACTCCGTTCTAACGAAGATTTTGTAAAATGGCGAATTATTATTTACGCTGCCTTTTTAAAAAATAACAATTCGTAGCCATGGCTCTTAAATCGTTTATCCCTGTGTCAGTTTTAATAACATTATTATTTATTGTACAATTTCTGGCAAAAAAACCTTTGGACGTATCACTTCACTTTTATAGATGAATTTAATATACGTCTGTACAAGGAAAGAATAGCATTTAGATTTTCATAATGGTCTCTTCCACTAAGCTTAGGATTTTCTTCCCTTTCTAGTCAAAACAATATTTTGTTTTATTTACAAAAGTTGACATTATATTCATTTAAAGACTTCTGAAAACAAACCTGCAATAAAAGAACAACATTCTATGAACTCACAATACTCATATGTATTTATAGCGAAATATCTTCCACGATAAGTGCATTACATGTTTATATGCTGATGCTTTACTTTCCTTCTTAAATGAAACATAGATATTCGTTGTTTAAATACCAGTGGAATTAGAAAATAATCAAAAGCGTTCATAGGCACATCTGTGAAAAGAATATACATATAAGCCGTTATTCTCTCATACATTTAACATTTATGCTCAAATGGCAAATGTATTGGTATTTTTATCAGCTCAGATCCGCTTGAATGGTCTTTTTAAGCCAATAACTCAAATTCATTTCTACGTTGATATGCTTTGGACTGGTTTAAAACAGCGACGTTATTTCTCAGAAAACCAATCAAACGTGAGAACTGTGAATCCCCTTCATGAAAAGAGATAAAAATAGTTCTCTCATCTTCTTCATTTCTCATACTTGTCTCGTCCATCTATCTTTTAGACCGTAAAATTTACACAGGACTCGCTCAAACGAAAATCTCCGATAAACAGGGCCAAAAAAGCTCTTTGGATTTATCACTATTCTATGTCAGGACTTTATTTATAATAAGCTCGTGCGGCAAAAAATGTACTTTTAAGGAAATCGCGAAACATTCTTTGATTTTTTTTTCGTAAAACCCTTTAGTTTTTCATCTTACACTGCCACTTATAATTAATTGTCCAAACTTTTTGAACTATGCTGCTGAATAACGTATACAATCGGTAAGTAGATAAGTTTCCTAACTAGTTAACGTTTTTTAATATCAGCTAATATGACTTCCTTACACACTTATTAAAAATGCGCATAACAATTCAGTATTGGCTAAATGAAGATAGAAAATGTCTCAAAAACCCGAAATAATGTAGCTATTCTAACATGTTGGTATTGTGCATGTACTTACACACACAAAGATGAAAGTTAGGATTCGTTACAGTATTGAACGCCGAATTTTACTGATAACGACCCCATATGTTCTGTGAGCACACACTTTTTAATTAGACCTTTACGAAAATCAGATCAGGGACGTGCAAAATTTGCTGTAAGAGAATTAGGGAAAAACACACATGGTCTAGTTTACCTTTATGTCTCTAACATCATGAGTTAATGTGAGAGAGCTAATATGATCAGTCCACCAAAACAGTTATAGATTTATGATAATTGGAATTAATTTAACTATTTTTGTGTGTTATTGTATCGTATTCCTAAAGCTATTTTATTGAGAGAATTTCTTTTTTTTATTTTTATGGATATTACAAAATATAAATATATGACCAGTCACGGAATTTTAACAAGAAATACTTTTTTCTCAACAAAGTAGGGTCGGTTCAATTTTTCTCTCAGCTCATGAAAGATTTCTTATATTAAACACAACAGGTCTATAAGAAGATTTATTGGTGGTCACGGGTTCGAATTCTTGTTCTACCAAACACGATTGCCTTTTCAGTCGTGAAGGTGTCATAATGATACAGTCTACCCAACTATTCGTTGGCAAAAGAGTAACCCAAGAGTTAACGATGGGTGGTTATGATTAACTTATTTCTCTTAAGGCTTTCACTGATAAATTAGGAACAGCGTAGATCTTCCTTGTGTAACTTTGTACGAAATTCGAAATTCATTTAGATGTAACTATAATATTGCTTCCAAATCTACATTTGAACAATTTGTTTCTTTTTGAATTTCGCACAAAGCTACTTGAGGGCTATCTGTGCTTGCCATCCCTAATTTAGCAGTGTAAGACGAGAAGGAAGACAGCTAGTGATCACCACCCACCGCCAACTCTTAGGCTACTCTTTTACCAACGAATAGTGGGATTGTTGGTAAATTTACAGAATGAATTTTAAACATTAAGTTTGCAAGAAAGTTTTCACTTTTCCTTTCGTATTTTGAATTTTTTTCATTAATTAAGCAAACAGTATTAATGTTTGTTTATTTCACCCCTTACATCAACCACTAAGTAGACTATGCTACATTACACTAGTGTTATGTGTATTTCAAATACACTATACACATTAAAAATAAAATGTTCGATAAATTGATTTAATAATTGTCCTTTTATTTCCAATATGCGGTCTACAAGATAAACATCGAAATATATTTTTCTCAAATTTTGTCAACATATTTTATTGTAAGAATCTTTACTGTAAAGAATTTGTTATGGCTGCAGTTAAGCACAGAGGTACATAACGGTTTTTCTATGCTCAGCCCACTACTGGTATCCGAAAAATAGTTTATAGTATTATGAAGCATCAGACGTACCGCTGTCTCATTCTAAAGGAAGATAAATCATTTTACACAGGTGTTGAAACACAAGACGCATTACCTTCCGGTTTGTACTGTAACAATATGTTCGCAAAGAAAATTAGTTTAGTTTATCTTTGAGTATGTTTCAAGGAACCTGGGGTGTTTGTAAAGGATTCTGGAATAAACAAGAACTCGATGTCAACTTCGTTAACAAACTAGTTTTAAAGTCAATATTTTCTGCCCCCGGAGCATTTGCTACATCGCAAGGAACACATCAAAGCACCGACAAGTAAAATACTAAAAATGTTGCATTGCATGTTTCAAATATGTTTGTGTATAAATCATGAAAGACTCTGACGATAACATGTTATGTTTATTACTGAACTATTTCCAAGCACTTGAAATTTTATTTTACTTTATGCTGTTTTCACCCATTATCTCTACAAATATCTGCATCTCTATCAATTCACCAGTCTAACTACATGCCTGTTCAGCTGTTTACTTGTCTGTGTACTGTTTACTAGTATGTATAATTGTGTGTTAATTTATGAGTAATTATGTATTTCACTCAGTATAATTTTGTCCTATTAAATAAAATTGCGTGTTTTACTGTAACCAATTACTAACTGTACATTGTGCAGATGTGTTTTGCTGTTTACAGTGCCTTGTAGTACGTAAATGGAAATTTAGCTATTGATATTATTGTGGTTTAATTGTCGTGTGTAATTAGACGTTTTTTCACGTTGTCTACTGAATAACACTTCTGAAGATTAAATTTTAAATTATTTAATTCCAAATAGAAAAAGGTGGTTGTTGTTGTTGTTGTTGTTGTTTTGAATTAAGCACAAAGCTACACAATGGGCTATCTGTGCTCTGCCCACCACGGGTATCGAAACCCGGATTTTAGCGTGTAAGTCCGCAGACATACCGCTGAGCCACTGGGGGGCAGAAAAAGGTGGAATATACACATTATAATAACTAAAAACAAGCTTCAAAGCTTGTTATATGGTTCGATTCCTACACACTGTATAGACTGTTTATAGCACAGACACTAAATGAAAAAAAAATTGAATGAGCTTCTGCTTAAATTCGTGGAGCTTAAGAAAACCTCAAGTCTAAGAGTTTGATAGTGCGAATCTAATACTTTTATTTCACAATTCAGATATATTGTAACATATTACCTTCGAACAATGCGGTTCAGCTTAACAGAATTACTACAATGTTACGACAAGTTGTATACGTCCGCTACAATATAGTTACATTAGGAAAGTAAGAAAAAATATTGTTTGCACCACAACAACATTAAATAATTCAATAAAACTATATTATTTAATTTATCTCGACATTTTTCTTACAGCTGTTTCCAAGAGATTATTTTTGTAACACTATAAAAAAGTTACAAAATTATCAACAGTAATCTTTTGGATAGTTAACAAATATTTTAAACACGGTAACCTCGGTTGTCTATAATAGTAATCAAGCGGTCAGGACAATCTCTCAAGAAACATTTAGTTCATTCAACATATGAATCATCAGATGAATGCCAAAATAGTAATTTTATTTAATATAAATTAGGCCTAAGGTACGTAAGCATGAAGCAAGATTCAATTTGTGGTAATACATAAAGTATGCCACTAAAAATATATTGTAAACTCATAGATTTATATTGTATGTTATATCACCAAATTTCAAATGATGGGCGTATGCGATAAAAGTATTCTAATAATATGACTATCCTGAATGATGTCAAGTTTGATAGAACGTAAATTGGATTCATTATTATTAGGCCTAGAAAGAAGTAGGTATTAGTAGGGCCAGAAATGGCCATTGAAGGGGCGGGAGTTTGAGTGATTGATGCAAGTGCTGTAGGTGCAAAGCCATGCTAGGGACTCCGGGGGGCATGCCACCCAGAAAATTTTTTTAATAAAAACATAAGGCCCGGCATGGCCAAGCGCCTAAGGCGTGCGACTCGTAATCCGAGGGTCGCGGGTTCGCGCACGCGTCGCGCTAAACATGCTCGCCCTCCCAGCCGTGAGGGCGTATAATGTGACGGTCAATCCCACTTTTCGTTGGTAAAAGAGTAGCCCAAGAGTTGGCGGTGGGTGGTGATGACTAGCTGCCTTCCCTCTAGTCTTACACTGCTAAATTAGGGACGGCTAGCACAGATAGCCCTCGAGGAGCTTTGTGCGAAATTAAAAAAAAAACATAAAAGAAAAAGCCTGAATTATGCATTCTGAGACCAACTTTTGGGAAAATTTCAGAATGGCACATTGAGGTGTTTGTTTTATTTTTTAATCATAAATAAATATATAGGTCTGTATACATAATATATAACTTAAAGTTATCAGGCCCAGCATAGTAGGCCTAGAGTCCTGTCATTAACATATAAAATATAGAGTCACTCAGGAGAGTGCAAAATATATTTATAGTGTTTATAATATGTATTCAAATATCATGGACAGTGTATGTTCAAATCACTGGATTTCAAAAATTATAAATTCACAAATAAACAGTGGGTGATACCGTGGCAGGCAGGCAGCACCATGGCTCTAACCTAGTACCATTGACGTCATCTATAGTAAATGATTCACTATAGATGGCGCCAATGATACTGTGAGTGTGACGTTCACAAAAATAATGAGACGTTGACAAACAGAAGATGCGACAAACAATTGTTCACTATGTCAAGCCTGAAAAAGCAAAAAGAGACTGCACGGGTTTTTTAAACCCATTCATGAGGCTGAACCTGATCATTTTGCTGCAGCCAATCAGATTGAATCAGAATTATCAACTGAATTGTCAGGGTCATCACCGTGGCCTTCTACCAGTGCTGACACTACCACCTCAGGTTAAGTCTGAGACTTTGGGAATTACATTTTTGATAATTTCAGCATTGGTAAACAGGTAAGTCGACTCCGCATTTTATTAATTTTGTATAAAAATCATGCAAACACTCTGATGAGTTTTAGACTGAACATTATTAGCTGCTAGTGATTGTAGGCCTACAGCCACAGGATGTTAGATTTGCTCTGTGAAGTACAGCTCTAAGCCTTTTTCTTCGAGGTTATTGTACTCTCATAACAAACCTTCCTATGTGCAAAATAACGTAATTAAAACTATGTCTTTCTGTCCCTTTTAGATAAACACTGAAACCAAAAAATGTCTTCTTGAAAATGTCTGGAAGCCAGGGAGTGATTATGTTTTTCCCTAGTGTGGTCCAAGAAAGCTGCGTTTTCAGCATCGTTGGCTTTCACAGTGGAGATGGCTACTCTACAGTCAACATGCAAATGGTGTTTTCTGCAAGTACTACTGTCTTTTTGCTCCTGATGGTGCTGCTGTTGGAAGCCAGAAATTGGGACAACTAGTAAAATTTCCATATACAAACTGAAAGAAGGCTGTTGAAGACTTCAAGACACATGGATTGAAACAGTACCACCAGGACAGCAAAGAAAGAGCTAATAGTTTTTTACAGGTCGTAAACACAAGTTCATCTGTATACTTGCAGCTTGATGCAACTTACAAGCAAGAAATTGAACAGAACCGGCAATATTTAAAACTTATTATTAATACTGTATTGCTATGTGGGAGACAGGGTTTAGCTTTGATGGAAAATTATGATTATGGTCTAATGTTTGTTTGTGAAACTCATGAAGAGTCTGTATTAGTTATGGGAATTTTCGTGCAATTTTGCGCTACAGGGCAAAGAGTGATGTCAAGCTTTCAACAAGCCTTAAGAGTTCAAAGAGGAATGCTGCGTATCTTAGTCCTCAATTCAAAACGAAATAATCAGTGCTTGTAAATCTCATGTTCTTCATGCTTTGGTTAATAGGGTTAATGCTGCAAAGTGTTTCTCAATATTAGCTGATGAAACAACAGATATTTCAAGCATCGAACAGTTTTCGCTGTGTGTAAGATATTTGCATGCCAATGACAACTCTATTGCAATGAGAGAAGGTTTTTTTGCAATTTATACCTGTTTATGATGTGACAGGCAGAAACTTGGCTGATGTTATCATAACCAATCTGACAAAATATGGTGTTGACATGGCTTACCTGCAAGGACAAGGGTACGACGGTAATGGTTCTATGAGTGGGAAATTCAATGGTGTCCAGAGACATAACTGATAAATTCCCACTTGCACGCAATGTACACTGCAGTGCCCATTCCCTAAACTTTGCAATTTCTGATGCTTGTAAAGAAGTTCCTGTGCGAAATCACATAGGAGTAATTTCTAGCATTCAAAACTTTCTCAATATACCCAAAAGAAAGCACGTTTTGGCTCTTTTGGTGGAGAATAAAGCACCTAACTCGAGAAAAAAGTTTGAAAGGTCTCTGCCCCACCCGGTGAGTTGAGATGCATGACTCAGTCATTGTCTTTCTAGAACTAATCCATGCAGTTGCAGATACCCTTGAGACCATATCAGGTTCACAAGACAGAGATTCTGCCACGCAAGCTAAACAATTGTCGTGTTCTATAACACAGCCAAAATTCATCATCATTCTACTTACCATTGCTAAATTGATTTCTTTTAGTTTACCTCTGTGCAACTTAATACAGCAACGGAACATTGTTTTAGGTGCTGCGATGGATCACGCAGAAATAGTGGAAGATTTAATTGGTTCATTCAAAAATAATACTGTGAATGAATTTAACAACATTTTCTATGAGGCTCAAACTCTGTGTTGTGAGCTTCAAATTGACATCATAATGCCAAGGCAGACTAAAAGACAGATGTATCGTGCTAACCCACAAACCACTAGCCCTGAGGAGTACTTTTGTATTGTTGTATTTGTACCATTTGTTGATCACTTTCTTTCACAAATATGTAACCGTCTGTCCAGTCACAAAACTCTCCTTACAAACTTTATGTGTCTACTACCATCAGGATCTACCACAGAACAGTCAGAACCTACATCACAACAACGTGACCAAATTAAAGAGCTGGCTGACATTGACAGCACTTCACTAGCTGCAGTAGGTGAACTTAGGGTTTGGTACAAACCACTTGCGAATAATAGACCAAAACATGTCACAGATGCATATGCAATGTGCAAAGGAGAAATGTTCCCAGTCATTTCTATACTGTTGAAAGTATTTGTCACGCTACCTGTATCAACGTGTTTAGTGGAGCGTTCGTTTAAAACTCTCAGAAGACTCAAAATGTATTTGAGAAATACCACCACTGAAGTTTGATTGAATTCCCTGGCCTCATTATACATTCACCGTGATATTAAAGTTGAACCCAGCTGTGTTTTTGATGTTCTGGCAAGAACGAACAGGCGTTTGAGCCTTTCATATATATTTGATTGTATTTCTCTTGTTCTGACAAAACTTGCTGTATTAAAAGAGTGTTCAATCAGAAATTTACATTTGACCATTTGTTTTGTGTGGAATTATCTGCCATGCAATCACGGATCTTTATGAAACTTTACAGGTGGCAACTGAACTTGTCTAAAAAGTTTGGAACTATGGGGAGTCTAACCCCCTTGACTACGCCCCTGAGTATGCTCTGTTATTTGTATTATCATGATAACATGTGTCCTTCTTTGGCAGAGCGGTACGTCTGCGGAATTATAACGTTAAAATTCAGGTTTAGATAATAGTGATGGGCATAGCACAAATAGCCTAATGTGCAGCTCTGTGCTTATCCACAAATAATATTATTATTCATATATTTTTATTACGATTTAAATTTCCATTTTTATTGTTCTTTATACATCAAGTAATTATACTTTAAAACATTCATTGCTATACCATGCCATTGGAACGTGATGTCATAATGATCCATTTTAAAAATAAATTGATTTCTGAATTATAACACCTAATAGTTGTACCAAGACTAATTTTATGCTCATCAGAAGGATACCCTGATGAAAAGTTATAATTCGAAGAAGTTAAAGATGTTTATTGGTAATTGGTTTTTTTGTTCACTACTCTACATTAAAGCTACGTTTAAGTTTCACTGCACATTACGGATCACGTTAGACAAGTCGTTAAATTATGTTACATCACAACTATATTAAATAAACTGTTAAAGCTTCGCTACCTTTCGGTAAATCAGTAAAAAATACCTGTATTATAGATATTATGGCCAATTGTTAGATACTGTCGTCGATAGGCAACGATTGTCAAATAAGTAAATCAAACGATTTATTGATGACGAGAAACCCACTTAAAACAGAAATGCATCTCATACTAGCTAGCCGTTCTGACATACATAAAACTGTTACATTGCAGACTACATAAATTTGTATTTACTTTATATTAATTCCATTCTGTTGAGATTACCATCGATGGAGCTGACTAAGTCAGATTAGAGTTGAACTGGATGTTTAAATATTCACAAATGATTTCATATAATAATTAGTTATTTCATTCATTCAAAACTTATTTATATTCTTCATTACCATCTTACAGGCCCGACATGACCATATGGTTAAGGCATTGAACTCGTAATCCGAGGTTCGCGAGTTCGAATCCCCGTCGCGCCAAATAAGCTCGTCCCTTTGAGCCATGGGGCGTTATAACGTTACGGTCAGTCCTACTATTCGTTGGTAAAAGAGTAGCCCAAGAGTTGGCTGTGGGTGGTGATGACTAACTGCCTTCCCTCTAGTCTTACACTGCTAAATTAGGGACGGCTAGTGCAGATAGCCCTAGTATGTAGCTTTGCGCGAAATTAAACAAACAAACCTTCTTTCAGTTCTGTTGGTATGTTTCAAAAAGAGACAGTGAACTTTAGCTTTCTGTGATTTTGTGAATATTAATCGACCTGGGATTGATCACGGTTGCAATGTGAAAAAAACTCCTAAATTAAGGCATTTATATATAGTCCACTTTTTCACAGCTGTGATTCGTAGATTAAAATGTATTTTTACTCCTATTTTACTAACACGTTTTACTGAACCGTTCTTCCACGTATAGGAAGATAAATTATTTTCCAGATTTATTTTTAAATTTGAAGAGTTTTAATAACTTTTTCTCTCTAATGCGTACTGTAACAATATAGGAGTTAGTTTAGCGTATCTTAGAATACGCTGCAGGGATGCATATGTGAAGGAAGGTAATTTTAAAGTAAATAGCAGATCGATGGTAGTTTCAGTATGAAACTGAAAAACTAAAATACATATGATAACTGATTTCCCTAAAGATATCAAGTTTAACTAGTAAAGCAACATTAAAAGCAAAGACAAGATATTTTTTTGGTTATTGAGCGCAAAGCTACACGATGGCCTACATGAATTCTGATCGCTGGAGGTGTTAAAACTGGATTTTCAACGTTATTAGCCCCAGGCTTACCGCTGATCCACATAAGAAAGACTACTGTAGTTTATCTTGATAGACTTGTAAGTCCCACCTTCCTAATGAAATAAACATTCATACAACCACCTTAGTAAGACAATCCTAGAATAAACAAATATAGATGTTTGATTTATTAAATCGATTATCAAAAAATAATTTTGAAAGTAATTTCAACACACACATTTCAATTATGTTGTGCCAGTTTGCTTGATTCTCAAACATTGTAAACTAACACATAAATATAAATATTTTTCAAAATGAATTTTCCAATTGCCAAAACTAATTACTACAATATGCGCAAAAAAATCATTAAGGTTGCGTCGAAATACAGGCATTTCTCAGTTGATATGAACATTTGTTTTCTCTAAAAATTTGGTTTAATTACAAACTTCAGCAAATGGACATGATAGGGTTCGATTTGGGTATCTGCCAAGAATAACAAGAAAATGTAATACCAGAGTTTTGCTATATACTTTCTGCTAAGGTATCTGTCCAGAATAGCAGGGAAATCTAATAACTGCAAAGGCTTGAACAGCTCATGTGTTGATGTGGTTTACACATATATATATATATAATATGTATGTTTACATTTTCCCACCGTCCCCACCACAATAGCAGTCAGGTTTAAATTATTATGCAAGGCTCTAAATACCTGAGTTTTGTCACTTCGTTTTGACTAAACTATCTGTTAATAATAAGAGGAGCATCTAATACCTGAGTTTTGTCATTTAGTTAAAGCTAGTTACTTGCAGCAAGCAAGTAACAGTAAATCTAGTACGTAGGTTATTTTACTTACATTATACCTAATACTTTCAATATATAAACTGAGTTCTTTCAAAAGTAATTCCATTTCGGACTATATGTGTTACAAATAACACATAAAGTTCAAATATGTTTCTTATGATAAACAGCTTAGGGCAATAACCGAACCATGATTATGCCTTTATCGCTATATCGAAAAATATTTGAATAACAAATTCGCCGTTTCTCTACTCTTAGTTTCACAACTACAAATGAATAGTTATGATCCTTACTTTATCAGCTATAAACTTAAGCAACTCTAACCAACGTTATCATAACTCTTCTTTTACAACAAAAAACATAAGCACTTATTACAATTTTTATTTTAACAGCTACAAACTTAAGTATCTATGAACTATCACTATTATCTTCATATTTCCACAACAACAGCAATAACAAACTAGTTTTATTATTCTCGTAATTCTATGACTACAAGTAAATTTTATAATTTTAGTCCCGAGTTTTTATACCTTTATTTCGACTTAGTAAAATACGTGAACATCTAAACAAACAATTTAACTATGGCGTAGGATTTTCTCAACCGTTATTTCTTCCTTTAGAAATCTTAGGTTTTGGTTTCAGTATCGTGAAAGTCAAACATGATTTGTAGTTTTGTGTAAAATCGTAGGAAATTAAAAAATGATTTGTTTGGCTTGTTTCGAATTTCGCACAAAACTACACGAGGGTTATCTGCGCTCGCCGTCCTTAATTTTTCAGTGTAAGACAAGAGGGAAGGCAGCTAGTCATCACCACCCACAACCAAATCTTGGGCTACTCTTTTACAAACGAATAGTTTGATTGACCGTCACGTTATAAAGCTTTAACGGCTGAAAGGGCGAGCATATTTTGTGTGACGGGGTTTCGAACCCGAAACCCTCAGATTACGAGTTGAGCGCCTTAACCACCTGGCCATACCAAGCTTTAAATCGTGATAGGCCTTCTGGTCAGTATAGCAAAAGTTGGATTAAGGCGTACATTTATCAGATTACGTTTCATAACGACACATATTTTCTTTTCATTTTTATGAATACCGTATATCAATGAAAAATGAAGAAAACAATACATAAAAAAATAATTAGCGCAGATGCGAATTTCTCATTAATAGTTTTAATTAGAAAAAGAATAATGTTAAATATATCCCTTAAAGTTTGCCATAACCGTCAGCTTGAGCTAAAAACAAATGCAACAGATTAGGGTCTAACGACAGTATTAATGTAACTTAGTAAAAATTGTCTTGATAACATTCGACTCTTCCGTCAACAGCAACCAAAAGAAATGTAATTTGCAAATACCATTCACAGATGGCGTTATGCTCATTTGATTTTCTTAGATGATTGTTTCGGAAATTTTTGTAAAGCTATCAGTTCCTAGTTTGAAACTGATTAAATAGAACAGCTCAAATTTTGGACTACCGTTATCGAATAGTGTGATATTATGCCACCGAAAACTTAAGATTTAATTATGTTCTGTTTTTAATTAATTAATTTCAATTAAATATACTCGAAATCGACATCATAAAATACCTGATATCCCACTGTGAGCTACCTTACACCTTATGAATGAAATATCACATATGTGCTTCACATTTTTTTAGTATTCCATTCTTACTGATCGTTAATGTAAGACTGTAAGTAAATATTTAGTTCTTAGTTCATCTACACTGTTAGAAAAATATTTATTTTATTAATTCTATTACTTTCATATAAAGCTAATATTTAATACTAGGTTGCTTCTGTTACAGAGTCCTTGCAGCAACAACAACAAAATATTTCTTTTACCCTCTCTCCTGCACAAAAAAGAAAACTTCACAAGCGACCTCTACTATAACTGACCTGCCTATCAATAACAACTTATAGATTAATGCATCAATTAATGGCTATTTTTTTCCTTGTTTCTCTCGCAAATGTTTCTTTTTTCAGTCTTTAAAGCAGATTTTGCATCGTTTATCTAACTGAAAAAGGCAAACTTCTGAAAGCTACTTCACAGAATTATCTGATCCAATAACGGTTATAGTTAGTATTTGTTTGTTCGTGTTTAAGCGTGAAACCACACCGTGGGCTATTTGTACAGCGCCTATCATGAATATTGAAACAAAATCTTCTCACAGAACTCCTGGGGGATTTTCTGATTCAGTGAAAACCTGCAGCTACTTACCACCACTACACGTTTTATTAAAATAAACTGTAACCTTTTGGAGTGTACTTTACTGAATATTCGTTACTGTATATGCATATTAAATGCTCTTTGATTTTAGTTCTATTGTTACTTATTGAAAGATTTCTTGAATGGATAAGTATTTCGAAATCGCGAATAGCTGTTATCGTATTGCTGTTTCCTAAACTTATCTTCCACTTGGTATTAAAAATTAAAAAAATATGGAAACTGATAAATGATGATTCATTTTGTTTCAAGCTCCGAAATAAATATATTATTAACGCTTAAAAAATTGCGGCATAAGAAATATGTGAATATTGCCTGAAAATATAAATTTTGCCTTTATATGTTTTCGAATTTCGCACAAAGCTACACGATGGCTATATGCACTAATCGTCCCTCATTTAGCAGTGTAAAACTAGAAAGAAGGCAGCTAGTCATCACTACCCACAACCAACTCTTGGGCTACTCTTTTTATAAATGAATAGTGAAACTGACTGTCACATTTTAACATCCTCACAGCTGAAAGGGTGAGCATATAAAATAAGTTATATTTAATAAATACATTACCAACATAGCAACTATCTACAGACCATTACTAATCTTGCTTTATGAACACATAACAACAAAGAAACAAGTTTGTTATGTCCTAATATCATTTCTTGTTCTACTTGTTTATTTGTTATTTTTTGTTCAAAATTACATGTGAGTTTCATACACTAACCATCCCTAATTTTGAAGTGAAAGACTAACATAACTTACACCAACTCCTAAGCTATTTTTCTCAAATTGAAAAATGGATTTTAACCGTCACTTTTATAACATACTCATAATCCCATAAACACAAAATGCGTTTTTTTATCATTTTACAGCCAATGTACGTGAGCCATGTGATTTCAGCTTCATAGTCCGACACAGTAACCATTAGACTGATGTCAGCCTTTTACCTAAACAAAATAGCATCTTCTGGTCTAGTATTAACTTCAAACCTTAGTCAAGATTATACACATGTATGTTTGGTTGCAAAAAACTTACACATTTGAGTTGTTTATTTGCATCAGATTTTCGCCTAAAGATCTATGATGGCTAACGTTGTTAACTGTTACTAATTTGGAATTGATACATTAAAGAGAAAGAAGGCTGGTAAAGACTATACACTGCTAACTCTTTGTTTCCTCTAACCGAATAGAAGGGGAGTAACAATTACCTTACAACACTAAAGGTGATTATATTTATATGCGATAACGATGGACTCATGAATCCATAGTCCATCACATTAACCACTACGTCACGCCGGACCACCTGCAAGGTGCGATTTAACTCCTGATTTATAGTTTCTATAATATAGAGCTAATAATTGCTATTCGTCACGTTCATACTTGATAAATCCTTATAATAAAGATTATCTATTAACACGTCCGTTAAAGAGTCAAAGAGATAGGATGGTTGTCTTGTTGCAATGTAATCATTAGTGGTTCGAATATGAGGATCAATTGTCAAGACTAAAAGCGCTATTACATTATCAAAATATAACTTTTGTCTGATAAAAGTCTTAATTTAAAATGCTTACATTGCATACTTATTTAGGCTTGAAACCATGTAACAAAAGTGATATTATTTGTCGAAGTATCCTTTTCCATGATAGAAGGGCCCGGCATGACCAGGTGGTTAAGCTACTCGACTCGTAATCCGTGGGTCGCGAATTCGAATCCCGTTATACCAAGCATACTCGCCTTTTCAGCTGTGGAAACGTTATTATGTTACGGTCAATCCCACTATCCGTTGGTAAAAAAGTAGCCCTAGAGTTGGCAGTGGGTGGTGATCACTATCTGCTTTCTCTCTGATCTTACACTGCTAAACTAGGAATAGCTAGCGCAGATAGCCCTCGTGTAGCTTCGCGCGAAATTCAAAACAAACCAAAACCAGCATAACTCTTACTTGACTACAGACTTGAGCAATTGTAAACTAATTCTATTATGAGTAAAGTGAAAACGTAGTTATCTGTGCATGCTATTTATTAATTTACTATAGTCATTTTTGTGAGAGATACAAAATCAAATGCGATCGTTAATTGACGAGAGTACTAATGTCTTTTTAAAGTATTTTATTGTTTTTGTTTACGGAAGTGACATCTTACGCACATACAATGTACTAAATGAGCAGATCAAAGAGCCCCTATAATTTAGATATAACCGTTCCTAACATTTGAACTGAAAAGGGAAAGCAATCAATGAACAACACCCACCACCGTTTGAAGCATTTATTAATCATAATAACTATTACTCTTCTGACGCTCCCACAGTTGTTAGTGTGAAACGAATTTCGCAGGATTCTGTTCTGAACCTAAAACTCTAAAATTCTAAGTCCAATATCTAATCACAAGGCCACGCTCAAGCCAAACATTTGGTAATCGAATAGTGTTTTAATCTGGTCATGTCTATAATAATTTTATCTTCTACTTTTAAATTTATAATTTTTGTCCGGGTTGTGCTGAAGGACAATTATCCAATGTTTATCTTGAAAATCTGTCTTCTTGCCACCAGGAGACACATCTTACTTAAAAAAAAAAAAAAGAACTTTTAATAATTTTGTTAAAACCCTATACATTTTGTTATTAGTTATTTCGTGCCTTAGCTGTTATATGACAACATAAGTGATATTGTTTCATATTCCTCATGTTCGAAGTGAATATCACTATTATACGCCATTATTAAGAGCATGCGGGAAATGTAACGATTTATGAGATTCTTTAAATATATTCTAAATAGATTTTTTTTTCTATTGCGATTCCCGCTGATTACTACAGTATAATGTCAATTTTAGCAAATGTTGTTCATGTATGATAAATGCATTATAAATGTATAAGTAGGTTTTATCCGAAGATTTGTAAGTAAATAAATAGAGCCTAAGACCAGGGCTATGACGTCACAATCTATATCTTAATTCCATGGCTAAAGTAGATAGCGCAAAGGTATAATCCAATATTCACACTTCACTCACCGAAGCAATATTAAGTAGAAATGTATATCGATTAGGTTGCAAACTATTCTCAAACTGTTTAATCAATACATTAAAAGTAATATAATTTTGAGTGCTCGAAAAAATATGTTTACCATCAGTTATTGTTTTAAGTTTTCTTATTTATGTGTATAGTTGCGAAAGAAAATTCGTTCTGAAGAAATGCATCTGTTCTTATTAAATCTGATAAATGATCATCATTAATTCTCAAGATTTTGGAGTTGTTATTATAATTTGTATACTATTTATTAATGGGTTTTAATTTTGAAAGCAATTAGGTGATTGTTGGGAGATGAAAGTGTACACTAATTTGAAATTTAGTCGTGTGACGTCTGTATGTAAATTAGTTTTAATAATTCGAGAAACAATTCCAGTTACATATCACCTGCCGTCCAGTATAGCCAATTAAAACGAAGCAATTTATGTTTTATTTCTATGTTTCAAACTGATCAAAATTGTATTTTTTTTATTTTGTTTTCAGTTCACCCCAAAAAGAATTATTTAACCATCCAAAATTCATCGATTGCAATTAAAATAAATTAATTATCATTTTTGTTGTTTCTGATTCTATACTTCACTTGTACAAGTCTGAGTCCAGAAGAAATTGATTTAAAATAAGAATAAGACAGTTCATTCGTTTATGTAAACATATTCCATGTTTGACTTTTACAGAACGAATCTCACTTTTCATACAGTGAAAAAAGTTAATTCATTTTATATAACTTTTTAAAGAATATTGCAGCTTATGGAGCGAAAATGACGTCAGATATTTAGTTTTCTCAAATGGTTACATAATACAGCTTGATTTTTAGCCTCACTTTAAGTAGAGAGAAATTAGTGAAAACACTTTAATACATCTCATCAGGCAAATTATTCGATATAAATAGCAACCTACTGACTAGGTAAGATAAACCTACTAAGTTTCACAAAGAAAACATGGATAGTATCGCAGGCTCTTCTTCAAAAATGTCCCCAATGGCACAGCGGTATGTTTGCGGACTCACACCGCTAGAAACCGGTTTTCGATACTCGTGGTGGGCAGAGCTCAGATAACCTATTATGTATCTTTGTGCTTAATTCCAAATAACCAATCAACTTCTTTGAAAAGTGTTTAGAATGAAAATACAACTCATAAAATA
The DNA here is from genome assembly GCA_011833715.1 of Carcinoscorpius rotundicauda. NCBI lineage: Eukaryota > Metazoa > Arthropoda > Merostomata > Xiphosura > Limulidae > Carcinoscorpius > Carcinoscorpius rotundicauda. Next base: position 39,525,495 of record CM022399.1, read on the forward strand.
AGCCTCTGCCTTATTGATAATCAAAATGATTATTGTCAATACAGAAAGTTAATGTGAAGTCTGCTTTTTAATAGCTACCACTCATGTTTCAGCAGTGACAAGTCAATGAAGATAATGTAAAGTGTTTTCCTACTCATTTCTATATGCTTTCCAAACCTTATCAAACTGTGCACAAACGAAGAAAGCCCCCTTAAAACAACCATAGGTATAAACCTCCATGAGAGACGTTTCGGAAGATATGTCGTGATTTCTCACTTATACTTTCTTGCTTCTTAGAGAAAAGCCCTCCTCCTTCGTTGGAACAGCAGAATGTCTGCGGATATACAACGCTAGAAACCGAGTTTCGATATCCTTGACGGACGGAGCATTGTGTAGTTGTGTGCTTAACTTCAAATAGACAAATCTTACCTAACAACTGGCGTGTTTCCTTGAATGTTTAGCTAGATAATTTTTGTTAATATAGCAGTGCTCTGTTGATATCCGGTCGGTATGATAGTGATATAATGTGTCAGTACTATAACCTAATGTTTCGCACAGTTTAACTTGATACACCACAAAGGAACCTAAAACCACCATAAATTCATTTCTTGTAATACGTTTAAGGTGTTGAATGTTTTATCACTGGCATAACAAGAAAACTTACTCAGTATTTTGTAAGATTTTTAGTTGACATAAGCACCGTCCAATCTGATGACACTTCCATTTGTTAATTCATTTATCATTCTTATAACTTGTTTGTAGTTCCCAGAGGAGTTGGTAGTACTTTAGCTGTACACTCACACTGTTCCATGAGTTCTCTTCACTACCTTTGCTATACGACTGGTATCCAGTGTAATAGCAGATTTAATTCCTGCTTGAACCTTACGTTCCCATAATTAAGTGTTTTGGTTAAATATTACAAGTATTCCTTTTTTTCTTTACAAATATTAAAATTTTCATACCTCGCATGCTTCTATAATTCCAAAATAGTAAAAAATTTAATCACCATACTTCAACTAGAGATAGTCGGGACTTTAATTTATTCAATGACAAGTCACGGGAATGGTCAGAAGCAAGGTAATTGGATATAAAAATTATTACCAAAGATTAAAAACACTGTCTGTATACTCTGTACAAGTTCATTGTTGTAATAATACTTCTAAGAATTAATGTGTGTCTTGAATCAGCCCTTTGAAATATAGTCCTGAAATGAATCTATGACTCAGTCCTTCGAACGTACTTCTTAAATTTTAACCTGACTTTCTAAAGATCCCATATATATATATATATATAATAATATACATAGGTATACAAAGCGGGAGAAAATTGTTATGCAGCTTGTATTCTATTGTTGGTAGTAAAGACAATATTACGAAGACAGTGGTTTCCAGTTTAATTATTTTTTGTTTTAGAGAAAAAACTATGTTGTAAATGAAATAACTGTATATTCACATTTTCCCTGCACTGTATATATTTTTCAGATCACCTACAATCAAAGTAGGCCAAGCGTGTTAAGGCGTGCGACTCGTAATCTGAGGGTCGCGGGTTCGCATCCCCTTCGCGCCAAATGTGCTCGCCCTTTTAGCCGTGGGGCGTTATAATGTGACGGTCACTGCCACTATTCGTCGGTAAAAGAGTAGCCCAAGAGTTGAGGGTGGGTGATGATGACTAGCTGCCTACCCTCTAGTCTTACACTGCTAAATTAGGGACGGTTGGCACAGATAGCCCTCGAGTAGCTTTGTGCGGAATTCAAATAACAACAATAACAAATAACTATTAAAGTAACATACTTATTGATAAATATAATAACCATAACTCGTATTTTTTCATGAAGTTTTTTACTGTAGATAATCAAGCCATGGTCGTATTATTTATGAAATCATATTAGAGAAAGTCGAAATAGAAGTGTGGATTACTCAAAGCACTCAAACGAACTGTAATTTTCTAGTTTTTCAAATCAAATTCTCCCTTCGTCTGAAAGCCATGTTCTGGCCATAACGGTATGAACATATTTTCTAATTAACATAATTTATTTTCGTGCTTGTTTCTAACAATAAAACTCCCATATAAGCACTAAAGTTTACAAATCTAATATTTATTGTGAAAAAGATTTTTTTTTATATTTAACTTAAATATTCCGTTGCGTTTTTCTATTCCATAAAAATAGCTGAACACGTTTTCTTTACTTTGAACCAAAATTTGTTTTTCTCGAGAAAGTTTAATAGTTTTCGTTTTTCTGCTGTACTTGTAGAGATTTGCTGTATTAACAAATCCAAGCCTCTTAGAAGAAACTAATAGTAAAGTCAATAAATATAACTGTATTTATATAAAGAAATAATAGTAATATCATAAAATAGTCTACAATATCTCTACATCATTATGAAGAGTCTTGCAAGCTATGGTTAACATGCTCGTAAACCTCACTGCAATTACGTTTCCTTTATTAGATGGGTTATGATTTAGAACGCGTACTGTAACGCAATGTTCTCTAAACTTTTGTGAACTACTTCTTTCCTTTTTTTTCTTTATTCATCATTCCTCAGCGTAATTGAGTTTTTAAACAGATCCATTTACAAATGGTTATTTAGCCTGCTGTTTAAAACATATACACTTAATAACAGTAAAATAAACTAGTTTTTTCAGTTCTTAATGAGCTGTAGTTCCGTAAGAATTAGTATACATTTAAAACGAAGTTTATTCGAAGGTTATGGTCAGTAATATAAACATCCTTATCTTTACGTTCAAGCTACAAGTTGTTTATAAGCTACTTAATTTATCGTTTTATACCTTGTAAAATATATATGTATAGTACCAGCCATACGTTTCAGTCCAATTACAAAAATGATTGATTTTTCCACACAAAAATTATAATAATTAAAATTATTGTTGATTATTTTCATTAGGCCTCGTGGTTAGAACAATCTGTAGGTTGTAGATTCAAATCCCCGTCAACAAACATGCTCGTCCTTTTAGCCGTGAGAGTGTTATAATTCGACGATCAGTCCCACTGTTCGTTGGTAAAATAATAGCCCAAGAATTAGCGGTGAGTAGTGATAACTAGCTACTTTCCCTCCAATTGGTTACATCTAAATTGGGTCCGTATAGCTAATATTTTTCTGCGAAATACAAAGCGAACTAAAACAAATCACTTTTATTATATCAGCATATTGTTTCGTAATTATCATAAAACCTGTTATTCACTTTATAAACTCTTTCCATTGGCAGGTATGTCTGCGTTAAACCCTAGAAACCATGTTTCGATACCCGTGCTGAGTAGAGCACAGATAACTCATTATGTAAACTTTTCTTAATTATAAAGAAATAAATAGCTTAGAAACATCTTTACTCCGTTCAATGTGAATTGAATGATTTTTATTAAATTATTTTTTTTATAATAATAATGTTTTCGTATCCGTTTTACATGAGCAACATTTTGTTTCAAGCGAGTTATAGAAGTAGCTGACATAGGTGAAACAGAGAAAAATACGTAAAAACGTTTATAAATAAAATAATAGAAACAAATGCACATGATTTCATAGATGATGTAAGTATAGTACCCATGAGAATCAAACAAAGGTGAAATGAGCTACAACTGCTTAGTTTAGAGTGACATTTGCATAGAAAATGTCTTGGAGCTATTGAACTGCTATTGTAGATTAGTCCAATACCACTTTCTCTACAAGTGTCACTCTTGACTAGACTGATACCAAACCGACAAGATCAAAAATTCAAAATGTAGACGGAACTACAATTAATATTAAAATATTCAAAATTAGTTGCAAGAGGCCAATATAGCGATAAAATTGCAAACGGTAAGCCTAATATAGAACTCTTGAAGGAGGCCAAATATGTAAACGTAGAGAAGTATCGGAATTTTAGGAGAAAATAAAGAAAGTGCTAAGGATAACGACTGAGGATTATGGAAATAATAGGAAGTTTATGTGAAGATTTCATCATACTAAGTTCTAGATTATGTAAGGAAAACAAACATGTTAGTGAATTCACAACAGTGTTCAAATGTGTTTTTCTAAAGTAGAATCGGAAGATATTGTTGATTATATTAAGAGAATGAAACAGTACCACAGTATTCCGGTTGTGGCATTCAGTATCATTCAATATCATCACGTTGAATAAGAAATATTTGTAGGAGAGAAAAGTAGCATCGAGGTTGAAATTGTTTGTTTTAATTTCGCGCAAATTTACACGAGGGCTATCTGCGCTAGCCGTCCCTAATTCAGCAGTGTTTGACTAGTCATCACCACCAACCACCAACTCTTGGGCTACTCTTTTACCAACGAATATTGGGATTGACTGTAACATTATAACGCTCTCATGGCTGAAAGGTCGAGCATGTTTTGGTGTGACGAGGATTCGAACCACGATCCATGGATTACGAGTGGAGCACCCTTGCCACCTGGTCATGCCGAGCAGGTTAAAATTGAGCAGTGCAAGTACCCGACGTTAGTTCCACTAAAAACGTGTGAGAAATATTTAAAAAGTAGGGCTGCAAAAGAAAAACCTACTAAGTCATACAACCCTGAAAGACCCTAGAGTAAGGGATTTGAAAGAACGTCATCTGAAAAATTGTTGTAGCATTCATTACGTTAAGGCTAGAGGAGGACATGTTAAATACTTATTATCCAACTTCTACTGAATGTTTAACATTCAGACAGTTAAGTGTGATATTGTAATATTCAGTATAAATATAACATAAACCAAACCAACAATTTGTTTTGAAACACTTCTTGAAAACTCGAGGGTTGCTGCCTTAGGCTTAAAACTTAGGAATAAAAGTCTGAAGTTTAAAAATATATAATATCATTGCAATATGGTGTATTGGTTAGCCTTTAGGTCTATTGTATTTAAAATTTCTTTCCTGCCTATTAAAAACACGTCAATATTTTACTTGGATCATTTTCAAGGCCTTAAATTTCCCTTCACTTAAATATATGTGAAAGCACGTTTTTAGTTTGTATATAGTCATATATTATAGAAGGCAAAAGTGACATCGAGTGCCGAAACTAAATAGCTAATTTCCTTGGTGTTTAATGAAATTCTAAGAAAAAAATCTTTTGAACCAGTAGCATAAACTTAGTTTGGAAATGTGATAAAAGAAAACAAGGAAAAATCGCAAAATCGCAAAACCTTTTATACTTTTCTTTCATATTTTTTTTTGTGGATTTCTAAAGCTTTTCTTCCATACGTATAATTTTAATTTGTTTGTGGTAAATAACACTACATTTATGCAGGTTACAAAACTTCTTGTCCAGCTGTTACCGAACATTTCTGAAAAAAATGGTGCATGGCTTTGACGTTCTTTTACAACGCTTAAACGCAACAAAATACTGGTTTCACTGCTTAACCACTATCTTTATTAACATTTTGTTTGGTAAACCAATTAACGGTTTAAAAGTTTTGTGACAAAATTTAATGATTAAGATAGAGATGAAGCTGATTTTTCTACAAAGTGAATGCCTTAACAATAAAAATAGATAGCAACCACCTAGCGTGATAAATGCGTTCTAATTGGAGCTAATTGTTACATTTTGTTAGCTATATAGTAAAATCTATTTGTATGTAATCTGAAAGAGGAGAAAAAATAATTATAAATTGAAACTGGAAAAAAAAACAACTATATTTGTGATTATTAATTACTGTACTTAACAACAGAATAATCAAGTGAAATTCGCAGGATAAAGTATTAAACAGGATCAACAAATTTTATAAGCATTCTTAATTAAGACCTTTTGTGACATTGTATACTATTGTGAAAATAACGTAAATCATTAAAACAAACGTAACTTATTCACCTTAAGCGCATAAGAAAAGGATTATTTCCTTATGAGCACCCTCATATTTACAAACAAAATGTTTAGCTAATTAATTAAAATCTAGCATAAATGTTTTAAGAATTGTTTCCTTATTTGAAACTAGCCCGGCATGGCCAGGTGTGTTAAGGTGTGTTCAACTCGTAATCCGAAGGTTGCTGGTTCGAATCCCCGTCGCACCAAACACGTTCGCCCTTTCAGCCGTGGGGGCGTTGTAATGTTACGGTCAATCCAACTATTCGTTGGTAAAAGAGTAGCCCAGGAGTGGTGATGACAAGCTGCCTTCCCCCCTATTTTACAGTACAAAATTAGGAACGCCTAGCGTAGATATCCCTAGTGTAGCTTTGCATGAAATTAAAAAACAAACAAACTTATTTGCAAAAATAGCCTTATTCTGAAACTATTGCACACGTGAAAACCTTCTTTTTTTAGCATTTATCTTATGAGTTTCAGTAGGCATTCTTATAAACATTCTTACAAACTAAACCACTAGTTTTGCTGTAACGAGTTTAAAATTTTAACCAAACAAGCGGAATTTCTTACAATGTACTTGGAGAAGAATGCGTTTACTTATGGAAGGCTGCACTCCATTAGAGGCCACACACAGGAAAGCTCCCATGTGTAGTAGACTCATTTTTGTAATGCGCAGTTCCATTCCTTCATAAGTCTTTCCTGAAGCATCAAAATAATAGTGATCTCATTTATTACTTCAACGAAATTTACACATTTCTCTATCCTTTGGTTGTCCATTCCCAGGAAAACTGAATGTACATACTTAAAAATGTTATACGCTATGTTTGTTTGGTTTATTTTGAATTACGGACAAAGCTAAACGAGGGCTAATTTGCCATTCCTAATTTAACGGTGTAAGAATAGATTGAATGAAACGAATCACCACCAACTCTTGGACTACTCCTTTACCAATGAATAATGGGAATGATCGTTACATTATAACACCACCACGGCTGAAAGAGCGAGCATGTTCGGTGGGACGAGAATTCCATCTCGTGACCGTTAGATTGCGAGTCGAGCGAGTGCCCTAATCACCTGGCCGTAATTTAAAGACAATGTCGGCTTAAATAATATTATGACAGATTTTACTTAAATTCATCTGTTAATTTATGCTCCAAATGAGACGTTTTAGAATAAGAAATGTTATATCTGTAAAATAGATTTATATTTTATACTAACCAAAATATAGAACTGAAACTGGTTACTTTCTTCACAGCTTTTATTTAGTCATTTTCAACTAAAGAAGAAAGGTTCGTTTGAATGATTTGAAAATAGTTGAATAAAATAAAGGATCCTATGATGCCAAAATAAATAGATTCGGATATTAAAACTTTGAAAAATGCAGTGTTGCAATTAGAACGGATAAAATAATTCTTTGATTTTTAAATGATTTAGGATCTCTACAAAATAAACTAAACTTTGAAGTTGAAAACATTTGTTTGTGATCATCAATAACAATGAAAGATTTTTACGTTATTCTCCTTATTTTATTTTTGAAATTTGTTTATAATTAAACAGCTTTTAAAGAACACGAATAATTACTCCTTAATTTGTTTTACAGAGCATTGTTCATAACTCTAAATAAAAGCTCATTAATGGCCACTTTTAATTGCGTATCTAAAGAATAATAAATATTATTATGGAAAACTCAAACATTCTCAGTAATACAATGTTTTGTTAGTTTTGTTTACACTATTCCCTGCGAATGTTTTTTCAATTATTAATTTTCATGGTTTGAGTACCATATTTGGATGCTGAATAGAAATACAGCGAATAACTGTGAAGTAATAAATCTGAACAAATCTGTCTTTACCCAATCACAATTACCTTCAACTTCCCCACCCTCTATTAAACATTACTATATCATTCATTCGTGATAGTGTTTTCAAGACCGTCATCACTTGGAAACAGTGCATTAACTATATATAGTTCACTATACATTATGGAACGCATTATCACACTGTCAGCTATTCATATAATTTTAAAAACTTATTTATGATATTTCCACCGAAATGTTCAGTATGAATTTATATATAACTCGGTGTGCTTATGTGCATGTGTATATGGGTCTTTCTGTGTTTCGATTTGTTTTTAATTATACGATTAAGTTACAGTAAGCAATTTGCATTTAAAAAGGTACAAATAAATTAACGTTGATGACATTAGGTTAATTGTCAACCTTCCAGCAAACTTCGCTTATATTTTTATAAGAATTATCAGCAGCGACTTTTAAATGACTTATGTGAGGTACTGAATCCGATATAAATACATAACCATTCTTATAAGAGGTTTCAGAATGGTAGAAAAATTAGTTCATCACTAAGATAATCATGTATGATCGACTTACCTTCAACATTTTAAGAAAACTATTATTGTTACTATCATCATTACGATCTCATTAGTAACAGAAGACGTTTTGCAATTATGTTATCAAAAGTGACCCATAAACCTTTTGTTGTTGTTTTGAATTAAGCACAAAGCTACACAATGGGCTATCTGTGCTCTGCCCACCAAGGGTATCGAAACCCGGATTTTAGCGTGTAAGTCCGCAGACATATCGCTGAGCCACTGGGGGGCAACCCATAAACCATGAAGCAACTTAGATGCTTTTACGTGAAGTTAAAAAAACAACATTCCAAAGCAAAACAATATGCATCACACTTCTTGGAATCACGGGTATAATAAAATAAACAATTTAATTTATTTTTTTTATAAGCTAACAAAATAAACAGAGCGAAACTCAACTCGTTCAGTGGATAATGGGGGAGAAGCTGACAAACAGGTGGATTATAGTTAGAGGTTTGTCCTTTTATATATCGTATTTTGTAAATACACTTATACCATAAGAATAACCATTGCATATGTCCGTCTACTTACAGCCGCATTTCAGTTTTATTGCAACCTTCCTGTTTAAAAGCCTTCAAGATGCTGCGTTCTGTTGTAACATATAGCCTCTTCCTGTAGTTATAGCTCACATAATGTGAAAGAATAGCAACAAATAAAGCAGTCAAGAATAAAAATATAGTTTCCTACAATGTGGTTTGCTGCCAGTCTTTCACAAATGGTGAGACATTAGTGGTCAAACCTGGCGAGCTATTGAAGAACTTATTGTTTTGTTTCGAAAGGGATCATGTCTCAAAGATCTTCCATTAAAATAAAGGGATGTTGATATTCTGAAATTAATTTACGTTATTAATATATATGTGAGCTTTTTTGGAATTTAATGAATAATCCTACATAATTCATAGAAAAACGTCTGAATTTACAATTTTAGAAGTACGATAGTCAAGCTTATATATTTTATTAATTGTAACAATGCTTCCTTTGTAGTAAAAATAAACAAAAACTAATTCGATAGAATTGGTTAAGGCAATTCATTAAACCATTAAAATTCTTTGTGGTCCACAACTGAGGATTTATAATTTGCAGATTCTAGGATCTGTAGTATACAAACAAAATCTTGAGCACCTAACTGAAGGTAAAAATAGATAAAAACGTCATATTGTTATAGTTTACTTATTTTATTTATTTTTTTCGACAGTCAAATTAGACATTCGTAATTATCTGATGATGAAAATTATGCAACTTGAAGCTAGCAGTGCAACTGTTCCCAAAGATTTAATCAGTTTATACAGAGATATCTATTTTTCATTGTAAATAGTCAAAATGTCTTAAACTTTAAATTTTGTATTTAAAAAGTGTTAAAAAACTAGTTCTCTATTCTACTAAACACTAATTCTTTCTTCAAAACAAGAGTAATTTAATTAAATGATCTACTGGAAACCACTGCTTTGGATGTTACGTGATTTTCCCAAAAGAGGGGCGTAGACCCCCTGAAGAAATCACGTATTTTAACCTTTAACCACTTGCACCAGTTCCCAGCAGTTCTTGATGACGAGGACCCCTCTTGAAATAAAACGTATTTCAGAATGGCTGGTACGAGTATTAACACTTTTATTGATAAGCAGAGAACGTTTCGACCTTCCTTGGTTATCATGAAGTTAACAAAGGACATACAGACATATTTTCTTTTTTATTTGAGATCCGAATATGATAAAAGTTGCTTGGCGGAGGTATGTCCCTCTACTTTATCCATGTAACATATTATTTTAACAGTGCTGGTCACTAACACTTCAAATTAATCTTATAAGCCTACTTTTGCTGTTGATTTTCGCTTTGAAAAACAACGGAAGTTTAACACTTCTTACATATATTATGTATTTCCCTGTTGTCTCTCGTTCTGCTAGTTTAAACGCCCTATTTTTATTTATTCTTTTTATATATCAATTCGTTTGTCTTCAGATTATACAAAGACAAGTGTTGCTTCACAAAGTTTACCGTAGCTATCTACATTATAATTATGTCTAATAATTATATAAAGGCTAAATAGGTTCCATAAGATCAAAAACATGAACATTCCTTGTTACATCTACACACACACACACACATGTTTGTTTGTTTTATTATAGGAAAACCATATCGGATATATACTGAGTCTATCGAGGGAATCGAACTTATGATTTTAGCGATCTAAATCCGTAGACTTATAGACCAGTAAACCAGTAGGGGACACACACACACACACATATATATGCAGTTTTTACCAAGTGTTTCTATTTCATTTTTTTAATTCTCTTCAATTAAATCTGTAATTTAAAGGTAACCTTCCTAAGCTATAATGGATCAGAATAAACTGTTTTTAATACCTCGGACAAGTTATGTGTGCCTTAAACAGGATTGTATTAAAATCATTTTAAGTCAAATTTGTTCTTGAAATACTAACGTTCTTACTATTGCAAGTAGTGTTCGATTCTGTCTCGAAACCAAAGTTGTTATTACACAAAGCCTAACAAACATTCCTGTTGTGAACGACATTTTTTGTTTCGCTTTCATTTTATACCAAGTGTCTTTTCAACTCGTCATCGTCATCAGCGAAGAGCATAAATGACGGAAATAGGCGGATCACTGGAGGCACCTGCCTCCAACTTTTGACCTAGTAGCAACGCGCCCTTTTGAATGGGTATTGTTTTTTAGAATTTTGCGCAAAGCTACTCGAGGGTTATCTGCGCTATTCGCACCTAATTTAGCAGTGTAAGACAAGACAGAAGGCAGCTACTCATCACCACCCACCGCCAACTCTTCGGCTACTCTTTTACCAACGAATAGTGGGAGTAACCGTCACATTATAACGCCCCCACGGCTGAAAAAGCGAGCATGTTTGGCGCGCCGGGGATGCGAAATCACGACCCTCAGATTATGAGTCGAACGTCTTAACCCACTTGGCCATGCCAAGTAATAGTAAACTTGTTTATAAATATCAGTGAAAGTAGCACTATTAATTTTGAATTCAATGTCGTCGGTTTACTGAGTAGATAAGGTGCCCGCTCCCCACCACCACATTCATATTTATTACGAAATTCATAATAAATATGAAAATTAAGATGTGCCTATTTTAAAGTTGATATTATGAAAAATAGTCCTTCTTCCTTACACTATTACAACAGTAAAATATAAAGAAAATTAAAATGTCAAATAAAAATGAATATAAAATTTAACAGAAAGCAAAATGAAAACAACATACATCTGGTAAAAAAACTGTCAAAAGAACTCAAATAACAAAACTTATTAAATAAAAAACGAGAAAACCATCAGAGAAAAAATGAAACAGAAATAAGATAAGAAAAATAAATGTAAAGAAATAGGAATGAATTTGTTGCAAAATTAGAAACAGGACGGACAAAAATAGTTCACCATTTAAATTATTTAAATTAGACTTTTATTAAACGTCTGGAAAGTATTATGGTAAACAGATTTACTGCTGTAGGCTTCTGTTTATTTGTTTACTTCACACCAAACTAAATTGGAACTTCAACACTTTAGAAGATGCAACATATCATATTTGGTAGATTAAAAACTAAAGTGATAAAAAAATTTAGTCATCTTACAAAAAGTTATTCTTAAACTGTTATGTTTAGTGTGGATATTTGGAAGCCAAATACAAACACTATTAAGAATTTATTTAAATTTTTCACTGACGCTCAATTTGTGTAAGTCATTTTGAATGAGCACCTGTTAACAGTACTTCCCACGGTCCGATATGGCCAGGCGTGCGACTCGTAATCTGAGGGTCGCGGGTTCGCATCCCCATCGCGCCAAATATGCTCACCCTTTCAGCAGTGGGGACGTTATAATGTGACGGTCAATCCCAATATTCGTTGATAAAAGAGTAGCCCAAGAGTTGGCGGTGGATGGTGATGACTAGCTGCCTTCCCTCTAGTCTTACACTGCTAAATTAGGGACGGCTAGCACAGATAGCCCTCGAGTAGTTTTGTGCGAAATTCAAAAACAAACAAACAGTACTTCCCCTATCCAAGTGGCTAAGTAGTAATTTTGCAGGCTTACGACAGTAAATGTCGAATTAAGATAGTTTTAGTGGGCAGAACACAGACAGTCCATTGTGTAACTTTGCGCTTAACAACAACAAAATCAAAAAATAAAATATATACGAACTTTACTAATTGTATTCTTGTAACTAAAAACAAACAAACAAGATGTGCTTGCACAGGGTTCCTGACAGTGTTGTTCTCAAGAGTAAATAAAATCAAAATAAAAAGTAACAAGTGTTTTTATTTGTTGCTTTTGTCATGCTTTGTTGTAGCCTATATAGGACATAAATCTTCTCATGAATCATGTATATGCACACGTTTTACTGACGTCACGACAGCACAAAATGTAACATTAAGAGTCCCTTCTGTAAGGGGCCGGCATGGACAGGTAGTTAAGACACTCGTACTTCGAAGGTGGCGGGTTCGAATCCTCGTCGCACCAAACATGCTCGTCCTTTCAGCTGTGGAGGCGTTATAATGTAACGTTCAATTCCATTATTCGTTATTAAAAGAGTAGACAACAGTTGGCATTGGGTGGTAATGACTAGTTGCCTTCCCTCTTGAGTAGCTTTGCGCGAAATTCAAAATAACAAATAACTGTATCTTCGTCGCCATCAATGGACACGAACGAGTTTTAATCGGACAATGATTAATAATATTTTACTTATGTCAATCAAGTTGCATCAAAACCTGATCATTTTTAATTTAGTAATAGAGCAAAAATAGTGTGAAAAACTGGACTCCATATTGCGATCTTGACACTCCAAATACATGCTAACGTTGGTCTAAATCTATTCAGCCGTAGCAGAGGTAATAAGATTCAAAACAAAATCAGAATCGTCTAAAATTGTAATTAAAATAAACAAGTGTCAGAATAATTTTACTGACGGTACCTATTCACTATGTTAGAGTTCAAGATTATGTAACAAACTTTAAAAACAATAATCTCGAGAAGCCCATTTGGTCATCTCAGTCTCCACGACACCTTATGGGATGCAGAGGTTAGAATTTTGTGTCAGATACCCCATGGTTCAAGAATATCCTTACACATACAACTACTGAAAGAGTAAGAGCATTTAAGAGGAAACACCCGTTGCCTACACAACTACTCCCAAACGCCGAAATTAACTACTACTTTATAGCATATCCTAAGCTGAAATTACGGAAACTAGTACATTACCCACAAAGTCATAGTTGTTCCAGTTTCATTTGAAGAAAAAATACACTAATTTCTCAGAAGTCTTCCAATTGTTACTTTTTATTGTTGCTATTATTAAGCTAAAGACAATCTAAGTTCCACCTTTTATTTACGAAAATTAAAAAAGGATATTTATCATTATTATTTAAAAAAATTAAAATTAAATAAAAACAACTGGAATCTGTATTTTCCATCCATAGTTTAATCTGTATTAATATCACGTATTTTGAAAGTAGAAAAACCAAAACATGGCCAAGCGTGTTAAGGCGTGCGACTCGTAATTTGAGGGTCGCGGGTTCGCATCCCCGTCGCATCAAACATGCTCGCCCTTTCAGCCGTGGGAGTGTTATAATGTGACGGTCAATCCCAATATTCGTTGGTAAAAAGAGTAGCCCAAGAGTTAGCGGTGGGTGGCAATGACTAGCTGCCTTCCCTCTAGTCTTACATTGCTAAATTAGGGACGGATAGCACAAATAGCCCTCGAGTAGCTTTGTGCAAAATTCAAAAACAAACAAACAAACAAAAACAATCCTGTTCACTTGTGTGGTAGATTTGGTGGGTAAATAAGTTTATTTCTATTTCAGAAGTTTGTTCAAGATATAGTTGTGCAACATAGATAAAACAACAACAGTGAGAACTGAACTTGCTTGTTGATTAGCAACTCAAAATCAACTGAGGTTCATAATCTTAAAGACCTACCCAGTCGTAATGGAAAGTTCATTATCTCTTAGACCCATCCAGTCGTAATGAAAAGGTTCGCTAACTCTATGACCCGTCCAGTCACAGTGAAGGGGCTCATTATAAGAAACATTCGAGCGTACTGAGAAATTATATTATCTCTAAGGTTCATCCAGTTTCAATGAAAACTTCATCTTTATCTACACGACACATATAGCCGTACATTATAGACCTGGGATTAATTTTCTCTCTCTTCACATGTTAATTAATTTTGTAACATATATAATTTTGGCTATTCAAATTCTCAAAACAAAATCATACTCCCAAATTAAATGTTAAAACTACTTACTCTTAATTTTATCCAATACTTTTATAATTAGAAACTATTTTCTTAAATCATTCTCATAAGATAGTAAATAAGCTTTAGCTTTGGTCATAAAAATCGTTGTACTGAGATTTTTTTGTAAGTTGACTTGGTTTTAATGTGCCTCGGATGTCAGCATAACAGAGAGCTCAATACTAACGAATCAGTTAAAGTGAAACACAATCACTACGAGTTGCAAGTATTCTAACTGTTTAAATTGTAAATTTGTGATAATTCTAATTGACCTTAATCTTAAGTAATAAATATTAAATCAAGCTGTACTGTGAAAACTATCTCATATTTACACACACTACACATGTATACAACTGTCTTACTAACTACATATGCCTAATTCCCTGATCCGATGAAGCATTTCTTATTTTTATCTGTTTTAAATGTAATTGAACGATCGAGCATGTATTTTAAAATTCATATCTGTTTTACCAATAAACCTTGTTAGGGAAATTACCTCATACCAGATACAAATGTCACATTGAAATACTTTGTAGCTTAAAATCGACGTTTATTAACTCTGCAGTTCCTAACACTAATTGTATTGTATTCACTTACAAGCTGGTTATGAGGACTGTGCGAATCTACTACATTTCATTAACAATATAAGCCTGTCACAATGTTCCTTTAAACCTGAGTGTTCCTAATTAATGTTTTTTTTTTACCTTCTTCGCAACATAAAGAATCAAATACACGAGATGACTGTGCCATTTATGGCTAGCTATTTAGACCGATCTCATGGGAGAGTTTCTTTTAAGATCTGTCAAATTGACAAACTTGCCAATTTCTCTAGAGCACTAATATCCTCTGGTTTCTCTATTCATGAATAGAGCGGAGAACAGCCTACTCTTGTATCTTTGCACTGATGTAATATTCCTCTGCATAAAAGATTGAATGAAGCATTTCTTAAAGAAATACGTAGCTGTACGATGATGTAATATAACACACAATTATAGTATTAATTAAAGCGATGAATGTTCAGTGAATATTTCTCTGCAAAGTACTCTCTATGGGTTTGTTTTATAATAGGTAGTCGACATGAAAGTGTATATTCCTCTTTTCTGAGACCCTTTCTGCTGAAACTCCATAAATTTTGAATGTTTTTTTCATTATTTATAGCCTAACTATAAAAAGGGTTACAATACTATAGTTTTTCAAATTTAATGTTTCAAGTTTATTTCATTGTTTCTGTTTGTTTTTCCGATCATATAATTAACAATACAGTAATGTAGTTATATATTAAAACTTGGGTATCTACCGTTAACAGATCCTTTCATATCAAGTTGGAAGAAAGCCCATTCTAAACATGTTAGATGAGCTGTTCAATATTTTTAAAAAGGCTACTTAGGAATGATACCTTGTTTGTTTGTTTGTTTTGGAATTTCGCACAAAGCTACTCGAGGGCTATCTGTGCTTGCCGTCCCTAATTTAGTAATGTAAGACTAGAGGGAAGGCACCTAGTCATCACCACCCACCGCCAACTCTTGGGCTACTCTTTTACCAACGAAAAGTAGGATTAACCGTCTCATTATAACGCACCCGCGGCTAGGAGGGCGAGCATGTTTGGCGAGACGCGGGCGCGAACCCGCAACCCTCGGATTACGATTCGCGCGCCTTACGCGCTTGACCATGCCGGGATACCTAATATAAATTATTTACAGGGGAAACGATAATGGAAAGGTGGTAACTCACTAACATACCCCGTTTTTTTATGAATCTTCTGGAATTTAATATAAATTTATGAGCTTAATAGGTCTTTGAAATATCTAAATAAGAAGTGAAAACCATAATTACCCTTAAAAACCGTGACACCTTACCACTAAATCAGAGTTGTGGTGACAATTTTTATACAGGTTAGCGGTATTTTATTTCAGTAATTATAAGTAAAACTCACGCTACCAGTAGTAAAATTATTTTAGTAAAAAATATAAATCTTATATTGATTCAGATCACTTAGCTAACTTTTTATTTTATTTTATTTTAGTAACTGTAAGTAAAACTCACGTTGCCAGTAGTAAAATTATTTTAGTAAAAAATATAAATCTCATATTGATTCAGCACATTTCAAGTCAGAGCTTAAGATAAAGTATAATGTATGAGGGTAAATAGGTTTACATTTTCAAATATAATGCTTTCGATTAATAGTCCAGAATATCTAATGATAAGCAACGAATCGAAATTACTGATGTTGACCAAGAGACTAATCAAAAACTAATTAAACAGCTTAATTCCAGTTTGTCTACTTGAAAATTAAATAAAAACATTATGCTAGTGAAATCTCTACATAAACTATTTATTTAACCAAGTTAATATATTATTTTGTATTTTAGCCTACAAAGTTTTAACTTATTTAACTCATCATCTCTTAAGCTTATAAACTTAGAATGTAATGTGATTATTTATCGTCACACAAATGGACTAAGATTTGAAAAATGATGTAGTCGATACATCAAGAAAAGTAACAAGACTAAATACAAAGTTAATTTATATGTTAAATGTCGAGAAAATGAGAACCATTTGTGGATCAGTATAGTAGAAAACAACTTCTAGTAAATTCTTTCATGAAATGAAAAATTTAGTGCGAGAAAAAACAAAAATGTTTACTGAACAAATTCCGCTACAGATACTCATCACGTTACAAACTTTTATGATTTTCAAAACAAAACATAAGAAATATTAAATATTAATAAGAAATAAAAGTAGGTTAAAATACTAACTGGAGTTTGGGATTACTTTTGCAGCATAGACCAGATATAATGTTAACGTACGAGTTGATTACCACTGGAGTTTTTTCAGTGTTCCTTTGTCTCTCTCTTTTTGTGTAAAACACGTTTCTATTTATGAATATAGTTCTTAATGTAGAATAGCTAATTAATTCAAAATATCTCCAAAAACTCTAAGGATCTTAACATAAATCAAACACGTGATTGCAAGAAGCATCAACTGAACAAATTCAGTAAATGTAAAGTTTTCCAACCAAACAATGCTTTGCCTAAATTGTAAGAAAAAGTCAACACGAAATAAGAAATTAAGTTTTATTTTTCTTAGCTAATGATATGCTGTAATAACTTCATTCACAGTGATATATAAAACAACTGAAGTTGTATTTTTCTTTAGATATTTTGATAAATATTTTAAAGAAAGAAACAATGTATTGTAAAGCGACGTGATAACAATCAAGTGAAATTTCAGTTAGGCTTACATGAAAGATGTTAGAAGCCAGAATTAAAACGATGGTGTTCCGAAACTAAAAAATATTAATTTCGATGTTAAGTTCCCAACATTACAATGTAGTTTTCATTACAATGTAATTTTCATCTCTAACTCAATAAAATAAAAAAAGAAAGAAATCGACAGCTTCACCTTTTATACGTACGTAGTTCCATCGTCTGCGTTCGTTTTGTAAAAAATGGTTTGGACGCAGCATTCTTAAACCGGAACTATATTCTAAATATCTGACGTCAGGGATTAAAACATTTAAAGAATATAACACAATCCAGAAAAGGTTGCATTCTGAAGTAGAATAAAATAAGTTATTGTAAAAGAAAAATTGATGCATTAAAATTTGGACATCACAAAAATAACCGAAAATTCCACCGAAATACCTATTTAAATACCAAAATTAAAAACGGTATTTAGTGTTAACTAAACATATTTACGTTTATCACTTGTATGGGTCACTCCCACATATAATTTTGTAACAAAATATGTGTTTTAACCCATATTTAAGAGTTACACGATTTAGTGCTATCTGAATAATCTATGTTTAGCGTTTCTATCGCATTTTACCAACAAAACACAAAAATTAGTAATAATGTTTAATACGTGTTGATATATTTAATTTATACACTGGTACTTTATAGTTTAAAATCAGTAAACTGAAATCCCGAATACAATTATTCCACCAATAAATGTAACATTTATTTTGACTGAATACTTTAAAATCATCGAAAACAAAATGGTTAAAAATTAACTCATAGTTGATAATTAATTATAAGCATTTTTAGAACTGAGCTTAATTTTTTATCTTCAGTTTAATAATACCTAATTAACCAAACAATGAAAAAATAAATGAGCTACATTCTTGTAACATTGACAAACAAGATTTCAAGAAATCGTTGTTGTTAACAGTGTTTTTCAGTGTTAAGATCTTACCTAAAGCTATCGCAGTGTGAAAACAAAACATTTCATAAATTAGCAGACGTATAATAAATTTTATAATAAATCTTATTCGTATCCTTGATATAACTGTAATCGCTCTGTGCTCAGTTTTGTTTTGTTTTTTTAATTTTGTGCAAAGATACTCGAGGGCTATTTGCGATAGCCGTCCATAACCTAACCAGTGCAAGACAAGAGAGAATTCAACTAGTCATCACCACCCACCGCGAAGCCTTGGGCTACTGTTTTTATCAACGAAAAGTGGGATTGACCGTCACATTATAACGCCTCCACGGCTGAAATGGCGAGCATGTTTGGTTCGACAGAGATTCGAACCCGCGACCCTCAGATTACGAGTCGAATACCTTAACCACTTGGCTATGCCAGGCCATGTGTTCCGTCAGACTTTATAAAAGCGAACTTTTTAATACAGTGCTCTTTGCTAATACCTTATATACTCAAACAGAAAATATTTTAACAATGTTAACAGTTATAAATTATATTCTATAGGTGTAAAACTTAAAGTATTAATTTGATATTAGTATCCAACCGTTAAAAAAACATGCCATAAATATTTTATATTTTTCTTTAAAGTTGTGTATTACACTGAGCCTTTGAATTCAAACGAAATATAAGAGGTTTTTTCTTCTCTACAAAAGCTTAATTTAACAATGTGCAACAACATAAGCTGACAGTAGCTCTACTAACTTTTCAGATACATGTTACTTAATTGTGAATAACTTCCAATAAACAGATAAAAAAATTCAAAATATTGGAGTTAGACAGTTGTTGCTATAACAAAATCTTGATGTTAGTGTTACATTTATCCATTATTCAAAACCATATTCTCATACTAAAGATTATCTAAATTTGACAAATTCCGAGAGACTTGCTCAGTTCTATTGACCATGACATACTTAAGACAACAACAAAAAACAGTCATTTTTTCTTTTCTTTGGATAGTTCTAAACCTTGTTTTACTTATTTCGCTTGTAGTTCGTCGAACCTCTTCGTACGTTTCATAAGTTTGTATACGTGACTGGTAGTTAAATTTGGAATTGTTATAGAAAGTTTAATCTGTCGTTTATGTTGCACAATAAGAAAGTTCCAAAGTTACCGCATCTCACTTTTTTGGTATTTTTTGTAGGAATGTTACTAACGCTGTACGTCTGAATAACCGATTAATGTCTTCTATATTTTCAACTTGTATATATGATACCTACGACAGTTTTACTTGTTAGCTTTAAACTTGTAGTTCGAAACTGTTGCTCCATCCTTATAAATATATATTGATGTATACATAAATAATTGCAGTTTACCTATAAAAAGTCGCCTGTGAAAACATTGCACATCTAGTTAATTTTCGAGTAGCCAATCACAAGGATCCCTCCCAAGTCCACCGATCCCTTATTTTCGTTCCCTCACATCTCTTCATACCTCTTCATTTACTTATTTACCAAATTAATTACGTAAACGGCAATGTATAAAGCAGTTTTTTTTTTGCATATATTATTTTTCACTTACAGAAACATATTAGTTAATATTCACACAGAGCATATTTAGGAACCTTTTTTTGAAAAATGAGCTCTTTTTTTAGGTTTCTAATGCCTTCACCGCCTGGCCATGCCGGCCGTTGATGTTATCACGTAATTTGTCTTGTTGTTGTTATTTATGTTGTTGATTTTTTGTTGCTGTAAAAGTGTCATGTTTAACCGTATGAGACGGTTAAACATTCAAAAAAATTAAAAACACCTACTTCTTTCAGTGCCCAAAAAATGGAGCTGTTAGCTTGAACTAAAACATTATTTGAAATACACACAAACACATATATGTATCCTATCATTCTTATGAAAAACGATGATTAAAGATTATTTCAAGAGAACAGAAACACCGCTGTACTGCGTTCAATAGTTCACTGCAAAACGCTCATACCAGCTCTTGTTTTCTAACGGACTTAAAACGCTAAAATCTGCAGTTTGAGTCCTTACGGTGGTCAGAGTACAAATAGTATAGACTTCGTGGCACAAATATTGTGGAAATATAGACAATGTTATCTCAGAGCTCAAAAAAATACTGCACCTCAAAAAGTCGATGTGCAGTTGCTTTATGGTTTCTAAACAATTAAAATAGAATATTTTAGAAAATATCATAACACTTATAAAAATAGATTTTTAGGCTTAACTTTTACAAAAAAAAATTTTGTAAAAAATTTACAATTTCTAAACAATTAAAATAGAATCTTTTAGAAAATATCATAACACTTATAAAAATAGATTTTTAGGTTTAACTTTTACAAAAAAATTTTTGTTGCATTTATCATTGATCCTACCTTCTCGTAGTGATCAAATACGCTGTATAAATTGTAACTTATGTTGTTTGACCTCATGTACCTTCAATCCTTGAACGGTTTCAATTCTTACTCACGCAAACAGAAATAGTTATGATATTTGAAACTGAGTGTGGCTCTCAACAAGGAGAATCTCTAAGAGAGCTGGAAATATACTAAGGTTCTTTGCCCAGAAGCCTGGAAAAGGCAGAATAAAAAACTACCACTCCTTCCCCGGAGCCAATTACACCTCAACAATCCTGTGTACAGGAAACCTGTATGTTTTGAAACATATCTTACTATTTCATATTCAAGTAAATAATAGATAGTAAAACTGACCACGTTATACGTAAAATAGATATAAGACCCAATTTTTCGTTTGTTCGTTCACTTACGCGTAACCTTGCAGTATATGTTAAATTTTAAAACATTTTATTACTTGCAATGTAAAACATCTCTAACAACTCGTTATAAAGATTCTTTGTAACCATAATTAATTCTAGACCAACTGTGTTCCGTTAGGTTAGGTAAATACATAATTTTATGTTGAATTAAATTTTAGAGTTACCAGTCCAACTGTCTTTTGAAGATTTTTGTTCTGTACTACTAAGACTGAGCTATTATGTACACAGAATAGTGTCGGTCCTCTTCACACATGTGCACTTCAGTTAAAATCACGGAACTACCAACGACTCCATTTGCTTGTTCGTTTGTTACACAGTGAGCTACTTGTGTTGTAACCAACCCGGGTTTTAGTGTTATAAGCCCTCTGACTTACCAATGAAGGGGAATAAAAGGCTTCGTTTACTTGTTTCCCAAATAAGTTATGTATGGCTGAACAAAGGAACTCAACTCTTTCATATAGTACCAAAGCTCAGCATGGTCAGGGAGCTCGATTCGTAATATAGTCGCGGGTTCGAATCTCCGTCACATCAAACATGTTCGTCCTTTCAGTTGTGAAAGTGTTATAAAGTGACGGTTAATCCCTCTATTCGTTGTTAAAAGAGTAGCACAAGAGTTGAATGTGGGTGGTGATAACTAGCTGCCTTCCTCTCTAGTCGCCCCCACCCAGTGGCTCAGCGGTATGTCTGCGGACTTACACGCTAAAATCCGAGTTTCGATACCCGTGGAGGGCAGAGCACAGATAGCCCATTGTGGAGCTTTGTGCTTAATTCAAAACAAACAAACAAACAAATCCTCTCTAGTCTTACACTTAAATTTGAGACGCCTAGAGTAGATAGCCGTCGTGTAATTTTTGGTCGAAATTAAAAACAAACAAACAGCTAGTATTGACTAACAGACTGACTAACCAACCGACGAAAATTATAAGAGCTGTCACATCTCACATGAACGTTTCATAAAACACAAGTTAAAAATGTTTTTATACAGTCTCCTTCCTACATTATAAAACCAAGAACAAAGTTGACAACAGACTTGAAGTCCCCTGAGAAAGACGGGCAAGTGACTAAAAAAACTCTGTTCATTCGATACAACAATCTAAAATTCATAGAAACTAAACTATCTTTAAGTAATTACTTATAGGTTTGTTCTTAAGATAAATACTAATTTTGATATCATACAGTTACAATGCTTGTTTTGGAAATTCGCACAAAGCTACTCGAGGGCTATCTGTGCTAGCCGTCCCTAATTTTGCAGTGTAAGACTAGAGGGAAGGCAGCTAGTCATCACCACCCACCGCCAACTCTTGGGCTACTCTTTTAACAACGAAAAGTGGGATTGACCGTCACATTATACACCCCCACGGCTGAGAGGGCGAGCATGTTTTAGCGCGACGCGGGCGCGAACCCGCGACCCTCGGATTACGAGTGCACGCCTTAACGCGCTCGGCCATGCCAGGCCCCAGTTACAATGACAGAAGAATAGATTTGATATTATAAATATCGCATCTCTTCCCACCTTTTCAGTCTTTTAATTTCATTCCGAGAAATTAGGTTGATATTAATGTCCCAGTTAATTTTCACTTTAAGATATACCACACAATAAAATCACCACTAACAACTATTATACAAATTAGTAAAAATTATTCAGCGCATTTAAAAAATCCATTTCCAAAATACATGATTAAGTTATTAAAATAAATAAATAGAAACTATTTTAATCATGTATCAGAAAGCTGTGCGATAACTCCAGCTAACATAAAGTCGCTATAAAAAGAAATATACAAAAACTATATTTCGATGTTGTTGGGCCTTCGTAAGTATTCCAATGCCACCAAAATTGGGCATGTAAGAGCTCTTTTAGACTCAAAATATTCAAACACTTAAATCCTAATTTCTTTTTTTCAAATTAAGGTATTTAAAATTCCTAAGACTTGAATATTTTTCTTACTTAATGGCATTAGAAAAGAAATGTTTGTTTGCTTTTGAATTTCGCGCAAAGTTACACCGTGGATATCTACGTTAGTCGTCTCTAATTTAGCAATGTAAGAATAGAGGGAAGACAGCTTGTCTTCACCACCCACCACTAACTCTTGGGCTGCTCTTTTACCAACGAAAAGGCGAGCATGTTTGGTGTGACGGGGATTTGGACCCTCGAATTACGAGTAGAGCGTCCTGACCACCTGACCATGCCGAGGCAGATTAAAGAAGAAAGAAACGTAGATTAACTCGGAGTACCAGGACTTTTCAGCAAGAGATTGAAATATCAGGAACGCAAAAGTCATTGGCAAAATCTGTGTATCTTTTCCAAATAACACTATTCATTATATTCGAGAAGAATATCCGCCTGTCTGGAAAGAAGCATAAATCACGTGTAATATTCCAAACACATTGTACATCAATTTTAAATGTAGTCCAAACACGTAGTATTTCAGTTAAACATTGAATCCAAGTACGTGGTAGTTTAGTTAAACATTGAATCCAAACACGTGGTAAGTTTGCTTAAAATCTAGTTCAAACACGTAATAGATTAACTTAATATTTAGTTCAAATACGTGATAGGCTAGCTTAGCGTTTAATTCAAACACATGGTAGATCAACTTAATATTTAGTTCAAACACGTGATAGGGTAAACAGTTAAAACAGTTGATCACTAGATGCAGCCTTCAGGCCCACATTGGGAAAAGTAATCACAAACCTAGTTTCAGAATATTCATATTTATTTTACGCTTGAGTTGGGTGATTTACTTTTGTTTATAACAGGAAGTACTTTGTTATTAGTTTTGTTCTCGCACATAAAAGCTTTGTTCTTGAATAAATCTAAAACACATAATAAAAGCATCATTTTAATACATATTTTAAAAGTAATATATATTTACGTTTCAAGTGTTTTCATTTTCCTACCACATTACCGAAAGAAATAATCTTGTCTAGATTTCGTGCTTGTTTCAGGCGTTTCTCGTACTTCTGAATGTCTATTTCCTCAGAGTAACAACCCTGATTTTATCATTCGTATATGAAGATATTATAATACTTTCCAGCAGTTTCAGTATTTCCATATACTTCACTAAATGAATGAGCTGAAGACGTAGGAGGAATTTATATTGAATGGCTTTTTAAAAGAGAAATTACTGATTCGCGTGACAAACGACACTTCTTAAAAATACTGTGAAACTGTACTTCGTAGACGACCATCCAATAGTGTCATAGAATTTAAAATCAAATAGTGTTAATGGCCATCATGAAACGTACAAAAGTGGTTATCTACTTCAAATTTTTTTTTTTATTTTGAATATTTGTATGACAATACAAAAAATATATGAAGGAACCGTAGTGAATCATTCATATAATAAGAGCCACTACTAAATGTCATGTTGCAAGGTAACTACGTATCATAGTAAAATTACCCTCAGTTTAAGAGGAAATTTTTCATGCAATACAATAAGAGCAGGGTTTTAGTAACATGAGCTGTTGATTACTTTTCACGGTGGTTGTGAACAGTCGACTTAATGCCCACCTAAACTGAGACCGTTTTCCATCAAACCGAGAAAGAAAGAGTAGAGAATACTTTCTATGTATTTAAAACTATATAGTTACTTATATACACGGATAGTTATTTGTTGAAAGAATGTAATTTCAACTTTGCGACTTGCCCATGCAGATATGGAATATGATTCCATCGCTGTTCAACATGATGGTGGTCTCGAGATACGAAGTTTGTTTTGTTTCGAATTTCACGCAAAGTTACTATCTGTGCTAGCCGTTCCTAATTTAGCAGTGTAAGACTAGAGGGAAGGCAGCTAGTTATCACTACTCACCTCCAACTCTTGGGCTACCCTTTTACCAACGAATAATGGTATTGAAGGTTACATTATAATGCCACCACGGCTGAAAGGGCGAGCATGTTTGGTGTAAGGGAGATTCGAGCCCGCAACCCTCGTGAGTTCTTGTAACCATAAAATTAATTGTCAACAAACAAAGAAAGATGGCTCTAGGCAAACAAACTGCAGCGGATAAAATAATCTCAGGTTTCGAACTATGTATTTAAGGTTCTTTCAGCTTCAGAAATTTGACAGTTGTAAGCTAAAAATATAAAAAAAATATCGTTCTAATCATTTCTGTGTGTGTGTTTTTCTTATAGTAAAGCTACATCGAGCTATCTGCTGAGTCCACCGTCGTTCTAATCATCTGTGTGTGTGTGTTTTTCTTATAGTAAAGCTACATCGGACTATCTGCTGAGTCCACCGTCGTTCTAATCATCTGTGTGTGTGTGTTTTTCTTATAGTAAAGCTACATCGGGCTATCTGCTGCTCCACCGTCGTTCTAATCATCTGTGTGTGTGTGTTTTTCTTATAGTAAAGCCACATCGGGCTATCTGCTGAGTCCACAGTCGTTCTAATAATCACAATTTCCAATATTCAATGTTCTCCAACTAATCTTTTAGAGGTATATAAAAAACACTAAATGTTTACATCATAGATACCAGATTTGTAGTTTAATTTTGTATATACTAAAAAATCCGTACAGGCGAGGAACTGAGAGATATCCAAAACCTCAAAAATAATTATAACGTAGGGAGATAAAAATTTAGGCTTAGCATTTTTTTTTCCTTACTTACTTCCTCCAAAAAAATGACAATATAAATTATATCAAAATGAGACTTAAAATTTAACTTTTCAGTTGTAATTTTATTTTAGACGTAATTTGATGGAATATAGCACACAAACATTTTCGAAACTTGATGTGCTTACTTTTAATGGTAAGAAAAGGCTGAAGCTTGAGAAACGCCGAGCACTTCTTCGTCAAACTCCTAAAGAGCCACCTTTCAAAGGTACATAGATACAAATCCTTCAAAAATTATGGCTTCCAAATATCATTAGCAAAGTATTATTAAATACTTTTAACATTAAAACGTTAAAGGTAGCATACGATAACCAGTTAAAAAAGCTCCTTACGTATCACAACAAATATTTTTTTGGTCTGTGACAATATAGCAGAGTTATATATATCTTTTTTTTTTACTAACAACACCTACGTCACTACGCAGAGACCTCAGTGGTGCCTCCGATAACTGATCTTTTGTTCTTATGTTTGTTTTTAGCGAAAAATTATACGAAGGGCTATTTGCGGTCTTAATACTGCAAGGAATCAAACCACGTAACGTAAGCGATGAAACATCGAAGACCTCAAACATTTGTAGATATCAACAGAAATCCCCGATATGTGACATGGAAATTTCAGATCCCAGCGTTGACATATATTTCTGATATGCTATGCCTATTCAAACATTTCCTTTATAATAGACGGTGCAAACTGGCACATGTCACGCATCTGGTTTTCATAAATTACTTTACGAAATTTAATACCGTAAAAAAATTTACCAATACCACTTAAAACTATTTCGATGTTAGAAAAGTCAATCTAGTAGCTCTTCTTTAAATAAATATTAGCAGCCGTACATTGTTCATCTCTTCACACTCCAGTTGGCTATACACCAAGCAGTATTATTTGTTTCATCCAAGCTACACATAGACTATGGATAAAAATTAAATCACCATGTGTTTGTTTGATTTCCAGCAAAGCTATCAGAGGACAAGCATTCAACAGTTTTCAAGCGATACACTAAACACCACAAATCACTAACTCTTGTCAGGTCAAATAGTAAGATATTACAGTCACTTAAATACATTTACGGTCAAACTGCAGCATAACTGCTTTTCATTTTTCTGTTCTGAAGTTAATAAACTTGAAACACGAAAACTCAAATCTGCAATCCAGTCAACTAACCACTGGTTTATGCTCGAGTCTTTACCATTATAATTAGCCTAATAATAAATATTTATTATGATGTTGTTGTTTTGAATTAACCACAAAGCTACACAATGGGCTATCTGTTCTCTGCCCACCACGGGTATCGAAACCCGGATTTTAGCGTTTAAGTCCACAGACATATCGCTGAGCCACTGGGGGCATTTCTTATAAATGGCTGGGTGCATTTAACAAAATTTATCATTCCTGATATGCTCAATTATTCAGTAACTTTCAATGTGATTAGTGTAAACAAATAATCAGCCAGTGTATTATAACTATGTAGCATTTCATCAGCAAAAGATGCACAATAGTTTATGTCCGTTCTTCTACAAATCTAGTGCTAATATATCGTACTTTTCTGCGATTGAAAAGTTAATGTTTCAACTAATTTAACCATCAAATTGCCGATAGGCGGAGTCGACATATCGCATCACATTAATTAATTTTCCATCTTTGCCTATCACACCACTTAGCGCAAAGAACAACCAAATATACTGGGTGGAATTTTTCATTTTCTGAGCAAAACACAATGAGACTGACAGAAGTAATTAATGGATTTAATTTCAATACTAATAATATTTATATTTACATATTTTGTTTTGGAATTTATATGTCAACAGGGACACTGTAATTAAGAAAGACGCCGTACCGAATGGGTTCCAGCGGTAATTCTAGGGTTAAGTCAGTCACCTATTTATCATTTCTTTGTAACAATGAGAGCGACTTAATCAAAATAGCCTCGCAGGATTTTCGACAAATGCCTCCCACTGTCCAACAAACAACATAATCAATAATTTAAGAAGCAGTCAGTGAAATCTAGCATGAATATTTTGTCTCTCTTTATCAAATTTCTCAGATAAATGATTAATATTTTCAAATGTCTTTACAGTATCGGCTGCACATTCACATTCATAAAACACTGAAATGAAATTAAAAAATGATATAACTGGTTGAACTAGATGAATATTATTGTTGTATAAAAGACTATAGAGTAAACCATTCATTCATGGAAGTGAGTACGGGGTACACAATAAATATCTACGTATTCAAGTGAATGTTAATACATACACTTGGTTTATCAATCTTCACGTATATACACAAGTGCTGAATAGTTGCATCTACAAAGTTACGTATTTCGTTGAAAGTGATTTAGTTTTCAATTACAATTATTCTTTTCTTGATACGTTTATAAAAGATGTGGTGTGACATGATGAAATTCGTAAATTTCAAGGATCATTAAAAAGTTCATGTACTAATATTTTAACGAATCTCTTCAATAATAAAGAATGTTTGATCACCAAAATCTATCTTCTTAGTACGTGTCAGTCCGAAATCGTAAAACTTGCGCATACTCACTTGTCATGAGACATATATGCCCCGCCCACAAAACTCTGACCCATAACAACTTATAGTAGATGAAAATAAAAAGAAATAATGAAACGTGAAAAATAGTCAGAGCTAGTATCGAGGACAAATAAGAAAAGCGTAGTCAGGAAGACACAATAGAGAAGAATTAACACAACTACAAGAGAGATGAAAACAGATTACGCTGGGAAACATTCATCGATTGGTGAATGCTCAACATGTCGACGTTGTGTTAGACCTTTCCAAATAATAAAGCTCGGTATGAAAGAGCAAGGCTTGGTTAATTATTTATGTATGCAAAAACTAAAGCTCACTAGTTCGATTCCTATAAATCGACCCAGATACTAACAGCCCCTTCAAAGGCAGTTATAAACTCAAACAGGACAACCTTGTCGTTCAGTTTCAACATCAGCATTCCTAAGAGAAACAGTGTATAACACGTCTTTCTCATTCGATTGGCGTGGCTATTCTTTCCTAATCAAAACGCTGATCAGGTCTTTAACAACAGTTAAACATATTCACCTTTAACTCTTTAAATTTCGTGTCCTCAGTCAATAAAGCTGAGCTTAGGTCGCATATCACATAATGTCTGTCATTAAATTAGGCCCCACATTTACCGTTTAAGACTCAAAATAGCCGCTGTGGATAAGCTTACTCTATCGTAAAATATACCAGATTAACTATCTAACCCTATTTCACCATGTTTCTACACGGCGATGTTTGAAGCTGATAGATCACATTATATTGTTTCAAACTTCATAATGGAAATATAAAAAAGACATTCATTAAAGCGTCTACTTTTGCGACATCTTGCATTTAAAGTGTTTTACATAAAAATGATAACATATATGTGTTCATATTTAGAAAAATCGTAAAAATCCCGAACTTGTTGAGAAGAAACGAAAAAAAAAAGCGTTAACTAGAATAAAACATGTTCTTATTTTTTAAAAAATGTATTCTTATGGTTTGTTGTGAATTTTGCGCAAAAAAACACAAGGGCTATCTGTGCTAGTCGTCCGAAATTTAGCAGTGAAATGAAAGGCAGCTAGTCATCACCACCCAACACTAACTCCTGGGCTACTCTTTTGCCAACGAATAGTAAGATTGACCGTCCCATTATAACGCTTCCACGACTAAAAGGGCGAGCATATTTGGTGTGATGGGGATTCGAATCCGCCACCCTCGGATTAGGAGTCGTGTACCTTATTCACCAGGCCATACCCGACCATGTATACGCATATACATTTATGGCTCGATTTTTATGCTGGCTTTTGAAGAAAACCTAGGGTATCTTAGGCTCATTTAAGAATAAATATAAAGAAGTCCTATCAATAAAGTTAAATTCTGAATTAATTCTTAACATACAGATAGCTCTGTATACAAAAATAAATAGATGGGTTAAGACATTAATGCGTTTTGTGACGTCATTGCAAACTTTTCTTCACGTTTTATTGCAGAGCAAATGATGGTTGAAATCCATTATTAATGTTCGGTTAGTGGCCCGTGTACAGAACAAACTATATGTGGAATTTCCTAGAAACGCTGCATAGCATGGTTTCGTGCGATAAAAGAATGTGAAACTTTAATTTAGGCAACATAGCACAAAATGTAATCACTATTACACACTGCAGTATGTGCGTACTGTCCAGGTTAAGTGTGTAATTTATTATAATTATTTTTCGTTTATCATAAAGATCAGTAGAAACTTTGTGACTGAAGAGTTTAATAATACCACTCACACAAGGCTGGTGTCTTGATTATTTTTCTTCCAGTTTCGTTTCGTCCACCATTATCCTTTATATTGATTTTCTTTTTCCCTCACTGTTTCTCCCTTTGTAGTCTATTTTCCCTCTTCCCTGCTTCCTTAATTGTTATACATCATTGAGTGTTTCGTCCTTTGGAGTGACCAGTTGCATGTAGCAAACTATTTGTCGTTTTTTTTAAAAAAATCGAATATCGGTATTGGTTTCATAACGTTTTTCAAAATATAAAACTTTCAATAGTTTAATATTTAACATCAACATACCAAATACACATCCTTTATTAGTTTAAACTAGAAAGTAGAATTATTATAGGTAAAATAGTTTTTTACACTTGTGGTCTTGTCACTAAAATTTAATAATACGAAACATTTTCAACAAATTACATTCCATCTGTTAGTTCTATTTATAACAATCTTGATTTCACAACACAAATGTACACTCGCCGTTACCAACATTTTTGTTAGCTTAAAATAAAAAGTTTTCTCTAATTCGATTTATATATATTTTTTATTTGACTACAAAAATATGTCTTCGGACTTACAAGACAAAAGCCGAGTTTTGATATCCGTGGTGGACACAGCACAGATAATCCAATGTGTAACTTTGTACTTAACTACAAATAACAATTTATTTACTTACGCAAAAGAGCATCAGAATAATAATCATCGTCTGTGTTTTTACGGTTTTTTTAAAATTCGTGATGATTTATTACATATCTAAAATATCCACCATCGAAAGATCTACTAAGCTCATGCTGAACAAGTAACACTATATGAATAATTTAGAGTCATTTTATGAAGCCAACATGTATACTATAACAACAGAATGATGGGTATTTAAGAAAATTTAAAACTTATTTAATATAGAAGTTTTAACATAAAAACACTTTGCGCAATACATGAAAGTTGAAATTGGTCTAAACAACCAATAAGAAGCGCTCACGGCCTTAACGTTTAAGTAAAACCTCATTTGGTTCTTCTTAATCAAACAACAACAGGATTGTTTCACAATTATAACGCATATTCAGCTGTTTTTCGTCCCTGAAGTCTTGGACTTTCCCATCAGCAGTCTGACACGCTAGCCACAAATTTACGCAAAGTACAAATATCTTCTGTTTTGTGGAATACTGTCGTATTCGTGTTTGAAGAAATTTGCTTGGATGAGTTAATTTTCCTATAACAAGAGGAACAAATATTTCATCGAGAGGTAAATGTGCTGGCGAAAGGGAGTAGAGCAGCACGTCTGAACAAGAGGTGAAAAAAAAGGCTTAATTCATAATAAATATCATAGGCAAAAAACTAAAGCTCACAAATGACGAGAATAAAACTTTATTTGTTAAGGTCTGTAGTCGAAACGTATTCCGACTTCCTCAGTGCTGAGTATGTCATCAGTATTGGATGAGCTTACTCAAACTAAGATGGACTGAAAGGACAACTGTTAAGGCGAATATTTTCATTGTATGAAGCTAAGTCCTAACAAAAAATTTATTCAATCGTATTTAATGTTAGCCAAACACACTGACTTCACAGAAACCTCAGGCAAGGACTGGCCAAGCATATACCCAAGCATATAAAGCAAAAAGGGCTTTTCTTGAATTTTCTTAAGTGTTTTTTTTTACCCAAAGATAATAATGAATATGAATGAGTAACTAAAGCGCTGAAAAAACATTCTTAGTACGTATTGTGATTTAGATCTAAACCTGTAGAATACAAAAGACAAAACTATATGAAATTAACATTTTTGTGATATATTTCCTCTCCAACCACATCATTGATTTTGTCATGAAAATAATAAAATAACTGCAAAAAAAAGTATCTTTAAAAACACCGTAATAGTCATTATGTTTCCATACATTAAGTGCAGTTAAGCGCTGGGACAATGGTAAGTCTACGGATTTGCAACGCTAAAATCAGGGGTTCGATTTCGCCTCGGTGAACACAGTGTATAGCTCGATGTGGCTTTGCTACAAGAAAAACACACACACCTTAAATGTTGCATTTACAAATAATAAAGAACATGTCAGAAAAAAATGTTTATGCCACTAAAATAGGCTCGGCATGGCCATCAAGTTAAGGCACACGACTCGTAATCCGAGAATCGCAGGTTCGAGTGCCCCTCACCCTAAACGTGCTCGCTCTTTCAGCCATGAGACAGTCAATTCTATTCTTCGTTAGTAAAAGAGTAGTCCAAAAGTTGGCGGTGGTGGTGGTGACTAGCTGCCTTCCCTCCAGTCTTACACTGCTAAATTAGGAATGGGTTGCGCAGATAGCCCTCGTGTGTAGCTTTGCTCGAAATTCAAAACAAACAAACAAACCACTAAAATAATTAACTTTAAAAGTGTGTAAAATAATATTTTTGCTGTTTTTATTATTTATTTAGTCCTATTTTAGTTGTTTTAAATTTTTGATGTTTCTATATTCAAGTTACCTGAATTTAATTTATTTATACATAGGCTAATTTTGAGTGTACAGAGAAAGAGGCTACTAAAAAACATGTCACAGTGACGGAAAATGATTATTGTATTTGTCACAAAGACCCACAAAAGCTACATATTATACAGAAAGCAAGACTATTTCTCGCTCATCACTTCGGATCCGTGTTGTTACACAACAGCAAAAGAAAAGATACTTTATTAATTTAGCAATGAATCAACATTTATGTAAACATCAGCAATTTGTGTTTTATTTCAGAATTTTCGAGTATGTTTAAAAAAAACATATAACCATTATACTATTAACATAAAACATAATATATTTGCTATTTATTTTACGTGTTATTTGATTTAACTTAATGATCGTTTGTTCTAATTCGAAATAGAAATGAGCTGATTTAATGTTTCAATATTAAAAAGATAGCAATAGAGTGAGGCGGAGGAGGTAAATAGAGAAATACACGCCTGATTTTTGTGTTATTACATTTTTCATAATATTTAAGTGCGAACAATTAAAACTGCGGAATTGCAAGTGTTCGAAAACTGTTCAGTGAAACACGTTCACTCAAAGAGTCTCAGTGCTAATTACTGTTGATGTTTACAGTAACCACAGTCAGGATACTCGTAAAAGACTTAAACCAATCAACAGACAAAAATGGAAAGTCTGACTGCTCACCAACTCAGATTTAACAAATTAATCGATGATTGTCCAGTTTTAACTATTTATTAATTGAAAACCGAAATGAAAGTACATAAGCCCTGTGCGAACATATAGCTGCTTTAAAATGATTCGAAATATAAGCTGAAAAGAGAAAAGAAATATTTAGATGTATTTTGGTAATCTCAGATAACTAATATCTTAATGAATCTATTAAACAACTATTGTATAATCTGTAATGCATTTTAGGAAGAGAAAACAAAAGAATGTTATACACTGCTGTCCGGAAATTTGGAAAATCGACTACAATTTTTAAAATTTGAAATGAGTTCGATGTCTGGGAACTTTTAAAAGACAACTGTTTTAAGTTATTAAAAGAAAAAAAGTCTGATACTTGCATATTGGCATACATAAATAATTCTATGATTAGGCTCAATGTTAATTGTGTTTGTCATGTTAATAGCTCTACACTGAGATCTTTTCATTCGTTCGAGTTTAAACACCTTTATCTTATGGTGTTTTTCTGTTTCTGATTTTACCTTTTTCGCTAAATTATCAAATACTTTGTACATGGTATAACGTACATCATAGTTCATGCCATAACTTTACAAAATATCAGATCAGGTAATATTAACATATACAAAGGACCTGGGTGTAACCTGATGGTTAAAGTCCATGATTTCTTTTTATTCGCAATCCATTTCTAAAGAAAAAAGATCCTTGCAGCTTGAGGCTGTGTGCGCGATAAAATAGTGACTGTCAAATCTCACTAATTCTTCAGAGAAGAGTAGTGCAAGAAATTGTGATGGGTGAGGGATATTGACTTTATGTCTTCCTTATGATTTGTAAATTAGTTGTTATGAAGCATAGATACCCTTGTGCTGATTAGCGCAAAACTCTGAAACAAACAAACTTCGTATAGAAATGCATCAATCAAGGTAAAAAATTATTTGGGTTGCATCTATCCGTAATGTTCAAATAACCAACAGTTAAGTAAGAAACTGCAAAAACTAGATTGAAAACATACAATACAACTTGTGTTTCGTACGATTAGCTCAGCTACCAAAATAAAAAAAAGAAAAGTTACTCTCATTAATCAGTTATTTATTATCCATGTTATCAAAATAAAGAATGCAGTAGTGCGCCCCTTACGAATAAATTTAATTCAATAAAATGTGCACGTGGGATAGACTGCCTGACTGTAGTCAGTAGTATATATTTATTTTAACTCTAAAAGACTTAAGAAATGTATCAGTCACATATAATGTATCGATGAAACTGTCAGTAACTCACTTTAATTCTCAGATAAACCAAAAAAATGAACACTGGAATATTCATGTGTGTATCTACGCAGTAGACTTGTCTTAAAGTTATGTATTTAAAACGGATTTCAAGAAGTGTTTATTTGTATTGAACTAAAAATACAACAAACTGTTTCTAGAATAAAACGTTTCTCTATTCTATTCTGCTGAAATTCACTAATAAAACGCGCGCACTTCTTCCAAGTAAATTTATAGGAAATTGTATGGTGTATTTTATACAGGCGAACGCTCGCTAGTTTCGAATTTTCTTTCCTCGTTCTTTCAAAGCGTACAGAGTTTTCTCTGATTTCTATTAGTTTGTTAGATAAAGTCAAATTCGGATGGAAAAGCACGTGTAAGAATAACGTCAGAGCTGTGCGATAAAATCTCATTGTTTTCCTGAATGTCGTACGACCTCTGCTCGAAAAACACGAAACCATCAAGTTTATTTACAAGAAATAACCGACGCAAATTAAGATTTCGTAATAAAACATCCTGTTCTGTTAGTATTTCTCAAGGGTGGACAGAAATGAAAAATAAAAATACTTAGTGTATAATATTAAGCCAATTTTATGGATTTCTAAAATGTGTTAAGGATTTTCATTTAACAGGATTATCTTAAGACGATTACAAATCACCCTATCAACTCTATTAAACTGACGACTGATTCAACCACTACTATATCTACATTGATATCAGATCTACTCATCAATTTTAACAACAGAACTCTATAAAGATTATATTGAAAGTGTTAAATCTTAACAATAAGAGAGTCTATCCAACCAAAAAATTATATTTCTCGATAAAAACATTAATAAAATAATATTTTATGCAATCTATGGAAATAACGGGAAAAAAAGGCATAGAAAAAAGATCCTTTCAGAAACCAGTTTTATGCTTCGTAAATCCACTGAAATTATCGATATGTACAGTGAATTCCAGCACTTAATTCATTCTGGTTCTATTTCAATGTTTTTAATTTCCTGTGTGATTTGTTTACATTTCATGATATACGAGAGAAAAATTACCTAGAAGTCTTGGATATGACTCACCATTTTCACTTAGTGTTATATTTACAAATTTAAAACTTCAAAACAATTCCCAGAAGCGTAAGAAATAAAAACTCAAAAACATGGCAAAACGTAAAGAAAATATGAAACGATTGTTTGAGAATGAGGCTACACTCATAAAAACAACACAATGAAATCTATTGACTTCTTAAATTGTTATAAAAAAACTAAGATTTCATATATAATTCTCAACGTACCCCATTCTTTAACTACACTTCAATGTCTACATAATTCATGAAAAACTAAGTAATTGAACTCATCTACATTTCAAAACCCAGTGAAAACATTTGACAAGTATTTTGACAATTCATCAAATTATTGTATCTAATGATAAAATTTAGATTAAGTTATTAATTTATCAATTATGTCAGTCCCTTCAGCTTTCAATCCGTGAAGGTTGAAACTTATTGTTCAGACAGACATCATATATAAATAAGAGTAAAACATTATACATACAAAGTATATTTTCCATCGGACTATGTTAATCCTATTACACTTAACATGAAGAACAGTTCCAAAGAGAAGGAACAAGATGTTTGTTTGTTTTTTTCACAAAATTTCTAAGTTTTACTTATCCATGTAAAATTTAAGGAGATGCTCAGATAAATAATGTTATCCACTGATCTATTTATGTGCTTGGAAACACACTGTATCATAAATAATACATATTACTTTTCTCTCTAGCTGTAAATCACTAATGTATCTGAAAGTAATATTAAATTTAGCAGTTTGCTAATGGGTAATTATATGTACGCATTCAAAATAATAAAAAAATTACTTTCCCATAATTAATAATAGTAAGATTTTATAGAAATACTAAAAATTTGCTCCAAGGTTGTCTTTGCACAAAATATCATTTGTAAATTAGCTACCTTTGTCCTGCAAATGTCCGTAGTGTTTATTAATAGGGATCACTATAAAAACAAACTTTGCTGACTGACCAAATTCGAAAATACATCCTCAACTTGACTGATATAAGAAATGGAATAAGCAGTCACTCTTTCTGAACAAGAAATATCTATACAGTGAAGAAATCTAAAAACATTGAGATACAACACTACATATGAAGTACAAAATTGCTCACCAATAACAGGCTGTTAAACCCAATCCTGAACATTCCAGCCCAAGACCAACATTATCATTTACAAACCGAAAGTTATGGTTCGAAACAGTACACCATGTAATAAAACGCATATTAAAGTTTGGACTCTTCCCTCATGCGGGTAACAAACTGAAAAACGGGATTCTGAAGTTGAACAAAACTGACAAGTTTTCAGCCAACCATGAAATAAACATTTGTTTTGGGGAGAATCTTCAACGAAAATGATAAAATATCAAAAATCCCTTTGAAACCACAAACCTATAGACCCCCTGATCCACATCCAATGAATTTGCTCTGCTTACAAGTGTGCTCAAAAGTAATAGATTTAAGACATTTGCTACGTTATAGAAAGTTGCACGAAAGGTGTGGAATAATAGTGGCATGGCTATTATGTAAAGAAGTTTGATCTCAAACACACAGCGATAAAGCTATTGTGAAAGACGGGATATAAACAAATGATGACCAATGAGAAAGGGTGCAGTCTTCAGTAAAGTATGTCAATCTTAAAATACTTTCCAAAAATATAAATTATCTTACGTATGTTCTGTTGACGTCCAAAAAGTTAAGATACTATAAGACTATTTTGAAAAAAACAAAGACTTTATATCCTGTACAGAAACCATATTAGATTACAGCTTGTTTTTAAATCCAAAATCTGTCATTGATAAATATGTTTGTATATATATTGGAAATAAACTATTCAGTATCTATTCACGGAAATTAATTACTCTAAAAATAAGGTTGATTATTAACCCTGTTACGTAAAAATAAAACTATCAAATAATATTTATAAAATGTTTCTGTTTGTTTTTTAGAATTTCTCACAAAGCTACTCGAGGGCTATCTGTGTTAGCCGTCCCCAATTTAGTAGTGTAAGATTAGAGGGAAGGCAGCTAGTCATCACCACCCACCGCCAAATCTTGGGCTACTCTTTTACCAACGAATAGTGTGATTGACCGTGACATTATAATGCCCCCACGGCTGGGAGTGGGAGCATGTTTGGCGCGACCGGGATGTGAACCCGCGACCCTCAGATTACGAGTCGCACGCATTAACACGCTTGGCCATACCGGGCACAAAATGTTTCTGAAAACATTAGAAAAAAGGCAAAAATATAACTTATAAAATATTAAAATGATCATTTACTTTTTTCTTAAAGTTATCAATTATTCAATCTCGAACCTTTTAGTCGCGCCACTAAATCGCGTAATTTTTTTAATGTTTAAGTATCTTGATCGAAAAAGAATTATAAATAAAGGTTTAGTTTTCAAAAGGTAGACTACCGTTTAACTTTTATTATACAAGATCTATACATACGTAGTTGTGTATGTGTTTCTTTATATATGTATATATAGATATAAGTATGTGTATTTATATTTTGCTTTATATATATATAAAGTTAAAAACTGAAAATCCCAACGTCTGATTAATTATATTATAACCATAAATTTTCAAACCACAAACAAAACTCATTAACATGAAATGAAATACGCTGCATATTAAAAAAAGGGATTATGAAATGTATCTAAGGTTTTGGAGGTGTCTGAAGAAATAGAACCCACATTGCCTAGGGATACACCATCTATTAGTCTTATTCTCTAATTCGTTAGTCTCACATAAGAAAATTAGAAATTAAGAGATTGAGATGTGGGTGCTCAAGGCTATATCCCACATCTTTTTCACCCTACACTGCCTGCACACAATTGTGGGAAAGTGACTGCTCTCCAAAGTTAAAATAAAAATGATAAAAAGGAAAAAAACAAACATAAAAAGATGAAAAATAAAAAAAAAATAAATGAATAAAAAACCGAAAATTTGGCTGTACAAATTTATGGTTATAACATATACATGTATGTAATTTTTATACCGAACATTTAAGTAAAATAAAACAAAATTAAAAGAAAAGACTGAGTTAAAAACAGCAATTCAGACTTCTGACTAATGATAATTTGTTACAAACAAAAATAAAAAACGCTGCACTACACTAAAGGATTTCCAGGGTACAGGCTACAATGTGGGATATATAATTCATTCTAGATTTTGAAGGTGGCTGAGGAAGTAGGACCCACATTGCAGTGGCGATACACCGGCTACATGTCTTAACCTCCATTCTCCAATCTATCGGAAAATGATGAAAAATAATTACATAATCAAAGGAATAGAAATAGAAGTTAAAGAGTGAGATGTGTTTGCTCAAGCCTACAGTGTCCCCATCTATACCACCCTTCACTACCTAGAGATAATTGTGAGAGGGTGACTGCTCTCCAAAGTAAAGAAGAAGAAAAATAAATAAATAATAAAATAATAATAAGGTATTACCACTTGGGAGGGAGAAGTAAGTTAAATAAATTTGCTTCCTGAAGTTGGCATTCCAATCTTCATTATGATGGTAAGCCATTAATTAGTAGCCCAGTAGACAAATTATACTAGTATAAAGGGTCTCAACCAGTTACCTAAACCAAGAGGTATAACTTCAACCACCACCCATTACTTCCACTGTAACTACCAATTTTTAAACTCTAAACAAGGCCACATGTGCTATAAGGTGTTCATCCACATAAGGTAGTGCCAGGTTGTTTAAATGAGCTTATTAACAACTAAAAGTATTTATTAGAAACTTTCAGTCAAATTTCCTTAATTTTTACTTCTTTATATTTATTTAATACATTCTTGTATTTATCACGGAATATTTTAATAATTTTATTTAGAGTTTTGTATTAAATCTATGTTGGCCCGGCATGGCCAAGCGCGTTAAGGCGTGGGTTTCGTAATCCGAGGGTCGCGAGTTCGCGCCCGAGTCGTGCCAAACATGCTCGCCCTCCCAGCCGTGGGGGCGTTATAATATGACGGTCAATCTTACTATTCGTTGGTAAAAGAGTAGCCCAAGAGTTGGCGGTGGGTGGTGATGACTAGCTGCCTTCCATCTAGTCTTACACTGCTAAATTAGGGACGGCTAACACAGATATCCCTCGAGTTGCTTTGTACGAAATTCAAAAACAAACTATTAAATATTAATTTTTATCAGTATTTCAACATTAGTAATAAAATATTGTAATGTGGGTCCTACTTCGACAGTCACCTCCAAAACCTAGGGTACATTTTATACCTAGCATTATACGCAAAAACATTTGCGCAAGAAAAGGCTAAAAACCAACCAAACATTTCTGGATAACAAATGGGCATTTTCTTCTGAAGTTATATTTTACCAAAGTAGCGTGCATGTAATCCTTATATTACTATTCCCAATTAATATCTTCTACTTTTAAAATTATAAAAGAACTAAGTTAATTTATCATGTTAACATTAACAACTAAATAATTTTATCAGTTTAGCATCTGAATAAAAATATTTCTAATTTTCTTAGTCTAACAAAACTGTCAAGAGATTTGCACAAGAAACATGTCTATTTTATAAAGTTACATGTGCAGTTAAAAAGTGAAGTGGTTTTCTCTTTCATATATAAAGTAATGCCACACTTACTTAAACACAAGAAAAAAATAATTCCAGTAAAGATATAATTTTATTCAACTCGCTCATTACTCTACTATTTTGTCTCAATTATCAAAACATTAAACATTTTAAAACAGTTTGATCGTGATATTTTGCCTTAAATCGTAAAATATTCGCGTACTAGGATAATTATGTTTTTATATACATTTAAGTGACATATCCACAAATTACTATACACTATGCTTATACCTAAAATGTCAAGAAACAATATACTAAGCTACCTTTTTTAACATACCGATCACCTATGGTAACAGTTAGATATCACTCTTAACACACCGATTACCTTCGGTAACAGTTAGATATCGCTCTTAACATTTTGGTTACCTATGGTAACAGTTAGATATCGCTCTTAACATACTGATTACCTATGTTAATAGTTAGATATCTTTCTTAACATACTGATTACCTATAATAACACTTAGATATCGTTTTTAACGTTCTGATTACCTGTGCTAACACTAAAATATGGTTTTTAACATACTGATTACCTATGATAACACTAAAATATTATTCTTAACATACTGACTACTATGATAACATTTGCCCGAACCATATGTGAACTTTAGGTCTCAGTAGAGATTAGAATCAATATCTGGTCAATTCAACGTTACAAGTGAAAGCACTTTGTTGAGCACAGAAGTTTATATGTTAGTGGTCGTATGAATCCGCGGTCATCTTCACATCTACGATCAATTTCTACGCGTTTGCAGCTAAGTCTATACACACGCAAGAGAAATTAATAATCACTAAGCCTTTGAAGCTAGTTAGACAAATATCTATTAGCTTAGTAAGTACATTTACTTCAATTATCTTAGGAAAATTAGTTACAACGATTTCTACACCATATGCCTAACATTTCTAAAATGTACGCCTTCTTAAAGGTAAAGAGCAGTGAAATAGTAGTTGGTAATTTACTATTTCTAACTCACACCCCAAACACACACGCAAAAGCGCTTTGTTTGCCACAGGACAGAATTAAATATTCTTATGGTTATTAGCACGTATTAAGAGGTCACGAAAATTACGTGTGTGCTACATAGTCACGCTTTCCATACTTAAATGTCTTCAATTAAACGAAAAATTAGAAATAACCGACTCCGTACACAGCGAGCGCTATTTACGCAAAGCAATAACCGTCCCACGGGAATTAAATATCCCACTCGTTTACGTCTTTGCCCTAGCTGGTATGTTTCTTTATAGTGATATTCATAATTAAAGCACGAAAATAAATTAATAAGCGTCTCGTTTGGCTCTTGATAAAGTTGACAACGTCACGCCATGTTTAGGACAGGGGTAGTTTTCGAACAGTGATTAAAATGATGTATATTGTATGTCGCTCACCAGTTAACAATAATTTACAAACTCCTATTAAAGTGATTTCATAACTAAAGAACTGCGAATTTACGCGAATTTCTATAATTTCACTTTCATTTTATTAAATAAATAACTACCTCAAGATTTAATGAAACACAGCCGTTGTATAAAAAGAGGCAGACCCAAGGTATTGTCACCACTACTTAGCTAAGTGAATGTTTTATTTTTTAAAAAAAAATCAAGATATAGAAATTATATAAACTTCTAGTACAATCAAAAGTGTGAGTAATAATGAATTTAAATTAAATCCAACATAGAATGTTTTTCAAAACATTTCATTATCGATAACATTGATGTGAAGCACGTAACTTATTTAACTATTTAACTAATCCTGAACTAAATCCAGAAGTTAAGAAGCAAAGTGCTGGAGCAGTGTGAAATATATCCAGACGTAGAATGTATGTTGTATTTTTTTAAGATATGCACACAAAACTACACATCTGGCATGGCATGGCCGAGCGCGTTAAGGCGTGCACGTTTAGCGCCCGCGTCGCGCTAAATATGCTAGCCCTCCCAGCCGTGGGGGTGTATAATGTGACGGTCAATCCCACTATTCGTTGGTAAAAGAGTAGCCCAAGAGTTGGCGGTGGGTGGTGATGACTAGCTGCCTTCCCTTTAGTCTTACACTGCTAAATTAGGGACGGCTAGCACAGATAGCCCTCGAGTAGCTTTGTGTGAATTTCCAAAACAAACAAACAAACTACACATCTCTCGCTCTGATCTCATAGACTTGATAAACTAGTTGAAAGGCAACTAGTCAATAGCACTCACCGTCATCTCTTCGGCAACTCTTTTCGAATGAGTAATTTCACCGTCACAAGCGAAAAAAAATGCAATTTTGCTGCAACGGGTTATGAACCATAGACCCTCGAACACCTAGTACGGCACACATAATAAATGCTATCCAAGTCTTTCACGTCTTGAATAATTTTGGATGGTTAAATCCCACACTGAGAATAGTTTAAAATGGTTTAATCATTTTTGTTATAATGTTTGAGTTTTATAATTAAAGTTATAAAATATGTTTGAGTATTCATCAAAGTTCGTATTAATTTGCTTTTAAAACATCTCATTCCTCTAGGTTTAAAGTATATATAAATCATTTTTGGGTTGTGTTTAAAATAACTTCTCTTTCATTTGATTCAATCAAAAATAACCCGCCATTTTCTAAAATAATATTAGTTATAAACACACAACTGTTTCCTACCTCGAATATGTTTTTGAACTACTGTTCCGAAGATGAGAAGTAAATAACACGTAACAATGTTCAGATACGAAAACAGTCGTCCCATCTTCACGTTAAATAAAGAAAAATTTAATCTCAGATCAGAAAACTGTAACGATTTCCTCGCTGACGATATCCAAGTCTCTTTTCTACTGTTGAAGGTCGTGAGTTACTTTCCACTCTACTGTTCCAATCACTTTGGATCTACCAGCGAGTCCGTGTTCCCTCTGCATGCTCTCCTTTTTACAGTGAGAAAGCTGCATGAAACTTCTCTTTATATACTTACTAGTAAGACAAAGTCTTCTGAGGCGTTTAGGACGCAGCAGGGCTGGTAGTGCGAATGTAGACTTCGTGGCTATATGCTACCACATGTCGCGTGGGCTCTTATTGCGCCCCCTATCGTGCCTTGAGAACCGATACGTCAAAGCTACGCTCTTTATTGATGCGTCAAAAATTCGGATTATCTTAAAATTACATTCTTGTTAAATTCTTTAAAAAAAATTGGAA
Source organism: Carcinoscorpius rotundicauda (assembly GCA_011833715.1). Classification (NCBI taxonomy): domain Eukaryota; kingdom Metazoa; phylum Arthropoda; class Merostomata; order Xiphosura; family Limulidae; genus Carcinoscorpius; species Carcinoscorpius rotundicauda. The sequence continues at coordinate 39,568,951 of CM022399.1, forward strand.
CTGGTGTTTAAAACATGGCTCACGTTAAATTATTTCTTGTAGTAATCATACTGCATTTTCTTCGATATGTTAATAAGATCAAGAAAGATTCGAGTGGAAAGCAGAAACATGTTTCGTGTTTTTTCATTACATTTGCACAGTTAGTTCATTAGATATTTCGGTTTATACTACGTTTACAACTCCTAAAATTCTACTAAAACTGTTTATCTTTCGTATTTTTTTAGAAAATGCCAATTTTGAAACCCTTTGTGAATGCCAGCTGATCTTGACATCTGACGAAGTCTAATCCGTTTATTGTCACTGTACACATTTTTCTTAGAAATGTTTCTTAATTATCTATGCAAGTTCTATGTAAATTCGACTCACATACAATGCCATTATTTATCTGCTATCACCTTCATCTGCAATGTAAATAAAACGGACAATCTGGTATCGTGTTAGAAACCATTTGTCAATTCACAAAAAAAAATCATTCCAAGAGCTCTTGTTTCTAACATTAATAGTGTTACATATTGATTGAGCAGATTTTTATATTTTCATAAACATAAAATATTCGTCTTAAGAATTTAACAGAATTTTCCTTATATTAACATTTAAGCCCATATCTAAACACTGTGACAGAACCCAATTAATTAACCAGATATGAATTTCAGAGAGTTGAGTATGTTATTTCATAACTATTTTGGAGCCTCACCACATTGTTACAATTCCTATCTAAACGTCCAGTCATACACTGCCCGACAACCGTATTACTTAACAATAGCCGGGTAGTGCTTTTTATTTTACTTTAAAATATTCAATAAAGCTGTCACGTCCAAATCATATCACATCTCTCTTATAAGTTTCGTTATAAATCTAGTGTGTTGGGATGGTGGGTTCCCAGCGCCAGTTTTGAAAGTCCTATCACACAGAAATTCATAGAGGTTTCGTCCATTGACTTGAACGTATGTCTTCGTAGGAATAGCATGTATTCCCGTCTTCTGTTGTTCTTGTTATTTTGAATTAAGCACAAAGCTACACAATGGGCTATCTGTGCTCTGCCCACCACGGGTATCGAAAACCGAATTTTAGCGTGTAAGTCCGCAGACATACCGCTGAGCCACTGGGGAGCACCCGTCTTCTTCTCTTGATACTTGAGATATGGAATGTTTGAACGAATAATATGATGTAATGTGATGGAAGCAAGTTGTGTACATCGGTTTGTCTTGCTTTTACAAACGTAGATCTTTCTTGGTTATGCTGCCCACCGTTGTTTGGGAAATCTAGACAACCTTGGCCACTGACATTTGGCCACTTGGATGTTTGATGCTTATGAGACACTTATCTTTGTTTACTACAAAAGGGTTACGACATCTTGCTGATTTATATTTCTTTCTAATCCACTGCCATTAAATACAAGAGTCTTCCAGGACTAAAATTTTTAAATGTTCGAAAGATGAAATTTTTATGATCTAAGTGAATGGAAATCTCACTCCAGCAAGAACTCTCAAATATCCTTTTTTTAAAGCTAACAAATTTTCGGTTGTATTACACCTATACTTACATAACACAATACAATATTAACTAAGATATAGTTTTGATATACATTATTGCCACGCGACTTGATATCAGTTGTTATTGTCACTTTTAACGTAAATATTTTGTATTTTAAAACATATATATACGTATTCTTCCCTATTGTAAAAGAAACAACTTGTAAAAAAATAAAATACGCTGCTTTTATGAACAATTGTAAAGTTACTGATAATATAAACTGTATTAAACTTCATATTTTACTTCGTAATTCATGGTCTGTGCACGCTAACCAAACCATCCACTCTGTAATGAATTTGTATTTATACTAAGACTGATTAATATTTAAAGCTAACAAAGCAGATTCTACAAAATGCGTATCTATTTCTTTGTAACTTATTCATGAAATGAAACTTTCTTGGTACATCAATACAGTATTATTTTAATATAACGTGAGTATAAACTTCGTGTAGTAGTTATTGGACTAGTATACCAAACTGTATTAAAGTTTTATTATTCTACCATTCTAAGTTTAACTTCAAATTGGAAGGAGTTCTATTCAAACAATTATAAACGCGGACAACAAGTTTGATGCAATACACGAGAGACAAAAAAAATCAATCTACAAAAACAATGAAAACAGTATCAGTTAATTTCAGCCAACCTGTGAACAAGGATCGTTATCGTAAGTAGTAACAGAAACCGAACTGACTCGGTTTACACTGTTTACTTTAAGAGGCAATTGAAATAAACTATAAAAAATACTTCTCAGTTACGATTCAAACTGAAACGCATTAATTTATATAATTACTGGCTTTCAAGGAATATTATAATGTCAAATTTTACTGTAACATAAGACTTTAATCTTGTGCCTAACAGCACTAAGATTTCTCAATGTAATAACATGTGATGTTTCGAAAACATGTAAAACATAAACTTCAGTCCAGTTTATACAATGACTAACTCGATAATGATTCATAAAAACACGTATTTCTTATCAGTTACAGCTTTTACACTACGAAAGAATGTATTTTTTGAATTCAAAACGTTTTAGCCTTAAAAATCAGCGCGCGTGAGGATGACCACACGAACGATTAAAACGTTATATACATTAATATATACATATTTATAAAGAATTATTTTACCTTCCTGTAAAATGTGTAACTTGTAAAAAAGAAACGTATAATTACTAAGCAAACTCAAACAAAATTACGTATGAAAAATAAGGCTAAATGTCTATATCAGATTCGACAAAAAAATATAGTTGGGCAGGAAGGACCTATCGCGAAAGATAAATTTCGCAGTAATTTCATCTCTTGCTGGTAATATCTCCGGAATATGGTCAGGTTAAATGTACGAGTTAATACCATCAGAAGTTAACAAAAGAAGTGATATCAAAAATATGTTCGTCGGGTTTAGTTATATAACATAAAACAACTGTTCAGCCAAATGTCAGAAGTCTTTTATGTTATTATTATGATTTGTTATTAAAAGACATAAATTTGGCTAAAGATGATTGGATGTTTATTAGATTCAAATATCATCGTAAGCGAGATAAATTATTGAATAATTTCACAACCACACATTTTACTAAATATCCAGCGACTACAAAATCCCATTCATAAGTTACTTTGTGTTAATTTCATAAAATAAAATTTACGATATAAGCAAGAATTATTATTATCTTATAAGTTAGATAAGGTAAAAAAGTAACTTATATTAGACCTAGTAGATGTCAGTTGAAAAATTTAACGTAATAAGTTACTTTGTCTTAATTCTATAAACTAAAATTTACTGTATGAGCAGAAATTGTAATGTTATACATTAGATAAAGAGGAAAAGTAATTCATAATAAAACCAAGAAATTCCATTGATACAATGCAACAGTAATTTTCCTGTAAATAGTGATAATTAAATATAAATTGTGCAACCAGTGTAATCCCTTGGATCAAAGCAGTTATGCACTATGATTGGTTAGTGGGCCGTTTGCAACCGTCTTTTGTCATTCCATGTGTTATTTCAATAACAAAAATCAAATCGCCTCTGTGATTGGGCAAACGAAACTGATTGCAATGCAATGTATGCAAAAATCTTAGATATTTGATGCAATAGGTGTATCAAGCACAATAGAACACTCGTCTTGGCTAAGTAGGTGCTATTTTCCTTTAAATTCCAAGCTCTTATAATTTACCGAGCTCGAGGAAAAACCGAAATGAAACGATCGTTTTTTGACAGATGTCGTTTTTTTGAGAAATTTCAAAGGGAAGACATCCAATTAAATTCAAATCAATTTATTCGACATGACACAATGGGTCACGTTCGTGTACAATATTAATATGATAAATATATTACGTACAAACTAAAAAACAACAAATATATTATTCTGCATATGTATTTCACTGTTCTATGCTCTATTTTCGAAATATTTCTTTCAATTAGTTGGGGGAGGAAGCCCCCCATTAGTTTCGTGAAATTCCCTTCCAAAGAAAAACATTTTTGTTCTTAACAACTTCTTTATTCTTTTTTTTTTTAGGTTTACCTCAATACATATAAAGACCGACGGATATCGATACGAAATTTTAGGAATTGTAAAACAATAATTAATTTACCTGTAATTTACTCTTAAAGACAAGCATTTTCATGTATATTTATATTTGTACAATTAGTCGCTCGGGAAATACAGAGTGTGATAGACGGACATTTGTCTGTTACATATAGATAACGCTTTATGTACAGTTAACCTCAGTACCCACTACCTACTTTCGCCCAACCTTTTTGCCCAACCACTACCAACAGTACACAATTGATTTATTAACCATTACACCAAGGTTCCTTTTTTTTTCATGGCACTGTTAATGTTATTCTCATCCATATGGTACTGATAATTCAAATCCTAATAGTTGCATAATCATGCATTATCTCCCATTTATTATAATCAGAATAATTCTGCCATTTATTTGCCCAACTCACCAAATGAATTAAATTATTTTGTAAAACATCAGCAGCATCTTAACGGTTGGCATCACCAAAGACCTTGATATCATAAGTAAATTTAAGTGATTTATTGACCATACCTTTATCTATTGCACTGATAAATAAAAAAAGAGCAAAGATCTTAAAACAGAGCTCTGAAAAATCCCACTTGTTACATTAATTCAGTTTAATTGAACCTCATTTATAATAACTCTCTGGTTTATTCCATTATGTGAATATTCTATCCAATTAGCTAACTCATTCCCCCACACTTAAAGAGATCACTTTTACAAATCTTTTGTGTGGCGCCTTGTCAAAGGCTTTTAAAAATTCAGATTTTCCATATTATGTCCTTACCTCATCTAAATGAGAAGTTTGTTTGTTTTTTTGAAAAAATGGCAGAATATTTCTAAAGTAAAATCTTCTTTTAGAGAAACCATATTAACTATCCAAGGAAATTCTGAACTTTGTTAAAATAAATTTCAATGAAACTTCTTTAATCAGACATTCCAAAACTTTCCCACAAGTTGCATAGTACTAATAGGGTGATACTTACTAAAACAATGTTTATTACTCCCTTGAAAAGAGGAATTACACTAGCTGACTTATAATCCTTTGGCACCTGCCCACTATTCAGTGACTTACAAGCATAGTAAAAAAACTGCTTACATCTTCAACCTCCTTCAAACCCCTTGGGAAAATATAATGTTGCCAAGAGATTTATCATTTTTAAAACTTCCAAGTGTTTTCTTAACAAGCTCAGAATTAATGTAATCATATTTTCTGAGCTTTTTCCAATCTATCAACTGTTTAAGATGAAGAATATTGTTTAAATCTTCATTAGTAAAAATTGATGAAAAAGCAGAATTTAATAATCCAATCATCTTATAATTATTTTATACAAACTCTCCTTTATCATCTGTCAAAAGTCTTACCCCATTCCTAAAATCTTGATTACCATTAAAGTGTGCAGCCCCCCAGTGGCTCAGCGGTATGTCTGCGGACTTACACGCTAAAATCCGGGTTTCGATACCCGTAGTGGGCAGAGCACAGATAGCCCATTGTGTAGCTTTGTGCTAAATTCAAAACAACAACAACAAATAAAGTGTGTAAAGAAATTCTTACGTATAATTTTGTTTTTACATTTTCAGCCAACCCTTCTTTAGGGCCCGGCATGGCCAAGCGCGTAAGGCGTGCGACTCGTAATCCGAGGGTCGCGGGTTCGCGCCCGCGTCGCGCTAAACATGCTCGCTCTCCCAGCCGTGGGGACGTATAATGTGACGGTCAATTCCACTGTTCGTTGGTGAAAGAGTAGCCCAAGAGTTGGCGGTCGGTGGTGATGACTAGCAGCCTTCCCGTTAGTCTTACACTGCTAAATTAGCGACGGCTAGCTCAGATAGCCCTCGAGTAGCTTTGTGCGAAATTCAAAAACAAACAAACCCTGCTTTATATATATCCTTTTGGATGCCTTCATTTCTTGCTTGACCAATTTTTTTTATTTTTATAATCTTCTAAATCTCCTAGTTGAACATAAATTTCTTATATATATATAATGCTTTTCTTTACTTTTACAACTTATATCCTTTGTGAGCCAATCTAGTTTTTACATACAGCTAACCACTTCTTTTTTATAAAAAATATGTTTTTGGTAAATATCTAAAACTTTATCCTTTAAAGTTTTCTGCCTTCGATAGTGTCCTCAAATAACTCATTTGCCAAATTCATAACATTTGTTGCATTCCTTCAAAAGTTGCTTTTTAAAAATTCGTTATCAAGCTATTATTACTTCTAATCTCCATATGCAGCAAACGTCAAACCAACTAGATCAATGATCAATAGCACTCAAATGTTTCCCAATGTCCACTGTCTCAACAATTTCTACATTAGAAGTTAACAATATATCTAAAAAAAGCATTGTTTCTAGGAGGTTCTCTGACCAAATGGTGAAAAACTATTTTGAACAATTTCCACAAACCTTTCTTCCTCATGGTTTGATTTTAGAATTTCCCATTCTATGTGCCTGAAATTAAAGTTATTTATAATTATGACAGTTAAAAACTTAGCTTACTGTACATATATATATATATATATACATATTTTTACCTATTGTAAAAGATACAACGTGTAAAAAAAATAAAATACGCTGTTTTTATGAATCATTGTCAAGGTACTGATAATATAAACTATGCTAAAGCTTATTTTTCTACTTTTTAATTCAAAGTCTGTGCACGGTAACCGGTTTGAAGAGTTTGGGTTTTTTTGAATTTCTCGAAAAGCTGCACTGGGGCTATCTGCGCTATCAGTCCCCAATTTTGCAGTGTAAAACTAGAGGGAACGCAGCTAGTCATCACCACCCACCCCCAACTCTTGGGCTACTCTTTTATCAACGAATAGTTGGATTGACCGACTCATCATAATGCCTCCATGGCTGAAATAGCGAACATGTTTAGTGTGACAGGGATTCGAACCCGCGACTCTCGGATTACAACTCACCTTAACCCACCTGGCCATGCCTAGCCTTTTATTTGCTACTAGGCGTAAAACTACACACCATGAATATCGATACCCGATACTTAATGTGATTATTCTCTAAACTTACAGATGGACCACTGGTGCTGTTTGGTATCTTAGCAAATAGTATCTGAAAAAAATAACACTAAAGAAACAAATCCAATTAAATACTTGTAATATAAAATGTCACTAACTGAAATATTTTATTTTCTTATATATATAGTTTTGTCTTGTTTTGTTTTTTGGAATTTCTCACAAAGCTACTCGAGGGCTATCTGTGCTAGCCGTCCCTAATTTAGCAGTGTAAGATTAGAGAGAAGGCAGCTGGTCATCATCACCCACCGCCAACTCTTTACCAACGAATAGTGGGATTTATCGTAACATTATAACGCTTTCACGACTAAAAGGGCGAGCATATTTGGTGTGATTCGGATTCGAATCCACCACCCTCGGATTACAAGTCATGCGCCTTACGCGCTTGATCATGCCGGGCCATACTTTTGTCAAGTTAAGTTAATTTTCGAAATTATTCTTCACTGAAAAATAGAGAGTATACTTGTTTGTCTCAGAATTTATATGCAAAAAAGTTTTATAAGGGTTATCAGCGATAACCGTGTGTATTTTCTTAAAGGAAAGCTACATCGGGGTATCTACTGAGCCCACCAAGGAAAATCGAACCGCTGGTTTTGCGTTGTAAATCTGTATACATACCGCTGTACTAGCAGGGAGCTCGTCGACAACTCCCTCTAACTGGTATATATAAAGTGTGTGTGTGTGTATATATTATAGGATTTAATCATTGTATAACTTATGAAAGCTTGATATTTCTTACATCACTGACAAGCGTTGCAAGGATAAACATTTTTTTAAAATACTTAACTGATCATAATTTATTTGCACAAAGATACATATTTATACGAATCCTCACTAATTTATAACTGATACACCAGAAAGAAGGGAACTACTTAACAGCTCCCACTATCACTTTTTGGGCAAGTACAATTTAATTATGGGCTTGTTCGTCGTTCGTATAATACATATATGGTTACAAGATACGGAGAGCGATTTTTTTTATTTTAAACAGCAACCAGATATAAACAATGGATCCATAAGCCGCCAAGCTAATCTTTAAGATTCACACGGCCAATAATTTGTGTGTTAAAATAATGAGAAAAATATAAAGTCAATGATAAAGAATATATATATACTTTTCAAAACAAGAAACGCAAAAGGGATATTTTTTATTTTAAAAAGAAATATGTGTAATAACATTACAAGCTCCGAGTATGTGATGTTACACGTGTTAAGGCACTGATTGTCAGACCAAAATGACAATAAAAGTTGTGCACTTTGAAAACAGAGGAAAACATCGGATTTTTCGCCAAAATGCATGCGTGTCCAATAAATTTGTTTAAGAGATCTGCATGTTCTGCAAGTGCAACATGTGCAAAATCCCTATAAAAGTGACGGGTTCTCGTTTTCCATAGCTCATTGTTAAGCCACCGACACGCAATACCCAAGACTGACTGAAGCACCACGCAACAATGCCATTGGTCACTTGGAAGCAGGCGAATCTCGATCAGATGTTGCCAGAAATGTGGATGTCCACCAAAGTACCATCACAAGGCTATGGAATCGTCACCAACAATATGGATCAACTCGTGAGTGTCCACGATCTGACAGAACTCGTGTGACCACGCCCGCACAAGATCGCTACATCCGGTTACGTCACCTTCGGGATAGGACCACCACTGTGACGTCTACTGTCTCTACCATACTAGGACTGCGTAAGATTTCCGATCAGACCGTACGCAACCGTCTGATATGCAAGAATCCGACCTCGACATCCAGTCATAGGCGTCATCCTCACCCAGCAACATCGTCAAGCACGGCTGCAGTAGACTCGGGCACATCGGGTATGGCCTCATCGACGATGGAGGCATGTTTGGTTCAGCGATTAATCACGTTTTATGCTTCGTAGGTAGGATGGAAAGACCCGTGTTTACCGTCGCCGAGGTGAACGTTTTGCAGCAAACTGTGTGCAGGATTTTGACAGATTTGGTGGTGGCAGCGTCATGATGTGGGCTGACATCGCCTACAATGCCAGAACAGATCTTTTGCACATTAGAGGGAATCTTACGGCTCAACAATACGTCGACGAGATTCTTAGGCCCCGTGTGCAACCCATCATGGTGAACGTCAACGACGTTTTTCAACATGACAACGCCCGTCCTCACACACCCCGACTCACCCCTGTCTTCTTGAGACACCACAACATCAACGTTTTTCCCTGGCTTTCCAGATCACCGGATTTAAACCCCATCGAACATCTTTGGGACGAGTTGGACCGACGTCTGCGACGGCGACAACCTCAACCGCAGCTTCTACCTCAGCTTGCCACAGCTTTGCAGGCTGAATGGACAGCTATTCCACAGGATTTGATTTGTCATCTCATCGCTTCCACGGGCAAGAGATGCCAAGCAGTTATTCATGCTCACGGGGGGCATACTTGGTATTGACGTTGAGTGACGTTAAACTTCAACTAGTGATCGTAAACTTCGCCTTTGCAGACTTTGAATGTTCAGCAGTGAATGTGCAAAGTTTCACACATGTCATACAGAACTACCCGAAATAAACTTGTTAACAATTTGTCTGATATTTTGCCTTTTGCATTTCTTTTTTTAAGAGTATATATTGTTGATAACCTGTATGTATCCCTGATTATTGTCTTACACGTTTAATAAATTAGGGATTTCTGCGGTGCGTTTTTGTAACTTAATTCATTTTACAGTGAAAATATTCGTTATTCAATACACAAGCACCTTAACATTAAAAAATATATTTCGAAATGGCGTGTTTCTTGTGTATTAAAATCTACAACTTTCTGTTTATTCCTTTTTACAACTAAATATTTTCTACAAATAATGAGCAATGTAAATTACATAAGCTCGATAGATTCTTGAAGATTATGGTTTGCTTTTGTTCAAATGTATTTTTTACTAGCCCTAAAAGTTTTTCTTTATTTTTTCACTTCTTGAATGACGAAAGACAGCAGACATTTCGTGCGATACCTTTGCTTTTACTTTCGTTTTGTGAAACTTTAAATTATATATATATACATATATTAAAGCATTATTTATAACGATTGTGAGACAAAAAGTAGAAAACTGATTTTGCTATTATCTGCAGCTAACCTGAAATCATGTTGTTCGTGGTTAAACTAAGGCTCGTTATGAAACTGATTGAACTGATTCTCATGCTGTTTAGAACTATGGTCATACTAAGCTATAGTCGGTTTCATGTTGTTTACAGTTATACTAGACTTATTGTAAACTATAAATAAGCGTCGAAACGTCGTTAGAACATTTAATCTTTAATATTTCTTGTGGTTTTTCCCAGGTATCATAGGCTCAGTTCAACCAAAGATACCAGTTGTTTCTAGAGTTGAGTATTATAGGCTCAGTTCAACCAAATATATCAATTGTTTCTAGAGTTGAGTATCATAGGCTCAGTTCAACCATAGATATCAGTTGTTTCTAGAGTTGAGTATCATAGGCTCAGTTCAACCATAGATATCAGTTGTTTCTAGATTTGGACGACGTTTCGGCTCTTGTGTTGATGCTTCCCTTAGTTCAAATTCAAGACACACAAATCGAAACGTCGTTCAACTTTAGAAATGAACAAGAGCAGTCAGTTTAAGCCAAATCTCTCCTAGACATCCGGACGTTAGTGATTGTATTGGATAATATGTCTTCACGAGTTAAACCAGATGAACTGATTGATATCTTTGGTTAAACTGAGCCTATGATGTGTGTAGTTGTGCTAGATCCGATAATGATAATACTTCGCTGCATGTTGTCTGTAGTTAAAATGAAATTTGGGGTGCTTGTGGCTGTGTTGGAATTTTGCGGCAATGATTGTAAACAGAGTCTCATGTTATCTGTGTCATACCATGTTTTATGCTCTCTGTGGACCGAGTATTGTTACTGGTTGTATTGAATATCATTGTGATTCTGTTTATAGTAAGTTTAAAATTATTTATGATTTAATTGAGTATTATGCTGTCTCCAAAGCAATTTTTCCATTTCAGCAATCAATCTGGAACGCTCTTTGTAATTAGTTGAAAATATACATTGTGTTTTTAAAAATTAGACTTGGCATTTCATTCGAGGGCGGCCTGGTAGAGACTGGTGGTGAATGCACTCGACTAGCAATCCGAAGCCCGCAAGTTCAGACCTCCGTTACCGAACATGTACTCTCTCTCAGCCGTGGAAGCATCACAATGTGACGATAATATCCACTGTTTGTGGTAAAAGAGTAGCTCAAGAGCTAACAGAGGGTGATGTTGAATAGATAGATGTCTTCCCTCTAGTATATCACAGCTATGTTACGTAAGGCTAGTTTTAAGCGAAATTCAAAACAAACCAAATGAATCATTAGACAGATATGAAAATAAAAAAATAAGATATCAGAATACGAGTTTTTATGAAATATTCACGGTTTTCTGATCAAATAATCTCAGCTGTTTTCTTCTCATAAAATTCGTTTTTTCAAAGATGAAATACAATGGACATAAATACAATGAGAATAAAACTAAGAAAGGTTTCATTCGATAGATCTTTCACTTATAAATAAATTGTGTATTTTGGTAATAACCAGACACAAAATACTTGAATTTGCTTAGTCTTGCCAGAACTGACTACGGAAAAGTAAACTTTAATAACGAATACAAAATGATCAACTTTGTGTATTATTATTAACATAATTTTCAATAGACACGAGCTTTAAACATAATTACAATAAATTAATGTATAACGTGATAAATCATCTGGAAGCATTAATTCTCTTATCCTTTCATTTCCGCGTCTTAAGCACTTATTTCACCTTCTACAAATACTTCCGTATATTCTAAGATATTCGATTACTCTAGACCACGAGATAAGGCTGTTTTAAATCTCCAAAAATATCTTGACAAATAAATGCATTTCTCGTTTTTAAACAGATGTGAGATTATGATATAGTTCGACAAGCTTAAAAACGTCCTTTTGTGCGTATATCTTTGGGTGTATCATTTGCAACCTCAACTTCATTAAACGATAAAAGGATTAAGTTTTTAATTTCAATAAACGTCCATCAGCTTATCCAGGATTTAAATAACAAGAATAGTTTAGTAATATAATTAATATGTCAGTTTGTATCCATGTTGGCTGGCAATAAATGCATGAAAAGTTGTAGTATCTAAATTGTATTTAGTAACTACACAGTAACCTGGAAATATTTGGGAATTTAGTACCAATAGAATAAGCTAGCACTATTCTGTATTCAATAACACGGTAAACTAGCATTACATACTGATTTATTTCCTCTCGGAAAACGTTCTACGCAAATATATCTATATGGCTTTTAAATGGAGCTCTAGGGTAGTTATTAAGATAGCTCAATAGTAGAATAAAATTGCAATTACACCTTTGTTTTCTTCGGAACAACCATCAGAAGTTGTTAGATATCTTCTAACAAAATGGAATGTGTAACTGATATTACTGTAGAGAGTAAACTGACGCATAACACCAATATATTATTTTATCCTAAGGAGCTTAGGTCAACATTTCAATCATACTTAACAATAGGTCTTCAAACTTGAACTCTAATATTTTTTGAGAATATTTTGATCAATACAGACTTATCAGTTTGTTTCGAATACTGTCACTGCTCCCTGAGTCAGTTATTATCAAACACTTGTTGTCTTCTCATAAAAATACATGGTTTGCTCCCAAATTTCCTTTTAAAACTCTTTGGTGTGATATATTCAAATTACAAATAAAAACCAATATGTTAAAATATTATTCTGATTCTTATAACTCTGAAACTTTTAACTTTTATTGAGTTTTTCTATTGTGGAATAATTTACTACAATCTCAAATATTATCATACTCACTCATTAAAATATCGTGACTAAACCAGGGGACCTAGAGGTATGACCTTGCTTACAATCCCACTGTTTTTCTAGTAACAAAATTAAATTTGTAAGAGGCTTCTTATGGGATTTTCTATTAACTGAAAAAGTATTTCACTCAACTAGGGTATTATACTAGCTGAGGGCGTATTTCACTCAACTAGGGTATTATACTAGCTGAGGGCGTATTTCATTCAAATAGGGTATTATCCTAGCTAAAGAAGTATTTCACTCAACTAGGGTGCTATACTAAGTGAAGAAATATTTCACTCAACTACGTTATTATACTAGCTGAAGAAGCATTTCACTCAATTAGGGTGTTATATAAACTAAAGAAGCATTTCATTCATTTAGGGTGTTATATTAGCTGAAGAAGTATTTCACTCAACTAAGGTATTATGCAAGTTGAAGAAATATTGCACTCAACTATTGTACTATATTAGCTGAACAAGTATTTCACTCAAAGTGAGTATCACATTAACTGAAGAAGCATTTCACTCAACTTGGGTATTATATTAACTGAAGAAGCATTTCACTCAACTTGGGTATTATATTAACTGATGAAGCATTTCACTCAACTAGGGTATCAAAGTACATGGTAGTGTGTCGTTGGAGCGAAACAACCTGCTGTAGGACACACTGTTTATTATTAACAGGAGTGATATTTAAGCGATATTTCACTTTCTGTATCTTGACGTGTTGTGACCAAAACTATCATATACTTCAAATAAGTGTGCTCCACTGATCCCTTATCTCACATATTAAAGTTTAACTATTTTTAAGGCGATCCATTAAGATATACTTTTTTTTGCATTAAAAGTACGAAAACTTATTTGATATAAAGACATATATATATTTTTTTCAAATATGGTACACTAATGAATCTTTTTAACTTACAGTTATGAGTCCATTTGGTGTAAGTATAAGTCACATGTGCAAAGTTATTGGACAAAAACCGCCCAAATTTGTCACGTCATATGTAAATGAATTAGATAAGCTTTATTCAGCACATCGTAAAAGTTGTTGTCAAGTGGGGTTTTTTACAGATAACGTCTAACTCTTTACTATGTGAGTTATCTTATCTCAACTAGCCTATGGAGCTCTAGTATTAAGTAAAAGGCCTATTTGTTACTAAGTATACAGTAGATATGGAACACTTGATACATTATATGTTATTTGTACATTATTATGTGCTCCTCTTTACTTCCATAACTCACAGACTGAGGGTCTCACAAAACATTCTCTCCCTTTCAGCTGTTACGATCAATCCCACCGTTCATTGGTAAAAGGGTAGTCCAAGAGTTGGCGGTGGGTGGTAATGACTAGCTGCCTTCCCTCTAGTATTTCAGTGCTAAATTATAGACGGCTAACATAGATATCCTCATTTATCTTTGCGAAAAAAATTAATTAACCAAATCTAACTAATCCTTTTTACTTTCACTCAGAAGTTATTAGGAAGGTATGTTCATGAGAAACGTTTTAATTTACTAATAGAAAATGAGTGGTTATCTCTAGACTTGTAATATGTTTTGAGTTTTATAAAAATAAAAATGCCATACAGAATAAATAGGAACTGTCAAATGTGACTTTGCCCTCTGTCTTGCTTTGGTTCTTCGAATACATTTTGTGGCAGTACTAAAGTGCACAAGATGGAATGAAGAGAAAAGCATACCATTGAAGTAAAACAATTGTGACATCCTGAAAGTCTCGTGGAATAGCAACATGACTGCAGAAGTACACAGTGACAAGCCTAATTTAAACTTGCAAATTGATTTGTCGTGAGCCTACTCTGCCTTCCTCCCTCATTCCACCATTTTCTTCTGTTCCCATACTGTTTACTCGTTACATCTTGGGATCGCTAAAACGCATTTCTAAATGTTCATCCACCCAGCATCAAACCAAACTTACTAATTTAATCAAATGTAATAGAAACCAAATGTGTTGAAAAGCTAGATGCAAAATTTTTTTTAATTTTTTTAAAAATATTTTAAAATACCCAACCAACCAGCTGTATACGGTAAATAAACTGTACAACCAAAATGGCATCAGGTTCCTACAGGACTCGGTTAGTAATAAACTCTTAATATATGGAATGGAAACGTGAACCAATATTGTATCTTAAGACGGCTAGTATGGGTATTAAAACTTTTACTAAAATAAAGTAGAAAATAACGTTTCGACTTTCTTAGATCATCTTCAGGTTAGCAAAGAGATTTAACAAAAATCTTCAGGTTAACAAAAAATTCTCTTCAAATGAATTTCTTGTTATCACAAGTTAACCAATATTGTAGCGTTACCTGTATTACTTATTATAAAACATCTTAAATCACACTTTTACGGAATATAATATATTATACTTTATTTATATGCACAATGATATGATACATTGACACTAGGTCAAATTTATACACAAATAATAAAACATGGTTTCACGTATCTTATTACATGAAGCTGAATGACACAGATAATAAATGCATATTTTTTCTGTGAATTAAATAGTCGGGTAAATAGTTAGCTGTATTTCTTAAGACCAACAGCTGATCTATAAAATGATTTTACTTTTTCAAATATCAAGCGATTTTACTCTCCGCCGAAACAAAGAAGCATTAAAAATGTTTTTCATAAGTATTTGTCATTTTTAAACTACTTCAAAATTAGCTCAATTAATTAGCTTTGAATTTATTTCGGCCAAAGAACAAAAGTGCCTAAACAAATATCAGCTTTAAGGTATCCAGGTCCTGAATGTTTTGAGTATGTTAATGCAGTATTTATTGATAGAGCACGATAAGTAGGGAGCCA
Source organism: Carcinoscorpius rotundicauda (assembly GCA_011833715.1). Lineage (NCBI taxonomy): Eukaryota > Metazoa > Arthropoda > Merostomata > Xiphosura > Limulidae > Carcinoscorpius > Carcinoscorpius rotundicauda. The sequence goes on from CM022399.1 coordinate 39,584,699, forward strand.
GTTGATCCCAAACTACTATTTTGATTTCAGTCTGGTTTCTGAATAAATAGACTTTGCTGGTTGCAGAAGATATAATTAAATCATGCATTTTTTCTCTTATAAGCATGTTTTAATGAATGGTTCTATGAAATATTATTCTTTTATTCTCAGACTACAGATTATTTAACTTAACCCTCTAAGTTAATGATTTACACAGCACTTAGTTAGATCCTGTAAGACTGCAGGTTGTTCTCAAAAATAAAGAAAAAAGAGGAGTTACAAACAACGATACTTGGAAACTCAAAACGCAAAATACGAAAGAGACCTAGTTGTCCCTTACACTACTATTTTGAGGCGTATTACACAAACAGATCGTTCAATGCAAAGGTACCCGTGTTACGAGAAATATTAAACGTTATTTTTATATTTTGCTAACGACTCTCTCATTAGTTATCCTCTAATTCCTGGTATTGGCAGGTAAAATTAAAATGGCTGTCAAAGATGTAGAATTCACGTGACTGTTCATGCAGTTCAACACCCTCTTAGGGTGGGGTGGGAGGACCAATTTGAGTTCATGTATCATATTTAATCGAAATTGTGATGGCTAAGTATCTCCTCACAACAATCTGTGACAGCAGCCAGCGGGTGAATTTGTGCAATTTCTATTATTCTTATTGCATAAAGGGTAAAAGTTAATTTGTAATATCCAAACCCAGACAGTAGCAATGTTTGAATATTAAGAAAAGTTTGTCACATCTGACGTATTATCGGTTTCAACTGTTCTAAACAAAATTGGGAAACTATAAAATCATTTTTGTTGTTGATATAATCGTGTTAATTTTATCATAATTTTTACCGGGCTATTCTGTTTTTTCTTTAAATATATATAAATAATATGTTATGATGTATTTTATTTTGATTATTTTATTATTTAATATTAACTTTATTAGATTTATCTAGGAGCGAAAGGTTGAAAGGTCATCACGGCCACAAAATCGCTTAGAATTTTGCTATTTCGTCTCCCAGTTGCACAGCGGCATGTCTGCGGACTCATATCGTTAAAAACCGAGTTTCGACACCCGTGATGAGCAGAGTACAGATAGCCCATGATGTAGCTTTGTAATTAATTTTAAACAAACAAATAAAATTGCTAATTTTTATCCCCGTGTATTTGAATTCGGAAATAACAGAACCGAGTCAAGAAATAACGTCCGAAACAATTCCAAATTATTCAACTCTTCTGTCATGGATTTTTCAAGAATTAATATGTTACTAATAAAAGGTTGAATTTTAAGCCTCTCTCGCTAGTACAGTGGTATATCTACGGATTTATGATGCTAAGATCAGGGGTTCGATTCCCCTCGAGGGGCTGAGCAGATAGCCCCATGAGCCTTTGCTATAAGAAAACACACACACACGTGAATTAACAAAAAACTGATTACTTGTTATTTTGTTTACAGAAAACAAAATCTGTGAGTTCAATATAGCATTAGCATTTTCAAAGTATAATAATCTAATGGTTTCTCAGTTTTTAGGCATAAATCCGAATTGCATCAAACATATGTATCACTTTTCAGTCTTCATGGCATTATAGGCAACATTCTTCATAAAAACAACCCCCACCCAACATGTTTTATTACAAGTATTATTTTGTAGTTCTACCTCAGCATATGGATAAAGAACTAGTTTAAATTTCCTAACATGGATGAATCTTGTAAAATTTGATTGTGATTACGGCTGAAAATGTCGCTCGAAGGGAATATGCCCAATTGATGAAACAATAAATTGTAATCTTTGTAAATTAGAATATACTAACACTATACCTAATTAATATATTCTCAATGGAGATTGTTTTAAATTTGTAATTTTTGGAAAGAGATTGCTTTGATCAGAAATTTATATGACTCATTAATATAACCAAAGTTCGCCTGAAAACCTGTTACATTTATTGATATAAATAGTAACATTAGGATATGATAAAGCCTAATAGAACTCATTATAATAATATAAAGTTTTACTGCGAGTAATAGTATAGTAGCTGAATTAACTTTAATACTTTGTCAAAACTGCTTTCCAACTACTAATAAAAACCTAATAGATGATAATGAAACGTAATTAATGTGCTGAGGCATGGAAACATAGTCTTTCATTTATATTTTTCGAAGTTAGTCATATTACATCCCACACTCAAACAAATACTTATCCATGCATAAAAAATGGTATGAATATTTTGAATAAAATAAGTGTTATAAAGTTCAACAACGAAGATAAATATTGTACTGTTAAAGATTTTAGAAATACTGTCTGCTATATTAACTGTGTGCAGTGTCAGACCTCATACGTTAACGAAACAAACAGTTCAATATGTAAGTTTTAAAAATATATATCTACCAGAAATCTTCATATTAAAGTAGCCACTGCCAAATACCATGCTAATACACATATTAAAGACGAAATTTTATTTAGCATATGGCCTTTCATAGGTGAAACATATTTTTACCCATTACATGAGCCCCCCACTAGTACAGCGGTATGTCTTGATTTACAAAGCCAAAATCAGGGGTTCGATTCCCCTCGGTGGGCTGAGCAGATAGCCCGTTGTGGCTTTGCTACAAGCAAAACACAAACACAAAAACACACACCCATTAGATGAATCACTCTAATTCTATTAAACAAGAACTTTCTCTTTTCTGCGGTAACTAATATACCTCTCTTTGTAGACCAGAACATTTTATTTTGTTTAGCTGGGACATTTAATCAATATGTGTTAGAAAAAAATTCTTACTTTATCTGTTTATTTAATTAAATTCGAGACAATAAAAGTAGATACATCTAACTTTCACATGCTCCGAAATACAGAGCTCCATTACAGGTGACCCGGCATGGCCAGGTGGCTCGAGCGCTCGACTCGTAATTTGAGGGTCGCGGATTCGAAACTTTGTCACACGAAACATGCTCGCCCTTTCAGCCGTAGGGCCATTATATGTGACAATCAATTCCAATATTCGTTGGTAAAACAGTAGTAGAAGATTTGGGAGTGAATGGTGATGACTAGTTGCTTCCCTTTAGTCTTACACTGCTAAATTAACGACGGCTAGTTCAGATAGTCCTTGAGGAAATTAAAAAATAAACAAATTCACCACAGTGCTATTTTACGATCTTTTCTTTGTATGGCTTAATATGAGATATATGTATATTATATCTAAACTGAAAGAGCGTAAGTTAATATGTAGCTTTTTTATAAAAAATATAAGAAAATAAAACACTCTTTAAAACCGATGCATTATTTCTTCATTATTTTGATTTTTTAAAGCAATATGTTTTGAAGCATTACTATAATTCAGACCTATCGGTAACAGCACTATTGAACTTAAAGAAAAAAATGTATCTGACATCATAAATAAATGATAAATGTACATAAATTTGAACTTTAAGCAAAACCTATTTTCAATGTCCATTTGCTACTACCTCACGTGTTTTCTTGAGTGGCTAAATTCACCACATGTAGCTAGGATAAGATATGCAGGAAATCTTCATTCTACAACACTATCTCTCTTTACACGATCTTGTTATCAGATGATTCTCGAAGCCTAAATCTTTAAGCTGACTAATGTGGATTGATAGTGCCATGTGACATGTTATATTGCAATGTAATCTCGAGAAAATTTCAAAAATGAGTGCTGACGAATGCTTATCATGAAATTTACAAAAGCATGATTGTTGCCATAAGTCTCGATCAATATAGATATCCAGAGAAGTAGATAATACATCACGAACAAGATAATGCTTTTTATAGTGCTCTTAAGTAATGTAATTAGGCTTACAGGGTTTAAAATGCATCAAAAATTCACCATCACCAAAAAGACTAACTCTCTATCACCACAAGCTTAATGCATTCCAAACCGCCTTACCTGACGGCTTGTTTGATTTCACTTTACATGTATCTATTCATTTTGTCTCTTTGTCTTGTAATTTTCGCAAAAAGCTATATAAAGAGCTAGACGTATCTAATTTTGAAGTAATATACAAAAGGAAACGTATCTAATTAGCAATACCCATCGCCAACTCTTAACCAACTCTTGCTTGATCGAATAATAGGATTTTGGTGTCGCTTTCATAAACACCCACAGCCCAAAAAGACTTATTATATCGAATAACTTGAATTTATTTTATCTAAACACATGAAGAAATACGTCAAGCATTATTCCTTAGTCGAATGAACATGTTTTGTTGAAGTTCATAAAACAAATGTGTGTATATATCAACAGGTTTTTCAGTCACAATAAAGACCTTTAAAACTTTTGAATAGCAGCAAATGATTAAATTGAGAAGCTGTTAATACACAAAAATAACTGAGTGCACAGAGAAAATTTAATATCCTATAAAGCTGATCATCACTGTGTTTACTAAACTACTTAAGTACGATTTATTTTCTTACTAAGACTGTCTTGGTTACAGTTAAATTACCTTACACTCAAAATTCTCACTGTAGTGAATTATATTAAGTTACGTAGAGCAGCTAATTAGACAGAAACCGTTAACTTTCATGAAATGAGGGAACATTTCTTTGAGACACCCTTCGGAACAGATAGAAATGGGCAACTGCAGTCTCAACATTTGTCTTGTATGCTTCATAAGCTCTGAGGTCATTGTTCGATAATTGAAAACAATTATAACTTTTTTGACTCAAAAACTCCGTGTTATCCCATTAGCATTAATTACATGTTTTATTTCCTGTGCAAAATTTACCACCATCCCTATAATACATTGCATCAAATCAAAAATAAGCAAAAATTATAAGGAATATTCACAGGTTACAAAGATTGCTCGTTTTAATTACAAATCAAAATACTTTGGTCGTTAAAAAATCACATAAATATGTGATAATACAGACTATGACAACCAATGGCGTATTCCAACTTCTCAGTAGGAGTGTCTTAGAATGTCTGCCTAACCTGATAGAAGTAAAAAATAAGCATTTAGATTGACGCCTCTGTATTTATATTATTCTTATAGCAAATATACATTGGGCTATCCACTAAGTCCACCGACGGGAATCAAACATCAGATTTTAGAGTTGTAAATCCGAAGATTTACTTCGCTGTTTTAGCTAGGACTTATGCCTCTGTATAATTTTTGTTCTGCTGACGTAGAGTATATAATCTCAATGCAAATAAAATCGATACTAAATTACATTTTCCAAGTAAAAAAAAAAGTTACAACCCAGGGTTCCGGACCTGTTAGCATCTTCCTATAAATACACCACTGACCAGGTGTTGTGCATAAAATGTACACATTTTCATATATATCTTAATGTATAACAAAAAAGTTTCAATTTTTTATATTTTTGTTTGTACTTATGACAAAACTACTCTCTCCATTGGAACAGAGGCAAGTCTACGCATTTATAACACCAAAATCAGGGGTTGAAATTCCCTCAGTGAACATAGTAGCCCGATGGGGTCTTGCTAAGAAAACAAAATCACACAAACACGTACAAAGCTACTAAAGATATTTATTGCTGTGTTTAATTCTGAAGTGCTAAGAAGAGCCAGCTACGAAATAAAGGGCTCAATAATATGAGTATCCAGCTCCCTAAAATACTTATATATACGGTGCCAATTGCCTACTGTATTTTTTAAGAAAATGTCCACTTATTACCTAAGGAAATATTTATGTTATTTTCCAGAAGTACTTGTACGTAGCCTCTTGATATAAGGATCTAGATATGATGAACAATACTGATAAGATCTATGTTGAATAAATATTGAATGAACTCTTCAGCTAAAGGAGCTGATGTAATTTTTCCCTTTTACATGTAATAGTGTTTTTCCTACACAAATTGAGTACGGTAATCACAAGTTAAATCGTTTATAACACTGTATAATGAACAACTAAAAGCAGTGCGTAACGAACCGAGATTTAGCAAATCAAACTGAAGTCTTACCGCTCAGGATACTAATTAACTCCAAAGACTTAAAACATTTCGTGTGCGAGTTTATCGAAGGGAAAGCATTATAAACAGATTTCCCAAAAAACAAAAGTAGTTACTTAATTTTCAGTTTAGTAGCACACTGTTGTTGCTTTTTCCGCAAAGTTTTAAAATCAGTCATTCTAGTTGTCTAGTGTTAAAATAACGTCTGATTACTTGCAGTTTTCTACAGCATAATTTGGTATGATATGTATTTACTACACGCAGTAAATAAGTAAAGAGTACACTTTAATGTAAATTCCCAAAAGCGCAATTTAAATTTTAAAGTAATAAGAAAATATTATTCTTAATTTTTCGAATTTTGCCATACATACTTTCATATATTAAATAGATATACCTGTGATTTCTTATATAAAGGAAAGATAATGTTTTGTCAGACACTCATTCTTCATTATATAGCAAATTTCATGGGTATACATAAACAGGTCCGGTGTGGCCAAGTGGGTTAAAGCGTTCGACTTGTAATCTGAGGGTCGCGAGTTTGAATCCCCGTCACACCAAACATGCTTGCCCTTTCAGCCCACTTTTCGTTGGTAAAAGAGTAGTCCAAGAGTTGGCGGTGAGTAGTGATACTAGCTGCCTTCCCTCTAGTCTTACACTGCTAAATTAGGGTTGGCTAGCGTAGATAGCCCTCTTGTGGCTGTGCGTTAATTTTAAAACAAAACGTATATAAATAAATAAATTAAAGAATAATTGTTACGAATACATACAGTATTGTTTAAAGGTGTTAGAACAAGAGAATATTTTGCCTTTCTATCCACTTTATGGGATTAATTCTTTCAAATCATTACAGAATATAAATTTCAACACTATGGTAATGTTACACTGATTGCTGTTGACAATTGAATGAGGGATGAGAATAGTTATCATTATTTAGAATTATCATTAACTTGTAGCAAGGACATGTCATAAGAGTTCTCTCTGAATTAACATACTAATTAAATTTAGAATCTGAAATAAATGTCATGTTACCCCTTGCATTGTCTTAACTATACAGAAAGGAGCTGACCAGAAATTAGCATATGGCACCAGTGTGTGTCAAAAGAAATCAATTCAAAAGCACACTACAAATGAACCTTGATAAAAAAAAAACAGTATCTATACACTACATTAGCCCTGGCATGGAAGGATGGCGGCTATCTGAAGGTTGTGGGTTCGAATTCCCTTGGCACCAAATATGATCGCTCTCTCAGCCTTTGAGCGTTATGAAATGACGATCAATCCTACAATACCAAATATTAAGTTTTTTGTCATGCCACGTCCCAAAAATGTATAGAAATGTCAGTAGAGCAGAAACTTCGTATAAAAAATTTACGTGATGATGGTTGGATTATCTGACAAATTGAAATACTCCCCAAACATTGTTAAATACACCTTATATTGTAATACCGAAACATGTAAATTTTAAAATAGGAAAGCAAGAGACAGAGCATCTAGACTCAATGATACTGACGTTAAGTGTCTGCGTTTATGCAGCCTTTGGGGTAGAAGGAAGATTGGCACTGATCTCAAGCATGAGATAAGCGACGATGTGCCAAACTACAGAAAAGCGTCCAGATCTACATTATCAATAAGACTTAACGAGAAGGGAATATTTGGTAGCGTAAGAGTTACAAAATTTATACTTCAATTTCCAAATATTGTCAAGAGACTGAAATTTTCTAAAAAAAATACAAAAACTGAACAGCTAATGATTGGAAAAAAGTGTTATAAATGGATAAATCCAAGTTTGAAATATTTGATTTAAAACGTAGGCTGTACTTTCGGTGGAAGAAAGGTGAGATATACATACTTCAATGCATAGCACCTACCATGAGACATAGAAAAGGCAGCATGATGGCTTTGAAGTGACATGAGATACTGATCCTTTATAGTGTACTCAGTAGTTTAGTATTTCTGGTAAAGGATTCTTCTACCACGAAGATAATGACAACAAACTCTCAAAAAATACTTAGCTAATAAAAAAAAAACTACTGGAGTCATTCAAATGATGCAATGGCCCTCATAAAGCCCTGATCTCAATCCAGTTGAGCAGATCAGGGATTTGATAGATCATACATTTCACAAATCAAAAGTTATTTCCAAAATACTTGATGGGAGTGTATGAGAGATATTTGAAGTAAATTTACAAAGGACGCTTATAAGTATGTTGAAACAATTCCTGATAGACTGACTACAGCTATTAAAGCAAAATGAGGACATAGAAAATATTAACTGTTTGCTGAGCTTCCTCTGAGATTAATAAAATTTTGATGTTTCCTCTGTGATTCCAGTGTTCTTTGAAACTAGCTTGAAATTTAATTTTTGACATTGTTCTGACACTTTTACACAGTACTGTGTAAACCAGGTCTGCCCGTATGTCTGTTGTGACTAATTCTTATAAGGAACTATATGAGCCAATTTTAATGAAATAAGAACACAAGTGAATTCTCAAAGATTGATAATAGGTAATGAGTCTGTTAAACAATTCGGGTTTGTCAGTTGTTTCAATTTTACAGTTTTAATGCCATGAATTAAGACTCACTGAGCGAGTGAGTCGCAGCAAACTACGTGTTGGCCAACAACAAGTGAATGTGACGTTAAATGTCGCGCGTAACACGGCAATATGTCCTTCGAGGAAACTGGTGATGTGTTAGAGCTTAAAATATTAGAAGGGGCAGCCCATTCAATAATACCCACTATCAAATTTTAATCTAGGCATTACAGAACACAACTGCGAGTTTTGATAAATATGTTCTTATAATATTCACATTTTCAGGTTTTCCTAAACCCACAATTGGTATTTTATTTATTGCTTCTATGTAACTAAGTACGATTTCTAAGATGCTATATAATTTCGAGTTAGTTATCATCAAAACAGAAGTCCTAGTTAATATAAATTACTTGTTGAAGAGTAAACCATTACTATATTATTTTCAGAATAAAAAAATCTAACATAGCTGTAAATACTGTGAAATTTTTGAAACAAGTTTTGGTTCTTTTGATTTAAAAGAATTAGATATTACTTATTACTAAAAAATTCATTATTCACAACCGCTGTTATTACTTTAACTGTATTTTAGTGATTAATGTTTTAATACCTTTTGAGTTTACTATCATAAGTCATTCAATAATACAGTTCTGATATGACTGCATTACTGCAGTAAATTTCTTGAGAATTTTATGAAACCAAAACAACAGATCAACTTAGTAGACTGAGCTATTATAATGTAAATATATTTACAATGGTAAGAATTTTGAAATTCCTCGTTCCTTAATCAGCCTTTCTTTACTAGATACTATTATTTATGAAGGTTGTGTCTTCTTAACAGTTATGAACGAGTATCGTCAGGGTAAATTTCTTTCTCGAATGTAATTACCTTGTTTAGATACAGCTTATGTATCAACTGAACCCTGATAAAAAATATGTACACCTGTGTACCCTTGAAAAAGAAAGGTCTACTTTTCAAAGGCGTTTGTATTATAAGGTTTTCATGGTTTTATATCAAGTATTTTTTAAACCCACGTGTTTTTCTGACATCATGAATATTTCATCACGTTTAACCTGTTCATTGGCTTCATGGTATTAAATGACCGCCCATACTATTTCTTAATTGACTGCCCTCACCAATCAAAGATCAGTCAATAAAACTGGAAAGACACCCCGAGAGTTCTGCACTCCTTTCACTGAGAAAATTAGATAAAAAGATCGAATTTTGATATGTATATACCATACTATTCAAATTTGCCAGTCACATGTAACTCATCAGTATAGCGTACCCTAATATGTACACTTTTCCTTTGATATTAAGTCATTTACCTATTAGAACTAAATGGTACTTTTCATCAATTGGTGCTCAATTTTTGTTTTTATTTTTTTTACGTATTAAATGATATAAGTAAGTGGTAGAATGTTAACAGTGAAAAATAGGATAAACTAAATTCAATTGTAATTGAATACTTATATATATATTATTACATGTTAATTCTTGCCTGTAATATAATGTAAAAACAATTCAGATGTCGTCCCTGCTATCTTGTTTCCATTGTTTCTTTTTAAGGATAGATATTAGTCATCTTTAGATTTACTTCCTGTCTTGGAAGGTTTTTATTTGCACGTTTAGTTGTTCTTTTTCAATACAATGTTTCAATATACATAGGAATGTTGTATTTACAATCACTTTCTAAATACAATTAGATGTTAAATATAATATTTATTGTTTATCAATGACCAAACCCGGAATGACCAGATGGGTTAGTTTCACGCGAAATTTAAAAACAAAAAAATAAACGCTTTGCTACATTTTCAGACTTCTTTAAAACCTGTAACTGTAATCACATAGACATTGTTATAAAGGGAAACTCTGTGTAGTATTGTAATGTCCTAATGAACTATAGAAAATATATACTACATGGCGAAAAGTATGTTAACACCTCTTCTAATTAGTGGGTTCGGCTATTTCAACCACACTTATTGCTGACAAGTATAAAAAATCAAGCAAGCAGCCATGCAATCTCCATAGACAAACATTGGCAGTAAAATGGGTCACACTGAAGAGCTCAGTGGTTTTCAACGTGGCGCTGTCATAGGATGCCACCTTTTCCATAAGTCAGTTTGTCAACTATATGTCCTGCTAGAGCTGATCCGGTCAACTATAAATGTTGTAATTGTAAAGTGGAAACATCTTGGAGCAACAACATCTTAGCCACGAGGCGGTAGGCCACACAAGCTCACAGAACGGGAAGGTCGAGTGATGAGGCACGTAGCGCATAAATTTTGTCTGTCTAAAGTTGCAACACTCACTGCTGAGTTTCAAACTGCCTGTGGAAGCAACATCAGCACAAGAACTGTTCGTCATGAGCTTCATGAAATGGGTTTCATTGGCCTAGCCACCTCACACAAGCCTAAGATCACAATGCGTAATGCCAAGCGTCAGCTGGAATGGTGTAATGCACGCCGCAACTGAACCCTGGAGCAGTGGAAACGCGTTCTCTGGAGTGATGAATCACACCTCACGATCTAACAGTCTGACAGACCATTCTGGATTTGGCGGATCCCAGGAGAACGCTACCTGCTTGAATGAATAATGTCAACTGTAAAGTTTTGTGTAGGAGGAATAATGGTCTGGGGCTGCCTTTTATGGTTTTGTCTAGACTTTTTAATTCCAGTGAAAAGAAATATGAATGCTACAGCATACAATGACATTCCAGAAAATTGTGTGCTTCCATCTTGGTGGCAACAGTTTGGGGAAAGCTCTTTTTTTGTTTCAGCATGAAAATGCCCCTGTGTACAAAGCAAGATCCATAAATAAATGGTGTGTCGAGGTTGGTGTGGAAGAACATGACTGGCCAAAATAGAGCTCTGACCTCAGCCCCATCGAACACCTTTGAGATGAATTGGAACGCCGACTGCGAGCCAGGCCTTCTCACTCAACATCAGTGCCCGACCTCAATAATGCTTTTGTAGCTGAATAGGAGCGAATCTCTGCAGCCATGTTACAAAATCTAGTGGAAAGCCAATAATGGAAACAGTTATAGCAGCAAAGAGGGGACCAACTCCACATGAATGTCCATTATTTCAGAATGAGATGTTTAGCAAGTACATATGGGTGTGATGATGGGTGTCCACATACTTTTGGCCATGTAGTGAATTTAAAATACCATCTGAGCCATCACAATATAGGCAATGTTAACATCAGTCTGATACAATTACGACAGAAAGTGTTCGTACCCCTGCGTCGTGAGTAGTTTTTTTTTTATAACTTAAAAAGAAAAGCATCACGATTAGGATAATGAGAGTATAGTCTTTATAAATATTATACTAACACACATCTACATAAAATTTTATGTAAATTAAACGAAAAATAAACTGTTTATAAACAAATAACCAAACACAGGAGGGGAAAAAAATGTTTGTGCATCTACTTTAATGGTCAGTTGTGTAGCCTTTCAGGTGAATTATTTGGCGTAACTTCTCCTCATAGCCCTCCATGATCGTTTGATAGTACTCGACTGGTATTTTCTTCCATTATTCTTTACAAAACGCCTCCAACTCTTGCAAGTTTTTCAGATGACGCTGATGAATCCTGATCTTCAACTTATGCCAAACGTTTTTAATTGGGTTTAGATAGGGTTACTGCAATGGCCACTCCAGAACGCTTACATGGTTCCTCTGCAACCAGAATTGCACATATTTTGATGTGTGTTTAGGGTAATTGTCGTGCAGGAAGATCCAACGACGCCCAAGCCGCAAATTTCGAGCATCATTCTTGATATAAATACATAGCATATCAACGTAGTCTTCTTTTTTCATGATTCCGTTGACGCGGTGAAGGTTTCTTACACCAGAAGGGCTGGAGGAACGCCATAGCATGATCGAGCCACCTCCGTGTTTAACTGTAGGGAGGATGTTCTTTGGAAGATTTCGTTCGCCCTTCTTACGGAAAATACAGCAAACTTCATTGTGGCCGAAAAGCTCGATTATTGTCTCGTCTGACCAAAGAATACTCTTCCAATAGGTAAAGGGTTTATCTACATGCTTTCTTGCATACCTTAACCGTGCTTCTAAATGAACAGGTTTTCAATATGGAGTTCTACGATAACGGCATGCTTTAAACCAAAAACTGTAGAAGTGCTTACATCAACCCCAGTTTCCCTTACCAGTTTCTGTATGTTATTACGTGTTAAACAAGGGTTCATATTAACTGAGAATCTTCCTCTTGGTTCTCTCTGGAATTTTGGTGGGGGGTCACGAACAAGGGAGATTAGCAGTTGGTCCTATAAGCTTAAACTCGGCAATTGTGCTTTTAACAGTAGATATCGGCACATTAAGTTGTGTAGCAATACTGAAAAGAAACACACGAGACTTGTATTTTACACTAATTCGGTTTTTTAAATCACTGGACAATTGTTTCCTGTTCCCATGATGACCAAGCAGATAATAACGGAGACGTCGCTAAATTGCCTGAAGTACATTTTTTGTTGGCTAAATTCCAATAATTATGAACCAAGTGTGTAGTTCTGAAATGGCATAATGTAGTTTATTCTCAAAACTAAGCAAAAGTTTTACGGGAATATCAGTTTTTTCACACGTTCTGAAATGTACAAACACTTTCTGCTACTCCTATTTTTGGTTAGTTGTTTATAAAAAGTTTATTTGTCGATAAAAATTATGTAGATATGTGTTAGTATAATATTTATAGTACATTATACGTCTGTTAGCCTAATCGTTATACTATTTAAGTTATGAGCAAAAAACTACTTGGGACGCAGGATTACGAACACTTTCTGTCGTAACTGTGCGTAAACGTTATTCTAGTAATGGATTAAACTTCTCCATACGTATGAACTTACTACTGTTTTTAAATGCTGTAAAATAATGAATTTATTTACACTCCATGCTAATGACACGAAACAGCTTAAAATTCTGAACATCAATTGTACCTATATCTATCTATATATTCGACGTGTGAGCGACAAACATTTACCTGATGTGGCGACTTCAGTGTCAGGTTATGCTGCTAGAAGATTCGGTAAGGTGAATTATATCATATTAGTGGAGGTGATTTGTTTGTTGTTGTTTTTTTGGAATTTCGCACAAAGCTACTCGAAGGCTATCTGTGCTATCCGTCCCTAATTTAGTAGTGTAAGACTAGAGGGAAGGAAGGCAGCTAGTCATCACCACCCACCGCCAACTCTTGGGCTACTCTTTTACCAACGAAAAGTGGGATTGACCGTCACATTATACGCCCCAACGGCTGGGAGGGCGAGCATATTTAGCGCGAAGCGGGTGCGAACCCGCGAAGCGGGTGCGAACCCGCGACCCTCGGATTACCAGTCTCACGTCTTACGCGCTTGGCCATTCCGGGCCTTAGTGGAAGTGAAATAAAATATAACTTCCACGAGTAGTTTATTTTACAGTGCCTTGAAATGTCTTCATATTAATAGAGTTAAAATAAAAGATGTCTTTATGGGTAGTTTATTTCACAGTGCCTTGTTACATCTTTATATAAGCAAAATTAAGCTATTATTTAGAGGCAAAAGATGTGAAGCAGTGAAGGCTTTTATTATAATATAAATAATGTGGTAAATACCACTGGATGAAATATTATGTTATCTAATATTACAGTACACTCACCAGCATCATTATGTACCTCCGATTTCTGTTGTTTTATAATGAAATGTAACTGAATGTGGGTTATCCAAATATACCTATTTTATCACATTAAACACCTCAATAACTATTGGCTTTTTTGCATTCCTGATGACTCTCTAAACAGTCACCATTCTCAGACCGTTTAATTAAATTTTGTTTTTGCCCCTCCATCTTTTAATCATTACAACCCTCTTATTTTATGATTGAAAATAACGTTAACAAAAACACTGCCCAAATGACGAAACAACGCATCAATATAGGCAACGTAGTTTAAAATCCGTATTTAATTAGCTATATTTAGTTTTCATCTATCTTGGTAGCTTGCCTTGATAAAAGTTAATAATAACTGACATTAATTTAAATTGTCGTTTTTGTGGGAGGAAGAATTTGTGAGTACTTCATATTTAATGTTCTTAACATAATTAGTTTAAAAGTTATTTCTTGTACATTTATTAACGAAGACCAGCTTTCTATGGCTGAACATTCATGCCTCTTATAAGTCATTGTTTTTTTGAAGTGAAGGTTAAGAAACTTGATAACAGAATGGGGAGGCGTTCATATACCTTTTTCGTGTTCAACGGTAATTTTATATATCATACTACAAGATGATATATGAATAACCATGTGCTACAAATGCAAGAACAAAACAGGGCAAAAACATCACGAATTTCTTATATAAATTGATAATAATGTCTTCTAACCATGAGTGTGTGTATATGTCTAGCCTGTACATAAGGAAGTAATAAATCTGTGAAACAGTTCTGTAATTGAATGTGGAAGACTTTCTAACTTTTACACTTTCAATACAATGTGTTGTGTTTTTTTGGGGGGAATTAAGCACAAAACTACACAGCGGGCTATCTGTGCTCTGCCCATCACGAGTATCGAAACCCGGTTTTTATTGATGTAAATACGCAGATATACCGCTGTGCCAATGGGGGGCTTAATAAGGGGTGAATAATATATCAATTTTTAACTGACTCAACTTATCTTTGGAGTTTTGATGCTGCCTTTTATTTATTGACAACTCAAGATATAGCGAGATATATATATAGATAGGTAGTCATTCACCGTCAGGTTCTTTCCATTGGAAATTTTCTAAAAGTTAACACGCTATTATTGGTAACCTTAGGAAGTTTAACGTAAAAAATAAAAAGTGGTAGTAGTGAAAATGCATCGTTTTGGACCCGAATAAATTGATTTATTGGCCAAAGCCAGTGAAAGCTCTAAAATTATACATTCCACAGCCAGTGAAGACCTTCAAATTGGAACTACTAACTTCCTTGATCCACGAATTTTGCGTTAAGACCGATCGTTTCAAAAACACTTAAGATTTCCTTTTTCATGTTTATGCCGGTATTACAAGCGTGTAGAAAAATAGCAACTGAAAGACACAAAGTAACTAAGAAGCTCTAAATCCGTTCTTAACTCAGTGACTTACCCATACTTACCTTCCCTGAACGCAAATTAGTCCTACTCAAAAAAACACTGGTTATTAAGACCATGCCGCCCCTCAAGTAAAGGACTTACCTTCAAAATCTCTTCACCTTTCTTCCCCTTTTGCCCATTTACTCTTCTAACACATTTGATTTTTTTCCTTTATGCTATTGAATCTTAATTATTTGTGATTTCAAGTATTTGTTCTGGATTTTATATATGTATTTTAAGATACTTTGAATATATTTCTAGTCCTTAGATCCATCTACTTTTCTTTTGTGTTTGGATCTGCAGTTTTAAGTTTTTCTACTTGTTTCATTGTTTACTTTTTCCCCCTTCCCCGATTCTTCAACAGTAAGTTTACGGAATTACAACGTTAAAATCCAAGGTTCGATTCCCTCTGGAGGACTAAGCGTGGGTAACTCATTTTTAGGTTTCAATTAAAAATAAGCACTTTTTTATTGTTGTTCTTTTAAATCTATTACTATCATTCTTCTGAGTGTTGTTTTTAATTTGTATTAAATCTGTTTCGTTGTAGGTTAAATGGTATCCACCTCTGAACGAATATTAAACTTACATTTGTCATACTTGTATGTCTGAAATTTCTGTTGAGCAACGAAATTCACATAATATCTTGCAACTGGTCACCCCCTGTGGAAAAGCAGTAAATTAGTGGACTTGTATAAAAACCTGATTTCGATACTCGTGGTGGGCATGGCACAGATAACCCATTGTGTATCTTTGTACTTAACTGCAAACAAACAAACAACTGGTTGTGTTGTTTCTCTGTAGAATAATGGTTTCAAAGTAACTACACTTTTTAACTCTTGTTTAAACGTAAATACAAGTTCAACAGTATTTATAAAACTAGGAGACTTAAATATAGTGTAAAATATGAAAATAGTTACTTGACATTTCTATACATGATTTTCAGTCAGGAAAATAGTTACGAAGATATAAAAGCCTATCTGTCATACCGATGATTATTTTAAATTAAAAACTATAAGTTAAATAACAACAAACAATGTAGAAAAGTCGTCTAGAAAGATGTTGTTGCTTGAGTGCTTAAACAACAAGGTTATATATTTTTTATGCCTGGCACAACCAGGTGGTTAAGGCGCTCGACTCATAATCGGGTTCGAATTACTGTCGCACCAAACATGCTCGTCTTTTCAGCTGTAGGAGTATTATAATGTTACAGTCAATCCCACTATTTGTTGGTGAAAGAGTTGGCGGTGGATGATGATGACGAAATGCCTTCTCACTAGTTTTACACGGCTAAAGTTGGGATGATTAGCGCAAATAGCTCTCGTGAAGCTTTGACCAAAGTCCGAAAACAAACAAACATTGTATATCTTTTACTGAGTCCCCCGCTGGTACAGCGGTATGTCTTCGAATTTACATCGCTAAAATCAGAGGTTCGATACCCCTCGGTGGGCTGAGTAGATAACAATTTGTGGCTTTGCTGTAAGAAAACACACACACACACTGAATTCTCGTCTGAGATACAAAAGAATATATCTCATTTATCTACTTTTGGGAAATATATGTTTACAATTATCTTCTGTCAATATAACTCAATAACTTTTGCAGTGTGGGTTTATGTGTTTTCTTATAGCAAAGCCACATTTGGCTATGTGCCGAGCCCATCGTGGAGAATCGAACCGCTGATTTTAGCGTTGTAACTCCAGAAGCTTACCGCTCTACTAGAGGGAACGTAGTAAATTTTACATCCTTTAAGAAATGTTTTGTTCTGTTTTTTTATTTGTGCATTAATCAAGTTTTGTGGCTCTAATTAACACCCATTAATAGTTATTTATTTCACCGTATTTTGTTAAAATTCATGTTTTTACAGATTTAGTTAAGTACGTATTTCTTATGTGACTGATTTATAGTCTTTGATGGAAAAGTGATTATGGGGATTGAATTAACGTTTTTATACTTCTTACACAGTTACAGACACACTTCTTGCACAGCTACAGACACACTTCTTGCACAGCTACAGACACACGTCTTGCACTCCTACAGACACACTTCTTGCACTCCTACAGATACACTTCTTACACTCCTACAGACACACTTCTTACACAGCTACAGACACACTTCTTGCACTCCTACAGACACACTTCTTGCACTCCTACAGATACACTTCGTGCACTCCTACAGACACACTTCTTACACTACTACAGACATACTTCTTGAACTCCTACAGACATATAAAAACATGAATATAATTATCAAGGAATAAATGAACAAAAATAAAAAATAAATTCCAAGCACCCAACATCCCAATATGTTTCTTAAGATTATAATTACGCCAACCATCTCAATACAATGAATATTTCTAACGTGTGTACGTTTTGATCATTAAAATGATGGCTTACTTATCTTGTCTTTTAGAATATCATTGCTATAGCCTTAAAATGTTGCCGAATGATCAAATAGCCTTCTCACATACTATGTTAGCAGAAAAACTAGTAAATCTTGTAATTATGTTATCAGTCTGCTTATATAACGAGAAAACAAAAAGAGATAGAGGGATAGATGTTACACATATCGCACTATCTATAAACGTGTTTAACGTGATTTTGCTTAAAACGGACAAAAACTAGAATTTATAAACATAGTTGTTCACATTATTTTTTGTTATTATTAGATTTGCTTTATATCGTAAAAGGTTTACTGACGGTTCTTTACTCTAGTTTAATCTCTGCGTATAGTGACTGCATAGTGGTTTTTGTGTTTGTTTTTTGTTTGCCATTTCTTGTAGTTCTTCTGACAAAGAATCATTCTTTGTATATCCTACTGAACATATGGGTCCAACTTTTCTCGTATTGATTCACCATATATATATATATATATATAATGTTCTTGGTGAACACCTATAGTCGTAACAGTTTTTGTAACGTTATGGGAAAGGAAATATTTTCAAATTCTCCAAGCGTTGCAAGAGAAGTCAATATAAAAAAGTAAACAGACGCTATATAACATTTCTATTTAGGGTTAACTTTATTTGTTCTCCCCTAACTGGCTGAGAAGCAAGTATGAAGCCTTATAGCGATAAGAATCTGGTTTTAATAGACGCAGTAGGTAGTTCATTACAGAGCTTTATGTTTGACAACAAACAAACTTCCGCTGTTTGGGTAATTTAGTGAAACTCTAAAACAACTATTAAAATATTTGTTCTATGCTCGAAATGACTTGTGTTATGTTGAACGCACTATATGATAATGCAAATACAATACTCTTGTACTTTTTGTTAAATACAAGTGTACTTCAACGGTAAATCTACATATCACAGAGCAATAACTAAATTATTAGACAAAATTCTACACCAAAATTACGTCCCCTAGTGGCACAAAAGTATCTCTTCAAACTTACAATGCTATAAATGTAGTTTCGTTAACTGAGGTGTGCAGAACACAGATAACTCTTTGTGTAGTTTTGTGTTTTACTTGAAACAAACATCTAAATAAAATTCATGTCGCGTGTATTGGCTCAGCGATGAGCTTGAAGGCTCAAACGCTAAAAGTTTGAGTTTGACACCCCTGGTAAGCAGTATGTAGATACCTCATTGTATAGCTTTACGATTAACAACAAATAAACAAACAAGTAAATCCACGTTTCCCGAAAACAGTGGTACAAAAACTATGGATGACATCATTTTTAAACATACTTTTTGTTGTTTCCACACACGTCATTACCCAGATAACCTGTTTGTGTGTATACTGTGTACGTAATTTTCCGTGAGAATTGTTGCCAATATGTTACTTACTAACAGTAATGTCTATACGGTTGTTTTAAAATTTACTTACTTCTAAATTAGTATTTTCAAACATAACACTGGGAAACACTCATTTTGTTGCATTTAAAAAAAGACCTTTCTATAGTCAATTTGAGTGTGTTGATTTCAAATCTGAAGTCGGTTTTTCTCTGCAAGTTACAGATTTTATGCAATTTGACATTTTTATTTATTTTTTTAATTTTTCGTGGTTATAGGAAATTATAGGAATAGCTTATCAATTTGTTTGTGTATTTTATTCAGGTAGGAATTTGCGTTTGTAACATTTGCGTTTGTACACTTCATCTGGACAATCTCGTTTAATGCTCCAGCAGTAAGTAGTCAGCCATCATACTTTTGTCCCAGCGCCCTTGGTAGCGTTCTTCCATGACTTTTAGGTCTTGGTGGAATCGTTCTCCTTGTTCGTCACTCGCAGCCCCCAGGTTGTCAGGGAACTTATCAAGGTGGCTGTTCAAAAAATGAAGCTTGATGCTCAAGTTGCACCCGAGATCACGAAAAGCGAGGAGCATTCTGTTCACAAGTTCACTGTAGTTCTCCGCCTTATTGTTTCCAAGGAAGTTCTGAACGACTGCCACAAAGGATAACCATGCTGTCTTTTCTAAAGCGGTCATCTTAGCAACAAACTGATCATCACGAATTAGGGTTCAAATCTGTGGGCCATCAAACACGCCTGCTTTGATCTTCTCTGAGTGACCGACAGGTACTGCTCCATAAACATTCCTATTATGTAAAAGAACACACTTTAGACTGCGTTTTGAACTGTCTAAAAAGAGTCTCCATTCAGCAGAACTATAGTAAGGTACACCCAGTTCTTTGAGAAGCCCTTGGATGTCATGGCAGTAAACAAACTGTCTGTCTTCTGAAAAGAAGGTCACAAAAAGCTGGTCACGCTTTCTGAAATATGATACTTTAACAGAGTGATCAACAAGATTTCTGCCTTGTAATCTTGATGCCAAAAGCTCTGCTGCTTTCTTTGAAAGACCTAGGCCTGGCATGGCCGAGCGGGTTAAGGCGTGCACTCGTAATCCGAGGGTCGCGGGTTCGCGCCCGCGTCGCGCTAAACATGCTCGCCCTCCCAGCCGTGGGGGTGTATAATGTGACGGTCAATCCCACTATTCGTTGGTAAAAGAGTAGCCCAAGAGTTGGCGGTGGGTGGTGATGACTAGCTGCCTTCCCTCTAGTCTTACACTGCAAAATTAGGGACGGCTAGCACAGATAGCCCTCGAGTAGCTTTCTGCGAATTTCCAAAACAAACAAACAAACAAATTGAAAGACCTAAATCCCGCACTAAATCATTCAGTTCAGCCTGGGGAAGAAACTTGGGGACGGGGAAAGGTTCAGTGTTTGAAAAACAGTTCTCCGATTGTGTACACTTTTCTGACAATTCACTGTCACAACTGTCTTGTTCGCTTGTATCATGTCCAATGTCTTTATCGTCCAATGAAGGCAAGCCTTCTGAGGGAATGTTCGGATACGTAATCTTATGTCGGTTTTTCTTCCTAACACCCGTTGTGTTTACCATGCAGAAATAACAGTCAGTTACATGGTTGGTGGGTTCGCGCCAAATTATTGGAACACCAAAAGGCAGACCATTGCGTTTTCCTTTGGTCCAGTCTCGAAGCATTTCCTCACAATTGTGGCACACAACATGAGGAGCCCATTGCTTGTCTTGATCACCAAGATGAACTTCAAAATATGCCTTGTAGGCACGCTTGACAAACGAGGATATGTTACGTCTCTGACGATTGAGTGTGTAGCATCCACATATGTAGCAGAAGGCATCAGGCTTGTTTCTGCAATGATATCTATTTTTGGAAGCCATGTTTTATCTGAAACAAAAGAAGAATGATCAAAATATTAGAAGCTTTCTATATATATGGACGTGAAACTGCTTATATATGGTTTACGCAAGTTCACATTTGTACAATTTCATTAACCTCAAATTGCATACAGACTAGAGCTTGTAGAGAAAAACTAATTTCAGATTTGAAATCAGCGCCTAAAACTCCTTCAGAATCAGTTGAAATATCCAATGCAACTCAAAGTTACTGGAAAAGTGTTCCCCAGTGTAATTTATATGCTCCTACAGTCAAAGATACACACATGGACACCCCTACCAACTATCCACATCCATTCGTTAAATCGCTCAACAGTTTACCCACTACGATGTTTTAATATATCATCATGTTAATATGTTTTGTTTGTTTGGAATTAAGCACAAAGCTACACAATGGGCTAGCTGTGCTCTGCCAACCAGGGATTTCTAACGGTGTAAGTCCACAGACAAGCCACTTTGTTACTAGGGGGCATTAATATAAATTTCAATGTCTCTTGGGTTTTTATTATTTCAAACATGCAAACAACAAATTTAAACTCAGTGATAACTTTTATAAAGTTCAGTAAATATCTTGAACAAATAGATATTACATTCATTTCAACTTCAATATCTCGGAAGCGACAGTTTCAAATGTAAAAACCATATATAGCTTCTCCTCTCTCCCGTTATCAACATGCTTTTATTTCATGAACTACCAAAATGTTACATATTGGGTAATTTTATGTTTCCCTCGTTACAGCGCTGCGAGAAGTTGAGTTTCTCTGTAAAGTACACAGGGGGAGTCTAAAAGTAATTAACAGAAATTTATTTATTTATGATAATTTTATTGTTATAGAAACCCGTGTAATCAACAAAGTTTATGAACCCACACCTAATTTGGTTATAAACATTCAATATGTGTTACGAAAACCGATGGGGCCCATACATAAATTTACAGTTAGTATTAAATATTCAGTAATTTTTCCTGTTATTTAAGACTTTTTAAATTTATTTTCTTTCCCTTCTTAAATGCATAGTGACGAAGATTAATATTGTGTAACTATTTTAATTAAGCTTACATTAAGATTAACACTTAAGTTAGCAAATTTATTATCTATTAACGGTATGTATTTTAGTTTTTATAATTAGAAACTCACAAGACATATCCACGTATTTTACAGCTTTTTATCCTTTACCTTACACTTGGATATAATCATGTAAAAAACTTTTAATTACCCCAAACTATTAAAATAAGTGCTTCAATCTAGCTCTTTTTACGTATTTCCAGTACGTAGAGTTGTCCATAATTCACACAATAAAACCTAGTTTAAATTCTTTATTTGTGTGTAAGTAATTAAAGCCTTAGTTTATAATAATTAATTCACTCAACAGAGAATGCTAAATGATTGGAGAGACAGCTTGTTATCATCTTATTTCTTCAGTCATGTGATTTAACCATGAATATTTTTACAAAGAAGAAGTAATGGAAGATTGAAACATCAAACGTGTGTACTATGAAATGTACAGTAATATGTAATACTTAAGTGAGCACGACAAACAGTTATAACACACGTTATTCTGTATCATGACCATCAGAAATATAATTATTATATCGAACTATTTTTTGCGGTAAACTTGTACTCGTCAGAAATTATCACATCACAATTTCGGTGATAAAATAATCATTGAATTGTTTGTTTTTGGAATTTCGCACAAAGCTACTGGAGGGCTATCTGTGCTAGCCGTCCCTAATTTTGCAGTGTAAGACTAGAGGAAGGAAGCTAGTCATCACCACTCACCGCCAACTCTTGGGCTACTCTTTTACCAACGAATAGTGGGATTGACCGTCACTTTATATCGCCTCCACGGCTGAAAGAGCGAGCATGTTTAACGCGACCCTCGGATTACGAGTCGCACGCCTTACGCGCTTGGCCATGCCGGGCCATATACATTGAAAGGTTACGCCCTACGTGAGAGTGCATGAGAAATGTTGACGTGTAGCGTTAAGATATTTGTCTGTGTCAACTGCAAAATTTCACTGCAGATCCGAATTTTAGCTGTTGATACCAGAAAAGGTAGTTTTATTAGTACTGATAGGAACCTTCTAAAAGGAAAGAAAAAAGTGACATCTCTGTCGAAAGCTGATCAAACTATCTGTTAAATGATAATTTAAAATAGAAGAATACTTGAATTTATCAACAGGTTTTCAGTGCTAAAGACTAATTTCAAAGTTTTTGCTAAGCATTCCAGCTTGTTGAATTCAACAATATAAACAAATATTCGAAAAAATATTTTTACACCACTGATAACGAAAAGTTTACAATATATATATATATATATATATTATTTTTATGTAGAGATTTTTTAAATAATTTTATGGAAATTATCTTAATATTTTTATTATATTTAATATTTTATATTTATGGTCAAAATGCTCCAAACCTATGAAATAACTCCCTATAAGACCACCGTTAGTACAGCGGTAAGTATACGGATTTACATGCTAAAATCAGGGCTTCGATTCCTCTTGGTGGACTCAGTAGATAGCTCGATGAGGCTTTGATATAAAAAACATAAACTCCTTAAGAAAATATTTTTTTTCAGCTTTTAACACTATTAAATTTTACTTAAACGAAATCAAATGTTTGTTTATAAATTGTAATTTTTCTCGCACTTGCAGAAACTCACACTGATAATCAAAAATGAAACCTTTCAGGAAAAGTTCGAGAAAAAAAAATATCTATTAGGTTTTGATTTTTAAAGCACACACAAAATAATCTAACGACGAGATGAATCTGATCACAATTATGAAACAAGGTTGAGATGAATGATTTCTTTTGTTTGTTTCTAGATTTCCTCACAAAGCTACTCGAGGGATATCTGTGCTAGCCGTCCCTAATTTAGCAGTTTAAGACTGAAGGGAAGGCAGTTATTTACTAACACTCACCGCCAACTCTTGGGCTACTCTTTTATCAACTAATAGTGGGAGTGACTGACATGTTATAATACCCTCAATTAAAATGGCGAGCATGTGTGGTGCGATTGAGACTCGAAACCGCGACCTTCAGATTGCAAGATGAGCGCCCTAACCATCTGCTTATGCTGGACAACTAGTATCCTACGGTAACTTTCCTTCAGCAATACCCATTACAAGAGTTCATGAGGCCAATTTGCTAATAACTACGTGTAGAAACTATAATATTAAAATACGGTTCACAAAATGCATATCATATGACTTGTTAGTTTTTTGTATATTTTTTTAATGTAACGCTTCTCGAAAGAAATGGGCAAATGTTTTGGGGATCTGAGAAAGGGTCAACATTTAAAATGTTTAATTCATTGTGATAAACGCTGTAAAATTTCAAATTAAAAGAAAAAAGAAAACATTTATTGTGCTTCACTAAAATGTGAAATTTTACTGTTGTCAATATTTTAATCCATTCATTATACTTCTACCATAATACACAATTCATCGACAAGTTTACATAGAGAAAATATTAATTAAATAGCCTGACTTCCAACAACCATGCAGCTCATGTACGGTAATCCGGATATACTTTAAAAAAAAACACCACTAAATTATGGCTGGTTACATCGATTTCCAATTTTCAGGAAATGAACCCTTTTCATCAAACTATTTCTTGTTTGTTGTATTACGCGCAAAACTACACAAAAATTGTCTACGCCCCTCATTCCTAATTTTAAAGTGAAAGGCTAGAGAGGGAAGGCAAATAGTCAGGCTCACCCAGAGCTAGCTCATGTTGTAGGTTCGAATGAATATTTGAAATATCGAACCAAACATTCACGTTCGAACTTATGTTTTCTTAAAACCAATCAAACGCTGGGTTAACAGACACTATTACATATCTGTAGTTACAAAACACTGACTTATTAAATTCCATTGTACGAAGATTTATTGAAATTTTGTTTCCATGACATAGTTTCATCATATTTTAAAATAGATGACAAAGAAACATTTTTAGTCAATAAATTTATTCCACATGAGAATGAAAAAAAAAGACTAAACTTTATTGGGATGATTTTTCTTGGTCACTAATTTCTTTACAATACGTAATAGGCACTAAACTATGGGATATAAAACTAACTTTTAATGAATTACTGAGAGCCATTTAGATTAAACTGGGACTACATTTCACAAAGGACAATACTTTTCTTCAACAAAAAATAATCGATATTTCTGTGTAAACAAATTAAATTCTGCAAAGAAAAGCAAATCATTATTCAATTACAAATTTCAAATTCAAGATCTCTGCAAAGTTTAATTCTCTTTGATTGCGTATAATAAAACAAATAAGAAACGCAAAGAAAATCCTTAAATTGGTATGGTATAATTTAACGACGAAATGCAACTCAGCAGAGCAAAGTGTAACTTTAGATGTCACCACAAGAGAATATGTTACCAATTTCGTACTTTTAAAACTAGAATATAGATCAAAGTCTATTTTATTACTTATGAAAATTAGAGCACAGTTTTTCCACGTAGCTCTAAGTGTCACTAGAAATCAATTTACAACTTTAGTGAGATACGATGCAGTTTCAGGCGAGCCTGAAAATCTATATAGTATAAGAAATACTTTCATACAAAGCAATCCTGATAACATTCAAAGTATACCGCAAACAGATGCCGACGCCCATTTAAATAGGATATTGGTTTCCTTTGCTCCACCCAAATAATTGGTCGCACAAACCAAGTCATCGAGGCATTCGAGAGAGATCAATCGCTTCATCTAGCTTTGTTAAACCTTCTTAATCTATGTTAGCAATCAACTAATGCATCTTTTGTAATCTTAATTACTCGTGAGAGCGTATAGTGTTTCTTCCTTTTCTGGTGTACTGGAGCGATAAAAACGGTCTTAAATATCAAAGATTTTACTGACAAAGAGTATCTATAACGTTTCTTATTACTGAAAAGGTTTGATGAAAAGCGACTCTTTTTGTAGTGAACTTAAATTGTTTTGATGCTAAGTTTTAGCTTTTTTATAGAAAAACGTACACTTTTGGAATATATTGAGAATTACCCACACAATATGTATTCGCAACAAAATTTAACAACTGAATTGTTAAAGAAGGTGCGTTAGAAGAACATATAACTAGCTGATCTTGATCAGAAGGTAATGGTAGTTATAACATAGGAACATCCCTTTCATAAGAAAATTTATATTAAGGAAAATTAATTTCAATGTACAATTTGCTTTTATTCATTACGTGGTTCACTAGTAATTTGTTTATTCAACTGAACGACACCTAACGCAGACATACAGTAGACTAAATGGCCCCTGTTTACAAATAACATCTTCCCTAATTTCCACTGCAGACCGAATAATAGACGATAAATCAGCAGTACTCACAGCCTGAAGTGGCTGCTTTTAACCGAACAGCGAGGTTAACTGTCACTCTTAATATGCGTTCACAGTTGAAAGTGCAAAGTGTATTTGATTGAATCGCTTCTCTAGCCCAAAACCCTGAGATATATAGTCAAATACGCTACCCCTAGGCCATGCTTGGACCCTCCACTTATCGTATTTCATAGGTTCAATACAATTATAGTTCCTCAATTCGTTTCAAACATTTCCTGAAAGACATGTAGGTTCATTTTATATTTTTAAATTAGAGACGTTTAAGAATTATTTCCTTCTCTTATACTGAAATCTTATTGTATCGTATAAGCTAAAATGTACACAACAAATTTTAAGCAGAGTTTAGAGATTCATTGAAAGTTTATCATACTATTTTGTCTTTTGGTGTATGTTTGAAATATGTCATTTAGCAAATCGTGCATATTGACAATAGCCCGCCAGGGTGGTTTTGATTGTAAAGCGCTGTATTGTAAGATTGTATATTCTCAAGCAAAGTCCCTCCTCCTTGCGTCTTTCGATAAGCACTCCAAGGTACAAGAACACTGGATTCTCAGCGTCGGTTTCAACAGCTTTGACTGTATGTCTTCATATGCAATACCTTGAGGTATGCGACAGTTGAAAAAAACATATCATGAAAACAGTTTGCATAGTTTTTACAAAAGAGAATATTCTTAACAATGTTTTGTACTGTTATCTGGGGCGCGTAGATAGTCTTTGCCAATAACATTTCTATTAATGAATTCTCACCTTTTACAAGACACCGCAACTTTGTATACTACTTTAGAGGACGGACTTGTTATAAGCCACTTTCTATATGGTCCTGGTACTCTTTGTTGATCCATATTACTATGTTTTCCAATGTCATTAAGGACATGGAATATCTCCGACTTAGATATTCTAAATTCTTTGTCTGAACAGTTTTTTACGACCTGAGTGTGTAAATATTTTGCGTCGGTAAGGGTTGTTACATATTATCTTTAAAAGTGAACAAGATATGGTGGCATCACACTGCGTAAGAAACGATGAACGACGAAACAATGTAGTTTTAATACATATCATTCCAACGCGACGTTATATCGTCTGTATTTTTTATGTGACTCGTAGATTTACATATTCAAAACATTTTTATAGCGTACGCAATGTATTGAACAATTGGCTTATTGTACACCAGCACCAACAAATTATTTCTTGTTCGGGCCTCGCATGGGCAGGTTGTTGAGGCACTCGACTCGTAATCCGAGAATTATGGCATCAAATATGCTCGCTCTTTCAGCTGTGGGGATGTTATAATGCGACGATCAATCCCATTATTCTTTGGTAAAAGAGTAGCCCAGGAGTTGACAGTGGGTAGTGATGACTAGCTACCTTCCCTCTAGTCTTGCATTCCTAAATTAGGGACGGCTAGCGCAGATAGCCTTCATGTAGCTTTGCGCGAAATATAAAACAAAACAAACATTTCTTGTTCGTAAGGCAAACTTAAGGTTACAACACAAAATGTCAGCTAAAATTCTGGTTTTATTTAGTCATTTGTAAGGCTTAAAATTAAATGGTGTTTGAATTACTTTAAATCCTCTTGATGCTCTTATTAATTTAACAATCCACTCTAGACTAATCAAAGATAACACGCTCATGATTATTTGCGGTGTTGTTTATGGTAATGCTTAATTACACCTTTTTTTGTACCGTAAAAACGAATACCAACATATTATTAATTTGTTTAATATTCATAATGATGTATTTACATCAAGTAACGTCTTCAGACCAATAAAAATAACTGAAATACCTTCTTAAGCTTAACTGCATGAATTAAAACTTGTTTCAATATAAGTTGACAGACAAATTTGATGAATGTCCAGGACAAACGATCATTTCAGGTAATTTTTCAGACACAAGTCGAGTATTTTTTTAAGTTTGACGACCTTTATTTGTGTGTTTAGAATTAATCGCAAAGCTACACAATGGGCTGTCTGTGCTCTGTTCACCACAGATATTGAAAGCCGGTATTTAGCAGTGTGAGTCCGCAGACATGTCGCTGTGCCACTGTGGGGCTTTGACGACCGACACCTTCGTTCTTGAGAAAAAAATATTTGACTCCACAAAATAGCTGTTTTATTATATAATTAGCATACAATTAAGACAGTAATAACAATTAGTATCTGACAAGTGTTTAACTCCATACACTTCTTATCGCTTAAAACCTAAATAACAGAACGAAAACACAGTGACCAAACAGAAGGAAGAACTATATTAAATACTAGTTAGTTGATCCAAACGACATTTGTTGCACAGTTCTTAAATTGTAAGTTATGTAATGACAGCAATCTGATATGTCAAAGTTAACATTTGTTTCGTTCACAGTATATTTGACAAGTCTTTCTTAAACCCATCTCTTCCGAATTTCAATTAAAGCTGTGTTTGTTTATTTTTTCCTCAAGCAAAGCCAACTTTTGGGAATCGAACACCGAATTTTAGCATAGTGAGTCTTTACATTTATTACTTACCCATTGAAGGACATTAAAACTATGAAACACTAATTTTAATTCTGTGAAAATCTATTTATAAGTATGAGTAAGTCAACTTTTCGTCTTTTTATTTAGAGGTAATGCTATTTTAAGGCCACCTTTATACCAAACATTGCTAACTTTTCAATGTTATCTCATTAAGTTTGATTCCCGAATATAACATTTTTCACGCACGTTAAAAATCTATGGCAAATATGGTTAAATCAACAAATATGTTATTAAAGCAGTTCCGGTAGCTTTTGTAAACATCTTCAAATCCAACTTTTAGCGTAAATTCAGTACACACCAAGAAAATGTCATTTGATAAAAAAATATTTACAGTTTTATAAAATAGTTTGTTTGGTTGTTTTGGAATTTCGCACAAAGCTACTCGAGGGTTATTTGTGCTAGCCGTCCCTAATTTAGCAGTGTAAGACTAGAGGAAAGGCAGCTAGTCATCACCACCCATCGCCAACTCCTGGGCTACTCTTTTACCAACGAATAGTGGGATTGACCGTCACATTATAATGCCCCCACGGCTGGGAGGGTAAGCATGTTTGGCGCGAAGCGGGCTCGAACCCGCGACCCTCGGATTACGAGTCACGCACCTTACGCGCTTGGTCATGCCGGGCCATTATAAAATAGTACGTTATAAATCCACAAATTAAAAACTGATGTCATATGTGTACAAACAGAAAAATAAATAATAGAAAGAGTGTTTAAACTTGTAAATTAATACGAAATGTATAACTCTACAGATTAACGCCTGATCCAGACTCCATAAAACCACCAAATTATACGTTATTTAGATTCTGTATAAATCTAAAAATAACAGCTGGTATCAAAATCGCATAACATACAAAATAACAAGTGATATAAATTCCTATAAAACCTACACAACATTAAATAATAAGTTCTGTAGAAATCTACAAAATATCATGTATTGTAAATTACGCAAAATGTTACAAATAGCAACTTAGGCATTTAAGCCTTTTTTCCCACATATTCGAATGTATTTTCACCTTCAGTTCCAAATAATCACAATTATCAATAATAACAAAATTAAAAACCTTTGTATATTATATTATTCAAAGAGATTTAGTGACATAAGTTTAAAATATTTTCTTTAGTTTTACTGAGATAAGGCGTTCTACCCGTAATCTAAGAGTCGCACCAAACATGATCGCTCTTTCAGCCGTGAAGGCGATATAATGTGACTGCTAATCTCACTATTCGTTGGTAAAAGAGTAGCGCAAGAGTTGGCGGTAGTTGGTGATGACTATCTGCCTTCCCTCTGGTCTTACACTGCTAAATTAGGGACGGCTAGCGCAGATAGCCCTCGTGTAACTTTATGTGAAATTCAAAAACCACTTAACTTTACAGATTGTGTGTTTTTTTTATTTAACATAGCGGCTATTTTTGCTTATTGCTAAGCGCAAAGTTCAAAAATGAGCTTTTTTTGCTGTGCTCACCACACGCGCTATAAGCCTTCAGACTTACTGTTCAGCCACAGAGGTAAATGTGGTGGCTTATGAAAAGAAGATTGCATAAGTGTTTAAGGGGAAAACCTTTAAAAACTCTACAAACATAATTTATTATACGTTTTCTTTTTAATGAACACAAGCATACTATTGTGTTGATACCCTGCATTTTCTGTAATATTTAATAATTATTTTATTTTAGAAACCTACACAATTCAATACAAGAGCTATCTGCGCATAGATGTCCCCAATTTGGAGATATGAACAAGAAAGAGGAGAAATATATGCAACAGCATCACTTTCCAGCTCTTATAATAGTCTTGTCTAATAGAACAGTGAAATTTTGACGTTACACTCATAGAATGCATTTTCATCTCCAAAGCGCATGTCATATTTTCGCAGCAAAAAAATTGTGAACTATAACACTAAACCACGCTCATCCCAATTATTGAATAGTAAATAAATATTTTTTACATATTTATTTGAGAAAAACAATTGCAAGAAGTCTGTTGTTTTTTTTAATTTCGCGCACAGAAACACGAGAACTATCTGCACTAGACGTCTCTAATTTATCAGTATAAGACTAGAGGAAAGGCATCTAGTCATCACCGTCCATCGCCAACTCTTGAGCTACTCTTTTACAAACGACCGAACATTATAACGCCCCCACGGCTGAAAGAGCGAGCATGTTTGGTGTAATGGGGATTCAACCCTGCAACCCTCAGATTACGATTTGAGTGCCTTAACCATATGTCTATGCCGGGCCCGTCTAAAGGGTCACAGTTTTTGGACAAATAATTTATCACATTATCAATAAACAATTGCAGTGTCCAATGGTGTGTTTTCGAGTAATCCGATTTCTGTTAAATATGCTTAACTTCAATGCATACGAGTTCGAAACAAACTAACATGTTATAAAAATTTGAAAACTATGTAGAGCGACAATTATGTTGCATTTTCTACTTTAAAGAAATATCGTGTCACAAAAATTATCTGTCCGGATTAAATAGTACAGTTTATTAAAACGGCTGTTACAGTATCCGTGAGACTTTGACAAGACATAATGAATTGAGTAAATTTCCATACGGGTTTCTTTGATCTGCATGCCTCCATTTTTGATGTCTTATACAGTGTCTCTCTCTAGCGTATCAGAACAGTATGTAGAAAATTTAAAACAAATCAATATTAATTTAATGTGTCTAAAGAGCAGCGCTGAAATTTTTACTTTAAGCGAATTTCTTGTCAATCAAACGAAAAAAACTATTTCTGATGTTGGAAAGAAATAACAGCTCAGTTGGCTTTGTGTTAATAAAAACGTTACCTGGAATATAGAAAGAAGAAATATTTTTTTCAGGTGTCTTCAAAGAGACAACCTCTCCAATATTTTCACTAAAGTTATCAACATACAGCTGAAACAAAACAAAAATTCAAATTATTCCAAAGACAAGGAAATCCGGAAATTACAAAAAAAGTTTGCCAAGCAAATAAAATTGTAATGGAACACTTTCTCACTGAACACATTTGATTGGTCTTTATATGTGTTATAAATTATTTTTAGACGTTTTAAAATAGTTCATATCTAAAATGTCAATAATGAAAACAAATGTAGAACATGTAACAGTAACCTCTCTGAACAACAAAGCATACACATATACATACAGATTTAAAAATGTTGCTAATTAAGAATTGGGTTCAAAGAAATTTCAATGATTCGGATTGTTCTAACACTATGTTACAAAATTTTTACTTTTTCTTGTTACTTGGCAGAAAATGTTATTTCCCCTCGCTTATGGCTAAAGTAAATAGAGAGGACCTATTTTTCTCTTCAAACTTTGCTTTTGTGACCTGAGTAATGAAATTTTAAAATTTACCTTTTTATTCTAGGTAGATTCGGTGGCTAATAGAGGGCAAAAAAGACCCTGTGACAGCACTTGCTAAAATGTGTGAAGCCCACAAGACATATTTCGGCATGCCTGTCGCGGATTAAGACAAATCCTGAGCACCTCATTTTACCTGTGAGCACTGCAAAAGAAGGTAAGACGGACAATTTTTGCTTGCTTGAATAGTAAAATTTTATATTATACAAATTTTATGCCTTTTAAAATTTAAATATATTTTAATTTATTTTTTTAATTTCCAATAGTTTAGAAAAAATATCACGTATAAAATATTTTGCATGAATCTCTTGCATTCACACATTAGTTGTGAATGAAATAAATTTATTCTTCATAATAACAATTTTATTTTGCTCTTTTGCAGTACAGATAATTTCATTATCCAGGTCACAAAAGCAAAGTTTGAGGGGAATAATGGCCATTTTCTGTACTTTTACAACATAAGCAGTTAAGAAATAACACATACTATCCATTAATAAAATTTGTGCAACATAGTGTAATTACAAGTGTAATTCATATAATGTAGTCTTCATGAGAAATAGTTCTCTGATTAATATATTTTCTAAACTATTATGCAATAGTGGTGGATCATTTAATCACAAATTTACTATGTGCTAAAAATTTGAAAAAAAGGAAAGTTAATTGTGAATGTTGTTGTCTTAATCCAGAAATAATTCGGCATTGAAGTTTGGTGTTCAAAAACCAGAAATTTATTCAGTATAACAGTTTTGACTGTAAGAAATAAACCGGTATAAGAGTTTTGAGTTTAAAACTAGCCGAATAATGCACTTGTAAATGAGTATAGATTCTTTAATTCAATCGAAACTATAGCAACACCTGTCGCTCTAGTCTAGGTTTTAGTGAGTTAGAAAATGATCTTTTTCAATCCGGCGATTTCTCCTCACAAAAAGAACGATTATATGAGAATTAATATTTAATGGTTTGTTTACGTCTTAACAGCTCGTAAAACAACTTCAAGATGATATCTAAAACAACAGAAGATATATGTAGAAAGCATATATTCGACCTTTCCTTGATGTGGAGTTTGAAATTGCTAA
Organism: Carcinoscorpius rotundicauda; assembly: GCA_011833715.1. Classification (NCBI taxonomy): domain Eukaryota; kingdom Metazoa; phylum Arthropoda; class Merostomata; order Xiphosura; family Limulidae; genus Carcinoscorpius; species Carcinoscorpius rotundicauda. The sequence continues at coordinate 39,618,172 of CM022399.1, forward strand.
AGGGAATTAGGAAAACAAGCAATGTACAAAGTTATTTCAACCTTTCCACTTATACTAGCGCCAACAATTTATATGGCTATAAACAAAATTTTGTGGTTGAAATATTGTTTTTTATTTGTTTATTTTTTAATTTCACGCAAAACTACACAAGGGTTTCTACATTAGCAGTGTAAGAGTAGAGAGAAGGTAATTAGTCATCACCACCCACCGCCAACTCTTGGGCTACTCTTTTATCAACGAATAGTGTGATTGACCGTAACTTTATAATGCGCTCACTGCTGAAGGGGCGAACGTGTTTGGTATGACGGGAATTCGAACCCACGATCCTTAGATTACGAGTCGAGCGCATTAACCACCTGACTATGCCGGGCAGTGTTGTTTAGTAGTTACATTAAAACAATTTTAACAAGAATCTTTCAAAATAACTGAATTTAACATAAGTTATGGTAATGACAGTTTTCAGGTATCGTATTTGTATGCATAAATTTGACTCTAGTTGAAGTGTATTTGCATTTAAATGAAAGTCGACAATTTATCCACTGGTTACTTCTAATTCTCTGATTATAAACGTGCATATTTTTTACCTGTTTTGCCAAAAAATACTGAAATACTGTCGATTCATTTATTCATTTCCAAGCTGAATTACAGATATTTTTGTAAGTCTTTGAATAATGGACAATTATTAACAAACTAAAAATTAGTTAATGTCATCTCTATCTCAAAGGGAGGTAATAGAAGTTGTCCTATTAGTCTTACATCAACTGTAGGAAGAGCTTTGGAAAGTCTGATGAAAGATACCTTGCAAAGTCATTTAACAAAGTTTAGAATTTTATTGGATAGTCAACATGTTGTCAATATGGAAAAATCTTGCCTTACAAGTCTTTTAACATGTTTTGAAAATATTACTGCATATGTAAACATTGTAGAAGTGTGAATTTCGTGTATCTATGTTTTCAGAAAGCCTTTGACAAAGTGACACATAAAAGAAACTTATATCTATATGTGTGGGTGATAAGTTAATTAATTGGATAGAAGACTGGCTGGATGGAAGAAAGCATATGGTTGTTATAAATGAAGTTCAGTCAAACTAGATTAATGTTTCCAGTGCTGTACCTTAATGCTCAATCTTAGGACTTTTGCTCTTTTTTATTTACATTATGATATATATGAAGGAATAGTCAATTAATTACTTACATTTGCTTATGATATTAAGGTAAAGAGTGTTGCTGACTTTGAATACTACTGCTTTATTAAAGGATTTAGATCATTTAGTGAGTTAGACAAATAAATGGTCGATGGGTTTTAATTATTATAAAGTCAAGATATTGCAAGTGTGGGTGATAAATTCAATTAGATGTATAATTTAAATGGGAATAACTTTAACAGTGTCATGAAAGAAAATAATGTTGGTGAAATGGTTAATCAGTCTCTTAAGCTATCTAAGCAGCGTGCTGTTCATAGTAGTAAGGCAAATAGGATTTTAGGTTGCATCTACAGAAATAATTAATACAAATATAAAGAGGTTATAACTTTATTGTACAGGTTACAAATTATGCCACATTTAAAGTATTGTGTTCAATCTTGGACACTTTACCTTAAAAAGACATTGGAAAGGGTTCAAAAGAGAGTTACTAAAATGGTACCTGGGATGGAAGAGTTGTTATAGGAGGAAAGAATAAAATCCTTAAAATTGTTTTCTTTTAATAAAAAAGAATATTTAAAAGGAATCTGATTGAAGTGTTTGAGATTATAAAAGGAATTCATAACGTTGATGTATCAACGTTTTTCATAATTAAAAGTGGCAGTAGTAGAACTAGGAGACACAAACATTAATTTATACAAGGTAGACGCCATCTTCAACTGAGACAATTTATTTTTTGAATAGGGTAGTAGCCCTGTGGAACAAGTTATTTTCGGATATTTTAAAGGCAGTAACTTTGAATGAGTTTAAAAGAAAGCTTGATAAGTACATGAATGATAATATCTGGCTTTAATTTTCTTAACTTATTCATCTAATAGTTTTAGTTTGGCTTAGAGAATGGAATAACCGAATGGAATAAACAAATAAGTTCCTTGTTGTCCCTAAACATTTTGTTATGTTACATTTGTAAAACGTAATATGAGGCAAAAAGTACAGTGCTATCTCCAATGAAAGTAAAAGAAATCATAGTTAAAATATAAACGTCGGGAAATGATGTGTTGATATGCAAATCTAAACTGGTATTTTTTGTTTCACTCTTGCTAAAGATCCGATGAGACAGGTGCTGAAAGAATTCTGTTACAGGAATGTCTCTGACCGGACCGCGTCATATTTACCCCTTATTCTCAACCTTCCATCACAACTTGATACGTTTCTGACAGCATTGTAAATGCTCAAAATGTTCATATGAGTATTAAAGGTTTGTTTATGTTATTGCATAAGAAATTGCACGTTATTTTAATATTGTCATTTTAGACTAGCTCTTGTTAAACATCGAGATATCACTTTCATTAGGAAATATTCATTTAAATTCTGAATGTTTTGAATTTGTTAATATCAATGCTATTCAAAAGCTATTTGCAATTTTAAAAATATTGTATTATACACACACACACACACAGATATGTATTTTTATATATAAAATTTTCTTAATCGAATACAAAATAATAATATTATTAGACGCGATAGAAAACATTCATAATCAATCCTATTTGAGGAAAAGAAATTTATACAAACCTGCTTTCAACCACACCCCAAAATTTCAGCATCTAAAGCGTCATAGTTTTGTACAAGTTATTTGCCACATTACCAGTGGGCCCAGCATGACCAGCTTGTTTAGGCACTCGACTCGTAATCCGTTATACCAAACATGCTCGTCCTTTCAGCCGTGGATGCGTTATAATGTGACGGTCAATCCCACTAGTCTTTGGTAAAAGAGTTGGCGGTGAGTGGTGATGACTACCTGCCTTTCCTCTAGTCTTACACTGCTAAATTAGCGACAGCTAGCGCAATTAGCCCTCGTGTAGCTTTGCGTGAAATTCAAAAACCAAATCACATTACCAATAAACAGTTCAGTCTCCAAAGGAATGTTTTCGTGTAATCCAGTTTCTTTTAAATATCTTTAACTTCGACTAAGCAAATATTTTTATTATTTAAATGCTGTCAGAGCTCAGATGAGACAGGTACTGCAAATATTTTTAAAGAAATTTCCCTGACAGATCCGAGTTATGTATATAACTGTAAGAAAGATTTCCTGCTATTATTCTCCTCTTAGTATTATTAGGTCAGAAGTCAAAATATTACAAAACAACGAGAACATTGAACAAAAGTTTTCAAACTGTTAAAAGAGTATGTTTAAAAATTATGGTAACAGTTTTTACAAAAAAATGTATGAACTTCTCATTGTCATATCGATTGTAGTAAACGCTTGAAATAACAAGAGCCAGAATACATTCGTTCCATATCCTTGAGAGAATGCGTTTCTTTTAAATTCTAATGTTGTCTTGATATTTACATCAAATTACTCTGTAGTCATGTGGTATTAGTCCACTTAGTAAATACTTGTGGATGCTTCACTCCTCTACATAACCGCCTTACCGATAAACACACCAAAACCAAAATATTTAAGTTCATTTAAGCACAAGGCTGCAGAATAGGCCATCGTAATCAGTCCAATACGGAAAATTAAATCCCAGATGTCAGCGTTTTCAGGCTGTTAATTTACTACTGACCATCCAAGGGACACAGGTTTAAACAATATTAGTCAATTGATTAGTACTGAAATGGTAAAGAAAGAAATAAAACTATATTTTAACTGCAATAAATAAATTGGAAACACTGATAACAAAAAGCTGAACAAAAAATCACAGAAGGTAATCACGAAATGCATTTGTTTTTAAACTACATTTTATTGTGTTTTATCGAAAAGCTATTAATTCATGAAAAAACTAAATAACTGAAACACTGTTAACATACTAATTTGATTTGGTTTGTTATAACTTTGAAATATAGTTTAAAATGGGTTGTCTGGTGTAGTACCTATAGAGGAATCGAATACCAAATTACGAATGTGCAAGCCCTCAAGCTTTCTCCTGAAATACCGGGAGAATATGTTACTGCGGTGAATGTAGGTTTCTTACTTGCTGGTAGGTATGATAAAAATCTTATCCCTAAAATACATATATATATATATACGTGTGACTGTTCTTTAAAGTTGCCATGTAAGAAAAAAAAGTCGCGTAAAAATTTATTTTTTACGTCTTCAACCAAGCGTTAACTTTCTCCTGAGATACAACTGCACTTCCAATACGATACTACCCTAACGCACAACGAACCTTCACTACACTCTTAAAATCCATCTTCAAGTCTTATGTGATCTCAGAGTTTTCGATCGTCATACCTCGTGTTCTGCAGATTATGGGTTATGTTATCAAGTGCGATCCAAAAACAGTTCATAAAAACTGATCATTTTTTTATCTTTTCGTTCACATGAGAAAATCATCAGTCTTTTAGAAATGTATAATTTTAAGATGATATTCTTATTTAAGAGAGAACAAAATTCTGAGAAACTCAGTGGCTTAGAATTAGTTCACAAAATTTTATTTTTAAAAATCAAAAATCAAAATTCACTTTTTATTATAATCTGAAAAGTTCCTATAGTTTTTCCAAAGCACGAAAACCTTGTCTAAACTTTCTCAAAACCCTGCATAAATACCATCTAGTTCTATTTTATAAAAACCTCTCACAAATACCATACTAATTCTATCTTACCGAATCCTCCAATAAATACTATCTAATTCTATCTTACCGTTGAAAACTGACTAGAACATCTGGTGTTTTGTGACAATATTAATCATTTTAAAGTATATTTTTAATCAACTTTCGTTTACAGTTACGAAAAAGCCATTATCTCTTTCTCTCTCTTAGGATATTTTGGTCTTAATGAGCTCCTTATATAATTTTATACAATTACATTTTCTTCTACCATTTAATTTTTATAAAACTTTAAAAATAATCGTTTTTATGCTTATAGAATCTTATGTGATATTACTGAACTTTGTAGTTGCAAACAGCAATTCCTTCATACATCACTTAACATTTATATTGTTGTCTCTAAAAGGTTAAATTATTGGTTTTTCTTTTACTGGCAGCCACCGTACTTTCATATATTTTCACGACAAAAATTTCAGGTATATTTTGTACGAATAAACTAAAATGACATAGGTAAAAGCAGAATATCATAGTAGCCTATCTACGTGTATTGAAAAGATATTACCGTGTAATATACGCATACATAATACAGTTCATAATTATTTCAATTAACGAACGTTCATGTGTGCCCATTTTCTTATAACAAAGCCATATCAGGTTACCTTCTGAATCCACCGAGGGGGAACCTAACACCTTATTTTAACGTTGTAAATCCGTACACTTTCCGCTGTAACATCGGAGGACATGAACGGTAATAATCTGAGCATTAACATTATGATAACTGGCTGCGTTAGATTAGCGTTTTTAGTTGTTAAACTGTCTGATATTAACTCAGTATAAACCAATTTTAGCTTCTTCACATATTCTGTTATATACAGAGAATCGAAGAGCTAAATTTCGTTAACATGGAAGAAATGGAGAGTCCTGGAACGGCCAAAGCCTAGATCTTAATCCCATTGAGATGCTGTGCGGTGACTTGAAACAGGCTGTACATTCAAGAAATCCCTCAAACATCTCACAGCTGAAAGAATTTTGCATTGAGGAGTGGGACAAACTTTCTTCAGACCGATGTCAGAGACTGGTAGATGGCTACAAAAAGCGTCTCACTGAAGTTATTTCAGCCAAAAGTGGTAACACTAGCTATAAGGGGGTAGGGTGTCCTAACTTTTCCCTCAGTTAGAAGATGCATTTTTCTAGAATTACATTTACAGAAAATCTTGAAAAGTCTTTTCTTCAATTTTAATTGTTTAGTTATATTCCTATAATCTCTCAGTATTTTTGAAATCGAGATTAAATATCTAAATATCCAAAAATGTTACAAAAATACACAGGCTTTCATAGGCTGTCCGAATTTGTTCACATGACTATACATTGTTGTTTAACCATGATAACCTCAAAAACAATTAACTACGTATTCGATTGTACAAAAATTTTCCATCATATTCACCAAGAAAACATAAGCCAGTGAATGTCAATATACTTCCAAGATTATCTCATTTAACTTTTAATACTCTATATCTACAGTGTAAGTTTGAGTATACGAGCTACTTCACATATTCAGTTATGAACACATAATTAAAATGCTGATTTTTTACAGGAAAGTTGACATAACATTTATATTGTTGATTTTATAACGTTAATTAATTGTTTTATTTTTACTGGTAGCCACAATGATCCAACATATTTTCACGGCACAATACTCAAATTTTTTATACAGGCTAACCTTAGAAGGTATGTTTATCTTACCTTCAAGTCGTAGTACCTTACTTAATTTTCCTTTTTCTTTACTTTGGAGAGCATTTACATTCCCGGAACTGTCTTCAGGCAGTGAGGGGTGATATATATGTGGGGTACTGTGGGTTAGAACACCCACATCTTACTCTACTAATTTATATTTCTTTAGATTATTTTATTTCGTTTTGTGCATTTATGTAAGAATGGCGAGTGGAAATTAAAACTGATAGACCATGTATCCTTACCACAATCGCCCCCCCCCAGTGGCTCAGCGGTATATCTGCGGACTTCCAACACTAAAAACCGGATTTCGATACCCGTGGTGGACAGAGCACAGATAGCCCATGATGTAGCTTTGTGCTTAATTCAAAACAACAACAGCTTACCACAATCACTTTCTAAATCCAGGAGATATTTTTTATCCCACATTATAACCTATACCCTGGGGATTATTTTAATTTATGCAACGTATTTAATTCAATTTTTGTTTGGCCTTGTTTTGGTTAATTTAAATGTCATGTATTACAAATTCGGCTTTGCTGTTTTTAACGCAATCATTCCTTTTGATGTTATTCTACTTAACTGTTTAAGTGCTAATGTGTACATAGACAAGATGGCCAAAAAATTGGATCCCTTGAAAGTGTTGTTAATTTGTTATATCTTTTATTACACAACAGAAAAAAAATGTGCAAAAGTATGTGTTTTTTAGAACGCACTCGACAAGATCTGTTCAAATATGATCTTAAATCCTGATTTATACTGGTTTTCATAAACACCTAAACGTTTCATGATTTTAGTTACATTTTCTTATGAAAGTGTTGCGCACCTGCTGTAGTTTCTTCTTATTCCAATTAACCTAGAAAATAATCAAACAAGTTTCTCTGGAATTGTAAAGTTGTTAAAAGATATCTTAGAAATAAGAAAATTGATGTTATAGAATTGTTAGGTCAATCACCTGATATCAATCAGACCGAAAATTTATGTGCTGAGTTAAACCGATTAACGAAAGATCACAAGCCAAACACGGAAGACGAATTTTTTGAATTACTCAAAGAAGGATGACACTCCATCATTCAGGAATATTTGTACAAACTCGCTAAAATTATGCCAAGTAGATGTGAAGCAGTACTGAAACTTAAGGAAATATCGACTAAATATTAATTTGTGAAACTGATTTGTGTTATTTTGAGTTTTATTTTTATATTCGATTATTGCAGATAAACGTGTTTGATCATTTTGTAGGTGAATTGGAATAAAAAGATCTAGAAAACTACATCAGGTGCACAACACTTTTTATGATAAAATATAACTAAAATCATGAAACGTTTAGGTTGTTTATGAAAGCCAGTGTATAAATCATGATTTGAAATCATATTTGAACAGAGATGGTGGAATACCTTCTAAAATATATACCTTTATATATATATTTCTATTATCTAATAAAAGTTGTAACAAATTAATAAGGAAGCTAGTTTTTGTACTAACGGAGAGCAGTGGACTTTAAAATGTCGCGAAAGCAGTTTCTAAGTGTTGTTAAAAGATGAGTACAACTCAGGTCTCTAACATATAATTCTAACACGAAACCATAAACAACTTATTTTATTGGCTTTAAAACTATTTAGGAACACTCGTAATGCCAAAATTATAAGAAAATCAAAAGAAGAAAAACTTAATCATAGATAATAAACATCACTGGTCCAGTACAGTGATTGTTAAAATTCTAAGTTATTTAATTTTTTATCTAAATTCACCATCTATTAGACCCAATTTTTTAATCTATATCCACCATTTATCGATTCCAAAACCGAACTATAACTTATTAGTAATTACAGAATGACAAGTCCCGGCTGGTACAGCGGTATGTCTGTAGATTAACAACGCTAAAATCAATGGTTTGATTCTCCTCGCTGGACTTAGTAGATAGTCCGATGTGGCTTTAAAATAAGAAAACACGTACGCAGAATGATGACACAATATTGATAACTTGAAGAATCAAAATAATAATTGTCTCTTAATATTTTAGTCTAACCTACAATTGTTCTGCTATTATCTCAGTTTAGCTTACAATTATCTGTTAATTTAACCTGTGATTTTTTACTTAAATTACAATTTTATATTAGTATCTTAATATGGCCTTAAATTGTTTGTCACTGTTTTAGTCTATCCATCAATCATTTATGATTTTTTTAATCTAACCTCCAACTATGTGTTAACATATTAATCCAGCCTTCAAATAATATGTATGTCTCATAATATCTTACTCTAATCTCTAAGCGCAAAAAAAGAGTTTTAGTGTAATATCGTAGTTTTTTTCAATTTAAACAATAATTGTAATAACAGATCTAAAGCCCGTAATCTTCACATTTTTGTACTTACGACAGGTATGTACATTGTGAGCAAATGCGAACGAATGCTAAACGTGCGCACTTGCGTCCTTAACAGTGAACGTATTAAATATTTCATTTCTCCACTTCCAATCATGTATAAAGAAAACAATTTAAAAAACAATGAATTTCTTCCAGTATCCATTATCCACACATCAGTTATCAGATATATTGAAAGATTGGTAGGAAGAAAATTGAAAAATGGTATCAACAATCCAACTTTTTTATACCCCAGCAGACCGGGTGGGCACAGCTCAGATAGTCCATTGTGTAGCTTCGCGTATAACAACAACCAAACAATTAAACTGTTTTGTACCACCTATGCGTAACCTCATTAGCTCATAAGCTCGAATCGTTCAAAGAGAAATACATTCGTACATAAATACAACTCGTGAAGAACCTAAGGACATGTTAACAAAAATATTTAATACTGTGTACGTTCTAAATTTCACCTAAACATCATCCATTTACGTTTTATCTGTCTGTCTAACTATTTACAAATCCCGTCTCATATTTAAGAAAAATAACAGCATTAGTGTAATAAAGATAAACGTTTACGTTTGTTAAGAAATGGTGTAGGTTTGTTTACTCTCGGGCCAGATCTTTCCCCAGTGGAGATTAATGAAGGCACCTATCAAAAAATTTCTGAAAGAAAATAGAAGCTTTCGGATTGCTCTGCACACATCGTCCTTAACAAAAGGCAAGTGGTCTTCTGTTCTACGACGATTCCTACTTTGTCAGAAAATCGATAATGTAAAAGAAATCGCAGATAATCCCACTTCTTGCTTTTCTACTGGAAGATGTTTAGTGATATGAATCTACAGTAATTGTAGTATAGTGAATAAATTTTAAACAACATCTATACAAATATAATCATTTTTAATATACGTATAATGTTCTGAACATATAAAATACATCAATGTTTAACAAGTAAAAGCTTGTGGTGACCATAGCTTTGTAAGATATCAGATACAAGTTTTCTGTGAAATACTAGTAACTGAAAACGGGAAGTGTTTAATTTTCTCTCGTAAACTATTTACTTATGTGAGAACTTTTAACGTATGTGTTACAATAACCTAAATGAAAAGAATAGTAATACTTTCATTTAAACAAATCATTCAATGACATATTTGAAGTAGTGAGAATTAAATTAATACCCAACTGTGTAATTAGTTCCATCATATTTGTTTGTTTAGTTTTTTGAATTTCGCTGAAAGCTACTCGAGGGCTATTTGCGTTAGCCGTCCCTAATTTAGCAGTGTAAGACTAAAGATAAGGCAGTTAGTCATCACCACCAACCGTCAACTCTTGGGCTACCCTTTTACCAACGAATAGTGGGATAGGTTGTAACATTATAACTTCCCCACAACTGAAAGAGCGAGCATGTTTGGCGCGACAGGGATTTGAACCCATGACCTTCAGATTACGAGTCGAACGCCTTAACCCACCTGGTCATGCCGGGCTACTCCATTACATTGGCTCACACTAATGTATATAGATACACGCACATATATTTTTGATATCTAATAATTTACGTTCAAACATTCTGCTATATAAATGAAAGACTTATAACGTAAGGAAATTCTGATCTCATCATTTTATGACTGGTATGGTCACTGATTTGTTTTAATTTTCATAGTCTAATTTCAAGGGAAAATGAAAATTTGTTGTTTTGTACACTGATTTGGAGCAGACTTGTCGTATTTTTACTAACTAAAGAGTGCTTAAATAATTAAACTACAGTGACTAGTCTGTGTATTCTAAGACGTTAATTTATTTCTTTAGCTTAAGCCTATTTATTTAACATGAAAAGCAATTGTGAAAACATAATGTATAAATATATTTCAATGATTAAAAATATATTCAAATACCTCTCAGTCACAAAGGAATGCTATAAAATATATTTGAATAATTTACGTACCACTGATGATTTATTGATAAGTTTTTATGAGTGATTTTCTGACCTAAGTATCTGTATTTACCATGTCATTCTAATTTTTCGGAGTTATTTAATGTAATATTTCACACAAATACAACAGCTATTACCTATTTTAAATTTACATTTCGATTCAGTGAGTTCATAAATTTAATAGACAAAATTAAAAATAACCCGTTGTATTTCTCATAGTAATATTACACAAATCAGTTTTCACTTTAGGAAGTTAGGCTTGCAATGTTTTTCCATAAAAGCGTATAGCTGTCGTTTTACAGCTTCCAAGATATTTATCAATATATATTTTTAAAATATTAACTTAGTTTTATCGTACCACTTATAAATTCATAATAATTGATTTATTATATTTAAAATACAAAGGGAAGTATGGAAAATTTCAGAACAATATCAAATTGTATCTAGCTGCATTAAACATAGATTACTGAATATAAAGTTTCAGAAGATTTTAAAGTAACAAAATAAACAATTAAAGCATTAAATCTTGAACAAAATATTTAAAAAAAGAACGTTGATTATTTGATTTAGTTGTTTGGAACGTGACGCTTTACAATAGGCTGTTTGTTGGTGTTCACCGAAAAGGCCCGATATGGCTAGGGGGGTTAAAACGTTCGACTCGTAATCGGATCGTCGCGGATTTGAATCACCGTCACACCAAACACGCTCGTCCTTTTAGCCGTTGGGGCATTACAATGTTATGGTCAATTCGTTGGTAAAAAAGTAGCCCAAGAGTTGGCGGTGGATGGTAATGAGTAGCTGCTTCCCCTCTAGTCTTATACTGCTAAATTTCGAACGACTAGCACAAATAATCCTCGAGTAGCTTTGCGCGAAATTAAAAAACCAAAAAACATTCACCGAGAAAATTCGAGCCCCAGATTTTAGCGTTATAAACTTCCAAGCTAACCGATGAGTAATCAGGAACAAAGTTCAAATTATTTAACCAGAGAATATTAAATCCCATAGAGAATAAGTGCTGTTACTCACAACTTTATCTATGTATTTAGAGTATAATCGAACTAGTCTCTTTTACATGTATTTCCAATAAAAAGATAAATGTGTGATACAGTGTTTGTTTACAACATAAAATTGTCCTATTTACTTAATAGTGCACAAGAGATTTATCAACAAATATAATACTATTGTTTTAATTTCTAGGTTTATGAAACATTTTCTTACCTTTGTACTCCTACGACACTTTGAAAAGGATGTCAACAAAATGTCTCAATATTTTAGTGTTCAAACGATTTTTTAATAAACTGTCTACATCTTAAAATAAAAATAAGTTGGAGGTCTGTGAAGTTTCCTTACATAATTTCTAATACATTCTTACAACATCTTATCAGGTTAGTTATGAACCTCAGTTGTTCATTGTTTCGAGATTCATTCATCACAGTGTCGTGTAGTTTTTAAATAATTTATGTTATTTCTCTTGAGCAATGGATATCTGTTTAAAATTTGATTTTAAGCAAATTGTATCTAAATAAAAATCATGCATTTGTTCTTTACGGTTTCATTTTACTGAGATATTTGGAAAAACTGTGTGACCCCACCCTGGCCTGGCATGATCAGGTGGCTATAACGTTCAACTTCTAATCTGAGGGTTCCAGATTCGAATCCCCGTCAAACTAAACATGCGTACCCTTTCAGCCGTGGGGTGTTGTTATGTGTCGGTCAATCGCACTATTCTTTGGTAAAAGAGTAGCCCAAGCGTTAGCGGTGAGTGAGGATGATTAACTGCCTTCCTTTTAATCTTACAGTGCTAAATTAGAGACGACTAGCGCAGATAGCCCTCGTGTATTCCAGCGCAAAATTTAACAAAACAAACGTACACTTCCCCCTTTTATTATATACCTTTTACGAAATATCTTACAATCTTATGTTTCTAGAAAAATGTTTCGTTGAGAAATCGTAGATATAAAGAATACATTTAACTTGAGCAGATTAATTTTATTCCCGACAGTGCAAATACGTTTGACAGATAGGTTAATGTAGAAAACACTTAAAATCATGTACACAAACGCAACCATTTTTCTTCCAAGTTTTTGCTTATTCATTAATTACTTCAGTACTTTATATTATTAACAGAAGACTTGTTTGATTTTAGTTAACGTAATTTTGTTTTCGCGGTTTATTAAACAATTTTTCAGTTCCTCTTATAAAGCCGATTCACTGCTAGTGTCTCAGTAGCATCACAAATAGTATTTATACTTACGCGGGCCTATATGCTTATAATATATAGAATACAATCATTAACGTTGCTTGCACGTGCAATCGTCTAAACATCTGCTGGTTGTACTAAAACAGTAATCCCAAAACACTTCCTACATTCTGATTCAAATTACAGATTAAGTCTTCAGATTCTTAGAATATTATAAATTAGGATATATCTGTCAGATTAATGAGTAGTGAACTAGTTTTCATCTAATAACATTTCAATATATATAGACGCCTTTAATGATCATGTATTAAGTCAACCTTATAACATTATACTACGAGATAAAACAATAGTCAGAAATATCATCGGTATAGTTGTGTTACGGTATGTTAAATGCTGCTAAAACTCTATGCTTATGATGTTCAAATAACAAACGAAGAGTTAATAATCACACAGTTGAATAGTAAGAGCACAAAATAACTATCCATGAATGTGTAGGAATTACTAGAAAATGCACGGCCTGCATTAGGATGCTACATTATATATATATCACTGGAGAACACTCATTTTGTTGCATTTAAAAAAGACCTTTCTATAGTCAATTTGAGTGTGTTGATTTCAAATCTGAAGTCGGTTTTTGTCTGCAAGCTACATATTTTATGCAATTTGACATTTTTATTTATTTTTTAAAGCTCTGCTGGTTTCTTTGAAAGACCTAAATCCCGCACTAAATCATTCAGTTCAGCCTGGGGAAAAGGCTTGGGGACGGGGAAAGGTTCAGTGTCTGAAGAACAGTTCTCCGATTGTGTATACTTTTCTGACAATTCACTATCACAACTGTCTTGTTCGCTTGTATCATGTCCAATGTCTTTATCGTCCAATGAAGGCAAGCCTTTGAAAATTTGAACAGGAACTTCTTCAGAGTGCGGAGCAGGCCGAATAGCTGAGGGAATGTTCGGATACGTAATCTTATGTCGGTTTTTCTTCCCAACACCCGTTGTGTTTACCATGCAGAAATAACAGTCAGTTACATGGTTGGTGGGTTCGCGCCAAATTATTGGAACACCAAAAGGCAGACCATTGCGTTTTCCTTTGGTCCAGTCTCGAAGCATTTCCTCACAATTGTGGCACACAACATGAGGAGCCCATTGCTTGTCTTGATCACCAAGATGAACTTCAAAATATGCCTTGTAGGCACGCTTGACGAACGAGGATATGTTACGTCTCTGACGATTGAGTGTGTAGCATCCACATATGTAGCAGAAGGCATCAGGCTTGTTTCTGCAATGATATCTATTTTTGGAAGCCATGTTTTATCTGAAACAAAAGAAGAATGATCAAAATATTAGAAGCTTTCTATATATATGGACGTGAAAATGCTTATACATGGTTTACGCAAGTTCACATTTGTACAATTTCATTAACCTCAAATTGCATACAAACTAGAGCTTGTAGAGAAAAACTAATTTCAGATTTGAAATCAGCGCCTAAAACTCCTTCAGAATCAGTTGAAATATCCAATGCAACTCAAAGTTACTGAAAAAGTGTTCCCCAGTGAATTATTAAAGGTTATACCTCTAAGCGATGTTTCTGTTTTAGCTTTTACTCTATTTTCCAGTTCCCGTAATTACTTAAAATTGATATTTTATTTAAGCACACAAACTTTCAGTGTTGTACACAAACGCTATACTTTAAGCTAAATGAAAAGTACTCGTTATTCAGGTTAAAAAGGAAATTAAACAATAAGAAACAAATAGGTATATCTATCTTTCCGCCTCAGGTTTGTAAATGGGTCTCTGTTCGCATTACAGTCTCTTGTTTTTCACCAAATGAAGTAATTATTCTTTTATTTTGTTTTTAGTCGATTTCTCATAAGACACAAAGATTATACTTCATAAACTCAAAAGTGAATATTTCAAAAGTTTGGTTGTAAAGTAACACTTTCACAAACATTATGTGTAATACTTAAACATACGACCACACAGTTGCTGAAATATTCAATATTTCGCCAAAAGATACTTTACAAGATGCTTGACTTTAAAAGCAGATCTACACACAAAAATAGAATCTCCAAATCAGACAAATAGTCCAGTTAATCAGCATAATTTTAGGTTTAACCCACAACAAATTGCAACAAAAAAAACCCAGTAGTCTGTATCCAGTTAAATGGCCTTTAAAAACTTCAAGTGGTGGAACGATGTTCATGTTTGGAGGAAGGAAGTTGGATCTTGACAAAGAAGAAATCATACAAACTTTAATTCACCGTAATATTTTACAATCTGTGGGATTTGAGTAAATTAAACTTTGTAATATTTTTTGTGTGTGTTTTACGTATAGTAAAGCCACAAATGGCTAGCTGCTCAGCCCACCGAGGGGAATCGGACCCCTGATTTTAGGGTTGTAAGTCTGGAGACATACCGTTGTACTAGCGGAGGACGATGTAATATTTTGAATGAGATATGTTATGACACATTAAAAATAATGAATAACCATCTTTAATATTACAATGCATCAACAATATCTAAAACGTGAACAAATTTAATAGTATTACATTTGCAACCAACGACAGCTCTTATTGAAATTATTAAAATACTACTTAAGCTTAGCAAAAAATATTTAAATATTATAAATTTATTTTGTTCGGGTGTGAATGTATTTTATTTTTAAAGAATGTCAACGATAAGTTACCTTTAACAATTCCTTTCTTGACTTGTTAAAGTTCAAGAACTAATAACGTAGAAGGTGTAGCAAGTATAGTTAGAAATCGGAATCATTGTATTTCAGATTACATTTTTGGAATACAAGGACCAGACAGTGATTTGCCCAACTTGCTGTCAGAAAAGGAGAAGAGAGAGTCAATATTTACCTTCAGCTGTTCTTTCAATGGTTTGTTATTGTTGCAAGGATTTCTCAATTAACCTGTGTAACTGTTTTGTTATGAACTGTGCATTCAGCCACCTGCTCCTTTTAAGTTTACCGTCTTCTTAGGAAAGCACACTGGTTAGTTTTTACAGTTGCTTTATACTAACACGTCTAAAATCTATTTATCCTTGAAACCCCATAGATCCTTAAGTTTACAAGGTATTCCTTGGGTACGACGTATGCCTATGTATATACATATGTTGATTAAGTGCGATTTTGATTTGAACTGGTAATTTTTGTGTTTCATGAGTATGAAATGGTCCATCAACATAAATACCATCCATCAACGACGAGTAGTTGGTTTTTATTGATGCATTTCTAAACATGAGAGAAATGGATAATGCGATAAATAACGAATAGCGATTCTTTTATGATGTACATCATAGTATGGATTTACTAGTTGTCCAAGTATGTGTCATGTCCTCTTTGGTGAAAACACTTATGTTCTTGTTCTGTTATTGCTCCACGTAGATTATGATGCTCAGAAACATGTACTACACATCTGAACCTAAACAAAATTCCAAGAAGAATATGAAATATAACAGTTCTGACAAGGTAATGCTTGGTTCAGATATATGCTGTAACATTTTATTTATGGATGAAATGTTAGTTCACGACATGACATCGAGAATTTTGGTATTGTAAAAGGAGTTTCATCTTCATTTTTTTTGAGATAACGATTTTTTCGAAAGCAACAAGTGTTTTGTGATAAATTTGCGTCGAGTAAATCGCATGTAGTAGCAATTTTATTTCCTCCGTTATCTGCAGTTGCTAAATATCATAATCTGCAGATCACTTGAGACAATTGAAAGGAGTATATCAACATACGGGGAGGATATTTACAATGGTAAACTAGTCTCTAAATAAATAGATATGGCACCAGCTCTGGGTGTTTGATTGAATATTATTGATGTAACTGTAAATTGTTGTTTTGAATTAAGCACAAAGCTAAATAATGGGCTATCTGCGCTCTGCCCACCACGGGTATCGAAACCCGGATTTTAGCGTGTAAGTCCGCAGACATACCGCTGAGCCACTGGGGGGCCTGTAACTGTAAGACAAATTGCTTGTGTTCCCGATATGGCTGCAAAAAACATGGTATTCTGTGCTCCGCAACTTATAAATAATTTCAATTAATTAACCGTGAAAGACTGTTTCAGTCTACTTTCATAATACTGGCTGATTTATTTCTTGTTAAATACAAAGTTATTCAGTGAGCTATCTGTATTTTGCCCATAACAAGTAACGAAGCCTAATTTTGCGTTATAAGCAATTTAGAAGTTGAGCTACAAAGAATTTTTGAAACATTCATTCTGGAAAAGAACTATCAAAAAGCAATTGAAAACAACAACGGATACATTCAAACAATAAAATTATCAAACAAATAAAAAATTCAAACTTTAAAGATGAAAACAAATTCAATTTTCTCACCACTATAATTCCTCATACAAACACGTTAATGAAAACCTAACTAAATTGGAGAAAAGACTTAAGAAGAAACAAAATATCGGCCTAAATACCATAATTCGACAACAACCAGGTATTGAAATCAGTAATTTTGTAATTAATAACTACCTCGCTGAAAAGAAAAATGACGTAATACTTTATGAAATGAAATATATTTCTTTATCGTAGAAACAGAAAGAAAGATGAACTTAAAAAAAACATTCTGAAGAGTCGCGCCTCACATGACCAGGTGTTTAAGACGCTCGACTCGTAATCTTAGGGCGGCTGATTCGAACCCCGTCCCACCAAACATGCTCACCCTTTCACTCGTGAGGGTGTATAATATTCCGTCAATCTCACTATTCGTTAATAAAAGAATAGCCTAAGAATTGGCGGTGGGTGGTTATGTCTAGCTGCTTTCCCTCTGTCTTACATCGCTAAATTTGGGACGGCGAGAGAAGATAGCCTTCGTGTAGGTTTGCGCGAAATTGAAAAAGCAAACAAACAATTCATAAAGAGTCTTTACATATTTTGAACATCTCGAAGAAGCAAAATACATCAGCACTGAAACCGATGTCAAAATCAACCGAAAATAATTAGAAATCAATAATATAAAAGCAGCTGAATCATTACTGATATCAAAACAAAGAAACTCTAATTTATCTACATTAATAGTTTACCCAACTCATTCTACTGAATGAAAACTACTAAAGCGCCATCTATAAACTAACGTTCTCTGAAATTAAACTGCATTTTTAAAGTGATTATAACCTAATAATGACTAGATACTATGAGTGGAAACGTTGTAATTACTAAGATTAGACATGCCTACTACAGAAGTTGCTGTTATTCTTATTTTTATTAGTTATTCTGTTCAGGACGTTTCGCATTGAATATTAAAATTTATTTTGTTTAAATCTGACTATTAACAGCAAAATTACGATGCATTTGTAGTTTTCATAAAGTTTCGGAGTAAATCTAAATTTTTTTCCAAATATGGACATTGTCCACAACTTGGACTACCTTGGACTTTTAATATATGAAATAGACACAATGCATTGGGTTTCATTACTATTTCTAGTTTTATTAGGTTCAACCTATACGGAGTTAACTGAAAGACAATAAGTTATAAAGATCTTAAATCATAAGGTATTCAGTGTTCATAAAGACAATATTTTTATGGTTTGATATTTGAAATTAGTTTTATAGTGGTTCATATGTGCTGACAAAAAATATAAAACATAAATAAGATTTTAATAATTTGATGTTGTGTCCGTATAGTCAATTATTATCAGTAATTGAAATGTACTTGTCATAAAACTTTTATACGAGGGTTTAAACTAACGTATTGAATCTTTCGACTACATATAAATATTCTTTCTACACAAGGAATAGTGTTCACATTTCTTTAGAGTAGAGCTTGAATAGCAGGTAAATTCAAGTTTACTCGAAAAGAATGAAGACATGATTTCGCTGTGAACTACAAAAACTGCTTATGTTATATCTTTTTATCTGTAGTAACCTTTTTATCCTTTAAAAGTGTATAATGTTTGAAAATACATATATATATATATATATATGTCATAACGTGTTTCGATATTTTTCAGCAAATCCAATAACCATTTAGTGGTAACTAGCTGCAGTAACGTGTTGTACAAAAACTTGTTTAGATCTGTGACACATTTGAAATACAAATGACGAATAAATAGCTATCTGTACAACTAGTTATTTATCTTCCTTATGAGTAATATGAAACTTCGAAACATTAGCATAGTGAAACTTACATTGCAATACGAATGTTTAAGAAACTCTAAGCTAAGTAAATGTAATTGATAGAATGTACTCACTAATTTATTAATAAAGGATAACCAATAAATGCTTTATCGTCAAGGCTGGTGTTATTATCGATGTTTCGGTAATAAATGATTAAGTTCTTTATACATATATATCAGTTTAAATAACTTTTCCCTAAATGTTTATTTCACATACAAAATTTCTTAATTACAAACTATCAGTTTTATTATTTTCATGATCTGTCTCATTTTTTAAAGAGACAAATTATTGTACATACAAAAAGCAACTAGCATTTTTAATTACCTTTCCATAAATTTACATAAATATACGAGCATCCTGTCAGACTAAAAACAAACCATTAAGCCACTAACTTCCTCATTATAAAATGTTAACAACTCAGCGATATATAAAAATTAATTAAAGGTGCTTAATCAACTGTATTATGAAGTATTCAAATACTAAGATCCTAAAATTGTTTCTACAGTGAAAGATCAATGATACTAAGGTCAAGGCATGGCTAGAGAGAAATTAGCTCAAAAAGTCAGTTTGTGACAGTACTGTTATCCATGTGGTAAGTAACAAAAACACAAGTAAATACATACGTGTGTATATTTATATATGGACCTTCAAAATTTATCACGGTGTACTTTCACATAAAAATTTAAATTGTATAGCCAATACTAGGAGTGATAGGAATGCTTAAATATCTATTTCTTCAAGGTTTGGGAAAATAATGGAAATAATGCTATAAATTTCCAATATAGTTATCATTAAAATTTTAAATAAAAATTGAATTATTTTGATACATTTATGTAAAACCCAGCTTTAAACGATTAAAGAGAAGATATAAGGTGATGTGCTTACATGACCATTCACTAATTTACCAAGTGCAATTCTTCTTTCTTAACAAGATCTCCAAATGTAATTCTAAAGTGTCTCTTTGTTTCTTGAATGTCTCGCTTAACATTCTTTATTTACAACTAATACGAACCACCATCAACTGTTGGGTTACACAAATTAGTCAAGCAATAGGATTTCATTTACATCCTATAAAGTACTCACGACTCCGAAGTGCGGAAGGCTTCTTTTTCGGAGGGGAGGAGCAAACCACGGAATCCAAGTTCAACACCTGAGAAACTTGTCTTGAAAAGATTGATTATACCTTGATTAGAAAGAATAAACTAATTGACAATAGATAGCATTTATAGTTTCATTAACATCTGATTTCAAGTTGTTTAATACTTATGCATCTACTAATAGTTGTTTCAGCAGCTCAGCTTACCGAAACTTGTTAAATGGTTGTTTTGTTTTTGAAATTCATGCAAAATTGCATCAGAGCTATCTGCCCTAGCTGTCCTTAAATTTACAGTATAAGATCTAGAGGAAAGGCAGCTAGTCATCACTACCTACCGCCAACTCTTGAGCTACTCATTTACCAAGGAATAGTGAGATTGACCGTCATATTATAATGCCCCTACGGCTGAAAGTACGAGCATGTTTAGTGTGACAGGGATTCGAAACCGTGACCCTCAGCTTAAAACGTTGAGTACCTTAATCACCTAGCCATGCCGCGCCCTGAATAGTTGTTGTATACTATTAAACACAAAGCTACAGAAATGGCTAAGCGTGCTCTGCCCACCACAGGTATCGAAACCGCGTTTCTAGCTGTGTAAGTCTATCACTAGAGGTTACTTTAATAGAGTTTTCTACAGGTAGATCTTGTCTATCTGAGTCTCTTATTTTATAACAACTTCAGCTATTTGCGGAATACTTAGTTTGTTTTTGCAGGTAATCTCTTGTTAAGTGAAGTTAGCAGTTCATATTGAAAACGCAAAACTTTTCTTGTAAAAAATACTTTTTGCAAATTTTATTTCACATAAAAACGCTATTCCTTCATAAATATATTTTGATATAGAGAACGCTAGTGTAAAAGAATATTTTCCTAAATGCGATTTACTTTGCAGCCGTCTCACGCTTGAACTGGACGAAGAAAAATAGATACCTGGAATTTAGAACCGAAATCTTAATGCGTAAAAGTTGTATAAAACAAGTTAGAATTGTAACATTGCCAAATCTATTTACATTTTCATTTTTCTTTTCATTTATTCACATATTGTATTGATTCTATACTTTTTATAATGGAATGAAAACTTATACAGTAAAGTACATATATGTTTCTTGAATGGTAAGTACATTTCTAAACTGTTTGAAAGTAAACATTCTGCAAAATATTTGTGTTGACCTCTTTGTTTTCGCTAAAAAATATTTAAATACGTAAATATAATTTTAAAGATTTTGTTTTGTTTTATCAGTGCAGCAGGATAAAGTTTTAGCTGCACCTATAACAACTGTTTTAGTAGCTGTGAATATATCAGAAGTAGTTTCATTGTTGTTGTTAATTAACAAGATCATGTTGGTGATAACAACCTGGCAACAGCTACATTTAAAATTTTAGAAGAACACTGTGGAAACTATTCAGTTTAACAGTTATGAGATTTGAATGTTTCTTTGTTTGTTTTGGAATTTCGCACAAAGCTACTCGAGGGCTATCTGTGCTAGCCGTGTAAGACTAAAGGGAAGGCAGAGATTTGAATGAAAAACAAGCAGAAGCTTTTGAAAAGTGAAAGACCACTACAGAAAGAAGTAATCTATTATCAGTCACAGTAAGCGGAAGTAAATCAGTTTACAAATGGCTGCATAACTCCTTCAAATATTTTTATTAAGTGTGAGATAAACAGTGATAGATAAACTTAAACTAAATGTTTTCTTTACAGACAATTTTCAATTCTTAATTACATCTACCTTAAATTAGTCCTGTCATTCTGATTACAGTAGTTGTCCTCATTTCTCAGCAAATATCTCCACAAAGTTATTTGTCTCCTGTGGTTCAACTAAATAAATGGGTTATTCATTTGAAACAACATGATGGACAAATTTTGTCACTTTGACAAGCCTATGTTTTCAGTTTAGTTTACAAAGTGAAAGCCGTAGCAAAGAAAATTAATTTTCTAGCCTAATAAGCCATTGCGGTGAAACTAGACATACCTCCTTGTGCCCTTAACAACATAATACACAGGGATTTAAAGTTAGAGAAAGCTCAAAAACGAAATGTTTACATGTTTACAATTATAACTGAAGATTGACAGCTGCTTTTTGTGAAAGATGGTCGAATAAATTGTGATCTTAACGATTTAATTCGACCACGTACCTGTCAGACATCTTGATACAGCTTCAAGAGAATGTTACCCATGTGTTTAGTTTACAAGTTGTATAAAAAACCGATGCTCGCGTAGAGTGGAAGTTCTATGGAAAGTTTATCAAGGTTCGTTGGAAAGAATTAATTTAGTGATTGTAACAGAAGTATAAAAATGAGTAATAATGGTGCTGGATAAAGTAGCTCCTACGATAGCATAACACATGGAGTATAATTCTCATTAAATGTATATAATTCTCACTAAATCTATTATTTTTTCTGTAAACATAACAGATAGCTTAACGTAAATTAGCTCTAAAATAAACAAATAGTTCTGTCAGTTTAAATATTCAAAATAAAAAAGACCTAAACAACAATTGTGTTTGGTTATAATGTTTATTTTCAAATCACAACATATTTTTCTTAATTTTTATATTCTGTTCTTAAAATTATCCGTCTTTTAGATTTTACCAAGATAATTATTAAAATATTTTATTTAATAGCACAATGTTACATTTTCTGATTTCCACCTGTTACTTTAATTTAAGAGATATTTTCTTCTATAGTGTAAACGTATTTGAATAATCTAATTGAATATGTTGTTATAAAAATATTAATTTATTTAAAATATTATTTTACTCCTTAAATGGCCATGTGGTTAGAGCGCTAGACTCGTAATCTGAGGGTTGCGAACTTGAATCTTCATCACACCAAACATGTTCGCCTTTTCAGCTGTGGAAACATTATAATGTGACAATCAATTTCACTATTTCTTGGTAAAAAGGTAGTCAAAGAGTTGGCGATGCTAGTCATGACTTGTTGCTTTCCCTCTAGTCCTAAAATGCTAACTTAGGGACGACTAGAGCTCTCGTCTAGCTTTGCGCAAAATTCAAAAACAAACAAAAAATTCACTTCTGCTTGTTGGGATAACCTATGTGCATTTCCTGTATTCAATTGCTGAACAAAATAAGTTTACCTTATGGAAAAATTGTCAATTACTACTATACCAGAAGACCGACAACTGCTTTTCTGTGAAATATGATAGAATAAGTTGTAATCTTAACGATTAATGTCATGTGTAACAATATAAATTTGTTTCCTATTCTTTTCATAGATGCCGATTTTGCGCTTGAAATATTAATATAATTTATTGTTTTTTCGTCTTTTAACCAGAGTTTCTCAATTATGTGCTAAGTAGATGAGGCAACGTTATTCATTTTCTAGATGTAACCCATCATTTTACATGGTGAACCACATCCTTCAATGTCTCTCGCCCCCAGTGGCTCAGCGGTATGTCTGCTGACTTACAACGCTAAAAACCGTGTTTTGAGACCCGTGGTGGGCAGAGCACAGATAGCCCATTGTGTAGCTTTGTCCTTAATTCAAAACAACAACATCAATGTCCCTCTAATTTTCTATATTGATTAATTTAAATTTTTGAGGTTGTAAAATAACATTTATTGCTTAATTCTCTGATTAGATTTATTAGATCAGTAAAGAGCTTGTTCAAGAGTTATTGCAGACAGTCATTGAATTGTTGGTTATTTCATGATGTACCTTTCAAAGGTACTTTACACATTTAAAGACAAAATCACTACTAGTTATAAAAAATAAATAAATTCACATATAAATATGTATGTATAGCATCCCAAACTGTGGACTTGAGGATTCAAGGCTCGTACTCTGTTTACTCCACAGAATTTTGGTGCCATAGATGAATTATAAGAATATTGATTAAATCCTCTTATTCGACTAAACGATTTTAAGATTTAGCTTTGGGTGTAATAACTAACTGTTTTCCTTCTATTAATAACTTTTAATAAAATATAAAATGACTGTATGTATGAGAACTACAAATTAGCTTTTCAATTATTGAAATTATTGCAATTTTATAGGAGGTTTACTTTGACTCGTTCCCATGTAAAACCCTTAACATCATATGCTGTTAATTGTCGATGTATTATTATTTGTTCGAAAATACCATTTTTTATAAAGTTAAATGTGCACAAATACTGATAACACACGAATCACCTCTAAACATCCTATAACAGAGAATTCTGGTATTACACTTTCGATATGTTTCCCTATTCTGCATCCCGTTTCACTGAAATTTGTTTATTACGACGTATAGTGTGCAACTCGACTTTGTATACGAAGTAAGACACACTTAACGTTGATACTGTTAAGTTTCATTGTGCGAATGTGTCAGTTATAAGAGATGAATCGGATTTCATCCCATACTTTTTCGTGCTTAATGTTTGTTTGTAGTTAAGCACAAAGCTACACAATGAGTGTCTGGGCGCTTCCCATCGCAGGTATCTAAACGGGGATTCTAACGTTGTAAGTCGGCAGACCACAAGAGAGAGAGGCCCATGAGTAATGAATCGTATGCTTTAAAACTACTTTTTTTCAACTAAAATGCATTATATTTGTCTAGGAAAGTATGCAGTGTGTCTTAGTTGCATATATGAAGAATATCAGTTCTCATTATAGTATAGTCCTTGAAAAATTACTCCAATTCTGATATGTTTGTTTGGATTGTTGATGGACGACTGCAGTTTTCAAGTCTCACTAAACTTTTTTCCATTAGTTTCGAGTCAGGACTTTAAATAGATCGTTCCAGAGCATTCGATCTCTTCTTTTAAATCCACTCCAATATGGCTTTGGCCTTGTGATTTGGGTCATTGTACTGCTGAAATGTGAATTTTTAACCCAGTTTCAAACTCTTGGCTGACTCAAGTAGTTTTTTCTATAGGATTCACCTACACTTAGCACCATCTATTTTTCACCTTAATCCAGACAAGCTGTCCAGTCCCTGCTAATGAGAAGTATCCCCATAAAATGAAACTGCCACCACAATGACTAACTGTTAGGATGCTCTTAAATAGGTGATATGCTGTGTTGGTCTTGCAGCAGACATAAATCTTTGAATTTAGACCAAAAAATTCAATTTTTGTCTTGTCCTTCCTTTCGCCACATATCTACAATATCATTTACATGCTTTGTCGCAAATTGCATACGAGATTTAAGATGATTCTTTTTCCATTATGGCTTCTTTCATGCCACTAGTCAATGAAGGTTAGCTTTGTGTAAGGAAGGACTGGGATGTTGTAGATGTACGAGCACTGATACCCATCTTAAACATAAAACTTTACAAACCTTTCAAATCACTGTTGGATTTACAGAGACATAACTATCTACCAGCTTCATGTTTTCCTCGTTGCTTAGTTTGAAAAAGGAACCCGATCTGAGCAGTGACTGGGTGGTATGGAGCACATTCCACTTCTTAATGATGGACTTTACTGTACTCAAACGGATAACCAGCAACATTGAACTTTTCTTGTAACTTTCTCTTGTTGCTTTTATACCACTTTATCCCCGAATTGTTTGGAACGCTCTTTGGTGTTCATGATTGGTTTGTTGCATCATTATGCGAGTTGTGTCTTAAACAGATTCAAATACTCTAAAGTCAAATTAAACCTCTTTTGTATTGCACATAGAAAGAGATCATTACACTAATTTTGTGATATCTCAAACTAGCCTTTTGCACCTGAAATGATTTATGGTTGCTATAGCAAAGAGGCTCGATACACATGCAATTGAAAACATTTAAAGTTTGTTTTGAAAATCTAATTGACTTACATAATTTCAGCGTTTTTCATAGTTTTCTCAGTTTAAAGTACATTGTGCAAGTTGTAAATATGAACACTCTTCTCAAAGTTTCATGAATGTAAGCTCAGACGGCAACAAGTGTGAAACCTTTGCAGGACACTTTATAGGGGATACTTTTGTAAGGCATTATAGGGTAATTGGTTCTCTTATAACTAAAATTATTATTTTACCTTTCTTACACATTACTAGTTTACATTATTGCATTTAATAAATGAGACAACCAAAGCCAATAATCAGCGCGTAAGTATTTATTTTGTATTTATTTTTTCGCAAGTTAATACTTTGATCTAAAGTGGTGAAAAAGTACGGGTCAGCATTTTGCCTCATTGAAGACCAATTAAAAATAACCTTTTGTTTACGTTCCCACCTGTTTCTAAACTGATCACAGAGACCTCATTTGTAACCAGAGATTATTTGTGTAGCATTTATTTCGCCATGATATTTGTCACTAGCAGACTGTATTATACAGCCTTCCATTTCAATATATTTATACCGAATATTAGGCTATGAAACGAAAGGCAAGATATAAAACTTAAAATAAATTAGTCCCACCCGCCCCAGTTTCTCAAAACTTTCAGTAACTACACCAAGTTATGTTTTTACTCAATGAATAGCAATATAATGCTACAAAAAAAAACATATGAAATCTTTTTTTTCATATTGTTTGGATGGGCTACTTAATTGACAACCTACAGTATCAAAAATACATAAAATGTGTTTCTTTATGAATGTGATAATTCTGGGAAGTTATAACACTAAACAACGGGTTTCGATATTCATGGTAGAAATAGCTGTTGTTTTTTAATTAAGCACAAAGCTACACAATGGGCTATCTGTGCTCTGCCCACTACGGGTATCGAAACCCGGATTTTAGCGTGTAAGTCCGCAAACATACCGCTGAGCCACTGGGGGGCGGTAGAAATAGCACAAATAGCCCATTGTGCAGCTTTGCACTTAAAAACCAACAAATAAAGTCATTAATGTGACAGAATGAATATCTTCGTTATAAATAAAAAATTACATAATTCCAATATATTTTAGTAGATTTATTATCTCAAGAACATGTTTGTTATGGAAGTATGTGATCGTTTTGATTTTATTCTTTGCCTGTTTTTACAGATTATTCTTTACTGATACGAAATATTAAGATGTATGTGCCTGTAACTAAGCCTTTTCACCCAAGTTCTTGATGTTTGAAATAAAAATATTTCGGAATTAAAAATAAAATTTATCTAGGTAAATATATAAATATGCAGATGGATAATAGTCGTCTATCGAATTAAACATTTATTACATTATCATGTTTTAACTGTTGGCATTAATGGGATAATTTCATGCACTGTTTAATATTAAAGTTCCTAATTTTTAATAAACGCTAAGCCATGGTCAAATTTCGTGTGCGTTATTTCACTCTCGTATTTCACACAATAATTCTAAGACTGCACCGTGGTGCTGGGTAATGTACCTCTTGAGAATGTTTAAAAGGAAATACTTTCAATATTTATTTGTTTTAGAAGAAAATCACAATGGTTTACTTGAGAATCGAGCCTTGTATGAAACGTCTGTAAAAAAACAAGAACTAAATATCAGCATTTAATCATTTATAAGCTAGGACAAACTCAGGTAAAAAATGCTTAGGCGCATAATACAAGTACAACACACATTCGAGCTCAGTACTTTTTCAATCTTCTGTTAAAATTTTGACAGACTTTTGACACTTATAATTTGTTATAATTCTTGTTATGTTTAGTGATTAATTCTAAGCAATTACGTACAAAACACTTATATTTTATCTAACCATCTAATGTAAATGCAATGTTTATGTTAACAATTTACTAAAAGTTTGTAAGAGTAAACTTCTAAACATACATTTACCGTTATGCCAAGATTGCGACGAAAACTTGTGTTTGATTTCACAAGTATAAACAAACATGCTAAAAAGAAATAGATACATTTATATAGGTAGTAATAGTAACAAAATATATAAAGTACTGTGTCCAAGAATAAAAGTTAAGTTATAAACAGACTTTCGAAAAATAATACTTAGGGTATAAATGTTTTAAATGAACTCAAATCTAAAGAAACATTTGGTACTTTTATTTAATCCTCCATTATTGAGAGAATCTCCTTCAGGCGGCGTCAAAAATATCCTCAGCTGAAGAGCCTCTTAAAATGTTGCTCGCGTTGTCAGTTGATTGGTTTGTTTTGAATTTTTTCGCAAAGCTAAACGAGGCCCTACCTGAGCTAGCTCCTAATTTTACAGTGTAAGACTAGAGGGAAGGCAGCTAGTCACCATCACCCATCGCCAACTCTTGGGCTACTTTTTTATCAAAGAATAGTGGGATTTACCATCCTATTAGAACACCCTCATGGTTGAAGGGGCGAGCATTTTGATGTGACGAGAATTCGAACCCTCAAACCTAAGGTTACGAGTAGAGTGCCTTAATCACCTGGCATGCCGTGCCGGTGGGAGTTGAAATTAAATTACTGAAGTTAACGTTACTGTGAGAAATAGTGTGTTTTTTAATTAAAACAAGACTTAAACAAAATCACATTTACTAACCAAAACAAACAATAACAGTTATCATGATATTTAAGAAATAACAAAACTGTTACTTAATATATTGTGCTTAACAAATGTAATTTTTAAAAAAGGATATCACAAGAAAATATCACCGTATCACCACCTTTGAGCTGACAAACTCAAGTTTCTCTTGTAAACACAAATACATGTAAATAAAAACAGAATTCAGTCAAAGTAAGACTTTTAATCTACATATTGCCTAACATGTATGGGCGTTCACACTGCATACTGTAGAATATATCAATACACGTTCGTTGTAATGCAAGCTAAGTACAATAATCAACAGTAAAACACACTCAAGCATTATTTATACATTTAAACAACATCCGTCTTTCTATTAGTCTACACTCTGGGGTTATGTTATAAACGACTGACTTGAACCAAGTGTAGAAAGATAATTTATTTAAACAGAATGTATCATGGAATGGTTAGGAAAGACAAAACCCATTAAATTACATAAAACACTTTCGTCTCGTGTTGAGGTTGAACTATGTATTAAACTACCGTTTTGCCCTTTTAAACCTTAAACTTCCCCTCTGTTTAATTTATGTTATATTTCACCTTTTGTTCGGATGAGAGAAAATTGAAATCATTAATGTAATGGTTCAGCATATGTTCATGTCATAGTTACTGAGACAAATTATTAAGAAAGACAAATATATTTAAATTTATTATTTTTGTTGTTGTTTCTTTTTGTTTGCTGTATCCGGAAACGTATCTACAGAATGTATCAGACATTTAATGCTACTAAATGGCACGTTTCCTAAAACATAAACACGTTTGTTGTTTTGAAGCTTTTCAGAAATAAAGTATTGTGTATCATATTTTGCGTGCCTGAGTTTGGTTTAATTGTCTATTTATAGTTGTGAGATAATATATTTATAATAATTATTGTAGTCATAAGTTATTTTAATTATATTTTTTGCAGTTCGTAAAGTCTAGAATAAGGATATTAAAAATTTATTTAATGGCTTATAGCAACTTCTTGTAAGTATATTTCAGTTCTTAAATGTAGCATAAAATTATTATATTTCTTTTATCTTGTGAAGTATGTTAAAACCTTTTTTTAACTTTCAGTTATTTCTTAATGGGGGCCGGATGTAGCTCAGTGATTAATGTGCTGAACTTTGAATCAGAAGGTTGTGATTAGTTTCCCATTACTACAAACCCACGCCCTCTTTAAAGCCGTGACTTTCCTAGATTATCAATCCAAAAATCAGGGACAATTAATATGGTTAGCCTTATGCAACTTTGAGTAAATATCCAAAACAAACAAACTCAATTTCTCAATCTAACTTCTATATAACGTCTTATTCACCTGCCCCCCGTTAGTACATCGGTAAATCTACGGATTTACAACGCTAGAACCAGTGGTTCGATTCCCCGCGGTGGGCTCCGCAGATAGCTCGATGTGGCTTTTCTATAAGAAAACACAAACATAAGACTTTTATTCACTTGCTAGGTTGACACAATTTTTCATTTAGTATATCATTTCCTAGAAAAAATTATTTTTTAGAAAATTTACAATCGATTTGTTTCAAGTAGACTACATGTCAGCAATTTTCACCCAGTCGGTTTTGTTTGAATTTCGCGTAAGTCTAGAATAGGGCTATCTACTCTAGCTGTCTGTAATTTCGCAGTGTAAAAGTAGAGGAAAGGCAGCTGGTCAGCAACACCTATCGCCAATTCATAGGCTACTCTTTTACCAACGAATAGTGGGATTGTCTGTAAATTTATAACATTCCACGGCTGAATGGATGAGAATGTCGAACCTACGACACTTAGATTGGGAGTAAAGCACTACAACCACCTGCTTTTGCCGGACCCACACCCAATTTACTGCACCTTGGAAAAAAAATTTCGGGTACAATAATAGAGCTGAATAGATTTGATGGGTTTTGATTATTCGCCTTCAACAAACAAAGTGAACTATAAAGCAGCAAACTTTATAATTCTAATAACTTCTTAAATACTACATTTTTCACTTTTTTAAAGAAAACTGTTTTGCTCTAATCGTGTTTCACCCAATGAGATTTTTTTTTCGGACATGAAAACATGATTTAACATTATTTAGAAAGTACTCAGCATTTTTATTGCAAGCATCCCTTTGCATTAATGCGCATGTGCATGACAGTGAGAAGACAATTTTCCACATTCTATCGCTCCTGTAATATCCTCTTTTGTAGAGTTTTAGATAGCATTACTATCACGAGAGAGCCAGTGGGAAAAATCTTATGTTGCAAAATTACCATATATAGGTCATCAGGTATTCTGTTATTGTCATTACCATACACAATATGCATATACAGTGAATAGACATGTGAAATTCATATAAATGTAGAGAATGTGGCCAAAATGTCAATATATGAAGTAGAAGTACAATTGTTAATGCGTGTCACATCAAGAACAGGTATAATATCACCCGATTTTTGTTATTGATATTGATGGCATACAACACCTAAAATCATATCATAAAACATAATTTGGCTATTTCCAAGCTTAGAGCTATCAACCCTTTACAATGTACTGGACTTATAACTTATCAACAACTAAGTTGACTATGTGTTTTCAGTTCTTGCTTTAACGGTGTAAGATTGAAGTGTTAAACACTTTGGCTAACTTGTTTTGTTTGTTCCTTCGGTAAAATTGGGTGGCCAGAAATTAAGTGACTGTAAGATAACCAACAGCCATAATGAAAGCACAACTGTCATTCTTTATTTATAAGTTTGGGTACTTTTTATAGATTCCCAGAAGTACATGAGCAATGCTGAACGTTACTACCAAAGAAGTACGGTGAATAAAACAGTCCTAGTAACAGAAACCATCATTCCTCATTAAACTACCAACAATCTCTTCCATGGGACAGGTGTCCAAGAATACCTTTATGTATGCACCTAAACCCATCTATTCCTTACATTGCATCTACTGTATCAACTTCATTATAAAAGAAGTTGAAAAAAATTATGACACATTGAAACATGTCCTATAAGAATACTACGAAGTAATCAAAATCTATATAGTGATCTGTAATGTAATAGTAAAGCACCCAACTTAAACAGGTGTCATGAGAGCTAAAATTTATCATTTCATCTAAAAGTCCCAAATAAATACATCTCCAATAACCATTACTCAGACAAACATTCCTAAAACTGAAATGTAGGCTCCTATTCACCTCTTCCAACACATTACATGGAAAAGCAAAAACACCTGAAACTCCTAACAGCAAGTCATCTTCTTTAGTTTCAGACCTGTGATGAAAAATGGCTGAAACTTGAATAAAGTCTTTTACTCTAGGCTGTAAACTAGAATAATTTTATTTAACAGATTTCATACAACTGAAAAGTGACTTTATCAAAGTTGTTAAACTGTAAATGCTTTATTTGTGATCGTATATATATATATATATTACAGACACTTTATTTTTAATGCATCTTGTAAAGCTGTAAATTGCAATATAGCTCTGTTCATAAAAGAGCTTCATCTTGTAACATTCAACTTACTCTCTGTAAAATATCCTTGCAATTTTACATAAAGTAAATTTAATCTTTAAAATGTCTGGCACCCGTGCACTTTAATAAGACTAGTTAAATGTAAATATTTTTTGTTTATTTTATTATTAAGCACAAATCTACACAACAGGCTCTGTGATTTACCCACCATGGAAATCAAAACTCGATTTCGCGTTATAAAACCACAGACTTTGCCGTTGAGCCATTTAAAGGTATATATCTGTTTGTGTGATTTAGATAAAAATAATGATAAAAATAAACTAAAGTAAGGTTTTTGTACGTAAAAGAAATGTGTCAGGTAAAACTATAGGTTATTACCAAGTAATTTTATAAAAAATTTAAACTGGTTATCCTTCTATGTTGATTAGTCATTAGTCCATTTGTTTTCACACATCCTTTTTTAATACTTTATTTCCTGCACAGGGGTAGGGTAACATAGATGCACAGTTGATTCGTGGTTTTTCTTTACTTATGTGCATATATATATATTGAATTCCAAGTTAAGGTACTTAAAATCGGTCTTAGGAGAATGGGAAGATAAATGTGATACGTTGCAACATACCTCGTGTTTCTTTCTATTTGAATTTACTAAAGTCAACTTTTTCTTGTTCTCAAACTATTTTACTCTTACAGTACATTAGAGCACTTTGCTTGCAACATTTTTGCATTTTGCATGAGATGATAAAATTCATTTTAAAATCAAAGAATAGGTAGTAATAGAGAATAACATAGTTGGGAAACAGAATATAGAGTATAAACCTTTATTGAATCCTCAAAATGTGTTTCTGCCCTTACTTCGTATTAAATTACAAAATTTATGAATAATTTTATAAAATTAATCATTTTTCAGACATATGTCTGACAAAGTTCCAAAAATTAGTGAAGCAAAAGTGAAAGGAGGTGTCTTTGCTAGGCCACATATTCGGGAAACGCTGACGTATGATGATTTTGAAACAGTAATCAACCAGAAAGAACTTGTTGCCAAGAAATCCTTTAAACTGGTTGTAAAAAATTTCTTAAGAAATAGTAGAGATGAAAATTATGCTGTGACGAATGATGATATGCTCAAAGACTGCAGATGTGAGGCTTAAGATGTGACTAAAGCTGCACTTACATTCACATTTAGACTTCTTTCCGAATGATTTACATGAAATAAATTATAAGCATAGTGAGCACTTCCGCCAAGACATTCCTGTAATGGAACAGCGACATAAAGTGATGGATAATTACTGTTGATTCTTACAGCGTAAAACTGGGAGCACACAAAATGTGCAGCATCTCGAGTAAATATTTCGTAACAAAAAATAAAAGTAATATGCATGTTTGAAGTTAAGCACAAAGCTACACAGTGAGTATCAAAATCCAGTTTCTAGCGCTGTAAGCCTGCGAATATGCTGCTGGGCCACTGGGAACCAATAAAAGTAATACCATTATGAAAGTTCTCAACATAGCTTGAATATATTTTTAATATATAATCTTGTTATATTTATTGATTTTTTAAACTGGTTGTTATGTAAATGTTATGTAAACGACAACCATGTCATGTCGTGTTTGAATTTCCATATCTATTATTTATATTTCCATATTTATATTATTGTTTTGAAGTTCAAACCAATAAAATACGTTGTTATTCATTTAAAATAACATTTATAAATTTCTAGAATTAGGTAGATCAATCATATGTTTATATATAATTTGTATGTCGGCCTGGTGTCTAGACGACGAGTCTCGTGCAAAAACAGACATGCGCAGATTACTCTGGAACTCTGTGGCAGTAACGCGATTGTTCGAGGACACAGTAAGCCTACTAGTATAAAAACAGAGGGTGACGCGAGGACAAAGAAAGAGAAAGAAATCAGTCAGTCATTTGTTTTTACTTTCGATTCAAGAGATATTGTCTCCGTTTGAGAAATTTTCAACGTTTGCTGTGTGTTTATTCAACTTGAATTTGTGACTGGAGCTAGATCTACAAAAACTGTGATTTTATTTCGTCAATCTTTACGATTCATTCGAATTAGTGGTTATACTGAAAGTCAACACGTACAAGACTGTTTAGGGGAGACCAGAGCAAACTTCAGAATTTTTTCGTGGGACCAAATTCACACCCTAGATTGGAATTTTGGATTTCTGATCTAGACTTTTGGACTTTCATTCTGAATCATTATATTGGACACAGGCCAGTACCATTTTGTATTGTAATTAATTTTAAACTGAATATCTGTCAATGTTATTATATAATTTATGTTATATCTGTTACATATATAATAGTTTATTGTAATAAATTATATAAGCTGTTATCTGTGTCTTTCTGTTGCGTTCAGTCCACAAATATAAAAAACGTAACACTGGTATTGTTATCATATATTGTTTTAGTACATTCTTGAATAAAATTAATTAATGCAGTTATTGAAAAAAGTTTTTATTTTCATAATAAAACAATTCGAATAAATTTATCTTAATTTGAAAATTAGGGGTGATCAATAATTTCCAATGTTAATTTTAGAATTAGTATTGCCAATTTACTTATGGGCTTTCTTACCGCACCAATGTTGTAAATCTAAAGATTTTGTTTGTTTGTTTTGGAATTTCGCACAAAGCTACTCGAGGGCTATCTGTGCTAGCCGTCCCTAATTTAGCAGTGTAAGACTAGAGGGAAGGCAGCTAGTCATCACCACCCACCGCCAGCTCTTGGGCTACTCTTTTACCAACGAATAGTGGGATTGACCGTCACATTATACACCCCCACGGCTGGAAGGGCGAGCATGTTTGGCGCGACTCGGGCGCGAACCCGCGACCCTCAGATCACAAAGCGCACGCCTTAACGCGCTAGGCCATGCCAGGCCCGTAAATCTAAAGAAATACAAATACAGTGTTCCCTCGCCACTTCGCGCGCTCGGCCTACCCCCACATATATATATAAAATAATAATAATGAAATCTAAAATATAGCATTAAATACCATTAAAATATTAAATATAAATATAATTAATAGTGTAAAGAAAAAAACAGGCATATTTTGAGATATAAACATATATTTGAGTTTATAACAGCGTAAAAATGGAAACAGAACCAACTGGAAAGGCTATAGATGTACGCATTGTGCGTCTGCGAAGGCTACGCGAGATCAGCTTCATGGCGTAGCGATGTGCAAGACGGGCTATGATCGGTACAGAAGTGAAAGACGGCCAATGACAGCTACCCATTTTGATTGCCTGTGATTGGTGTTGTCAATATTCATGTCTGGCCTGTGATTGGTGATTTCATCCACGACAGCATCTTTCCTTTTGGAATCTCGCGGGCTCTGGTTCCTGCGTAGCGAAGTGTAATACGAGCTGTGAAAGGTGCAGAAGCTAGAGACGGCCAATGACAGGCACCCATTTTGATATCTGGCTTGTGATTGGTGCTTTCAATATTCATATCTGGCCTGTGATTGGTGCTTTCAAACACACAAGCACCTTCCTTGGTGAACCACTCAGTCTGTTTAAAACAACGTGCTACGCAGTTCAGATCGTTTTACGCTGTGTCTCGTGATTTTTTCGTGTGTGACTTTGAACTTTTGTGTGTGTTTAAAGCCCCTGCAATGGCTCCCAAACGTGCTAATACTTCTAAGGATGCTTCTACGCCTAAACGGTCACGGAAAATGATGATCATCGCCGAAAAGGTGAAGATGTTAGATATGGTAAAAGAAAGAAACTCTTATGCATCCATAGCCGACCATTACGGAGTGAACGAATCCACCATTCGCTACACCAAGAAGGACGAAGTTAATAATAGGAAGACTGCTGCTATTACTTTTAATACAACGGCTAAGAGGGTTGTAACATCTCGTAATAAGAGTATCGTTCGGATGGAAGCTGCTTTGGCCATATGGATAGCTGATTGCCGTAAGAAAGGTGTTCCCTTGGATACTAACATTATCACAACGAAGGCTGAGATGTTGTATGATAATTTCGCGGAAAAGGATGAAGATGAAGAAGACGTAGACAACCCACAGCCAGGAACGTCCAGTGATTCCCAGCCTAAGAAATCGTTTTCTGAAAGCAAAGGCTGGTTTCAGAAATTTCAGCAACGATACGGCCTGAAAAACGTATCGTTACATGGAGAGACTGCTTCGGCTAACAAGGAGGCTGGTGAAGCTTACGTTCGGGACACTTTTAAAGAAATAATCGCTGAAGGGGAATATAAGCCTGAACAGGTATTCAACGTGGACGAGACTGTCCTGTTTTGGAAGAGGATGCCTTCCCGAACGTTCCTGTTTAAAGATGAAAAAAAGCCCCTGGTTTTAAAGCTCATAAAGACCGGTTCACCCTCTTAATGACTGGTAATGCTGCTGGTTTTATGTTGAATCCAACATTAATTTACAAGTCTAAAAACCTTTACAAGCTTTAAAAAATAAGAACATGAACTTGCTACCGGTCCATTGGATGCACACTCCAACTGCCTGGATAACGAAGCCTCTGCGCTCTGATTGGTTCCATCAGAGTTTCATTCCTCAAGTTAAGCTTTATTTATTAGAGAAGGGCTTGCCATTCAATGTCCTTCTTTTTTTGGATAACGCCGGTGGCCACGCAAGAAATCTTTCGTATGAAGGCGTTAGGGTTGAATTCCTGCCAGTCAGCACTACGTCCCTTATACAACCGATGGACCAGGGAGTTATCAGGGCTTTCAAGGCCTTATACATAAGGAATACGATGTCCAACCTCGTACGTAGCCTTGATAATGCCACCGAAACCGAAGCCGAAAACGACACGTTCACCCTGAAGGAGTACGGGAAGTCTTTCACCATTGCTACATGTCTTCAAAATGTTCATAAGGCATTGCAAGAGATGAAGCCCTGCACCGTTAATGCAAGCTGGAAGAAGTTGTGGCCTGAGGTTCTGCACGACGACAAGGGATTCACGCCTGAAGAAATCCAACACTCGGCTGTTCAAAAAGCTGTGCAATTAGCTTCGTTAATCAAAGGTGAAGGATTTGCCGATATGACAAAGGAAGACGTAGATGAACTGATTGACTTAGAATCCGAACCACTCGCCGACCAAGACTCAGAAGCACTGACGAAGTCTGCTGCCGAGGAAGACGACGAAGAGGAAACACCGAAAGAAGCCGAGGAAACAATCGAGCAAAGTGGATGGTCGTTAGAGCGGTTAGGTAAACTAATGAAACTAATTAACGAAGTGAAGGAGTGCTCAGAGGAATGGGACAACGATATGGTTCGATCAGTACAATTTTCCAATAAAATAGAAGAACTGATGACTCCTTATCAAATGATTTTCGATAGGCTAAAGAGGCAGAGAAAACAACTGCCAATAACAATGTTTTTCCAGCCGAGGAAGAAAGAAAGGGTACCGGTGGCAAGTACTGTTCCTGAAGTTGTAACGACCGACGAAGAAATTGCCGATTCACCTTCCACAGAAGAAAAAGTGGTGTCCCCCGAAAAGACACCACCTGCTGAAGATATGTAATTTTTAATTTTAAGGCTTAATATCTTAATAATTGTTCTTATTATTTCAGCAATAATGAACAGTATTGTAATGGGAGGGTTAAATAGTTGTACAGGGAGGGTCTTAAAAGTCTAAATGCACATAAATATATTCGTAAAAATCGACGATCCCACTTCGCGGAGAATCTCCTTTCGCGGGGTGTTTTGGAACGCATCTACCGCGATATACGAGGGAACACTGTATTATATTATTCGTCTTTCTCCTCTTAATGGGAGAGCGTGTGTGATTTTCTGGTAGCAAAGTCACATCGAATTATCTGCCGAGCCCACCAAGGGGAATCGAAGCCCGTGACTTTAGCGTTTTAAATCCCTACACTTACCACTGTACCAGCGGGGTACATAATGGGAAAGTTCTGGAGAGCGATCTTATTCAAATATATATATATATTTTTACATTAAAATATTTTATCTTTGTTTTCAATTCATAGAACTACAAAAAATAACTCAAAAAACATAAATATATTATAAGCTTCTGTGCTTATAATACATTTATATTTTTCGATAACCAGGTTTTTTTAACAAGTAATACGAGTTCCAATGGAAACTAACTATTCTACTTGTATGGCAAATTTATATCTCTGCTATTATCATACGAGAATAGATTCATTTAAAACTACACATATCTTGATATTTTTTTACCTTAACATAAACGTGATTTTAGTTAGCATAAATAATCCTTATATAAATAATTTTATTAACACTATTTACCCAGTAAAATTAGAAATTGAAAATATTTCAGTTCTAATACAGAAACACATTATCTAGATTTAGATATTAAAATACTTTCTATAAATATTAATGTAAATATATTTGATAAATGAAAATATTTTACCTTTCCAATTTATGGTTTATCCTCTTTTACTAGTAATGCACCATATCATTTTTTCATCAGGATTATAACTTAGTAACTATTCAAATACTGTAAAATTTGTAATAAATTACAATGTTGTATCAGTAATGTTGAAATAATGATACAAAATTTAATACTTAATGGATTTAGTAAAGAAACTTTAAATAAAATTATTAAATTATCCTGTAACAGATATAAGAATGTATTATAATAATATAAAGAAATAAAAATTAAACAAATTTCACTAAACTTTTAATAACTACTTTTAGTTGTAAGTAAGGTCATTTAACAACTTTACACTGTTTTATGCTGATGTACATCTTATCACATATAAAGGCTTGTTTAGAACGTGATAGTTCCAGTAAACTTAATAGGTGGTGATTGGGAGATATACTAGTTAATTTAGATAACTGAATGAGACCCTTCATATTAGTATAATTTGTATACTGGGCTAGCAATTAATGCCTTTCTACCATAATGGAGATTGGAATGCTAACTCCTAGAGGGAAGTTTATTTAACATACTTATCCCTAATAGTAGTACCTTGTTTTTATTTTTCAATTAATTTCGTCTTCTTCTTTACTTTGGAAAACAAGCACCTTTCCACAACTGTCTGTAGGTAGTGAAGGGTGATAAGACGTGGGATGTTGTGGGTTTGAGCACCTACATTTCACTCTCCTAACTTTTATTTCTGTATCTTTACTTTTGTTTCTGTTGCTATTCCTTTACTTTATTTTATTTCTCTATGTGAGGCTGCCAATGGCAGTTAAGACTTATAGACAGTGGGTCCTATATTTTTAATCATCTCCAAAACCTAGGGTACATTTTATATCCCACATTTTAGCTTCAACTCTAGAATTCTTTAAATTAGTGAAGCGTTTTTATTTTTATTTTTCTTGTTTCGGGTTGTTTTTGGTTATAAAAACTAATACAATTAGCTAAAGGTTTCAATTTGTTGTTTCAAACGCAGTTCTTTCTCTTGATTTTGGTTTAATTTGATTTACCTAACTCTGTCAGTATTCATTTTCTTCATATATATATGTGTGTGTGTGTGTGTGTGTATTCATTTTCTTCATATATATGTATGTATACATATAAATGAAACAATATATACGTATTAATTATATATAAATATATCAATATGAAAAATATATGTGTTCATTTTCTTTATATATATATGTATATGAAACAATATATATACGTATTAATTTTCTTTATATATATTTATATATATGTATAAGAAACAATATAAAAATGGCTTAAAGAAGATTTTAAAAACTCTTTATTCATGCTGTTATTCTAAAAGAAAGAAAGAAACTACGCATATATAGAAGCATGAAATACTGGTTTTGTGTGATCCAGGATACTCCTAAGTTTCAGTTTTCTCGAACAAGGCTTACTTAACAATTTAAAACTACAATTTGTACATCATGATATATATCAAAAGCAAAATAAATTTTTCCATTAACAGTTGTAGTTCCCATCAATAAATACCATAAAAGATAATGTTTACAGCCATAGCACACAAATACACTGAGTATATTTCATCTATTGGAAAAGGTTCGTACTTCAATGTCAAACTAGTCAACAACTAAGGAAAATCAGTTAAAGGTTTGGAGTTGAGAGCTTAAACTCACAGCGTTTCAAATGCTACTCCCTCTCTCTGTCTGCAGCTAGTTGTAGTAAAGCAGTTACTCTTGATATATAGATATAATTTCAAAGTACAAATAAATCACCTCAAAAATTTTACAATGTAAAACTCAAAATCTCCAACCTTTTTTATTAGTATGAAATGCACAAAAAAGCAAAAATACTATTATTGTATAAATAGATCACCCTATATAATGTCTACAAGATTCCTCCCCTTTACCCTAAAAACCATTACCTTAACAGTTTTTAAGCCACCATCCTTCTCTCTATTTCATCAACATTTTGAAAGTAAATAAAAAAATTAAATAAGCTCAGGTATTTGAAGATGTCTTTTTACTCCAGCATACTGAACAAAATACCTAAATATGTTAATGTTAGTAACTTATAACCCAAATACGATTTTTGAGTAACTAACAGTATCTATGTACTTTACAAAGTAATTTCCGTAATCGTGAGTGTACTTTTAATATAATTTCATTTTCATATTTATTATAAAAGAGTATAAACATTTTTATATATGCCAGTCCTTATAACTATTATATTTCAAAATATTTATAAAGAATTGAACATTGTACAAAACTAACTACAATTGTAAAAATTCTTGGAAATCTTTTCACTTGAAAAACAATCATTCTTTTTAGCAATAAAGAAAAAACAATATTAATAGGGAGGGGTGAATAAAGAATGAAAAACAGATTTCCTTTTTTATCATAAAAACTTGATATGAAAATACATCTAGTGACAATGTTTAAAGATTTTGTAATAAATCTGAACTTGTTTTATTCTATTGATTTAATTAATTAAATTTGGATATCTATTGTTTTACAGTTAAAATTAAAATTAGAACAAACTTTATTAAAGGTGGTGCTAATAAAATGTTATTGAATTTCTCTTCTTTTATTTTTAAGATGTTTATAAAAATATCTCTATTATATTTGGGCAAGTTTTAAACAATTTTTTGGCGTTAATGAACAATAGCTTCCATTGAAAAAAGAAATATGGATCATAATGAGAATTTTCTGATTTTAATAATGTAATCATCAATATTCTTTTCTAAATCTTTTAAGATTTTACGATTTTTATCTTTTTGAGATTCAAAATTTAGTACTTTTTTTCTAAAAACAATTTCAAGTCCTTATCTTTTATAACACTTAAATTACACGTAACAATATGTTTATGAAAAGAATCGATAAACTCACAATCGATGCAGTTACAAGATAAATTATTGTCTTTTTTTTATTCAATTCTTTACCAATTTGTTGTATAAAAGAGAGGAGATCGCATAGGTCTGTTGTACTTAAAAGTAACAAAATGTTGTAGTGGTCTTATGGAAAACATTTCTTCATGAACAATTTTTGTTAATTAAACACTGTAGAGATAAATCATCATATACTTTATGTTTGAGATATATTACAACATAAGATTTTCCTTTTGTTATTTACTGAAATATTTATTGGAATTTGATTCTATTTTAATCGGAATTTGATTATATATCTATAATTAAATTTTTAATACAAATATATTTAAGATCAAAATTTAACATGCATTTTGACAAATATTTAAATTTTGTGTCATTTAATTCAAATACTTATTTTATTATAATTTTAAAATATTAATAGATCAATCAAAAGAAATTGGCCCAGCGTGACCAAGCGTATTAAAACGTGTGACTCGTAATCTGAGGGTTGCGGTTTGCATCCAGCTCACGTCAAACATGCTCGCCCTTTCAACTGTGGGGGCATTATAATAGTGGGTCAATCCCACTATTCGTTGGTAAAGAGTAGCCCAAGAGTTGGCGGTGGGTGGTGATGACTAGCTGCTTCCCCTCTAATCTTACACTGCTAAATTAGGGACGGCTAGCACAGATATCCCTCGAGCAGCTTTGTGCTAAATTCAAAAACAAACAAAACAATCAAAATTTGAATCTAAATTTTCAAAATAAAATTATATTTTAATTTTCTAGCTTTACATCTCTTTTTATTTTGTTTAATTTATTGTTATAAATATTTACCCAGAATAAAAATTTGACACAAATATTTTTACTTAAAGATCCAACACGTTTGTTTGAATATTCTGGTTTAATCTATAAAAATAAACAGTTTTCATTCAAGATGAAGTATTCTTTTCCTTCTATTAATAAATTTACATTATTTTTTAAAAGTGATTTGGCATTAGTAAATGAATGTTTTTGTTTTCAGATAAGTTCTGTTGTTATCTTTTCTTGATTCCTTATATTCATTTCACAGTACATTTTCTGCTAAATCTCCTGTTACTTTATTTATTCCAAGTCGCATACCTGGGAATATCGCGCCATGTAACTAACTCCTTTTATAGTCTACTTCTGTTGTTGTAAATATCGTCCAATTTACTCAGGTTACAAAGTGTGACATTGTCAACTAGGTGTTAGCAATACCATCTCTCTTGATCTGGATAAATGCGAATTACTAAACTGAGACACGAAAACAACGATATAAAGCATGAATGAAAACAAAACACTATATTTAGTACAAAGGATCTGAAGCTATTGGGCTATTAACTGTCTTCTTTAGGAGTCAACGAAACTGGTAATATTTCTATTAAAAATAGTATTTTAATTCATACTTCACAGAGTGCCTCACTGTTATAGATATGAGCATAAGGGAGTTTATGTTTTTACAAATAATGAGAAGTATTTCAAGTTGGGTATTTCAAATATTAATATTATCTAATCACATACTGCACTAAGCTGTATACTTTCAATGCTAAATAAGATTTATTAATTTCCCAACTAAACAAACACTAAAAATAAAATATGCCTCAACAATCTTAATGTTTATAATCACAAGAAGAAAAATATGACATTCTAAAATAACCAAGTGAATATATGTCTGTGTGTAGAATTTGAATGGCAAACTTTAGATCAATTTACTTCATCTTTCAATGACATCTACTCCGTAATTCCATAACCATGTTGGATTCGTACGCTAAAGCAGATATCAAGATAGATAGCGATCTTCGATTCAATGCATTCTTAAAAATAATACTCATTTATTTCATAATTTATCGTCAAAATTTTCAACTTTTATGACCTTTATCTTAAGTACTTCACAAGAATTTCCTAGAAAATTTCGACAGCCCTTCATATAAGCATACTTAAAGAACTACCGATATTATTTTTAGTGTGAGTTCCTTCCGATGTATGACGATCTCTCTTTCTCATTTTCACCACCAGTGATAGGCTTCACCATGGGGAGTGGAACAGTGACTCATTACTAGGATAAGATTTCTACAGCCATTGTTATCTGCGAAAGAGATAACACAGGATTTTAAGGCTCATCTCCTTTTGCTATAATGGATACATTGTACTGATTTCGAATGTAGTAATGGTCCGTTCATTTCCTGCTATTCTATTTTCTGTTGTACTTTCCTATTTTTGGGTTGTGCTATAACATTTTTGTTGTAATGTAATACAACCATCAGCTACCTAACCAACACATTGAAA
The DNA here is from genome assembly GCA_011833715.1 of Carcinoscorpius rotundicauda. Classification (NCBI taxonomy): domain Eukaryota; kingdom Metazoa; phylum Arthropoda; class Merostomata; order Xiphosura; family Limulidae; genus Carcinoscorpius; species Carcinoscorpius rotundicauda. The sequence continues at coordinate 39,661,686 of CM022399.1, forward strand.
ACGCATCGCAACTTATTGTCTTGACTAAGAGGGACTCCTTAATGGTACACATTTTTACAAACATTTGGAAATCTTTTGTTGCCGACATCGTTGTAAATAATGAAGTGTGTCTTGTGTATTTTCTTGTTTTTTTTAGTCCCCACTACCAACCCTAGCAAAAATTTGATGAAACTATCTCACCAATGTTGCTGTTTTGTTTTTACGAGTAATGGTCCTTGTACAGAGATGGGCAAAAGTAACTATAAGGTTGTTTCCTTTAGAACGTAGTTTAATTTGAGGTTATTACTCTAAAACAATGACTAAAGTAGTCTTAGTAATATTTTATTTGGTTCCAAATTTGCTAACATTATAATGTTATCTGTACCAACACTTCAGTAAAATACTAACTTTACCAACCCTATAGATCACTAGTTGTACCAAACGTTTACAAAAACTGTACCATAATCTATAGCAAGCGTGTAGTACTAGCTATACCAATAGTATAGCATAAACTGTATCAATCGTACCTAGTATAACTGTATCAATCGTACCTAGTATAACTGTATCAACCGTACAGTACTATTTGTATAGTACAATATACAACTATTGTATATGTATAACTGTTGTAGATTTATCAATGTACCAGCATAATTTTGTCAACAATGTAAAACAAATTGTACCAACGTTATATCGCAAGCTGTATAATTCATATAGAAGAAACCGCACCAACCATATAGTACCAACTGCACAACACAAACTGTAACATCTGATAGTACCGCAGAACATTTCATTGTTATTCGATGTACTCTTTCATGACAAAACTGGTACCACTGACGTAACACTATGGGAAGCTATTGCATGGCATACATAGATTCAGACTGCCAATTCTTACATTGTATAGCACAATCGATGATAGAAGGGATTCCGTTTCTTAACGCTCTCAGATCATGAGCTTTACATCGATTTATCATTTATCTCATGACGTCCAATAGTAAGGGTCACTAAGAACCGAATAAATGAAAAGCGCACAGCAGAAAAATCGTCTTACAAATGTCATTTCAAAAACACCTAAACTTATATCACTGTAATGTAATTTAAACTTAATTTACAAACAGATCATTCAAGTAAACCTCATAAGGACGTGCAAAAAATCCTGAAAGTTGATTAATCGTTTGTTATTAGGGAAACTATAAAACATATTTATATTTAACAGTTAATTGTTGTAGGTTTATTTCTTTAATCGAGATATGAAATGTTTAACAATTTCTCAAAAAAAATACATATACGTATATTTTTTAAACAAAGTTTGTTGTATAGCCAAGATTTATACTTTATATTACTTTCGTTATTTTTTATATTTTACAGGTAATTTTCCTTCACTGCAAATAAAAAATGTTTTAAATTCACTTTAGATCTTACTTTAAGAAGGTGAGAGTTTAAATATTATCAGCGTTTGTCAACGTTTTTAAACAAATAATGAGCAAAAATGTTAAACAAAATATGAAACAAATTACAAATTTATCATTTTCTACCATTCACATGAGCGTGTGTGTGTTTTCTTATAGCAAAGCTACATTGGGCTATCTGCTGAGTCCACAGAGGGAAATCAAACCCCTGATTTTATCGGCTTAAATCCGAAGACCTATCACATGAGCGTGTAATTAGAAATTGCATGAGGTCTGACTTGATCAAGTGGATTAGAGCGTAATCTGAAAGTCCGGGTTCGAATTCCCGTCGCACCAAATATGCTCGTCTTTTATGCCGTGGGGACGATATAATGTGACGGTCAATCTCAATATTTTTCGGTAAAAGAGTTGCCCAAGAGTTAGCGATGGGTGGTTGATGATTAGCTGCCTTCCTACTAGCCCTTGAGTATCTTTGAGCGAAATTAAAAGAACAAAGAAATAAACAACTTTTGTAATTGACCGTCACATTATCATTTCCCACACCTGGAAGGGTGAAATTTTCAGGGATAGGTTTAGATTACGCGATTTGCAGATTAGATTCGGGCGCCTTACTCACCAGGCCTACTTGAATAAGGCTAAAGATACAGTTTGCTTTCAACCCTTTCGCAAAGAACCATTAGGAATGCACTACATATGACCAACAGACAACTTGGCTGGTCACGAAAGAGTGGTATGTGTATAATGCCCTGAATTTTAAGCCACCATTTTCTTACTCGATAAGGTTGAAAATTTCACACTCCCTTTTCATTGCTGTAAAAAGGTAGAAGACCTTTTGCGACAACTATGGCAGATTGTGTACTAGTGATGTTTCCCTCACCTACCGCAAGCGCTGAGTTTTGAGCTTCCCAAATGGCACTCGTATCACAACAGATTTGACTACCACTGTATTTAGTCGTCGCTTACAGACGGCTTAGATAATTTTTCTGAAAGGATAATGACCCATGTACTACACTGTCCGATAATTGTGCAAATCTGGATTAGTCTGAAAAATTACAATATCCTAGAAGGCGAAAATATAAGTAGAATTTGTGACACCTATTGCTGTAGAATGAAATGTTGACTACAGAAGTGATTTTCGTTTAAATACTTTGACATTGTGGCTTACGCCTTGATAATAGCTTGCAACTGTTCTTCAATAATAGCAGCCGTTCGGTTTCGGGCGCACAAGTCGTGTAGAAACTGACTTTTGCCAACATGACTGGAATGACATTGTCAGGGATTTCTTGTTTACTTTGACCGCCCTCCCATCCCAAAGTTAGTAATTTCCAGGATTTGTATTTGTTTGTCACATGTTTGTTTTTGTTCTTAGCTGTTTATCGAGCTGCACCTGCATTTATAAATTGTTGTGGCATTCTACCAGGTGTTATATTCACTTATTTGTAGGTTGTGTACAACTTCGACAAACATATTTTTATATATTTCGATCTTACTAGTTGCTATTTTCAGTTTAAACATGCACGTTACTTTACAATTGAAAATCATTTATTCTGCAAGTTTTCCGTCTAGTTATTTCTAAAATAAAGTTTTGATGATTTCTCAATAAAATCTAAGATCAACACTTAATGAAATTTGCTGATTCGATAAAAATCTATAAGGTATGGTAAATACTATTTTATGTCCATCGTGATGCAGTTTTTCTAAAATTTGGAAAACAACAGCTGTAAGAAACTCCTACTTAGAAAACCTTTTTACCTTTTAAAGAAATATAATTAATTCTTTTATGATTACTAATTAAAAAAAACGCTTTTCCTAAAACCGTAGATTAATTTATCTGAGATAAATCCACCTTATTGTCCATGGACAATTATCTACGCTTGTTGTTTCTGATATTTATTGGGGTAACCGAAGCATTATCCAATCTTTTAGTTCGAAATTAGCCTGAGTTGTTTGGAATACTGTCCATTCTTTTTTTCTCCCAAGATGGACAAGCTTAATTTAAATATATTACACACAGTTTCTGTTACCGAATTGTATTGGTTTAAACGAAGTATTGTCTATTATTTTTGTTCACAAAAAAACATCTCTACGTTTTAATTAAAATTTCATTTATGGGTTTCAATTGTTTATATTTGTAAAAATTGTGAATATTTCGCAAGTTTTGTGATGTAAGTTTTCTTGTTTAAAAATAAAGCTCATTTCTAAAGAGTTTGTTTGTTTAAAGTTAAGCACAAATCTACAGAATAAGGAAGCTGTGATCTACCCACCACGAGAATCCAAACCCAATTTCTATAGCTGTAAGCTAGCAGACATTCCGCTGTAACACATTTGTAAGAGATGGTGTTAATTTTTTACAGGTGACTTTTGAAAATAGAGTAAGAAACAAACAGTCATTACAGATAAAATTTTCATCTAAGACTCTTGTGTAGATTCGTTCATTTACGGGAAAGTTTGTTTTTATTTCTACAAATTACCAGAAGTCACTAAACTTCTCATTTACAAAACTGTTAAGAGGAGTGCAGCTAAGTTAATATCGTTTCACTAATAGTGCAATAAACACTGAAAAGTTCTACAATTTTTTTCGCTTTCAATTTTACGAATCTGGAAATTAAGAGTAAAGAATAAACCACTGTCCCTTTATTTTGATGTTTGCTAGTTACAAGATGAATAATAATAATACTCGGAAAACTTATCCAGTTCCCGTATGCAGAGTAAACTTACCTGTCAAATGCATTAGCTTCCACCTTTATGTCATATTTTCTTTGGTAAATGCTATGTAATTGTAGTTGCGTAAATATTTTCAAAGGAAAAAAAAAAGGTTATTCGGTTATAAGCGTATCCTTTGTATGATTTTCGTTGCGGTCTTCTAGGATATCAACAACACTCGAAAAGAATTCGTGCCCGTTGGTTCAGAGACAAGATTGCAAGATTATAACACTAAAACCAGATTTCCATACTCGCGACGGACTATTTGTTTGTTTTCGAATTTCGCGCAAAGCTACTTTAGGGCTATCTGCGCTAGCCGTCCCTAATTTAGCAGTGTAAGACTAGAGAGAAGGCAGCTAGTCATCATCACCTACTGCCAACTCTTGGACTACTCTTTTACCAACGAATAGTGGGATTGACCCTCACATTATAACGCCTTTACGATTGGGAGGGCGAGCATGTTTGGTGCGACCGGAATTCGCACCCGCGACCCTCGGATTACGAGTCGAACGCTTTAACCCACCTGACCATGCCGGGCCTTCGTGACGGACAAAGCATAGAAAACTTTGTTCTCTAACAATAAACAAAGACAATTTCTTCGAGAGCTCAGCGTGTCCTGTTCGTTAAAGCAACTTGTACGTCATAAGTTTGAATACTTGTCACCAAACATACCTGTCCTAACAACCGTGAGGATGTTATAACGTTACAGTCAGTTTAACACTATTAGTTGATAAAAGAGTAATTCAAGAGTTGTCGGTGAGTACTGTGGATTAGTTGCTGTCCCTCTAGTCTGTCAGTGTTAAATTAGGGATAACTAACGCAGATAGCCCAAAAAGTGTTTTTCGTGAATTTTCAAACAAAAATAAACCTCACAAAAAGAAGTAAGCCTACGAGTAAAAAAAAATCGTCAGAATAGAAATGTTTTATAAAACAGGAGCTGCGGTAATTCACTAAGTCAGTCAGAATCCAAACATTCAGAAACAAAATGATACGCATTAAAAATTAAGCCAATGACTTGGTTTGTTTTGAATTTCGTGTAAAGTTACACGAGAGCTATCTGCGCTAGCCCTCCCTAATTTAGCAGTGTAAGATTATTGGAAATGCAGCTAGGTATCACCACGCACCACCAACGCCATGGGCTATTCTTTTACCAACAAATAATAGGAAGATTGACCATCACATTATAACGCACTCACGGCTGATAGGGCAAGCGTGTTTTGCGCGATGGGGATTCGAACCCGCGACCCACGAATTACGCATCGAACGCCTTAACCACATGGCCGTGCCAGACCTTAAATCAACGAACCTATGCGCTAACTGTTATACGCAGCAAAAACAAAGGAAAGTTTTTTCGTCGTTTTTTCACTATGGCTAATAAGAATAATTAAAAGATATGAAACTTTCAGTGAAAACATTATTTTAATAATATGAATAAACTGCATTAGTTAATATGTTATTATAAATGTGTCAAATTACATGAAACAACTACTTATTTTTTCTCATATTAACCTTCTTTTAATAATTAGCAAAGCCAGATATTTATGAGAAAAAAATGTCTGATGAAATCACACGTTTGATATTTGACAACATCGTAAAGCTCTGAATCTCCGATTTTTACAGTCACCTTTAACCATGATAAACGGCTTTAGCCATCATTACACCACGTAAATTCTCGAAAGACGACAACGAAAGGCTTAAGTTTACTGTTCTTGTGATGACCACTGTTTAGAGTAAATCAAGAACGAAATTAGAATACCTCGAGAGAACTGTATGTTGTGATACCTTTTAAACTTAACTTTAAGCTTTTATTTCGGCCCCCCAGTGGCTCAGCGGTATGTCTGCGGACTTTCACGATAAAATCCGGGTTTCGATACCCGTGGTGGGCAGAGCACAGATAGCCCATTGTGTAGCTTTGTGCTTAATTCAAAACAACAACAAGCTTTTATTTTACGAAATATTCAAAATGATCCTCTTACCCCAACCCACTGGCTGATATTTTAATGAAAAGGGAACTGTTTCAATTTTGTCTAGTTAAACACATAATATTAAACAGAACAATAGGCTCAGAAAGAAAAGAACTAGAGCAATATTCCTTGAAATCCATATTAGTGGTTTAGAACATCCTGACAATTACTTGTAACTCTAGAATAATAGGAATTTACAATAAATATAGTGACATTTTACTTAAACTATTGCGTTAATATATGCTTTATGCCAGCTATGTGAATATTAAAAAGGATATTTACAAACTTTGGTTAGATCACATAGGCTTTGAAGAATCTAAACCACATAAGAAATCATCTACTTTTGTAACAAACGGACTTTGTTGCAATGAAGTAAAGTAGATTCCATTATTAAAAGATATAAATATCTATACATTTTTCTTAAATTTAATTTATTTAAAGGAAAGAATTTTACATCGATTTGTCGTTTGATGTAAATATTTGTGAGAGATAGTGCCGGTAGGTTTTACAAAATACAAATCAAGCAGAAAATCAGCACAATCTAAAAGTAATTCTATGAAACATTAGATAAATTATCAAGTCAATAAATATATAAATACTTTAAAATCTATAATTTGGAGCTCTGGAAATACTGGGATCATTTCTCGTGACAACATTAACCGGCAACGGTATCGTTGACATTTTCCCTTCTAAACAATATTATCTTTCAGAATAAACATTATATCACTGAAAACAGTCTCTTCTTTACACTAACCTTATGAAATAAGAACGGTTTGTCTTTGTCAGAGAGTAAAAACAGTTTAGTTTTGCCTGATTCATCAAGGATAACATCTTATTTCAAATAACTATAGCATAAGAAACTGAATGTTTGTGACACCTGTGTCATCTGACAGTAACTTACTATATATGCATTATATATATATGTCATTCGAGGCAAAGAGTTTCTTTCAAGTTACGTACATTGAAAAAAAAGATAAGTTATTTACGAAAAATAAAGTTTTTCAATATCATCCACTTTGTAGAAAACCGTACAAAAATAAACATTTTTTTTTGAATGACTACAGTGTTTATATGTCGTCAGTTCCCCAGTTTGGGACTGACAAGTCTTTTAAGGTTTTCCATCAATATCTGATAAAATAAGACATTTTATTTTATAAATTTGAAAGAAAAAAACGTTTTTATCTACAGTTGTGTAAAATATACTGAAGTTGTGTATGAATGACACGCTTAACCCTAACTTTTTCGTTGTGGTTGTATACCTCGAAAAATTATTGTTATGTATATAAGTGTACTACACTTGCTTCAATTCTTTTGAACATTGTTAAATCAAAAGTACACACTTTTTGTGTGCGTTTATGCGTATTGAATAGCAAATGTTTTGTTATTTAGAAATAAGAAGTGATTTCGAGTGTTTACCTCAAAAAACTCACAAATCTCTTTTTGCGATCCCGACATGGCCAGGCGATCAAGCCATTCGACTCGTAATCTGAGGGTGGTGTGAATTGGAATCTCCATCACTCCAAATATGTTCGTCTGTCAGTCATGTGTGCGATATAATGCATCGGTCGATCGCAATATTTGTTGATAAAAGACTAGTCCAAGAGTTGGCGGTGGGTAGTGGTGACTAACTTCTTTCTTTATAGTCTTACACTGCTAAGTTAAGAACGACTAGCGCAAATAGACCTCGTGTAGCTTTGAGCGTAATTCAAAACAAAATAAACTCTTTTTGCGTATAGTTTCGTATTCACCGTCTGCGTTACAGTCTTTGTACTATACGGAAACAAGAGTTAACGATCACAATTTTGTTTGTTTTGTTTTTGAATTTCGCACGAAGCTACTCTAGGGTTATCAGTGCTAGCCGTCCCTAATTTAGTAGTGTAAGACTAGAGGGAAGGCAGCTAATCATCACCACCCACCGCCAACTCTTGGGCTACTCTTTTGTCAACGAATAGTGGGATTGACCGTCACATAATAACACCCCCACAGCTGAAAGGGCAAGCATGTTTAATGCGAAGGGGATGCGAGCCCGAGACCTTCAGATTACGAGTCGCACGCCTTAACGCGCTTCGCCATGCCGGGCCCTTAACGATCACAAAACGAAATCAAAGCATCGTAATATGCATGTCACCTTGCGTACCATAAACAAATATGTTACATAAGTAAAGTTTTTCTTAAGCTCAAAGAATACCAAGCTTATCTACTTTATGTACGCCAGCATAATCGTACTGCGATTTATTCATAAAAGTACAGCCTTATGTGGTGTATAGTGATATTCAAATTAAGGTTTAAAGGACAATTATTTTACTCAGTTCAGAATATATTTTCCTCAAAAGTAGGTATTATATGTATTTTTCTTTCATTGTTGTCGTTATGTTGATACGTAATGGAGTATAATTTCATGTACTTCTTATGTCAATACGTAATGAGGTAGATTTTCATATTCTTTCTATGTTGAAACGTAAGGAGATAACATTTCATCTCTTTCCTACATCAATCTAGGAGGATGCGGAATTTCATGTTCTTCAAATGTCAATACGTAATTGGTTGAAATGTTATGCCTTTTTTTCATTCTATAAAATTTGAACTTGCTGTGTTTCTCAAACAACTCAGTGACATATTTCACTCAGCTATTGAAAACAAAATACGACAGCTATTTTCAAAATTTTTTGCATGAAAGAAACTGTACACATGTGACATAATTGTGGTAATATCATTCCTAAACCGTCAAGAAATAATTTTGCACTAGTTGTTTACCTGCCAGAGACTTGCAGTTGGAAGTGTATGGTTTACTTCTTATAGTACAGTTAGCAATGAGTTTTCGAAAAATAAATTGTGTCGTGAATATTGCATGTCACACTAACATCAATAATTTTGGAGTTAAAATTTTGCTGACATCGAGAATAAACTACATTATTATATTTCATAACTGAATTCTTAAATCAAATATCTTCATGATGTAATTATCATCTCTTAAGATTTTATAAAACATCATCTTTGTATGAATGTTTTGATGGTATGTTTTTAAAAAAATAGTCTGATGTTATGTGCTTTAGTTTAAATAATTGTGGCTAGGTGTATGTTTGATAATAGGGGAGTTAATGGTATTTGTCGTTCTTATGTACGCGATATATATTTCATTCTTACAAGCAATGCATTTTCAACCACTTTTCGTGGGCCGGCATGGCCAGATAGTTAAGACACTCGTCTCGTAATCCTAGGGTTCCGGGTTCGAATTTCCATCGCACCAAACATGCTCGCTCTTTCAGCCGTGATGGCGTTACACTGAGGGTTAATCCAACAATTTATCGGTAAAAGAGTAGCTCAAGGGTTGGCGGTGGCTGATGATGACTAGCTGCCTTCCCCCTTGTCTCGAATTGTTAAATTAGGGATGACTAGCACAGATAGCCCTTGAGAAGTTTTGCGAGAAATTCAAACCAATCAACAACTATTTACTTTAATTTTAGTTACTTATGCCTTCCCTAATTTTTATATGTTTCTCAAATGTATAGTTCTCTGATATGTCGCAGTAATTTTACAAATTTTCAACGGTAAAATCTCGGGTTCATTTCCCCGTGGTAGATACAATGCAGATAGCACAACGTGTGGCTTTAGACTAAAATACACAAAAAAATCGTATCACCAATTATACTGCAAACTCAATGTCAAGTCGCCATTTTTTTGTTCTTAAAATGTTCAGAAACATAATTTTGATTAGATTTAAGGATATGAAATGGTTAGGAGAAGAAAAGTTACTTCTGATGATGGGACAGCTCAGTAGAATTGGTTAAGTTGTTTGTTCACTTTTATTACATGGAATTCTACAGGTTCATCAAAATAATAACCATAATATGTTCTCTTTCCGGAAGTCATGGCCTCATTCCATGATAATTTATCATGTTCGTGATTGAAACTGTAAAATATTATTATGTAACGAACACCAGCTTTTCCAAGATCGTAACGGAAGTGAAAAACGCTAAATTTAAAGGTTAACATCCTCGTTTTGTTAATTTTTAACGAGGAAACGTAATTATAATGCTTTAGCCATTCATTGTAAATATGCAGAAGAAAACTGCATCCTTTGATAATACCCAAAGCATTCATCGTAAGATAACCAGTAGTCTAAATTATTCCACAGGCTTATAAAGACTTATTGTACTATCGCAAATGACCACAGTGATATATATATGTGTTTGTTTGTGTGTATCAGATTCAACTGGCCCGTCTGATTATAATTTCTTTTTCTCGTTTTTAAAAGACAAAATACTTCATAGTATTTTCTGCTTATTATTTGCAATATAAATGATTTCACAGAGAAAATTCAAAATTACAGTTATGTAAAGTATAAACAAGTAGTGAACAAGAAGTTGGATCCTTTCTTCAAACAGTATCATCTGGCTCTAGACACAAACCAAACATATTGTAACATATTTACTGAATGCAGTTACTTACATAATAAGCATAATAATCAAATATGCCAACAATGTGTTGTTAAAGACTTGTTTCAGTCTTTGTCAAATCATCTAAAAAGGTTTTTATTTTGTTTTATTTCAGTATTTCACAAAAAGCTACATAAAAGCTATCTTTGTAAAGCTGTTCGAATTTTGTCTTGATATACTTGAATTAGTGCAGCTAGTCAAGAACACCCCCGTCAACTTTTGTCACATCAACAATGGGATTTGATCTTCACTCATATAGTGTATTAACGGCCCCAAATTGCGTAGTGCGATTTTGAGATAACAAGTCGTGAATCATGAGCCCTTCAATACAAAATCTGGATATTCTAATCATTACGCCACACCAAGATCATGTTTATGTACATAGTTTAAAACCATGGTAATAAAACAGGGTTTATGGTATTTCTTATGTCCAACCTGAACGCCACTTTATGTTAAGCAGAACTTTAACATTTAGACACATCCATCTCTAACTTAAAACTGTTGACTTGATCACATTATAAGAGATCAAACGACAGTACTTGCCTCTTCAACGACCTCTATTAACCGAAGCCTTGGGCTTTCGGTTTGCTGTCCTTGACAGTAACGTCTTTGATCATGACGGTCTGTCATTCAGAAAATAGACCTCGTTTTTTTAAAATCTCCAAAACATCATCACGCTTAAAAGGTAAACTTACTTTTTTTTTTAAATCTCCAAAACACTATCACTTTCTAAAGGTAGATCCACTTTTTCAAAACTTCCGAAACACAAGCACTTTCAGAAAATAACTTGATTTTCCAAAATTTCCATAACATCGGCTCTTTTAAAAAGTAGAACTGATTTTTCAAAACCTCCAAAACATGAGATTTTTCAAACCTACTTTTCCAAAGCTTGAAGTACTACTTGTATGAGTTTGTTTGATAATGATATTATTTTCTGTTTATCTTAATTCATGTGAGTTCTTTAGAAAATTATCTAAATCTTTCAAACAAAATATTCGGGAACGAATATATGTTCTTAGTTGTTGTTTTTCATCCTTAATGCTTTTTTAATATTTTGACATTGTTTCATCTGACTTGGTAAGTACTTCTGTAAAGGACTCCTTCCATCAGTATCTTCTCAGAATAGATACTGATTGACGCCCATTTTTAAATGTAGTTAAATAAGATAGACTGGAATTCTATTGTTGAATTTGATCAGTTTATTTTTTTTCAAACGGTTTATTCTTTTTCTCATTTATATTCTAAATATGTCACAAGTTGGAACACATTAGTTCAGAAGAAATTTCAAAAACGATTTAATTATGTTAAACTGAATATTTAGTGCAGCTCATAATTTTTTCTCTGACTGATTAGATCGATAGTAACGAATGCGTGACATACATTCAAAGATCTGTTTTGTTTGTTTTGAATTTCTCTCAAAGCTAAGCGAGAGCTATCTGTGCCAGATGTCCCTAATTTAGCAATAAAAAACTTGAGGGAAGGCAGCTAATCACCATCCACCGTCAGCTCTTAGACTATTACCGATAGTAGGATTGACTACAACATAATAATGCTCCCATGGCTGAAAAAGCGAGAAATTTTGGTGGGACGGGAATTCCAACCTTGAATTACAAATCTAGTGACCAACCCTCGTGGCTATGTTTGGCTTAGGTTTGAAGATGGTAGGGCGTTGCATCCCCGAACAACACATAATAATATCTTACAACTGTCCAAAGCCTAAACCATGACCAATCAAGAATGGTACTCTGAACTTATGTAGTTTCATCATCATGTCTCATCCCACGTTTCTCTTCTAGTGTCTTCAAATATGCTTTGTACGACGAAAAAAATTGTCAAGTCAAAAACCAGAATGAATAATTTAGTGAAAAAGATGAAAAGTGTCAATGATTACTTGTCACACAAGAAACACAAGAATAGACAAACTAAATGTTCCAGTTTTTTAACGAAACGTTATTTCATTTTTCTTCAATAAAACGCTTTTTGTCTTTCTATTAATGTCCACCATTTTACTTGTAAGAAATATTAACCGTAATCATTTAATGACTTCAATTTGTAACCACTACTCAACTGTTAACTTATTTCAGCGCAATTACAATATATTCTAATAAAATCCTGACAAATCTGTGTTTTCATCTTAAACGGGTTGATGCAAAACATATTTTACTTACTATTCCTCATGCCCCCAGTAGTTCAGCGGTATGTCTGCGGACTTACACGCTAAAATCCGGGTTTCGAAAACCGTGGTGGACAGAGCACAGATAGCCCATTGTGTAGCTTTGTGCTTAATTCAAAACAACAACAACAACAGCACAATGAACCATCTGTACTGCCCATTACAAAGATCAAACACTGAAATTCAACGTTATAACTTTCAAAATTACTTTTGACCTACAAGAGAAACAATTATAATAAATAAATTGTCAAGAAATATAAAGTAAGAATATTACATACCATGATCTTACATACTTTCCTTAAGAGAGTAAATTATATATTAAACGTTTCATAATTCTAAATTAATTATGTATGTATTATACGAATAATTTAGGCATAAGGTATATATTGATATACATATAAACTTTAACCATATCCTATGTTTAAACTTTGATTTGTTTGGCTATTGAAAATAAAAAGCTATTATGACCTTAAACACCTGGTGTCTAATTATTTTACAACATATGTGTATTTAAGAACGACACAAGCTTAAAGCAAACGGTCTTCTATTATTATTTTTTCTCTTCAAGTGCGATGTATGCACTTAATTTCGTGACAATTTTTTGTTTACTGTCAGTTTTTCACACAGGATTTGCGCGCTTCATTATTTAATCTGCCAAAAGCATGGCTCTGTAAAATCAACAATAAATCAATTATCCGGTGTGGTCTAGCTTAAATTTGTTTTTTGTATTGTTTTGTTTTTTGAAACTTCGCACAAAACTACTCGAAGGCTATCTGTGATAGCCGTCCCTAATTTAGCAGTGTAAGACTAGAGGGAAGGCAGCTAGTCATCACCACCCACCGCCAACTCTTGGGCTACTATTTTGCCAAGGAATAGTTGGAGTAACCGTTACATTATAACGCCCCCACGGATGGGAGGGCGAGCATGTTTGGCGCGACAGGGATGCGAACCCGCGACCCTCAGATTACGAGTCGCACACCTTAACGCAGAGGTCTAGCTTGGAAGATATAGCCCGTAGCTTCCTAGAATAAAGTTTGCAAGTTGAATCCTGAAATTCAAAGAATAAAAGTCTTGAAGAAAGAAACTTTCTGCAATATATCTCAAATAGTTTGAAGTCTTGTGAATTCGAAAGTATGTACTTCAGTTCGTTTAAAGGTTCAACAATTTTTTCATTATTTTATACATACCGTGATTTGTTTGTTTGAATATCGCACAAAGCTACTCGAGGGCTATCTGTGCTAGCCGTCCCGAATTTAGCAGTGTAAGACTAGAGGGAGGCAGCTAGTTATCACCACCCACCGCCAACTTTTGGGCTACTTTTTTACCAACGAAAAGTGGGATTGATCGTAACTTTATGACGCCCCCACAGCTGGTAGGGCGAGCATGTTTGGCGCGAACTCGCGACCCTCAGATTGCGAAGCGCACGCCTTAACGCGCTAGGCCATACCGGGCTCGCATACAGTGGCACATAAACCAAACCATTATGAAATGTTCTCCAGACTATCCAAACTCCCTGTAATCATTTCCTTTAATTGTGTGAACGTTCATGTATTAACGATTTACAGTAGCAGTATTTGATCTCAACCATATCTTTAATTCCATGTTTATAGGTTATTTTCCTGTAATAAAAACCTTTTATACTCTGATGCAGTTTCGTTTTTTTTTAAAAAAACAACACTATAAAACGAAAAAGTAAAAAATTAAAAGCAACAGTATTTGGCTATCCGCCTTCGTAATTCTACACACACACACATACACATGCATATAAATATATACATTAAAATTACAGTTGCTATACACTCTAAGGTTATATCTTATACAAAAAAAAATATTATGTAAATAGCGTGATGTATACATAGTCTTTCGAAAGTATTGTACAGTAAATTCTCGCTATGATTACAATTACTAAAAAATGACATCCTCATAAAAAAGTCAAACTGCCTATCAAATTCACCTTTGATACTTTATTACTTACTGCTTAAAACCTGGTTAGGTGGTTAGGGTGTTCGACTCGCAATCTGAGGGTCGCGAATTCAAATCCTAGTCCCATCAAACATGTTTGCTCTTTAAGCTTGGGGCGTTGAAACGTTTTGATCAATCCCACTATTAGTTGGAGAAAGAGGGGGGTGATGACTAGCTGCCTTCCCTCTACTCTTACATTGCTAAATTAGTGACGGTTAGCGCAGATAGTTGTCGTTGCTTTTTGCAGAATTCAAAACAAACAAACAACTGTTAATTATTACAGTTTGAAACAGTCTGAAACTAAGATTTATTATGTCACGTATGTTAACGTATTACGATTTCAAATAGCAAAAAACTCTAAATTAAATTTGGAGGTTAAGTAAATTATAAATGTATAAGGTTTATGATATTTGCCGACAAGATTGATACAGAAAATTTTTATTCCTAATACAAATGTATTTTAATATACAAGAATTATATAATTTATAATAACGGTTATTACGTATAGTTATTACAAATAATGATTTATATACAAATATTTTACAAATTTATATACAACATTGAGTATTCTAACTGACCCGGAACCTCCGTAATATATTACATCGATGGTTCACGAGGAGTAAATTAATTTTGAGTTTGTATTTGTACAAGTCACTTAACGCAGAGACAGCGAGCTTTTAGTTGACGACACTTGAGCTTTTCACAGCTGAAATTATATAATATATTTGTAAAAATAATGAAATTTGATGTTAGTTCGCTGAAGTAAAATAGTTTGTAATGTTCGAAATCTAAAGTTCCTGGACAATAATCTGAAGTTCATGATTAATATGTGTTAATCACAGTTATAGTTTCTAAAGTTTACAGTATACCAGCTGTAGCAAACCAACAATATATAGTGTCTCTTGGCACGTTACGTTAGTTAATTTTTATAAGCGTAAGACGAGACTCTATAAATTTCATCTTGCACAACACTACTGACGATACAGTGGCCTTTACATCCACACACACACACACATATATTGTCGATTATTTCACTCGAGAATCTTCTGCAACTTTGATCAAAAGATACAGATTTAACAGTATCAGTAACATACATTTCGATATAAATTTAACTTATACAAACATCGTTATTAAAATAAATATATAATAGTAAATCTGTCCAAAATTAAGATAATTTAAAAAAGTAACTTAATAATCCTACTATCGACGTTGCAATAAACTTTATATAGTTTTCTAAATTCATTTGACTAAAGTTCTTCTAAAGGTTCTGACGCAGTATAAAACTCTAAATAAATTAATATAGTGACAAAACTTGATAAACAATATGAAAAATAGTAAAACTTCTTCAATATATGAGAAAAAAAATTGTAAAGTCTTCAAGAATTAAAAGAAAACTTGTTGGGATTAGAGAATATTGGCAATGATTGGACAGTGTAACTAAAATCTTCAAAACGATAAGTAAGGTTCAATGTAGTCATCACCACACACAGCCAACTCTTGGGCTACTATTTTACCAACGAATAGTGGGATTGATTGTCACATTATAACGTCTGTAGGGGTGAAAGGGCGAATATATTGGGTATGACGTAGATTCGAACGAGCGACCCTCGGATTTTAAGTCGAGTGCCTTAACCACTGGCCCGGCATGGCCAAGCGTGTTAAGGCGTGCGACTCGTAATGTGAGGATCGTGGGTTCACATCTCCGTCGCGCCAAACATGCTCGCCCTTTCAGCCGTGGAAGCGTTATAGTGTGGCGATCAATCCAACTATTCGTTGGTAAAAGAGTAGCCCAAGACTTGGCAGTGGGTGGTGATGACTAACTGCCTTCTTTTCTAGTCTTACACTGCTAAATTAGGGACGGCTAGCACAGATAACCCTCGAGTAGCTTTGTGCAAAATTCAAAACTAAACAAAAAATAAAACAAACCTTAACCACTTGGCCATAGCAAGCCCTCATTTATGTCACTCTTGAGAAATATTATTATTTCTCGATGACCGGTACTTAATAAATCAAAACTGAAAGTAACATTTTCTTTTGATGTAATTGATTCACAGATTTAATTCGTTAGAAAACAATAATTTGCTAATCTAAACGCTTTTTATACATGTTATATGATAATATAATATGTTCGTAGAGTATAATGGTTTTATTGGTAATTGCGATCGACACGTGCATCTATATACAAAAGTGTGCGGTCGAATAATATCCAATATAAGATATTCCAACTTGTTTGTAGGAAACAGATAGCCCTGTATAGCTTTACTATCAAAAACGTAATGTAAGGGTGCGATGTTAGGGTAAAAGTTTCGTTTCGTAACATAAAGGTTTACAGTAAGCCAATTCGTTAGTTCTTGTTTTTTATACCATAAATACAGCTTTCTGAGTTCAGTCAAAGTATTTAAGTTCTTTGGGTTAGTGTTATGTAAATGTCGTGTAGATGTTTTGTAAGCGACAACATGTCGTGTTGTGTTTAAATTTTCATTTCTATTATTTATATTTCCATATTTATATTATTGTTTCAAAGTTTAAACTAATAAAATATGTTGTTATTCATTTAGTGTAACATTTAGAATTTTCTAGAATTAAGTAGACCAATCATATGTATGTAAATGAAAGGTTGGCGGCCTCGTGTCTAGACGAGAAGTCTCGTGCAAGAACGGACATGCGCGGATTGCTCTGGAGATCTGTAGAAGTTTCGCGGTGTTTCCAGAAGTATAAGCCTACAATATATAAACAGACGAAGACGCGAGGAAGGAGAAAGAGAGTCAGACAATAGTTTTATTCAAAAGAAGAGAGTCAGTCATTTGAGAATGTTTAAGTGTTTGCTGTGATTTGTGACTGAAGTTAGATCTACAGAAGCTGTGATTTTATTTCGTCAGTCTCTACGATTTATTCGAATTACTGGTTGTGCTGGTAATCAACACGTGTAGAACTATTCACGGGAAATCGGGAAAATTGGAAGGCGTTCATCGGAGGCATCGTGAAAAGAACTTCGTCGAATTTATTGAACTGTGAACTGTTTCTGAACTTCTTCATTTAAACTTCGGAATTTCTTCGTGGGACCAAATTCACATCCTAGACTGGAATTTGAGACTTTCGTTTTAGATCATTGTATTAGATACAGGCCAGTACCATTTTGTATCGTAATTAATTTTGAAGGTTGAAACTAGTGCTATTTCGTTTTGTAATTAATTTTAAACGTTTAAACTTAATATCTGTCATTGTTATTATATAATTTATGTTATATCTGTTAATAGTTTAGTGTAATAAATTATACAAGCTGTTATCTGTGTCTTTCTGTTGCGTTCAGTCTATATAAAACATAAAAAACGTAAGAGAAAATTGGGGGCTCGTCCGGGATATCGAACAAACAATTTATTTCTATTCTAAAATTAGATTTATATTCTATACAGATAGACAGCTTGTATATTCAAAATGGCATTCCAACTTGAAGATTTTATAAACAAATTTAATTAGAATACCTCTTTCGAATTGATCAGTAAATTAAAAAAATCAGAATTGCTTGATGTTGGTAAACACTTTAATTTGGAAGTGAAGCAAGCAATGAAGAAAGCAGATATTAAACGAATTATTGTTGAACATTTGGTCAGCCAAAAAGTTGCACAACAATTGCACCCCGCTCATTTTGACCCAGATTTTGAATTAAAAATAAGGGAAATGGAAATGAAATTTCGTTTAGAAATTGAAAGCAAACGTCTTGAGGCAGAACAAAAGCGTATTGAGGCAGAACAAGAAAACAAACGCCTTGATGCCGAAATACAAATAGAACGCATTGAAGCTGATAAGGAAATCAGTATGAGATAGGCATATACAGAAGAAAAGGGTGTCCAAATACGGTTGGATAATTTTGATGCTTCCAAACAAATTCGTTTAGTACCTCCATTCATTGAGAAGGCTGTAGATAAATATTTTCAGCAATTTGAAAAATTGGCCCTTAGGCTAAAATGGCCTACCGAATATTGGACAGTATTACTTCAGAGTGTTCTCAAAGGTAAAGCCCAGGAAGTATTTTCCAAACTCACGACCGAGTAAAGTTATGATTACGAGCACGTCAAAAAATGCATTTTGAATGCTTATGAATTGGTGCCAGAGGCATACAGACAAAAATTTCGTGGTTACAAAAAGTTTGACAGCCAAACTTATGTCGAATTTGCTCGTGAAAAGGAAACTCTTTCCGACAGGTGGTGTGATTCCAAAGAAATCAAAGATGATTATAAAAAACTCAGAGTACTCATGTTAGTTGAAGAGTTTAAAAGATGTATTCCCGTAGAGCTCAAAACTTACATTGACGAACAAAAAGCTTCCAAAATTCATGATGCTGCTGTCTTGGCAGACGAGTATGCTTTAACTCACAAAGATATCTCGTACAAAAGCAAAACAAATCACACAGCAAAGAAACCCAATGACTCATTCCAACATTATGCAAAAGTCGACAAAGACAAAAAAGAGCAAACTTCTGATTCTCAAACAGAGACTTCATCTTATTCTCAAAGCTCGTCATCTACCAAAAACGTGTCATTCTCATCCAAAACATGTGCTTATTGTAAGAAACCTGGCCATCTGATTTCTGAGTGCTATAAGGTCAAAAACAAGCCATCACCCCATAGTTTTATTTCGCCCTCGTTGGATACATCATTGGTTCCCAATGATTTTGACCCTGTCCAGTCCACTGTGGATTTCAAGTCCAATATTCTTGATGTACCTGAAGATCTTGTTGAGGACAAATTTAAGCCTTTCATCACTGAAGGTTTTGTTTCTTTTTTTGGCGATTCACATCTACAACCAATTAAAATCCTGCGGGATACTGGAGCTTTTCAGAGTTTGATTTTGGAAAGTGTACTTCCGTTTTCTGAAAAGTCATACGTTGGGGCCAATGTGCTCATTTCTGGTGTAGAAGGTGGCGTCGTTTCTATTCCTCTTCATAAATTGGATTTGCATTCGGACTTAGTTTTAGGCCCAGTGACTGTGGGTATTAAATCTTTATTGCCCGTTGAAGGCGTGTCTATGCTTTTGGGGAATGATTTGGCTGGTAGTAAGGTGGTACCAGAGGTCCATGTTGTTGAAGCACCTGTTGTTACTCCCAGTACAGAGCAACTCGTTGAAGAGTTTCCTGATGTTTTTCCCGCCTGTGCTGTTACTCGTTCTCAAACACGTTCTCAGGAGTCCAAAGAGGATTTCCTTTCATCTGATACGTTCATGTCTCACATCGATGAGATGTCTGACTCGACTTCGAGTTCTAATGATGACTCCAAGTCGTTTTTCAACTCTCTTCATCGTAACAAACTTGTTGAGGAACAGGACAATGACCCTGAAACTCATTCTCTTCTACAACTGGCCGTTAGTGAAAATGAAATAGGAACTGTCCCTATTTGTTACTACCAGAAGTCAGGTGTGTTAATGAGAAAATACAGACCTCCTGACGTTGCTGCTGATGAAGAGTGGAATGTTATTCATCAAATCGTCATTCCAAAATGCTATCGGAATGATTTTCTTAGTCTTGCTCATGATCATGTATTGTCGGGACACTTAGGTGTGAGAAAGACCCTAGATCGTATCCGACGACATTTCTATTGGCCAAAGATGCGCCAAGATCTTGTTGACTTTTGTAAGACATGCCATTCTTGCCAAATGACTTTAAAAAACAAATCAGGGGATTCCCAAAGCACCACTGCACCCTATTCCTGCCTTTGAAGAACCGTTCTCAAGGGTCATTATCGACTGTGTTGGCCCGAAAGCAAAAAGCAAAGCAGGAAATGAATACCTCTTGACGATCATGTGTGCTTCTACACGTTTCCCTGAGGCAATCCGCTTGAGAAAAATCACTGCTCCCAACATTGTCAAGGCTCTTGTCAAATTCTTTACCATGTTCGGGATTCCAAAAGTTGTGCAATCAGATCAAGGATCAAATTTTATCTCCAAACTCTTTCAACAAGCCATGCACGAACTAAACATCCACCAAATTTCATCTAGTGCATACCATCCTGAGTCACAAGGTGTCCTTGAACGTTTCCATCAAATTACTGCCACGAACACTCAAAGAACTGGGATGAGGGTGTTCCATTGTTATTGTTTGAAGTTCGTGAGGTTATTTCAGAATCTACTGGATTTAACCCTTTTAAGTTGGTTTAAAAAACAAACAAACAAAAAAAAGGTTTTCACAAGTTCAAACTTTTTTTTTACTTTTAAGGGGAGAGTGTTATGTAAATGTCGTGTAAATGTTTTGTAAGCGACAACATGTCGTGTTGTGTTTAAATTTTCATTTCTATTATTTATATTTCCATATTTATATTATTGTTTCAAAGTTTAAACTAATAAAATATGTTGTTATTCATTTAGGGTAACATTTAGAATTTTCTAGAATTAAGTAGACCAATCATATGTATGTAAATGAAAGGTTGGCGGCCTCGTGTCTAGACGAGAAGTTTCGTGCAAGAACGGACATGCGCGGATTGCTCTGGAGATCTGTAGAAGTTTCGCGGTGTTTCCAGAAGTCTAGGCCTACAATATATAAACAGACGAAGACGCAAGGAAGGAAAAAGAGAGTCAGACATTAGTTTTATTCAAAAGAAGAGAGTCAGTCATTTAAGAAGGTTTAAGTGTTTGCTGTGATTTGTGACTGAAGTTAGATCTACAGAAGCTGTGATTTTATTTCGTCATTCTCTACGATTTATTCGAATTACTGGTTGTGCTGGTAATCAACACGTGTAGAACTATTCACGGGAAATCGGGAAAATTGGAAGGCGTTCATCGGAGGCATCGTGAAAAGAACTTCGTCGAATTTATTGAACTGTGAACTGTTTCTGAACTTCTTCATTTAAACTTCGGAATTTCTTCGTGGGACCAAATTCACATCCTAGACTGGAATTTGAGACTTTCGTTTTAGATCATTGTATTAGATACAGGCCAGTACCATTTTGTATCGTAATTAATTTTGAAGGTTGAAACTAGTGCTATTTCGTTTTGTAATTAATTTTAAACGTTTAAACTTAATATCTGTCATTGTTATTTTCTAATTTATGTTATATTTGTTAATAGTTTAGTGTAATAAATTATACAAGCTGTTATTTGTGTCTTTCTGTTGCGTTCAGTCTATATAAAACATAAAAAACGTAACAGTTAGTTACTGAAAAACATGTACCCATCCAACTTTGAAGTGAATTTATTATATGGATGATAAAGAAATATTTAAAAGGTAGAAAAATTATAAAATATTTTTTCAAAAGGATGAAACTTTTCTTCAGAATTTATTATGTTTAGTTCCAGTAGAAATAATTAACTCTTTCTTTTTCAGTAAAAAAAAAATGATGATTTGGCAAAAATAATTAGTCTATGTTTAACTACCCACCAAGTGAAAGTACGTTACACATCTTGGTACATTCCAACTTTTAATGTTGTAACACTTTATATTTCAGTATATCAAACTTCAGTGTTACCACTTGTAAAAGATAACACACTGACGTTAGTCTTTTATCTCTAACTTTTCTATTACCAAAGGAAAATAGATGTGTAAAGTTATCATGGTTTGTATTTTTGTATGTTTCGTATCTTAAGTAACATGTATATTTATGTTATGTATTTATATGATGTATCAACAATCATAATATAAATTAAAATGTGATTTCATTAAAAACTATGAATACCTAATGTATTTATTTATTGTTTTTAAGGTTACTACCCTATTCATTCACTTAACTATAAAAATTACTTTGTAATATATTTTATTTACAAGATGCTAACTGGTAACTACTTTTATTCAATGTTTCAATTTCTGAAATGTTGTTTTCAGGGAGATCCTTTGAAAGACTGTTTCTATAATTATAATAGTATGGTCGTCTTTAGGGAGATTCTTTCAAGTATTGTTTCTGTGATGATAATGATGTCGTCGTCTTCAGGGAGATCCTTTCAAGTATTGTTTCTGTGATGATAATGATGTCGTCGTCTTCAGGGAGATCCTTTTTAGTATTGTTTCTGTGATGATAATGGTGTCGTCGTCTTCAGGGAGATCCTTTCAAGTATTGTTTCTGTGATGATAATGATGTCGTCGTCTTCAGGGAGATCCTTTTTAGTATTGTTTCTGTGATGATAATGGTGTCGTCGTCTTCAGGGAGATCCTTTTTAGTATTGTTTCTGTGATGATAATGGTGTCGTCGTCTTCAGGGAGATCCTTTCAAGTATTGTTTCTGTGATGATAATTGTGTCGTCATCTTCAGGGAGATCCTTTTTAGTATTGTTTCTGTGATGATAATGGTATCGTCGTCTTCAAGGAGATCCTTTCAAGTATTGTTTCTGTGATGATAATAGTGTCGTCGTCTTCAGGGAGATCCTAAAAAGGACTGTATTTGTAATAAGTAAACGAATTCTTACTTGGAATTTCTTGATAGACAGAATATTGTGCAATATGCTTACCTACTTAAGACCTTAATCAACTAGATTATTTGAATACTTTTAAAATATCAATATTTTGTGGTTTCTGTACAAGATTAGTTGAGTATGTCATCAGTTAAGTTGGTGCAGAAAATTCCCTTTATTGTTTTGTATCTCGTGATTGGTTCTCATTTATTATTTTAGGATTATTTAAATATACTGTATGGTCCTCTTCTCTGACGTCGTGTTGTTTTTAGATATATTATATAAAAAGTGTATATTAGATTAGAAAGTGTCTATGATATTCCTTTATTCTAGCTTTTATTAGTCGCGTTATTTCTCCAACGTATTGAATTCCAAGTCGTTAAAGATGTTATAAATGATGTGTTTGCTCTCCAACAGCTCATTAGGTGTTTGATGTAAACTAACTTAACCACATTGTGTTGTGACTTCTCAGCACTGTTTTGACTGTTCAATATCAAAAATGTGTGTCTAAAATTTACTTCTTGGAATTTAACTTCTTCATCAAGTGCTCAGGATAGTTGTAAATCGTTAAAGTTGTACTTTTTAGACACGTTCAGTAATAAAACTCTTGCTGACGTTAAAAATCATGCAGTTTATAACGCTCGTTTTTACACTTCAAGATATGTTTGATTTATACTCGAGATATTTAACTCGTATCTGTGGATTTCCTGCAAACTCGTGTGGTATATGAATTATGTTTATTTACAAATATCACGTCTATGAATTAGAGTTTGTAATCTTTTTTCTACAATAAATCGAATCACAAGGTGTCTTCATTTTTGGTGTAGCCATATTACGAATGTGTTGTTAACTTCTCTGATTTAAATTCTGTGACAAGAATTTCTGCTTTTGAGGACGTCATTTTCGAAATCTTTCATAAACAAGACGTATACGTCCATCTTCCTCTTAGATTATTCTTGCGTCTTTCCACAATTATTTTAAAAATAGTTAGATGTTTGAGAAAAGACCAAATGTAAAACAAATACTACACAAATTTATTTTTGATGTTTTTTGTCTTCGCCAAACAAAATCAACTGATTTTTTTATTTAATACAGTCCCAATTCATCGGAACTCTCTTTACTAAACGTTTTGCTTACATAAATAGCTTGGGCAAAACAAAACCCTGGGCTAATATTATTGGACGAAAGTAAATAAAATAAAAGCAAATGAAACATGCGTGTTACGAAACTGCCGCTTTCTTAGAGCATCTCAATTACTCTCGTTAGGTTTGAGAGACGCAGAAGAAGTTTATAATTTAAAATTGGCCAGGCAGAGCCAAACTGAATAGGATGCTTGACTTGCATTTTGAGCTTTGCTAGTTCGAATCACCGTCCCACCAAACATGTTCGTCTTTTCAGCCGTGAGGGCGTTTAATGTGACTCTCAATCCCACTATTCGTTGGTAAAAGAGTAGTTCAAAGGTTGGTGGAGAGTGGTGATGACTAGCTGCATTTCCTCTAGCTTTTCAATGCCAAATTAGGGACGGCTAACTCAAGTAGCCTTTATGTAGCTATAGGCGAAAATTCAAACTACAATTTTCCTCTAATATTATTGTTGCTGTAAGTCTATAAAGGGATAAGGAACACATAAATAATGTATTATTTACCGAAAATTTGTAAATTGGAAGTATCAGGATGGTTTAAAAGAATTGCAGAGAACCATGTTTAATTATGAGCCACTATTAAATAGATGTTGAATCTTTAATTAGAATAAAGTACAGAACAATGTTTCGACCGTCTTAGGTCATCTTCAGGTTAACAAAGATAGTTTGCAAATTCTCTTTATAAACCTGAAGATCACCTAAGAAGGTCAAAATGTTATTCTGTACTTTGTTTTAATTAAAGTTTTAATGCCCATATGAGCCGTTTTGAGAATACAATTTTACCTCAAGTGAGCTTATTGTCATCATGAGACGTTAACTCGTGATCGCTTAACAGGTAATGCTACTAAGTTTAATTGTACCCCCACATTAATGATTCAGTCTTCTCACACAGCACCTCAACTCATCAAGTTAACGTCTGAAGTGATTTAATCGGCATGCTAATTCTACAAATAAATGTTCTTTGATGAGGTACACTATAAAATACCACCTTCACCATCAGATTTCTCCTGTCTAATACAACATTTAAAGGCAGAGGAATTATCCTTAATAGCTGTTGAGTGAAAGGTAACAATGCTGACCTTCAGAATTAAAGTTTATTTAGTTAACCAAATATTAAAAATTCTAACAACAAATTTTCCACCTATATACGTTTTCATGTGTATTGTTTATAACTGCCTCTTAAGAAATTGCAGCTAAGCATTCTAGTTGTCTTAAAATTGCTGTATCTAATACAAAACTCAATTATATTTTACTTTTATGAGTTATTGACCTTTCTATAAATATAAATTAGCTTAAAACTATGTTGGGAAAGGTTTTAATTAAGGCACCGAGTAAATATTTTGCTTTATTTAGTTGCCAGTTTAAAACTTTTATTCTAAAACAGAACGCCTGACAATTATATTTTTTTTCTTTGATAGTAGATGTATCGCAGACGTGTGTTAGGTACGACCATCAGCCACAAAAAACATACTTTCTATCAAGCGATTCCAAAATTCAAGACAGAAAAGTATGGTTTCTGTTCTTTTTCAGTTCTTTTTTTCCATACAAATCAGATCAAATATACTGTGCCAATACAGATGTCGACTGCTAAAGTATTATGAAGCGTGTCTTCCAGTATAAGACCCAAAGCGAGTACATAAATGAAGAAATCAATATTTGATTATGTTTTATGTTTCCTAGAAGTAGTACAGTACTGTGTTTTGAATTATTTGTGAACTTGTAAGATGTATTTTATAGTTTGCATGAAACTTGTATATTAAGTAGAAATAAATCTAGACACTTTAAATAAAATTGAGTAAAGCTAGATAAATAACGGTAATTACTTACATACAGACAAGTACCATAGGACCACAAACGCATAACAACGAAAGTTATGTTATTTAGAACGAAAAAATGGGTAAACGCTAATAAAGAAAACTTAAGTTAAATTAGAACTAACTAATGAGTTATCATCAGCTGGATAAGATAGAAAAAAAATTAGCGAGATATTGTGACAAATGTGTTACTAAGCCAACTTGTTACTAGTTAGAATTAGCACAACTTTTTATTTAAACTCGTTTCTGATTGTCATCTGAAACCTAATGAAATCAATTCGCTTACCCAAAGCATTTGATTATATTAGCAACATATTCTTAAAGATACGATTAAAGTATCAAGTACTATGTGTTACCGTTAGTTTATAATCACATAAGAAATGAAAAAATATATAAAAAATAAAACTTTTCACAACTGTAAAATAATTAAATAACTCAACCATTCATCAGAATAAAATTCATTGTTGGTATGTCACTTAATACTTTCAACCAACTACTGGAAATAGTTTTCATATTATTGTAACGCAATACACATTTTAATCAAACTTAATCAAAAAGGACTTGATCAACGACTCAAAGTTTTTTGGATTTTTTTTGACAGGTTAGAAATTTCACATATGGATTGATACGTGAAAGCTATGAAGCTGTTTGCTAAGAGCTAAATCTTATAAATCGATGTGGAATGAAGGTTTAGGAGAAGGGTGAAAAACGTTATGTGTTTTTAGTTACTCCTGATCTATTAAAATCTGTGGTAACAATTTAATGCACTTCCTATCTGTCAAATGGTATCGCTTATTAAATGTATGGTTAAAACCTATTATTGTAACATAAATGAACAAGTCAAGTGTGGCAGATATATATATATATATATAAGAGTCGCCTTTATACTTTGCTACTTTGAAAGTTTATCTGATGCATTTTTTTTTTACTTAATCTTCATTTGTTTTGCCCAGCAGTTGCACAACGATATGTCTGCGGAGTTACAGCGCCAGAAACAGAGTTTCGATGCCAGAGGTGGACAAAGCACAAATAACCTATTGTGTGTATGTGGGATTAACATCAAACACAACAAACATAATTAATTTGTTTGTACCAATTAGTGTGGGTTGGCTCTCTAGTAGAGCTTTGAATATCGAATTTACAAAGTCAAGTTCAAACCTGTGTAGCTTTGCCCAAAATTCAAAAACACAAAGACTATCTCCCCTCACCGTCCCTAATTTAACAGTGAAAAACTTGAGGAAAGGCACTAGTCTAGTCATTATTACCCATAGCTAACTGTTGGACTGCTATTTTACAAACGAATAGTGGGATTGACCCTGACTTTATAAGTCGGCTGAAAGAGCAAACATGTTTGTGTGACGGGGATTTGAACCAGATTACGAGCCTAGCGCCTAACTAACTGTCCATATCTGGCCCATACCTGTGTGATATCATAAAATATTCCTCGATTTAAGCTGCTATTATATTATAAAAGTGACAGTTCACCTTTATGGTGGATGGTGGGTATTGGTTGACTCGTTGTTTTCTTTCTGGTTAATAATACAGAATTAGGGGCGACAACAGGTTGTCTTAGTGACTTATTAAAGATAAATGTTTTAAAAAAGAAAACAAATTCCATAATTTTTACTTTAAATTATCTCAAGTGAATAGATTTTAAATACACAACAACAAATCAGTAGTAAAATGTATATATATATATTTAATTGACAAAGAATGTGTACCGATATGCAGAGCTCCTCCCCACATACAAACGCACAGCGGTAATATACGAACTCGTAACGTCAAAAACCGTTTTTCGATACCTCTTGTTGGCTGAACACAGATAGCGTGCTTTGTGCTTCACTTCAAACAAACGATATGAAGATGATTTACATTGTCGCTGTACCGAAATTATTGTTTTCCATCTTGAAAAGCCCTTTTTAGCCATGAGGGCGTTATAATATGACGATCAATCCAACTATTCGTTGACAAAAGAGTAGTCCAAGAGTTGTAGGTGAGTGGTGATGACTACCTGCCTTCCGTCTAGTCTTAAACTGCTAAATCAAAGACGGCTAGATCAGATGTTTGTTTGTTTTTGAATTTCGCGCAAAGCTACTCGAGGGCTATCTGCGCTAGCCGTCCCTAATTTTTCAGTGTAAGACTAGAGGGAAGGCAGCTAGTCATCACCACCCACCGCCAACTGTTAAGCTACTCTTTTACCAACGAATAGTGGGATTGACCGTCACATAATAACGCCCCCACGGCTGAAAGGGCGAGCATGTTTGGTGCGACTGGGATTCGAACCCGCGACCCTTGAATTACGAATCAAATGCCTTAACACACTTGGCCATGCCGGGTCGCGAGATTAGATAGCCCTCGTGTAGCTTTGCGCCAAAGTAGAAATCAAGTAAACATCTTCAAAAACAACATACATAGTAGCCTATCTGTGATCTGTCCACTAGGGGTAGCGAAACCCAGTTTCTAGCGTTGTAAGTCCACAAACATACCGTTGTGTCACTGAGAGGCCACATCCAGAGGTAAAATGTCTATCTAAACAGCTGGAAAATATAGTATGAACATTTCCATGAAATATTCTTCACTAAACCGCTTTAGAAAAACAGCTATCAGCTACAAATAAATAGCTTCACTAGACAGTTTAGTAAACAAAAATAAAATAAATTCGCAAATTATATTAGATTTCGGGAAACTAATGACAACTGTGAATGAAACTCAGATGCTGGAGATGGTAATATTCCCGTGGAGCTCTGAGATACTGATACTTTTGTTGGAACTCTAAAATGTTGATATTTCTTTGAAACAATAAGGTTCTAATATTTCTGTTGGAACCGTAAGATGCTAATATTCCTATTGGAGCTCTGAGATACTAATATTTATGTTGAAACTCTGAATCACTTTCTACTTCTTAAAAGGGTTAGAATTCAAAAATCAACTGTTACTATGAGATTGTAATATTTCTGTTAAAACTATGATGCTGATGCTCCTCTTGGAGCTCTTAGATGCTAATATTTTGTTAGGACTCTAAGCTGCTAATTTTCTTATTGGAACTCTATTCCTATTGCTTACATTCCTTGTTGATTTTGAGACATCCATTTCTACATTAAAAACATTGCCACACTTTGCCCTCTGGTTTTGTAATTTTAATTTTCTCAGCTTACATTGCATTAAAATAGAATTTAAAGTAAATATAAGAACTCATATTTTTCATACCACTGCCGCAATGTTACTCACCCTTCCAGTGCGTGGAGTGCACTATAAATGTCAGTGTTAAACTTCACTATTTGATTAGGATGGCCCACGAATTATTGATATATAACTAACACTCATCGTCCGTGAGAAATAAAAGTTTTGAAACAACAAAATGTTCATGCAACACTCTATTTCGTAAAAAATAAATCTGGACTTAAATGAAAGATTCTAATCTTTGGAACCTTCAACTTTCAATCAGTTACCCAGCAGTATGAACTGTGGCACTGTTTTAAATATATAACACAATAAGACAATAAACGTTTATATAAAATATTTGAAGAAAATAAGAATTTCAGAACTGACGACCAAAAACACACACATGTACTTTTTAATTTTTGTTTGTGTGTCTGTCTTAAAGAAAAACTCCAACTCCAAACTCTAATGTTGTAAGTCTAACTTTTTAATATCATCTTAACAAACAAAAAAGAAAGAATACCAATACAATTGTAGTCTCTTTTCAACAAGGCCCAGCATGCCTAGGTGGTTAAGGCACTCGCTCGTAATTCAAGGGTTGTGGGTTCGAATATCTGTCATACTAAACATTCTTGCCCTTTCAGCCATGTTATAATGTTCGGTCAATCCCATTATTCGTTGGTGAAATAGTAGCCCAAGAGTTGGTGGCGAGTGGTAACGACTAGCTGACTTCCATCTAGTCTTACACTGCTAAATTAGGGATGACAAAGATAGATAGCCCTTGTTTATTTTTGTACGAAAAACCAAAACCAAACCAACAATTCAAATCATCCATTTTTGTATGCTCAACTTTATGTCGATGACACTTCCCTTAATTTGCTCACCTCAGAAAACAATTTCATGTTCGTAATAATTAGAATTATTGTGTCTTCCCAAAAATTACCATAAAAATTAAAAACTGGAAAAAATATCAGTGTTATTGTGGTAATTAGGTATTTAAACTGAGCACTACACTGATCCTAATCCAAGATGAAATAAATACATGGTTTTAACAATAGTAGTTACTAAGAAGAATTTGTTTCCTTAAATTATTATTTTCTTAAAGAGAGTATTGGCTTTCGTTGATCACTATAAACAAACGTTGGAACCTACAAAACAAAGTACTTGAATGTTTTGTGCGTAAAGTCATGTAAGGCAAAATTGGTGTTTGTTAAAATTTCGCACAAAACTACACGAGGGCTATCTGCACTAGTAATGTAAGATTAGAGGGAAGGCAGCTTGTCATCATCGTCCACCGACAACTCTTGGGCTACTCTTTTACCAACAAATAATGGGATTGACCGTCACATTATAACGCCCCCACGGCTAAAAGGGCGAATATTTTTGGTGCTACATGGGATTCAAACCCGCGGGTTACTAGTTGGGTGCCTTAGCTATTTGGCCTTGCCAAGCTGTGAAAATAATATGTAAGAAAGGCTATTAATAGCGTATATGTCACGTTTATAAACATACACAAGAAACGAGGCCAAATATTTTTTAAATAAGTTTAGTTCTGTACATATTTCACATTTGCTTTATTTCCCAGTAAGAATAAAAAGATCAGTTTATTAAGGCTTCCTACTGCAGCCCTCTATTAATGTTTTGTAACAGTGATCGACTAATTTAAGCGAACTTTCAAGTGGTTTTTAAGATCTGTATAAAAATTTTACTTATTTTTTACATGAGATCAAATACTGTATGCAATTCAAATTGAGAGAAATAAATGGGTTGTTGTGTATTTAACTTATTATTTTGATAACAGCAATTCATTTTGATAATAGCTATTGCATAAATTCTGAATTTAGAATCATAATCATTCTAATTCGTAAGAGGGTTAGAATTCAAAAATCAGTTATTCCTGAGGAAACCTTTAACAACTACTTTTGCCGTTGTATAATTTATTTCCTAGCTTAAAATAATAAAGCCTACTCATTTAAAAATATTAATAAGCCTTCTTGGTAACTTACCTCAGTATATTAACCCTAAAAAGTAACAAAACTACTTAACTTTTATAATAAAAATACTCATTAGAGTAGATCTAATGTGCTTACTATTGTTCTTTATCAATGTCTTATTTGCTAAACATTCCAGTTTTCTACTCTATGTGTGTTTGATATTTGGTCTTAAAAATGCTCTTTGTTCAAAAACGTCGAACTGTCTAATTTCTGTAGGCACGGAATTCACTAATGGCCGTTTTCATGTGATAAAAGAGATCATGTAGAATTGTCAATTTTGTGAGAAACGCATAAAAAAGATGCTAATGCACAGAAAATAGATTAAATATACATTCTGGCATAAATGGGGTTGTCATTAAAGCTCTAAATTCGTTTAGGCACCAACTGAAACTTGAAGAGACAAAGCAGAATTATTCATCAAAAAGAATGAACAATTATCAGAGAAAGTAACCACCGAAGTAACGATTTCGAAAACAGTTTATAAGTAGAAGTTATAGAAGTAGAACACTAATTACTCTCAACTGTATGTTACAAATTTCAACATTCGCAGAAGATCCTGAAAACAAGAAAAATGATTAGAATAAGACGACGTGTAACAAGGAAGATATTATCATTTTTAGATTTCTTAACAAACCTTCACTAACATAAAGTAAAAGTGACTGTACGTGTGTGTGTGTGTGTGTATACGTATATATTCGTCAGGAATGATAAAGTGGGTTCTCATGTATATAAAAAACGGAAAATAGACCGGATATTGGTCAAATGAAACGAGTAAGAGCCTAGTTTATTGCCTTTGAGCAAAATTGCTTGAGATTATAGTCCGAAATAGTTGTGTGAGAAACACTCAACTAGCTCGTACGGAATAGCGAAATGTAAAGAGAGAAATCGACCCAGAAAATCTGCTGCAAAAGGCGGTTATTCTGACAGGCTTTCCCACGTTGCGCTTCGTATATGAAGCAGCTCGTTTAGTTGCTATAATGACTTTGCCAATAAACGAAAATAACATGTAGTGCAAGCATAATGGCAATAAAACGTACGTGAGAAGACAACACTTAGGAGCTTGTCAAATACTGATATAATGTAACAGCACATTGTCACTATCATGTAATGTATTAAACTAGTTTTAGATCATCTCACCACTATTAGTCTCGTCCCAAAAGTCTCGATTAAACAAGTTCATAAAAGAACAATTTAGGCCATACTGAGATGAAACATGCTACCTTGTATTGTTATGTGTTTAGGCTTATGGTGTACGAACGTTTGTTATGACTAAATTTATATTTTAATCTCATTGTCTTTGTTTGAATGGAAAACGACTTGTGTTCGTTTTTATGGTGATTGGTTGTTTAAGTGCTCAGTAAGAAAAACATAAAACGTAACCCAAAAAACACACGGACAAGTACACTAAAATCCCAATTTGCATGGCTATATTATATATACTCGTGCACCCTTCTTCAAAGACTGCATATGGGTGTCATTTTTTTTTAATTTCGCGCAAAGCCACACGAGGGCCTAGTCGTCTCTAATTTAGCAATGTAAGATTAGAGGAAAGGTGGGTAGTTATGACTACTCTTTTACCAACGAATAATGGGACTGGCCGTCACATTATAACATCCCACGATTGAAAGGGCGAGTATGTTTGGTGCGACGTGGATTCGAACTCGCGGCCCTCAAATTACGACCACCTAGCCATTCCGGGTCCACACATAATTATTTACATTCCTATAGTGCCAACTAGCCTTAAACAACCGAGATTTCCAAAATGTATATCCATTGTTTTATTATTTCTAAACCTGGATAACCTCCTCTGTTTAATACAATATATTTGTTGTTGTTCTTTCAATTTCAATAGTTTCTCAGATATTTAATTCAATTTTAAATTCTACGTGTTTTTTCAACTTTATCTTACTCCAGTCTATAACATGAAATGTGTCGTCACTTGTTATTCCAATACCAATTTATTTACTTCATATTTTTCTACCGAAAATTTTATTCCTTGATCCTAAATTTCAGATTCCTACAAGTTCAGCTAATGTACATTCTTCCACAGAAACAATGATGAATTTTGTAAATCTCACTTAGATCAACATCTTGCAATCGTGAAACTATTGAATTTACAACGTGTTGCTTTACATTCTATGTATTTTTTCATGATGTTATCAAGTACTGTAAAAAAATTGTGATAAAAAGGAAATTACGAGAACGAAATATAATATATGAATATTAAAAATTTTCCAATACATCCAGTGTGTAATTGTCTTTGTAATTAACTGCTAGTTTCTTTCTTAAAATGTTATATACACAACCATCTTTACATAAATGTTTCTTTCTCTCATCTAGCAAAAAACGAAACCTTAATTAATGAAAATGAAGGTGAAGGATTAGAAGTACTTAGGCTTAATGTGAGTGCCCTGGAATTTGGTTGTAGAAGTTATGAATAACAGAATGAGAGTTTTAATGCTGATTAGTAATAAAAGTAGATAGTAATATCCAACATTATGTCTTCTTTATGTTCTAGATATTTTGTAATAGACACCGTTGTCGTAGAGACAGTTCTAAACGTACAATACTGTTAATTGCAGGTAACAAATCCTAATTATAATTATCTTAATTTTTGTGATTATAGAAAGAAAGAGTTTGTTTGTTTGCTTGTGTTTTCTAATAGCAAGGCGACATCGAGCTATCTGCTGTGTCCACCGAGAAGAATCGAACCAAGAAAGAAAGAGGACTATAGGCTTTTGTAAAGCCAGATTAGAAAAGAGAGAACAAAAGCTTAAGTCAGAACTGCATTTAATTATGCTTAATTAAATTATAAAGACTAGCCCAAGATTTGCTGTGGGTGGTGATGACTAGCTGCCTTCCTTCTAGTCTTACGCTGCTAAATTAGGGACCACTATCGCAGATAGCCCTCGTGTATCTTTGCGCGATATTCGAAAAGAAGCAAACAAAATTATGCGGATGTATTAATTCGAATCATACCTCAACAGGTTACTCATGAAGACGTTGTCATAAAACACTAAAACAGAAGTAACGTGGATGGATTTTATTAGCCGCGACTGAGCTGCTCATAAAACAGCTCTGACTCTCTAACCTTTTTTCCAAATTAAAACTTTCTTTTATCTCATATTTTGTTATCTCTTGATCGATTCTGGATCTAATTATAGTTTTGGACTTAAGAGTTCAAACACTTTTGATTGATGTATTCGACTACATCGAAAGTATCATAGATGAATTTGTTCTAAACTTGCCAAACATAATTTCAGTTTCAGGATACGCTGGAAGAGGTCTTAATGAGTAATAAAATCAAATAAGGATACGCATGCCTTATTCTTGGTACTTCTGGAGGAAAAAAGACAGCGAATGAAAAAGGGAAACAAAAGTCTCATAAATTAATTACTTTAATCCTGCCTAAAATAGTGTTAAATGCAGCGGCTATTGAGGATTTCCTCTTGGATTTTGTATTATACAATTGGTAAACTGATGGAACATGGTTCTCAGGGTTATATCCTTGTTTGCTTGAAAATTTATTGTAAGGACTGTTTATGTTATTTGTTATCATTATTCATTTTATGAAGTAATCCCACATATTATTTCTCTATTGTATGTACTGTTATTATGTGCATGCCCCCTCCATGAGGGAGGATTAGTACAAATTCGAAACACATGTAATCATTTTCTAGGGCAACTTCCTATTTCAATAACTATTTGTTACGTAATGATTTTAATCTTGTATTCCTTTTAAATTCTATTTTTTCTTGTTGTGTTAGACATTATGGTTACCGTAAAATTTCAATATCATTTATTATAAAACACCAAAGAACGTGAATGTTCAGCAAAAAAAATGCTATTTCTTTTTTATTTTATCGCTATAATGATTGCTATATCTGTCTTCGCCTCTGAAAATGTCACCTCTTGATAAAACGTAAGGAAAAAAAACTTTTTCTTCATCTCTGTGAGTTTTCTTACAGTAAAGCCACATCGAACTGTCTGCTGAGCCCACCGAGGGAAATCGAACACCCTGATCTTAGGGTTGTAAATCCGTTAACTTACCGCTGTACCAGCGGAGGTCTTTTTTTCATATATAAATATATGTGTGTGTAATACATTTGCATTATCGTTTAAAGGATAAAATCTATTCACGATTATTTCTCAATAGATTTACAAATAAGTCGGGACTTGTACTTTCGCCAGTTCTTGATGTTTCATTGGGTAATTCTGCTTAAATTAGACATGCATAGAAACACACATAGCCCATATTTGTGTATAATAAATGTACATATAAATATTTGTTTTCAATAACAAAGTTTGATCAAAACTAGCTTAAAGAACGAATATATGTAGAGTTCATAAACCAATTAACGATTATTTCATCAGATAATACTTACTACATACATTTATAACATCTGACTTGGGTATATATTTACTACATACATTTATAGCATCTGACATGTAGAAATACTTACTACATTCATTTATATCATTTGACGTGTAAAAATTCTTACGACATACATTTATAGAATCTGAAACGTAGAAATACTTATTACATACATTTATTTCATCTGACACGCATAAATACTAACTACATACATTTATAGCATCTGAAGACTAGTGCCTTCCCTCTATTATTTCGCTTCTAAATTATGGAAGGCTAGCGCAGATAGACCTCGAGTAGCTTCGCGCGAAATTCGAAACAAACAAAAGTAAGTTATATTAACCAACATAACTTTTTAACAAGCAAACGTCATCAGTTTGGAATTATCCTTTACTGCGCTCAAAGAGTTATATTTTCCTTGGCACGAAATTTCAATTTTTTTATGATTAATATATAAGATATTTTACCAAAAACATATCCACAATAGTAAACATACTGGAAAACTTGATAATTATAACATTTAATAAGCGTTATTAGTTTTTATTTTTAATCTAGTTTAAAAACTAAAAATAAGTGAAAAAAGTAGCCCAAATGATAGTAACAATTAAATAACGCAATCTACGCAACGACAAGAGTTTTAAATATTTGCTAGTGACGTAGTGATTATTTTGATGAATTGTGGATCTTATAATCCTGTCACTAGAGTAACGATAGAGGTTGATTGTAGCAGCGATGGGTGATGTTGATTGGCTAGCTGCCTTTCTTCATGGATCGGAATGGCCAGGTGGTTAAGGCACTCGACTCGTAATCTGAGTTAGAATCCCCGTGATACCAAATATGGTAGCCCTATCAGCCGTGGGGACATATAATGTGACAGTCATCCCACTATTCGTTGGTAAAAGAGTAGCTCAAGAGGTGGAGCTGGGTGATGACGACTAGTTGCCTTTCCTCTCGTCTTATACTTCCAACTTAGGGACGACTAGCTTAAGTAGCCCCCGTGTAGCTTTGCAAGAAATTCAAAACAAATCAAAGCAATCCTATCTATCAGTACAACGTTTCGAAATGGCTAATGAAAACAACCATTGTGTTGCTTTGCGCGAAAATTCAAATCCAACAAACGTGAAATTAGTAGTATTCTTATGTCAAAATTCAGAAGAGAAAGAGTTATGAGCAGGAATATCTTCATTAACTTTAGGTTATTTATTAATGTTCCATCCTTTTTTATATACCAAGGTTGGTAATTGTTCCTTAGATTTGTCATTAGAAGTTATATTCAGTGTGTGAATTTGAAATTAGTGAGAAAAAACACGTTTTAAAGAAATCTATCACAATTATATTAAATATGTGTTTTTTTATAGCAAAGCCACATCAGGCTATCTGCTGAGTCCACCGTATATTAAATAGAAGAAAATTTATTAGTTAACAAAAGAACCAATTTTTTCAAATACTTTCAACATATAGTCTCATGCAGTGACTCAGTGACTATACAATAGTGTGTCTAAAGAACAAAGAGAGTAGTTTGAAAAGGACAGAATGCATTAACTTGGCCAACTAACTAATCAATAGCTGTTAATTTCTGTAGTATTCCAAGCCTTATAACAGTTAAACTTATTCGTTTTTCCTCTGAAAACGCTTTTATCTATATATTTATTTATTCAAAAGCACAGCTACATATTTATTGAGATTTACATATTTATTGCTTACATCTAGTCACTTCATTATAGCTAATAACGAAATTCGACACGCTTGAGCTGTTTCTACATCTTTAGACCAGCAAATTTTAAACAAGATTAGCCACTCAGATGCACAGTAACGAAGAATCATTATTTCCTAATTTCGTGATTCAATGAATGTTCCTATTCTGACGACTAGCGACATTATTGATATAACGGTGTCACAAGCATCATTCCCTTTTCTCTTAGGAATTGAATATTTTGAACTGCCTACTTTCATTTCAATAAATTTCACTCTTCTGATACAAGAAAAAAAGAGAAGAATGCTAGCTAACTTTGGTTAACAAATTAACATAATTGTCTTGAAGTGAAATTACATTAGCTCTTAATCTATACACTGAAAAGAAAACGCTCCCAAATTAATTTGATCCATCAACTAAGTAATAGACATCCCCTTAATAATAGACATGCATAGTAACAGTCTGTTTCTTAAAGAATAACATTTCGAACACATTGAACTACTTTTTCTAGCGCTTTAAGATTTTACTTCGATGATATTTAATTATTTTCTTTTTCGCATACTTGCGAAATTCTGAAGTAAGAATAAACAAAAAAGAATTAAAATAAAAATATTTTAAGATATTTAATAACTTCTGGTATCAATTGTTTAATGTAATCTTTACTTTACTTGATCAAGGTCGATACTTCTTTATACTTTATAAGGTAATATATGTCATTGTAATAAAGTATCATTTTACATGTTGTCTTCTTTACTTTCTTTTATGCATTAGGTTATTGTCAAAAGGGACACCAAATCTGTAGAAAAGTTTGTTTAAGATGAATCATTTTATTAATATTTCCAATCAACTGAGCTTTTGTGTTATAAATACAATTCAATGATACAATGACTATAACCCCTTTTTAACATGTATAATGTATAGCTTATGGATTCAACGAGTCTTTAAATATACCTGTGATCTTTTAATAGAAATATGCTTCTAACCTACAGACAGTATTATATTAAAGTATTCCCAGTATCGTTGTTAACTTGTTCTTCTCCTTAAAATCAGTTCTACAAAATGCGTACACTGAAACAACAACTGTATAAAAACTTATATATAATTTAGGAAGCACTATGTTTTTTAATTATAGAAACATTGAACAAAAATTCATAATTTGAGTTTTGCGTCTGATACCAAATATTTGCATTTTTCTAAGCTAAGTTCCAAATTTACAGGCATACAAAAAACTGCAGAATATGATTTGTTTCCTTCATTAGCGTTATTTCTTTCCAAAATTTGAATTTCTATATTATCAAATAAATGCATCCTAAAAAACAGGTTGACTTGTCATGAAAAAGATTCAGCTAAATAGGGCTATCTTAAAATTATGTGGCCTCTTCTATCGTTCGTAACCTAAATATTACCACAAGAGAGATTATATATTGAAAGTATTTGAAGTATGATTCCAGTGCTATACATAATTGATTTTTTAGAGGGCGATATAACTTTGCACAAAGCCCGCACTAAATAAGTAAGGATTTATTCCAAATGGTGAAAGCCACCGATAGTGTTCAAAAACATCAAACTCTTCACTTACAGACTGAAGAGAGAGGAGTCTGGTATGGCTAGTGATTAGAACGCTCCATTCGCAATCTGAGGGTCATAAGTTCAAATCTCCCGCCAACAAAATATGCTCTTTCAGCCGTGGGGTCGAAATAAAGTAACGGTTATTCCCACTATTCGTTGATAAAAGAGTAATCCAAGAGTTGGCGATAGGTGATAATGACTAGACTCGTGCCTTCCCTCTGGTATTTCGCGTGCGACTCGTAATCTCAGGGTCGCGGGTTCGCATCCTCGTCGCGCCAAACATGCTCTCCCTCACAGCCGTGGGAGCATTATAATGTGATGGTCAATCCCACTTTTCGTTGGTAAAAGAATAGCCCAAGAGTTGGCGGTGAGTGGTGATGACTAGCTGCCTTCCATCTGGTCTTACACTACTAAATTAGGGACGGCTAGCACCGACAGTCCTCGAGTAGCTTTGTGCAAAATTCTAAAACAAACCTCTAGTATTTTGCTTCTAAATTAGGGAGGTTTAGCGCAGATAATCATCGTGTAGCTATTTGCAAAATTTGGACAAAAACAATCAAAGAAAAGGAATTTCAAGTGAAATAGTCCACATTTAAGTGCACATTTTACTGACTGATAAGACCTTGGTGGGACAGACTTTCGAGGATATTTTCCTTACCTGATTAGCACAATTCTCAGATGTCATGTTTTATTATCAAACACTCTTAACATATTGGTTATACACGTTTCATGACCAGTAACCCTGGTGAGTATTACTTTTGGTACTGAAATGTCTTTTCCCCATAGCCTTACTGATACATCTAAGAAATACAATAGCTGTCTGATGAGACGTTTTCGGGTTAGAGACGTTAGAATAAATCAATAACTTTATGTAATAGTCTTTTATATTAAAATTAGAAAAAAATATAGAAGTAAGCTATTATATTTTGCTTTGAAAGTATTTGTTTTACTAATATACTGTGAAAACACCCAAATACAAATATTAAGAAAAAAAAACTCGATCTTTAATTAATAACATAATGAAAATTAGTGTTAAATCAATTTTGTATAATAGTTTACTACGTCATGACCAATAAAAAAAGCTTATTTTTTTAATGTTTTTATTAAACATATTTTGAATTTGAGATTAATTTGGAAATCTATTTTTACAAAATAGCCAAAACAATTTAATATTGTGCAGCGTTTAGACATTAGCACTCAATAATATTGCAGCGTTTAGACATTAGCACTCAATAATATTCACTGATATAGAACAGTACTGGCCTTTTAAGGCAAAGAATAATTCATAAATCCATTTTCTAGGATGTAATTGTGACTTTTATAAACTAAAATGATATTATTTTATGTATATTTTATAATGCTATGCACACAAAATAAAAATAAAAATATAAGTATAGACAGTAAAAATATACATTCTAAACGAAACGTTGCCAAACTTCTTCCTCAATCACAACAGCTATAGGCATTAAACATCCTTCTAAGCATATGGAGTTCTGTAACAGAAAGTCGAAATTAGACCACAATAAAAGATCCCGCACAAACCTAGATTAGAAGTGTAAAACTATAATGCTACATATGAGGGTTATTACAAGTCGGATATGTTCACAAGGTTAAAAATTATTGAATTAAAAGCCTATTGTAATAAAGTATCATGCAAATATTATTTTCTCGTTTCGTTAGTCTTCAGTTAAGGAACAAGTTAACATGGTTCTACAATATAGATGGCATTACAAGAACCAAGGGCTGTTTCCATTCGGTATGCTGAACATTTCCCATATGAACGGCATCCTTCAAATCAAATGATATAAAAAGTGCCAGCGAATACACGCTACTGGCTCATACACGCATAACTATCATTCGGAAAATCCAACGGAGCAATTATGATAGACAATGAAATTGCCATAATGACACTTGTCATATTTCCGCAGCACTTAGGGCACGGGTATTGATTGTTTGCCACCGTCTGGTAGTACTATTACGATATTTACCTCATCTGAATTTGCCTTCTTCACCGTTGTTGTTGGGGGCCTATTTTGGTAGAGTTGGTTTAAAATAATTTATGTTCATTGTTTTCTTCTTCGCATTTGACGTTTTGGGTGTGTGTTACACACTAATAACTGTTTCGAAAGACATGACCTAGACCTGCCTCAATAATAGTATCACAAGGTAACCTCATGGCGAAATAAGCAAACATGTTTGGTGTGACCGAATTTTCACCAACGACCCTCAGATTTCGAATCGAGCGCCTTAATCACCTGCGATGCCGGTTCTGTCTTTTCTCTTATTCATCACTTCGTAATTAGATACGAGTAGTACAGATAGCTCTAGTAGCTTTGTTCACAATTCATCAAACAAACTTACAACAATGTCGTCAAACACTAAAATAACACCGAAACCTGTAGAGTCGATTTTAACAATAAAATGTTTACGCTGCATTAGGCTGTATAATCTTATATATATAGTATTGATACCACTAATGTAATATTCTGAATTATATAAGTTCCGTAGTTATTTTATAGTATCTGCTTGTTTGTTTGCTTGTTTGGGAATTTCGCACAAACCGACACGAGGACAATCTGAGCAAGCCGTCCCTAATTTTGCAGTGTAAGATTAAAGGGAAAACAACTAGTCATCGCCACCCACCACCAACTCCTGGAGTACTCTTTTACGAACGAATAGTGGGATTGACCGTCACATTATAACGCTCCCACGGCTGAAAAGCATATGGTATCTTAAATGTGATTAATGTTTTGTAACTAATGCTAAACGATTATGTTTGCAATTATTCTGAAAACTTGTGAATAAAATTATGCACATCATCGATACATTTACTGCTCTTTAATAAAGAATACAACTTGCAAATTTTTCAGGATTTGTTGAGCCTATGAATAGCGAAGAAACTTTTCTTCAACTGTTTACATTTATTTGTATGTCTAATTTTATCACTTTTTATTATGTCTCGAGTGGCAGAAAAAACTTATGTTATCAAGCGCAATAAAAAGAGTCGAAATTGTTTAGAGATACCTTCAGTTTGATTCTATCACACACTATGTTTTTATACACATTCAGTAGCGTAAACAAAGCCTATTGGTATACAGTGTGTGAACGATTTTGGTACTGCAGTCAGAAACAGCTGTTAACGAACTTTATCAGCAATACAAAAACAACCAATGTTTCTGAGCAGAACTAAAAGTAAGAACAGTAAACAATACATTGACTCTTACTGATATGAAAGTGTTTTTTTTCCACAAAACAAATTGATGAAGATTATATATTGATCATGTTTTCTATGCTATGTAAAAGTTCAGTTACATTATAACAGTTTTAGTGATCATTTATTTAGTTTTTTAAATATTAAATGCTAATGTATTTTTTTTATTTATATCTGCCTTCTGTCTTGAAATACAGGAAACTGTTTGCTTGTGAATTTTACAGTTAATTAATAATTCATTTAAAGTTAGCGGACTTGACAAATATTTTATATAGCTTTGCATCTGCCTTCAGATCTTCTCCTGTTAAGATTTTTACTTCCCTAGATGTATAAACTTTCTTTGCGATAAGTTAATACATGACTCTAGGGGTAAAGCTGTTTATAAGAGAATTAAATGTTCTTGGCATTGTTCGTGGCAAAATATTGTGCATTCATAAACTTCCTCCCTGATAAAATCAACCCTTATAGTTGCAAATATATCCATTAAAATGGGTACGTTTATCGATTAATAGACAAAAATATACCTCTTAAATTTAGCATTTTTAGCAGAAGGCAAAGATGAACATATTTAATGAAAAAATACCAATCTATTAGGCGACTCACAAACACACCTGAAAAAAATTAAATTTTTATTTTCTACTAGACACAAGTATGCAGATGGTTGAATTTCATATCAAAATTATTTTGAATATTAAAATCATCAAGGAACAGTCGTCGTAGCGAATATAAACCTAAAGTAGAACAGAAAGTATCAAAACTACATTTTAACATTTTTTGGCACTTTGTATGAAGTGTGATGTCATCAAAAAATTAATTGTTTTTGGAAATGGGGTGTAAAAACCGCTTTCATTCCAAGTTATTAATACACTCATATCATAAGGACGTACTAAGGTGTGGATTTAGAATCCCTCAATATTGGGCTATCTCTTGTATAAAATGAAATTGGAAAACAAAGGAATACGAATTAATTTTAAAAACCACGACTATTAAAAAAGACACATGTAACAAGTCATATTTCCAGTCAAGGTAAGCAAAATGCGGTGTCTCGTAACAGGTAAGAATCCATGAATACAAAGGTTATGATTACCAAAAACTCACAGGAAACAGTGATGTGCTTTGAACATGGTCACCTTAAGATGGCGCTTTTCAATGGAAACTAAGCTGCAGGGTTATTGTCACCGTCGTCAGCGAGACGTTAATAAAATTCCAAAGAATGTTGCAATAATTAAAATATCCTCTGATTAGGTATTGTTATACGGCTTCTCACAATTCTTTACTGAAACAACACGACTGTATTCTGGTAAACAAAAATGAAAACATGACAATATGACA
This sequence comes from Carcinoscorpius rotundicauda, assembly GCA_011833715.1. NCBI lineage: Eukaryota > Metazoa > Arthropoda > Merostomata > Xiphosura > Limulidae > Carcinoscorpius > Carcinoscorpius rotundicauda. The sequence goes on from CM022399.1 coordinate 39,704,964, forward strand.
TTATACTGCTACAAATAGGCTACAATATATTTGTGTGTTTAAAAGATATATCTTGTGATATTTATTACAACATATGACAATAATCCTAAAGTAAATATTTCTTAACTTACTGTGATAAAGAAAAAGACAAATATGAGAAATTATATCCACAAGATTTGCTAACAATAGGACAAACAAGGTAAGTTATATCTCCAGAAGCCAAAATTTACTAACTTACTATGATAAACATGATACATTATATTCATAGAAGACAAGATTTACTAAGTTCTTATAATAAAGGGCCTGGCATGGCCGAGCGCGTTAAGGCGTGCACTCGTAATCCGAGGGTCGCGGGTTCGCGCCCGCGTCGCGCTAAATATGCTCGCCCTCCCAGCCGTGGGGGTGTATAATGTGACGGTCAATCCCACTATTCGTTGGTAAAAGAGTAGCCCAAGAGTTGGCGGTGGGTGGTGATGACTAGCTGCCTTCCCTCTAGTCTTACACTGCAAAATTAGGGACGGCTAGCACAGATAGCCCTCGAGTAGCTTTGTGCGAAATTCCAAAAAACAAACAAACAAACAAACAAACTTATAATAAAGAGAAAGACAAACATCGCATGTTATCTCTCCAGAAAGCGACTTTTACTAAAAATAATATATTCTGTTTCAATTTGTGATTTATAAATTTCAAATAATACATTATTGTTAACTGTCTTTTCAGTTTGTATTTATAAAAATTTCTCTACCTCCAGTTTTTGGCAAACACACAATTTTATTAAAAACAATGCTAGGTTTATCAATTATGAATAAAAGTTATTAAATATATCGATATAAATTAAGAGAAATATGTTTTCTTGTGAGTTCCTTGTTATGAGACAAGTCGAATCTGTTGGCCAAATGCGTTCATGAAAATGTTTCAAGAAACAACTACTGGCAAAAAAAGATTTCAGGAAAGTTCAGTGTTGAAACATGTGCAACATCAGTTTCATTTAATTAGTGTACACTTTACGAATAGAGAGGTACAAAATCAGGATTTGCAGACAGATCGTTGTTTATTCTCTTACATAGTGTAACCCAAAACAATCTAAGTCCCTGATAGTTTTGGTATTTGTAAAGTAAAAAGATACTGTGAGTGAACTGTTATACGAATACCGAGTTAACTACTAGAACCAATCAAGAAAACATATATTTATTACAAGAATTATTGCTATGTGGAATTTTAATCCCTCATTTTTACTTTACCGAGTATCCACTAATGGGTCAACAATAAAGTTATGAAGTTACTACTCGTAAAATACCTGGATCGATTCCCATCAGCGTACCTATCGCGAACATTACATAGTTTTAGTAAATAGCTATCGACAATTATACTTTAAGAGAAGGTACTGTAATTATGAAAACGTTACGCTTTAGAATCAAATACAACAGTTCTAAAATATCCTAATATATTTTTGTTGAAAAACATATTTTTAGCTTCACGTTGACAAGACTAAAATTCTTTCCCTGATATAAACAGACGGATATTTTTTTTAGTTGCAAGAATAATTGAACTGTATTTTGTTTTGCTTTTGATGTACAAAGGGTTGACTTTGCTTTGCTGTAAGACTGCAAACGTTCCGATGAGCCACTTGGGGGCGTTAAACTGTTATAACATAAATACCATTCGTTGAAATTGTCATAAACAGCTAAAACTTTTAAACCTCCATTTAACATAGATTTTTTTAGTGAACACGTCTGTTTTAAATTCTGCATACAAACATTTAAATGTTATAATATTTTTACAAACAAAATGTTACTCGTTTAAACATATTTTTTTTTAAATATCAAAAACAAAACAAAAAAGTACTGGTAAATACGAGTCCTGGAACGTAATGCAGTGATATAAAAGTACCACTTTGAACAAGACCTCTCTTCATTAATAATTTAATTGTGTGCGCCTTTTAGAAAGAACCTGTACGATATTACAAAATACTTCTAAAATTTTCAGCTGTGAGTGCGTTATAAAGGTGACCTTCAGTACCTTTTGATAATTGGTGGTAGGGTGCTGCTGACTGGCTGCCTTCTTTCTGGTCTGTAATTCAAATTTAGAGATAGCATTCGATAGCTTTAATAGCTTCGACAAACATACAAATAAATATTCATTTAATATCAATAGTGTCCCCCCTCCAGTGGCAGAGCTGTATATTTGCAGAGTTTCAACCCTAAAAACCCGGTTTTGATACCCGTGGGCAGTAGAGTACACATCGCCTTTTGCGCTCAATAGGGGGAATAAGAAAAAAAATTATTTAAGAAATTTCAGCTCCAATCCTGTTTTATCGTTAATATATTAATTGCTTATTAAAACAAAAATGAAAACAAATTTTGCTGTTGTTGAAAAACTGGTGTGTTGTTCACGTTCTTGTGTTTTATTATTCTGCTCTGGAAATAATCTGAAAATTCAAAACTGGTTAAAAAGTAAAATTCAGTTTAAGGTTTTGGAGGTTTGGATTTTAATTATATGCCAGCGTATACATGTGTTTGTGTGTGTATATATACACACATTTGTATATTTAGATGACTTGCACGAAGGGCTATATTTGTAAAGATTTTATCCATCATTTTCAAATTCGATGCAAAAATATCAATTCAGTGTTTCAAAAAAGACTTTTATCATGTCATTTCAGACGGCAAAATGTATTTTCCGAATTGAATGGTAAAGTTATTTGTACTTCTTACTTTCATTTTTGAAAAGTAATTCTGTCATATTGCGCTTTCGAATTGTAGTACTCAAAACGCAACCAACATTTCACAGTTACACATTAATGGCTTAACTTATAGTTATAAAGATGAGATGGAAATTTTGACAAACATTGTCGTGATAAAACCACAGCCCCAGTTTTCTAGATAATAATTTCAGTGTGTGATTTGTTTATTGTAATCAAACCAATCATTGATATCAACTGCAGAAGTTTAGAGAAACAAGCATATCCAGTAAAGATATCAGTTTGTTTCTTGTTTTCTTATATTTGCGCAAAGTTACAAGCTAATCAAGGACTATCTACGCGAGCCGTCTCTAATTTTGAACCAATACCTTAGAGAAAATTTAGTAAGTCAACAACACCAACTGTCAACTCTCGAGCTATTTTTGTCTGAACTAATAGTGTAGTTTCACCGTTTCTTCCTTACAGCGAACCAATGACTTTAAAGTGCATGTCACGCTTTTTTTTTACAATGACTGTATCCGAGCACTGATACCTCCACATTTTTTAACAAAACCTTACTTCGTCAATTATCGTTAGCAATAATAAATAGCACCTTCATAATCGAAATTATAAAATTTACAACATTCTAAAATAAAACATTTCCTACTTTATAAAAGGTATCATTTCCAGAGCCTTTAAAGATTGAAATTCAAATGTTTCAATGTAGAATATCTTCACAGAAACTGAGACAATCTTATGGGTATAAGAAAATCTTGATCAGAGATTATCAGGCCCGACATGGTCACGTGATTAAGGCACTCGACTCGTAATCTGAGGGTCACGGGTTCGAATCCCTGTCGCACCAATCATGCTCTCCTTTTAAGCCGTGAGTCATTACAATGTAACGGTCAATCCAACTATTTGTTGGTAAAAGAGTAGCCCAAGAGTTGGCGGCAGGTGGTGATGACTAGCTGCCTTCTCTCTAGTCTTTCACTGCTAACTTAGAGACGGCTAGCACACATACACCTCGTGTAGCTTTGCGCGAAATTCAAAAACAAACAATCGTTTTAAAAAGATTTATTGTGCTTGAAGGCACAGTTCTAGAACTTTCGACGTGGATGGTGCTTTTCACTGCCAGCATTTTCGACGTATGGTACTTTTCCGACAGAAGATGGTGGCTCGAGAGTTTACAGTCTAGAGTGTGTCCTTTTTGTTACACTGAAGACTTACGTTTACTTTATAAAGTTATCTTAGTGATATAAACTTTAAAACATGAAGGGAGATTTTTTAACAGAACTCAAAAGATTTTTAATTAAGGAATTAAAGTTGTTCGTTTGCTCTTAAATATGTTCTGTGCTTTAATAATCGTACTTGAAACTTCTCATCATGGTTGCAATTACGTGCCCCGTACATACGTTAAAGCAAACAAACTTTGAAGGAGCTTCAGTAATTTCCCATGTGAGCTATAGATGGCAAAAAATATATCGAATACATCAACAATTTATGAGTGATATTCGATTTTAACATACATAACGGTGAGTTAGAACTTCACTATTTTTATGTGCAGTGTTTCTGAAACTGCTTCACACGGCTTCAGTTCAACTGTTAGTGAATATATACACATTAATTCATTTTAACTTTTTTATCACTTAGCTAACTAGGTTCATGCTGCAGCTCATCATCTGTAAGACCCGCCATGTGTTTAAAATTCTCATGTGAAAAATAATAATAGAAGAAAACGGCCGTTTTATATCATATTTATGACTTTTGTTAAGATACAAACTACAAAGCTCAAGAAGTAACTGTCTACTTCGACTGTAATCACAAACATACTACCATACACCGGGAAGAATATCTTGATTACATGGATATTCTCTGCTTATTCCCTCTAACTATAAATCTTTTAATTTTTTAAATGCTTTCTCAGGAAATCTTTACATTCGTATATCTCAATTTTAAAAAAAATATTATGTGAAATCTGAACTTAAGTTGTTAATAGGCTTCACAATAAAAGTAACTTATGTTTTAACTGTTAGTGAAGTATTACTATTGGGAAATCCAAAATATTTATAGCTATTATATGAAATATAGTATGTGTATATATATATATATAGATCTTACATCCTAATGTGTATTAGGTACTCAATTATGTTACTGTCGAGCCTTCGATATTTCTCCAGCTTTTCTAGGCTGTCCGGCATGGCCTGGTGGTAGGTGGTTAAGGCACTCGGCTCGTAATTTGAGGGTCACATTTTTGAATCCCGTCGCACCAAAGATTTTTGCTCTTTCAGCCATGAGGGCGTTATAATGTAATGGTCAATCTCACTATTCATTGGTAAAAGAGTAGTCCAAGAGTTAGCGGTGAATGGTGATGAGCATTTGCCTTCCCCCTAGCGTTGATTCCCAGTGTCACACCGATATGTCTGCGGACTCACACCGCTAAAAACTGGGTTTCAATACCCGTAGTAGAAATAGCACAGATATCCCATAGTGTAGCTTTTTGCTTGATTCTAGAACAAACAGCAAACAAACAAGCCCTCTAGTCTTACAGAGCTAAATTCGAAACAGCTAGCGAAAATGGCCCTCGTGTAGCTTTGCGCGAAATTCAAAACAAACCAAATCGACCAGAGATTTACATATAAAATAAAATGTTTCTCTTCTATGTATCTTTATATAAACTGAATTGTAATTTTAGTCTGTTTAAGTCCTAACAGTGTCAAATGCAATGAAACCTATTCCTCCTTCGAAGGCAGCGGTTTTATCTGATTCTTTATTGTAGTTTGGGTTATTTAGGAAAATCGATATTTTATTAAAACATATGAATATGGTTCGTACATAATACCTCAATTGGAGACTCTCATCCCTCCCGAGACCATGTCCATGCGTGTAATGGTGTTATTATTCACTTTGTTATTTGCGCTATCTATTCATTTCGTTTGAGTGGAAGTCCTCCACATCACAAGCAATTCTAATGATAATCACACACTTTTCACTAAACTAAGAAATGTATCGCACATAAAACTAAATCATTTTTGCAATACACTTGTAATTATTTAAGCTAATAACATGAATACAGGTTAGCTCTAGGTGGCGCTTTATTATACTTATAATACATCAAGAACTTAGGATCACTTTCATCATATTATCATGTGTGCGATAGCGGTCTGTTACACATAAAACTCAATTTTGTTTAAATTTTTCTGAAAGTTATTTAACGAGATATGTCAAAGTCAATCACCTAGCGGCTGTTGCATATTTGTGAAAAAAAAAAGACTACGTAAATCTTAGTACCATTACTGTTGTTGTGAGCAATGATTTTTTATGGTTTGTAATTGAAGTTTTAGGTAGGTAGGTGTAACATTGATATATGCCGGGCATACGTATTCTGTTATTAGTCGTACATTTTACTGTATCTATTGTAATGTATATTTTACTGACAGTTTCAAATGATATTTCTCTACTTTTATTTGTCAGACTAGTAGCATAACTCGTGCATCACTAGAATTTAGTTCCGATTTCATTTATACATTTGATGTTTCTCCAACTATAGCTTGTTGTTTTGAATTTGGCACAAAGTTACTGGATAGTTATCTACATTAACCGTTTCTAATTTTAAAGTGATAGACTAAAAAGAAGACAACTAGTCGAAACCAGCCACACGAAACTCATGGACTACTCTTTAGAATCACATTAAAGGGTGAGCATATTCATAAATGGTATTCACAAGTAGAGTGTCCAGGCCATGTTATAACATAACATCGTTTTTCAGTTGTTTCTTTTATTTCAACCGTACTCTCAAATTGGATTGACCTGAGTTTATTTGTTTCACTTGTATTATAAACGGCAAAACAGCTGTAATGGTTTTAGGATTTAAAAGAAAGGATTTTTTTTAAATTTCACGCAAAGCTACACGAGAGCTATCTGCGCTAGCCGTCCCTAATTTAGCAGTGTAAGACTAGAGGGAAGGCAGCTAGTCATCACCACCCACCGTTAATTCTTGGGCTACTCTTTTACCAACATACAGTGGGATTGATCGTAACTTTTAACGCCCCCACGGCTAAAAGGGCGAGCATGTTTGGTGCGACGGGGAGTCAAACCCGCGACCCTTAAATTACAAGTCTAACTCCTTAACCCACCTGGCCATACCAAGCAAAAGAAAGGTTATTTTATTCAACATTTTCTTCACCCACATCGTTGAACACGCAATTCGAATCCAACATTCAGTCGAGTACACAGGCATGGAGATCGAACCCAGAAAGGCAAAACCTACAGAAGGAGAATTCTTTGTTGGATTTTACTAAAAGCTACAAGAAAGCTACATTCTCTAGCTGTTTCTGATTTTGAAGTGAAAGACAGTGTAGACAGATAGGTGGCATCATTAACCGCCAACTTTGGGGCTAAATGTGTCTGACCAAATACTAGAATTAGCTCGTCATTCTCATAACGCACCCACAATTTCAAAGTACAGAACTTGGTCTTAGTTTGAAGCTAACGGCAAGTAAACTATATAAACACATCACAAAAGTCCAACACATTGACCACTTGCGCTTGGCTGTATGAATAGCAAATTGTATTCTGGTAAAAGCGATATCTTCAGAAGAAGTAAATGGGGAACGAATACATGTTACTTTTAATTTCTTTGAGAAACGTCTTGTACAGATTATATAAAGCTAATGGCACGTACGAGTTCACACAGAGCAGAACACCCTTAATTGTTCTCCTATTTATTAGCTGCAAGCAGCTGTGGGAATGTAACCGAAACAGAAATATAATAACAGAAGTTTTTTTTGGGGGGGTGGTATTATGTATTATCTGGAAAGCTTTTCCAAAATGTGTGTTTGTGTGAGAGCAATCGCAAACATCTTTTTTTTTTTTTAGTTCAACTTTCATTTACACTAATAAGTCTGACATGTTAAACACCCACAAGACAACAGTAAACGTTGGTAATGTTTTATTGTTAATGCACATCAAAATATCTTAAAGGAGTGTTTCGCCTTCATGAATATGCGTGGTATATACACATAAAACCCTTTTCAACCATAGCACTAAATAGAATAGAAGTGCTTAATTTACAAGCTACATGAGTGCGTGTAGATAAGATAGGAGAGCTAATTTTATCGATTGTGATCAATATTTTGTCTGTTCAAAGAAGAGTTGATTTTACGGGATACGTGTCGTGTAGCTGTGCTGATTTTACTAGATAAGTTTGTATCGGTCTAATGCCAGTGCTTATTTTAGTAGGAACGTTTCAATATGTCTGATGCAGTTCTGACTTTACTAAATATGCTTGTTTGTTTGTGTTCAACAGATGTGGGGACTTTACTAGGCACGTTTGAGTGTGTCTAGTAGAATAGCTAATTTTACTAAATAAGTTTGAATGTGTTTAAAAGAACTGATAATTTTACTAGGTACGTTTGTGTGTGTGTAATAAAAGTAGTGATCTTACTCGATGCGTTTGGAAATATTTGTTTTATAAAACACATTTTACTTGATATTTGTTGATGAAGGCTATTTTTACTATACAGGGGCCTCTCCCACTGGTACAACGGTAATTCTTGGGATTTACAAAACTAAAATCTGGGATTCGATTCCCCTCCGTAGACTCAGCATATAGCCCAGTGTAGCTTTGCTATAAAACACACATACATTACACAGGGGTTGAGTAAATTATATATAAACGATTTTAAAGTCTCTATACGTCAGTAGAGTCCATGTCCGGTTAAGATCTATATGAGGACTTTACAGTATAGTTTCAATGCAAAGGGCTCCATCGTAAGGTTAGCACATCCAAAGCTATTCCATGATACATCTAGTGTACCAAGACAACAGTTCCTTACTGTCTGCTTCGGTAGTCCGAGCGCATTAACCGATAGATAAGAGCACAAAACTTGTTACACATGCCTCATTAAGTGTCTTACCAAATCACTGCCATTTTACTCCAACTAAGCACTGTTTATATAATTGTTTACATTGGACTTTCATGAAAGTAACTTGTGTGAAAGATACTTTATAACTTTAAAAAACTAAGGTCGTTTTTAATTTTGTTATGTACTATTGCTTGCGCCTTCGTTTTCCAGAATTCTCGTCTGTTAAAAGATGTCGCACTTTAATTACAACTTATTTAAGATAACTTTCTAGATACTCTTTATATTACCAGTTAATTCACATTTCTGTATTTTCCAATGCCACTAAGTACAACATATATCCGTATACAGAAAACTATAAACCCACATCTGATCACGTTTTTATTATCTAGATGTATGAATATTTTGAGTCGATAAAATATTGTCATATACCTTTCTAAAAAACTACCACTTGTTGGTGGCATTATACAATACCTACGAAACGCTCAACAGTGTCAAAATATAGTTATTATGCATGCCCTTCCACTACGACTTTACTTCATTCGTCAGATGACTTATTCATTTCTATTCTCAAAATCTTTGTAAACGTATTGAAAATGATAAAGCCGTACAACCTACAGCTTAATCAACTTACACATATTATAAAACATATAATGAAAAAAATTATGATGAACAAAATAAAAATGGGTATAGTATTAGGTTGATTTGAATGGAAACAACGTTTAAAATTCTCCTTTCGTTTCTTTGCATCTAAGGTATCGATGCTGAAAAACTATTAAACAAACAGCAGTGGATGTAATATTCAAAATAATTACAGTATTAATTCATGGGTTATTTTGATTAACTATTTTTAATGAATTTGAAATGAAAAGTTTGTGTAAACCCCTAAATTATAAATTACTTATTATAAAATTCTACACTTCCATACACGTGGTGAATAGTTTTAGTAAATTCAAAAATTTGAATATATTGGGCTCAGATATGTTACTTAACCGATGGTGTTGCAAAAACACTACTTGAGACATACTAACTGTAAGCAACTTATGCTATCGGGCAATTTCTATTTTGTATTCGAATTTAAATCACCTTTTGAAGGTTTAGCGAAAAACTTGAGTGTTTATTGCTCTAAAATTCAAGACTCGATACCTGCAATAGGTACATTGCAAATAGCTTATTTTGGATTTTTGCTTTAAAACAAAACAAAATAATTTAAATGGACATTTTATTTTATAGCTGGTGACAACTTCATGAAAATAAATGTATTGTATATTAAGTATTAATTTCTTCTATTGTATAAAAATAGAAATAAGTTTTAAATTTTGCTGTTTTTTTCAACTTTGCTTTAAAAATACATTGAAATTCTAACAAATTTTAATTACTTTTAATGTTCGAGAAGCTGATTTCCTGAAACTTCTTTTTAAGTTTTTTCCTTAATAATTTTAAATTAGAATGAAATTAAAGTCAGTCTTTTTCATGTGTTTAAATAATTTCTTCTTTTCCAAATATTTTGAAAGGCAACAACATTGTATGTAGTTTCTTAATTCTCTGAAGATGAGATAAAGAACAAAAATCCCTTATGTACTCAAAGTCGTAGGTGAATAAAAAATTCTCATGAAAGAATAAATGGAAGCGTAAAATAATTTATACTTTCACTTATAACAAGACGACGATTTAAATAAATATTTTAACTAGATTTATGAAAATAACGAAGTTTAATTCGGATTTCTAACAACTAGAAATCTGATACTGACCTATATATCTAAATTTTCTTCTCTCGTATCTATGGATTTATACATGTATATATGTGCAAAAAGTCTGTAAACGATTATAAATATATTAAAACACAATACCTTTTAAACAAAGAAATATGGAAGAGATGTGGTAAAATAAATGTTGATGTTAAATTTTATTCCGTCTTATCAATTTTTGGTTTGAGTCAAAATTAAAAATCATGTCAAAGGACATCATTGATATGGCGGCTGCTCAACATTAATTAGAGATAATTCTGCTACATTTGGCAGAACTTAAATATACTGCTACCGGCTATGATAATTACGACAATCTTGCCAAGCATAGGTGCAATCTGACAATGCTAAGTGATTCAGTTAGGATTTATAGAACTGTTGATTTTGAGAGGAGCACCAAAAGTGTAACCCAGCATTATAGGTTTGTTTGCTTTTTTATATACAACGTAAGAATCCTATCGTTTAAAACTTGGCTGCAATAAAACTGTCAAAGGCCTAGTAATGTAACAAAACGGTGGCACGGAAGAGCATAATCCAAGATTTTGGGAGATATATTGAAAAATATACCTTTAGAAATCTCTTGGTAATTGTTCGAACCCTCCACATTCTCTGGCTACGTAAGAGTGTTTACAACTCATTAACTGAGTTAAGAGACTCTCATACCTCGATATTCTAAAGGTTATTTTCTTTCCAACTTGGAATTGATGTTGTCTTTATCATGTTTTTCTATCACAACTTATTTTCTTCTTTGTGTTTCAGACGTACCGGACATTTACAATAACAAATCGTTAAATTGATTTTGCCATCCAGATCGTTTGTTATTGAGCACAAAGTTCCACGATGGACTATCCGAGCTTTGTTTATAGCAAGAATCGAGCCATAAAGTTCAACGTTATAAACCCTCAAATCTACCAAAAAGCAACCGAAAATCCTCTGGGTGTAACGTTACTGGAAATTGTTTATGAGTGTATAAATGAGAGATCATATCTAAAAAAAACAAATCTGCGTTTCTAAAATATTGTTTTTGCTAACTTTAGCGAATGGCTAAGCCAGCTGCAAAAATGAAATGACATCCAGTGGAGATGATATGACAAACATATTCGTTACCGTATGATCTTTTTAAGCATCTACAATCATATCTGTAGACATGTTAAGCATATAATAAAAACAACACCATGAGAATAAAAACGTAAAAGGTATAGCATCACGTATTTTGTTTTTAAGAAACACATTTTATAATAATTTGTATACGTTGTAGCTTAGGTTTAAGTGCTGCTAGATCCTAATGGGTGTTTTTCTTCTAATGGCTGGTTCTTAACTTTACTATTTGATTCCTAATAACTGTCTTTAATGCTTACTTCTTAATGATTCAAAATGTTATTTATTTCTCCTTCTAAATTTATATATATTGTATAACGTAGGGTAACATATGTTAAAATCATTTTAGTGATTGTTACGGAGAAATTATTTAAATTTTGAAAGACGTAAGTAACCATAAAATTGGCATTTCCTTTTAATCAAAATTGTAAGTATAAAATATCAAAAGAATTAATTAATGACTGAGTTACTGTAATTTTTTCTAGTCTTAATTAATGGAATACTTTTTAGTACTTTAATCAAAGCATTTGTACTTAAGACTTGTATTAATTATTCTGTTAAAAAACATTTTACCGTTCTGTTCAAAGTAAAAATTGCAAAATCTGGTTGTGATTTTTTCTTCTAGATTTAATATGCTATAACCCAAATTCCTAAAAGTATGTGATATAGCAAGGCTTAACATTTAGTGTTGTAAAGAGCATCCAGTCAAAGTTTAATGTTTCCTTTAAAAGCTCGAAGTAATCATAACAATGACAAGTATCAGTCATGAAACATGTTAATTCTTATTAATAAAATCATATTACTTTTGCAATAAAACTTAAAGAAATAGAAGTTTCCGTTATTTCCTAAGACGTATTAAACATACTTTTACACAAATTGCAACCATGAAACATATCATTGATCTCATTAATACAAGACATAAAAATATTCAATGATTTTGTTGTATTTTTATAATTATTTTTCAAACAAAGTGTGTTTGATTTCTTGCAATTTTCACTTTCTTACTTTGTGCATCACGTCATAACTTTGAACTTTTATAATCCATAAGTTATAAGCATGTTAACTTCTAAATGTCTGGGAAACTTCGATCTATTATCAACCAGAAACACTATTCCTTGAATGTCTAGTTTCTGTTTCTTCAAAATTATCACCTGACCCATACTATTTCTCTTGATGTGGTAATATCTTTTCTTGAAATTTCGTTATTTTACTTTGTTAAAAATACTATTTCTTGGTGTACCATTAGCATCTTAGGTTTAGTGTCTTCTCTGTTTTTGTTACCACCATCAGTGAAGACGTATATATAAAGCCATTTGATCAATAAATGTCTCCAAGTTTCCATTATTCTAATTTCAAACCTCTTCAAATGCATATTTTCAGTGATTTATAATTTATTCCTGTTAGCAATGCTCAACTTTAGCTCTCATTATCAACTTTATTATTCAATAAAATAAAGACTTTATGTTTCCACGAACGCGCCTTCTTTCGTCACTCCAACTCATAAATTAAAACTTTCAATTCATTCTTTCCAATTAAATCTTCGGTTATCTCTGGCTACTTTGTAGCCACCTGTTTACTAATTAATTTTAACTAATTATCACAGTGGCAAACGTTCAGTACAAACACTGGATAAAATATAATACGCAAATAAGCAGAAACAAAATTCGTAAGGTTATAAAGGTTATAACCTTTATATCTAATGAAATGAGTTTCTTCAATCCATCACAATAGAATAGACTATCTTCAGTGGCCACAAAAACACATGAATTGGTCAATTATCAACAAGGAGTGTCATTCCTCCAGTTGTTTGTTTCTATTAATCCCTAATCATTCAGAAAAATCTTCCTTTTTGTTCTATTTATCACATGTTAATAGCTCACTTTAGAATTTTCCTATTACATTATGGTAATCCCTGTAACAGGTTTATTTCGTGCATCTATATTGGGTCCTGTATGGCCAAGTGTGTTAAGGCGTTCAACTCGTAATCCGAGAGTCACGGGTTCGAATCAAAATCGCACCAAAAATGCTGGCCTTTTCAGCCGTGAGGGTATTATAATGTGATGGTCAACCCCACTATTCGTTGGTAAAAGAGTAGCCCAAGAGTTGGCAGTGGGTATTGATGACTAGCTGCTTTCGCTCTAGTCTTACACTGCTAAATTAGGGACGGTTAGCATACGTAGCCTTCGTGTACCTTTGCGATAATTTCAAAAAACAAACAAACAAGCATCTTTATTGCCCTTATTCTGGGGTACTCATTAACCACTTCAACTCCTATATAAGTTTTAAAGTGCACTATTTCTATTTCAATTTTAACTTTTGCTACACTTTTCTTCGGATTTTTAATCTGTAATCAGTTACTCTGTTTGTTATCAACATTACTTGTATATCTCTGTTATAGAAATAGTTTCCTCTTTTTGCTTCTTGTTTCAAACTTTTCAATTCGTCGATTGTTTACGCATATCTTTTAACTACCTCTTGGCTGGTAAATTACAGCCTAAACTTCCACAATAATAATGTTCTTTTGAAGATGCTTTTTGAGACTGAAAAAGAGAATACGTCTATACACTCTCAGATACTCTCTGTATGTAGTTTATTTGATGTATATATGATTGAAAAAGTTTTCTTTCCTGTGTCATTACTTTCTAAATTTGTTATTCTGGTATGTATTACAATATTAAAGACGGTAATATCTCTTCTATTTAATTGTTTGGTGATGACTTGTTGAATGTCTCTATCTGAATGGACGAGGTACTCGAAATAAATTCTTATTTATTTTATTTCCGAAGCTAAGTAAGGTGGTTTGTCTAATAGCATAAAAGAATCCACGAACAAAACATTTCGTGGCACAATCGGTCCACATTACCTAGGCTTTAATCTAGGCGTTAAAGGCTTTAATCTGAAAACGAGGCCAACAGGATGAGTATTTACCAAGATTTTTCAAGTGGGTAAACGGTAAGTTTATTGACTTACAACCTAAAATTTGGAGTTAATTCCCCTCGTCATATAGAACGCAGATAGACCATTGTGTGGTTTAACTGAACAACATTTACCAAGATACGGTTTCCAATCATACCTCCTGTTGGACAGTGGCATACCTCAAGTAACCAGAACATAAAATAAAAATTCATGATGGTTCATACCCATTGATTTTTAACACTAAGGCTGAGGAACTGCACCTCTTTTTTAACAGAATATTTAATACGATTGTGTAATTATCTACAACGATAACACTTCATAACATTTTTTTTAAAGTTTTGCTGATTGTAACAGATTCATGGTGGGTATGCACAAATATAGTTTTGGTTTTGCTTCATCGCGTAGAAACTCTGAGAAATAGACAGTTAACTGTTTACTGGAAATAACGTATTTAATTGCGTTTATGTTTCTAATACGCTATTAATTTAAACATAATTAAAAGTGTTTTGTTTCTGATTTTCGTTTGTATTTAATGTCAGGTGCATTGCAGTGTCCAACAGTATTCAGCAAGCATTGACGGATTCCAGTTCCCCTGATATCGTTTTTTCATTGTAGCAATGTCCTGGTGAAACTGAAGATTTCGATGAAACGGTACGTGATAGACACATTTGGATGTGATTTTCGCAACCAGCAGCCAAAAATCTTTGTTGTGCAGTGTTATAAGCAAATAGAAGTAATGTATTTTAAATAATGGTTTGTAAACATACATAAGCCTATGAGTATAAATAAGACATGTTAATCTTATTTTAATTTTACTGTAGTTACTTAGGGCAGTCGAGAGTGTTACTTGTAGAGAAGAGAATTAAATAATACGAAACAAAGTTTTAAGACCGATATTTGTGATAAAAACACATTATGCCCCAAATTTCAATCCCCAATTTAATTTACCTATTACAAGTGTTAAATCAGAAGCGTGTGTAAACAGCTTCTTAAATCTATTTCTTTGTTGCTACAAGTCATTGCCTAGGATGCCTTTCGTTCGATATCAGAAGTCTGATATAAAACCTGTAAAGGACAAATTTCTTTAGATATGTTTATGCCTTTTACCATCAAACCAAACTGACAAATACTGATATTGAGCAAAAATCCTCCTTCCCAGTGTCTTGTGGAAGACAAATCTCTGAAATGCTACTTACAAACATATCTGATTTGAAATGCGTACTAGGCAAAAGAAGAAAAATGTGAAAAATAAAACAAAGTATGTGGTATAATGTGAAAAATAAAACAAAGTATGTAGTATAATGTGAAAAATACAACAAAGTATGCAGTATAATGTGATTCTTTATCATAAATGTTAACAGTCAGGACCATTGGTTTCCAATATTTCGCTAGCTTTCTGTATTTGAACCAAAATAAAAGTGTTACTTAAATGAGGCCAAATACACAAGATTTTTTAACATTTTGATTTTTTATCTGGTTGGTTGCAGCTGTCCTGCTTGAACCTTGTTTTGACTTGTTTGTTTTGTATGCGCGACGAAATTATTTTTTACCTCAATTTTCTTCAAAATATTACAGACAAAACAAAATCGTGCTCTATACTTTGGTGATGTATAACATCATAAAATTAGCAGTCAAATTTCATTTTTAGATTGGATTATCAAATTTTTCGTGTTTCTAATAGTAACAATTGTTAATCATGACTTCTTGAGTTTTATTGAGCTATTTATGCAACTGTCTTACAGTAATGAAATATGTTTTATCCACGTCTCAACCTTAGTGACTAAGTGATAAGCTTGAAACTTATAGAAAAAAGGACAATTTGAAACTCATGGTAGCCACTGTGCAAATAATCCACTGTAAAGTTTTGTGCTTTAAAAATAAACCTATTCCCCTTCCCTCTAGTCGATTACAATAACCTGCAATCATACACAGACATATGACATTCAGTCATACATTTTATTCAACCGTAATCCACGTGCTATAGATAGATTACAGAAACCATGAACGGAGGAATGGTGTGCTTTGGACACATTAGTCCTAGAAGGGAACCTTTTGCAATCGAAATGGCGAATGATTGTCAGATAAATCATGATCATAAGTGACAACATTGACTGTAACGTAATGAAGCATAAGATCATACATAAATATAAATCAAATCAGAGTCACAAATCTTCAAATATTTTATTACAACACAATGATGTTAGAAAGGATTTCCTAAGTGGTGGATGGGATACTTGACTAGACGCACAGATTTTACAAAGAAAGACTGGAAGTATAAGAAGCTGCTAAAAGCCATTCCTGTGCTACCAAACACAGCTCAGTCTAGGAGGTTCTGGGAGCATGCCCCAGTAACACAGTTACAGTTGCTATACAAGTTAAATGTGTAAAATTGGGGTGCTTTGTCACCCCAAAACCCGGGCTGCGATACCTCTGCAATGAAATGAAGTGTTTATACATACATATTCTTGCTAACAATATTTAATTCCACATTTTATAGACCCACCCCTAACGTGGAGAAGTGCTATTACTCAGGAAAACAAAAAAAATAAGTTTATAAGAATTCAACTACAGAATAGTGTTCTCAATCCAATGGTTAACTTACATCATCGTGGAGTAGTCAGAATAAAGCTTTTAGGGCAATAGTAATATATATTGCATATGAAAAATTCTTACGTATAAAGAAAGAAATACTAGTTCATGTAAACAAGAATAAAATAATTTATAAAAAACAAAAGTTATTCAGCATTAGTTAATTTTGAAACATATCGTAATAAGTGTCCTTTTAAGTACAAAGTCACACAAGTGGCTATCTGTAATCTGCACAGTGTAAATCCTTCAATAGATGTATAACTTAACCTATATGTATGCAGTAGACACTATGACTTGATGTAAAACCTAAATTATATTCGTTACTTGCATTCCTTATATTCTAAGCGGTCAAAAAAATAAAAGGGCAGTTGAAGAAAGCATTATTTCAGAATTAGTATTTTATTCGTAATTTTGACATATCTTGAATCACTATTTTCTTTCAGTAACGCCACAATATAAAAAGTTTCATTAACCTCAAATTCTTTAATTTTCAAATTTATATATATATGTGTGAGTTGTATTGGTTATTTCGAGCTACAAAAAAAGCTCTTTGATATGACATATTGGTTAAACATCCAGATCAGAAACCCGAAATTTTATATGTATCCATCCCTACTTTAAAACAGCGAACCAGATATTTTGAAACAAATAAACAACACCTGCTCTCAAGCAAATAAATAGATCTAGTGTCACTTTTTAATAGTTGCACATAGCTGTAAGTGCCTAGTTTGTTCACCTACATATTGTGGTTCGATCCTCAACGCAACATGTTAACCATTAGGCCAAGTTTCAGCCCCATATTTTATTTGTTTCACAAACAAAAATTGGGTAGTTTACAAAAGAAATAAAATGGACGGGGATCATTTCAAAAATAATATTTCATCCAGTAAAATTGGAAACAAGAAAATCTCATTCGTTTTTATCCGTTTTTACCAGCTATTTATAAGAACAAATTTAAACTATGTTCTCTCTTTTCCAAGCAAATCTTATTTCGAGAGATTCGGCAGTGAATCTGAAGGCTTACAATGCTAAAAATTGAGTTTCAGTATTCATGGTAGTCATAGTAAAGATAACCCATTATCTAGTTTTCTGCTTAATAATAAGGAAAAAGTTGATTTCTTTGTTATTAAACAGAAAGCTTAATAAATCTTCCTTCTTTCATACTGTAGAACTAGACTGCTTAAATTTATCTCTGACGTCTCACGAAGAAGAAACATAAAACCTTTCAATCAAAAAAATGAAATTATAGAAGGTACTTAAATATATTGTTACACCTTATTTTGGAGTACGAGAAAAGTGAAAATTTAATTTATATTTTCTTTTGTTACCATCTTAAAAACTTGGCCGTCAATGCAAAATTTTGATTCCAAAATAATGATTGTGCTTCACACATACATCAGTTTTAGGGTTATAATTTATTCTTTCCTTCACGTGGTCCCAGTTAAAGCACTTTATGTGTCAGTTCACTAAAAGTATGTAGATTGAACTTAACTTTTATAGTGTGATAAACCAATTTATTTCTCACTCACTGCTGAAGCTAGAGCAGTGTGTTGAATATGGAGAACTTTTGTAAGCATAATGCAATAAGCCGCAACTGATTACTAAACTCAAATGAAATTACACATCCGACGGTAAAGTGATTAGTAAAATACACTTCGTTGGCTTTTATTTCCAAAGTAGTTAACTGTTCATTGCACTGCTAAATCATACTGTTTAGTTATTTTCCGATTGTTCGTCTATGTATTTTTTAATTTCCTGCAAATCCTACCAGTATTTCGAAAATGTTGGTCTTTTTTGGAAATCACAGTTAAATTACAACTATTTTTATTAGGTAAAACTTTCATAGAACTATTAATTTATTTTGCAAAAGCTAGTTAACATACAAAGTTCGTTAGTTTCTCAGCTAATAGAAGAATAAGTTCATGTTTTGTTGTTTTACGGTTGGAGTTTCTCTTTTCGTTGTTTACCAATCATCAGTTTTAAGTGTTATATATTTCTGTACCAGCTAAGTGATAAAGATTACAACCTAAAGATGTCTCTGACTTTTATTAAAGATTTCCTTTATTCTTTGAAATACCATCTTCTTTAGATAAATCGGGCCTAGCTTGGCCTGGCATGACCTGCTGGTTAAGGTGCTCCATTCGCAATCTACGGGTTTGAATTCTCTTTGCAAAACATGCTCACCTTTACAGCCATGGGGCTTTATAATGTGACGGTCAATCCCACTATTCGTTGATAAAAAGGTATTCAAAGAGTTGGCGGTGGGTGGTAATGACTAGCTGCCTTCCTTCTAGTCTTACATTGCTAAATTACGGACGGTTAGCGCAGATAGCCCTCGTATTGTTTTGCGCGAGATTAAAAAAAATAAACAAACATCAGCCAATCATAGCTACCATTCCCCAAGTTCATCTCTGATAAATTAAGGAAGGCTAGCGCAGAAACCCATGGTACAGCTTTGTGCGAAATTCAAAACGAACTATCTATTTTAGATAAATCACTTCCTATAATATATTGAGATTATTTCTTTAATCCTGGAAGAAACATGATACACTGAATTAAAGGTAAAAAATTAGAAGTTTAATTCGTCCTCAAAGATGTGTTACTGAGGTAAATATTCCTGTTACTTAATAGCTCGAACCATAACGATTTGCTACACACATATCGATAATTCAATACAGTATACAATATTATTTCTTCTGCCTTGAATAAAATTTATTTAAAATTTATAATAAAATAATTATATTTTCTTCTCTGATAAAGCAAATAGTTAATTATTTTATCAATAATTTTAAATTGCTTTCAATTTATATTGCCTTATACAGATAATATATATAGGGTCATAATACGATCTGGATTGATTAATAATGTGTGTGTGTTTTTTCTTATAGCAAATCCACATTGGACTATCTACTGAGCTCACCGAGGGAATCGAACCGCTGGTTTTAGCGTTGTAAATTCGTAGACTTACCGCTGTACTAGCGAGGGGCTAATTAATAAAATTAACACTTTAAGTAAATTCAACTGATATGTTACACATTCACATTCATTTTACTGGTCGTTTGTTTGTAATCTAATTGCAATTATTTTCTTCCTTGTTAAAACCTTATCAATAGCTGTTAGCATAATTAATTACCGTTTCACTTCAGACTCTCTCAACTTGCAAGTTCTAATTTACATATGATAAAGATTTCTAATCAATACAACTTTCTACATAAATCAGAGTTAAAAATTAGTCATGTATATGAAGAGTTAAAATACATGTTTCTCAATTTGTTTTATTTCTGTTTTATTTAAGAACTTTAACTAAAGCTATTTCCCTTATTTTAAGAGCAGATAAAATGTTTTAACTTCCAGCTCATTACATCTGGCTAAGAATAAGGCGAAAAATAAAAGAACCAATTTTGTTTTTAGACACGCTGTTACACTAGGTTCACACAATTTCAGGTCAGTAATTTACTCAAACATGTTAAAGGCTCTATGTTTATTTCTCTCGAGCAAGTGAATGCCTGCATACAAGTTTCGTGTTATCCTACCTGTCTGAGTAATATTACGTCCCTCCATTATATTTTTGATCTTCACAATTTAGGTTCTTGTTCTGATGTTTTGCATCTTTTAAAACGTTGTAAATATGCAATTTAATTCACTGTTATGTTTGACGAGTTTTTATGACGACAGTTAAAGCAATGTAGTAAATTTATTTTCAACTTATTGAAGATAGAAAAATACTTTACTTAAAAATACAAGTATGAACGACTAAGTTTAAGTAATTATAGCGTCTGAAGTAAAAATGTTTAATCAAGTTATTCTACAAATAAAAGTTTGTGGTATACATTCAAATGAGAGTTCCACGAAAGACACGTGAAGCTGTGAAAACTTTTCAGTGTAATGAAACATTCATAAATTAGACATGGAAGAGTTTTGCTGAACCAAGAAAGAGGTTTTGGTAAATGTGGAGCAAAAACAAATACTGGAGATAACTTTGGTAAACAATTATGTTATACATATTTAAAGAACGTTTAAAGTAAAATCTTTCATTCCAAAAGCTATTGTTAAGTGCAAGTCTAAACAGTGGTCTGCTTTTGTTGTGACGACCGTGAGGAATCGAACCCCGAGTTTTAGTGTTTTATTAGCCTCGACCTCACCGATAAGTAACAAGGGATGCGTATTTAATTTATTTCGGTAGATGGTAGGTCATTTTAAGTCCTAAGTTCATCTTTTAATGTTGTCGATAGGGGGCATAATTCAGACCTTAAACTTGCACATCATAACGCAGTAGACTACAAGATTTAGACGTTAAAAGCCTGAGAGATGGAGCAGTATTTATTGTTGTCCTTTACCTGTTTCGTGTGACGGGGATTCGAACCCATAACCCTCACTTGACGAGTCGAGCGCCTTAACAACATAGTCATGCCAGACATGAAGAATATGAGATATCGTTTTAAGGAAAGCAGCTTCATATTGCCTTCATGATGTAAGCCAAGTCTCTATAGCGGCTAACTTCTATAAAGATTGTTGGTATCATCGAAAACACTGAGGACATAAGTAGTGTCTTTAATGAAGGGATACTATATGGAGTTTTAATGATTCATCTCTAAGAGACTCGATATGTACTCTGTAGGGTAAGAGTGTCCTGACATGACGAATCAGCTAAGATTAGTTGTTTTGTATATTATTGATAATATCTATAATGTCGAGACCCTTGCAAATAATAGTGTACTAAGAAAATAATATATATATATACACATACACACATGTAAGTACAAATAGTGTATCCCAAAATAAATATACCAACAAAAATTGAATAACCTTTTTAATTACTTGGGATAACAACACAATTCAAAACAAAATATATTTCTAAGACGGGTAAGTTTTTTAAGTTAATTATTATTATAATTATTACTTATATTATTAATAGTTTTTATTTATGACTGTTTTTCTCTTTCAGAACTGATCCTGAGTAAAATTACAGCTTTTGAAAACTTTCTTCAGTTTATTCGCTTTGGTTTATCATAATAAACCAAATGATCTCAAGAAACTGAACCTTCGTATTCCTGACGCTGTTGTAATTATCTCTATATTTATGTTGGCAAATGTGAACACAGATTTAGATTGATTGTACCTAATTACGAAAAATATGCAGAAGTTTCTTAATTACATTAAATAAAACTCACAATCTTTTAGAGGTTATTTTGTTTTGAATTTTATTATTATCTTAAATAATACAAATGTTATTCAACTTTCTTTTTGCTGTATGAGTGTTGGAACACTCTGTGTACACACAGATACGCTCGTTTTAATCATCGTATCTTTAATATAGAAGTCCCAACCACTGACGCCTGCAAGGTCGCTTTAGAACTTTATATCCAATACACCAACTCATTGACACGCAACCCCAGTAACCAATTAACAACTCTTGTAGAAGTCACTACCTCCAAAACTAACTTTATGTTCAATAACGTCTTTAATTAGCGATGCACAGTTAATGTTTCGTCAAGAACAGATGTAGATCTCCCGATCTCCAGTATATTATGTTGCACGATATGCTGGTGTTTAAACGTGTATATTGCACATCCACCAAACGAAGAATAGACACTGAAAATGTAACACTCAAAATTTAATTACTTCAAAGGAATTTAATTTAGTAGTTACTATTTCATTCACGCTTGGAGAAAGGTATTATGGTAACTTTCTTTTATATTTGTCACAGAACTGAGTACATAATCTATAGTTGAGTTTCGCTACAAGTGTTCAAAGGTCAAAATAAAACTAATAAATATGGAATGAGAAACATCTTTTCTTGAATTTTTCGGGGAACTGCAGAAAGGCATAGACTCACTCTTTCAGAAACTTACATTAAATAACAACCTCTTCAACCTGCTTATCAAGTTGATTGCTACGCTCGACAAAAAAAAAGTTAAAAGTAAGTTACTGATAGAAGAAGCAAAAGTGCATCTAATAAAAGCGGCCAGAATGTTTGAAAACAACTTGAACATTACACTCTTAATCGTGACACTGGAACTACATCTTTAATAATGCGAAATATGATGTGAAAACTGAAGTGAATAATTTGAATAATGCAGGTAGGCTTTATATGACGTGAATAATAGCGTTTGTTTAATTTAAAATAACCGTTACCTCTGACAGTTAAAATCAAGAGGTTTATGAAATGCTCTAGCCTGATTGGAACTACGAGTTACAGTAACATTTAAGGATAATGATCGTTCACAAACCACTCGTGTTTAACATTGCAAGGTCATGTGTACTTTAAATTAAAATTATACAACTACCTTTGTCATCTGTAACCTTCACTTTTGCACGTTCCTAAAATATTGTTTATGATTTTTGATATTTTGTTTTACTGTTTTTTGACCTTTTTCTTGTTTTGAAGTTTAGCACAAAGCAATACAATGAGCTCTCTGTGCTCTGCCCACTACGGGTATCAAAACCTGGATTCTGTCGTTATAAGTCCACAGACATACAGCTGTGCCACTTGGGGGGTTTTGTTTTACTCAACCAAGCTATTTACCCGTTTCATTTAAATCTTTCACTTTACTTCTCACATCATGCAAATATATTACATATTGTTAAACATTCGTTTCTGATGTTCAGGTATACTTTAAAAAATTCTATTTTCCTTTATTAAACGAATGTTGTTATTTTTCCATCAATGATATATAAATATATGTATATATATCTAGTAGTAGTTTTCTTCTTATCGAATGTGAAGAATAAGAAATCACACATAACCCAATAAACAAGTTAGATGTCGTTGGTTAATCCAAGTCTCTGAAAACTCGATTCTGAACTTTACTACAGTTCTAATGAGCAATTAAAAAAATATTTTACCATTAATCTTCTTATTTAACACATTCAAATTGATTTGTAAGACCTGTGAACATGTGTAACTCTTATGAACACCGAGTGTTTAATAAATTTGTTTATTTGTTCTTTTGAATTTCGCGCAAAGCTACACGAGAGCAATCCGCACTGTTGTAATAGAATAGGCATTAGCACGGTCTCCATACCGTAGCATATATAACACTTTTTTGTAATAAGCTTCTCCATGCTTGAAGTAAATAGTAATTGTTTAAAATAAGCTTCTCTCACTGAATCATCGTTTTGGTTGTTCAAGGATAGTTCCCATTAATGTCTGTTATAGAATACATCCTCTTTAGGTTAGTCCATGGATAGCTCCTATTAATGTCTGTTATAAAATGCACCATTATTCCACTCCTGTATATATGGTTGTAACTGTATCTTATACTTCATTATTCTACATCTATATAGACGGTAGTAATTGTTAGAGAGTTGACCATACTTCCTTTCTTTGTAAAACGTTTATCGTAAGACAAGAATATTAAATTTTAACCTAATATAAAAAAACAAATGTAGCTATATAAACTTTAGTTTCATTTACAGCCCATCTGATATTTGGATACATTACGATTATGTCAAATGGTTTTGGACAATCTACTCAGTACCAAGGTTTAAGGTTTGGTTTGTTTGGAAGTTTGCGCAAAGCTACATGAGGGTTATGTTATCCGCGCTAGCCGTCTCTAATTTAGTAGTGAAAAACTAGAAAAAAGACAGCTAGTCATTATTACCCACCGTCATATCTGGGGCTACTCATTTACCAGTGAAAGGACGAGCATATTTGGAGGTACAAGGATTCGAACCTGCGACACTCAGCTTGCGAGCCAAGTTTCCTAACCACCGAGCCAAAGTTTAAGGAGGCCCCCATCGAGAATGGAGAAGTGAATCCTCATAGGCTCTAAGGGGTAGGGTAAGACACCACTACTTACATTGATTTACATATAATTTTCACAACCTTTATAAGTTGATCATATCTTTTACGTAAATATTAATATATTAACTTCCCCCGATTTTTTCCATATGTAAGTATTTTCAGTTCCCTTATGCTCATAAGTCTAGCATTTTCTTCTATGTAGCATTAACCTATCAAGTATTTGAACTGCATACATAAATCTACCGAATAATTTTAATCATTGAACAGGGTTTGTTTATTTTTTACAAGTGACGTACATGCAGGTATATCTGAAATTCTGCTTCTTTCCTTAATTTTATAAACTCAAAGTTCGGGTTGGTCTCTCTCGGCTCTACTCAAGTGTGAAACTAAATGACTTTCACGCAACGTCTAGTGTAAAGAATCAGATGAGTGATGTTAAAGCAATATTTTTATGCCATAGCAATATTGCTAGAACATCATAGCGTCTGAGCTAAAATATAAACTGTTAATGGTCTATAAGCAGCAAAGATTTAACTTCAAAACTCGATATGATATAAAATTGAAATACAAGACTTTTCGTGAGCTGAGATACACGTCACCACCACAAACTTCCGCGCTGTTAACCTTAGAAATAAAGATGTGGCTCATATAGCCTTGATTGGCCTTTTAAACATACTTTTCGAAACTATTTATTAAATAAATTGTTTATTGGTCCATGACTTTGTTAACTGCAGAATAAGTACTTAAACGAGATATGAGTTAAAAATCAAATTAAAACATTGCAATTCACTCCTGTATTTATTACTGAGCTTTTCTATATATCATATGTATATATGACATGAGTGATTTAGCCCAATATGATGATCAGTTCCTTATACTGGAAACTATAGTAAAATATATATAATCTTACATAAGTTGATGAAATGTATAACCTCTTCCAGTAGGTAATAGTTTACAAATAAATTCATAATTTGAGATTTAGCACATAATTTGTGTTATGCAATAGACTGCAGCAATACATACATATACATATGCTAAATATCAAGCCTAAACAATAACGTTTAGAGAATTTTATATCGCAAGTTTCCTTTAAAATAATAAATTAATTGATATAATTTAATAAAAATAGTAACACGATAAAAACTTTACTGTTTCTATCCCAATGTATTCACCTTTCGTTAGCTATGACCAAACAACTTCCCATTAACACAGTACTTACCTTCTTTTTTAAAATATATATATTTCAAACATGAATACATTCAATATGATTTTTTTTAATTTACGTTGATTATCAAATGATGAATTCTGGTCCTTCAGAGTACAGATCTTAAGTTTGAAATTTAGTTGTTGGCTTTCAAAGAGTTGCTAAGTTTCATCAATGTATATGAATCACAAAAAAGAAAATCTGAAAGTCTCTCTGTTCATCCGTTATCCTACGTCGCTGGACCAATCCCGACCAAACCTTATGGGATGACAGTTTCCAACAAGAGGTATGTTATTCACTTGTTCACAACCTCTTCTTCTGCATCATTGTTGTTATTGAGTGTTTATTATCCTTGGTGTAAGTTCATTTTAACTACGTTCATAGATGGTGTTACATCCTTATACGGAAAAACTTTATTAAATATTTTGTGACACAATAAGCACACAGTATAGGGCGGAGGGCACACAAAAGTCTAAAATGCGCTAGCACTTCCTATGAAAGAATTCCAATAGGAAATGTTTTCCACTATTCCAATAATACATAAACTCAGCTGTACTCCAGCTTTACTGTTCGAGTAGAAACAGTAGAGTTGAAGTGGAATGTTTATAAAAATCTATATAATAACTCCTTTTATAACTTTCAAATCTTGGCATGAGTCTCTGTAAGTTATTTTTCCATCTTATTACTAACTACATGATGTACTTGTTCAAAGCACAAGGGGTCATTCCATGTCAAATCATCCAGATTTTGGAAAATTTTCTGGGTGACCCCTCTCAGAATGCCTTCAAAAAATTCACATGTGCTCGTCATGTAATGAAAAACTGCCAAAGATTAGATCGATATATCTAATAGTTTCTGATTTACAGCCCTGTAAAATTTAGTTATTTTTTTTATTTTTGGTGAATTCATTTTAGGGCAATTTTGGCTGCTTAAAGCTGCAAGAGTAATGGTGGTAGAAGGCTGAAATTTACTACATTGACTGAATTAATCTCAAATAATTCAAAAATGGTCTCAAACCAAGTTTATTTCTCTTAGGATTTACATAGTGATTTTTTTGTAGATTATATTCAGAGTTGTAAAAATATGTAGTAAAAATGTGAAAAGGCTGAATAACTGGTGACATGGTCAAACTGTGGCCTGAAGTAGGGCTATTTTAGCTAAATCATAAAATGTTGCATGTAGCTAATTTTTTTCAAGAGATCTAATAGAATTTTAATTACAAGAATTGCTGATTTATCAACTAATATGTTATAAAAATTAGAAAAAAATCAGCTTTGTATCTTATTAAGTCTTAGAGCTATAGCTTACTGCATAAACCAATGTTTTTACGATTTTGGGTTTTCAGGTGATTTTACTGCCTCACTATACAAACCCTAAGAGAGATAAACTTGGTTTGAGACCATTTTTAAATTCTGTGAGATTAATTCAGTCAGTATAGCAAATTTCAGCCTTCTACTATCATTACTCTTGCAGCTTTAAGCAAACAAAGTTGCTCGAAAATAAATTCGCCAAAAATAAAAAATAAAATAATTAAATTTTACAGGTCTGTGAAACATAAACTATTAAAGATATTGATATAATCTTTAAAAAATTTCATTATATGGATAGATGAGCACATGTGAATTTTCTCAAGGCATTTTGTGAGAGTCATTTGCAGCCCCCTGGATGATTTGACATAGAAGTTTCTGGGAGTACCATAAGGAATTAAATCCAAACACTGACTCCTTATGTCTCTTCTCGAAAAATCCTAAACAAACATCCAGGTTTGGTTTGATATCAAACGGTTCAAGAGTTTGCCAGTCGTAAACAAATGTCCACACACACAGGTTTTTGTTAAATAGTGGTTTACGTAATGGTAATTCCTGTGTTTTTTTTTCTTTTCTTAAATTTTATTTTTGTACTTCTTGCTTAATCAATTATAAAGAGACAACCGTAAAAAACACTACATTATAAATCAATAAAGTCAGTACTGATACATGTTTTTCACAGTTTCTTTTGAAAATAAAAGGAACAACACTGCGGTTATCTGAGTTTATTTATTTTCTCAACATTGATTAACTGTCGTTACAATCTTTCTTTGGAGGAACAAAATCAATGATCAGTGGATAATGAATGCTCTTCCTGTACTTTCTATGAAATCAATCCGAAGACCCAAATTTAAACTTGTAAATAAATGTATTTTGAATTCTCTCCTTTCTATTTTAAGTATCTGTAAGTTAGATGTGTATGTTTGGTTGTTCTCATATATTTACTAAACTTTCCTTGAGTGAAAACTGTAGGTTTCCACAACCTTGTGGTAATAATAAATTACCTAGAGGATCAGTTAAATGTGTTTATTGTTAGTATCATAAGTATTTATATATACTTTTATATCGATTATCACTTAAACGTTTTGAAGGTTTTAAACGTTTTAGCAAGGTTTGTAAGTATATGCAGGACAGATGTTTGTCTTTCATGTCACTAGTATGTTCTATACACCAGTAGTGAACACCTTACTTTCCTGTGTATTTACTTTCCCAGTTTTAAACAGTGATTCTTCGATAATGTTTCTATGAGTGGAGAGCGCCTCATAATCATCCAATCACAAAATAATATTCTGAAAAAATATCGGAATCTGACAGGTTGTGTATTCAAATAAAGTTTTAATTCCAATTTCTTTAATCGTCTTTTATCACGAAAACAACCGTTGATTTTAAGATGCGATGGAATTTTGTGAACTCTTTGTGGAGATAGTGAGTGATCATAAAAGTTATATTATTTTTTATTATCTCATTAATGGCATCGGTGGGTTTAGGATCAGAAGATGTTCTGTGTAGTGATGTCGTTACTTTACGAATAAGTAAGTCAAGTCTAAATGACTTCAGATGTCGTTCCAGAGTCGTTGTTGTTGTGCTGTATTTTTTCTCTCTCTTAAATGATCTGCTTTTTGAATTTGGGGAATTTTTTTACAAGCTCAATTAGCAAGGTTTGTAAGTATATGCAGGACAGATGTTTGTCTTTCATATCACTATAAATCTTGAACCATCTTAACCATCTTAGCACCTGTGAGGAAATTATTATTGCTAAATATCTTAATTATTAAAGTTAAATTCTTTTCTTAAAACTAAGTTCAATTTTTTTTGGAAGTGACTGTGACGAATCTGTCTCATAGATATAAAAAATGAGTAAAATATATAATATTCATTAAAGAAAACCAACGAGATAATGACAGTAAACTGAGCACAACTCAGTTCAAAGCTCACGGTTTTACTTTTTATGATCACAGAATAATCTTTATTCCTAGTCATGTGTCAGCTACACAGGAATAACAAGGACCTATAATTTCTAACCTTATATGTTATTTAAATTCACTTGTGAAATATTATTAGTTTCTTTTTCAGTTCACAAGCCACACTTAAAGTTTTGTATGATGGAATTCTTTTTTCTATATCCTATTCCTCGCTATTTAATTCCTATGTTCTCCTCAAACTAGAAGCTCAAGGAGTGGCTCTATCTTTAGATATTTTTAGCCTTATAAAAATATTGCCTTTTGAACTTTTTTAAAATTATAAATATAGAAATTTAAGGAAAATTACCCAGTATCAATTTTTGTGTCTTATAACAAAAACTACTTTTTATGTAAAAGGTCATATTCTGACTGTGACAAACATTGTTCTTGAAACATTAAATACGACGTATTACACTCTCTAACACAACAGTTTTCAAATAAAAATATGACCTATCATTGTTGCATTGCCTTGAGAATATTAAAAAACAAGTAATCAATTAGGACACCGTAGCATTATATATTCTCAACTAACTAATGCTAAAGCCTGCGTTTGTTTAATATGGACGTTTCTCAAAATTTATATTGTTACTCAGCTGTTAGAAAGTTTAATGTAACGTGAGGAACATGGCATTAATGTCTGAAACTTCTTCTGACGTTTAAGAAACAATTTCAACTATAGATACAAAAGACGAGTCATGCTCGAGTGGGAGAGAGGGTTTGTTAGCTAGTTTACGAGTACTCTGTGCATAATTTATTCAGTTTGTCTATTCTTGTCATCCACTTCGTCAGTTAAATTTGTTGATGAAAACCCACTAACAAAACTTTGAGACGACCTGAATGAGAAACGAAAAATTTTGTTAGTTTTGACAAGGCTTTATCATTATCAGGTACCTTACTGAAACGTTATACATTTGTTACTATGTTAACTTTTTTATAAAACTATTGTCATTACCTCTTCAAGCCGTCACCATGCTTTAGTTCAGTACTTTTAATACTGATTATGCGTTTTGAGAAAGAAATAGAGACAACAAAATACCCAGATAATGGGTAT
The DNA here is from genome assembly GCA_011833715.1 of Carcinoscorpius rotundicauda. Taxonomy (NCBI): domain Eukaryota; kingdom Metazoa; phylum Arthropoda; class Merostomata; order Xiphosura; family Limulidae; genus Carcinoscorpius; species Carcinoscorpius rotundicauda. The sequence continues at coordinate 39,735,105 of CM022399.1, forward strand.
AACTTTTGTGAAATTAAGTTTACCCGTGATGTTGGTTACGCAAAACATCTAAATTGAAGAAATAAAACGTTTGCTCTATATCGTCAAATAGACTATCTTGTCTGTTGTTAAGTGCAAAGCTTCAAAATTGATTATTTGGGTGTGTCCACTACAGGGAATCGAATTGCTGATTTTTAACATTACATGGTCTTCTACTTCCAGCTGAGCCACACATTAAGAACTTAAGAAGTGACTAGACTTTCGGTTGATCCTTGTTTCTTACCCAAAAATAAAAAATACCCACCCAACAATATAAACCATCCCAGCATATATATCAGGAGTGGTAGTGTTTTATAATTTATAAAAGTAAAATTCAAAATAAATTTCAAGATGGCAACACTTTCTCGAATCCCCAGGAAATAGGTAATTTAATGGGAAATATAAAACAGCAGTAGAAAGGCTAGAAATAAAGAAATAGACAACTAAAAATGTATCAAGAAAAAGTTATTAAATAATTAAAAGAAGAACAAGAAAAGAGAGACAGAAAATGAAAATATCAAACAGAAAAATAGAAATAAAGAACTACAACTTAAAAACATTTACAAACGCAGAGCTTAAGATTTAGAAAAGAATTACCAACAAAAATCAGTTTCAATAAGGAAAGACTTATAAAATGTACAGATAGAGCGTATCAACAAAAATCAAAAAAATATAAAAATATATCAGAAATAACGATTGTATATAAAACTAAACTAGAGAAGCTATTGAAAACGTACGAAAGATCATCAGTTTTAAGACAATATGTCTAGAACATGAATTTCAAATATAATTAATTATTCAGTAAGGAATGGAAGAATCTATCTTATTGACACCTATTACAAATACTGCTGTATCACCTATGACAGCAGCACCTTCCTTAACCACTATATTCAGGTAAACCACATGAAATGATGGATTAGCTGGGACACAGTCAGCTCATAGATACCATAGTAGATGAGAAGATGCAATTCAAAATAATCCAAAGTATGTATAAAAATTTAAAGGAAGCTGTCTAGTTGATTATGAAACTTGAATCAACCACACGTACAGGTGAGCAACTAAAATCACCTTTCGTGATATATATGATCATCAAATCAAATAGTGTATAAACACCAACTTCATATCTTTGTAGTCTGAAACAAAACAGAGAATTAATTAACTAACTATTCACTAAGAAATAAAATACAAAATTTTTTAACCCAAGCACTTCTTCAAAGAGTTCAGTGACATTATGAAAGTCATCCGGTTTTCATAAAATGTTTATTTTCCTATGCACTATTGTAAACATTTTATTTCCAGTACATCACCCGCTTCTACAGCGGTAAGTCTACGGACTTACAACGCTAAAATCAAGGGTTCGATTCCCCTCGTTGGACTCAGCAGAGAGCTCTATGTGGCTTTGCTATACATATGCAAATACATTTCCAGTACAATGTAACCGATGGCGAGAGTGCATGTGAAAAGGAGCTAAACATATTTTAATTTAAAATTGGCCAAATATACATACCCTATTTTCCGCCTAATAAGCGGAATTTTTAGCCCTAAATTTTGGACCTGATTTTTGGGGTCGGCTTATTGGCCGATCACCAGCTTTGGACCAAAAATACCGAAGACCAAAATCATACCTTTGATCTCACAGTTACGGCAGAGTTATTTCAGTTGAATAAACTTTATTTACTAATAGAAAAAGGTCTATACATTACGAATTACACGTATTCATAGAAATAACAAAATTCATAAAAAATACAGAAATTTATTAAAATCCATCAAATTCATCATCTTCATCGTCAGAAGCACCAAATAATAGATTCCAATCCTCGGCAGAGACCTGGTCGTCGTACGGGTCATTCTCTGGTTTTATTAGCTGAGTGAATGGAATGTTGTCTTCCTCGTCGTCATCCAACTACAACATATCATCTTCCGTTCCATCCATTGCATTTGAGATGCTGTATTTTTTAAATGACTTCTCTACGGTTTCAACACTAATATCATCCCACGATTTCACAACCCACTCGGCAATTTGGGCGGTAATAAGCAAAAACCCTCATTTTCAGAGCTGAAAATTGGCCTCGGCTTATTCGGCGATTCGGCTTATTAACCGGAAAATACGGTATATTTAAAACTATACTTAGGTGTTTAAGCGAAATAAAGGTGACATCTTGAGACTGATTGAAAAACATATGTTACACTAATCAGTTTATAAAATCAGGTATGAAAAATTATCTTAAACAAATAGTGAGTTTTAGGAAACTCAGCTTTCAAATTAGATAAAAATTAGCAAATATTAAAATTATTTTTTACTTTTCTGACAAAAATGAAACTAATGAGCGAAAATCATTAATTTGAGGTTCTGCATCAATTCCGAATGGTGAACCGTGTCCAGATTAGAAATCTAATCAGCTTCTTTTATTTCTCTGTCTGCTTTAGTTTTGAATCCTGTTTTATTATCAATGGAATGACCAAGTTGGTTAAAGTGTTGGCCAAAAGAGATCTTTTACGGTACTAATAGAAGATTTATGGTTGTTGAAACGTTCTCTAAGAGTTGTTTAGTGTGTCCTATATATTTATGATTGCATTTTTTTACACTAGACAAGATAAATGGTGTTTTTTCTTACACAAGTGATTTCTTTAGATACTTTAAAATTATTTTGATTGTGCTTGTCAGAAAATGAGTCAATGTTTTTTTATGAAATTACAGTCTTGACAATGTACTTTATTGCATGGACAACAACCATTTTTGAGTGGGATGTAATTCACTTTTATGTGAACAAGAATATCTTTTAGAGTTATGTTTTTTCGGAAGGAGACAAAGGAAACTTCAGGAAATATCTGTTTAAAACAATAGTTGAGCTGTAGGAGATGAAAAAAAAATTTTTTTCAAAATTCCTGAAACGTTTCCCGAATTTAAACTGATAAGTAATAATAAGAGAAATTCTATTTGAAAGTTTAGTATTGCTCTGATTTAGAATGTGTCTCCGCTGAGCTTTGTTAGACTTTTCAATCTGTCTGTTGATTTCAGTATCTTTACATTCTCTTTATAACATGGTTTGTTTCAGATTCTTAGTGTGTTTTTGAAGTTTGTTTCACATGAGCATATTTTCATTATTCTAAGAGCATGACTACAGATAATGTTTCGTTTAGTGTAAAAGAGGTGACAGCTCTTACAGTTAAGGCATGGTGATCTGTGTGTAGGGTTTTTTTGGTAAAAGTCAGTGTGTAAAATTTAGTTTGTTTAAAAACTTGTGACGTCAGAAAAGTTATTCTATGTAGGCGAGTAATCACAAGTAAACTTGACTGTTTTGTAAAAGGAATTTGCATGTGTAGGAAATTCTTTAAGTGGTTTAAAAATAGCTGTCTATATGAAACGCGTGTTATCTGTTAAACATTTACGTGTATGAAGTTTTACAAGGCTGAGTTGTGAAAGGTGGTTTTTCAATTTGACTCATGAAAATGTTAGACTTTAGTTTAATTCTCATTATTAAATGTGAAGTAGTTAAGAGTTAGGAAAGACAGCAATAGACCACAGGACAGAAAGTGTTTAAGTTTTAAGTTAAAATAGTATATTGTCAGAAACTAGTTAAATGTCTTTAAAAAGATGTAACTACTCAAATTATCATAATAAATGGAAGCTGCTATTAATGTGGAAAACAAAGACATTACATCAAAGACAGTGAAGAATCAACAGTTAAGATAACAAATGAAGAAGACGATATTCTAAAAATAAGAATATTTTATTTGTTCCAATTCAAATAAAGAGGGCATTATTTAACCTTAATGTCCTTCGCGCAATTTTTAAATTTCTTTCCAAGTATGTACTTGTTACATTTATAATTCAACTAAGCCACTATGCAATCAATACATGCATATGAAACCAATTCTGTACTGTACGTCATAATTTGAATTTTTATATTATCCAAATTGCAATTTTTCATGTCACGTAATCCACTCCTTTGAAAACTGTGAACTTTAGCATGGTTTCTCTCTGAGATATATAAGCTGGCATGTACAGACGTTTCTACGCTATATGTATATTTGGTTGACCGAATTATCGCGTCAAGTTGACAATCTTCAGCTGAACTATCTGGGAAAACAGTAACAAATTTTACAATTCTTTAGGGATACCATGCACATCTCATATACTAAGCCTTGAGATTTACAACCTACATGTTATTACTTGACCCAAGTGTATATAAATGTTAGAAATAGTTCAGTTTAGAGTACACTACATTAATGGTTAATTTAAAATCGACGCATAGCTTTCCTCACAGAGTACACGATACTGCCATTAGTGTTGTCTACTTGTTCGACTATAGCACATACGGTGGTTTCTTACCCAAATATGTCATAGTTAAAGAGGCGAAAAAAGCGTATTTAGGCCTTATTTTTATATTTAGTTAATTATGTATTATGTGTGTTTCTAAAATCATATTTTAATGGCTTGATAATATTTATAAGTTTAACTTGTCTGTATTTTAAAAAATTATAAATAAAATGGCATGACAATAAAATATACGATAAATAACGACAATTTTTTATGATAAAATAATTTGCAAAGTGTAATTTTAAAATCAAGAATTTGTAATAATAGATTAAGTAAAGGTTTTAATGAATTAAATTGTTATATATTTTTATTATCTGTAATATCTCTGTACTACTGTTTTTATCGTAAAACGTCCATAGCCATAGTCTGAATTAAACTAAAACTAAAATCGTGTTGCTATTTAAAAAAACACAACTATAATCTGGAGGACAATATAAATAATGCAACAATATGAAGGCGAATAGTTTGAAAATAATGTAATTTAATGTAGTCAGTTTACAACAGTAAAATATGTAACAGAATTATGTGACAACTGAAAACCTAAAATAAGATCAGTATTTGCTAAAATATTCATTAGGGTATGAAATGCTCAACCAGAATTTAGTATCTAAGCGTATATGCGTAATGTATGTCCAGACTAATTTATATGCTTAGCAAGATCTTTAAAAATATTTTACACTTAAAACACGTGATAAATTTCGCAGGTTATCCAAGCCAAGTTTATCCTAATATGATTTACTTTTCAAAAAAGATGTTATAATTCAACCTTAAGAAGACAAAGTGTAAGTGTTAGGTAAAGCTGTATTTTGACAGCGTTACAGAAGCAACCGGATTTTAGAAATACTAAACACACAGATTTTGTTATTCTATAGATAAAATTTTGGGGTTGATAAATATATATAAGAAAAGACTAAAATGTTTATTATTCATTAGTCATGTTTTTGCGGGAAAATAAAATGTAGAAATATGTTTTAATATTGTAATCGTCTAATAATAGAAGACAAATAATAATAAGGTTTTAAACTATTATAAAAATCCTAAAAGTAAACATGAAGCCAAATCTATTATTCAAGTTATCATTTGTTACTTAGTCATTCCAGTTTTAGGGAATTTCATTCCTCATAATTAACTGTTGACAAGGACACATTTAAAAGATATAACAGGATTTTACGCAGTGATATAAGTACAATAATGCATATGATGTACTGTAATTCTCATATTATGATGTAAAGTAATATGATAAATACATATATAATTTACACAAACAAATGTTTATGTATATTTAAAAATGAAACAAATACGACGTGAAAACATTAATATAAATGCACACATGTTACAAACCTTTTACGAGTGAAGTCAAGTTTATTTATTTGGATGAACGTAAAAATAAACTTCTTACATTTAATACAAGAATATTTTTCATACAAGTCGCATATCTTTTCATTATTCGTTACATTTTGCTTTATATGTTTAAGGTTACTGCTAAGCCTTTTCTTATTATTTACAATGACTTAATATACACCGCGATTTATGAAGTTATTTTAAAAGTTGTTTATTTTTTGTTTAGCCTGAACTTACAAGAAAACATTCGAAAAATAATGAAACTATGTCGAAATATTTCTTCGTAGAAAATCAGTAGATATGTTTTCTTTATTTTTTCAAAACTACTCTTGTAGATTATTTATTTATACATTTTAACGTCCACAAGTGAGTGAAAGATAGTTTATCGGACTTAGTAAGTATGTAGGCCAATGTGTAATTTTGTGCTAAAATAAACAATAATACAACTTTTAATGTGATTTTAGTATTTGTTTGGTTTTCTGTTTCTTACAGGCCTGGCATGGCCAAGCGCGTAAGGCGTGCGACTCGTAATCCGAGGGTCGCGGGTTCGCGCCCGCGTCACGCTAAACATGCTCACTCTCCCAGCCGTGGGGGGCGTATAATGTTACGGTCAATCCCACTATTAGTTGATAAAAAAGTAGCCCAAGAGTTGGCGGTGGGTGGTGATAACTAGCTGCCTTCCCTCTAGTCTCACACTGCTAAATTAGAGACGACTAGCACAGATAGCCCCCGAGTAGCTTTGTGCGAAATTCCAAAACAAACAGTTTCTTACAAACTTTTTGTATCTTATAACATTCTCATAGATATAGACCTTGTTTTACAATAAATTGCTTTAAAGATCATAATTGTAATTCCTTGTCGTGCATTTTTAAATACATTTATTTTTTGAGCCCAACCCAATTTTATTTGCTCAAACAAAAATTCTAATTACTCCTGGACTATTTATTTACGCGGCCTGGCATAGCCAGATGGTTAGGGCCGTCTGAAGTTCGAATACCCGTCACACCAAACATGCTCTTCGTTTCAGCTGTGAGGGAGTTATTACGCTACGATCAATCCCACTCTTCGTTGGTAAAAGAGTAGCATAAGAAACAGCAGTGAATGATGATGACTAGACGTTTTCTTTCTAGTATTTCACTGTTAAATTAGAAAGGTGAAATTCTAAACAAACCAAACCTGGAATTTGTCAGTGTAACCTTTTGGACTGTATTGCTAGAAACAACAACTTGACAAGTAAACTCCGTTTGAAGTGCTATAATTTAATAATTAACCTAATTATCACAATAATATCTATCTATATATATATATATACATATATATATTAAATGGCGTACTCTTAGCATTAAAATACATCTTATTATTAAATTTTGAACAAAATTCATTATTCATAATTGTGGAATGTTTTAAAAGGTTATATTTATTAACACTTAATCGATCCTGTGTTTCATAAACGTTGAAGTTTTAAACATATAATAGTATCGTTGTGATTAAACTTGAACAAAATGTATAAATACAATGTTACTTGTTTATGATTAAAGTTTACGTGAAATCAAATGAATTAAAAACTACATTGATTATTATAGTACTTTTTTCTATCCATCGTTAATTCTTCTGTCTCTTCGAACTTGTTTTTTTACTCATGACGCACACTTTAATTCATTTCAAGCATGTATATATGTTTGCACGTGACTTTATTGTGTAGGCCCGTGGATGAACGTTCATAAAATAACAACAAAGATTAAATCCGACAGAACTGATCCAAACTTCACATTTTTACGTACGTATGAAATAACAAAATAAAGAAGGTAATAAAAACGTTTCTACGAAAATGAAATTGAATAATGGTGAATCGAAAAGTAGAGAGCCCCCTCAAAGAGTGTAATGTCGTGACGAGAAAATAACACAAAAGATAAAAAAAAATACTCAATACACTGAAACTCAAGCACTAAACGTCCACTTCTAACATTATTTCTACCTCTCTTGTGTGGGTGGGTATGTAACAGCATGAGATAAGATGATAAATTAACGAGTGCAACCGAAGATTCCTCTAAGTGGACTCAGCAGATAGCCCAAAAAACGCAACACAACAACCGATTTGCTTCTTCCTATTATTCTCTTTGACTCCCTAGTAACCCTACAAACTTACAACGCTGGAACTTGGTTTTCGATTCCCGTAATTGGCAGAGCACAGATAGCCATTGGTGTAGTTTTGCGCTTAGCTTCAAACAAACAAAACCTCCTGTTTATGTCAATTGTGCATGTTCAGTTCATTCACACCAGTTTTTAGTTGCACGTGGAATAATTTAAATATGTTATTAAAGACATTTTGTTAAGACAATTTACTAATACAGTTTGCCATTCACAAAAAAACCTACGTCACTTAACAGAAACTAATGTTTATATTTACAATCACTAGAACGAGCTACGTGACAACAGTTTGTTTGTTTGTTTTGAATTTCGCACAAAGCTACTCGAAGGCTATCTGTGCTAACCGTCCCTAATTTCGCAGCTAGTCATTATTACCCAGCGCCAACTCTTGGGCTACTCTTTTACCAACGAAGAGTGGGATTATATCGCCCCCTCGGCTGAAAGGGCGAGCATGTTTGGTGCGAGCGGGATTCGAACCCGCGAACCCTTGGATTACGAGTCGAACGCCTTAACACAATTGGCTATACCGGGCCTACGTGACAACACATGCGAAAGCATAGAATATTTAATTTCAAAGTTAAACACTGTATAATTTGTTCTGTGAAAGGAAGACACTTTTGACCCCTTTACTTAAATAATTTGTTTGAAATATCGAAAAAAATAAATCCATTTCACGGAAAATCTACAAAAGTAAAGCGGACCAACAATAGAGTGGAGATGCAAAACTCTGAACTAAACGCTCCTTGAAATCGGGTATACGAATGTAATGAAAAGCTATCAGAGATATCCTTCTGTTTCACTTTTTCAAATCACGATGATTTTGTGATGATGATGTAACATTTTGAAACAAATTACAAAAACGTTACTTTTTCTTTTGTTTGTATGTTTTCGAATTGCGTGCAAAGCTACACAAGGGCTATCTCCGCTAGCCGTCTCTAATTTTGCAATGTAAGACTAGAGAAGAGGCAGCTAGTCATAACCATCTTTGTCAACGAATAATGAGATTGACCATAATATTATAACGCCCCCACGACTGAAAGGGAATGCATGTTTGGTGCGACGAGGATTCGAACCCACGAAAGAAATATTTTTGCAACACAAAAACAATTTTATTTGTTTAGAATTAAGCACAAAGCTACACAATGGGCTATCTGAGTTCTGCCCACCACGGGTATCGAAACCCGGGTTTTAGCGTGTAAGTCCGCAGACATACCGCTGAGCCATTGGGGGCCACAAAAAGAAATAAACGAGAACAATATTAAATACTTTTCTATACTGTTTCAGTGACCGTATTTTACAATTTTAAGATTAAAACAGCTATTTTGCTTTATATTCCTTTAATCTTATATTTAAAAAATAAATATGTTTTTCAAAATATTTTAAAATACGATGAAAAATAAAGCTTTCTAGCCATATTTGGATATTTTACCATGTAGAATAAGGAGTTAAAAACAGCAAATGATTAACCAAATATTAAGTTTTTTTCTTAATAACCTTCCAAGACCTTTATCCTGTATTTTAATTATCACTTGAAGCCAAATTTACATTAAACTCATGTGTTTCATTCTTCCCAAAGAATATTTATAAACAAATGATGAATTATTTTTGAGGAGTAATCTTTTCGGCCTGGCACCTAATTTACGGAGCGTTTAGTTCCGGCCTGGCATGGCCAAGCGCATAAGGCGTGCGACTCGTAATCCAAGGGTCGCGGGTTCGCGCCCACGTCGCGCAAAACATGCTCACCCTCCCAGCTGTGGGGTTGTATAATGTGACGGTCAATCTCACTATTAGTTGGTAAAAGAGTAGCCCAAGAGTTGGCGGTGGGTGGTGATGACTAGCTGCCTTTCCTCTAGTCTTACACTGCTAAATTAGGAACGGCTAGCACAGATAGCCCTCGAGTAGCTTTGTGCGAAATTCCAAAACAAACAAACAAGCGTTTAGTTCAGAGATTTACATCTCCACTCTACTGTTGGTCTGCATTACTTTTGTAGATTTTCCGTGATTAGGTGATTAAGGTGCCCGAAGGTTGCGGATTATAATCCACGTCACATCAAAGAAGTTCGCCCTTTAAACCGTGGGGATGTTATAATGTAACGATAAATCCCACTATTCACTGATAAAAGAGTTGCCCAAGAGTTGGCCTTCTCTCCAGTCTTACACTGCTAAATGAGGAACGGCTATCAGAAATAGGTCATCTTTTTTTTCACTAAATTTCACGTTTCAGTGACGATCATAAATTAACAAATAAACAGACTATTTTATATTGAGTAGAGAATCAGTTATTAGCAGTATTTAATTTTTTTAATCAAGAATATACAGACGTTAGATTTCACACAGGTCGCCAACAGTATAAGGTTGACATAAGAAACGCCCCCCAGTGGCACAGTGGTATGTCTGCGGAGTTACACTCTAAACACCGAGTTTTGATACCCGTGATGAACAGAGCACAGATAGCCCATTATGTAGCTTTGTGCTTAATTCAAAACAAACAAACAAACATAAGAAACAAAGAGATAAAGTCACAGAGTTACCACAAACAAAACATATGTTTTATGAGCTGTCTTAGCATTAATACAGAAAGTTAATAGTCTCTTAAAATATGAGCAGATATACACTGGTTGAATATTTTTTGGTATTTAGTGAATTACAATTATTGTTCAGTATTATACAAAAGTTTAATCTATTATAACTTCATCTACTTATCTACATTGATATTTGACTTAACTTCCATCTTAAAGAAAAATATTATCATTACAAAAGAAATTTACAGTTGAAGTTAGTTTTGACTCATGGTAGAGCTTTATTTTATTATCACTCTAGAATGGTACAGGAACGACTTTATGGGTTGACGAGTGAATATTCCATCTAATTAACTCAGTTTAGCTATAGCTTTTGTACTATGTCACTCTACGGTTTTGTTAATGTAAAAAATAACTACGTTTTAAAAGTTGAATTGTTGTTAACAGTTCACGTATTTAATTTTATTCACTCATTAAGATTTGTTTTTCATACAACTGATAATATAAATAACACCTAGACCATTACTATGCCTTTTACATCTCAACTGGCTTAAAGAGTCTTGTTAATGGGCGAAAGGCCTCGTCAACATTGAATACGACAAATAAAGAGTATGTGATATATTACCTATTCTAATATACATATATATATGACTGTTCAAGTCAATGATGTTCTCTGGTAGAGAAATGATTGTTAAATTATCGCTTAAAAGTAACTATGAGATATGTAACTGTTTCCTTTGACCATATTTCTTTAATGTTGAGTGTAGCCGTACTTTTAATATGAAATTAGCCCACCAGTGGCATGGCAGTAAATCTGCGGACTCACACCACTAAAAACCAGGTTTCGATACCCGTGGTGGGCAGAATACAGATAGTCCATTGTGTAGCTTTGTTATTAATTCCAAACAAACTAAAACGTGAAATTAAGTAAAACAGAAGTATTTTTGTTTACAGTCTTACCAAGTTGCGTAAAATGAAATTTGTTACTATCGTTCCAAATAGATTCAAACAAAATATACTCCTTTGTTCAAGGTTCTTTATTACTATAAAAAGGTTTCTAAGTTAGTAACATTCAAAAATCATTATAAATTAAACGTACAATATTTTTAATATAAAGTAATTCTGAGTATAATAAAAATCTGTGTTAATATGTATTATTTGTTCCGAGACAAAATTATTCCATCTGCCATCTTTCTTAAATAAACTTCATGTAGCCGAGCATTTCAAGTCTTCCATAAAACTCTTAAGGTTTAAAATTTTCAAACCTTGTTCATACACGGTCAATCTTATTATTCCAAATTAATTTACAAAACATTTTATTCGTTTATTTGCTTAATTTTCTAGCTATACACTTATATATATATATATATGAATAATTAATACTTCATAATAATGTTTTCTCTTTAAATGTTAATTTTGTTATTAGCAATGCCTACATATTTTCCGTGTTTTTTTCATTCACGTTTTCCAAATTCTCTTCAAAATATACATCGGAATACAGGAAACAATACATCACTCCAATTTAATGTTTAATACCTCACATGAACGAGTCTCCTATTAAATAACATTTATCTAGTGAAAATTAAGTGCTAACCCAGGAATATTATCAAAGACATCTAAGAATGCTAATAATTTCCAAAAGACTTCAAGAAGCCCTCAAGAATGAACTATTTATCGACTGTATATTGCTCGAGTTAATTTATTTATATTTTCTAAGAATCTCTTTTCTATAAATTATTTTCACGAATCAGAAATGCACAAATTTCTCCACAAAGTTGTATTGTGTATGTTTGTTTTTTGTTTTAGCGCAAAGCTATAAAATAGGTTGTCTTAGCTCTATCCACAGTAGAAAATCAAATTCCGAATTATTATGTTGTAAATCAGTAAACGTACCCCTGACCCACCCTGGAAACACACAGAAAAGAAATAAACGATCTCCTTGCCTTCATTCCTTCGCCCCAGTGGCACAACGGCAGGTCTGCAGAGTTTCAAGCTAGAATCCGGGTTTCGATACTCTTGGTGAGCGGAGCATATATAGCATATTTTGAAGCTTTCCGCTTAACTTCGAAACAACAACGACTTTATTTCCTGCACCTTCCTTTGAACGATATACGCTGACAAATAGATATAATAAGTTTGTATTAGATTTGATTTCCAAAGTTAAAAAACTTGAAATCTTAAGCACAGAATCCTAGCAGTCTGTATAAAAGGCTTTCTCAAACTGTATTATAAACAATAATTTTATATTTTATGTTTCAATAAATAATTTATATTTCACAGCTTTGTCTACTCGTCCCTCTCCCAAGACTGCAGACGTATATTGCTAGAAATCGGGTTTCAATACGTGTAGTGGGCAGAGCACTGAAAATAAAGCCCTTTGTGCTTAATAACAAACGACAACAATTCGTAGTCCCTTGAAAAAACACTTTTGTTCTTCATGAATTAACAAAGACACGTATTTTAAATACGTTCTACTAATCAAGTCATAATTATTTAATTTAAATAATTTAATTAAATTTAATTTAATTATCATTTGGATATGATGATAATATTTAAGAAAATATCAAGTTTTTTACCTTTTGAAATAAAACTAATAATATCACTTGTCGTAGAACCAGATACTTTCCCATTGTCCAAAACAAAAATTATAGTTCTGTAAACTTTAACGCTAAAATCCAGAATTCGATTCCACGTGGTGAATACTAAATAATGAAGGTTCAGTTACGGTAACTTGCTCAATAAACTTGCAATCTTTTAATTTTGGCTGTCGCTCAAATAAAATTGTGTTGTGCATTTTTAAATTTTATCTTGTTTTTATTTTTGTTAGAAAGATAAAATAAAGTGTCTTTGCACTTAAATAATCAAACCAAGTTCTGTAAACAACTGTCCTAATTAGTTCGAATGAAAAAAAAACTCAATTTGAAAACCTTTAATTCCAAAATTTTTGTTATTATTCATATGTTTCGCAAGATTATTAATCTCATTATGTGTATTGCATATCTTCAATCTTTATTTGAAATTTTAATAGTTATATACTTATCGTAAATTAATGTTTCTTAAAGTTCTATTTAAAACTGTATGTAGATTATCATATTATGTTTTCAACTTATAATATACAGACCAGCTACATTAAATCTTTCTATAAATTTGGCTTTATTGGTGCAAAATTAATAATCCTATTTCTCTCCCAAGTCACATCATTGAACTTTTGATTTAAACATTAAATAATCGATTTTTACACATCAAATATCTATCAGTTTTATCATGTCATTTATACCATTAATTAATAATTAATTAATTGTCTTACTTTTTTATACATTTTACTTTATAGCGTTAATCCGTTATTTTGACTCCTAGAATATAATTAAGTAACGTTTCCGAAAAATACTATCGTTCACATTTAACTTGAATACTAAGTAACATTTTAGGATATTTCTCAGTTCAATGTATAGAATTTTTTCTTAATAAAATTCACACGCCCACTGTAAACAAAAAAGAGAATTATTAAATTTTCAATAGCTACTACCTATGTCCGCTTGATTAATTTGTAAAATTAAACATATATCCAATGATTCAAATAGTAGGATTCACCTCTATCAATAGCTTAGCTGCGTTAAACAAATAATCAAATATTAAAAATAAATCCAAGCAAGTCTGTTTTAATAGATTGTGTTGTCTCCAAGTATATATGTATATATCTTTATTAGGACTAGCTAAGGTACCCGTACCATAGACGGATGTTATGTAAATTTATGATTAACGAAAGGTTATCTTAAAACATGAAAAGTTGTTTCCTTTATAAATATTTTTTTAAAATCCCAAACGTCCATAAAAACATCAAAACCCAAAATGTGAAACCGTAACTTTTCATATATCTCCTAATGGACTCAACAAACCTTCATGCCGAATTCAGTGAAGATCCATCAACATGGGCGAAATAATGGTAAAACATCGCAAAAACACTCATAAAAATTGTACTGGGAATTTGTACGTGCTTTCAATGTACCTAATTAACCTCCAAACCAATTTTTATGAAGATCTATTCACACACTGCGAAGTATTTATTTACATAGACGTGCAACAGATAGTATTATTACATTTATATAGATGGCGTCAGTGCATTAGATTCGCATATGACGTATTCATGACGTCGTATCTACACCCTGGGAATTGATAAAAATAAAGTTTTCCGTGACGAATAACGTAAGCGAAAGTAAAAACCCTGACCCCTATTGCAAACCTATACGTACACAGTATAAAAATTTCGCGAAGTTGGTGGGTTGCTCATCGCGTAATAAAAAGATTTTTCAGTATCATATAAGTAAGAGCTCCACTATAGTATGATGAAAAGCTCTTCATCTATCTATTAAACCATAATATTTCATAATGTTAACAGCAGTTTCTCTATTAGAGGATAAGTGATAGCTATATAACTAACTACCACAATCTAATTCTAGATCAGTTACTATATTCCAATCATCACCACATCATAGTACTTGTATGTTACCAAATGATTTTTGTTAACGGAAAAATCTTTTTTTTTTTATCTCCACTGGGCAATGTAAAGAAATCAAAGTTATACGTCATGAAACATACATCACGAGGAAATTTTTTTCTTTTAAAGTCTATCTTTAATTTATAGACAGTATAAACTAATTCATTTGTATCAATAAAAATATACTCCTCTTCTACTTGGATTAAAAAAGCAACGAGAAAAATGTTTTTTTTCAACCTACTTGAAAAGGGCACATATTTCTTCTCCAAATGGATTTCTTGTAAATAAAATAGTATTGGTGATTTCTTTAGGCTGTTGTTGTTTTGTACATATAATTCTAAAATATATCTCCTTTTTGCTAAATACTACCCTCAACTATTTACCAAAACAATTCAATACTCAACCGTAAGAATTTCTATTAAATTGTTTTATTTTACTATTTAATGAAACATTAACTTATTAAATAGCATCATATGAAAAATTACTTGATGAAATTAAAAAATAGGGTACTAGTATTCTTTATTTGATGTGCTTTAAAGACATATATTGTTACCAAGTTAGGTTTAATAGATTACGTTTATAGACATCAAAAATAACATGTCTACGAAGTACATGGTTAGATGATTTATAGGATAGTTCTAATGTTATCTAACGGAAATTATGTGCTCATTATGATAGTCACTTACATTAAGAAGTGTCTGTTGTGTTAGATATATATTGCAAGTTACTGTCTCATAACGTAAATATTACTGTTTCACAAACTAATTAACTTATGACATTAAACCTTTGTATTTTATTCAAATACTGAAGACGATGACTTAGAAAAATGGATATTACAACATATGGTGGCCTCTTAAAATATTCAGAAGGTTTTGCTTTAGTTTTTTCAACTGCATCGCAAGTACTCACAGCTTATTACAAGAGGTTTTTTTGTTGCTGTTGGTTTGTATTTTGGTTTTATGATCACCAACAAAGAAATAGCATTTTATGGGAGACATTCTATAAACAAATTTAAAAGTAATTTGAAACTAATCTGAATAATTTGTTGTTGTTCCTTTATGTTTTGCCCCCCGCTGGTACAGCGATAAGTCTCTGGATTTACACCGCTAAAATCAAGGGTTCGATTCCCCTTGGTGGGCTCAGCAAATAGTCCGATGTGGCTTTGCTATAAGAAATGTACACAAACACACACCTTTATGTTTTTGAATTACTTTATTCTTTACCACTTTCAATTGTTTATGGATTTGATAGAATACATAGCCGTTATTTATTATTGATTTTTATGAATATATTTTCTGGGATGTACGTACTTATATATATATATATAAATATATGTACTGACTTTTTTAAATATAACGCACACAGCCTTTTTGTAGTTTTGTGCAAAATTCAACAAGCAAACTTGTTATTATTTTTTAATTAGGTTAATATTATTGCTGCTAACGAGTCATAATCCAAAATAAAAACTAACAATATTTCTAACCTGGTGGTGCTTTGGATATACTCATACATATATATGTGCATGTTTGTATTTTTGTTTATGAGGCAAAAAATAACAAAAGTTTTTATATACGTATACATATTGAAAAATAGCAATAATATATTTACACGTATATTGAATTATTAAGAAAAAAATATATGAGCAAACGAATTATTTGGCGCTAATGATGTCAACTTCGTAGGTGTTTTATAGATATCTCAGATTCATGTCCCAGAAGTAAACCCAGTCTGATGTTTACAACAAATATTTGAAGTTAACTAATCCTATTACTACCAAAGATTCTTCTTAAGCTGGAGAATTTCTTAGAATTCTGTTTGATGCTCTCATAGACTATTCCCACATCACTGTACAATAAAACCTCTTTAATATTAAATACGTTCTAAAAATATTCGAACTAGGATCACAATTTCCGGAACATCGTAATAATTTGCAACGTTTATTCTTTAAGCAACAGGATCACGGTATACTTGTGTTGTTATAAGTTGTACTTTTATTTGTTTAAATTTGATCAATTAGACGGAAGCCAGAAACTCGCCAATATCCCAATCTGTCCTTTTCTCATTTTCTTTATCGAGAATTTGCTCTTACATGTCTTACCGCACAATATTCCAGAGTTAAAAGTCTCTCTACGCAACCTGTAAATCAAATGTAATATGTGTTTTTGCGAGACTGTCCAATTTGACTTGCGCAGTGATTAAAATTCCTAAACAGCAAGAAGTTTGGTTTCAAATACGAAGAAGAAATTTTCTGTATCAAGGATATACATAAGAGTATTTTATCAAGTAAAAAATTCTGTCTTTGAAAAAATGCGGGGAATATATCACTCGCATCCCCATCTGGAAACTTCATCTATGTTCCTAAATACTATCATTCTATCTTGTTTAATGTGCAGTTAAAGAAAAGGATCTCAAAAGGTATTAGAAACAAGTGATGTAAAGAAATCAGAAATTATGAAAAACTTAATTTCATTTGTAAAACATAAAATGGGATTAAATTCAGGTGAGCAAGATGATCAGGTTATTCATACTTCATTTGTTAGAAAACAAAAGAGAGTTCAGAACAACAATTGTACAGTTTCAACTGGAGAAATAAAAATAAACAAATTTTACTGTCAAGACAAAAGTTGAGAGACCTAATATCTATTTTAATGATAATCTGATGATGAGTAACTTGATACTGATTAGTGAGAAAGTAAGATATTTCGGGAGATAGACAGACAGTGGAATAGGACAAAGATGCATGCATTCTTATCAAGGTGAAAAGATGCGTGCATTTTTATCAAGATGAAAGACAAAGCAATTGGCACAAAAACATAAAAGTACAATGGTTAATAGAATATGATTCTAATTGAATAAAATAATCCGAGAAAAGTACGTGATGAAAATAGACTAAGGGATACAAAAGGAAAACTTATCATGTTAAGAAATTTGTGGAAAAGAAAATAAATAAAACTTAAATCAGTAATAATTTTAAGTTATTTATAATGTATTTAAAAAACAAGAGAAACTTGGACAGAAGATGGATATCATGTTGCTAAAGTAAAAATCCAAGTAATTATTTACCTTTGTTTATTTATTGGTTTTTCGCTTAAAGCTTCACGACAGCTGTCTGGCTAGTAGTCCATAATTTATAAAATACAGACAGGAGGGAAAGCAGCTAATTAACAGCACCCAGACTAAAGAGAAAAATTTACTTTTCTTGGTTAATAACGCAATGTGGGGAGGGGGAGACGCTCAAATCAGGAACTTCAAACTATGGTCTCGAACGTTAACCACTAACAAGCACCTGGCCCCTAAATAATTAAATATTACAATAGTAACTGACTTCACAAAAAGTTTCGTGGGATCATTTTGATTTCATATGGTTTCAATGAAAAGAGAAAATTAATAATCATGATAGTGGCACAGACACAGGTATAGATTTTATGATGAAATATTTAAATTTAAATATTGTTCTAACGAATAAATTAGTTGGTATTTTTTCTGATAGTTTGGTTTTTGAATTTTGCGCAAAACTACACGAGGACTATCTACACTAGCCGTTACTAATTTAGTAATGCAAAACTAGAAAGAAGGTAACTTGTCGTCACCATCACCGCCAACTAATTGGCTACTCTTTTGTCAACGAATAGTGGGATTGACCGTCACATATAGTGCTCCAAGGGTTGAAAGGACGAGCACGTCTGGTGTGACGACAATTTGAATCCACAAACCTCAGATGAAGAATCGCGAGCGCCCGAACCACCTGGCCATGCCAGGCCCTTTTTATATGAATTTGTATGTACTATATATGGCAAAACTAATAGTCGGCCACTGTCTCTAATTTTGAATTACTGGCCAGGTAAAAGGTAGCCATTCAGCAGCACCCTTTCAACCGCTATGCAGGCTAAGAAAATGAATTGACTGTCATTCTTATAACACACTGGCATTAAAAGGAATATTTTGTGGTGTCACACGAATTCGAAATCTCCTTCCCAGTTCTGAAATCCAGTAAAAAAAATGTTTCGTATTGATCGTACAAAAGTTCCAGGTAAGTATGAAGATCTAGTTTACTTGTTAAATATTTCAAGAGTAAACTTAACCTTTCTTACTCTGTTTCACAAAGATGATTGAATTACAATGAACATTATGAGAATATTTTCTTTATTAATGATTATAAATCTTACATTTGTAGCAGTTAAATCAAAAGTGAAGACATGTAATAACTTAGGTAAGTAGGCGATTTGAGCAAAAAACGTTTCTGGAATTCTCAACTTATTTATGCTAAAAATTATTTGAAATTTGTTAGAAATGAAGTAGAACTGAACAAATGTAAAAAATCAACAAGAGTAGAATGTATTTATAGGACCTAAAATTCTGATTTAAAGCAGTTTAATGAATACTTGCAAAGGTATAAAACAAGCCTTGTGGGAAATTTAATATAGATTTATTACAGAGTGAGCACAAAGTTGAATATGAAAGCTTTGTCGACCAAGTTTTTAGCACTAGATTAAATCCATTTATCACAAAATAAATCCTAATTACAAGAACAAGATTGTTTGACAACATATTTGTATAAAAACGGCTCGTTTGGGTTGAGAAAATTTTTTTACGTAGAGGAGCGAACAACGTTTCGACCTTCTTCGGTCATCGTCAGGTTCACAAAGAAAGAAAGAGGTAACTGACCGGAAGCTGACCACATGTTTGAAAGTGGTTGTGTAACTGAGTGTCGGAATGTAGAGTGCGGGCTTAAATGTTTGAATATATAATTTTATATCATTTATTTTTATTATTATTAGTTATTATATTTTCTCAACCCAAACGAGCCGTTTTTACACAAATAATTTTCTTTACAAGTGGGTTTTCTCGACATCACTGATTATCGTTTAACAACATTCTTTTTTACATCAAAACTCCGTATAAAAATGTAGTAAGTGATATTCTAATAAATGATTTATCGAATAAATAACTAGTAATTCATTTTTTTATAATAATATCACAATAAAAACAAGATAATCATGTTAATCTAATAAGTCGTTGGAAAATTTCTAGAAATAAATTGGAATGTTGTGTATGTTGCACAAATGTAAATGAGACATTTAGTAAGATTAATTATGATTTATTAAGATAACATAAAAGTTATTGACCAATGATAAAACTAAAACAAAATAAAAAATGCAAAGATTAATTAATATTTGTAGAAAAAGTGCTTTGTCCGAAGATTGCTTTAACAATAGAGATGAACTAGCTGAAAGGAAATTAAAAATACCAAAAAGTAACTAAAAAGTTGAAAGAAGAAAATGTGTTTCTTTTGAATTTCGCTAATTTCCAACTAATTACAAACCGCTTCTCGTGAAAAAAGAACTATAGATAAAATTATTACAATAAGGACACGTTTGTTAGGATCCATTGCAGCCGGATTTATGTCATGTGATGATAAGTAACAAATGCTCTTCAATGTACATATACAGGTCCATTGGACAATTAAACTTTAACTTGTGTATGCACAAATAACTCAGATACTCTTCCATACGGTCTGCAAACTCACTACAAATGCTCATCTATGTGCAATTTACAAGTACATTAGCAATCATTTCCAATTATTTTAGCTATATAAAATGTTTTAAGCACTGTATCTAATAACCTTAACTATTCTAGCTTTACTGTAACCTAATGGTTATTACATGATGTATTGTACACATCCTACAGTATCCACAATTCGGTGTTACCAAAAGAAGTAATACCACATTTTTTTCGTTAATTATCAGAGTAGTCAAGTTGCTCCGCTGATGGCACTATTTGTTTAACTATTTTCATACAGTGAGACATACAGTGCTTTACACAAGTATTCATCCCTACCAATAATGTAAAATTTTGATAAAAGACAAATAATGTAAACAGTTTATTTTAATAAACGTGTTTTTATTTAAAACTGTAATGATCAAACTTAAAAATACAATGTATCAAGTAGGTTGAATATCGGTGAAGAAACTATTTCAGGTCATCCCTTAAGTAATGTCCGGTTTTAAGTTCAAAAAAAGAGAAAGGATTTCAAATATTTTTAGTGTGATTTAATCAATAATGTATGTTTCATTATTATTAAATGTTTCCTACCAATGATTCACAAGCTTCTGAATGCCACTTCTATAAAATTCTTGGGGTTTGGAGGAAAAGAAGGTAAGAGGGAAGTTTTGACATTTTCATGTGTTCCGAGCTCTTTTCCATCAAGATAGTTCTACAAACTTTGGAACACATAATAATAAGATGGAACAAAGTTTGAAGAATATGGAGGATAACTAGGTTTTCCCAGTCTAGCATTTCAATCTTTGCAGATGTGATCCTTGCTGTATGGGCCGTCCAGTATCCTGGTGTAACATAACGCCTTCACGATTGAGTTAAAGCAGACCTCTTTTCTTTCAGTGCAACATTCAATCGCTCTAACTGTTGACAATGAAAATCAAAGAGAATCACACCAACTATATCCTACCAAACGCTTAACAAGACTTTCCTAGGTTTGAATTTATCTACACTGAGTCATTGTCTGCGGCGCTTAACATTTCTATAAAATATCTATTTTTCATATCCAGTCATTAAACTGTCCAAAAACAAGTGATTTACGTTCACCAGAGTTGCTCTAAGGTTGGCTTCTATCAAATCATGAAGGACCCATTTTCCAAGTGTTGACACATTTCCAAGCTGTAGCAGATGACGGTGAACTGTTGAATCGGTTGGATTAAGCTTCTGTGTTAGTTCTTCAACTGTTACAACACAATCTTTATAGAGTGTAGCTAGCTGCAAGTCACCATTAAACTCAACAGGACGACCTAAACGTGGCACATCACTTAAGCTGTTGTCACCTGATCAGAACTTCTGAATCCACCTTCTAAATTTTCTTTTATTGAGAGACTTCGCACCATAAACACTTTGAATGTTTCATGTAGTTTCTGCTGGACTTTTTTTGCCTTTTTTAAACTCATAAAGTATTATATGTTTAATTTGTTCCTCAGACACATCCATCTTTATGAAGATTTATTTGATTAATGATCTGTGAAAATGGAGTTGAATTAGTTTCTTTTACTTGTCTGAACTTTCACATACATGTCCTACTACATATTTTAGTCATTAAAGCCTTCTACAAGGACAAACAGTAATGATGATGCACTTTCTGTATTCTGCACTTACTGCTGTGAGTCTATTTACACATGTCTTTACCAGGTTTCAACGACAAGATACTGTAATTTTTGCCTATTTTTTCTGGCATATCTGTTCCAGTTCTGACAAATTCTTTAAGGCTGATGGAGTTTAATATTAAAATCTTGCCATAAATGTTCCAGTTAGATTCAAGTCATGACTTTTACTCGATCGTTCCAGGACATTCACTTTCTCTTTTTGAAGCTACTCTAGTGCGGTTTTTGCATTGTGATTCGTGTCATTGCCCTGCCAAATTATGAATTTTTGACCGAATTTTAAATTCTTGACAGACTCAAGTATGTTTTCCTTTAGAATTCGTCTGAACTTTGCACCACCTATCTCAATCCTGACCAGCTTCCCAGTCTCTGCTGATGAGAAGTATCCCATAACATGATACTGCCACTAAAATGAGTAAACGCTGGATAGTGTTAACTGGGTGATGTACTGTTTTGGGCTTGCACAAGATATAAATCTTTGAATTTAGACCAAAAAGCTTAATTTTTGTCTCGTGTGACCACAAAACCTTTCACTACATTTCGGCAGTACTACTTACATGTTTTGTTGGAAACTCCATATGAGATATAAGATGATTATTTTCCAGTATCGACTTCTTTCTTGTCACTCTTCCATCTAGATCAGCTTTATGTAGGGATCAGGAGAGTGTCGGTATAAGAACACTAACTACCATAACAGACGGGGTATTTTGCAATTTTTTTCAAAGTCACTGTTGACCTCAGCAGCATCCCTAACTAGCTTTCTGTTTGTCTGGCTGTTTAATTTGGAAGGGCGATCTGATTTAGGTAGTGACTGATGTTTGAAGCTCATTCCAATTCTTAATCAAGGATTTCATATTACTCAAAGAGAAAATAAACGATTTTGGAATTTTCTCGTAACCTTCTTCTGATGGATGCTTCTCTACCTGACTTGTTTGACAAGCTCCATGGTCTTCATTGTTGGTTTGTCGTATCCCTGTTATTTGGGTTTCAACATATATATTTATTCTGAAGCCAATTTAAACCTCTTTTATTACGTGTAAACAGAGACTATTGCATTAATCTTGTGACCTCTCAAACTAATTTTTGCACCTGAGCTGATTTAGGGTTTACGTTGGAAAAGTGTTGAACACTTACGCAATTAAAAATTTTGTAATTTCCTTTGAAAATCTAACTTACGTAACATCAGCGTTTTTGTTTTTTTATTTTTTTTAGAATTATCAGTATGGAGTAGATTGTGTACATTCTAAATATAAAGTCCCAAACGGTAACAAAATAGGGAATCTTTGCAAGTAAGTGAATACTTTGCAAGGCACTGTATACTCTCAGGGTTCTTCTGAGAAACATAATATAATAAAGTTCACTTACTTTTCTTTACTCTAAAATCTTCCCAGCCTTGAATTTTTTGAAACATCATTACACAGAGGGTTAATCAGTGATACATGGCTTCAACTTTACACCATTACACAGAGGGTTAATCAGTGATACATGGTTTCAACTTTACAGTGACCTACTGCACAACAATGAAAACGTTCTGCAGCTGATAACTTCATGAAGTCAGTTGCCTGAGGACCATTTCAGCTCTAATAAAACTACTTCAATAATGCAGAAACGTACCAAAGCCATACCTTATTTCTCTGCTCAAACTTCTGTCCTAACTGTCTTTTTGTATTATCTCTTTAGCTGTACGATATCCTTACTAACTGCCGACATATAATTTCATATGCATCAACTAATGCAGGCCCCAATCGCTCCATAAATTATTGCGAACATATGGCAAACTTACTCTGAGAAAGGAAGAACCCAAACATTCCATCCATTGGGATTTATATTTCCCAGACAAACGACAGAAAATCTGATGAAATATCAACCAATTTTTGATACTGTTGCAAAATATGCCATCATAACATGTGACGCGTTTTTCCAGTTATGAGCTAAAAAAACATGCAACCACAAGTTAAAAACGTATTCTACCAAACCGGATACTAGTTTCTACTTTACTATTAAGTTTTACATAATTCCTCAAAGACTGGTAAATTAGTTCCATAACCTGTGCTAATCTTTCCAGGTGCTCTTAAATCACGTTATCCACAGCACAAGTAAGACTTTAGCGACGAATTACAAATATTTATCAACCAATGGATAAGCGTTATCTCACTTCGTGAAATAATCCATAATGGACAATACATATCAGTGACATTTATCACTCTCTTGAATGCCACCTTGAATTAAATTTTGGCATTACATATTTACCATAACAATCAGTGTTCTTACATATTGCATAAGATGATATCATAAGTTTTACGATTAGAATTATTTTCCCATGAAATTTGCTTTGAGCCATTTTGTAAATTTTTTGTTCACATATTAAAATTATTGTGTCTTAAGGAAGGTTCTAGAATAATATGTCAATAATAATACAGTCAATGGGTACGGTGAAGCGAGTGTATAGTATATTAATGCAGACATTTATAAATTTTTTTTGCAAATTCTGGGCAATAATTAAGAAAATGTACAGTTAAATTCCTACACATATGCTGTAATTTTTCCAGGAATTTTAAAACACTGGACTGTTTGACAAGCATTTGCTCATTTAAAATGACTTTGCATTAGCAGAATCTTGACGTGCGTCATGCAACAACTGGGCTTGGAAACTAAAGTCACTTTTTTACGTTTAGACATGAAGACGTTAGTTGTACCACTGACGCTTCTTTAGAAATAGATATTAGAATGGGAATACAAACATTTAAACAAGTTTTTATTTGTTTCTACTTCACTATTAAGTAAATTACCGGATAAGTAAATAAGTCAGAACAAAAATGTTCTAAGAAATACACAGATTTAACAACTTTCTAAAAATCGCTCAGTTGATAAGACTATGTATTTACTTACGTATATAAGAGATAATAGCGATACAAGGTTTCAACTGATAAGTTGCTAATTATGGATTTTCGTGTAGCATATAATAGGTGGAAATGCAATATTGCCATATTAAACCTATGTTGATCTAATATAATAGCCACAATATTTAATATACATTTCCTGTTGAGCAAGTATGAAAAAAGGGCTGGAAATGAATATTACAAGTGTTATATTACTAATTTTAGAGCCTTCTTGTCTTCTGTCAGTTTAATACTCAATGCTTTTGTATTTCTATGTTTTACAGAACCGAAAATGTATACCTATAAATTAAGCTTTTCTTAAAAAAAGGCTGAGCATACCCTGGTGGGTATCGGACGAAACTCTGGGTTAAAGATGCATTATAAAAGTGACAATCAAATCCCTCTATTATATGAGAGTAACTCAAGAGTTTGGCAGTAGATACTGTTAACTAACTAGCTTTACTCTGTTGTATTATCGGTCTCATTGATGTACTAGAGTTATCGATAGAATCTGCAGAATAACAAGACGTTTGTCAGAAAATGTTTTGAGTAAAAACTTCAGTCTTTCTAGATTTGGGTGGGTTTGCACCAACGACAAAGCTGCACACAATATTTAACATAACGTAACAATCTTTATTTTAGACAAACAAGAATATAAGGCAAAACAAGCTCATTTTGTGATACTTTTACTAAATAGTTCTTAACGAATCAATCACGTCAATCGTAATGTCTGTATAATTTTGTTGAAGAATGAAAAACATGGCCTTATATACTAATAACACCAGAGTGCCTAATAGCTTTTCACACTTCAAAACATTGACTTGCTAGTGGAAAAGTACATAACACCATAATTAAATGACTTATTTCCGTGAGGAAGATAAAACACATAGAACGTTTGCAAACCATCTTTTCTCTACGAGTAAAAATAATTGTTACTACCATAATAAGTTATTTTCTAGTTTTGTGCAAATATCTGAAATAATAAAACATTAAAGAATCTAAACAACATTTAAAAACTATGAAAATAGGAGCTTACGGGAACAAAAGAGTGTCTGACATCATGTCCATGCATTGTTTCTACTTATACACAAATTATCCGTCTCATCAACATTACATCTACTTATTGTCTGCCTTCGGGGTTTCATTGCTTTAACAAAATAAGAATATTTATTATTACGTTTTCGTAGACTGAGACCAGCGTTAAATGAATTATTGTACACGGTAAAAAGATATTACAATTTTGCTTCAGACTTTTGACAAAATGGTGGTGAACAACATTCTTCCAGTCCAATAAATCAATCGATAAGACAGAAGGACCAACTAAACAATGTTGGGTCAGCGTGAATCTCGAGTAAGGCTTCAATAGTTTCAGTTTTGAGAAAACATATTTCTTTACTAGAAATCATGGTATGTAATGATAGGAGAATGTTCAGTACAATATATACATTTGGGAACATGGAAATGATTTTATTGTCTTCAGAAAACTCCACTATATAAACTGTTTATTTTTCTCGGAATTATTACAGAGAGTTCTATTGGTTGAACATGAATTTCCAACACATTAACCTCTATTGATCGATATTGTTAATATGCGGTTCCTTACGTAACATTAATTCTAGTTTTTTATTGTCCTCCGCAAGTTAACATTAAGTTTAAGAATTATGATGCTAAAATCCGAGACAAAAATTATGCAATGAATGGAGCAAATAATTTTGTTGTTTTAATGGTACGTGTGTTTATTTCAGAGACGTTAAGAATGATAATAAAAAATACTGGTTTTGAATGGACTTTCTTTTAGTGTTTTTTAATAGTTATTGCTATCAATTTCCGCCTCTTTGAAAAATAATCATGCATCTGTCAGAACCCTTGCAAATTCTTCATCAGACAGATCATTTTCTGAGAAGATTACATTTTTTCTATAACAGGAATGAAAGAAAGTGTTTCCAAGTGAGGTCTGTGTGGAGCTTTACTCGCTATGTTCACTTGGGAAAAACCATATTGAGGTAAATCACGAGAAGACAGAAATTTTAGATTCGGAGATCAGCTGTGAGTTTTTTAGCTTCAAAACTTGGTTTTGTTCCATTAGTTTGTTGTCTTCTGATAGGGATACTAAGACATCATACACGTGTGTAATGTGAAAAAAAGACCATTCACAGGTTCTTTTACATTCCTCCTTCGACTTGCTTGACATTTAGTAAGGTTACATAATTTTTGAAAAAGCCTCTTTTGTATGTAACCCCAGAAGAAAATACAAAAATGCTTTCAATCACTCAAAAAATAAACGTATAGCCTTAAAACAGATAAAGCAAAGCTGAGTGACTAAGTATAACGTGACACGGAGAATGTTTCAAATACTGAGTGCTAATTCGTTTTGTTTTTCGATAGCATCGCTGTCTCACTAGCACATGTTGAGTGTACTGTTTCAATAGATTCATAAAATATTCTATAGACTCTCTTTGGCTCAGTTGTAAATCTTTTGACTTAAAATAGTAAAACATCGAGTTTCGATACCTGTGATGGGTAGAGTACAGATAGCCAATTGTGAAGCTTAGTGGTTAACGATAAATAAGCCAAACATATTCCAATTTCGACTTTTCAATAATCCACTTTTCATTCGTGTCATCCATCCGTTGTTACTAATATCCAATACAATGGGATGGTATTCCATGTTTCTGTTAAGCTCATGAATTATTCTGTGAATTATTTTACAAATAAGTAGCTGTATAAGCTCACTTAGAATTATTTTCACATAATAATGAACCATAGCTTCCTATATCTCTATTATTTTCAAATTCTTTATCATTGTGAAACGAATATGTCAATATCTTTAACGAACCTCCGAAAACTGTCATTATTATGTTCACCTAAAATGTTCTAAATTCTCCAAATGTAATACACTACTGTAAATGTTAAAAATCTCTCTAAAACACCTTTCTAATACTTAGTCTTAGATTTAATTATGTTGTGTTTTTAACTTAATAGCATCTCCATTTTTAGACCTACTTCTTAGTTTACTCAATATATTAAAACCTTCCAATTGATATTATGTACTATGTTTTATAAGTATGTTCTTCCAGTCATCTACACCAAAATCGATTATTTCAAATCGTGAAGAAAAAAAAAGCTTATAGCAGAAACAAAACATTAAATTCTCTTTTAACTGAATAAATAATCTGTTAAATAATCTATTGGTAACGCACCATTTATTATAAATAGATTGCAGCAAATAATCATCCATTTTTTTAATGTGAAAAATTTGAATATTTTACTTATAATGAATACCTTAGTACAAATTCGTGTTTTAAATTATTTCTGGTATAATCTGGAAATTATGCAAAATCTATTGAAACTTCAGTGGCGTGACCATTATCAATCTCTTCAACAATATCAATAAGAACTTTTTACTGCTGTTTTTACTATCAGTTTTAGTTCTATTTTCGTTATGATATTTAATAAGTCTTCATCAATAGCTGACTCGTTTCTTTCACGATAATTTCTTCCACTGCCTTAAAATCATTCTTTACTAAATTTTAAATAACTTGTTTATAGTTTTTATGAATCTTCCTTTGTTATCTTCCATTTATTGTAGTCGTTGCGACGCAGTCGATATCTAATATCTGATATGTGGTTTTCTTAAACATTAATAAAGACATAATAAATTAACAGTTTTACAAAGAAAGTAACAATATACTGAAGTGTCAGATTTACATCAGTAGTGAGAAAGCAATCTAAATAAGCTCTTGAGCTCTTTTATAAAAATAATTTTACAATTTATTTTATTATCATCAAACTGGTCTATTTTATTTTAAATGTAACTACTATCAAAATTAATGTCTAGACGCTGAGCAAAAGCTAAAGTAATACTTACATTATAATTCACAAACTCGTATATTCTAATTATTTACGTTTGGCATAATCAGAACTTTTTGAATACTCCAGTTAATGACCATTTGGTAAACTACTTGGGTTCTAACCAAAAGAATATCTTATTTTAATATTTTGGACGACGAGTTAAATGTTTAAGTTCTCAAAAGTTTAACGATTACTCAAAAAAGTCAAGGTAACATGTTTGTAAAACACTTCAGTTTTAAATTTTAAACTTTCCTTAATCAAAATCGAAATGTCTAGTAGCTGTGATAATTAGTTATTAGATTTTCGAATCAATTCAAAATCTGAAAAGATTATCAGGTTTGTAAAAAAAGTGACATAGATTTACATTTCTGTTAATGTTAGTGATACCAGTTTAGTACTAAATTGGAGTCACGATTACTCCACTTTCATTCCATGAAAGCACTAATGTGCTAAAAACACATAACCTTCATAAAATATTGCATGTATATATCACATATGTTTGTACAATTTATATCAAATTTTAAACTTATACATCAAGGAATGTTAAATTTGGTACTCGACGTTATAGTGTTTTGGCTAAAGTATATAAAACAAATATGTAACTAGGTCCCGCTAATAATCAAAAGCTCGTGAATGTGATCAGTGAAAATATATCTATAGAAACGCTTACAATAATAAAATGAAAATCATACATATTTTGACAAGTAAAAACAGCTGTTTATGATTGTTTGAAGCACAATGAAATAGAGATTACGTAATCGGATAAAACTTGATAACGTAAAATTAAATGTTGAACAACAAATGAATTAAAATAGCGTGAAATTAAAGTAATATAAAACAATAATAAAGTAGAATAAGTACTAACTGGTGATGAAGACAATGGAAGCCATGCTTCTTTGATCAAACCATCTCGATTTAAATACAGTAAAGAACCTTTCACTTAGAAAGAAAGTGTCTTCTAAAGCTTAGCCAATTAGAATTCCTGAAAGATGCAAAGACAGCTTTCCGTTAAGCTCTCCCAAGTAGCGATAAAGATAATCTTATCTGATTACTGGTTTAAAGATTTCTCTCTGATGCCTAACATTTACTAGTTGATGTCAGTACATTCTTCCAAATCAAATCTTCCTGAATTCCTTGGTTATGGGAATTAAAATTAATAATGGAAACAAATCAACATAAAATGGCGCTTAAATTGGATGGTTTGTTTGTTTGTTTTGTTTTAGAATTTTGCACAAAACTACACGAGGGCTATCTGCGTTAGCAGTCCCTAATTTAGCAGTATAAGACTAGAAGGACAGCTAGTCATCACGACCAACCGCTAACTCTTGGGCTACTCTTTTACCAACGAATAGTGGGATTGGCTGTAACATTATACTGCTCTCACGGCTGAAAGGGCGAGCATGTTTGGTACGACAGAGATTCGAACCTGTGACGCTCGGATAATGAGTCGAGTGCCTTAACCATTAGCCCCGGTGTTAATCTTAATAAAAACAACTCCCTTATTGTTAACAGCGTCTTCACTGTTATAGATTTATATTGCACATTTTTATCATTTTGAGCAGTTCACTGAAAATTTTTTTAAATCGCAAAATGTATTATGTATAGAGGTAATTTGTAGAATGCACAACATTATTTCAAACTTAAAAATTTATGTTAGAATAATAATTTTACCTATTTAACGAAATTTTTGTTTCGACTCAGAGAAACAAACAAGTATTTATCTTATAAATTTATGTTCTATAAATCCTTATAAATTCATGTTTAAATATCTTCAGATATTAAATATTGTATATAATACAATTATTTAAAAAAAACATTACTTTATCATTCAGAGAAAGGGAATTTAATCTTTCAGGCTAAAAATATAAAACTAAACTTCGTTGTCATGGCAATGAATTCAAGTTAATTTTCAAGAAAAGGTTTGCTTTTATTACCTCAGAATTTTTATCAGCAAATGTTTGAGGTCACGTAGATTTCAGTTGTACTTGACCAAAGAACTGTGAAAAGCTAAAATACAGTGGTACCTAGATCTGGAGAAGTGTAAGCAATTTTAATTTGAGTCTTGTCCTGACTTTTAAAACTTTCCAACTGAACTTGTGTATTGTAGTAGAGTAATAACTGATTATTTCCACTACAAAAATGCAATCGCAGCATTATGAAAAAAAAAGAGAAATGTTAGTAATTTGAAACGAAATACTTTCAAACTAGAGAAGTGATCTATGAATGTATCGTTTCACATGATAGAAACTTCTTTATTTAAAGAACAAAATAACACATCAGGACAAATTGTCTGTTAGTGTTTTTATCCGTAACACGATTTTTACAGAAGTTTTGATTTTAGGTTAGTATTTGTTTCAAAATTTCATCCAAAGCTACATAGGGCGACCCAGACAGCTCACGCAAAATTTTTAAATGACAGACCTAAAAAGAAAGTAGTCAGTTAACACTATTTTCGAATCAAATTTGATTTGCCTTCTACAGTAGACTTAAAACTCCAAATTACGGAGCGTGTTTTCACGGAAACTAAGGTATGATAATCACGTGGCTTAAGAAATGTTTCATTTATGCATTTCTTTGTGAATTCAAGTATCACTTGTCCTCTAAACTGTACCTACCAAGTAAGAGTATCCAATTGGTAATTTAACTTTACATGTAATCATAAATGTTACTTTTATTCCCTTCTGTAGAAATTTCTGCAATACCTATCAAGTGAGAGTATCCAATTGGTTATTCAATTTCGCATTTCTTGTATTCATAAAGGTTATTTTTATTCTCTTCTGTATTAATTTCTGAAATACCTATCAAGTATGAGTGTGTGTTTTTCGTATAGTAAAACCACTCAGCCCGCCGAGTGGAATCGAACCCCTGATTTTAGGATTGTAAATCCGAAGACATACCGCTGTACTAGAGGAGGGCCCTATCAAGTAAGAGTATCCAATTGGTAATTCAACTTTGCATGTCTTTTATTCATAAAGGTTATTTTTATTCTCTTCTGTATTAATTTCTGCATCACCTATCAAGTAAGAGTATTCAATTGATAATTTAACTTTACATGTCATGTATTCATAAAGGTTATTTTTATTCACTTCTGTATTAATTTCTGCAATACCTGTCAAGCAAAAGTATCCAATTGGTAATTCAACTTTGCATGTCTTGTATTCATAAAGGTTATTTTTATTATCTTCTGTATTAATTTCTGACATTGTAAAAAACTTGTCGATTCGTTATATAGAAATGACTTCATTACTTTATAGATTATTTCTAGTTCCGATCTATGTACTCAACTTACTTAATATTTGTTTGTTTTGAAATTTTGCACAAAACTACTCGAGGTCTATCTGTGCTAGCCGTCCCTAATTTAGCATTGTAAGACTAGAGGGAAGGCAGCTTGTCATCACTACCCACCGCTAACTCTTGGGCTACTCTTTTACCAACGAATAGTGGGATTGACCGTCATATTATAACGCCCCCACAACTGGGAGGGCGAGCATGTTTGGCACGACTCGGGCACGGACTTACTTAATAAAACATTTTATAAGTATAATACAATCCTCTACTATTTCTCAATGTTTCGAAATTTTCTCAGTAGAATTAACGTATACAAAACACCATTAGTTTAATTGGTACTTATTGATATAAATTAATAAAAATAAAAATTCCATGATGTGTTTGTATGATTTTTATAGCAAAGCTATATTATTATATTTAGTGTCGTACCGCCTGTACGACAATTATAATAGGCGTACGATACATTAATTCAAAAACTACTGTAGTTTCCTTTAGTTTCTGTAAAAAGTAGAAACTAGTCCATAGTGTGTAAAAACTTACAAATAATCTTCCTTATTTTAAATTAATTAATCTATTCTGAAGGTTATTATGAGGGTAATAAAATTAGTTACATTCATATATATTGCTATATTTTCCGTTTTCACCTAGATTCATTATGCCACATTTTGCGGATATTACCTGTGTCTTGTGTTTACAAAGAATACAACCAATTTTACAGAGAAAATAAAAGGGATTTAGCCCTCTTTAAAATTAACTAAATTAGATTTATTTCTCCTTAGTAATGCAATTTTTGCTTAATTAGGCAAACATTAAACTGTTCTCGCTCATTTGGTTGTAATTCTTGAAAATTAATCTACTTTTTAGCGATTAATAAAAAGATTCGTTGAGAAGAAATAATGTTTGATCAATAAATACTATTAATAAAAGTAGTTAAGCTGAAATCTTTGAAAAAATTTCCACCTGAAGTTTAGTAACAAGATTATACGAAATTATTACTTTTATTTTGTGAATTTCTTGTTTAGCTTTTCTCTCTTGCTTGTTTGTTTGGTTTTTAAATTTCGCACAAAGCTACTCGAGGGCTATCTATGCTATTCGTCCCTAATTTAGCAGTGTAAGACTAGAGGGAAGGCAGCTGGTCATCACCACCCACCTCCTACTCTTGGGTTACTCTTTTACCAACGAATAGTGGAATTGACCGTCACATTTAATATCCCCACGGCTGAAGGGACGAGCATGTTTGGCGCGACGGGGATGCGAACCCGCGACCCTCAGATTACGACTCGCACGCCTTAACATGCCTGGCCATGCCGAGCCTTCTCTTTTGTTCTTAATTACTGTTAGCTAGACTCTACAATTAACCAAAACTAGAACAAATATCAACCTATATTAAACGTCAAATAAATATCGATCAAAATAATTGTTCTTTTTATTTTCCTTTTTGTGAGAATATTTAAAATCATTTTATTAATAAAGATTTTTTTAATTTAGTAAATACTCATTATGGTAAAGATGTAAAATAATTTACAATATATACTTATACACGTGCAGAAGAAAAAAAGATTTCTTTGAATACACTTTAAATTATATCTTTAAGCCCTCAAACCTTTTTTTATTTAGTTAGTGATTTTATTTCTATTTTAAGCACGTATACCAACAGTCTATTACACAATGAATAACACTGTAGACCAAAAGTGTATCTAGACTCTAGAGAAATGACGTTTCTGTGTACTTGTTGGACAGTCATAAGTTTACGGACTTACAGCGCTAAATTCTGAATTTGATTTCTCCCCATGGAATTATCAGATCGCCTAATTTTGCTTTGATCTTAAAAGTAAACAAACAAATAACTTTTGGAATATTATTTATGAATAAGTATCTTTACTTGTTTTGTAAATAAAACAAAAAGCAAAATCACTTGTTGTTAGGCAAACAATGTATATCCTTGAAATCGGACGGTTATATGACAGTAATCTTAACAGTATATTCTTCAATCGTACTTTTATTTACCGGGCGTAAACCGGATACACATTAATGAAAGTAATTATGGAAATACAAAGCGATATATATGCAGAAATCACAAACAACGAGCAAAGACAAATGGAAGATAGTTTCAGTAATGGTACGAAACGTTATTGCAAGAAATGTAACACAAAATCGAACAAATTCCACAGCATACGAGTATTTTGTATGTTAATTTATTGGTTTAGACTTTGTTTTCATTCTCCAATACCTCTATTTTTTACATAAGCTCATATATCCCCAAAAATATTTATATCAGGACAAATCATAGTTCTGAGTATACCATCAGCCTCTTTACCGACAAGCTTTCGTTTTAAAAGATGCCCCCTGACTGTAGGTTTGGGATTAACATCTTCCTGAAAAATGAATCCCTGTCCAATGAGTCATATTTCTAAGGTAATAACATAATGGATCACAGTGTATTGTCGTCAGTGTTGTGTCATTATCAGCATTGTTGGCTGAGATGTCGTCCCACACCTGTAATGAACCTTCAAAATGTTATTAAGTCATCCACATATAAATGTCGTTTTTGAACTGTGAAGTTTGGAAAAGTATAAACCAGTGATGTAAAACATACTTTAATCAAAGTAAGCATCATTTGTTTCAACACACTCTTACCAACGTGTAATGATGCTGTTTATGCCCCTACTGTATAAATCAGAGTTTTTATGGTTAATAAACTTCCTAAAAGCTTCTTCTGCAGCTGCCTGGTTTTGAAAGTGTTTATTGTCCAAAAAGTTGTCAAAGTGCTTGAGAAAATAAAAATCTATAGGGGAAAGGTCTGGGGAATAAGGTGGATGAGACAGAATCTTGATTCCCAATTCGTTCAAGTTTTGGAACATTATGCTTGACAGATCTCATAAAGTCAATTTTGTTGATCTTCAGTCAGCTCATGCAGAATCCACTTATCCAATTTTTGTCTTTCCAGTGCTTGTCCATGTTGCCTTGGGAATTGCAAAACTTACTGTGATTAAAGTTGAAACAGTAGAAATTAAAACACCTTGTAAGCGAGAAATGTTGAATTAAACAAACCAACCAACGATAAGTTTATTCAATATTCTGCTTCTAAATGCCATCGTGAGAATTCCAACATTTATTTCTGGACAATCTAATGCATTGTATATTATATAGTGACATGGTAAATCACGGTCTACTGTTGTCAATATTGTGTACATCATCAGCATTATTTGCTGAAATGTCGTCCCATGCTTGTACTAAACCATCAACTTGTTACATTGTATATGTTATATACTAACTATGACACAGTTCTCCTCGCCATCGAGCTTTTCATTGTCTGTTGCCATAAATCTCGAACTTGTATTAATCTCTAAAAAGAACACATTTCCAGTTTCTTTTCATTTTTCTGTTTGTGGTTCGATGACCATTTAACCTCTTAGTCTGGTTATCAATTTTCAAGAGAAGCAACATTGCTACTGACACCAACCTCGTGATACAGTGTATTATAACAGATATGTTATTTGCAGACATAAGTACTAAAATATAAGGTTGCAGGTATGGTTAGGTTTTGCTACTTATACCAGCATTGTCCCTTTTCAAGTGCTCAGAAAGACATCCCTTAGCAGTGAGAGGGGATAAACATGGTTATTGCTTTAAAATCTGTTCTAAAGATTATACCCGAAAATATTCCAAACAACATCGAAAGTGCTCTACTAGTGAAAAACTGCGCATAAGCTTTATACGTAAGAAAGTGAGAATCACTGGATAGCTCAGCGGTAAGTCTAAGGACTTATAGCGATAAAAATTGGGTTCCGATAACCGTGGTTAAAAGCAATTTAACAACAACAAATAAAAATAGAAACACAGAAACAATATTATTAATAATTTAAGTTTTAGTTATGTCACATTTAAGCAGCTTCTTTTTATCAGATTTGATTTGTTTTGAATTTCGCTCAAAGCTACACGAAAGCTATCTGCGCTAGCCGTCCCTAATTTAGCAGTGTAAGACTAGAGGGAAAGCAGCACTTATTGCCAACTCTTGAGCTACTCTTTTACCAACGAATAGTTGGATTGACCGTCACATTATGCCGCTCCCACAGCTGAAGGCGAGCATGTTTGTTACGAATAGGATTCGAACCCGCGATCGTCAGGTTATGAGTCGAGTGTCTTAACTACCTGGCCGTGCCGAGCCCTTTGTTATTAAGGCTATTACTGTCGTCTTTGAGTTACGTGTATAACAGTCTGTGTTTCAGATATTTACGTTGTAAAATGATACTGTGCACTTCCAGCATCATACCTTGAAAACTTCAAGGAAAGATTTATAGCTCATCAGTAGCTCAAAAACATTTTAACTCTTTAGTTTCAGTGTTCGAAGTATCAAAAGTAGTCATTATGTCTGCATATATACACACAAGAAGTGAACTTCCTTTGAAGAGTTGAAAACATGAAAGATCGATACTGAAATAGTTATAATCAGTTTTTCCTGCAAAATAGAACTAAAGTTAAATTTTATTATTTCAGAAAACTTAGCCTTTGTTTGCATCATAGTTCTTATGGGAATATTAAGAATATATATGGAAGAACGAGGTCATAATATTTAAGCAGTTTTTCTTTCTTAACGTTTAACAATATCTTTCAGAGAATTCTTCTACGTTTAATATACATATATCTAAAATATGTTCGTAATGTATTTTTTATTGAACATTAACGCTAGGGAAAAGCAAAATTTCTGGTAATTCAGCAGAATTATGCACATAGTACCGAATATTTCTCTTTCTTTTAATTCAATTAAACATATGTTTCCATGAGCAACTTCTCACTGTAGAGACAACAATAAAGTATTCTATTATCAATGGAAATTTTAAATATTATCTTAAATAAATAGAAACTAAATCAGAGTCATAATTTGCATTAAAGGTTGTTTGCTGTTGTTTGAAATTAAGCACAAAACTACACAATGGGCTAGCTGTGCTCTGCCCAGTAAGGTAGCAAACTCCAGTTTCTAGCAATCCGCACACATACGGTTTTGCCACAATATATTAAACGTACATTAGGTAAATAACGAACCAGATTGTTTTCTTAACATTTTTTGTTAAAACCAGTTTCCACTTAAGCAAGTAACAAAGACGATCCTCGAACAACGTTGTTGTTTAAATTTCCTTGGACTCTTCTTGTTATTTAACTTGTCAGTGAAAAGCTAAGTAGCTGAATAAATATTAATTAATTTTCAACAATATTTTATGTTTGATGAGAAAAGTATCCCATGATTCGCGAATAACCTTAACACATCACTAACGAATGTTTTAGTACTTTTTAAGCTGTCGTCCTTTCCGTTCCTTTGGAGCTCTTTATTTTTAAAAAATGCCCTTTAATGTGGAACTGAATCTTTTGTTGTTTCTCATTGAACATTTCCGAAGTTGTCATGGTACACAGAAAAGCGTG
Source organism: Carcinoscorpius rotundicauda (assembly GCA_011833715.1). Taxonomy (NCBI): domain Eukaryota; kingdom Metazoa; phylum Arthropoda; class Merostomata; order Xiphosura; family Limulidae; genus Carcinoscorpius; species Carcinoscorpius rotundicauda. Next base: position 39,772,550 of record CM022399.1, read on the forward strand.
ATATGGTATTACATAGCCTGGAAGACGACAAACACAGCCATGTTGTAATCAGACTAAATGTTAGCGCAAAAGGATCAGTATATTTAAAAACAAATATGGTTTACACACGGTACAAAATTTCTTACCTTAAAAATTTCAGTTTGAAAGGCTAATTTATCTTTTTGAAAATATAATCACATCGGACTTATGTTTTCCTTTTCCTAATCTCTTCTTCTGCCAAACACAACTGACTCCATTTCCAACAAAACAAGCTTATAAGAAGAATTCCTATTTACTCGGAAAGAAAGCTCAGGATTGAGTATTTATATTTCTTCTTATACTTTCGTGCAGAATAAAAATGAGAAAGACAATAACAAGTAACTGTAGCTCTTCCATTGTCATTAGATACATATCTTTTCCAAAGCACTGTCGTGTGAGTTAGGAGTTTTCTACTACAATGAAGAGATGGTGTAACCCTTGAAGCTTTAAATTTTCCTATGAAACCTCATAACATTTTTTCATGTTTCTTAATTTTGTATTTATAATAAACCGACACTGGATGATTTTTTTTTAAAGTTAAAAAGTTATACGAGTTAAATATTCGTTAAGAATTTGTTGGTAAAGTAAAAGAATTTCTTGTTCTAAACTGGTTTGGTTGTGTTTTCGGTAAAGAGAGGTAGGCGTTTTCAACTTCAAAGCCTCTTTACGCAACAAGGACAAAACGATCAGTACACAGACATTTAGATTTAAAAGTAGCCTCTTCTAATTTAAAACCAGAAAGAGAAACCGGTTAACAGTGTCTGCTGTCTATTCTTAACCAAATACACAAAGTATTGTTACAGTTGAAAGCACTAAAATTAGTTCAGGACATATTACGGCTCAAACCTTAAATCTTCTTATCTACAGCCCTACATGATAGCCAAACGGACATACCTTGGTCAATTTAAAGTCTAACAAACTCATAGTGCAGATAGAGCGGTAAAGTACTCGCATATCATTCCAGATTCTTCTTTCTGGTATCTTCATGCATCATATGATTGAAGCTCCCTCTAGCGTTCCATATCACAATTATAACTAAGGATGTGTTTAAATTTGGAAACGTAACATCTCTAAAAACACTGGAACAGTGTTGGATTTAAGGTTGTGTGAGCCCAGGGGGTAATAAATGTTGTGGGCCCTAAATTATATCTACTTTTACATGGAATAAAATTATCAATGGGCCCCCATTAAGACCATGGGCCATGTGGTTAATCACCCTCTAGCAATAATATATATAAATGTAAAATTCACCGTATGTTAGTAACGCTCAAATTATCTCACTGGTAGAGCGCCTGAGCACTAAAAAGAATTCTCGCCTTCAAATTCCAGTATTATTGAAGCTTCCTTTCCATTTTTTAATTATTATATTTAGGGCAAATACTTTAAACATTCGAAGAAAAAAATAGACCACCATCATAATTAAATTTTTCTTAAGACTGAATTTCACCTACTGTCTATACAATGGTTGTTGTTTTGAATTAAGCACAAAGCTACACAATGGGCTATCTGTGCTCTGCTCACCACGGGTATCGAAAGCAGGTTTTTAGCGTCGTAAGTTCGCAGACATACCACTGAGCCACTGGGGTGTTAAGTAACAGCTCAGTCGTTATTCACATCATTCAGTTCTCACATAGAAGTCTTGCATTCAAATGCCACTCTCGTTGAGATTTTACAGTATTACGTTTATTATAAGTGATAATATTTACAGTAAGCTCTTTCACTACCATTAACAGGCCCGGCATGGCCGAGGCGTTAAGGCATGCACTCGTAATCTGAGGGTCGCGGGTTCGCATCCTCATCGCAAAACATGCTCATCCCTCCCAGCCGTGGGGGCGTTATAATGTTACGGTCAATTCCACTATTCGTTGGTATAAGAGTAGCCCAAGAGTTGGCGGTGGGTGGTCATTACTTGCTGCCTTCCCTCTAGTCTTACACTGCTAAATTAGGGACGGCTAGCACAGATAGCCCTCAAGTAGCTTTGTGCGAAATTCAAAAACAAACAGACACTACCATTAAAAATTAAATCAGGAACTTTAGAAACCGGCTATTCGAATTAAAAGATGGCGCGAGCTTCGTACTTCATAGACCTGTTTCTATGTGTAAAAACTTTTAAGCTTTTCAGGTTTCTGTGTATATAGGGGCTGGATTCTTTTACAGTAGGTATCAGTACTTTGTTGGCAATAAATATGAACAATAAATGGTCAGCACAAAATCCTCTTGTTTCAAAACAAGTCAAACATATGTACAAAGAATCGTTACAGTGTTGGTTATTGCAGTTTTACGTAAAGCTTCAAGTAATTCTCTTGTACGTCAAAACGTCACACAGACTAGTTCAATTACTTTAGAACCCAATTAATAAAACAAATAATTCTTCTCTCCTCTCTTTCTTAGAGAACAATATGCAAAGCCTTCACTTCAAAATTCACCACCACAACTGGTGGGTAATTTGTATCCAGAGCTTTAAATGATTGTTTCCTTTTCATCAAAGTCTACAGAAGCGGGTTCAGCTACTTTAACAAGACAAATTATTATTCTTTATCTGTGTAGTTACAATACTACTGTGAAACTCTAAAGATGTCCGTCACGGTTAAGTGCACAGTCAACTAAACTTCAGTTTTTACTTTCACTAACTTAACGTTTCTTTCTGATTTGACTCGCACTCACTTTGATGTTTATATACAGGACTTCTAAGAGGTTCAGAGAAGCCCGAGCTACTCATATCTCTTGAGGGTTCTGGAAATAATAAAAAATGATAGCAATTTACAACAAAATGAGACAATTATTATCCCAAAAGAAAAGTAAAACATAATCTGTAAATATAATTTGCAGCTCTAAGTTGAGTGTGTACAACACGTTTTGGTCTGATTGAGAAGCACACAAAAACAAGTCGTGAAACTTAACAAAGGCAAAAAAAGATAAGTGCCTATATTTGAAGCCCCCTTTGAGTCTGTGGCCTGGTTCAAATGGCCCTCTTTAGCCTCCCAGTAATTGGATCTTTGCTTATATATGTCTATATGTTGCTCAACTGAGATCTAGAACTTTTTACAAACTACGAGACGCTATAACGTAACAATGGTTAGGACGCTCGACCCGTAATCTGAGAGTCGAGAGTTCGAATCTCCATCACGCCATCCTCGCCCTCTCGGCCGCGGGGGGTTATAATGTACAATCAATTCCACTACTCGTTTGTAAAATAGTAACTCAAGAACTGGTGGTGGATGGTGATGACTAGCTGCCTTTCCTTTTGTCTAACACTATTAAATTAGGGGAAGCTAGCGCAGATAGCCCTTTCATAGCTTTATGAGAAATTCAAATCAAATACACCCATCGTAAGAACCAACAACGGACATGCCTAAATAAAAATAAAAAATTTTGGTTTACTAAATAATTGCCACCCAAAACATATAACAACAAGCTTACAGAACCGCTGAAGTGTTCACTATCAGTCAGCCAGCTCAAATACGTGAGCTTAAATATTTGCTTCTGATATTACACTTTCCCATCTACGTATTTAGCGTAAAATTCAGCTTAGTTTGTCTGCATAATAACCGCAGTGCGCAACTTGGATAGAAGTAGGCTTAACACGGAACTAACGAACGTGGTGATGGCAGGTGTAATACTGTTTTCTTAGCTCAAACGATCAAGTAGTTCTGTATGCGTTTAATCAATCATCACGAATTTATCACCCTAAAAGTACTGTTATCTACTATGAACCTTACAATAAGTACATATTTTTGTTATTTTTTTCTAGTTAGCCACTTTAATGAATTTTGACGAAAACATTAGACTTCTCAAAGATATTAATGATTTATTTCACTTTTTAAATGTTCTTTTCTGGAGAACTGTTGGTCAGTGTGTTTCCTTAATAGCTAAACCACTTATTGCGTCCACTTTGGGAAATCAAAACCAGTATTTTAGTTAAATCGCTAGACTTACTGCTGTTCTATAGAGAGACGGATATCTAGAAGGTGAGTACAGTTTAGGGCTACTCATTTTCGTACCACGTAAGATGCCGTTCGTCAGCTCAATAAGAGCTGGTTCTTCTGATGAATTATGTTTTGGAAGTCATCATTCTTCCTTCCATCGCCTTGTATGTACTGTTCAGTAAATTCGACATCGGGTTGTCTACCTGCACAATCCAATGAAGTATCCAGTTCAATTATTTCAAGTCAATAATTCACGAAATTACTAAATGTCACACATAGTAGGCTTAGGTGAATTTTCGAACAAGTTCGTACCAGGTTTTCTTAAATCTTTTGTAGAAAGTGTTCGAAATGTACTTAATAGTAAGCTTCATACTAAGCCTCATGGCCAGGTGATTAAGGCACTCGACTCGTAATCTGCGCGAAATTCAAAAAACAAACAAACCTAATAATCCCGTTTCGTTGTAGTCTAGTTGGCTAGTAGACCTGGGGAAACTTGGCGCAAACCCAGGAAACCTGGGCTCCCTGCCCGGCGCGGGACACATACCTTTAACAATTGTGGTAAGAGGGGTTCATCACACGATTGACCTGGACCTAATTAAACAAGCACTTGACGAACAAAACATACACACAAAGACAGAAAGAATTATTTCTAAGAAAACACAAACACCTACAAACCTGATAAGAATTGACATTGATGACAGCTACAACATACAAAATTTAATAAACAATGGAATATTGCTCTGGTATCAAAAATACCAAGTTGACCAATTGAAAACTCCGGCAATTGTTGTAACACAGTGTTACAACTTCCAAAGATATGGACATGTTTCAGCAGCCTGCTTAGCATCACCGAGGTGCTGCGGATGTGGCGGGGAACACCATATCAACCAATGCAAAAAAGAAAAAGAAACGCCTAAATGTTGTAACTGTGGTCAAACCCACACAGCAAATTACAAAGGCTGCAAAAAATATAAACAAATAAAGCAACGTATTTATCAGATCAGAACACCAACAGAACAGAATCAACAGAAAACAAACAGTTTACCTAAAACAGACACACCAACAGAACAGAATCAACCGAAAACAAACAGTTTACCTGAAACAAGCACATCAACAGAACTCAATAAAACAACAAAAACCACGTATGCAGAAATGTTAAAAGGAAAAGAGCCACATAAACAACAAGTATAGAAGACTAATACACAGAACAAGAACACATTAACACAAATACAAAAACCAAAAGAAAACAACACCACCATACAAGAAACGAATATTAACACAACAGACAAAACAAGCCTGTTTTCAACAGTTTTCAAAAATGTAATAACAGATTTTATAACAGAATATACCAAACCAAACCAGACAACTAACTTTTTAGAACTACTGATCACTATCTCCATAAAACACATCACACCTCATATACCCTACATTATAACTACACTAACAGGTTACATGCTCACAGCACAATGTTTACAGTAGTGTATATCAACATCCAAGGTGCAACAGCTTCCAAGAAACATGAGATCGAAGACCTAATAGAAGAATTAAACCCCCAGATTATAATAATAAGTGAAACTCTAACATACAATAATAATAGATTTAAAATACCATATTATTCAACTATTAGAAAAGACAGAACAAATAAAAATGATGAAAACAGAGGCATTAACAGTAGCAATGAACATGTTACTGTAGATATCCTCCAAATGAATAAAACTAAAATAACCGTAGCAGGAATTTACTGCTCACCCAATAAACAATTAGATACAACTTTACTTAATAACATCTTTTCCCACAATCAAAACACCATAGTTATGGGAGACTTAAACAGTAAAAATGTTACCTCTGGATGCCGAAGTTCTAATTCCAATGGTAGAAAATTAATACAATTTATAGATGATAATAACATAGCTTTATTGAATGATACCACCCCAACACATACATCCTATTCCACTAACACTAGTGATATACTAGATCTGTGTATGTGTACATATAATTTAAGCCAGAAATTAATAAAATTTCAAGTGGGAAAATATGTAGATAGTGATCATCTCCCAATTTTTTGCGTCTTCGATTTCGCCCCCTATAAAAATATAACATATAGGAAAGAAAAATTTAATTACAGTAAAGCAGATTGGCAATGCTATAAACAAGAATTAGATAATCTGTTACCTAATAAAATTATTAAAGAAGTTAAAACGCATGTCGAAATGGACAACTATTGTCAAACAATCACGGATTGCCTTCAGAAAGCAGCCAAGTTAACAATACCAAAACAACACCACAAAACAACAATCAACACATGGAAACCCACCACAGAAATAATCAACCTAATAAAAAAGCGCAGACAACTGAGAAAACAGTACATGATTACAAGAAACAGAGAAACTAAAACACAAATAAACAACATTAGAAATCACATCAAAACTCAAATAAAACAACAAAAACAAAATAAATGGGACAATTACTGTAATAAATTAAACGACATAACTGACCCGAAAAAAATTCTGGTCACATCTTAAAAGATTCACAAATTAAAACACAAACATAAAGAAATATCCTCCACTTGAACATAATAACATCACTGCACACACAAATAAAGAAATAGCCGAAGCTTTCAAGGATCAACTCCAAAATACATTTAAAACTCACACAGATCCAGATATGAATACAAACTTCTACAATAAAGTCACTAATCACATAGCAAATAATAAACATCAATATGAACCAATATTTCCAGTAAACATAACTGATACAAATACAAGTTCTAACATTGATTATGAAAGCACATTACTAACAAAGGAAATATCCCTACATGAAATACTAGAAGCAATAAAAAACACCAAAAACAAAGCACCAGGAGAAGATGAAATGCAAGCTATTCTCCTAAAAAAGGGCACTCCGAAATTGTTTGACCACCTAAATTCACTATTTAACTTATCGCTATCCTCAGGATATATTCCAGTTTCTTGGAAGCTAGCAAATATTTTAATGTTCCATAAGGAAGGAAAACCAGCGAATAAACCAAATAGCTACCGACCAATCAGCCTGACCAGCTGTGTTGGCAAAATTCTTGAAAGAATAATAAGTAATAGACTCTCCACATTCTTGGAGATAACATCAAAATTACCAGAAGAACAGAATGGATTCAGAAAATTTAGACAAACAACAGACCATTTAATAAGATTAACTGAAACCATAATTGATAGTTTCAACAAAAACGAATGTACAGTTGCTTGCTTCCTCGATATCGAGAAAGCATTCGACACCGTTTGGCACGACGGTCTAAGGCTCCGAATGAATGAAATGGAACTACCGCGAGGAATTATTCGCTGGTTATCTAACTTTTTGGAAAACAGAAAATGTAGAGTAAACGTAAAAGGAACTTTTTCCGAATACTTTACTCCACTAGCTGGTGTCCCACAGGGAGGGGTGGTTAGCCCTATACTCTTCATCATGTATGTAAACAATATGCCATTGAAGGATCCAAATCATGGATTCTCATCACAGTTCGCAGATGATGTGGCAATCTGGAAAAGTGCTGCAACACCCACGATAGCAGCTACAAACATACAACCACAATTAAATAGAATTAGTGAATACTGTGAAAAATATAGAATTAAAATAAACACAGCAAAAACTCAGCTCGTACTCTTTACGAAATCGACAAAACACAAAAAACAACAGCCAGAAATATATATGAATGGCACTCTACTCCAGATTGCCCAATCAGCAAAATTTTTAGGTCTGACTTATGATTCAAAATTAACTTGAATCAATCATGTTAACGAAATTAAAAATAAAATTTGGCGAAGAACCAACTATGTAAGGAGTCTAACTGGTAAAAACAGTAAAGCATCCACAGATAACATTTTGAAAATATACAAAACATATATTAGACCAGTAATAGACTATGCAGCTCCAGCATGAGTAACTGTAAGTAATAAAATAATCAAAACTAAACTACAAACAATCCAAAACACACTTCTCACAACTCCATATAGAGTTCCGAGATCAATATCATCTAAATTCATTCATAAATACTCGAACATACCAACCATATCAGATAGACTCCTAAATATTACAATTAGGTACTTTAACAAAAATTGGATGAAAAATGATTTATTATGCGAACTAGACAGGTACCTCATACATGATGAAGAAAATCCTAAATATCTCTCCCCAATTAACATATATTTTAAATATAAAGAAAAATAAATTAAAGTAAAATATGTATGTATATAAACTTTAAATCTTATATTTATAGTTTACATATTTATGTATTAAAAAAAATAAATAAATTGCCACCAGCTAACTTGACTTACTGTGAATAATAGACTATAAATGGACATTGCCCTGAGAAAGACCTAACATACAAACAGTTAGGGAAAATAAGTTCAGGAAGGAGGAAGAGGTCAAAGAGAACCTGACCCTCCAGGGCAAAATACCCAGATACCATTGATCCATCCCGTCTCGGCGCTATTCATCTAACACCCAGCGGGATGGTATTTCTTTTCAAAATTAAAATATGTTTACGTGTTTAGTTCAAAGACCTAATTAGAAATGCGCAACTGCTGGTAACATCAACAGTTTTCTTGATGGTTGATGAACACAACATCTCTCAGCAGCTTGTTCAGGTCACTATCTTTCTTCATCTTCATAAACTTGCAAAAGCACTACTATAAAGTGGTTCGAATCTCTTGCATCTGTGTTCATCATACAGAAAAGTTTGTGAAAACAAACAAAAAAAAGAGATATTTTAATGTTCAAGTACGCGTATTCACGTTACATGATAAGAGAGTTTCAGCTTGATAAATTAGTTTGTGTGGAAGTCACTGTGACAACTTCTTGGAAAAACTCTCAATAGTATAAAGCAAACCCCGGGAAGCTTCAAACTTTTTTCTTTTTATTAAGTGAACACTATATCCCTACAATCCGTATACTTTGGTGGGTTTATAATAAACCGTTTTGCCTACTTCACATCCAAGCAAACTCAGACTCATTAAAATATTTATGTCGGTGCTCATGGAGTCTTGCATTTGAAGCCAGCTAAGCCCAATTCAAGTATCTTAGTCACTGAACAATGAGCAGGTACATGAAGATTGAAAATTAGCTTATGTAACTCTTCTTTTTAAGGGAGGAGATAAAACTTGTATCAATAACTACAGAACCATTAGTCTTACGTTAGTTGTGAGAAAAGTTTTGTAAAATTTGTTAAAAGATGCTTTATAAAATCATTTAACAAAGTTTAAAATTTTATTCAATAATCAACATGGTTTTACTAAGGCAAAATCTTGTCTTACATATCTTTTAACATTCTTTGAAAAGGTTACTGCTTCTGAAGAAGAGCGCAAGAATGTGAATTCTATGTATTTGGATTCTCAAAAAGCATTTGACTAAAAGCCACGTAAAAGGCTTTGTCTCTATAAGTGTTAAAGCGTGCGAATCGTAATCTGAGGGTTACAGGTTCACATCCCCGTGACGCCAAACATGCTCGCCCTCCCAGCCGTGGGGGCGTTATAATGTAACGGTCAATCCCCACTATTCGTTGATAAAACAGTAGTCCAAGAGTTGGCGGTGGGTGGTGATGACTAGCTGCCTTCCCACTAGTCTTACACTGCTAAATTAGGAATGGCTAGCACAGATAGCTCTCAAGTAGCTTTGTGCAAAATTCCAAAACAAACAAACAAACCCTACAGGTGTTGGGGATAAGTCAACAAAATGTATAGAAGACTGGCTAGACGGAAGAAAACAGAAGGTTCTTACAAATGAAATTCAGTCAAAGTGGACTGATATCACAAATGGGATGTATCAAAGTTCAGTCTTTTTTATTTACATTGATGACACAAATGAAGGAATAGTCAATAAATTAAATTTGCAAATCATATTAAAGTCTTGAGTGTTGCCAGCTGTAAAGAGGATTTAGATTCTTTAATGAGTTGGGTAAATGACAAGTTGGTTTTAATTATAATAAGTGCAAGATAATACATGTGGATTATCATAATTCGAATTGTGACTTGCATAAAAATAACCTTAAGGTTCTTGGCGTAATAGTTGATCAGTCTCTTAAGCCATCCGAGTTATGTATTGTTGTTAGTGGTAAAGCAAATAAGATTTTAGGTTACATCTACAAAAATATTGACTACAAGTCTAATGAGGTTATAATTTTATTGTACAGGGTATTAGTTAGGTCGCATGTGGAATAGTGTTTTCATTCTTGTGATTCTTGCCTTGGAAAGACGTTGAATTGTTGGAAAAGATTCAGAGAAAAGTTATTAGTGTTGTGCCTGGAATGGAAGGGTATGGAAGAGAAAGGGATCAAATCTCTAAAATTGTTTTCTCTTGAAAAGGTTAGAAAGGATATGAGTGACGTATTGTAAATTGTAAAGGGTATTTATAGTGTTAATGCATGATATGTTTTTCATATTTTAGAATGAGAATAATATGACTAGGAGACACAGTTTTGGTAGACTAAGAGTCATCTTCACTTAAGACAATTTAATTTTTCTAACAGGCTAGTTGATCTTTGGAATATTTTGCCTTCAGATGTTATAGAGGCACTAAATTTATATACATTTAAGAAAAATTTGATAAGAATATAAATAACAAGGGCTAGTTTCAGGTTTTTGTTATTTTTAAGTTAATTTAGAGTGTGAAAAAAGTCTAGATGGATTAATAGGTTCCATATCGTCCCAAAAATGTTGTGTTGTAAAAGATAGTTACAGTGAATAAAGGACCTTTAGTTGAATGCACGAAAATAAGAAACACGGTGAATCATCTCAAAGATAAACAATGTGCAGCATGTCTTCTCCATTTTCAAAGCATGATCTTTCAAAATAAAGCCAGTTCAATAATGAAACGGAAACCAATATAACTATTATTTTCAAAGCAAGTTTGAATGCATTTCGAGCCTGTTTTCGCCAATGTCCAAAAGTTGCAAACAGTAAATTATTAGTAATCTATTTTGTTTTGTTTTTTTAATTCAATTACAAACATGAAGCTATTACAAAAATAGTCAATCCAGTTTCACATAACATAACAGATGAAGAAAGGTTGTTCTGAAATATGAAGATAAATGCAGTTCCTTGAAGATTTTGCCATCAATCACTTGTACCATTCAGAAACTATTTTTGTCCAGTAAAGGCCAATGAAACTTTAAGATTTGTTTTGGAATTTCGCACAAAGCTACTCGAGGGCTATCTGTGCTAGCCGTCCCTAATTTTGCAATGTAAGACTAGAGGGAAGGCAGCTAGTCATCACCACCCACCGCCAACTCTTGGGCTACTCTTTTACCAACGAATAGTGGTATTGACCGTAACATTGTAACGCCCTCACGCTGGGAGGACGAGCATGTTTAGCGCGACCCTCGGATTACGAGTGCACGCCTTAACGCGCTCGGCCATGCCAGGCCAAACTTTAAGATAATTAAGCTGGTATTATAGACTGAAGTTGCTTTGTACATTAAATATTTCAATAAATGCTTCCAAGTACCAGAAGAGACAAAATAAAAAACAAAACGTGAGTTTAAAAATGTTTTTATAACGATATATATTAACTGTTTTCAAATTACTAAGGAATTGTTGAGGTTTTCTGTTATCTTTTATTTTTTGTCACCATAAATAATGGTCGATTTTTCTGTTATTTGTTATAGCTTTTTTTATTACAGTGGCTCAGTTGTTGTTGTTGTTTTAAATTAAGCACAAAGCTTCACAATGGGTATCGAAACCCGGATTTTAGCGTGTAAGTCCGCAGACATACCGCTGAGCCACTGGGGGCTACAGTTGTTCATCATATCATATTAATCGTGACACAAATGATCAGCACAAAATATTTCTAGCAAACGTTCAAGATAAAATGAGGAAAAGCTAATTAAACAGGTCAAATCAACACGAAGAAGCACATTTCAAATTATTATGAAGTTTATAAGAGCAAACTGTTTTAAGTAATTTGATATTTTTAGCCTCTTAAGCCAAATAACAGAGACATCAAACAGAAGAGTGTATGCGTGTTTTTCTTTTAGCAAAGTCACATCGGGATATCTGCTGATCCCACCGATGGGAATCAAACCGCTGATTTTAGCGTTTTAAATCCGTAGACTTACTGCTGTACTAGCATGGGGCACCGAACAGAAGAAATATTCAAAACTACCTACCCTAGCTTTCTTTCGTGAGATGGCTCTTTCCTCAATAATTATGACAAAAATGCTTTCACAAACATTCTTGTATAACAGATTTAATGTTTTATATTTATTTTAGTGCCTTCACTTGTTTCCATACACTTCTTTTTTTGCCTATGACGTACATTCTTAATTGGGTATAGGAATCACGCGAACTTGTATAAATTTCGATAATATTTTCGCACGCTTTTGTCAAAGAAATATTGTTGATTTTTACGCTGAAGAACGTTATACAAAGCAGCTAACCAAGAGGCGGAAGAGATTATTATTATTGGAATGCTACAATGAGTCTGTTATAGGTCTAGAAAGCTATAATTGTGATTAACTCCTATTAATCGGAAAACTACAGAATTTGTCCAGGGACGTTTATAGATTTCGAACATTACAAATCGTTCAACTTTAGTGAATTACTTCAGACTTTAGAATTCCTACAAGGGCATTAACGGTCTCCGCTGGAAGGGATCACCTTGAACCCAGTGTGAAAACATTCAAGAAACAACAGCTAGCTAGCTTAAACGAAGATTGAATTGGTCCGGCATGGCCATGTGGTTAAGGCACTTGACTCGTAATCTGACTGTTGTGGATTCGAATTCCCGTCATACCAAACATGCTCGCCCTTTTAGCCACGGGGACATTATAATGTTACGATCAATCCCACTAATAGTTGGTAAAAGAGTAGCCAGAGTTGGCGGTGACGATTAGCTGTCTTCCCTCTCATCTTACATTGCTAAATTAGTGACAGCTGGCGAAGACGGCTCACGTGTAGGCTTGCGCAAAATTCAAACCAGAATTAATTTGTTTGTCGATGAAATATTTATGAATGTATAACTTAATGTCGTCTGCGTGTAAACCTCTTGTATATAAACCATAATTTGTAATAATGGTTATCATAAATTGTATTTTTTGTTTGTATATTAAAATATATTTTGTGTTAAAAAATTAAATTGTATATAAATCTTCTTGGCAAATAACAAAACTCAATACGTAACAATTAACTAACTACTAAACTCAAATTTAAAATTCTGTTTATTTGAAATAGTAATACGTGACGCATGTAACACAATAACTCAGAAAATAAATTACGTTACACTTGAAATATTCAATGCACAGAAAGAAATGAGCAAGTAATACTTGGACAACCGTTTTCAATTTAACTTCTTAGTTTTTTAATAACAACCTTCCTAATAAAAATGTGCTTTAAAATGAAATCCTTTTTTTTAATTTAATTATTTCTTTTACGTCACACACACGAAAGCTACTAGCTATAACAGGTTATTTTCAGTTTGATGACGGTATTATTTTTCCACTTAAAATACCGCATGGATGCCATCAGTGTAAAAATAGTTTCATTTCATAAAAGTTTATTGTATATAAATACATAATATCAAAAAATATCTTCTCGCACTGCAGTGGTGAAACACATTTTTTACTATGAAACTACTACGAGATGTTATATTAAAAGTTCATTCTTTGACAAATTGTGCCTAATAAACAGTTGTTAAATAAATAGACTTACATTCAACTCATTACTATAAAGCATTCAAAGCAAGAAATAAAACTGGTAAGAAGGCAATTAAATACCAAAACAGTTAATCTGAAAAATATAACAACCTTTGTAAAAAGGTTTACACTATTTATTATGTAAAATGCTACATACTAAAAAGTTACATGCAAAAATTAATTTCTAATCAGCTGTTTGTGTATTTTTAAAGTATAAATATATGAAATACATCCAAAATATTATCATACAGCTTTTAATATTTTGCCAAATGCTTTATTCAATAGGATTAAAAACAAACATACAAATATTTTTAAAACAAAAATATTATTTATATTGTTTAGATGTTAATATTTTTCATATCAAATGCTGAAAATATTTGACTAGTATATACACATACAGATTTATATATAAAAACTCCACAATAAATGCCAGTTCTTTCAATAAATCTATGGATGGATGGTTATAAGTTGGTGGTCAGCATCTGGTATTCTTTCATCTACTGTTAGATTTCCCTAAACATTTTGTTGATCTTTTTACAATCATTTAAGCCTCAAAGTATTCAGTACAAAAATTATTTAATGAAACTAATATGGCTTTAGAAAAGTTGAGAAAAAAATTAAATTTGTTTTTTTGTACTGTTAATAGTTTGGAAACCAGTATAAAAGTAATTTACAGCAAATACAAAAAACATTAGTAAAACAGAATTCTTAAAACGTTTTGGGGGCATTTTAGAAAAATATCATTCATCAAGATAGTCCAATGCAAGAAGTTTAACAACATCACTGCATGTTGTGTTATCTATAAAAAATTTGCATAAACATGTAAAAATGAAATACAGCATAATACTCTTAAAACATAAAATTAAACGATGGAAAAACAATTTATTCTCTTCCTTAACAAGGTCAAGATTTCCTTTATCCTGAATGAACTAACAGCAAACTGATGTTGCAAAGCTACAACCTTAGTATAGACGTATCACAACAACAAAACCATTTAAAGATACTTTATAGAATCCGAAAAATCTCCCCTTATAAAAACTAAATAACAGGAATCATGAATAAAACATTTTATTCCATCAATAAATTCATCTGAAAAAAGTACTATTAAAAATTCTTTTCAAAATACTTTTTAGATTAGGAAATACAATGGCAGGAGAAATATGCAAGTCAAGCAGGCACTAAATCCTGTGTGATAGATTTGGCTTATGATCAGTGGTGAAACAGATGATTTACTCAAGAACAAAAGCAGCCAATACTACTCAATTCTTTAAGTAATTGGTCATAAATATCTAAAAATGCATGCTAAGACCGTAATGTAGCCATTCTCACTTTAACAGAAAATAAAATACCAACAAAATCAGGAAATCGTTACTCTGAATGTTACATTTGTAACCCAGTCACTGTGGAAAAATCTCGTACAGATACTGTTGTAATATAATAACCATATAAAGATACTGCTGTATAAGAAAACAAGTACTTTTGTAAACACTGCTGGTGAAAATAAGCAAATTACACAGAATTGAAGCATTAGAAACAATACATAATTACAAATAAAAGTAACACATTCTGCACTAGTGAAATCCAGCCAATATCTGGAAAAGCAGAGTTAAATGTCTAAATATTGTGAATTGTCTTATTTTCAACCAAATGTTACATAAACTGTAATGTTTAAAATATGGTCAAAAATATACATCCATAATAATAAAAACAAGGAATCCTGAATATGAACACATTTGCATTGCTGCTAGCACAGATGAAAAAACTGTTCTAAATAAGCTCACATTGTTTGGCACATGTTCACATTAAACAAACAGGCATTTACGACAGGAGATGCACATCACATTTTTTAAAACTACTACACATTATGGAAATGCAATTAATTAGTAAAAATAATTTTGGAAAATGAAGTAAGAAAAAACAGAGCAGCTTAAGAATTCAGTCAATCATCTAGTATTAAAATGGAATTCTTTACTATGAAAAAATAAAGTTACTTGTTCTTAATAACTGGAAGTAAGCTAAACCTTTAGCTGAAAAAAGATATTGGGTGATTTGCAAAACTAAATATGTTAACTAGTAACCCAGGTGTCTATATCTTTGACAAATTTCTATGTTTATGCTAATATTATATATAAACATCTACTTTACAATGCCAAAACTCTGGTGTCAGAATACTTATATGAATTTCATAATTTTTGTTTGTAGTTTTCAGAATAGAATTCATCCTCAATGAAACCTAAAATAACGAACAACTTGCAACTCAGAAAGTGTCTTCTGTAAAGATTTTGACAAAAAAATTCATTTTTTACAATCATGTTAATAGAAATTATTCAAAACAATAAACTCCATTCAACTGAAAAAATATCATCCATAAACATTTCAAACCTAAAATAGATTATTGATCAGAATAAGTTACCATTTCTGTTCATATATCCTTTTTATCTAAGTTTAGAATTTCTATATTTCAAAGCCAGGTGTCACACATTATTAGATTCTGATAAAACATTTTCTCTACACACACTTCTATTGTTCAATCTTAACATGATCATTCCCACATTATTCTCAAACAAGCTGTTAATCACTTCAAGTTGAAAAAATGGCAGATTTCAATGACTAATACACTACTTAAAGTAGCTGATCTGATTATTAGCATCAATGCTTACAAGTTTAATATCAAAATATTTCATCACTTATTATGTATAATGATTCACTGGCTGCCAAAACAGGTATGTCATTAACACATCTGAAGGCACATTTTCTGAATATATCAGAGTTAATCTAATACTTTTTTCTGAATATTTTCAGTAAGTCCTACTAAAGACATGCATCTTTTGCATGAATAATTACCCTTCTTGAAAACATCAACACTGACATATCAAATTAAAATAATGTTAGCCATTAGAGTCATTTAGATTACAGTTGTTGCTTTTTATCTTTTAAACTCCAAAATACCATCATTAAATGGTAATTCTTATAGCTGAGAAACTATTTCCAACAAATAAAATATCAAACAAACTGCATTCGAACTGACAGTTTTTTCTGTGTAATTTTAAATATTCAATTGACATAACTAAGAGGACTTAGTGATAAATTCATGCTATTCAAAGTACAATTAACGGAAAAGTCCAGATGAAGAGAATTCATGATGATTTTTTTACTCATGAAATAGTTCCTCTCTACATTCCAGAAAATAAAAGATCACAATAATGTTTTAATAAACTTAAAGCAATAGTACAAAAGATTATTTACAATAAAACCAGCTAAGCTAAACCATGCAATAACTGTCTTGAATGTGCAGAAATTAATTACACAAATATCTGGTTTCACTAACTAAGTCCAAGATAAAGGTCAATGCAAATGCATTTTCAATACAGAATTTACTGCATTTTAATTAGAGAAACTAACTAGATCTTACTCTTTTACACTCAACATATTACTATGAGAACCTGAAATATCATCTATTCTTCCAGCTTAGCATAAAAGTTTCCATGGGATAAAAAAAACAAACAGCTTTACTGTAAATATAAAATTAAAAAATTGTACGCAGAGTGCAGCAGTATATTTGACCTTATCAATCACCTACACATTTCTGAAAATCATTTTAAAAGATGTATTCAAAATCTAATACTTTAATAAGATTTAAATAATTACATCTTTCTTTTTGGTGATAGTTTTTGTTTTATGGGGCATTTTCCAAAATTCCTGTTCTTTATTTTAGTTATTCTAAACTCAGTGTATCATAGATCATAACATGATGAAAACAAAACAGAAAAAAAAATGTATTTAAAATATTACATAATCAAAACAAAACATTTTGCTATTATGCACTCTGACTGATGTACAATAGTGTAATTTATCAAAATGACATTCCTTTAGTATCATACAAACATTAGAAATATCCTGATGTGAAAATGCATTATTAATTTAACTCCTCCAAGGGCTTACTGCTTTGGCTAAATGATAATTACTGATGGCACACACATCTTTGTGGATTATAGTCTCTGAGCTATCTGCAAATCATGGAACAATTTTAGGAACTGAATACAAGTTTTTACATAGCATATATCATCTTGAAAGAAATAATGATTTAAAAAACAAAACTGTTATGACCAAAAGCCTTTTTCTTCCAACAAAAAGATTCCTGTGTTCTCAGATTTAAAAATTACTCACATATGAGAAACTGCTACATCTTGTATGATAAACTACACAGCACTTACACACAATTTTAAGAACATCTTCTTAAATACAATAAATACTAATTCATGTTGACACTGACTAAAATCTGGTTTCATTCAGTTAATTATTACCATATTAAAAACATAATATATATCACTACCTAAAAATACATTTTATCATCTTTGATAGTTAACTTGTATTTATATACTTATGTATTTCATTAAAACATTTCAATAAAATGGAAAACTGGAGCTTATAAAATGAGCCAATAGTTGGAAAACATCTCCAAGAAGTGCATTTACACAACTGGAATGACAACAAGTTACAGATACACATACACAATTTAATACCACACACCATTTACTCAAGTAAACTATCACAATTCATAATATGAAAAACCTATGCAAATATTTCAAAATACTCATTTCAACTTTGTTTTATGAGTAATTGAGACAAAGATCACACAGCACTTGGAAGTTTCTCTCTCTAACAAGATTTATAAATACAAAGAACTTAACTCAAACCAACACAGCATACAGTTTATTATTGTTACCAACTATAGTTCCCTAAACCTCATAACCTTTATTCAATTTGTATACATTCTTTAACTTGCACTGTGTGAACATTATTCTACAGTACCCTCTCTTTAACTTCTCATCTTATGTTATGAACATAATTCTAAACTAACATTACTTTAACTTTTCATCTCATAAACATTATTCTTAAGTAACTTCCCTTTAACTTTACATTTTATGAACATTATTCCAAAGTAGCTTCCATTTTAACAGCATTAGTGTTCTCGGAGGTTTTTTGATCCACCATAACAGGTGGCATAGTTTCTTCATCACTAGATTTATTCAGATTTAAGTTGCTTTCTTTTGTAGAATTATATATAGACTGGGTTGGTTCTTTCTTAGTAACTGAAGATACAGAGGTCAGACCTTTAACATTAAAGTTGGTATTACTACCAGAATAACCTTGTGTACTTTCTATCATTTTTTTATCAGTCACTTTACATTTTGTCCTTTGATATTTTGTTTCATTTTTTCTTTCCTGATGACCTTTTTCAAATTTTCGTTTTGGAGCTTTAACAAGTCGAGGTAATACGTTACTTAGAAGTACTGATTTGTGTTTCAGAAGGTGGCGAGGAGGAAGATGTCTTAGTGGAGAATATTCTACCACTGAAGACTTCGCCTTAAGTGTGGGATCTTTTTCAGGACAATACACAGGAATAGAGACACCTAAATGTGCTGCTATCTTCTCAATCAAATTATCAATATAGTCATGAATGATAACATCTGCAAATTGATCCTGAAAAAAAAAAATAGTAGTGTTTCTCTATTAAAACACAAAAAAAGAAAAAAAAGAGACACTTAACAAATGAACATATCAAATATAGTCATAAACACTGTGCACGATCTTTGCCAATATTTTTAAACCACAAATCTTCAGTATTAATTGTAATTATCAATTTATCTCACTAAAACAGTATGCTTCTTATATCCCTTGTATAACAGTCTATAATAATTGAACGATATTTTAATATCCACTTGTAAATCTTCATAAATCTAATGGATATTTTCTACAACATTCATGTGAAGAAAAATTTAGGACTTTGTTTTTCACCATTTTCTACAATCACTTACAGATTACTTTACTACAAAATAACTTTTTAACTATATAAAAGGACTTTCTGTGTTAAATATGCTTGCAGTTTTGTTTTTCTGTATAAATGGGTTTATTGTGATCTATCTTTTATGTGGTCTGCTAGACATTCCTAAATATTTCAATGTATACATTTTGAAGTAGTTTTGAAACAAGGTTTATGAAATAGCATAAATAAGTGTGCTGATGAAAACCAATACTACTAGGATATGCCAAGCCAGGACCCAGATAAAATTAAATTCCATTTCTGCTAATACACTACCATGGATGAAGGACAAATGGAATGTGGTATATAAAATGCCATTTGACATAAGAAACAGATCTCCTCACCAGGGACTGGACAGAAGCAAGGTGTGAAGAGTGGAATTGAGAATGAGTGGCTTAGGTTGATGAAAGAGGTCAGGGGAAAAAGGAAGAGAGTCAGGAGGGAATATATTATTGAAGTAATCAAGGAAATCATGGTTGAACAGACCAGTAACAAGCAATCAGAAAAACATTATACACAGTGATACGGAAGAGGGAAACTAGCCAATAAAGCAATTGGACAGGAAAATAAACATTAGGGAACTTGTTTAACCAATCCTGGCTGGAAGTATCTATAACCAAAGCTCAATATTGGGGAGCCAAAGACAAAAACAAAATTTACTAGTAATTGAGGGTGGTGGTAAATGCATCATTACAAGGAATACCCCACTGAACAAAAAGGGAATGAAGGAGCCTTTCCACTGGGTAAACCTGGTCAAGTTGTGAAAGATGATCCATCAAAAGGTTGAAAACACCTGGTATGTGATCCCCCCTTAAAATAAATGTGATGATTGTAAGCCCAAAAGAGAAGATTCAATTTTGAAAAACACATTAATCTCAACCAGGTGCCACATCGGTCACTGATATGAGTCACTACTGTTGAATTGGAGTTGGGAAGAACGTGATCCAATGTTTGATAAACAGCAAAGGGATCAAAGACACAGATATGAAGAAAATATTCCTCCATTAACCAATGACCATAAGCCTCCTGGTGAACAGCCTGCTCACTTCAGCCCTGAAGGGATACATCTATGAACAAATGTAAATCTAGCCATGGAGGAGGAAGTGGAACACCTTCCAATGTATAAGCCTTGTCCAACTATCATCAGAGATTGTCTACACTGTAAAAAGAAAGGATAATAGGAGCATTCAACAGATCCCGAGCAAGATTTAATAACAGTGTACAAAATTTTTCCATTATACTTCTGGCTTAAAATACTAATAATATGCCCTTAGACAGTGTATAGTTCAGTGAAACCACAAAGTGAATACCAGCCTGTGTCATAATTAAACCATTCTCAGAGCGGCATACTAGGCAAGACTAGTTGTATTTTTGCTGTTGTGTAATACATCCATACTCTACTGCAAGCAGAAAAAGAGCTTGTTTCAAGAACAAAGAGCTCAGCGATCATCTGTTCATTTAAAAAGTGAGTCTATGACTATTCTTCCAACATACAAACTAATATTACTTAATTATTTTCCGATTCCTTCTTTACAGATGTTAGCCTCATTTACTTCCTGAAATTATTTCTGACAAAACTTTGTCACCTAATACTGTCAGGTAGTAATTTTATGCTTCTGTTGTTAACTTAAGATAACCACCCCTAAATCTTTGTTGGACTATGCAAATGTCCAGATAGCATATCCAGGCTCTAATTATAGCACAGTTAGAAAATATCAAATGCAACTTTTATTTAGCAATAGGAAACTCCATAATTCAGCACACAAACTAGTTGGTTTTATTTACTTGATTATGCTGAAGCATAGTTGAAGCCCAATTTTCTTCAAGCTTAGGAAGTGAAAACTGTCTTTGGACAATAGCACTCCCAAGTGACTGGACACTGTTAGTTTAATCTTTTACAGTACAATTTGCAATGTGGTTTAGTTTCATATGTATGAAAAGTACTTGACATTATGTACAATACGGTAGTTTGGGCAAATACACAGAAATGATCTTTGTTCTTCCATATTATTACAGACTGTTTCCTAATTAATGAAATGGACCTGTTGCCATAACTTGTCAAGAGCCCCAGCTTCCAACAGATTCACTATGAAATATCCTGGAGACTCAACTTACAAGAAGACAGAACCTCTCTTCATTGGTTTTTGCATTAATGTAAGAATGGTGAACTATTCTATGTTGTTGTACAGCAGAAACTGGTCAAAAACAAATTCAGCATATATAGGTGACCATAGGTATATTTTAGTTAAACAATTTACAAGCTAAAAGTTAGACACGGAGTGAATCAAACTTGTTTCATCACGATAGTGGATGAGAACAAAGATAAGAACAACCCAATTTTTGGGACACACCAGCATGCAATTGCCTAAAATATAGATTATTAATAAAATTCAAAAGGTGCAATAAATTACATGATAAACATCTTACACAATTTGTGGGTTGAAGGTTACAAATCACTAAGCGTCCACCATTCTTTTTAGTAAGAAGAGGTAGTCCTCCACTAGGAACTATTTGAAGGGTTGTTCCTAAACATAGGCTAAGATCAGCTGCCCTATAAAACACATATTACTAAATTTTTTACAACAAATCATTACAGTTTTACACTAACTTAACAAAATATCTCTTTCTTTAAACTAGTGAATATAGAATTTGAAGTGTAGACTACAACAACAATAATATAACTACTCTTATTAAAGTAATATATACTTACAGATCTACCACAAAAGTTGTTAACATTTTTTTAAATTGAAAATGTATTTCCAATAATACTTAACTTCTCTCACACTTCAGCTATTACTTGACTGTCAGTGTTTCTTCTCTTAGCCACCTAAGCAAAGACTGGTCTGATTTTGTCTTGCTTGTTCCAGTCTTCCACATTCCACTTAATTGCCCTTAACGATATTGGTCTTGTGACACTCTCCACCTACATCAATATGTCCTCTATACTGATACTGTATATAGGCATCTCATTTAGATAATGTTATCACTTTCTCAAGAAAGCCTAAATTCCAGTGTCTAATAATAGCTCTTGGTGGGAAGGAAGGTCAAGAAAATATGAAGTGAGGTAAGTTTTATTGAAAATATATATTCATTTAAGAAAATGTTAACTTCCAAAACATACTTACCACATTGATATGGAGGAGAAGCCAGTGAGAGCATTATTCATACAGAAAGCATCTGCAAAGATCATGGATGTGTCAATAGAAGATTAGCACCCTACTGGTGCAACCACACTACATCTAGAACAAGTATGCTCTTCACCCAAAACTTAATTCAAGTATTTGTAGATGGAACTGTACATGATTTGTCATCACTATTGGACAGTTCTTATATATAGAAAGAGAGAGAGAGAGAGATATACACACTTATGAGTAGATCCCAACCTGTAGCCACAGTGATGCATTCCATGCCACCGAATCACAATTAGAAGGTAAGCAGCACTGAAGTAGACAAACTTTCTCCTCAACCTGAAGAAGTACAAAGAAGGGCACAGAGTTATGAACACTCATCATCTCTCCCCAACTGCACAAGTATAGTAAATTTTGCTATCTTATAGAATTATGGGAAGGATGTGGAACAAACTGTGATCCACTAAGGGCCCAGGATGGAAAAACTGTGCATTCAGAATTACAAGAGGCAATAGACAATCTTCCATGAACAATATACTGAACCAATATTGATCAAAAACAGCGACATTCAATCCAACTGGATAGCCATGCATCAAACATGAACCAGTATCACAAGTACACTGGATACAAGGTGTAGTAGAATTGACCCCAATTTATTCAATCCAATGATCAGCAGGGATGGGCAAAATTCCCTTATGCTTTACTCATGATAGTCCAACATAGTAAAGTAATATCACACCATTAGTCTCTTGGTGGTCTTATAAAACAGCTTATTTTTAAAGAGCTTGTTGCAGCCTGTATAAAGTATATTGAATTAGTGATTGCTAATGCAGATTGGTTTGATAAAAGTACACCTGCCTGGATAACACTCTGTACAAAGTGAGGTACTAGTAAAATGGGATAAGGAACCCTGAAAGGTAGCAATGAAAATAATCACCCCTCTGTATAATCCAGCAGAAATTGTGAAGATAACCACAAGTATACAAAAACCCTCAGATGACAATGTTCCAGGCTGTGCAAATGATGTGAGATAAAAGTATTTAGGAAGGTACACATACCAGTCTGCATAATGTCCTCGAGCAGACAATTCAACCAGACGTTATTGCAAGCAACAAAATCTTCAAAATCCTCACTGAACATGACAACATTTAAAATCTGAGCAGTTAAAGAAGTGGAAAATAGTGATCAGATGAATCACTAAAAATTATTTATTCCCTTTCCTATCCAATAGTGTCTTGGTTCTCAGTCTGAAAATGTAGATAGAATGAGAAAAAAGTCTGCAGACAAACCACTCAGACCAGGAATATCTATAGGTCAGCAGTAATGAAAAATAAACCTTCAAGTAAAGAAGATACATGGTTTATGAGAATCATGTCACAAACAGATGTAAAGAAAGAGCATATAATGTAACCTTAATATACCAGTTAGATAACTGAAATGGTAATTTGAGACCAAGGAATCAAAGCTACTTCAGGAATCGAGAGAGTACTGGAGACAAAAAATATTTTGTTGTGAGTATTAAACAATACTTGATACAACTGCCTCATTCAAGGTGATTGTGAAGTTGGAAAAACCCTTGCTAAAGAACCAGGTTAGCACTTCTGATAGAAATGGGTTCAACCTCCTCTCACTACACCACTCCCGATATCCATGTAAATCTATATAAATATTCATCACAGGACTAAGCAAAGGCTGAGGCAGATACTTTCAACAACAGAAATCAAACCCCAATACTGTGTAAAAGACTGCACAACCTCTATACATAAAGCTTAAAGTTATGAATAGCTGGGTGTACCATGTAAATCCATATAAATGTTCATCACAGGACTTAGCAAAGACTGGTGGCAGATACTTTCAACATTAGAAATCAAACTCTAATACTCAGTGAACCTGATGATGACCGAAGAAGGTCGAAACGTCGTTTGCTCTTCTATTTGGAATATTTTCTCAACCCAAACAAGCTGTTTTTCCATATATAAAACTCTAATGTGCAAAATACTGCATAACCCTATACATGGAGCTAAAGGTCATTGATAGCTGGGTGTACCATGTCAGATCATTGCTGCCTCCAAAGAACTTATAAGATGTGGACACTCCAAAAGGTACTGCAGAAGCAGAAACTAGGGTGTAGCTGTTAATCTGGTACTATTAACAGGACCTGGAACAAGGTTGGAATAAATCATGTTCAGTATCCTAGATGAGCATAAAATGAGATGCTGGCAGTCAAGTAATAACTGTAGATGTGAGAGGAGGAACTATAGTTTTACTTAACTCTTTAATGTGCAAATAAGGAGGGACATACACACAAACAGAAATATGTGATCAGATGATTTTGTTAAACAATGAACCTTCAAGCTTATTAGTCAATTACATTCAACTAATTTATTATTCCCAGCTGGTAGAGCCAGGTATATTTAACTATGGGAACTGCAATTTGTATAGTTATGCTTTCTCTCCAACATATTGTGACCATTAATATAAACCCTGGCTACACATATTAATCACTCTTGCACTGTTCAATTGTTCCATTTCCAAAATTACTTGACCACGTTAATAAAAGAGCACCAATAAAATCAGTCATGCACAGAAATATTAAACATTTACATCCTAATATATTTTTGTTTTCAAATAGTGATCCAATAGCCTGGTATTAAGTGTACAAAGTTATACAATATAATTTCATTTAAAATCTAATTGTAAACTTTATAAATAGAATTTAAAATCCTTATGAATCTGCCATAACAAGCTACACAAAATTACATATCTATGTATCTTACGTTATTTCCAGATGTAATATATTTCCAATTTTTATTATTTAAAATTTGCAATAATAGGAAAAACAGAGAGAGAGAGATTTATTAATTTTTCACATGACAGTTAATCGTTCAAAATTCAATTTACAATTTGTTTCATCAAACACACGAAAAATTCTGCTTACAGTTACAGCACTTTTCAAAAGGCACACATGCTAATTTATGAGTAACATAAAAAAATAACTTAGAATAAACCCCCTTGAATACTGCAATTAATCTGAATGTGTGAAATTATTTTATACATTGTACATAAAATACAAAACAAACAGTTTCACCCAAATTTTTCAATCAAATCTTCACATTACATGTAGGTAAAGTCAAGCTCATTTAATATGATAGCACATATGCATTCCAATAGTATAACAATAAATTAGTAATTTGGGAGTTGTGTTGTTTGTTTTAACCTAAGATAAAGTAAATGCTGCAAAGAATGAACATGAAAGTATTTAAAAAATTCTTCTATCAGTGTTAAATGTTGCATATATGCTAGGATATAACTCAGGCATGAAAATTTCTGAGCAATGGTGTACGCTATTGACATAAAAATCTAGAATCTATTTATAATTAAAGGACCAAAATGGTTTGAAGATAAGGATTTTAAAAATATACTGCTTAAAAAACTTAAAAGGAACAAGTACATATTTCAGTATATTTTTGTCATAACTAAATGTATGTATGGAAAACATATCTGTTCATCAAATAGCGTATTTTTTATGCTTGAAAGTGAAGTTTGAAGCAGCTCAAGGAGAATACAACTAAGGGTACTCTATATAAAACTATGCATTCCTCCTTAATTCTCAAAACAAACACTAATATTGATCTTTTAAGGAATGTTTCGTCAGTGTGCACCTTCATCTTGTGTACCCAAGCAGTCAGCCACCATCTTACAGAGAACAAAGTGGCCAGGGCAGTCTATACGCTGGAGGATGGCCAGACCCAAAGGAGGGTGGCACAGCATGTCACAGTGTGTCACCAAGCATCATTAATCGACTTTGGCAACGTTAACAGGAGAAGAATTCTTATGGCAGAAAACCAGGTTATGGCCAGCCATCATTGCTGCACAACAGCCAGAGAAGACAGCTACATCAGGGCTACCACTCTGTAGAACAGGTTAGCTACAGCTTGGTCACTGCGAAATGACCTTCAGCATTCCACTGGAACCCATGTGTCAACCCAAACAGTTTGCAATCGTCTGCACAAAGGACGCCTTAGGGTCAGACAACCTGAAAGAGACATTCTGACAGCTCTACACCATGCAGCCAGCTTGAAGTTTGCTCCTCAGCACCTGGACTGATCAATGGGCCACCGTGCTGTATACAGACAAGAGCAGGTTCACTGTGTCTCGTAATGATGCACGTGCAAGAGCGTGGAGACACTAAGGAGAGCGATTTTCTGCCTTTAACATTGTACAAGTCAATGCTTATGGAGGAGGTTCTGTAATGGTCTAGGCAGGCACATGCTTGAGTGGCTGCATGGCCTTCTCATATTCAACAGGATTGCTCTAAACACATGACGATATAGAAAGAAAATTATGGAACCAAGTATGAGGCCTTTTGCCGGTGCTGTCAGCAATGGGTTCATTCTCATGCAGGCTAAAGTGTGAGCCCACGTAGCCAGACTGTGGAGGGACTTCCTTGACGAGGAAGAAATAGACTTTTGAGTGGCCCACCAGATCTCCAGAGTTAAATTGGATTGAACATTTTTGGGATATGTTGTCAAGGCATGTTAGTGAATACCAGCACCCTCCTCAGAATGTACAGGAACTTCAACAAGCCCTGCTAGACGAATGGACTGCCATACCTCAAGATAACATCAACAGACTGATTCAAACTATGCCAGATCGATCAGGAGTGTATCATAGCCTATGGAGGTCCCACTAGATATTGAATGTTTCAAACATTTATTGAATAAATGCATGTATACTATTTAAAGTATTGTTTCACATGGGATATCAAATTTGGTGATATTGGTCATTTTTAAAAATTTTATTTCTCCATGTTTTCCCATTCATCACACATTAAAAAATGGATAGAGATGGAACTCATATGAGGTAACTTACCTAAAAAAATAAAAATATCACATTTGGAACACTGAGACAAATTACACATGAAAACGTACTTGTCCCATTAATTTTTTTTAGCAATTTATAAAGTGTCAATATTCAAACTCTTACAAAATGAAAGACTATAAAATCCGCTTTAAACTTTAACAGCCAATTACATATATCACTGTCACTGTGGTAGTTATTTCAGATAGGATGTTTAACTGTTTGTTGTTTGTTCTGAATTGTGTGCAAAGCCATCCTTAATTTAGCAGTGAAAGACTTAAGGAAAGGCAAGTAGCTAGTCATTATCACCTACCACCAACTCTTGGTCTACTCTTTTACCAATGAATAATGGGATTGACCGTAACAATATAATGCCCCCATGGCTGAAAAGATGAGAATGTTTGGTGGGATGGGAATTCAAACCCACAACTCTTAGATTGCAAGTTGAGTGCCTTAACCACCTAGCAATGCTATTCAGGGCATTCAGTAAGATAAATGTTCAAGAACTGAAAATGCAAAAAATATTTTTATAAGTTAATTCCACCTCACTTCATGTCACTTCTACCAATTAAAATCTTCATATAAAAAGTTTATTTACCTGGAATGAGCATCAGCCAGTTCATAGTCTTTTTCAGGAAGTTCATCCTCCCAGTCTAATATAGTGTCATGGAGCTTACCTCTACATAGTCGTCCATTTGGTTTCCTCCAAAGGCATGCTTGATTAGTGCACTTTTGGCCCACAGTCACAGAAGCTTTACCTCTAATAAACAGCCTTTAGTGTAAATACAACAAACAATTTTCATTAAACACAATCTCCACAAATTTTAATAAAAGAAGAAAAATAACAGTTCTATACCACACCTTAATAGCATTTCAAAATATATAATTAGATTTCAGTCTTAGTTGGGGATTATTATGCAAAAATTACTTTTACTTTATTTTTAAAATTATTTTTTCTGGATCCTCTCATAACTATCTTCAAAATTGTCAAATTTTTACTTGTGTTTTGAAAAAAAAACACATTACACATAGGTGGAAGTAACTTGTTTAATAATAGAAATTTACTGCAACATTCACTATTTTCTAGAAGTATTGCTAAGAAAAAAGGACACAATATTTAGTACTTAAGTAGTCTCTTCATAATTAAGTGGTTTTTGAGTACTTACTAAAGAAAACATTCATTCAAAACTCAAAATGCACACTAATTATAAAGAAACAGATGCAAGAGTTAACGTGTCAAATACAAATGAATTAAACAGAAATTATTTGGTTATTTTTGAGACACCACACAACTAATCTCAAATAAAAATTTTGTTGAAACTTTAATATTACCCATATATTAACTAAACTCTCAGTACGTAATAAATCGACTCTAAGTTATGCTACAAGAAATTCAACCAAAATTAATAAAAACAATATTTACTGCCTGCAAATCAAAAGTATTTTTCATATGCAAAACGATTTTTGCAAACTAAATTTCATAGAAATGGAAATATGTTGAAACTTGAGAAAAAAACTAAGACTTTTTTAAACCAAAAATTACCTTGCTACATGCATGAAATAGTGCAGCTTAAAAACTAACCCCAAAACACAGCAATAAGTGTGTGAGTAGCAAAAAGTAATAAACCATTATAACGTAGATTAGCAACAAAGAAGTATCAGCTAAAGTATTAATTACTTCCATAAAAAAATAAAAATATATATAAAATTTAACACCTGTTGGGTGAAAGGCACATGGACAAACTATTTTTCATTAGTGTCACTCGCAGTCACTGAGAAGATTATCTAAAGACTTGTTTAAACTGGTACTACATGTTTTTCTTTTTAGGAAGTTGATGACAGAACATTGGTATAATTCTCTAAACAGCCAGATAGTGTTGTTTTACATAACTAAATAAGATCTAAAAATAAGACCTAAACAGAATTTAACTCTCTCTCTAACTATAACATAGCTAAAAAGCAATGGTAAATGCTATCGTGGATAAAACAGTCAGCAATACAACAAGCAGTCACACCTATCAGATGGCAAATGCACACCAATTTCAAAATAATCATTGGATTATAATGTAAAATAAGCTCTTTCTAATGACTATATACATATATACATAGCAACTACATTTATGTTATAAATCATAAGCAAAGTAAGACAGAAGTTAACAGAATTCATTACTTGTTTCTAATGCATTCAACCAGAGAACTTTGAAATTTACATGTCAATTGGGCAACTAAACATACTTACTGTCTAGATGCACATGTACACAACCGGTATTATCTTAAACAAAACTGAAAGTATAGATTTTTCATAGCTCATGGCTAACATAAGAACAAAACACAAAATTAAATATTTTAAAGGTTTCTTTTGAAATAAAGGAATTAAACCAATATAACATAAAAACATGAATCATAACATACTTTATAATGTTAATTTCATTTACATACTTTGATAGGAGAAGTACTTAAACTTTGAATGTAGATTAGTGACTTATGCAAAAAAGCATTTAAATGGGTATCCAGGATGTAAGAGAAATAAATTTTGTTTGTTTCACTGCTTTAAAAACAATATTAATTCCATAACTTTTTTACCCATTTCCAATTTTTATACATATTTTAGGGCAACAGAGCTTAACAGTCAAACTCTGTTTTTTGGCTTGACCATTTTCTCATTACAATTCCTTAGTAATATATTTACAAATCACTAGTTAGGCCTTACTTGGAATGTTATGTACATTTTTTTATTTTCTTATGTAACAAAAGTTATTATTTTCTTATAAAAAGTTCTGAAGAAAGCTACTAGAATAATTCTCAGGATGAAAGGAAATAGATCAAGATTTCAACTTGACAAGAGAAGGTTAACAAGGGACTAATAGGATAAAACATCTCTATTTGTTCTGTGTTCTCAGGAGCACAAGTATAAGACTTGGTGAAAAAACCAAAAACCAGGCTTCAGTTAACTATTTAAGTACGGGCTTGGTCATTTTGACTAATTTGTATCCACCATAAAACCATACATATTATGACTCTGAATTTGCTAAATACATCATAATGAATCTTTACAGATTTTTAGAAAAGCTTACAAGTCTGTTGTACATACAAAATCAGTATAATAAAGTATTTCTACTGAACATTTCTTGGGATTTATAATCAGTTATAAGACAATGACTAGTCTGAGTGCAGGGTGATTTTCATGCCAAAAACATACTTATTTTCATTTAACAGTTTTCACTTTTCTTTTGCATAACCTTTAGAATTCTTTAAATGAATATCAAAACTATCATAACATAAAAGTTTATATTTCAATTGTTACTTTTTCTACCCTAACACTAACTGTAGCTAAATTATTTGAAAAATATGAAATAAGCATATCTTTTTCTTCTTGTTCTTTCAATACACAATTCATTTCCACAACTTGATTTGTTGATGTTATTCACAATTTAAATGCTCAACCTTCAGACAAATAGCTCTTAGTTTTACTGCATGGTTCATATGACATATCTTATACATCACTGGAAAGCCACAGAGTCTAACAATGAGAAGAACTAACAGGTTCCCACTCACTAACCTGCTGCATGCATAAAGTTCTCCACTCATTTAAATGCATTTATTGATCTGATAAAACTACAATTAATTTCTCAATCTACAATCATTACAATGAATGTCATTTCAGACTGCATTACAATGGATACTCACAATTTACTTATGTAATTATAGTGACACAGATTAAAGTAAAATGTGCACACACTAAGTTTTGTATCTTAATCAATACAAATAATTGCTAGTAGCACTTTATGGCTAGTAAATAATTTCTATGACTTTAATCAATATTTTATCAACTGATTATTTTGACATGAAATTACTCAATGCTCATAGTCAATTAATTTTACCTCTTAACCAATTCTATTTTTAAATAAGGTTTACATGATCTAATTCACTTTTTGCACTGTTTACATTGCTTGAATAATATATTGAAATGTTCCTACAAGAAATATTTGTCCCTTTTGATAAAGTTTTGTCTTTTTAGTTGTTGTTTTTAATATTCTTGAATGAACTAAGACTGAATAAAGCTTCAAACAGGAAAATAGTATTAATTAATTAAATTAATGGTGATATATTAATGTATATGCCACTGACTACTATGATAGAAATGTTTTTAAAATCACTGAAAATTTAGTAACTGAAAGAAATAGCTACAATAAGAAACTAATATAAGATCTTACGAGTATCACACTTAAAGAAAACATACAACTTAGTATACATCTATATATAAACTTCTTACCTCTGACATTGTTTACATTTTTCTAGGAACATGTTACCATGAAGCTCACAAAACTTCTCTGGATTAAGACCCGAGCGCAAATGTAAGCCATCCACATTTTGGCTCACTACAAAGTGAATTAGTCCTAGCTTTACAAATTCTGCTATAGCCATATGAGTCTTTGTTGGAATGGCAGAATCAAAAGAAATGTTGATCTGAGGTTTCTCTCCTTGTTCTTCTAAAGTCCACACACCATTTGGTCCTCTGAACAGAGAAACAATGCTTTATTTGAAAAACTCCATAAAGAACGAACATTTCTCAAACATTCATCTTTTACAATAATCATTATTCATAAATGACTTTAAACTGATATTTCATGAAATATTTAACTAACCAGGTTGTATATCAGTTAAAAAAATGTTAAAAAGCACAAAGCTAAACTACATAAAAAATACTATTTTTAAAACCTGAATTTGTTTCAACATGTAAATTCTCCTTTTTTTTTTTCACTTTATTATTTTGAGTACTTGTTTAATGTAAGAAATTTTACAGTCTCCTCTATAAATAAATATGTATATAATAATGAAATGCAAGATGTATTGCATATTTAAGGAGATTCCCAACCAGAATGAAAAAAATTCTGTATTTTAAAAACAGCTACATGATTTATGGAATTTGGTAATTGATTAATTGTCACATTCATTAATCTCTTGGATTCTGTTAATCAATTATTCTCATAAGATTTCTAAAAAAAATATGAAAAAAAAATTGTTTCAATATCAGAGGTGGGCAGAGTACAGCTAGCCCATTGTATATCTTTATGCTTAAAAACATAATGATAATACATTAATATGTTTGAAAGTTGAGATAAATCAAAAACCCTAATTTTAATTAACTGATTATTTTCCCAAGTTGTTACACTATTCAATTAAGCTGAACAAACTTAAATCAAAAATAATAATGGCAATATTTTGCCTACTAGATAGCTGGAATATTTGGATATAGTAATTTTGATTAGTTGATTATTTTTACATGCAATTAATCAATGGTCACGAGTTATCATATTTGCCACTCAGCCAGCCGTCTTTAAACTAGGTATACTTTTACACTATTTACACTTGGCAATGAATATATTATGGAATTAATAGCATTTTTCTTTGGGTAAATAAAACTTCAAACTATCCACCTTGTAACTCTTAATTAACAATAAAGTTAATTAGCCCTCACTTTACACATTCAACTACATTACTCATTGTAAATGAAAATACAATGTTCTTATAAAAAGTGTTTATCTATTTTGCTAAATTTTTTCTTACTTTTAATTTTTTTCAAACATTCTTGAATGGTCTAAGAGATAGTTAACCTTTGAACTTAGAAAGAGCACTGGTTAATTACATTAATGATGAAATATTAATTTACATCCCACCAACTTGTATGACAGAAAAGTTCTAAAATTCATAGCCAAATACTTTACATTCTACTGATACGTCCATTTCAGAATGAAATGGTATACTGATGTGCAACATTAGTCACCATAATTCAAATATTAAACTCTTCGATTTCAGAACACAGCACTGCATATTTTGCCATCATACGAGATGAACGTGCAATAAAAAACAAATAAAAACTGTGAAATAAAGAAAAATTAACAAAATATATTAAAGCCTCAATTAAATATTTTTCAGTTTTGCAAACTCAATCACCTAGCCCTTCACTGTCTTATCTTTTAACAGAAATAAATAATCTACATTTAGAATTCAAAAATTTATTACATTCTATAATACGTTTAAACTCCTAAAGGAACTACATTTTATGTACATAAATCACAGATGTATTTTTTTTGCACAATCAATGTATGATGCAAGAAATAAAGTGTTTTTAATGAAACTGGTATGATTAAAACATATGATATACTTAAACTACACATATCATCACTGATGTTGATTCATTATTCAGTTCTCAGGTTCAAATAATTATGTTAATTACAAAAGTCATACAAGTAACCACTAAACTGTTATTGTATATTTTTTATATAATATAAATATTGTTTACAGTTTCTTAATTTTCTAATTCAGCAAGTGTCAAGTAAAACAGTGTTCAGTGTTTTAATGTTCAATTAAAACAAATTCTCGCAATTATGTGAAATGTGTTATTCACTATTAAGACAAAAATAAATTATATACCCCCATTGGAATACTGATAATTTGTTAGAATCACAAAAATGGATTTTAATGCATTTTAAAAAACACATGCACCACATATGTCAGTATGTACTACTCATGAAGGTAATATGATCAGGTTTTTGAAGTAAACATCTTTCAATATATAGTATGAATTACAGAATTACATCTTCAGACCCGGGATGACACTTCATTCTTGTTGATATAGATGTACACACATATACATACATACATACACACACACACACACACACACACACACACGAAGTGGTTCAGAAGTTCATTGCCATTAAAAGAAAATTCATAAATGGAGAGATAAAAAGAAACTGTTAGCAGTATGAAGAGAGATGTTGTCAGACTACCCTGTGACAAAATAATGCTATCATTCACAATCGTATCCTTGACAAAATTTTATTAACATGCATTATACAATTAAAACATCAATGACAAAGGTGTAGAAAATAATAAGTGGAACACTTTAAACTGAAAAATTTACCAAAAGTGCTCTTTAAATATACAAAACAGTAATAAATGCAGAAAAGGCACACATCTTAGAAGTATTATGACCTTGACTTTGAACAACTTAAATAACACTACAGAGAAGGCCTAAAACAGCTCAATCCATACTGCAAAGAATTATTTTTGTATATTCCTCTATTTGAGAAATCGTTACCTGTCAATGGACTACTAGATTATTACACACTATTCACATAATTTAAAGTATATTTGAAGAAATACTGTTACACATAGTATTAAAAAAAAAGTATCTTATAAATAATATTAAAACAAGTTGTACTTTTTCAAGGTTATTTATTAAAATATTTAGTGTTACAATATTTATTTTAATTAAACAAAAAATGATTCACTTTCAACATTATAAAATACAAGTCAGAAACATTTTCCATAACACTTTAAGTAAATTTGTTTATCAATGCCTGAAATCTGGAATTCCTGCTGATGTACTAATACCAGCTCCAGTGTGTACTACCACATGCTTTGATTCTCGAATCCACTGAACAAGTTGAATAACTTTTATTGTCAGATCTTCTTCTTGGTCATGTACCTGTTAAATATAAAATATTAATCTATTACTTTACTTAGATCACTCTAAACATCTCACAAGTATCAATTTAAATTCACTAGGGAACAACCACAAGCATCGATAAGCAAAGTATCTATTAGTTTTATTTTCACTATGAAAAATTAGTATCGTTAGATAAAATTAAAATGTCTGAATATATATACATTTATTCTTATACAGCTAAATTAATATCTCCTGGAAATAAATATCTTGTGAATAAATAAAATCATAATAGAATGTCAAATGAAAAAATAATACAGTTAGAGGCCCTGAACAGTTTTTCAAAGATATAAAATTACCACCAAGAGTAAAATGCATTTATAATTTGTAAGCTTTTGTTTAATCTGTTTAAAATACATTATGCCATTTCTTACCCACTATAACAGTGGTTCCCAACCAGCGGTGAGGGATAACATTTATTTTGGCCACCTTCACCTTTATTCTTAAATAAATAATTACTGTGAGGGGTGTGAGAACATATTAAAATTCTTTATGGGTGTGGGACATAAAAAAGGCTGAGAAGCACTGCTCTATAATGTGCCATTTATTACCTGTCTACCACCTAAATTAGGCTAACCGTAGCGTTAAACTAATGTTTTGTTGTTTTTCTTGCTTCTGCACATAAATGATACAAGAAATACTATAGTTCATCGAATTTCTATTTTTTCATTTAATTTAATACTAATATTGATAATACACTTATTAAGTACAAAAAGGCAATAATGCAAAATGAAATATATTGTTATATCTACACACGACATAATTTTAAAGCTTACAACTACAAGTTACATTTAGAAGTGATACATTAACAATATCAAATAACATAGGTCTTTCCCAAAAGCAGTTATAATTATAACTGATAATTATAAATATGATTATTTATCTTTCCATAAACCAGTTATTATAATTATAATACAAATAATATACATTTAAAAATTAAATATTATTGTGCATGATGGTTGATACGGTACCTCAGGTAAACCACATATTCCTTTGTTTTCATATTTGGACAGGCCATCCGCGTAACTACAAGACATTGTTTTTACGTTTCTACCCCTATCTACTAATACTATTGCTATTATTGAAACACTCAACAGCTTAGCTTCCCACCACTTTCGTGCGCTATGCGGTTCTAAAACGTATAAAGACTTGCAGCTTTTTACTGACGCAAAGACAAAAGATATGCTACATTAATCATTACTGCAGTTTCCTGTATTGTGAAACAACTGTATTTCGAAATCAGTGCAACAATTTTACTGACTTATATATATATATATATATATATATACTA
This sequence comes from Carcinoscorpius rotundicauda, assembly GCA_011833715.1. NCBI lineage: Eukaryota > Metazoa > Arthropoda > Merostomata > Xiphosura > Limulidae > Carcinoscorpius > Carcinoscorpius rotundicauda. The sequence continues at coordinate 39,808,786 of CM022399.1, forward strand.
TAATAATATACCGAGAGTTCACAGAGTTATTACAACACAATTAAAATATTACTAATGTACAAATTTTATAAGGAACACAAATATTTAATGAATTGTATTTATATTATATTCTTTTCCTTTTTTTTTCATTCATGTTGAAACTAACTGCAGATTTTATTACATTTCTGAGTATATTGGTCTTTCATACCCGTTGTTACAGCTGTCACAGGTTGATCCACCTTTTCTTTTTTTTGAGTGCTGCTAATGGTCAGAGTGTTGCATTTAAGTTGCGTGGTTCGTTATTTAACTATTTCGATTATTACACTGCAAGTCAAATGGACACAACATAACCATAGAAAACACTAAAATACTAAATAAAAAAAACAAACATAAACAAACGAAAAATTAAAGAAGCCTTACTTATACAACAACTTAAACCCAAAATAAACCAATATAAAGGAACGCCATTATACCTATATTAATATTATAGATAAAATTATATATTCAGACATCTAACCCCGCCCTCTACATTGCGACACTCAGTTATACAACCCCTTCCAAACATGTGGTCAGCTTCCGGTCAGTTACCTCTTTCTTTGTGAACCTGACAATGACCGAAGAAGGTCGAAACGTTGTTCGCTCTTCTATTTAAAATATTTTCTGAACCCAAACGAGCCGTTTTTGCATATAAAATTCTCAACCATTGGGTTTCCCGACATCACTGATAATTATTACTTTGCTATTTGACCTGGCATGGCCGAGCGCGTTAAGGCGTGTACTCGCGTCGCGCTAAACATGCTCGCCCTCCCAGCCGTGGGGGTGTATAATGTGACAGTCAATCCCACTATTCGTTAATAAGAGTAGCCCAAGAGTTGGCGGTGGGTGGTGATGACTAGCTGCCTTCCCTCTAGTCTTACACTGCAAAATTAGGGACGGCTAGCACAGATAGCCCTCGAGTAGCTTTGTGCGAATTTCCAAAAAAAAAACAAAAAACTTTGCTATTTTAGTTTAATTATTTTGCATATTATTAGTTTGTTTGAATTTCGCACAAAGCTACGCAAGGGCTATCTGCACTAGCCGTCCTTAATTTAGCAGTGTAAGAAGGCAGCTAGTTATCACCACCCACCCCTTAAACTCTTGGGCTACTCTTACCAACGAATAGTGGAAATGACCGTCAAATTATAATACAGCCACGGCTGAAAGGATGAGCATGTTTGGTGCGACGGGCATTCGAACCCCCGACCTTGGGATTATGTGTCGAGTGCCATAACCACCTGGCTATGCGGGGCTTATATTATTAGCAAACACTATATTTGACTTTGAGTAGAGTTAAACCTTTAGTGATTCAACCTTAAGTTTTAAAAGAAAATTATGGAATTACAAAAATAGTTTTTGTAATATTTCATAGAAATATAAGATTTCTATTTATTTCCATGTTTGGTACATATTATCCTGGAAAAATCAGATAGCAACAATACGTAAAGTATTGTTCAAACTGTAGAATCACACAACTTTTTATATTAAAACAGATTATTATTCTGTTGGGGAATAATTTTCAAAAAATCAAAGTATAGAATATTAGAATTTTAAAACGTAATTTGTTCAATTTTATTTTGATATTTTGCATAATCAATTAATGCAATTGAATTTACGCTTTCTAGATGACGCTCTACACTCAAGTTCTTACAAAGTAAAGAAGCAAAAAACTGACGTTTGAGTAAAGCAAATCGTCCTTTAAGATTCATACTAAAACTAATTCACCGAGTAATGTTGTTAATATAATATAATATGTAATATAATAATGGTGTAACTGTAAAATATGAAAGCTTATGTATTCTCTTGAGCTTGATCAGCATCAACGCGAAAGTCTCTTATTGATTAGTATTGATTTGATTATTGCGTTTTTAGACTAAAATCACATTTCGGTGTCTGTTGCATCCACAGTGGGGAATTAAATCCTGAGTTTTAGCGTTGTACGTTCGTGATCTTATCGATGATCTTCTGAGTTACCTATTCATTAGAAATAACAAACTAATCATAACACAGCAAACACTGAAGTTAAATCAACGAAGTAAAGAAAAACTTGTTGAAGTTGTGAAAAAACATACGAAATTTTACAGTGTTGTGATCTATCTTGCGTACTATAATAAGATGGATTTGTTTACTTGAATCTACCTTACAATTACATATTCTCCATAATATATTAATTATAATCATTAAGAAGAAATTACGAACAAACTTAAATTTTACCTCAAATAAAATAGTAATAATAAAACATCCAATGTTAAAAATAAATATATAATACTGCATTATTAATACTTGTATTAAAACTAATTTGCGAATGACGTAGGCAAAACTGATAATAATTACAATTCATTTGATTAATTTAGTTCGTATCATGACAGTCGTTGTTTATAAAAGTTGACGATATAAATAGCTCCTATGCCACACTTCTAGTTATTATATATCTGTTAGCTTTTTACTTCCATTTTCTTAGTTGTGCTAATGTCTGTGCTTACACTATAAACTTGTTACTACGATAACGCACATTCACGACAAAGACACATGGCCTGGCATGGCCTAGCGCGTTAAAGCGTGCGCTTCGTAATCAGAGGGTCGCGGGTTCGCGCTCGAGTTGCGGCAAACATGCTTGCCCTCCCAGCCGTGGGGGCGTTATGATGGTACAGTCAATCCCACTTTTTGTTGGTAAAAGAGTAGCCCAAGAGTTGGCGGTGGGTGGTGATGACTAGCTGCCTTCCCTCTAGTCTTACACTGCTAAATTAGGGACGGCTAGCACAGATAGCCCTCGAGTAGCTTTGTGCGAAATTCCAAAACAAACAGACAAAGACACGAGTAGATTTAGTGCGTGATGCTCACTAAAATAAAAACGTTGATTTTATAATCACGATGTGGCTAGTTTGTGTGCATAAAATATCAAGATATATTTGTAAGAATAAAACATAATAATGTACTATCCTAATATCAGTTCTACTAATAATGGTTATATGTAAAATATACTCCTTTCTTTTCTGCTTTGAAAGATCCCATCAATCTACATAAACACAAAGGGTAAAGGCAAAAGAATGCAGTTACCCTCCCCCAAAAAATTACCGAAATATGGTTTCTGAATTATTTTTTTTATAAATACTCTTATAATACTCTAGTCAGCAATAAACAAGTAGTGATACAATACGCATTATTATCCAGAAAATAGTAAAGAAATAAGATGAGTTTTCAAAACATATATTACGGAATAAAAAGATGATGAATATAATAACAACCAGAAAGATAGAAGGAAAGAGAAACGAAAGAATGCACTAAATGAAAATGCTTGATGGTTTAATAAAATGGTTAAGAACCGTGAAATAACAACACAGAATTGTTGAAGAACACCAGGGACACAGCAAAATGGAAAAAATCATGCATCCAAGTTCTAAGCATGACACTGGAAAAAAAGAAATTACATCTTCATTTTTCATAAATTCAAGTATAATACTTCTCTTGTATTTCCACACAAACAGTAGATACGTCTATTAATAATTAATAAATTTTGGTCTTTTTCACCTCCTTGACCCCAACCTTTAAATTACGGTTATACTAGTGACCTAACCATTGGCGTCATGAAAATATTGGTAATTAAACTTACAGATAAAAGTATATATATATTCGTTAGTTGTCACTAAGTTATTGGTTGCTAAGAGCTACGAAGGCCAGCAATTCGACTGCAGTATTTCCGCTGCATCATGGGATATTTTCAGTTCTTTAGCTATCGCGGTACTGGTGCTAACAGCAGTATATATATATATATGCAGAATGCTGTAACGTTATATAATAACGAGAATGTATACTGTTAATGTTTTGAGTGTCATCAATGGGCTAATGCAATTGAAAAGTTTTTATCGTACTCGTTACGGATCGCATTCGTAGAGGAAGGGTCAAAGTTGGAAGAACGTATTTTGTTAAAACATAAAAGTAAGTTCTGTTTTTACTTTGTTGTCAAGCAGTGAACTTTGTCACAATAAACTTAAGTAAATCTAACCATTAACAGTAGACAAAATATCGTAAATTCTGATTCAGCACATTCCTTTATGAACACTATGTTATGTAATATATATATAATACACGCACACACATATATATGAAGTACTGTATTAATTTTATTATAATTTCAATTTCTCAGTAGTACTTGGATTATAACATACAACTTGTAGAATTGAAATTCGTATACCACTATTGATGTACTTCTATTCCTTTTAATTTTTGTGTTTTGGTTGTGAGCGCCTGTGATTTAGTTTTAATATATTGTTTCAGCTGTTCCCATTGTGAAATTGTTAGTGCTAGAACGTAAAGAAAACTGCAAATGCAAAGAATACTTATCATTATTATGTATGTATGTTAGATCTTCAATTTTATATAGAATAGGAGTAAAACACTGTTTCGTCAATCATAAATTGGTTAATTTTAATTGAAAACGTACATTAAACTCAAAATGAAAAGGAAAGAGAACCAACATGGATTGATTAGAAGGAACTCCTGTCTTATTTCACTTTTTAGTTTATTGAGAATATTACGTGCTATCTGAATGATGGAAAGGGTGTGTTGAAGTACTTTGGAATGGTGTGGATAAATTGGTAAATTGGACAGATGGTTAGCATATGACATCTGTTATAGCAAATGCAAGATGATATATTTGAATAACAAAATCTAACAATTAAGAGGCAATATCTAATTTTACCCAGCCCTCAATTTGTTTTAAGCTTTCATCAAATGATCTATTCCAAATTCTGCACATTACTTCAACCATTCATAATGAAATAAGTAAAAAAGATGTTTTAGTCCTGTCTATTCCATTTCTCATTTTGTACATTTGAATCCAAAAGATCCCCTCTGACATTTTTCTTCTAAAGAAAAAATAGTTTTAAGGACTTTATCCTATCATCATATAATAGTTCTCTTACTGTAGGAATAAAGTAGTCATGATACATTAATGCAAGTCTAAATGTTAAAGGTAATACAATGTTTTAATTATCAGACTAGCTAACTGACAGAAAGTAATTAATCTCTTTGATGTGGTGAGTGTCACATACATTTACTTTGTCTTTGGTTATACCCAAGTGTAAGAGCCATTTGTTGTAATTTTTGTACTTCACTCCATTCATTAAAAAATAATAACAAAGCATTCATTCTTAACTCGCAGATATAACTTGTCTCTTACATGTTTTCTTGCTTTATGAATTGTATAACTTGCAGAAAAGTAAACTTGCTAAAGAATAGGTTTACTTCATAGCTTTTTCAGTTGTTAATGCATTTACTACACCCAAATTTTTACTTCCAATGTTCTCATCTTACCAAACAAGTCTGTCACAGTCAACTTATTCATACTGAGATAGTTTTAAGTTCCTTAACCAAATCTCTGCATGTTTTTAGTGCTCCATAGAAAACAAGTTTATCATTAACCTTTCTTCATATCTTAAAATTTTTAAGGTAGGAATTATTTTGAAAGGATGTAATGATTTAGCAAAATAGCAACAGAACTGATAGAGTATTTTGTAGGAACCACAGAAGACCTTTACTGTGTCTTTTTTTTTTTCTGAAAAATTCACAGCAGCATATGATGTTTTATGAAGAATCCAAAGTTCTGTGCTGATGCACAATGGGACATTATCCAAAAAAGTTATGATTTATTTTTGTCAGTGAAGTTGGATGAATTTTTTTTATCTAAAATTGGACAATGGTCACAGCATTGTTGCAGAACATTATTTGTGGAACACTCAACATTTTCAAACTTAAGAATCCTGTGAAGAACTGCAGAGACAATGAGTCAGAATCTCTGAATGTTTGTTCATGTCAAGATGGAAATAAGATCAGATTCAAAGTTAACCTGCAAATGTAAAGTAGCAAAATGTCCAAAGTGTAGCAGCATTATATTTCATCATGTTATATAACACATCAGTACTAAATATGAATATAGATATACTGTTGTATTTGAAATGACTGGTTAAAACATCTAATGCAGGCTTCAACTAGTTTTCTTGTATGTACTTTTGGTTCAATAAATAGATTCAAGAGCTATTGAATTTTGTAACAGTGGTCTAACAATTATACTGAAAAATTTTATGGTTGTTATTGGAACAGTTTCCTGTTTCTCTCTTAAAACTTCTTTGAGTGAAATAATTAAAAACTCAATCTCTTAATAGGTGTGAGAAAGTGAAGTGGTAATTTGTGCAGAGTTTGAAGGAGGGTGTCAGTAGATGAAGAGCAGTTCAGTTCTGAATACAGTGAGTTAAGTTGTATCTTTCAAGAGACTGGGTAGCTAGGCTTAATTGGCAGAGTTTGCTGGAGGAAAGTATCAGTTTATTTCAAGAAAAAATCAGGTTGAGAAAGAAAGTTGAAGAAGAAAGAACAGAAATAGAAACTTTGAGAGTTTTGTTTTGAAAAGGAAGGCAAGAAAAGTGTTGAATATACTAAGGTGATCAACTGAATAAAAAATGAAGACTAATAAAGTAGATATAAATCAGGTGTAGGTAACTATTTCAAACAGATATGAACATTAATCTCTTAACCCTTAAACAGCAGCTATCATCAATTTATGCTGTTATCTGAAACATTTCCACTGTTTAAGGGTTAATAATGGTGGGGAAATGATCCTGAGATATATATGGTACAGAATTCTTTATGGGCAAGATTGTTTGTGATAGTGTATTGGTGTAAGGTTTAAGATGTAGTGAGAGCAGGTAGTATACTGGCAGAAAGAATATTCCCAATTTATAGTGCTTATAAGCAAATGATGCTTTTGATGGCAAGTCTAAAGTTATTAGTTGAGAAGAAAGAGCATCCTTGTTGTTTTAAGAATAGAAATTATTTGGTTGTTCTTTAAAAGATTTTTTGTATAATATAAGGATTAGCCAAGAGATTATTGAATATATTTATATATATATATATATTCTTCACCTGTTAATCTAGATATATATATATAGATTAACAGGTGAAGTAGTTAAACTAGTGGGATATTTTTAAAGGCAGAAAGAGATGTTTACTGTACATAAATTCTATGTTATCGGACCTGTATAAGCAGGTGAGGAAAGCATTCAGGAACATTGGGAATGATTGATTAAACTAGGTTTAAATAATACTGAGGGAATTTCTTTGACTTTAAGGAATCAGACATGGATTTTGAAGAATTAGGTGTGTTTCCAATATAAGTTTGAAGTTTTTTGTAGTAAATTGTTTGAATTGGAAGCATTAGTGGTACTTATGTTAAATGTGTTTGGTATTATTGACTATTGGTTAAATGAATATAAGTAATAAATCTTTTTTTATAAATTCAGAATGGCTCAAACATCAAATATAACTGAAATAGTTCCTGTTAATTGAGAGGGGATAGTAAAGGTAATATTGGTTTTTTTAACAGACTTTAAACAAAATTTTGTTATGAAAGAGGAAAATATGACTGAAATATTAAGTAAAGTTTTCTTTACTAAAATTTTTACCAATATTGGTAAAGAATAAACTCTTAATATGGCAAATGTATTTGATAGTGAAAAGGTTTTACATTAATTCTTTGTGTGTAGAACTGCCTACTTTAGAAAAAGTTTCAAATATTAATCTTTGCAAGTTATTTGATACTGGAGAAATTCTTGATTGAATCAGGTAACTCCACTGCAGTTTCATACACATGTTGACAGAGAGGTGCTTTATCTGTGTAAATTTTCTTTCTTTTTCTGCATCTCCACTTTTGGTCCCACAACCACTAAATCTAGTTGACACTCTGCCATATCCAAGGAGAGTTAATGATAGTGGATTAGCTATCTAACTCATGCTAGATCTTTCCTACAGAGTGGTCCTTATATCCTTTGGTGCTTTGGTTGATTTGTTTGGACTGTAAGAATCCTCTTGTTGATGCCTTTACATCTTTCTTCAATACTGAACTTTCACTTTTTTGTTAACTAGTCCAAGACTCTGTGGCTTTAGTACTGAATGTGCTGAATGTAGATTGGTCAAACCTCTTTCTGTGTGCCTATTCTCCATGACTTATTCCCACAATACTGTCTGTCATTTCCATGTTTTCTTTTCATTGTCCCCTCCATTGGCCAACTCATAGTTCATTTTACTCTTTGGGATCCAGGAATCCCTACCTCTTCCAATTTAGAGGTCCTGTCTGCCCTGTCCATGGGCATCCATTATTCACCATGACATGTCACACTTTCATCTTCATGCATGACTTTTGTTTGGACAGGCAGATTTTTTCTTATGGGTATCCTGTTTGTTTTTTTTTCTCATTTTTAATGGACACCCATCTTTGCTATTTATCAGAACAAGTGGTTGTCTGACTCTTACTCATCTTGCTTCCATTTTCATCTGGCTATGAAAGGAAGGTTTCTATTTCAACATTCTTCAGCTACAAATTGTCTATCTCTAAACCTTTAGTCTGATTTTTATTATTGTTTCTGTTTTCTTTATCCATTTTATACAGCTGTTTTCTGGGTCTTGGTGTCTGGTTCCTTTTTTGATCATAATCTCTAATAATTTTGTCAGAGCTCTTATAAGTGCTCAATTTCAACTTTAAGCCACCAATTACCTAGATCATCTTTCTCTTAAGAAATTTTTTTTCTCCATCTTGCTTATGGGAATGCTGCTCTGATATTGCTTTAAATACCTCCCATACTCATTTTTTTTCACAGGAATAGCTCGATCTTATACCCAAACTACCTCTTGAATCCTTTTCAAGATTTGTCTTAAAGGGAGATCTGATGCTTTCCTCACTTGCCCTCCCTTTAATTTCTTTTGTAAAATAATTACGATCCTAATTAGTTCATTTGCTACCTCAATCGCACAGCTACTTTTAGAGACACTCACCTTTTTATTTGCCGTAGGATTTCTCTACTTTCAATTATTTATCTCTTGCACTTTGACAAGACAGGTTAACTGACTTATCTGGCTTATCTATTCCTTGATGGAAGATAATTTTTCCACCTTTTTAATAACACCTCCCATCAAATTTGTCATCTAATAGTTTTTTTTAACATTAATGTCTCCTGAATAAAGCCTTTCAGATAGGGATGTGGACAATTCCACACATCTTTTGTGCATTACTTGAACCACATTGCAATTTCATGAGCCTCTGGGTTTCATCTTCGTTTAGTTGTCATTCTCTAATCTTTCCTGATGCTCTAAGGAGATGAGTTGTTGACAATTTCCTAAGAACAAACATCCAAACAAAAATCATACCGATATTCAAATAGACCAGACACAATGGAATGCACTGTGTAACAAGTTTTGCCTCACAATGAATACTTCTTTCTTTCAAAATCCTTTTCAAGTAAGGAATAATGGAAAGAAATGATATATAATTGATGTGTGTGTGTGTGTGTAACACCTATCAAACCCCATGGTTAACACACAAAAAAATTCTTTACATGGCCAATCAACAAGACAGCTCCAGCATTGTATTTGTAGTAGCCACTGCAGTCTCTCTTCCACTTATGCAGGTGGCACAAATCTTGCTGGGTTCATGCACTCCTGGGGTTTCTCATCTACACACGTTCATCCTTGCCTAACCAGTATCAACTTGCTGTAAGAAGTAAATATGGAGGTTTCTTCTTTAGGTCTGTATGAGATGTATTGGACATGCCTCTTGATTAGAAGTGAAATGGAGGAGCTAATGTTGAAGAGTAGTACTGGACTATTACTGATTATGGTCATCTGAATAGGTCCTGGATTCTCCTCGGGGCACAGGTCTGAGATGATTCATCCCTGAACCTGTATATTCCTGTATTTTGGGTAAATATTTTTTGCCCACTGTATAACTTGACTTATTACCCTAGTAGTAGTATTTCCTGTTTTTAGATGGATGCTGTCTTTCATCATGTGATATTCCTTTTAAGCATCCCCCCACCATTGGAAGACACTTTGAGTTTTCCCTTTCTGTCACTGTTTTCTCACAAAAGATATCTCTTTTCTTCCTGTACACTACACCCTCCACCATCTTAATGTACAGTTGTAGCTATTTCATCTGTGGAGCAGTGAAAAGTGTGTTTTGAAAGTAACATTTTTCTTATATGAAAATGTACTTCAAGTAGATACTTCCCCACACAACCACCCTCCTTACTTCTCCACTTCCTGTGTGTCTATTTTGCCTAATCAAGAATGACCTTTTGATTTCTACAAAGTACTGCATGAGAGCACTGTACAAAGAGGATGTGTTGCCTTTCTATTAGTGGAAGGTTATTGTTTAGTACTGATTGCCTTATAGACTAGTGTAGATTGCACTTATCAAGTGTAGTAGTAAAAGCCTGTTCAAAGGTTTGTCACATGTGTAAAACTTCTTCAGCAGTGGCAGAGAGTATAGGTTATGTTTGTGGAAAAGTTAGTATCTATCTGAAATATATTTTCGTTCAAAGAAAATGCAGAGCTAAGAACAACCATGAATAAAATCAGCTTCATGCAGAATATAGTAATGTAATGCTTTCACTACTAATAAGGATGAGGGTAAATTTTTCAAAAATTATCTGTGATTTTATTTCCTGTTCATGTGTGCTGAATTTTCTTCAGTTTTTGGAAGAGTATTCATGCACAAGTATAAGGCAAGAGATGCATGTTGGAAATGCAACATACTTTTCCTGAAGTAGTATTATAATTTATATTTTAACATTGTTTCACAAAACTAATAATCCATATTGATTTCAAGTAATACAAATATTGTGCTTAAAACCATTAATATAATTATTAAACTACATGCAAAAGATTTGTCATTTGAGAACAATATTTTTATATGCCTGCAACAAAGGGTATCTTTGGAATTTGAATGGTTGGAAAAACAAGACCAGATGAAGAATTAAACTTTCAATAATACTAAGTTCCATGATTTATTGATAATATCACCATAAGTATTTGATTGAAAACTCGTACTTTGCAAGTGATCCATGTAAATGAACTGGAACGTTCACATTTAATTTAACTCTACATTATACATCACACTAAATCATGATTTTATATTTTAGTAAGGTTTATGTCCACGTAATTTATTTCATTCAGGTGTGATATTGGCATAGCTACATACAGTAAGCTTGTATTACAAGAGTGCACTTTAAACATAACAAGTGTTATTGTAACAGTCATCATTCTGAGCAGTTTAACAGTCTGTTTTAACATAAAATTGTTGATTAATTAAAAATACCAAATAAGCATGATAATAATAAATAAACTAAAGTAGAATAGGATAACACTAGCAGTCAGATTACAAAATAAGTACAGAGTTTGAACCACATACTAATTAATTAAACACATTTCTTTGGTTGAATTTACCAAAGTTTAAAATTTGTATCTTTTCATACTACATTGTTTGATAAATTTGGATCAGCATGGCAAGGTGTACAATGCAGAGATTTGGAATGATAATTTTTCTGTTTTTTAATGATTTTCAGTTTATTCTGGTTCATCTTATTATTAATACCTTTGGAAATACTTTTTTTGTTTTGTTACTAACTTTATGTATATGTATCTCAAGTAATTACCTTTAATTGATATTTCTTTATTATTCAGACAAGTACAGCCATTATCATGAGAAGTCTAGATGGATTGATATATTTTCTTTATATCCCCTCTATGAGGGTGAAGTGATAAAGAAAAAAAAAAGGAAAAGGTGGTTAGAGTGCTTGACTTGTAATCTGAGGATCACAAGTTTGAATCCCTGTCCCACCAAACATGACTACCCCTTTCAGCCATAAGGATCGATCATTATTTGGTAAACAAGTATCCAAAGAGTAACAAGTGATGACTTCCTTCTTGTTTTTCATTGCTAAAGTAGGGATGGCTAGCACAGATAGCCCTCATGTAGATTTGCCCAAACAGTTTAGTCACAGCACGTCTTTGAAGCAAGTGTGTTTTACTTCGACCTTCATGTTGTGTTGTCATTAACATTCACCAGTAAGCAAGACAACAGAACAAACAGGAGGAAGAGGTTTATGTGAACTTGACTGTCCCTGTTCTAAGAACAAAATCCCAATTATGAGAAGAAGCAAACATCTTCTACACGAGACATTGAAGCAATTTATTCAATAAACGTAGATTTATCTCATGACCCATTCAGCAGCATGTCTGAAGAATTACAATGCTAAAAACTGGGTTTCAATATCTGTGGTGAGAAAAACACAGATAGACTATTGTGTTTGTAGCTTTGTGTTTATATTTAAACAAAGAAGCAAACAATTCCTATAATGGTCTGCACTAAAAGTGCTGATACATCTAATGTTTTGGCAAAACATCAAATGCTGGAATTTTCCTTGCAAGAAAAATTTAATGTGGAGTTCATATTCAGACGTTATTTATTTAGAGATAAAAACATATCTGATTGTTTATATGCCTTATGTACCTTCACATTCCTGGTTAAGGAATGAACCTTTGAGAACAATCCAATTTGTTTACGTGTAAAATATATTGTTGATTTATTTGGTATGGCAGAAAGTTACACATAAACTTATTTAGTTTTCCCCTTTAAGCTAGGTAAAAATACACAAAGCTTGCATGAACAAATGCAAAACATCTACAGAATTTTGTGATATGATTTTAATCCAACAGAAACAATTAGTGAAAAAAATAGTATTTATAAAAATGAATTAGATAAATATTTTACAAAATGTTATTCTTAGTTTTTATTCATTTCATATTTATACTTTGAAACACAATGTAATCACTTTTTTTGGGGGGGAGCTTGGTTTTCTGAAGGCGTAATTCTGAACAAGGAGTGATCCTTACTTTAAAGTCTTAAAGATTTGTGATCCAATTTTTGTCTTATTTCAGATAAAGAAAAATCATTTCCTAGACTGGAACATTTATTGAAGTAAAATTAATTCAGCATGGCATTCTCAGGATTAAAAAAACAGATTAACAAAGCCAATCAGGTATGTATATATTTTTTAAAACTTTTCCTATTTCAAATATTTTGTTTTTCTTTTAAGACATGAAATTACATTTTTGTGGTAAAATTTGTCTACTGGAAAAAAAATGTTTATGACCATATTTTCAGTAAAGAAAAACCAACAACTTACACTACTATAAATATTCAATGATTTCAGTTTAAATGTTTAATTGTTTTTGTACAACTGTACTACATATATATATATATTCAATTTATGGACTTTCATTTTCAATATAAACCTCAACTTTCGTAACTTAAGTTAGTAAACTTGTTTTTGGCAATGACTTTATATTTTATCAAGATGCTGTGTGATATAAACCTACATCTATGTAATTGCATTCAAATGTTTTGTTTGTTTTTAGACAGATTTTTACATATTTTTGCTCTTAAAATTTGTATTTCTGTGCATTAAAACAACCTGGGATATCCAGCCCAAATTAAACCATAGAGTTTGTGGGTGATTTTATAACTTCTGGATTTATAAATCACTGGTCCAGCATGGCCAGGTACTTAAGGCACTTGACTCATAATCTGAGGGTTGCAGGCTCAAATCCCCGTCACGCCAAAACCTGCTCGCCCTTTCAGCTGTGGGGGCGTTATGATTTAGCATTATAAGACTACTGCCAACTCTTGGGCTACTCTTTTACCAACAAATAGTGGGATTGACTGTCACATTATAATGCCCTCACGGCTGTAAGAGTGAACACGTTTGGTGTGATGGAGATTCAAACCCATAACACACACTTCAGACATTCTTCATGATTGGCATCTACCAAAGTAAAACGAAAACCTAGATAACTATTCTCATGTTTCCGTTTCTTCACAACTTTGCCACTGGTCTGTTGTTTGCCATCATTTTCTTCACTCCCACACTTCTTATTAATGCTCAAAATTCTTTCCATTTTTATGCACAAGGGCTAAAAATAAACAAAATAATTTACTGAACTTCACTAGAACTCGCAGACATTTGATCACAACAACCTTCAGTTATTTCAATTACTGATGTATATACAAACTCTAAGAAATGAGAAAGTTTGAGAAGTTACTGATGTAGCCAAAAGTACAAGTAAATAAAAACATATCTCAAACTTTAGAGAACTTCATTGAAAGAAAACTAGCTCGATTTAAGATTGAAACTGTGAACTACCTCAAGCTAGTAGTTCACGCGGTGTTCAACAGGTGTGTTTCCCTCGGAAATTTGAAATATCCCATGGCGCATAGTTTGGGAACCACTATACTATTACATTTTAAATCAATGAATCAGTGAAGTATTAAGCAAATTTTGTTTTCAGTTTGTGTGATACTAATCATTCAGTGGATATTTAGTTTCAATATATTCAGCAACTTGACCAGCCATGAAATTGTAGGAGTAAGTGTATTTTGAAGCTAATCATAATACACTCAAGAGTGGTATTTTCATTTGAATGTCGTTTGTAAACTTTGGCCTACAAGTTACAGGCTATATACATGTGATACTGATAGTAGCCAACATTAAGAAAACTTGTTTGATATTGTTACTTGGACTGAACTTTCCCTTATTTTCATGAAATAATCTAAAATAGCCAGGCCAACAAAGAACGACATCACAACCATATTAAAATATTAAATTTGAGGTTAAAACATAATACTAAATTCAGTATTTGCAATATTAAATCACTTATCCAGCTATTACAGAAACTTTGATTAAGTACTAATAATAGATCTAAAAACTAACTTGAATGTTTAAATAATTAAGAACTTTGCACAAAAGTAAATTCTATTTAACTATCAAGGGTGGCACATATTAAGAGGCTTTGGGTAGCTTAACCTCTCCAAATGAATTGTTCTTCACACAGCATTGTTCTCACTAACTCAAAAGTATGATACAGTATATGAGGAAAAGGAGATAGAAAAAGCAAAAAGATTGTTTTTGAATTTTGCTCAAAGCTGCATGAGGGCTATCTGCACTAGCCATCCCTAATTTTGCAGTGCAAGACCAGAGAGAAGGCATCTAGTCATCACCATCCACTGCTAACTCTTGGGCTACTCTTTTACCAACAAATAGTGGGATTGACTGTCACATTAATGCTCCAACGGCTGAAAGGGCAATCATGTTTGGTGCGATTGGGATTTGAACCTGCGACCCTCAGATTACAATGCCTTAACCCTTCTGGCTATGCCAGGCCAAAAAGCGAAAAAAGATGCATGGGCAGTTGCATATTTAGGTAGGGACTAGAAGGGACTAAATCCCAGTGTCCAGTGTCATAATAGGGAGGGGCCTATTGATTATTTTCTTATATGAAATGTAAGGCCCACTAAAATCATTAGCTTCTGGGCCCATAAAACCTTAAATTTATCACTGCACATACATTAAGTGGTTATTTTAAATTGTGCAACCACCCACCCATGACAGAATAGCCTACCCCAAAATAAACAAAAAAATACTTGCATGTCATCTTTGGTAGCTCTGTAAATCGGAATTATATTTTAATTTTTTTTAAATTAATAAATACATATATAATAGACTCGCAATAAATATCTAATATTCAGAATTGATACACCAGAAGAGTTAAATATTTGAAAGTACAATGAGATGAATCGTACGTCAGTGATCTTCTTACGTCATTGTTATAAGTCAAATTGAAATAAGGGTGTACTTGTACAAATTTAACTTGAACATCTGATATCCCATTTGTAGAAGGAATGTTTTTTGTGTGTATGGGTACTTTTAAATCTGGGCCAGAAAAGTCCAATAGTTAATATGCAAACTATTAAGCCTAAAGTTTCATGTTTTGGGCCTTCTTACTGCTAAATATATACAATGTAAATCGTGTTTTACTGTTTGGACATTATGCAAATGATAATCATGTGTACCAGGGTTGACCAAACCTTGGCTCGCGAGCCACATGCAGCTCTTTTACATATAATGTGAGATTTGTAGAAATATGTTGGCTGAGTTCCTTTTTTATCACAATTAATATAAAAGGTAAATAAAATATTTCAAGCTTTATAATTATTTACCAGGATTAAAACATAAATTTAATGTTCATGGTGAGTAAATATGTTTAAGAATTTATATCCCAATTTTAATGCTAGATTTGAGTGAGGGATTAAAGAAATTACGGATCAGCAAGGACTACGGAGGAATTGTGCTGGAGAATTAGTGATCATACTAGCCGATGTTGACAATGTCAGTTTTAGTGGGCGTGTCTTGTGATTGCGTTATTGTGTCATGTGTGGCTGTGTTGTAGGCAATAAGATTAGTGGAGTGTTAGTGTGATAGTGAGCATTGTAGAATTTGTATGCATTGCATGTGCTGGAGCTTATGGTTTCTTTTCACTAATTTTTAGAAGTATCTGTGAAAATTTTTGTAAAAGAAGATGTCGTCATCAAACTGTAAGAAGTGAAAGTATAAAGATAAAACCAGAAATTTTAAGCCAGAGTGGGGGAAGAATTTTGCATTCATTGTTAAAGGAGATAAACCTTTGTGTCTTATCTGCAATTAGTTACTCAGTCATTACAAAGTCAGTAACATGAAATGCCACTATTAAACAAATCACAAAAACTTTTCGTCTGATTATCCCCGTAAATTAGAATTACAGAATAACAAGTTAACTGTGTTGAAATCATCAATAAACAGCCAGCAGACACTGACAAAATTCAATAAGGAAGTTGATACAATGGCTGAAGCTAGTTTTGTTATGTCATGGAACATTGCTCATGCTGAACACCCATATTCTGATGGAGAATTTGTTAAGAAGAATGACACAAAACTTCAGTGACTAATAGCACAAACAATAGCTTCACGGCACACTACAGAGGTGCATATCTCCCAGATCAGTGGTGATGTTGCAGGCAAAATGATTTGAAGAATTCCCTTGCATTCAGCTTAGCCCTTGATAAATCTACAGGCATACAAGACAACCCACAACTGGTGGTATTTGTTCATTATGCTTTCTCTGATATAACTGTGAAAGAAGAGATGTTGGAATGTGGTGGCACTAAAAGAAACAACTTGTGATGTTGACATTAAAAATGTGCTTGACAGAGCCTTTACAAATACTGATATTCCACTGGACAAAACTCACCAGTGCTGCAACAAATTGAGCATCTACAATGGGGGGGAAAATGCAGGATTAATTGCACTTCTGAAAAGTCATTGCAGCTTTCCAGAGTTTCTTCCTGTTCATTGTATTATTCATCATGAACACCTGGCAGCCAAATGCTTGAAGTATGAAGATGTTATGAAATTTGTTCTTTAAGTTGTCAGTTTCATACACTTAAATGGGAAGACCCACCAACAGTTTAAGAATTTTACTGAAGAACCAGAGCTTGAACATAAACCCTTTTTACTGCATTGTGAAATGGTTATCAACCAGCAATGTCTTAAATAGGTTTGTGGATCTGTTGCAGTCTATTATTACTTTTCTTGAAGAAAAGAAAATATTCTATCCTCAACTGGGAAATGATGAATGGATGCAAGATCTAATATTCCTTACTGATTATAATGAATCATCTACAAACTGTTAATTTGGCACTCCAGAGGAAGGATAAGATTGTTTCTGATTTTACTCAAACAATTCTCAACTTTCAGAATAAAATAAGACTTATTTCAAAGAGACATATTGTCAAGAAGTTTCAGTTACTTTCCCAATCTTGAAATGAGACTAAATACATTCCCTGATATTGAAATAAAAGACCACAAACTGGAGGAATACATTATAATGACTGCTTGATAATTTCCTAGACAGGTTTGAGGACTTGCAGAATCTGAAGCCCTACTTTGCCTTTCTTATAAATCCATTCATGGGTGATGTGATCAGTGATGGTTGTCTAATTCTCAAACCTCTGCTTACAACATCATCTGCTGTTGGAACTAATAGAACTGCAGGAGGACCTGGGTTTAAAGATGATCCATAAATCCCATTTTATAATTGATTCATGGAAGCAAGTTCCAGAAATAAAAATTCTGAACTGAAGTAAACCATTGTGTGACTCATCTCAATTTTCAGCACAACATACTGCTGTGAATCACTGTACTCTGTAATGAAGTTTGTGAAGTCAAAGCATTGTGCAATCATTACATATCAACACCTGATGGAGCTAATTCGTACAGCCTTGACAACACATCAGACAGAATTTCAATGACTTGTAACCATGATAGAAACTTGAGACATTTACTATCAATAAATAACCTGATAATTGTATCAATGTCTGTTTGTGTCAGAAAAAATATTATGATAAGACTAAATTTTTTAAGGTAGTATCTGATTAAAATCTCTCTAATTTTATTGTTTTATAGAATTTCCTCCATGTTATGACCAGATGTTCACTAAGACAAATAAACATTAAAAATATGTTTTTACCCCTTTTTATTTTTTGGCAGTCTCGTTTAATGTTAATGAAATGCATATTTGCATATTTTTCATAGATGTTTCCATAATTCATTACCGTATTAAATACACTCAGTTTAGTTAAAACAATAATCATCCAGGATTTTGAAAACATTTGGTGTGATTTTATACATATAATCTCAAAGTACACACACACACACACACACACACACACACACACACGTGTGTGTGTGTACTTTGTGATTATTGAAACCAATACATATTAACAGTTTAAAAACCACATAGATGAATAAATATTATTATGTATTTATTTCTTAATATTTATATAAAATTAATTAAAACAAATATGCATGAAACAATAAAAATGAGTGTGTAATAATTGTTCATATCTTGCAGCAAACATCTGAAGTTAATCTTATGTGTATCATTGTTAAGCAAGTTTGGCTACCCCTGATAAATACTACTATTCAGTCAGACAAGAGTTGGTAGTGGTATAGATTAACTAACTTCCCTTTAATTTGTCACTTTCAAATTCGAGATAGCTAAATCAGATAGCTAGTGTATAGTTTGCATGAAATTCAAAAACACACAAAACAGTTTTAAACAAGGGTTACAAGGTGCTGATTTTATTTGATGACTCATAACACTTTAAAAATCTGTCTCTGTGTGGTAGTTGTAAAACTTGATAACTAAATTATGATTATTCATGTTTTAATTTTTTTTGTTTTTGGATTTCACACAAAACTACATGAGGTCTATCTTCAGTAGCTGTCCTTAATTTAACAGTATGAGACTAGATTGAAGGCAGTCATCACCACTGAATGCCAACTCTTGAGCTACTAATTAACAGTGGGATTGACCGTCACATTATAAAAATATCCAGATTTGTGTAGTTTTCAGTAAATCTATTCTCATAATAGTAAAGATATAAATTTCCTATACAAGTAGGACAGTTATCTTTCATTTATCATGTCTTTAATTAACATGTCGCTGTACCTAAAGAAAAGAGCATCAAAACATGTGAAGGAGATGATCAAACAGGCAGAACAGTGTGTGGAATTCCATGATGGGACAAGTCCAAGTTCCCCACTGGTCCAATATATCCAGTTAAAATTGAAGCCATTGACGATTAACCTGAAGCAAGAATCTATCAAAGGTAGCAGAAGGTTAATGGACAGAAAGAAAGAGATACTGTTTGTTATAAAATAGGACACTTTGCAAAGGAGTGAAAGTTTATTATCAGCAGGCAATAGTGGTAATTTCAACATAAAGCAGCTGGGGCTATTTGCTGAGATAGCACCAGTAAAACATAAGAGTGACTGCTACAATATGTGTTACTACCAGAAGAAACAGAATCATGAAAACGCATCAGATTTACTGCAAGAAGTAAATGCCAATTCCATGATTGATTAGTGTTTGGAGCATGTGACGGATATCAAAATGATACAAAATCATTGTATGAAAGATATGTTAGTGATAAGAAAGTAAAGGTTCTATAAGACACTAGATGCAGCAGTGCAGCAATGAAAACCAGTCCAGTATCTGATCAGATGACAGACAAGGTACATTTGTATGTGCTAATTTGTGGGACAGTGTAAAAGTTTCCCACAGCAAATATAAAAAAGTAGATACTCCATATTATGTAGGAGATCTTGAAGGTATATGTATCAAGGAACCAATATATGGCTTGGTGGTAAAACACATACAATGCAGTAAAAATTGAAGGAAGTGGGGAAAAAAACGACCCTTCACCACAGAAATTTCAGCACAGTATCCAAGAAAGAGTTGAGCAAATAGAAAGTGGAAAGAGATTTAAAAACAGAAAAGCAAAAAATGAATATTAAACAGGACGTCTCAAAACAGTTTTACTGGAGAAACCAAACTCAAAGACAGCAGAAACTTCTAAAACAAGAAAACCAAAAGTCAACATTTGAAGACTAGAAAGTAGTTCTGCTACAAACTCACCCAGTAGTGGAAAGGACTTTTCACATTACATGAAGTGATAAGCAGAATGCTCAATAAACTGAATGTTGATGAAACAACAGTGGTTTACCATTCCAATTTGTAGAAGGCATACTTTGAAGGAGAAGTATTGCAGCTACTGAGGTAAAGATGAACATGAAAGATGTAACTGTCATAAATGCAGAACCAGAAGACAGTAATTTTGTCACAGAAGATGAAGACCTACTCAGCCTAGGAGCAGTGGGTGAAGATGGAACATAACAATATCAACAAAAATAAAGAGCTGTCTGGTAAGAAGATAAAGAGGAACAAAATCCATTATGTCAGTATACAGACAGATTAGGAAATACAGACACCAGACAACAGCAAATTAAGATGAAGACAATGAATCATGTGAAAATGAAACTCTATTTGAGACCTTACGTTTGAAGAGGCCAGCAAAGGAACTGCAGATGTTGGTATAGACTACATGAGAATACTTAGTATATGACCTGTAAATAATATTTGTATATAGTGAAAAAATATTGTAAATATTTCTCTTGAAAAGGAAATTATGTCAGATATAAAAGACTGTTTAGTGCAAATGGAATTATAAATTGATTTATATTGTGTTTGTAATTTATTTATGTTGATGCTATTGAACAGTGTGTGCAATTCATTGACATCAAGGGTATATAAATTTCTAGAAGGCTTAAGTAATTTTATAAATAACAGCAAACAGATGAGTGGAAAGAGACAAAAAGTAAAGTCATGCAAAAGAAATCAGTCAGAGAAAAGTTAACTATCATGAGAGTGAAAGGCCTAACGACTTATATATTCAGAGCGAAATTTATAATTTGAAATAGATAAGTTAAAATAAGTTTTCTTGTCAAAGGGTTTTCTAAACAAATCGAACCTGCCTAAGTGAATGCATGATTATTGGAAGTTCAGGATACAACTGCAGTAACTCAACGACAGTGTAAGTGAACTATACACATTCACTGTATGGATAAGAAGTAGCGATGAATAAGTTCAGCTTGTTAACTGAATTGGCTTAAGTTGACTTTTGACAGGAAGAAAACTGTATACTGTTTAAGATAAAACTACAATCTGCATGATATAAAGCATTTTTGTATATACGTGTAAGTTGTTTCAAATATGTGTATATTATTTTAAAAACAACTGGAGTGTGTGCTATTCGTTTATTATCAGATTTATCTCTAACAAGTCACAGACTCCTAGTGTAGAAGAATCCTTAGTCCAACACATCTGTATATTTAACTTACTGTATATACTATTAAGAATTACCTTTTTGGCAGACACCAGCATACATACATACGTATATATAGCGCTAAAAATGTAAACAGTGTATTTAATTTTCAAGATTGCTACTGTTGCCGGCCTGGCATGACCAGGTGGGTTAAAGCATGTGACTCGTAATTTGAGGGTCACAGGTTTGCATCCTCGTTGCACCAAACATGCTCGGGGGTTATAATGTTATGCTCAATCCCACTATTCATTGGTAAAAGAGTAGCCTAAGAGTTGTTGATGGTGGTGATGACTAACTTTCTTGCCTGTGGTCTTACACTGCTAAATTGAGGACGGCTAGCACAGATAGCCCTTATGTAGCTTTGCGTGAAATTAAAAAAACAACAAGTTACTGTTGTATTACGAATTTATATTTAGCTAAAGTAATTAACTAACTTACTGCTGTCCAGCCTAACACTAGAAAGTGGATAACTGTTAATCACACACAAAAAACAAATATTCAGTTGATTTTGTTTTTGCTAGAAATTAAGTGCTGGAATCAAACACAATCTGGCAATTGATTTTTTGTGTTTTTTTTAATTTATAGTAACTGTAAAATGCGTTATCATAATAATTACCTAGTTTTATGTAGTTTAATACATGCTAATAGCTTTGTTTGTCTTATTTATCAGTTAGGTTATTGTTATTTGTGGAAATTTTTCATCAAATCAATTAGTTTGATTTCATTAAAATCAGTTCATTAATGTATAAGTTGAATTTAGACACTTAAATACATTAAATATTAATTAACATTACTCTCAGCTTTTTTTTTTGGTGGGGGCTTCTTGACATAAATTCTGGTTATTAAGTCGGCTGACAGAGGTTGTAGTTATTATCATGCTAAAGTCTTTCATGTGTTTCACATGCATAATTAGCATAAGCCAAACCTGAAATCAAAAATTCTGGGTTATGATTGGTTAATTCTCTAGGCCACTTCATTTTGAATATCTGGTTCATATAATGTTGACATCTGTGCCTATATGTTCTTGCACATTCAGTAACCATAACCCTTTAATGAACTTCATTAATCAGTTCCACAGGCATTTGTATGTAAAGCTCGTCTATTGTGGATTTATTTTTAAAAACATATGTAAATAGAACGAAAATTTAACCACAAAGAGTACAAGATAAATTCCAAGAACATGGCATAGTGGCATGTCTGTGGACTTGAAGGCTAGAAACCGGTTTCAGTACTTGTGGTGGACGGAGCACAAATAGTTCATTGTATTGTTTTGTGCTTAATTCCAAACAAGCAAAGTACAAGAACATTGTTCAGAAAATCTCATGTCGATAAAACAGTTATCAATAAATAATAACGAGACTTGGAGATCAGTTTGTGTGTGTTTGTTGGTTCATATATTTCAAGACATATTTAAAAATTTGACATTAATTATATGACAGTCGTTTTAATGTTTAATATCTTATGCATTGTATGCAATATTAATGACAAGCTTAACGTTTTGCAAGTCAGAAATTCGTTAATAAGCAGTCGACTCCGAGCTGGGTTTTGTTGGAACAAATAAATGTCACGTCAATTAGACAGAATTATTTAATGAGACATTACTTCAACTATTTGAGAAGGAAAAAACACTTTTCTAGACCATTGTAATAATGTTGCTACTTTTAATTTACTTAGTCTGCTCAAAGTTGTTACAAACATTGTGCAGCAGTCACCAGTAGACATTTTCTAGTGTGCTCAATTTTCCAAGTTACAATAACTTCCAACAGTTCTTTGAAGTCCAATTATAAATGCTAACCTGTAATGAAAAATATCAGAATATTCCTTTATATTCTGTGGCAACACCACTGTTTGTTATAGATTTCCTCTGCTTTTGTTTTCTTACCAACTATGGACAGAAGTAATTTAGATTCAAAGTTATTTGACCCTCCGTTCAAAATTTTAAAAAGAAAAACTTTAGCCACACCTCCTGTAATCTGTTTGCTCATAATGAAGGTTGATAATACACTGTGAAACTTCTGTAGAACTGTAAGTATGATGAATGTTGTAGAAGTATTGAATGATTGGAGGAAATCCTCTTGTTTGTAAACGGAAGTGGTCTACTTCAGTAGGTTTACACCCCTCATAAAGTGAATGTTTTGTTTTATAAGCAATAACGTATTCCGGATTTACTTAGCGTATGCGATATCAGTGTTTTCACTCGGGAATTTAACAGTTCAGTTTCTTTAGATAAATTATTCTCGTAATTGCACGACAATAGCTATAATAGATTGAAAAATGTTCATTTGTTTGGCATACAATGAATTAAAAGCAATTAATCAAATTTCAAATGTTATTTAAATTTACGTGTAAAATTTTGAAATGAAGGTTGTTTGCTAATGATTTTTTGAAAAAAGCATGTGTTTGTATTTTCTTGTTGCAAAGCCTCATCACGCTATCTGCTGAGTCCACTGAGAGAATCTAACCCCCGATTTTAGCATTGTAAATCCGTAGACACACCGCTGTACTAGCGGGGGGCGTTGTAAAAGCAGTACGAAAGTCTGTGAATGGGTGTGCGTATAATAAATTAAAAGACAATGTCATTTATAGTATAAAACGCAATATCTTGCGGAGTTAAAATATGGCATCTGTTGAACTCTTGTTAACATTATCTTAGGTAAATTTGTATTCGTCATAGACTTAATGAAACAACAGATTTTGCTAAGTCTCTAATCAATTGATTTAAATGCGTTTGGTTGTTTGTAGTTAAGCACAAAGCTACACACAAGGCTACTTTATCTCTGTCCACTAATAATATTGAAATCCGGTTTCCAGTGTTTAAGCTCGCGGACATTTAACTCTGCCACTGGCGGGTTAAATAGCATTGAAAAAAAACATATATAAATTTCGAATTAAAGGATTAATCAGACAAATGTATGGTTCATACAACATAATTACATACAACATAACCTGTCACGAAAAGCTACATCAGTGGTACGAAGTAATTTAAAATTACTTTATATCAGGTAATATTATTTCCAGTCATCCTTTTATTCAGTTGTAACTAATTTTAAAACCATGTATACATCGAAAATTTACTGTGTGTTTGATTAAGTATTTGTAATGCAAAACAGTTATGTTTTAATAGTGTTTATGCTGGGGCGCTCGACTTACAATCTGCGAGTCGCGAGTTGGTATCCCTTCCCGTAACATATTCGCCTTTTCAGCCATGGGTGCCTTACAATTTTATAGACAATCATATATTTCATTATATATGTAAAAACGGCTCGTTTGAGTTTAGAAATTTTTTATGTAGAGGAGCGAACATCATCACTGATTCTTATATTTCACTGTTAAGAGTTGGCTGTGGGTGGTATTAACTAGCTGCCTTTCCTCGAGCCTGTAACTTCTAAATTAGGAACGCCTAGCACAGATATCCCTCAAGTAGGTAGCTTTTCGCGAAACTCCAAAAACAGAAAAATCATCTCGCTTATAAATTTGTAGTTAAGCTTGGCATATACACTTTTATTCTTGATAAATATTCCATTTTGGCGAGAAAATTGACAATCGTAATCTTTTCGGGATCTAGTTTCCACAAATAATTATATATAGCTGGTTTTCTTTCATTATGTTTCATTTATTGCCGAGCGCGTTAAGGCGTGCACTCGTAATCCGAGGGTAGCGGGTTCGCGCCCGAGTCGCGCTAAACATGCTCGCCCTCCCAGCCGTGGGGGTGTATAATGTGACGGTCAATCCCACTATTCGTTTGTAAAAGAGTAGCCCAAGAGTGGGCGGTGGGTGGTGATGACTAGCTGCCTTCCCTCTAGTCTTACACTGCTAAATTAGGGACGGCTAGCACAGATAGCCCTCGAGTAGCTTTGTGCGAAATTCCAAAAACAAACGGTTTCATTTATTTATTTAGACGTCTACGAATAAGTAGAAACGAATAAAGTTTTCGCTATTTAATTAAATGTCATTTTTATGCCCCCAAGCCTGGCATGGCCAGGTGGGTTAAGGCGTTGGACTCGTAATTTGAGGGTCGCGAGTTCGAATCCCGGTCGCACCAGACATGCTCGCCCTTACATCCGTGGGTGCATTATAATGTGTCGTTTAATCCCACTTTCATTGGTAAAAGAGTAACCCAAGAGTTAACAGTGGGTGATGATGACTAGCTGCTGTCCCTCTAGACTTACACTGCTAAATTAGGGGATGGCTAATACAGGTAGCCCTCGCGTAGCTTTGCATGAAATTCAAAAACAAACAATTTTATGCCCCTTTAACATATGTCATCTGTTGAACTCTAGTTAACATTATCTTGTGTAAATTTGTATTCTTCATAGACTTAATGAAACAACAAATTTGGCATCAGTGTCTGTGGGTGGCATTAACTAGCTGTCTTTCCTCAAGCTGATCATTTCTAAATTAGGAACGGCTAGCACAGATATCCCTCAAGTTGCTAGCTTTTTGAAAAAAACTCCAATAACAAACAAATCATCTCACTTATAAACTTATTTGGTTAGGTTTTTTGTTTTTGTTTGTTTGTTTTGGAATTTTGCACAAAGCTACTCGAGGGCTATCTGTGCTAGCCGTTCCTAATTTAGCAGTGTAAGACTAGAAGGAAGGCAGCTAGTCATCACCACCCACTGCCAACTCTTGGGCTACTCTTTTACCAACGAAAAATGGGGTTGACCTTCACATTATACACCCCCACGGCTGGGAGAGCGAGCATGTTTGGCGCGACCCTCAGATCACAAAGCGCACGCCTTAACGCGCTAGGCCATGCCAGGCCATTTGGTTAGGTACTTAAGGTGTTATATGGAACTGCAAATTTGTTTGAATCAGGGTTAATTTTTGTACTGCTTAAAGATATAACTCTTCTGATAGGGGAAAGTTATGCTAATCTTAAATCGCTCCTATTTTTTAGAATTAACTGAAGGACTTGTATTTCGGAGTGTCAGCTGTAGTGTTCTGCTGCATCCTTGAAGGCTGTCATGTACTGCAAATATAATCACAGAATAAATTTTTAGAAGTAGTGAAAATAATATTCGATAATTTACTAAGATGAACTGAGATTTTTTTTTTTTTATACAGAGCACTACACAAGTTTGCGTCAAAACCAATAACAAATTTAGTATTTGTTTCATTATAAAACATTAAAAACTACTACTTTAGATATCTCACAAGAAATAAATTTGTGATCATTTTGTTCAATTGTTTTTTATAAATAAAATTATGGAAATATTTATTAGGCCTCTTGAAAGAAAGTATCTTGGTTGTTTTGTGTTCTCATGCTCCATGGTATACTTTCAATTACCAAATTTTTGTTAAAGCGTGTGAATGTAAATTATACGTGTATTTGATAGGTTTGATTTATATAATACACAGTTACCTGACCTCTGCAAAAACAAGAGCCTTAGAAATCTAATGTGTATTGGAAATATGCAGAAATTTGTTACACGTGGAGTAAAAGAGGTGAAACTTTGTGTTTAAATCAAAATAAAATTGAACAACTATTCACTGTGGTAAACAAACAAACAACCAGAAGGGGTTAACAGTGAATAAAAGTAATGCAAGAGGTATCTAAATTTGAGGCAGACATGATATTTAAGGATAACAAGAGACCTATTCATCTCCAAGGACAGTCCCATATACTGAACTAAACTAATCTATGTATGCTTGAAGCCAGCCCTTGTTCAAATATTTATCAACATTTCTTTGAATTTTCTTAAATTTACTGCATTCACCATACCTGAAGGTTATCCACTCCAAAGGTCAACCACCCTGTCAGAAAAATAAAACTGTCCGTACTGAAGGTGACTCCTTCCTTGCCAGAATTTATATTTTTATAAATTTCCTAGTCTTATTGCTCCAACCAATACATCTGATACATCAATGCTATTAATTTCTTCAACAATCTCATACATATCAATCATATTCCCTTTAACTCTTCTTTTTTTTTTCAAGAAACAATTTTATAAATCTTTACATTTTTTCATATAACAATCTTTTTTTCCTAATTATAATAATATCCTATAATGTCTCCTTTTAACCCTTTCTGACAATTTGCTATCATTCTTAAAGGAAGGAGCCCAAGAATGAACTCTATGCTCCAAATGTGGCCCAACTAATCACCTATACAGCAACATTATAACCTATTTAGATTTATATTTAATAATGACACCTTTTTAAATGCTTTCTGAAAATCCATGTACATCAAATTTACACAGTTATTCCTATCTACTTTACCAGTAACCTGTTCAAAGAATGTTAAAAGATTACTAATGCAGAATTTTCCTATAGTTGCACCATGCTAACTATCCCAGAGCATTTAAAATTTTGTTTAATGGCTTTTCAAAGCATACTTTACTGATGTAAAATTCATGGTAACCTATAATTATTGGGATTTTTATTATCTTGCACTTACCCACTATTCAACAATATAAAGAAAGTAGTAGCAAGCAGCTTACACATCCAATCCTTAACCCCCTTCAAAGTTCTTGGGGAAATATTATTTGGCCTAGGAACCTTATCATTCTTTAAACGTGTCAACACCTTCTAAACATGATCAGTACAAAAATAGGACGAAACAGTGGGGGAGGGACTTTTACAAGAAATTTTTTACTCTTTTTAAAAGAATGAACTATTGTCTTCAAAAGTCAAACTTATTTCTCAAAAAATAAGATGTCAGATGCATTATCACAAATAACATTCTCCTCACAGTTGACTAAAAGGAAAGGGAACTTGGATGCAGGAACATCTCTGTCTCTTATGACAGCCAAGAGGTATCCCTCTTCTACAAACATAAGGTCAAGAACAATATATTGCAACTATCACATGGATAAGTAAATAAGATTTTTAATGATAAAGTCAGAAAAAGTAGAACATCTTGGATTGAACTTATAATTTGACCTCTACTGAATTTTACATTCTAAATCCAGAAGCGAGAAATTTAAGAATTTTGCTTGTAAGAAATATATATATATTATAGGCAAGTAAGACACATAGTATACAACAGGTATATTTTAATTACAGCTATCATTTTCCTTTCATTTTATCAAAAATGGATACCAGTTGTAAGCCAGCTCGAATCATAAGATGTTATCATGTTAGTTCAAATTTATTTAGATTTATCAACATCTTGTATAAAGAATAAAGCTGTTTACTATTACATGTTGACAAAAATGTTTATTTTATACCCAATAAATAATCCATTCTTGATAATAATGTTATTTAAATATTAAAAAACAATTCATTTGGTTTACATACATGTTATTATATACCCAACACAGAGATATTAAAATAACTTCAGTATCCCTACATATAATTAGCAGAAGGTTGCAAGCATACACTTTAATTAACTTGTACATTTTTTATACAATCTAGTTTTCTAAACTAAAAATCAGGATTAAAAAATATGCTAAACATGATTGAAATGACTGAACACAATAAATCTTTTATTAACTACTTTTGCTAGTACAGTTCACAGTATTATACCATTACTTTAGCTAATAATTCTTGCATTTGTTATCTGTTAACTAATAATGTAAGAATTATTAGTTTGTTTGCCCCAAGTAGTGCTGTATTTTATTTTATTTTTCATAAATGTGTACGATTAATATTTCAATTGATACAGTTGTAATGGTCAGTTTTACCAAATGTGTAGAATACATATTACATAGTAATTTTATGTGTTTAGTCGTATCTGTCTTTTGCAGTCTGTATTTCACGTTTGATTTATTACTCTTTCAGTACATGAGTGAAAAGATTGGTGGAGCAGAAGGTACTAAGTTTACAGAAGAGTATATGGAAATGGAAAGGGTGAGAATTGTAGTAGGACATAAGTAATTCTACAAGAATCCAGTGAAATAATATATAGAATATACTCTTCTTTGGGAACACTTTTTCCTTTTACATACATTGAGTTTTTTATCATAATATTAAGATGTCCAAATTATATGTATTGAATCCTAAATCTTAATTCACTGTTCCCAGCTTATAAGGTTAATAAGCATTATTATAGGACTTTGCAAAATATATAAAATATAAAGTTTTGTATTTTCATACCATAAAGCTGGAAAGTTAAACTTGTTACATTATCATATGTACTAATTTGGAATTTTATGTTACATCATTGTAATTTTTCAGTTAAAGTTCCTTCAAGAATAACAGATGTTCCTTACCATAAAGATTTATCAGGGAAAGTTAAACTATGAAAAATGATGGTTTTACAACTTTCTCTTCCATTTTCTCTATGCTAGCATTCTGATAGGAATAGTATAAACTTAAAAGAAACTCTTTTTACAAAACTTGAAATTATTCAAATGTTTTATATTTGAATCATATATTAATAATATAAATTTTGTAAATGAATAGGCACTCTGGGTTTCTGTCTTATGACATTAGTAAAATTACAGTTGAAAAGATTATATACTTTTCTCTAACTTTTTGCTCTTCTGTAGGCCAGTTAATGAATGAAGAAACAAAAATAAACTAATGATTTTAATGTTTCAAGTAGTTCGTCATGATGCTCATTTTATCAATGAACCCTTTTTTCTTACCATTCAAAAGTTAATTTTCTATTATCTTGGAAATTGTAAAAATTGAGATTGGGCTTTTTGCAACCCTGATGCTCCTGTTTGAAGTGTTTTTGGAAGTGAGAAATATTAACAGCAGTTTTTATAAACATCAAAATAAGCAGCCGTGATCTTGTATTTTCACTTAAAAATGTAGATGTATATACAGAAGTGTTGATTCTTATCATAGTATAAAAAATGTCTTGTTAAACTGGTGTGAATGCACATGCAGTAAAGCAGAGAAATATAGCTTCATGTGATCTTTAAAAATACAAATTCACTCTTCCCAGTTGTCAGCATAATAATTTCTTCATGCATCATACTGAACAGTTCTCATGCTTGTTTTGATTTTGTACTGTGATGCAAATTTTACCTTAAATATGGTCTTTACAATTTTCGTGGATCTTTATAATTTTTTTTTATTTAAATGGTTAGATTTTTAATACAATCACTGTGAAAATGCTTAGATGCCCAGTCAGTTCTATTTAACCAAGTGTATTATTCATTCATTTATTGTTATCCACATCTTTATTACAGACCTGTAAGATAACGAAACAAATGTTATGAATTCAGTATAGCATTTATATTGTTAATTAATTTCTGTCTTTAAGAATGATGAATTTCTTTCGATAGAAAACAGATTTAATGAATGGATTAGCAGAAGAACTGATAACAAAAACAAAGGAATTCCTCCAACCCAATCCAGGTATATGTGAAATCTATTTAATTATATTTGTAATAAAGATTAAACAATCACAATCCACTTTCTAAACTCCAGAATACTATAGTTAAATTATAAATGTAAGCAAAAAATATATGGTCGCACAGTATTTTCAGGTCAAACTGATTTCCCTCAGACAGAGAAGACGTAATTCTAGGTAACTGAATTCACGAGAAAGAAGTAGAGATTCAAAAAAGTTATAAAATAATATAATGAACAGACTTTGTACAGTATGCACGCATAAAGAGTGTGTATGTATGTACTTGCTTATAGATGATAGTTTGTTACTTTTACTGGGTCGTAAGTAATTTTTTGGCCAAAGTGCTTTGGTTGAGATCTAATTCCAGACCTGCTAGTTTATGTGATTGGTCCTTCCCATTCAAATGTAAATGAGGCTATAACCTCAGAACTGCATCTGATCTTTGGAGGAAACTGCTGTTGGCATCCATGCACAATGTGCAGCTTTAACAAAAGTAAATCATTCCCATGAGCCGGCCAGGAGTTTTCTGAAAGGAACAACAAATAACAAAGTTAGCTAGAACAATAACAACTTAATAAGTTTTTCAACCATGTTTTTATGTTAAAATTGCACTTACCTAGAGCAACAGATACAAGGATTTGGAATTAAAGTTGAAATAATTTGATTAAAACTTTTATTTTATAGTGATTATAGATAGTGTATGATATCCCATAGTTTACTTGAAGATGATTATGATTGGGTGTGTTTACAGTTCTATATTTCCAGACGGTTGTAGCTAATATACATATACATATAAATTATCAGTCTGTTTTCTTAATTGAATAGAATAGGAACCATACCAGATAAATAGTTGTTTCTTATGTAATTCTCACTTTAATCTGTTAACAAAGTAGCTCAGTTAGTTATGGGCATCAGGTATTATAAGACTATTTGACAGTGTTTTAAAAATTACCTGTACTGATTTGAAAACATTTACACTTAATGTGCGGGAAGCAAGGTGGTAGATTTTGTGTAATATACATTCATGTAATTACACCTTTTGCTAACTATCTTTGAATTGATAGACTTATTGCTTCTTTTTGCTGAATGATTACTTGCCTCAGCTTTTAGTTTTAATCTGTATAGGGGGGAAAAAAACAGATTTGAAGAATAATTTGATATATTTTTTACTTTATCGGTATTGGTGTTATATCAAAATGAGCTCAAATGTTGTTGCTTTGGTTCAGTTTTTACAGAATTAGCAAAAAAGAAGACAAGGATGAATGAATTTATATTTTTCCAATCTATGATTTATAGGCAAAACAACGTAACATCATTTTGGGACAATATAAGACCTGTTAGTTTATCTTGGCTATTCCATCCTCTAAACTAAGCTAAAAATATTAATAAATAAATTTAAAAAACAAATCAGTTATTATCATTCATATACTTATCAAGCTCTCTCTTAAATTTACTGCCTCCACAACATCTGAAGGCAATCCATTCCAAAGGCCAGACACCCTATTAGAAAAATAAAACTGTCTTGGCTGAATATGACTTCTTCCCTGTCAAAATTTATATTTGTGTTCTATAGTCCTACTATTATTACTGTTAAGTATGAAAAATATGATGCATCAACACTTTCAATTTTCTTTATAATTGTAAACACCTTAGTCATATCCCATCTAACTTTTTTTTTTCAAGAAAAAACAATTTGAGAGATTTCAACCTCTCCTCATATGACAACTCTTCCATCTCAGGTATCTAGTTACTCTTCTCTGAACCCTTTCCAACAATTCAACATCTTTTCTAAGGTAAGAATCCCTTGACTGAACACAATAGTCCAAATGTGGCCTAACCAGTGACCTATAAAATGAAACTATAACCTCTTTAGTCTTGTATTCAGTATTTCTATAGATAAAACTTGAAATCTTATTTGACTTATTACTGGCAACAGCACACAACTTGGATGGTGTTAGAAACTGGTCAACTATTACATGAAGACCTTTAAGGTTATTCCCATCCATATTATACTTAAATTCAAATTATGATAAAACATGCATTATCTTGCACTTACTATAATTAAAATGCATCTTCCATTTATTTGCCCAACTCATTGAATGATCTGAATCCTCTTTATAGTTGGCAATACCCAAGACCATAATTTCATCTGCAGACTTAAGTAACTTATTGACTATATTTTCATCTGTGTCATTGATGTAACTCAAAAAGAGCAAAGATCTTAAGACTGAGTAGTGAGGTACACTACTTGTGACATTAATCTGATTTGACTGAATGCCATTTGTAACATACTTCTGCTTTCTTCCATCCATTTATTTTATCTATCCAGTTTGCTAATTTATCCTCTACATCTATAGACATATTTAATTCTTTTGTACAAGTGTTTAATATTGCATCTTGTTAAATGTATTCTGAAAATCCAGATACACAAAATATACACTGTTACCTTCATCTACATAAGCAGTAATCTTTTCAAAGAATGTCAAAATATTTTAAGACAAGATTTTCCCATAATAAAACCATGTTGAATATACAGCAAAATTCTAAACAATATTAAATGACCTTGCAAAGCATCTTTTATCAGAACAATATTTTTATTTCCTTCAACTTGTGTAAGACTAATGGTTCTCTAATTACTTGGATGATTTTTATCACCTCTCTTGAAAAGAGGAGTAATATTAGCTAACTTCTAATCCTGTGGTACCTCCCATTGTTCAAGGACTGACGAAAAAATTGTAGCAAGTGGTTTACATATTTAATATTTGATTTCCTTCAAACCCCTTGGGGAAATATTATTCGACCACAAAGCCTTATTGTTCTTAACATTTCCCATTTTTTTTTCTTAACTAGGTCAGAATTAATGCATCATCTTATTCACTCTCATTTCCATTTATCAACTATTAAAAAGATGTGGAATACTTCTTAAATCATTGTAAGTAAAAAACCAAAGAAAAAGCAAAATTTAATAACCCAGTCATCTCATAATTATCAAATATGAGTTCTTTATCATCCCTCAAGGCTCCTAACCCTATCCTAACATCTTCTTTACCCTTAATGCATTTAAAGTAATCCTTACTCTCAATTTTACATTTTAAGCCAACTTGTTCACATCAATTTTTTTATGTCCTAACTTCTCGTTTAACCAACTTTATTCTATAATGTTCTGAATTTCCTCTCAAACTAGTCAATTTAAGTTTCATAAATTTATTATACTTTTCGTTAATTTTATCTCTTTAACTTCTTTTGACTCAATCTGGTCATTTTTTTTGCTTGCAGCTAACATTTTCTTTCTATAAGGAATAAGTTTACCTTGAATGTTTAAAAATTGTCCACATATGATCAGTTTGTCCAAATTCACCACAAATAATTCTTGTTGCATCTCTTCAAAATTTGCTTTTTGAAATTTGTAACCAAAGTATCATTATTCCTTATTTCCTTAAATAGCAAAACATTGAACCTGCTAGAGCAATGATCACTTGCATCCAGATGTTCCCTGATTTCCATCCCCTCAAACATTTCTGTACATAAAGTTAACAATAAATATAAAATAGTATTGTTTCTACTAGGTACCTTGATTAATTGTTTAAGAAGGCCATCTTGAACATTTTCCAAGAACCTTTCTCCTGTATGGTTTGACTGTAGGATTTCACAATCTATGTGTCTGAAATTAAAATCACTTATAATTATGACTTCATTAGCAGCTGAAATCTTAATCTCATTGTAAATTTTCTCACTGCTTTCATCATTATCATTTGGTGGTCGATAACAAATTCACACCAATAGCCTTTTTCCTTTAAGTCCACTAATATAAATGCAAATTAATTCAATTTCCAAGTTGTTATCTTTGATATCTTCAATTTCAATAGGATATAGCTCACATTCTACCTATAAAGCCACTCATCCCTCCTTTTAGTACTCTTTCCTTATTATCTGTGTTTAACCTTGTTTTAGTTGTTCCTGTTATAACAAAATTATCCATTCATTCCAGTGCTTTAAAAAACATTATTTTACTTGTAATTCTAACATTGCAACAGTAACAATTAAGCTACTCATAGAAATATTCCTATACTCATTTCCAGTGTTAAATATTTCTCTGCCTCTTTTTCTTTTTGCATTTAGTTTATTTTAACCTTCATCACTATCTAGTCCAGTATAAAACTTTCCTTTCCTTACAGCTGAGTCAATGGTTTTGGTAAACAAGTCAGCCCCTACCCTATTTAAATGTATATAAAAAAAAATCTACTGAATTCATCCCATAAGTCTAACCAGCTAATCTACTCATCTTTACGTATTAGCCTAAGCCTAACAGCATTAGTTACTATTTATAATGTCATCACCACAGTTAATTCTGGGCAGTATCCTTGACAAAATTAAGTTGTGGATTTTTTTAATGCCTTATTTCATTTAGTTCCTCTGATCTACCATCCGATATATCATTTGTCCCTACATGCACCACAAAAACTTTTCTTTTAATCCCCTTTATAATATCTCCTGCTTTATCAGTTATATCCTTCATCAATGTGCTTTGATAGCATAATCTGATTATTTTCTCCATATTTATTGCACAGAATATTCTATTTACATTCTATTATGGCTCTTTTGTTTTCTTTCCATCCAATAGTTCTTCATCTGCAGAAGCCAAGGGCTTAAATCTTTTGCTCAAAAATGTAAGTTTGTAAAAAGTAAAACAAAGTGGAAAGTTTCTTTATAACATGCACTTTTTGCATTGTGTTCAAAGCTGTAAATATTTCCCTACTATTCAGAAGTTAAAAATATATGGTGTATAATGGAATTTTTACTATGATATTTATTTACTCTAGGTGCTAAAGGCTTACTATTCAACTAACTAAAAATGTAATAACGGAATTTGTACATTAACATTCATTGTACTTGTAGTGTAACTTTGTTTTAATAATTTAATATTGGTGTGATCATATTTTCATTAACTTGTAATCAATGCTGACAAAGTTAAATGTGTGGAATTACACTGCTGTTTGCTTTTTTGTAAAATCCAGTTAATTCAATACATGTTAATTTTCAAGAATACAATACTTACCCAGATACAAACAGAGTGCTAAGCAGCTTAACTTCTGATGCAAGTTTTCGGGTAACTGATGTTCTCAAGTTGTTTGAATCACAATTTTCTTTTAACTGTTCCAATTAGGTATTGGGTGTCTCTTTTTGTGCAATTTTTTACCATCTTAAATTCATTGTTTCTAAATTTGAAATAATAAAATGTTATATGATTTCCAACTTAACTCACTTTATATCTCCAGTAGATTATAATATCTCTTTATAGCCTCAAGAGCAAAGATGACAGTTAGTTCCAAATTTCGAGGAACTACTAAGAATCATGCCTATCCACAGCCTGAAGGAATTCTAGGTGATGAGATGGTGAAATATGGCATGAATTATGGAGAAGATACCCCATTTGGTAGGTTAAGAAATGTGCTGTATTACTGTGATTATGAATAAGCTCTTTTTAAGTGTTTATTATATTCCACTGTTAGCAGATGTATGTTGAAATGATTCAACATTAATTTTCATAAGAATAGTGATAAAAAATATAAAATGTACATTCAATCCAATCCCTTGAATCAGAGTATATATACAATTTTGTGGTGGACTGTTTATAACTGTCTTTTATCATTCCATGTATTATTTAATTTAGGAAAATTACATTTGTGTTTTGTTTCTCATGTAAGGAAGAGTGAGCATTTGTTTTTGTTTTTATTTTATGGAATGACCACCAGTGCTATCTGCATTAACTGTCTCTAATTTAGCAGTGTTAGATTAGAGAGAAAGCAGCTAGTCATCACTGCCCACTGTTAACTCTTGGGCTGCATTTTTACTAACAAATTGTGAGATTGACTATCACATTTATATTGCCCTGATGGCTAAAAGAGCAAGCACGTTTGGTGTGACAGGGATTCAAATCCACGATCCTCAGATTATGAGTCGAGTGTCTTAACCACCTGGCCGTGGCGGGCACCTATTGGTGGAGGGTTGACCTATGTTTATCTGTATGCTACAACATAGTTGAATCACATTGAAACATGGATTAAGTAGGGGATTCAAGGCTAGTGGCAAGCAAACAAATTTGTGCATACAGAGGTTAGCATTGAACAAGAAAAGCTATTATATTAGACATTGTAAATATCAATCAGAAATATAGTTTTCGTGTAGCAAAATATTAACTTCTATACCTTTAATCATTTCAGGAGAATAGTAGAATGTTTTTCAATTTCAACATTTTCTTTCATAAAAATTGATAACTCAAACTGATTGTTTTAATTTTAATTTGTTTTTATAGTTAATTTATAATGAAATAAAAACAGTTATGTGACGTAGATATAAATTTAACCATTATGTATTGTGCTGGAAATGTTTACATGAGTAGTTTTCACATATGTTTATTAGCAATAATATATTAGCAGGTCTAATGTTGTCATGTGTTTGCTAATCTTGTTAAAGAACAGAATAAATAAAACTGATTAATTTTGTCCATATGACATACAAAACCACAACACGTGACCAAAGGTAGTCTACTAACTAGTGCTATAAAATTAATTTGATTAATGGATTTAATTAACTATTTATAAGTGTCAGTTATAGTCTCATGTAAAGTTATTGGTTATTCAGAGTTATGATTAAACTAAATATCAGGGAAATATCCAACTATTCAAAATTATAAATTCTGATTATTATTTTTTTGGATTGTTCTGATTATCTAAGTAATCAAAATATTTTCATTACATTTTATTACTGTTGATTTTTCAAATAATTCATTTTTTTTAGCTTTGAAAAAAATTAGTTACAATCCTGACTCAAACATTTTAAGCCTGTGTTGTTTGTTTGTTTGTTTTTTGAATTTCACACAAAGCTACTCAAGGGCTAT
This sequence comes from Carcinoscorpius rotundicauda, assembly GCA_011833715.1. Classification (NCBI taxonomy): domain Eukaryota; kingdom Metazoa; phylum Arthropoda; class Merostomata; order Xiphosura; family Limulidae; genus Carcinoscorpius; species Carcinoscorpius rotundicauda. Next base: position 39,846,373 of record CM022399.1, read on the forward strand.
CTGGACTAGCTATCCCTAATTTAGCAGTGTAAGACTAGAGGGAAGGCAGCTAGTCATCACCAACCACTGCCAACTCTTGGGCTACTCTTTTACCAATGAATAGTGGGAATAACTGTCACATTATAATGCCCCCATGGCTGAAAGGGCAAGCATATTTAGCAACCCTCAGATTACGAGTCAAATACCTTAACCCATCTGACCATGCCAGGACAAGGCCTGTGTTGATGACACTTTTTTGTGTTTAACAGTATATGTATATATACATATGAGTTTGGTGATGAATTTCTTCACTTTTAAGTACAGCGTTTTCACTAAAAATCAACAGAATAAGAAATTCTCATTCTTAAATTTTGTTCTTTATAAATAGAATAATTTACAAAATGCTGAAACAAAATTCCTCATCTATTGTTATGTGAGATGTCTCAAGAAAACATTTATTTTAATCATATCTTAATTACATACTGTTTCATTTAAGGTTAAGAAGAAAATTGTCAAATTATTATATGTACAAGTACTTTAAAATATAGTCTGGGTTGAAAGAGCACTTCAACTTCAAAGATAGTCAATACCCTTTGAATACCTTACTAATTATACGAGTTTTTGTGCCCAAGATACAACCTGAGATATAATAGATCAATTAGATCATATCTTTCTACAGGTCAGAGCCTTATAGAAACAGGAGAGGTATTACATCAGCTGGCAGAAGTGCGTTATGCTCTTGAGGACAATGTTAAGCAAAACTTTCTGGAACCTCTTCATCAGTTGCAGATCAAGGATTTGAAGGATGTTTTGGTATGGAATTTATATTTTATTATATAGAGTAGATACTTTTATCATTCTTATGAAAAGGAGCTATTAAATGTATGTTACAGCTTGAATTCAACCTTTATCTTACCTTGAGAGGCTTTAACTGACCTCACTTCTTCAAGAGCTATGAGTGCCTTGTTTTTGCACTGGCATAAATGTGTACAAGTTTAGGAAAAATCATGCTGATAATATTGTTTCAAAACTTAACTTTTCTAGTTGTGGTAGGGGAACTACACTACATTTAGACTGAAAATGTTACCAGGATTTAGATCATTTTTTAAAAATGTATGAAAAAAATTGTCTTTGTAGAGTTTGAGGCTAGATAATTGCTTTTGCCAATCATAAGTTCTTGTACCTGAAACTACATTTTATTAATGTTGTAGAAAACAAACTGTAATTGACTTTGAGAGTCAACTTTGTATCTCTTCTACTAATACTCTAAACAGTGAGCTATTTTAATTGTTGACCTATGTAGCCTTCAGCACTGAGGGAAGTAAATAAACATCCTCTGACAATCTTTAAGTTAATTAAAGTAATTCATAAGTTCTGTATTATAAAGATTTTAGTAATTCTTAAGTAGTTTATTTATGTGATCTAAACCAAGAGTTTCTAGATGTCCTGATAACTCAAGTTTTTTGTTTGCTTTTTGTCTTTAGAGCTTTAGTTCTTTGATATAAGAAAAATAAGTGAATTATTTTGTTATACCAACAAAATATAGTTGTTATAGAGCAACATAATTAAAATTTACTGTGACTGTTAAAAAATTGTCTTTTAAATTAATGTGCTTATTGGTATGAATAATTCTTGCAATTTGGCCTTAAATGTAGGGTATTAGTGGGTTTATATTGCAGTTGATCATTAAACACATTATATATGACAAAATTAATGGTAAGTTTTATCAGTTTCACCTCCTAAAGAAGCACTATCTGAAATAGTGAATATTCTCTCATGTGGTGTGTGTATGCTACTAATAACCATTCTGAACTGGACTAATGTGGTATATTTGTAGCATCACAGAAAGAAGCTTCAAGGAAGAAGGTTAGATTACGACTGCAAAAAAAGAAAACAAGCTAAAGGTAGTACCAGTGAACCATATTTCATATTTTTAATACCAAATTTATTGTTATTGATTGCACTTTCATAAGATAATGAAACAGAGTATAAATAACACTATGTTAAACAAATGTTGTTCCTGGATAGTATGTGTTATTTCTTAATTGCTTATGTTGTAAAAGTACAGAAAATGGCCATTATTCCCTTCAAACTTTGCTTTTGTGACCTGGATAATTAAATTTAGAAATTAATCTATTTTGTATGCAAAAACATGTACAACATGTAACATGTTTTGGTATGTACAAAAAATTTGTACATTTTCATAAGGTCTAAATAAAACAATATATAAATCAAGATTTACAGGTATTTATACTAAAGTTATACAAAAATGAACAAAACTGTTCAGAAGTGAGTAGCTTCTTGAGATTTGCAACTGTAATGTAAATCACTTTCACATATCAGCCCCCAAATATAGTTTCTCAACATGTTTTCATTATATGTTCCTTGGTAGCGTACAAAGTCCAGTATATCTTGATGGAAGCACTCGCCTTGCTCCTCTGAGTATGCTCCCATGTTCCCCAGAGTCTCAACCTATTCCACTTAATTTTTGGAGGCCTTGTAATTGCTGAAGAAGCCCTGAACAACTGCAACAAACCTGCCCCAAGCTTTTTTTTCCTTCCTACTGAACATCTTGGGGAATTCTGTGCACTCCAGGACCTTCTTTATTTGTGGTCAAATGAAGATACCAGCTTTGAACTTTGCTTCAGACAGCTTAGGGAAGAAGTCTCAAAGGTACTTGAAGGTTGCAGACTCCTATTCCACTTAATTTTTGGAGGCCTTGTAATTGCTGAAGAAGCCCTGAACAACTGCAACAAACCTGCCCCAAGCTTTTTTTTTTCTTCCTACTGAACATCTTGGGGAATTCTGTGCACTCCAGGATCTTCTTTATTTGTGGTCAAATGAAGATACAAGCTTTGAACTTTGCCTCAGACAGCTTAGGGAAGAAGTCTTGAAGGTACTTGAAGGTTGCAGACTTCTTATCAGGAGTTGTGACAAATTGTTTCATAAGGCCCAATTTTATGTGCAATGGTGGGAACAATACCTTCTCGAGGTCTACTAGTGGCTCACATTTAACATCGTGCCTCCCCACAGAGAACTTGGTCCGTTGCAGCCAGTGCTTTCTGTTGTAGTGTGATCCAGTGTCCCTGCTGTCCCAAAAGCAAAGATAACAGGGAAACTTGGTAAAGCCTCCTTGGAGACCCATCAGGAATGCCACTATTTTTAAGTCTCTGATAATCTTCCAGCCATACTTATCATACTTCAAGGCTTCTAGCAAGGTCTTTATACTGTTGTATTCCTCTTTAAGGTGCACTGAATGAGCCAGGGGAATAGACAGTTACTTATTCCCATTATGAAGCAGCACAGGCTTCTGGATGAGCTATCAATGAAGAGGTTCCACTCGTTCAGGTTACAGGCAATTCCAGTTGCCTCGCACAGACCAGATACATTGTGGCAGAAGCAGAGCCCATCTTGATGAATAAAGTTCTACAACATTCTAGAAAATTCTAGTGAGTTTGAGAAAATTCTCTGTCATCTACTCAGCTCTGAATCTACCTGGAATGTTCTGGAAAATGGGTAAATTTGAAAATTTCATTACCCAGGTTACAAAAGCAAAGTTTGAAAAGGAAAATAGGTCTTTTCTATTTACTTTAGGCATAAGTAATTGAGAAATAATACTTTTTACCCAGGAACAAGAAAAAGTAAAAATTTTGTTACATAGTGTAATAGAGCTGTTGAGTTTTAATTCACATTGTTTTTCAGGTTTAATTAACATCTACCCATATCCAAAGTAGACCTAATTGGAAGCTTTACAGAGTTAAGTCTGAAATTGGAACTTAAAAAATAAGAATATTTTGATGACGTTAAAGCAGTACTTTTATTTTTAAGTAAAAGATGAACTTTTGTTAATTTTTCAGACTTTATATGTATTTTTAAATATATGTAAATTGAAATATAGTATAAGAAATTCACAGATTTCAAAAGTGTGTATATAGATGAGATGTAGATACATTTTCATATCTTTCTCTGACAATTGTTATCACTAAACGGAATGGAATGAGATTGTTTTTAATTATGAGTGGCAGATACTGTGTGTATGTGTATGTTTATATGAGTGATATATATATCACATGTACTTAAGACATCATTTTAGTCTTTAAAAAAATAATATTCCAAAATCTACTATCTGCTGGCACTATAGCTATTTTTTTTATCTCAAGAGTTTCAACTCATTGCCCATTTAAACACTGAGAACACTTGCTCCTGTCTTTGATACCCCACTCAAATGCCTTAGGCAAATTCTAATTTTCAAATTTCTCCACAAACTTCAGTGTACCCTCTCTCTAGGTTCTGTATATAATCACCTAATCTCAGTAATGTAATCACTTTTTCTCAACAAAACATTCAGCACAGGTTTATATCAATAAAAGTGTTGTGTATTTGAATTCGTGTTTCTACAGTTATCTCTTCATGTAAAATTATACGTTATTTAGCAACAACAAAAAAACTTACCTGCATGTTTTAATTTCCAAGTTAATTTTTCTATTACAGGGATCAACTAAATCTCTTCTCTTCTGCCTCTGCTATCTGGTGTTTGTCAACAGGTAGAGGAGGGCATTACTTTCTATTGAGGCTATCTGTGACATGATTTTTTGCAAGAGGGAAAGATATATGTGGGCTGTGAGTGTCATCCAGGGGTACTAGGGTGGCTTTTGTAAATGTCATGGAAATAATTGGAGAGAATTTAGACTTTTCTCGGTTCTTTTTTTATTATTTTTTTTACAAGATCAACCTCATGCTGTTCATGCTTAGAGATTTGCTGCTCATTTATGCAATGTGATAGTTATGCATTGTCCCTCACATTTACTGTATCAGCATGCTTTGGTTTATCACTGCCAGAAAAAGGGTCTATTTAGATTCTCAATGTACAGACCTCTTTTAGACCTGTGAAGGTCTAGATTGCAATCTGTGATAATTTTAAACAGATCACAGTTTCTGGTATTCCTTTTACTCTCACAACTGTCCTGAGGTATTTATCTTCTATCCAACTTTTGCCTGAAGTTTATCAATTTTTTTTTTCAGCCATTTAATAAAGAGTTGGGGATTTTACTGAAGTCTACCTAAGTCAGATTGTCTTCTTTCATTCTTTCTTTGGTTTCCTAGCTCGTCTGCTGTTGGAATTTATTGAGTAGAGACACTTTGTTGGAAAGGGTTAATTTAACATCTTCTACCATCTTCTACTTCTTGGACATTTAGAACTCTTTCCCCAGGGATCCGTGGGTACTCCTGGTTCAGACTTCAGGGTTGGCCATTCAGTATACATCACATCCACCATTGTTTGTCTAACCTGTTACATTTTCACCTCCAACAGATCCATGTTGAGTGGAGCTCTGTTCCCAGGCCATAAGAGAGTTGTTAGTCAAAAAGGCAGTAGAGAATGTTGAGCCCATTCTTCTGGGATTTTACTTCCATTTATTCATGGTACCCAAGAAGACAGGAGATTGGCTATCAATCATCAGTTTATCTCAACTTAACCAATTTTTAGATCCTCATTGTTTTAGTATGAAATCTTTTCTCGCCTTGCAATGACACTTAGCACCAAGGCTGTGGATTACCAAGTTAAATAATAACACAGCTTATCTCTGTATTTCCATAGCAGAATCTTCCTAAAGCTTTTTCAAGTTTGTGCTTAAGGATCAAATGCTACAATTCTGGGATCTTCCTTTAGGTCTTACATCAGCTTCTATGGTCTTTTACAGAGTTGTTCAAGCTTTTTCTCATTACCTTTATTCCTTGGGCCTATGCTCACATCTTTATATGGAGGACTGACCTCTTCTGGCTCAAAACCATCATTTAGCAGAACAAGACTTTCAGTTTGTCCTTTCAGAATAAAAGTGGGCTTTCTTATCAGATAGGAGAAATCTATTTTGCCACCAATTTAATACCTTGTCCACATGAGTGGTTTTTAATACTCACTTAAGTCATGCTCAATCAACCTGTCTCAGATTTCAAGCCATGGAAAAAGTCAACAGGCTTTTACTTCTGTCTCCTTGTACTATGCAGGTGGCTTTCTATGTATTGTGAATGGGGGCATCTCTTGAACCTCATTTCTTTGGGATGAGCACATATGAGGCCACTTAAGTGGTTACTGCACAACCAGTGGATTATGCATTCTAATTATTTGGACCATTCTGTTTTACTACTCAGGAGTAACATTACTGATTGGGAATGGTAACTGGGACTGAGAAACACTACTACTGGGGTGCCCATTCCACTACCTTGTTCTGAGATTCATTTGTTCACAAACACATCTCTTCATGGGTGGGTCAGGCGTGCCAGGGTAATTGGACAGAAGATAAAACCACTCTCCATATCAATGTTCTCAAACGTCTTTCTGTGTCTTAGGCAGTGGTTCAAAGTCTTTCAATTTTGAAGGAAAAATTGCATGATACATTCCAACAACTACATTGTAATCTTCGAGATTTCTTTACAATGAGGCTTGCAATCCTGGGACACTGGTTTTTGTACCTTGAATCTTTTCTACTAGGCTAAATCTCGTAGTACCAGTCTTTAAGCATGTCATTTTCCAGAAGTAATCCATTTAATTATGGATCAATTGTCATATACTTCCAACAGAGTTGATGCTGCATCACTAGATTTCTCAGTGGATTTGCTCTCAGTTTGAGTTTCCAATGATCAATGTCTTTGCAGCTCATTAAAATTCTCAACTGCAGTCACTTTGGTCTCCAATACTTCATCTTAAAGCACTGGCAATAGATGCATTCAGTTAGGATTGGACAGGTTTACATCTGTATGCCTTCCCTTTGATTCAGCTGTTACCCTGGAATCTGGCTCTGATTTGTTCTAATCCCTGCCAAGTACTTTTGGTTGCACTTCATTGACCAGCTTCAGCATGGTTCCTGCTTTTTCAGTATCTACGGGAGTATTACCTCAACCATCATGGAAGTCTCTGTTGAGACAATCTCTATCAGACCTTCTCCACCCAAATATTTAGAAACTCAGTCTTCATGCTTGGAAGTTATTCAGTCCTTAGCCCAACATAAATGTTTAACTTCTGAGGTTTCTCTCTACTTAACTAAATCTACATGTTGGCAAACCATGATCGTTTATCAATGGAAATGGGATATTTATCATCAGTGATATATTCAATTGATTTTAAAATTACTTCATTCAAATGTTTCTTTCATACCCTATTTTATGACTTGAATGAGTGTTTGAGAAGGGTCTTGTCTCCTCTAGGGTGGCTTTATATAAGGCATTCTTATCCACTGTTTCTCACCATGATGACTGCTCTGAACCTGAACATTTATTATTTCATATCAAGTTCCTCAAGTGTTATATGGCTCATACTAACTCATTTTGAGGTTCAAGGAATGTATTGTTCATTCATTGAGATCCTTCTATCTCTCATGAATTATCTCCCATTAACCTCACATGGTGATTCACAAATTGATTCACATGATCTATAATGAATTATTGTTTCAGGAGAGGAATCTTTTGAGTGTCACATCTCACCATGTCCTTGGCTGCTCCTTGTTGAATTGTCTTCTGGAAGATATTGTGTAGGCTGGTAGGTGGACTACTCCTAATACTTTCCTATCTTGTTACTTACATGGTCTGGCAGTTTTTTTTTCTTAAGTTTTTGACTACCCTCTGTTTTGACCACATCTGTTAGACTTTAACCAAAGGTGAGTATTTTTCTCAATCATATAATATTTTATTTCCAAGTTCCTTGTATTTTTCACTGGATCCCACTCCGTGGCAACTGTTGCCCAGACAGGTAGGCTTTCTCTTCTCAATTCCACACTAGCAACCACTTTTACTATAATCAATACAGGTTATAACAGGCCTTGTCAAAAGTAGGTGTTCCATGAAACCATCTAGGTATCTACCAGATGGTATTTTCTTATTATGGACCACCACTCATGGACAATCATCAGTACAGCTAAAGGGGGTCCTGCCCATATTCAGGTTGAATAAATTAGGATAGTTTTGCTTTTAAAAAATAGAGAACTCCAATAGTGGAGCTCAAGGGTTCTTACCACCTCTATGTTCCAATTGATGGAGTGGAGGACAAAAGCTTTTCCTCCAATGTTTGAGTGTGTTTCCTAACTCTTGAGAAGAAGGAAAAGTTGGGGGTCCACCTACTATGTCCCAAATGTCTGTAGGAGTGATATTAGTGTCCACAGGAGCCTACTCATAATTCTGATTCAGATTTGACACAAAACTATCCAGTTAGGGAGCATGGACTTTCTCTTTGATCATTGTTGGTTTAATATATTGGTCATGGAAGGTGGTTCACTATCTATTCATAATTTCATAAACAAAGTGGTTCCATCCCAAGTTATTGATTGATTATAAGTTCCACATTCTCTCCATAATTCCATGTGTAAATTAAGTACTCTTTGTCCACTTGGTTAGAGAGTGACAATGAATGTTCATAATTCCAGACCAAATAAGTTATTTTGCTTTGATTGTGTAATGACATGCATGAATCCATCATTCCAAACCTGAGGTGTCACTTAATTTCTTGTTATGGTGTGAAAGGCATCACTCTATGGCTACAGGTTGGGATCCAATTAAAGTATACATAAAACATTCCAGGCTAATAGCCCTAAGCACCAACATTGGATACAGGTACCACAACCCCTTAGTTCTGACCCTAAGTTGTGGAACCTTGACTGTCTTGTTGGGGTTGCCCAATTTTGACAATGACTTATATTCTATTCCACTTTTGATATATAACCTAAAGTTTCAGGTGAAGAGCATACCTGTTCTGGATGTAGTGAGATTTCTCTACTCTTGTACTACTCTTTCTTTTGGTACACTCTTGTTTTTTTCAAATGCTTTCTCTATAGATCATGCCTGCACCAGCCTCTTCACCTTCTCAATGAGGGATTCTAGCTATAGTGTCAGAAAATGGTATGTTTGGAAGTTAATATTTTGATAAACTGAAAATATATTTCCAGTAATACTTCTAATGAGACTTGCACACCATACCTCCTCACTAAAAGCCCATTTATGTTGAGAAATTTGTAAATTAGATTTTACCTAAGACTTTCAAGTGTATAAAAGACTGGAGCAAGCATTCTCAGTGCTTAGATGAACAAGAACTGGAAACCATGGAGACTGAGAAACAGCTATAGTTTCAGCAGAGGTAAGTATAATTGGAAATACAATTTTAGTTTAGAAGAATATTAACTTTTGATAGTTTTTAAGTTTAGTTCTGTTACATAAGTTGTTTACTCTGACAGTAGATTGTCTTTTATTAAATAAATTGTGCTATATTTCATAGGGACTCATGTCACAGAAGACGAAATTAAACTTGCAGAAGATAAGTTTGAAGAATCCTTTAACCTAGCCTCCATGGGAATGCATAATGTATTGGAAAATGATGTTAGTTTAAAATTTTATCATCGGCATGTCATTTCTTATACATTACATAAAATCATAGTTCAAAACAAGTATACTTGCCACTGAGTTACTAGCAGCCTATGCTATCCTAACTGAGTTGCTCTTGTGCTGTTAAGAAACATGACTATGGTTATCAATTTCTTTGGCATAATGTAGATTATACATCAACTTTCATAGTCCTTCATTCTCCATTTTCCAGGTAACTTATTAATTTCAAAGCAAGAGGGCATATATAAGGGTAATTTACAACCATAATTCAGATTTTTTTGTTGACAGTTGTGCTTTTAACTTTCGTATGATGGACTTGGAAATCAACATTAATTGAGATGCATATGCTTTAAGCAGTATTAAAACTTCTACAATGACTATGGAGATCTTACTCATTCAATTGACATTATGAATACAGGTTGATTCTGAGGATGTATATGACCTGCTATATATGCTTTTAGTTTGATTCATCATAAGCTTTCTGTTGTGCATGCTATGATTTTTCTTGCTTTAAGATTTTCTTCTTCTGTTCAGTTATTAACTATTACCCATTCTCTTTCTCCTTTTAGTTAAGATCAAATATCTACCTTGCAGCCGTTATTAACTGCATGTTTCCCTACATTGTTTGTTTATTTGGCTGAAGAAAGCCCAGTAGTTACTATTTCAAATTGTGAATCATAAATCTGAGGTTCTATGGTTTGTGCAGTAGTATTACTTCCTGAAGGTATTGTACTCTGCACTTGGACCGTGTATATATTGTAAGAGTGATGGTCAAATGACACTTTTCAGTCAAACGAGAATTGGTGGTAGATGGTATTTTTCCATCTGTGTTCATTCTATTCTATTTCTTCAAAATTAGAGACAGCTGGTGCAAATAGCTTTGCCCAAAATGAAACTTATGTTCCTTTGACATTCTAGTTTATCAGGCTGTGTTGCAAGGTGTTTGTCTTACCGAACATTTCAGCTTATCTCAAAAGAAATTGTTTGTCCTCCTGTTTTACCTTTACAGTCAAGGGCTATTACATCTGCTTGTATATTTCGACTCTTTTAATTTCCTTAATGTTAAGTTAAGCAATATGGATCTTTTTATGTATTCTTTTATCCTATGTAACTTCTCTGTTTAGACTTTCTTAATGTTGTCTCAGATTATCTGTTCATTTGTGGGACATTTGGCTCAGATAGATCCTTCATTGTGGTCTTTTCTTTCATTTTCCTTATTATCCTCCTGTGTTTTTTCTTCTTTACAACCTTTGTTTTCAGATAAGCATTAATCAAAGAATACTTCAGCAGTATCCTATGATGTTGCAAACGTTGGAGTCTTATGCTCATATTCTTCTGCCTTCATACCTAACACTAGCTTCTTGTGTAGGTCTAATGTTCCATGGCTTCTTGAAAATATTGTACTCCACACTTTTGATTCATGGGTATGTTGTAAGAATGATGGTTAAATGCCACTTTTCAGTCTAACAATCTAACAAGAGTTTGGTGGTAGATGATGTTTTCTATTTGTGTTCATTCTATTCTATTACTTCAACTGTATCGTTACACAAACTTGGTGTACATAAATACAATAAACTCTTTTAACACATCCCCTATATGTCACTCAAACCTTGTATAAATATTGTATAATTTTTATTTTTTTAATTAGGAAATCAAATATTTAAATATATAATTTTCTCTATGAGTGGGTTTTCTCGTTATCACAGATTTGGATAAATTCTCAATTTCTGTGTCACATGATGCTTTTTTGCTTTAGAATTCTTATTTTAAATTTTCTTTCTACTTCTATATGATCTTCTGAATGTGTCTCCAATATTTATTGTATATATGTTGTAAATTTATTGCTTTGATACTTCTTGTTTTATTGAAACATAAGTAAGAACATTAAACCACATGACTTATCCCTCCTGTCTTGTCTTTCCAAAAGTGTCACTAATTATCTTACATTTACTATCAGATTATTTATAACCAATATAAATAGCAGATAGTTCTTTATAAGATTTTTTTTTTATGCATAATTTGTTCAAGACCCAGGTAAGAAAATATTTAGTTGCTATTTCATTGTTTGCATTTATGGTTAATTGGGTTGATCAAGCTAATAAACATTTTTTAAGCTATTTATATTGTACTTAGAAAGTTAGTGATATTATAATAGTTTTATGGCATTATAGTTTACAGATGATAATGTTCTGTTTTTGAATTGCATATTTGAGATAAAAATAATATTTTGGAATATCAACATCACCAGAAAATAGTAGCCCAACTATGCTTCTTCTGTTCACAGCAAAAATCCTGAGTCTAAATGTAAATAACAAATTTTCTGGTTTCTATATATATAATTGTTACTTATTTTTATAAAAGAAATAACACTTAAAATTTGACCTGTTAGGTTAGATAAGAAAGTTTAGATGTAAAACAAATCAAGTTAAACATTTCTTATGCTGCTCAGGATCTGAGCACATGCAAATTTTGTTGCTGGAATGTAACTCAGTTAATTATTGGTTACTTATAATTCATTTATTTTCTTGCACAGTGTTGTCCAGGGTTTTTGGCATGCTGTGTAAAGGTCTAAGTGCAACTGTAAATCAATAACACTAACAGAACTCAGATCTGAGAATTCTTTTAACTTTGTCTGTAAGAGTAAGTAGTGTGTAATTGTCTATTACAATATGCTATCATTGTATAACGAAATATAGGGTAATTTAGATTTATTTTATATTTTTCTTTTTATTCTGCATTGCTGATTTCACTAAGTTAGTGCTTGCATAGAGAAAATAACAAAAAATATATTTTAATCAGAAAACAAATATTCATTTAGGAATATATGCAAATGAAATATGAAAACTGTAAGGTGAAAAATATTTTTATCCTTACCATGAAAATCACCTTTCACTCAGATTCAGTCAGTGAAGGCTTTATAATTTCAAGATAAGTTTCAGTAAAATCTGTTTACGGTATTAAAACTTCTACAATGACTATGGAGATCTTATTCATTCAATTGACATTATGAACTCTGAAATATTTCAGATGCACCTCACTTTTAAAAAGGGATTTTTAGGAGAGAAAGTTGGGATAAATAATATTAGCACTAAATGAGTTTATTAACAAATCAATAATGTTCATAATGTACTTAAAATGAAATATGATAAAAAATACAAGAAATTTTAAATTTTCATCACAATAATGTTTCTTCTTTATTTATTTATTTTATCAGAACGTTACTCTGTTTCTACTGACTTACTGTTATATTCTGAAGTTGAAATATCTTGATTCATTATTGTTCCAAGAATGTCATCTTGCATTCCATCTTCCACATATTCAAAATGTGATGGCAATTTTTGACCAATTGTTGTCCTTTGCCATAATGGTGAACCTTCTTTTTTCATAAATGTCTTACATCAACCACAACTAACAACTTGCCTTAAAAGAAATACCACTGTTTCCTGCACATTCTTTTGCTTTTAACATTAAGACTTCTCTTGTTAGAGACAGTCATTTATTTCATAACTCCCAGAAATATGTTAAGACAGTGCCATTAATTTTAGGATCTCTTCCTTTTCTTGGGTCAGAAAAAGACTTTGTACATTTTTTTGCAAGAAAACAACTTGGTTTTCATACCACACCAACAATGTACATTTGCCTCACTCATTGTATACTCTTTATCAGCTGCATAATTTTCAGTCTGTTTGGCGCACAAAATAACTTTTCTTTTAAATTTTGCATTACACGTAAAATGCTTTTCCATGGATAAAAACACAATAAAATAGCATCTGAACAACAAGAAAGTCAGACAGAAACTGAGGACAGTGATATCCAACTACACCAGGCACTGATATCAGCAAGTTTGACATTTTGTATGTGTTTTTAGTCTTTTTAAGTTAAGTTCTTTTTTAAATATAATCCAATCTGTTTGTTAATGCAGGATTTTCTTGAAAATCTTTCTTGTTCGAGGAAAATGATGTTTCTAAACCTTTTGAAGAGTGAAAAATAACACTATGTAACAAATATTTAGTGTGTTCCTTATCGATTTTTGGCTGCTGATCATGAAAATCACATCCAAATTTGACCATCACATACCATTTCATCGAAATCTTCAGTTTCACCAGGACATTGCTACAATGGAAAAACAACATAAGGGTAACTGGAATCTATCAATGCTTGCTGACTACTGTTGGACACTGCAACATGATGCACCTGACATTAAATACAAACGAAAATCAGGAGCAAAACACTTTTAATTATGTTGAACTTAATAGTGTATTAAAAATATAAACACAATTAAATACGTTATTGCCAGTAAACAGTTAACTGTGTATTTTTCAGAGGTTCTACATGATGAAGCAAAAGCAAAACTATATTTGTTCATACCCACCAAGTAGGTATGAACTTTTCAGGAAGCAAAACTTTCCAAAAAAATTGTTATTCAGTGTAATACCTCAAATTTTTCCAAACTGCTAATTGATTAGGGTGTGCCTTAAATTTGAAGCAATACAGTAACAAAAAGTGTGTATTTTTTTATTGTATACACCAAACTTTAACTGTTTACCAAAAGCTTGCCAGCTTTTATGAAAATTCAGACTGTAACATCTGTTGTTTCATGATTGCAAAGGGAGTCAAATTGAATCCATATCTAACTAGAGAGTAGAAACAACAACTCATATCACCATGTTAGAACTATTGGCTGTTCAACATGCCTTACACAATAGTCTGTTTTTTCACCTCCATTCTTTTTTGGTCCACAAACAACAGTAAAGGTCGTAGACATTCTTGCAGTCTTTCTTTTGTTGCATTTTCTTTGCTTCATTCTTAGAATATTTATCTTCAAGTCTGTCATGGTTTAATGAACACCTTAGCTGATTCCTTTTCAAAATCATTGACACCTTTGCACTTAGTGTACCCTTTAAGCTCTGGTTTTAAGTGTATTTGTTAATATCTTAGTCATTAAATGATCAGTGAATTCTATTCATGAGTCAACCATCTTCTTACATGCTATTGGCAGTGGAGTTAATCATTTGGGTCTTGGCCAGAACCAGTTACTCAAAGTATCAAGTTCTCATTGTTTCACACTTGCCTGCTTAACAGTAGTTTCTTATTATATCAACTTTCACATTGGAAATCTTCACTGCCCATTTTTCACAATAACATTCAAAACATACAGTTTTGTAGCTAGCTGTTTGGTTTTATCTCAAGAAGCCACATAGATGACTTTAATGTTAGTCCATTCATGCAAGTTTTTTTTCAAGCTGTTTATCAGTCTCATTGGGCTTATATATGGAGTTGGTACATTAGATATGTTACACAACTCTTCAACAACTTTTTTTATTTACATCTTTCTTTCGTAACTATGACTTATCAGCTTCTTCCATAGATGATGACAAAAATGCTTTAGGAAACCATTGTTTCTTATGATAACTGATTCTGATTTTCATGCAAAAGAACACTTTTTATGTTTTTTAAAGGCTGTTTATTGTCTTGATGTTAAGAGAATAGATTGTTTATACATGTCAGTGAATCATGCTCTTTAGATCTTTAACAAATTGGCTTTTGCAATTAATCTGTGGAATGCTTCTGTATGTCTTTAGGTAAATTTTGCATTATACACTTCATGAAATTTCTATTTGGTGATGTCTATTTTACATCCTGGCCACAATGCTTTTTAACAAATATTCTGTAAGCCAGAATTTGGAGAAGTTCAAGTACATTCTTAAAATCTTACTCACAATACTCTACCTGTGGTTGTTATTCTCTAATCCAAGTGGAATCCCTAGCAGGTGAGTTAATCGGTGTTACCTTCTTTTTTTGGATCAGTCTCACTTCACTCACACAAAGCCATCTTGATATTAATTTGTCCTTTAAGAATTGCTGAAAAAAAACGTTGTGATAAGTGTATCAATCTATGTACTCCATCAGTTTTGTGCCACATCTGAACATCTACATATCATATAGCTACACTCCATGAATACTATTGTACCACATATGGTGGCACTATTAGCTCCTTCTGCTATTTTCACTAAATTCCAGCTTTCTCTATTGGTACAGTATTGTTTAGCTTGTGTTTTTTTACATGTGGCAACTGCTTATGAATGTGCTTCTTTGTCATTTCAATTTTTTCAACAGTTTTATTTTGTTGTGTTTGCATTCACTTGTTTCAACAATTTTTTTTCTTTATTTATTTTTATCAAAATACAAGAGATTGTAGTAAGAATTTCCAATCAATATATTTACTGCATAATTCCCATTAACAGTTGAAAATTACTACTGATACAGATTCCAAGAAATTGTATTCAACTTTATCTATAGAAGAGGTATAAGCCTTAATTTGCAGATAGTTCAGTTCCTGTGATCAACCAGCACTTTCTTTTTCTTTTTAACTTGACAGTGTTTTCTGAGAAAAATACAATCAATGAGTAAAAATTGTGGACTCTTTTATTTCCAGCATCTTCCAACAGTTGTTATGATGCTATGTCATTAACTTTAAACAACAATTGTTATGTTCTTCCCATTGCTTCCAGTTTTTCCAGAGGATCTATGGTATGTTTTTCAAGATATAGATTTCACACTGGGTTGATATATATGTGGTAGGTCCAATCGAGGTGCCATTTGTGTGGCTTCCGTTTTACTTACACATGAGAGAATTACATTTTTCACATTATTAGTGTTCATGCTTTGGTTAGTCAGATATCTATGTATCCTTTGTCATCAAAGTTACTTTAGATGAATCCTAAGTTAGATATTGATCACTTCTTTGTATTTTTAATTAAGTTAATCATTTTGAACATTCATCAATATTATGTTTTTGTAGATTTAACAAATTTCGTGGTTAAGTTAGTTCATTATCATAACTACTCTACCAGGTGTGTAATGTATGATTCCTTGTTCCATTTTAATATTTTTTTCTGTCTATTTGATATTTATCATTACTTTGTTAACTGGGTATTTTCAATAGGTTGTATGTTACATATCGTTACTCTTAGTAATACCTAATTTATTGTTCTATTTGAATTTTTTTGTTCATAAGTGTTAACTACATGCTTTATCATTCTAATTTGCATCAATGTGGAATTTAAAATGTTTGCTTTCTTACATTGATGTTGGGTTTATTTCATTCCCTAACCTTGGCTTTGACCCTTTTTTCTGTTTGTAATTCTAGAAACCTCGTTTTCTCTTCATAATCTACAATTCAGACTTCTATCCCACAGAGTTCACTTACTTAACATTCATTTACTGCTCTAAGAAAATTTTCTAGTTCAGGGCCCAACCTATCAGACTATACTCAACTATTTACATGTTTTGTTAGAGAATACAAACTTTTGCCTGGCATATTCATTCTGTGAGTCTTTGCACTTCTCCTTTTATATATGACTAGCTCCCACTTGCTTCCACTTATTCACAGTCCATACACCAGACTCCTCTGCTCCTGGAGGAGGCAGAATATGTGGGATTCCTAGTGACAGTGGAGAAGTCCATTCTGACCCCTCTCAATACCCTGTTTATTTGGTAGGATTTCTTTCCAACCTCAGTCAGGACCAGCCTTTTCCTATTTCTCATTGATTTTTGAGCAAGCAGTTCACACGTCCCTCACTTTTTCTTATGGTCAGTATGTTTTATCTCTTTGAAGATGTGAGTTTCCTTGGAAGCTCTTATTCCCATGGGACAGGCTGATATGACTACTCTTCAGTGAACACTCCTTGATCAGTGTAACTTTTCTTGAATTGCTTATTTCATCTTGTTTGAATTACATCTGTTCATGTTCTCATCTTTAGAAGATTGAGGTTCTTATCTCAACTCCTAGGAGGTTTCCATATCACCTTTTTTGAGCCTTTGGTAGTCCATTGAACACTGTCCCTCTTTCTTCTTCTCCTTTGGTATATTCTTACATCTCCACAGTGGATCACTGAGCCAGGAGGTGCTGATTTTAGGTCTCTGCACTTTCACATCCTGAGTCTCCTTTTTGGGCCCCACAG
This sequence comes from Carcinoscorpius rotundicauda, assembly GCA_011833715.1. Classification (NCBI taxonomy): domain Eukaryota; kingdom Metazoa; phylum Arthropoda; class Merostomata; order Xiphosura; family Limulidae; genus Carcinoscorpius; species Carcinoscorpius rotundicauda. The sequence goes on from CM022399.1 coordinate 39,863,679, forward strand.
TCACCACATTATGATATTATCTTGCCTTTCCCCTGGCTTCCTGAATATAGTTGTAGATTGTTTATCTTCTCCCAACAATTTTTTTCGCACAAAGAGGTCCCTTATTCCACAAATGTCACCTCTTTCTCTGTCTTCATGCATACATGGCTTTTTCAGGCCCATTGTCTCAGCCAGGAGTTAAATCTTTTTTTTTTCCTGATTCATTAGGTCTTCTTACATGTCCATCTACCACAGACAAAAATGTACCTTTCTACTTTGGTCACTTCACCATGGTTTCTGTTTTTCCCACCCAGCCATTCCTCATCTTTCCCTATTTCGCATCTTGCTGTTTGATAAAATCTCATCCAATTTGTCCATGTCTTGTTATCAGTCAGACTTGTTGACTTTGCTTTCTCCAAGTTTCATCTGGTTTTGTCTCCCCTGTCTTTTTCTCTTTTTCCATCTCATTGAATTGCCTATTAGGATTTCACTGTGTTTTTATGCCCTTTCTCATTCTCCATTTAAACCTTTGTCTTATGTTTGTCTACCTCCTTTCCTTCAAGATCTATTTCCTTCTCCTTGCATATGGTCAAATTCATTTGGATATTAATGGCATTAATGTTGTCCATATCATTTACCATTTTTCCTATATCATCTTCTATCCCAACTCGCCCTTCCCCCCTGATTGACGTTCTTGCAACTTAGTGATATGTGAAACATCCTACTTTCCAAGGAGGGTTTCCATCTTCACAATGTTTCTTCTCATCAGTTTTGTCATAGAGATTGTCCAGGCTGGAATGTGAACTACTACCAGTAACTTCATTGCCCATTATCTAAATGACCAGGCTGCATCTTTTTTTTAGTGAATATTTTCTCCCATTTCTGTCTGTAGTGGACTGTCATTCCTCTTGTACTTTATGAGTAAAGTGGGAGGGGGTGTCTGACCATCCCTGGTAGCCCTTTGATTGAATAGATTGGGGTAAGTCTGATTTTGAAAATAACAAATCATGAACACCCATTGCACCTTCTCCAGCATAATGTTCCTCCGGATTCATCACCGTATTTTTCCTCCCTTTTCTACTAGTTGATCGTGAGTGCCCTTACCCCTTCCCAGTTTCTGGGTTGGTATATGATTGAGGTTTCTTCGTGATTGAGTTTAAAACTTTATTTTACAGTGCATACTTATGATTATCCACTCAGTGAGGAGAAGGAAAAGCTAGTTTTCCTTCTTTCATTTCTTTTGAATGTTTATCCAATTAATCAGTTGGAGTTGGTACAGCCTACACAGAATCCCCATTTTAATACTAGGTTCAGGATGACAATGCTTTGTTGCTATGGTGAAGTGTAGTATACACTTCTCTACTTGTTAATTTTAGTTGCAGAAGGTTCTTTTCCAGCTTCTATAGTTGTTTTGGGGAGATTTCATCTGGCTTGTAGTACCTACAGTAACTTCAGATACAGGATGTATCTGCCATGAATTTATGATTGAATGAGTTATGATTTTGTCTGTTTTGCAGCTTTATCTTGTCCTTACAGTTTAGTTACTGCAATACCATAACTCCATAATGCCAGGTTCAGTTGATTATACTTCTTGTTCCTGTGGTTGTTTTGGGAGTTTGTCCAATTATAACACAAAATTCACTTCTTTTTTAAAATTCCAGTTGCTTGATGTATGACATTCATGTTTACTTACAATTGGGGTTGTTGGGTATATATAATACAGTTCACATGTCCTAGCCACAATATTATTACAATTTTTTTCATTTTCAACTTCCTAATAGTAAGGACAGGTCATGTAACCTCATCTGTCTTGTTGAGGTTAAGAATGTACATAACTCATTCCATTTCTCTATTATAGGTTGCACCTATCAAACTATATTCCACTTATGCAAGTAACATTCATTTCCACCTGTTTTGGATTTATTTTGTATTTTTTGGGTGAAGAGCATACCTGTTCCAGATGTAATGTGGTGCCACATCTCATCTCAGAGCATGCTCATTCATTCCGAGCAGTCATGACTTGGTTTGATATTTGTTTGCCTACACCAGCCTCCCCATCTTTGCAGTGTAGGATCTTACTTTTAGTGAGATGTAAGACTGTATTAGAAGTTAACATTTTTCTTACACTGAAAATGTATTTCAGATAGGTACTTACTTCCTCTCACACACTTTTCCACTTTTCCTCCCCACTGCCAGTTTTCCCCTTTTGAAGCCTGCCAATTCTTGAAAGTAAGGCTGGAGAGGGGTAGCAGAGGGAGCTGCTGGCTGTATTAGTATAGATGATGCAAAACCATTGGTGGAGAATAGTCATGTGATATGTGCATGTTCAGAAATGGAACAGAATTGATAGGGTGTATAAACTGGTGTGTTTTGAGGGCAGATGAACACTGAGATAGCTGTGAATGAGAGATTTAAGTAACTATCAGAAATACATTTTTACTGTAGAAAAATGTTAACATTGACCTTTTTTGTGTCCACAGTCTGTCATGCATAGTAACCCAGTAGTGCTATTAAGACCAACACCTATTAAAAAGCAAAGTTTGTTTGTAGACAGCATAAGAGCTACTCAAGAAGGAAATGCTCTTTGTACATCAGATGTAGATACCTGTTTGAAACTTCTTTCAATTCTAAAAAAAAGGTTTGTTTGTTTGCCTTTAACATAGTTGTTTTTGTCTTTTGGAAGTACAAAGACTGCACATTACATTAATATTCTGCTATTCAGGTATTTATTTATTTTCATACATTGTTTTTTTTTATCTAAGGCAACTGTAGTAAATTGTTTTTGGTTAGATTTGTGTTTGTGAGGCTACAACAAATTTGTTTTATATGACAACTTTCTCTTTGGTAACGTTAAGATGACCTGAGAAGGTTGAAACATTGATCACTACTTTATTTTAATAAAAGTTTTAATTCTCATACCAATCTTCTTAAGTTACATTTCTTATTTAGTTTTTCTATTAAACCACATCTGACTTTACTGGAGTGAAGTTCAATTTGTATTTGGACAATAACTGAGTATCATTTTACAAAAATGTAATGGTATTGCATTATTACAAATTATATTTTCTTCAGTAGTTTATCCATGTAAAAAGTGTAAAAGAATTTGTGACCTGAATTAGGACTAATAGATTCTAAGATGTTAACATAATATAATATATATATATATATAGAACAGTTATTGAAGTAAACTTGCATGGATTTTGTTTTACTTTGAAACCTTAACTGTTAGAAAAGAAACAAATCCATAGTTTAATAACTTTGTTTAAAATACTTATGCAAGGATTCAAGAGAGTTGTTAGTTATATATGAGCTCAATATCAAGAAGCTCTATATGAATTATCTGTATGTTTGTGCTTTATGATTGTAATATCAAACTTATTAGGTTTTAAATGAACTTCTGTACTATTTGATAAATCTAGAAGTACTTCTAGACTTGCTGCATATGATGAAATATTGCAAAAAGCTTCAGTTATGTGATCCATTATAAATTTCTAAATGTGAATTATCCAAAGATAATACCTTAGTTCTATCTTGTGCATGTGCCTAATTGTTATTAAGTTATGTGTACATGATTATTTCATTTATACAGATAGAACAGATTTCTCAGCTGGCATCATTTGCTGAGGCTCTCTATGAGTACCACTCTCGGTGTGCTGAAATTATTCAAGAATTAAATGACAAACTGAATGAACAGTATGTATATGTATATATATATATATGATTTATTATTTTATGTGTGCTAAAAGGATCGATGGTTATTTTATACTTAATTAATTTATAAAATAAAGTGACTGAAAACTTTGTCCTTCAGAATAATAAATTAGCTTTCAGATATCCAAGTTTCTATCATTATAGTGTTTAATGACTCTTTATTTGTTTAGTAACACTATTGGCACTTCCCATTTTGGCAGTTGAATGTTATAAATGTAGTTTGTATTTGTCCAGCAACAAAGAATTATTATTCTAATCATCTGTTATTCATCTAAATACATCCAACAGAATTAACAACATTCATTATTTATGATGTGAGGTCTTTATTGTTGTCTAACTTTATAGCACAAGTCTTTTAAATAGCATAATATTACAAAACAACCATCTTACATTTTCTGTTGTGAATTATGTTATACTGAATAGCAGACTAATAACACCAAAAAAGTCATTATACTTGAAACAAAACTTACTGGAGTTTCATTACTTACCTCTGTTACTTTAAGTATAGAATCATAGCAATTGTTTTGACCTGCAGGAAAAATATGGCTATGGAACGTCCTCACGAACCATACCAACCAAAGAAACTGGAGGAACTGAATATTCCAGCCATTCACGATGACATCTCTCCTGGAGACCTTCCCCCAAATTACAATGGTGGCTCACATACTTACACAACAATCTCAGGTATAGAGGATTTGTTTCTTTATATATTCATTTTAGTGTAAAGTCACAATGGGCTATATGTTGTGCTTATATTGAGGAATCAAACCCTGGACTTTAGTATTTAAGTCCATAGACTTACAGTTGTTCCACCAGGGGATGGTAAAGAGGGAGCTGTGTGCCAATTACGTATGCTTATTAAACATGAAAATCTATTTTGATAAGAACTTTCTTCAAGATTATTTCAAACTTTAAGGAACTAACTTTTTTTTTCTATTTAGGATTTTGGTTAATTATATAAAGGAAAGGTATAAATGTGATAATTCAGAAAAATTACAACTTATTCCTTCATGATTTACATTGTTGTAACATACGTGTATTTTGTTCCTTAAACTTTTGTTTGAACAAAAAGATTTAAGTGTTTGTAAATATATAGCTTACCAAAGCTCCATCTGAATAATTTCATTAAAATATTATTCTAGTTTTTGTTGTTAGATTAGTTTTTCAGAGCTTTTATTGTATGATTTGGAACTCCTCCAGGTTAAATCAAAAGATAAAGACAAGCTCTGTATCAAGTTTATGATGTAATTCATACAGAGGTATTCTTGGTTCCAATTTTACACTATTTAAGAACCACTTAAGTAGGTTAAAGTTGATGTCTTGTGATTTTTTTCACACTTGCACATTTCTATATATGATTTGATTTTTACACAGAAAATTTGATTTTATAGCATTACATCTGTAATGTCAGCTACATTGCTACTCTAATACTACTTTTTTATATATTATTAACTTTAAATCCAAAATGGTTATTTTTAACTCTAAGATATTAGTATTTCACTGTAAAATTTACTTTGTTATATGTCTGCCTAATTGTGCTAATTATGTAGATCTGTCAAGTAATATCTCCCCTGGTGGGTCAATGGTAAGTGTATGGATGTAAAAATTCGAATTTAACAATTCAATACCATGTGAAGGACAGATTAAAATTATCCCATTGTGCAGATGGGTTTTACAAACACATTAAGATGTGTCATGAAAAAACACATTTCAGAAACTGAATCTGCATTTTAAAAATTTAGAAATTAGTCCTTGATTAAAAAATAATTTTAAGGAATGAATTAAATAAAATTAAATAACTCCTGCATTTCATTTATTTGCAAATTATTCTCTAAAAAGCCATGCAAGAAATATCATTGTTGACAATGATGCTGATAGCAGATAAAATGTTATCAATTATAACATTATTATAAAAGAGTCTGTATGACTGAGGAAAAATTAAAATCATTCAATATATCTGAGAATTAAACTAGAACATTTAGTGAATTTGTTTTTACCACTCAGGACTTAGATGTATATTTCATAGTTTTTATACTTTTTATTTATTTGCTGTTGATCTCTATTCTGTCACTTAAAAATTAACTTGTTATACTGTAAATGCTTAACTAATGAATGTTAGTTGAAGCATCAGCTGTTTAGCAAAGTTTATGTACTCTTTTTTTCAGCAATTTCCAAAAAAGATTTTTACAGTATTAAAATGAAATAATGTGTTTTTCCAAATATTTTAATGATTGGGTGTTTACACTTCTCCTCAGGGATTGCATTTTTTGTCTCTGAAGAGGCTAAATATATTTCTGTTACCAACTATTTAGGTTTAATATGTGTAAGAATTACACATTTATGTACTGTTGCTTACAAATTTTATCTATTGCTATTTTTTTTTTTCTCTTGTTAGCTTCACCAGCTCGGTCACCTGCAACCTCTCCTATTAACCCACGTCACCCTGATTCACTATTTTTAACTGGGCATGGGAGTTCTTCCACTGGTGGTGCTACATCACCTTATCGTTCACCTAGCCGCTCTCCTAATGGTACTAACGTTCTTATTTCTTTTCTTCTGCTCTATGTATCCAGCAAATTATAATCTGTTAACCCTTTTGCAATGGGTCAGGGTTCAAAGACCATGTCATTGCATTTGTTGACCAGCATTCAAAATTTTATTGAACTATTATTTTATGTCATTTGCAGATTATAATTCAAACTTTAATATTATATATGAGTTAATTTCTTAATTTAAAAGTAAATATTAAAATAACACATTTAAAAATAGATTTTAATGAATCACATGGTTTGTTGAATGCATCAGTGATAAAATTAGATGCTTGTGATGTTATAATATCAAGTCTATAGTTTCATACAAGTTAGGAACTCAAATTACTAATATTGACAAGCTAGAATATAAATTAAGAACCATGTATCTTTTTATTTTGCTGAAATATGGTTTATGTACTGAATCAAACAAATTGGCCCCATTCAACTCCTTCCATTTTTGTAAATGGTCCCTTATATACACTTATAACAGTATATGACATGTGAATAACTAATCAACACCTTAGAATATCCCCAGAGTGATTTTCCCCACTATTTTAATCTTTGAAAAAGCTACATTTCCTTTAGTTCCAAGTTTTCAAGGAGGTATGTTGTGTTTTTAGTCTGCTAGAAGTTTCTTTTTTAATCTAATTAAATCTTAGTTACTAAGCTTTAATAAATTATAGTGGAATTCTCTAATATCATTGTAATTATTTATGAATTTTGGGTTATTCAACTATAATAAAAAATTTTAAAATATTTTGTTTGACATCCTCCATGTGTGAAATTTTAAGACTTAACAACCTATGTTCAGCAACATCCAAGTACAAATGTTGTTGCAAGAAGACATAATCGTTTGCTGTACTTCTTGATTTGTTGTTCTGTATTTTAAGAAAAATAAGTTAAATAATTTATTTATAAGTAGTAATAATCTGTATATATAATGTATAATAATTGAATTGTGACTGTGTATTACAAAATACTATCCACTAAAACACATTCAAGACAGGAAAGACTAAAGGTCAGTTTTATATTACTGGATAAGTGCACATGCATTACATCAGTGCAAGTTATGTAACATTAGGTAGGCATAACTGGAAGGTCAATGTAATAAAAAATATGCGTGTGTTCACATATGGCATTATGAGACTGAAGCTACTTGGACTAATAAACATTTGTATTTTCGTGTTATAAAATGTAGTCAATTTAGCACAAACAAGTATAATTTATATTTATTTTCCAATTTTTTTTATAGTCACAAGATTCATTAAGTGACAGACCCCACATAGTTAAAATATAAAAAATGACATAAGAGGTTTCAGAGATAACGCAAATTTGGGACAAAAATAGTTTCTATAATCATAACATGAAATCACTGCACTAAGACTAGTAACAAAACATATTATATTTTAACAAACAAATCATTAGTAAAAATATTTCTTTAGAAAAGCTTATTTTTTGTATACAAAATACTTGTAATCTTTACTAAAAGTCTAACAAATTTTGTGAAGATACATATGCTGTTCCAAAAGTTATGGTGTAAATATTTTTGGGGATTTTAGAAATTAAGCAAATAATATTTGAGATTTTTGGGATGAAGAATATTTTTTTGATCATAACATGAAATCACTTTGCATTCACATTAGTATCGAAGCAGACTATTATTTTGAAAAACAAATCTTTAGTAAAATTATTTTATTAAAAAATCTGATTTTTAATCTTTACTAAAAGTCTACCAAATTTTGTGAAGATACACATGCTGTATCAAATGTTATAGTGCAAATATGTAACATGTACAAAAGTGTAGACAAACTTGTGTTTACCATACCAAACCTGTTGTGACAGGGTTAATTTAAAAAGAAATGTCTTAAAAATGGGCTTTTATAAATGAATTACTCTTTGGAAGAATTGTAAAGATATACTGTGCTGTCTAAATACCTTTCTTTTGATAACTTCAAAATGGATTACAGCACTGTTTTGAAATACAGTTAAATAAAAAAGTGGTGGTTAAAAGTAGATTATTATAATTTCCTTGAAAAGCATATATCAGTTACAAAAGAGGCTTTCTTCTTTGTGATGTATATCATCAATTCATATAAGGCATATTTTTGTGTATACTGCCAACATCTAAACAGGGAATGAAAATAAAACATACATCAATTACAGTTTGGGTCCAATAATTGGTGAAGCATTGTAAATCATATAAGTCTAATATTAAATCACCTTAGACTATAGTTCATTTTCTTATTTATTTATAACTTGTTTATTAGTTACATTAAATAAGAGATTTGCTGGTTTCCAATCTTTTTTAACTGTCAAAATTAAAGGATTATTACAAGTGTTTCATTTCTTGGTACTTGTAGGCTTTGATTCTTTTGTTATCTAGTAAGTTTTTTTTTCATGTAATACTTTCATGTATATTCTTAAATATAATACAACTGTTCTTATGAAGAGGTTTTTGTACAAACTAAATATTTATTAAAGTGCCTCTTTTTTTTTCAGTGATATTGATGAATATTACACCACATTTTTTTAATTTAATGTATTTGTATCTGATCATTAACCTCTCATATATCTATGAAACACCATGTGTGGATACTGTATGCTAAAAACTGTGTAAAAACCTCATGAACTTTTCATTTGGGTTACATTTCTTGTACTACATGATTATGTAAATAGCATCACATGAATTTTATGATAAATATACTTTTTTACAATGTGCTATTAAGTTTAGAATCAAGTGAAAATATTTACTCTAAAAATATGTTAAAATAATTAATCTCATGAATAAGATTATTAATTTTGCCCAATGTTTCTTAATGAGCATTCTCAATAATTATAATACAAGTAACAAGTGAAGTAATATTTATTATTTTGTTTATTTTAAAAATTCTTATTTCCTAGATTTTTTCAACTACATAACCAAAATATAAATAGTTTTCGTGCTTAAGAAAGAAAACAAATGCTGATCAAAAATTTAAAACTGCTTGTTTGATGGCATAGTCATAAATAGAATGAGCTTTTTTTCCTGTTAAAAATTTTGTAGTTTACTTTAATTTCCTTAAAAATTCTAAGTATAGTCAAAATTGGCATTTGTTTCAGTGTACACTAAATAGGCTAAAGAGACAAATTCAGACAATTTTTGTATTGCATTCCTTAGTTGGTGCAGCTCGGCTTGGCCAGGTGGTTAATGTACTTCATTGGTAATTCAAGGGCTGCATTGTTGAATTTCTATTACACCAAATATGCTTGCCCTTTCAGCTGTGGGGCATTATAATGTGACAGCTAATCCCACTATTCATTGGTAAAAGAGTAGTCCAAGAGTTGGTAATGGGTGATTAGCTGCCATTCCTCTAGTTTTACACTGCTAAACTAGGGACGGCTAGCGCAGGTAACTCTCGTGTAGCTTTGCATGAAATTCAAAACAAACCAAAACCAAACCTTAGGTGGTGGTGAATGGCCTAAAGAGCTGTTTCCTACCATCACAGTCACTGAATGGCCAAAAAGAGAGTTGCAGTTCAAAGATCAATGAAGCACACAGTTACTTGAACTCCACAATTAATAAAGATAAAATAAATTAATAATTAATAATTAAAAAATACAGCTAATCATTAGACTACTAAACTCTTAATAAAAGAAAATCGGAAATCAAATAATTGAGTGGCATAAGAATAGCAGAATAAAGAATGTTCAAAGTCCAAGTAAAACAAGTAACATGTTTTGGCTGCTTCAAAACATAAAACTTTTGTTTATAATGTTGAGGAAGAATCTAATTTGAAGGAGCCAAACATTTTTTCTTTCTGGTTCTGACACAGGTATGTGGAAGTCTCTGTTCCACATAACAATTACAAAACGATTTTCTGTACATAAGGTAAATTTGGATAAAATACAACTCTTCCATGAAACGGTAGATGCATTCCTTCACTAGACTGCTACATGTAGTAACACATAAGGTCAAATTTAGCATATGATCTCAATCAGATTTAGTATATTACAAAATAAAAACTTTTTCTACAAACATAGTATATACACTGTGGCACAGAAAGGTCTCAAGAACATGTTTGTTTGTTTTTAAATTAATCAGTAGTTATATTTTTGCCACAAGTATAATCACTGAATAATTTAAAAATCATGTTGAAACATTTTTAAATGTTAAAAAATATTTAAATTCTGGTGCAACTGGCACATTTCTACTGCAGTACATGCTAATCCCATGTTTATAGTGAATTTCAAACATTTGTTGTTGAAGTTTAAGGTTTCATTTACTGTAAACAAATTTTACCATACTTCCATTTCAGTCCAAAATGGGATGTAACTTTTTCTTTTCTTTTTTTTTTTATAAAGGAATACAAATCAATTACAATAATCAGTCAGTTCTGATTTACTTAATTATATATCTCTGCACTTAAAAGTTTATTTCTTTAGTATAGCTATAATAAGTCTGATGATACCTGACATAAACACAGTTCTACTGATAGTACCTTATATAGATTCAGCTGTACAAATGATACCCAACTTTGACATTACTCTGGTGATAAAAGCAAAAACTGACCTATAAAATCTAATATTTATTAAGCTGTATTTAATGATAAAGTATAAGTATATCATTCTATGAAAAATAGTAGTGTTCCTGTTCAGGATAGAATTTTTGTCATCAATATTGATATGGTAAATTTTCACTGCTTCTGTAATTAAAAATGACCTAACAGTAAAATGTTCCTCCAGCCTCTCCACTCCCTTCACCTGTTCGTTCACCAGCTAGAACACCAGTTCGTCAGCAGCCCTGTTGCCAGGCCCTCTATGACTTTGAGCCTGCAAGTGAAGGAGAACTTGGCTTCAAAGAAGGAGATATTATCAATCTTATAACTCGTATAGATGAAAACTGGTATGAGGGTGCTTTGAATGGAAGCACAGGTTTATTTCCTGTTAGCTATGTTCAGGTGATGGTGCCATTGCCATAATCATTCTGAGGTAATGTTATTATGCCTGAGGTTATTGTGCATACATATAGTAGCCAAGATATGGTATTGCTCTATTATGGATGAAAGGATATATCATGCTTGTGTACATAAATGTTTATGTGCAGTTGTTACATAAAGACATTATTTTCTTGGAAACATATTTTTATATCACTATAATTTGCAATGTGCACATACTTAAGTCTTGAAAAAATAAAAGAATTTAAATTCTTATATTTCTATTTATGTGCACTCTTTGCTTTTAAGTTTGCTTTCCAAAATTTGAGGTAGAACTAAATGAATGTGCACGATTTTTGTGTTCTCAGTAAACTATGTGTCTGTTCTTACATTTATTAAAGTGCTCAAGTATACTATTTCATGAAGCCTTTCTTTTTAAATGTATTACTGTGATTAGTAAATTTGTTCAATTGTACATGTAATGTTTCTAAATTTTTTTTATATATGTTATTACTATAATTATTTTCCTTCATCCACATAGGACTTTTTAATTGTTCATTTACTAAAAAAAAACAACTTCAACTAACTTCATTTGGGGATTAAAAACTGTTAAACTTTAGAAAGCTAGAAACCATTTTGTGTATGTGTGTTTGTGTGATGCCTTCTGAAAGCCAGAAACAGCTTTATATAATATCAAGTTCCACAGGCACTTTTGTATCATCACTCACATATTTACAAGTAATACAAAACAGATCTACTAATTTCATTGCTTTCTCTAGCTGTACTTAAATTATAGTATTGTTAACATTACTTTTACAAAGTGATTTTTGTAGGCAAGTTTTGTTCATATTTTGAAACTCGCTAATTGAGATTAATCAATATCCATTTATCTCTGTGGATTAACAGTGTTGTATAACACTGAAGATGAAATCAATGAACAAAATTAACTTAAAATTTCGGTAAGAACAATGCAGTTCTTTGTTTTATTAGATTATAAAAAAAATATGTGTGTGTATATAAATTATTTGCTAAAAATGATCATTTTCAAGAGTAGCAGTCTACTTCATTTTCCATTGCAGAGCAGTTTTAGCATTATGTTAAAGCTGTTTACGTAATTCTCTTGGAATGAAATAACATAATTAACTGTTATATAAGAATAAATAAATAAATACAAGCATTTTATATCATAGGTATTATTTTGTGACTTCACTTTAGAGTGAAACAATTGCTCATTATGTCAGTAGCACACTTTAAACACAGCTACTAACACTATAATGAAATGCCAAAGAAAGCATTAATATTACACAGTAACAATATCAATATTGTACTTATCTTCACTCTTATATTGCCTATTCTCTCGTACATTCAGTGCTGCCTTCTAATTCTTTCATTACATATGCCACAAACCATCTGCTTTCCTCTATTGTAATTACTATATCCCAACATATCATTCATGTTGACCAACATGCATCCCATGTTAATCATTGTTGCATGATATTCTCACATCATGCATGTAACTTTCTCTACTGTTCTTTACTAAACCGTTGCTTCTTGTTTGTCAGTGTTTCAGTTAAGATATACACTTTTCTGTGTCTAATGTTTCCAGCATAAATTATTTTTTTTACACAAATTTGTTACTTTTTGACTTCATTTTCATTCATTCCACCAGTTCATATACGAGGGCTGCTCAAAAAATACACAGACTGACGTCATAAAACAGAATGTACTTTATTTAGAAGTTACAGGTCTGGGACCCCTTCAAAGTACTCTCCTCCCCAATGCACACACTTAACCCAACGGTGTTTCCACTTGTTGAAACAGTCCTGGTACGCTTCTTTTATAATATCCTCCAGCTCCTTTGTCGCATTTGCTTTAATCTCTAGAATCGTCTCAAATCTTCTTCCTTTCAAGGATCTTTTGAGTTTGGGGAACAGGAAAAAATTGCAAGGATCAAGGTCAGGTGAGTAGGGTCAGGTGTTTGGCCAAAAACTCACGAGTTCTGAGGCACAAATTTCGTAGCAACGAGGTGCATCTTCAATTTTTCAGTCAAAATTTCATAACAAGATCCAACTGATATCCCACACTCTTCAGCAAGCTTCCTGACAGTCAGACATCGATTTGCCCACACCAGGGTGTTGATTTTGCCGACGTGTGGGTCGTCAGTTGACGTGGAAGGACGTCCAGGACGCTCATCATCTTCAATGGACTGTCAACCATCCTTAAACGTTCATGTCACTTGAAACATGCCGTACGCTTCATAGCAACATCACCATAAGCCGTGTTAAGCATAGCAAAAGTTTCAGTTGCAGATTTTCCAAGTTTAACACAAAATTTCACAGCAAGTCGTTGCTCCTTCAGGTCATTTATTTTGAAATCCGCCAAACGAAAAAATCGCACTTCACCTAAAACCGCGTAGCTAATATACAAATGAAGATATCTGCAATTGGGAAATGGCATCGTTATCAACTGATCTGTGTGAACCTAGCGACACCAAGCGGATACCCCAAGAACCAACTGGAGCTGCACAATTCAAACAGTCCACATATTTTTTTAACAGATCTCGTATTAATATTTATCAGTTGATTTTTATTGCTATATTTCTGTACTTGGATTTTGTGAACCTTTCCTTGTACAATGAATTTTGAAGTTAACATTATGACTTTGGGGGTCAAATCAGTGACAAACTTTTTCTCAGGCCTCAGGTGAATCTATCTGCTTTTATACATCAGGAGATCGAATGTTACATGGGTCAACCTTTGTCCCCAAACATTACCCAGGCTCCTCCTGAGTTGACTGATCCAACATAGAATGGTGAGGACTTTAATGGCCTTTTCACACCTCTAGAGTTTGTCCTTACATGACAATCATGGCTGGAGGAATCACCTAGACCTAATTCAGTCTTTATGGATTTTGTGTCTCATGTTTGTGACATCTTATTCCTTTCCCTTAATGCTTCATTGCACTACTTATGTTCACTATAGTCTTTTATCACCTTGAGATGGGCATTGTGAATGACAAAAGTAGATGTCTCCAATACTTATCTACACACTGCAAATTGGATAAGTTATTCCTTCGACCTACTCAATATTTGATCCATTGGGAAGTTGTTTTTGACACGTATCAGTCATGCACTGCTTTCTACATTACATCTTCATTCGGTGGAAATTTTAAATCACGATACCCCCTTGTCTCGATCACTTAATGCTCAAGAGGTTATATCGCTTTTCTGGATGTGGTCCTTTATCACTGCATGGGTCCTTTACAGTTGTGTCCATACGAGGTCCTTTTGGTGGGCTCTTCATGAGTGATGAAATCTTACTTGAGATTCTATTTCCACTTTCATTTCTCTTCCTCCTTCCCTGTGAGACAATCTGCAGTGATGGCTGGACAAAGCTCATATATTGATGGGCATACCAGTCTTTGCCCCCACATCTGGATCTACATCTCTTCACAGAAGCATTCCTTCAGGGATGTGGGGCATGGGTCACTCACCAGGATCTGTAGATAAAACTGTCTTCCATATTAATGTTCTCAAACTTCTAGCTGTACATCAGACATTGCATCACTTTTTTCTTCCCACCCATTCTTGTATGATGCTGGTTCATTCAGACAATTCTACAGTTGTGGCAAATATTCACTACCAAGGTAGAACTTGGTCCAGAGATCTGTGTTTTCAGATGTTGAATCTATTATACTTGTCCCACACATATCACATTCACTGTATAGCATGTCAGAATCACCTTTCGTGCTCTTTTCAGATTCATCTAATGGAGTGGGCATTAGATCTACCCATTTTCAGGGAATTTGCTATTAGTTAGGTTCATCCCAAGTGAATGCCTTTGCTGTGTACCTAAATACCAAATTGCCCCTCTTTTGGTCACTTGTACTGCATCCACAGGCTCTTTGACAGATTCTTCACATCAGTTTTTCCCTAGTTTCTTGTCTTCATCATCTGATAGAGAAATTATACAGTCAGGCATATGAACCACCATCATTATTTTCATCTCCTTCTATCTTCTTGATTTTGCAGTTTCCTCTTCATCAGCATTTCATTTACCACCTGTGGCCATTCTTCAGACTTTAGTGTGATCTTTACTGGATGAAGGTTCTCAGCACTGAGGTACTGGATTCGAGTGAACCAATCATAATAAATCTTCACACAAGTTAAATCCATTTTCTTGATGTTAGATGGCCAGTCCTAGATTGCTATTGGGTGTTTATCCTTGTGTAGTACCCATGAATTAGAGTGAATCTTAATCCCCAGTACTTGGGTTTTAGGTGCAGATGATATGATCCTCATTGTTCGTTTTCATGGATTTCAGTACACTGCGAAAAGATTTTTGATATAGTTGTCTTACCAAGTACAGTCTGCTTCACCACAGCCACTCTACACCCAGGAATTCATCTTTATTTTCACACTTTTCTCTTGTGGAATTGAATTACCTTTGCTTGCTCTGGTTGGAATGATTTTCCTACCACATTCTCTCACACCTAGATGTATTCCTGTCAGTTTACTCCCTTGTGTCTTACACATTCCACACATGAGTAAAGAATATACCTGGTTCAGAATTGGTATGGTTCCCCTTTTTTGATATATGGATCTATATCAATATATTCGGGAGTATCTATCAGACGCTTTTGGAGATACTTTTTTTGATTCCTCACACTGGTCCCTCCTCTTTCTCAATGTGAGATTCAGATTCTAGCTAATCTTTTTAGAAAAGATAAGTACCATATCAGAAGCTTTAATTTTACTGTACTAAGATGTATTTCCACTTCTCCAGTGCTGACAGGTTCTGCCAAACTTTGAAATAATGGTTCAGTAGGGAGATGTTGAAGGAGTCATATGTCACATGATTAGAATATCATGCTATTATTGATTAAGAGGTGATAGATGATGATTTAAATAAAAGATGTGGGAATATAGTAATTCCAACAGGGAGGTGGGGATGGAATGCTTGTAGCATACATTGATAACAGGTTTGTATATAGCACAGAAAGAAAATAGTTTATCAAGTGTATGGAGGTATGTGTTGAAAATACATTTTCAGTATAAGAAAACTAATTTTTTTTAGATTTATCACTGAAAAATATGTGATTATGGTAGAAAAAGAAAGTATGTCATTTTTATGTTTTGTAACCTGTTAAAGCTTTTTTGTTTTTGGAAATATTATGAAATGTGGTAAATTAGATACTAAAATTAAAACATCTTGTTTATGTCAAAGATTTGATTACTGAGTGAAAAAGTGTTAAAAAAACAGTTAGTTGTGTTCTATATATGTTTTATTTTTTATGTATGAATATAAAATAAACAGTTTTGTTTCAAAGATTATTTTAAATAAAAGTAGATAACTTTTTCAATGCTGCTGTATTGTTTTTATATTTTGATTTTTAAGTGTGTATAAGAAGCATGAATTACTCTTTATATTTTCTTTTCAGGTAACTAACAAAATGCCAACAAGAATGAAGCATTTGCACAGCTTATCATCTAAACGTCTTGTTTAGTCATTTCATTTACCTTTTGAATGTGTTTATATTTGGCCAAGTGCCAAGGATCCTGACTGTACAATAGTTAAAACAATGTATTTATGACACAAACATGTGGAATAATTATGCTGTTGATGACTTAATTCATCATTTCTTTTGTTTCGAAGAGTCTGTAAACAGCTTGAGTTTACCTGCTGATTCTCAAACACAGTCATAATTGCCAATTTGTAGCAATAACAGTTCACAAGTGTTAATCAGTAGCTTACATAGGTAAATGACAAAACATTAAATAATTGTTTGATTTCTTATTTTGAATTCGAGGAAAATTGTGTTTAGTATCCAAGAACACAGCCATCCTTACCAGAAAAAATCTCTATTACCTATGGTAATACCCTATCAAATATTGATTATTAGTGAATAGATAATAAGCTTTTATTTCCTACGTATTTCTGTTCTTTGATAATTATAAGAATATAATGATTTTAAAAAAGTGTGGCTTATTTCAAAAAAATGTTATCTGTATCTTTCAACAAAAATATCTGATTTTTTACAGTGAAACTAAATCATACAATTATGTTTTGTATATACATATAACCACTGTCATTTCACCTAAAATTATTGAAATTGTATCAAAAAAATTAAAGCAACAATGTTCATGATTTAATTCTGAAATAATACTCTAGAACCCCTTATCACAAGCATTAGGTTGATTATTATCAGTTACACAAGGATATCAATAAAATCTTCAGATATTGTGCTTTAAAGTTTATAGTCAAATAAATAAATTTGTTTCTAAAACAAAGAATTAGACTATTTACATATTTTTGTGTGTAATTCTATTTGAAAGTTATTCTTTATAGAAATATTTTCAGACAGCAGTAAAACTTGATAAGATTTATTTTGAATTTTATCATTATAAAGAAGACTTTACGTTATATTTATGTTAATTTTTCAAAGCATTAGTATTTAATTTTGAATAATTAAACTTTTTATAAATGTAAGTTATGTTCATTTATTTTGATTTTTTTACCTCTCAGCAACTCATGAATCAGTTGGAATTGCACATGTGTGTGTATATATGTATAATTGAAATTGTATGCATATGTTTTGTTTCATTTATAGAAAATGAAATATTTTTTTGTCTTGGTAAATTTCAAAGATCTGATCTTATTCTTATATTTTACAAGTGAGATTAAATTGGTATAATATTAAGCTATGTTAAAAGCGTCTTGCACAATTTCGAGTCAGAAAAGATTCAATCAACAAACAATTCTAAACTTCACTTGGAAATGTTATTATGTAAGTAACTGTTTTACATTTTGCACTCAGTGTTTTACATGTAATATTTTTCATCTATTTACAAATAATCAAAACTTGGTTAGGTTACAAAAAAAAAAGGTTTCAGTAATGAAATAAAAGTTATGTGAGTAAATTCATCTTTTGATCTGATTTCCATCTTATACAAATGAAACTGATGTATACTTTTTCTTTTTGTTCTTTTCATTCATTGTTATTATTCCTTCAATCTTGACATCAGCTATTGTGCCATTCTATAATTTTCAAATAATTTAAGCATGCCCAAATTTTTTTTGGATTTTATGTCTAATTGAAATAATTTATTTTATTTAAACCAACAGTCCATTTGGTTTTAGCCAAATACACATAATGAGATGTCATTTTATTTAGATTAAATGTGGATATAGATTGCAATATGTCACTATATTAAAATCTACATGTGTTCCTTTTTCATATAACAAAGATTTACATAAGTACAACAAACATATTTTTAACAACTGACTAATTATCATAATTGATAACAGAAACTGTTTCTTAATCCAGGTTCTGTTATGTAGTTGTTTCATGATCTAAAAGGTAGAATGGGATCAAATTATTGTCTTATTAAATGTCGACAAATAGCAGTTTTATTTAAATTCAGGTATGGGTCATCCACTTTTAGTGGAGACCTTATAATAAGGGCAAAAAACTTAAAGAAGCTATGTTACAAATTATAATATTTATTTATTGTTAGTGACAAAGCTGTAAAGAGTCTTTATACCTTGGGGAGGATTTTTTTCTTATCTTACTTAATCTAACATAATAAGTTTCTAACTTTTACATTTGAGTTGCATATATTATAATAAACAAAGAATATACATGACTAACAAAAAAATATATAGATTTCAGCTTCTAAAATTTCACAAACCATTCCACTTCTTTTTCCCTCCTGTACAAGCAGTGACTGTACTATTTCTGAGTGATGTACATTAGTTTTGTACTTGCATTCATTCAGAATCTTGAAACATTAGTGACATTGAGGGTAAAGGTCATATAATATTGTCGGTCTAACACTAGTTTCTGTGACCATTTTAGTCTCAGACTCTTTTACAGCCTAATCACGAATTCTGTACTTACATAAATTTATTACTTAACAACACCTTTACTTTCTGAAGCTCTCATTATTTCCTCTTACAAACCTGAAAATAGAAAAGTCTTGTGTTGATTGCATAATTTTCATGTGATTTATTAGGTGAAACTTAGATTGTGTTAATACCTCACCAAATCTAAATACATTGAATTAATATTGAAATACATAAATGAATTATAGAACCTGTCATCATACTTTTAGGATCTTATGGTAAGAGTAGAAACATCAGACTGCAACTCACATATTTTGTATTTTTTATTATTAAATATGATACAGCTATTACAAATTTTTTAGCTTTACTCAAACTACTTAAGGACATTTGAATTATATATCTACCACTGTTGTAATATATCTTTAACATGATTACACAAATCATTACACAGTAATAAATAGAATACCTTAAATACACAAGTATCTTGAATCATTTGTCTTAAAAATTGCTGTCATATCTTCAGTGACATTGAAAAAAATATTATTACTACCTATATTTTTGTCTTATTGCCTTTTATAATCTAAATATTAGATTATAAAGCTAAATTTTGTGGGTGTATACCAAGGAGCTCATTCATGTTAGATATATTAACTACATTTATGACCTCATTATAAAATTGACAATTCCATAGAAAAGTACAAACAGCTTTGATTACTGCTTTTAAGTAAAATGTTCAGGATACCATACCCTTAAGGGAAGTCATTTTGTCATAAGAATGAATACAACAGATTTATTATTTTTTTCAGATTTTGTAGAACAGGATTCTTTGCAGCAGTTAGCTGTTATTTGGTGATAAATTTCAACCATAAACAGCAACACAGTCCACTTGTTTTAAAAATAAATTAAAAACAAATCAATTATGTATTCAAATACTCACTATACTGTTGGTTACCATAATTGTATCCACAGATGTAAAAATTGTCTCTTGTTGTTTTTGTTGCTAAAATCTACACAGTCTGGTTTGGTTAATTTAAAGCATGATTAACAAGACAAATTATACTTTTTTATTCTATTATTGCAATACAGCCTGTGATAACAGTGCACACTTTGTCACTAAACTCACAATCATGCATTCTAGAACCAGAACTAAAAAGTGATTTTTCAACAGGCATTTATACCTTGACAGAACTTTAGAACATTCCATGCAATACTAAGTATTTCGATGCTATAATACTTAGCTAAAACCAACAATAAACTTACAAAGTTTTAGAAACCTGATGCAATAATTTCAGTTTTGTAAATAATCACTAATTCATAACGGTTGATCTACATAATATATGATTTGTAAACAGTTAAGTAAACAAATTTACCATAAAATATCACTTTTAAATATAAATAAATATAACACCTGCACTATATGAATTATCTAAATGATAATGGTTGCATTAAACTTGAACAGTCATGTATATTGTTAATTATCAATCTCAGTTATGCTGTAAGTCTATGTTAATGGAACCAACCTGTCCAAAACATATAAACCTGCCCTAAAGACAGAGTTTGAAGAACATTAATAGGTTTGAAAAATGTCATTTGTTTTTATCATTAGATTAGTTTATGTATTTGTTTTCATTAATGCCAAAGTCTTTTTTTTGTACTTACTACCTGTGAAAAAGTGAAGTGTATACAATTTGAATAAATTCAAACATTTTCAGGTGAAGTAATAATATCTCCCAATATATACTTTCTCACTGAAAGAAGTTGTATTTAAAGAAGGTTTACTAAAGCATTCAAGTTTTATTTTAGTGTATAAATAATGTCATGATAATCAGTTATTTTATTAATGTATATTTTTCTTTAAATTTGTTGTGATTTGAAAAAGAAAATGTGAATATAATTGATATTTTATCTTCTAAACATTGGTAATGAAAGATAAAGTTTCAAGAACAGCACCATCTGTATTCTTGGAACATCCAGTGGTGTTAACAACTCTGCTGTGCTAGTTAGTCATCACTTGACAGTTTTTGCATACAAATCCATTAAATAAGCTTTACAATTTATTATCAGTTGTATTTAGTGAAATATTGTGGTAGATGTTGTTGGTTGATTTCATATATTGCATAAATTATCAGTTTCTTTATCTCGTAGTGATGGATTTAGTTATAGCAATTTTTTCATGTGTGGATCTAGTTTATGATATCAAATGGCCTAGTTTATTCTTAAATCATTACTTTTCTGAGATTAAATATGTTTGAATTCTGCTAGCTGTTGTATAATATATATATGATGCATGCTGATGTTGACTCTATCTAATTCATTAGGTTCTATCTGCTGTACTGTTATGAACTTTCCCTATATATTAACATACTACTGTCTTTTTAAAATTATGAAAGCCACAGGTGCAAGAATGAAAAACTATTGTTCGCGTGAGGCCTAATGGGTATGTTTGGGAATGGCTGCTTGCAGTTTTGAACGTTTTGGGACTCTGTTAAGTAAATATAAAATATTGGAAAATGGGTACTGTTGAATAAGTTTTCAATTATTTAATCATTCATTTAACTTGCACCTGTAGCTTTAAACAGCACTAATGATATAATGGTGCAAGAAATTGTGTTGTTTGTCCATTACACCTAAGTAACTAATTTGCAGTGGTTTTAAATGTTTGTAATTGTATGCTGTGTAATCATAACATTCTGAAATTATTTTTTTCATCATATATGTGGACTTTGCCAAATATTTATTTTTTATTCTTTACTTCCAACATACTAGATGTTTGTAAGTTTTGTTTGTCCACACTTCTGATAAGACTTAGGTGTTGTTTCCTGTAGCTACTTGATGTTTTTTTATACAAATTATAGGTGGTGTTATCATGATCTGTTAGATGTTTATTTCTATAAAATGTCACAGATGTTGCTAACTCTTCCTTTTTTTTAGATATTTTTGTATATTCTATTATTTTGAAGCTGTTACATTTTTCTTACTTTCATTGTATGCACCATATTTTTATGTTTCCTTTCTATATGTTTCATTACATCACATGGTGAACATATCATTATTCATTATGTTCTTTCTTTGTGAATGATACATAAAAACTTGTATCTTGAAATTTCTATAAGTTTTTAATAACATACTGTTTCAGTGCATTGTCTTATTTTAAACATTTTATTGTTCTTTGAGCATTCTGAATGATTTTTTTGTCAACTAATATTTTATTGATTAATTTGTATGTGTTAATAAATAAAAGGTTTATTCATAATTTCACATATTTTTATTGTTGATAAAAGTATTATATGAAATGTGAAAAGAAATATACATTGATTCAAACGTGAATTAATGTTTGTATTTCTTCTTGTAGATTCTGATATTTAGTAATAATAACAATTTAACTACATGTGTGAAAATACAGACAAGCAGTATTGAGGAAGAGTTAATACCTGTGTTCTAACAGTATGTGTCAACCAATGACATTCAAAAGATTAAACTGTAATATTTTATCTGATAGTCATTTTTCTTCAAACTTTGTCTTTCTCTGAGTAATTTTACTGTAATGTGAGAATTGCGTAACCATAAAGCAACGATTTATGTGTTTTTTTGGTCTTGATGTATAGTCCTTTTCTCACCACTAAGATACTTTAGGTGTTTGGATAACGTGACTTTATCTATTGGTGTACATTTTAAGCTATATGATGTGATGAGTATGGTTAAAAGATAGAAATAAATTTATGGCATCACCTCGGGTGTAATCTTTTGAGTGTGCATGTACATCACACGCTATAATTGAAAAACAAGATCTCTTTCGCACAATTTATTCACTTAAATATTTTCATTAACTCGATATGTAAAAACTGCTATCAAAACTTTTCATATTTTTTTTACAGTCATAAGTGTGTAAAACCTTCGAAAAATTCTCTTGGCATTATCCACTAAAAATAAATTTACGTTTTATACATTTTATTATAAAAATAATTTGTATGTATATTTACAAAGCACAATTTCGTATCTCCTTATATATGATATTACCCCATATTTTCGTCTTAGACTGGAATATTTATTTTATTTTATATTTGGTTTCCTGAAGAAGGTTAATTATACTGTAGAGGAATGATTTGCATGTATTAATGAAGTTGTATTCTACCACATACAACATGTCAACAGTGAATTCATGATCATTCAGATGTACATTCTACTGTCAATAACTTATGGCTAGAGCAGGGATGGGCAACTCCATGGTCAGCACAACTGTGGCCACCTCGAGTTTAGGAATCAAATTTTTCAATCATTCATTTTTTACCGCAAATTTAGTAATCAGCAACTGCACTGCCTTACGTCATTGCTAATGTCGCGCGTTTCATCACTGCTACAAACTCCACCCATTTTGTAACGTCAGTCTGGTCTAGATGTTTGTTATCGAGTGTGCATTGTTTTGCATGCGCTTGCAAACATATTTTTATTGTGCAACTTTAAAGCGTTTAAATATAATTTGTTTTTAATTCCCTAATATGGATAAGTGGATAATTTGAAAATGAAAGAATCCAGATGGTGGTGAGCACTCAAAAATAAAGACAATTTAATTGATTCTGCCATAAGAGAATGGCACGTGACTGGAAAAACGAGAAGTTAATGAAAGCTGGAAGTTGAAATTTGCAATGATTGAAACAAATAATAAGCCAGTGTATCTTTTGTGTAACAAGAGACCTGAAAGGGTTTTAATTATTGATAGAACTAGTTACATTAGCTAGCTATTAAGCAGCTTGGATTCTAGCTCCAAAAGAGAAATCATTTTCTGATGCTGATCTAGTAAAAGAAATATTAATCGTGATCATTGAACCTTTGTTGAAGAATTATGATTCAAAAATAAAAGATGATATTCTTCAAAAGGTAAATAATTTGCAATTAAGTCGAAGAGCAATTGTCTGAAGAATGCTAGAGTTAGTGAAAGACAGAAAATCAGTTGCTTGAACAACTAAAAGCCTTTGTACTTTTCTTTAGCACTAGGTAAGTCAACAGATATTAATGACAGCCCCCCAGTGGCTCAGCGGTATGTCTGCGGACTTACACGCTAAAGTCCCGGTTTCAATACCCGTGGTGGGCAGAGCACAGATAGCCCATTGTGTAGCTTTGTGCTTAATTCAAAACAACAACATTAATGACACTGCATAGTTCATATTTTGGGTTCGAAATGTAACTTCAGATATTCAAGTGAGGGAAGAAAGGCTTGGTTTTTTTAGATTATGAGATCGAACATATAAAAAAAAAATCTTTGAAAAATTTCTTAAAATGTCAAAAAAATTAAATCTGGATTTAAAAAACTGATTTCTCTCACAACTGACGGTGCCCCCATCATGACTGGGGCGAAATTAGGATTTGTTTCTCTTTTGAAGCAACATTTAATTGAAAAAAAATGTAAAGTCCGCGCTGCTATCTTTCTATTGCATTTTGCAATAGGAATGTTTGTGCTCAAATATCTAAAAGTGATGAATTGAAAACTGTGATGGACACTGTTGTAAAAATTATATTAGAAGTGAAATCTCTCTCATCCATCGATAGTTTATTGAGACTTTGAAGAAAAGTTGTGACAAGTGACTGTACTTTTGATAATCTTACTGATTTTGCAAATGTAAGATGGTTAAGTAGAGAAAAAGTCTTAGAACGATTTATTTCCTCAAATAAAAGAGTATCTTGTTGAAAAAGCTAAGACTGAAAATTTCCCTAAAATTGAAACTTTGTCATAGCAGTGTGAATTGCACTTTCTCTGCGACATGATGGCTCACTTGAATAATTTGAATACAAAGCTTCAGGGAAGAGGTAAAATAATCAGTGAGCAATCACAGTCTATCCATTCATTTTAATTAATGCTAAACCTCCTTGCGGAACAATTACAGAAGAATGATTTGACACATTTTGCAAAGTTGAATAGTTTTCTAGAAAATTATGAGGACTATGATTTCTCTGATGCTAATGACGATATCTGTGTAAACTAGATCAAAAATCTATATAAAAAAGTTTAATCATGTTATTCAGAATTTAAAAATTTGAAATTGGCATGATACATTTCAATTTGACTTAGGAAATTTCAGTAAGGAAACTATATCTCTTTTTTTTGTCTTTGGACAAGTGTATTTGAAGACAAGATGCTTACCTTACAAAGTGTAGAACACATTAAAGGTAAATAAAAATGTTCTTTTAGAGAGATGTGGCTCACTATTCTGATACATTAGAGTCTTCCAGATTTAAAGATAATTTCAAAATTAATTTCCATGCTTGGATCCACATGGGTGCGTGAGTCAACATTTTCTACTCTATATTTTCTGAAGTCTATATACAGATCCAAGCTTACTGGCATAAATTTAGAGGCAGAGCTAAGATACTCATTGAGCATAGATATTAAGCCAAATTTCACGAAACTTGTTGATGAAAATCCACATCATTTTTCACGTTGAAGGCTAGTTGAAATGCAATTATTCTAATTAAACTAACATCTTTCTTTTTTTTTAATAATGTGGCTAACGTTATTTTAATTAGCCGAAGTTGTTGCCACTATGAATAATAAGTTAACCAACCCTGGGCTAGATGATTATGCCAGTATTTTCTGAGGAAGAATATTCACGTGATGGAATTATTATTAAATGATGCAGAGTTCAGTGAACAGCATTTCAAAGGAAGGAACTTCAGCGTTTATCCAAGGCAAACCTATGTTGTTAAAATGATGGCTATAGTTATGAAATAAAATCCTCCAATCCAATATGTTATTGTGAACTATATCCTTGCACCAGACTTTCTCAGAGACCCAAGCCACTTTTTTTCTTTTAAGGCCCTTGGCTATTATCCTAAAAGAAAAGTGAAACATAATATGAATATTTAATTTGTATATAGAATTCCAAAATAGTATTACATTTTCTCACCCAAAGTTATCTTAATTTCAGTCTGCCTTTAAGAGCATTGCTAATAAATATTTTACTACATCACACCAGTTTTTACACCACAACACAGTGCGCTATGTATAGTGGAAGAGCAATCTTTCCCTGCAATTTCACAATTATCCCAAAGTTCTCGATTAGTATTTTAGTAGGTAAATGTGTTTAAGGTCACATGAAAAGTGCGCTTGATTCCAGATTTGTTCTTTTCATCTTTTCTGTTTTCTTATTCTCTTCACCATGGAGTATTACCTCTCACTTCAGGTTTTCATCTCCGGGATTCTGGAGATTCTCATCTTCACGTTTCAACTGCTCCAGTCTAACGTCGTTTTCTCTTGTTTGTCCACAAGGGTGATGTTTTCCAGTTATACACATGCTAATTCAGTCCTCCTTCAGGTCTGTGTCTTTCGTCGAACTGTATGCACTTTTGCCCATCACATTCACTCGTTGGATCTTTGTACTTGCCTCTTTATAAGCATCTGCACCTGCTTGCCTCTTCCCATCTCAAGTCAGTCAATCATGCCTGCTTACTTTTTCAGAAAGCTAACCAGGTGAAGTTTTCTGATGTAGTTAGAAAAGTCCGTTCTTAACCCACATTTGGAGATTTTCTTCAAATGCCATCTTTATTGGACACAGTATTCTCCACTT
Organism: Carcinoscorpius rotundicauda; assembly: GCA_011833715.1. Lineage (NCBI taxonomy): Eukaryota > Metazoa > Arthropoda > Merostomata > Xiphosura > Limulidae > Carcinoscorpius > Carcinoscorpius rotundicauda. The sequence continues at coordinate 39,890,216 of CM022399.1, forward strand.
CAACTCAAAAATCTGAAGCAGACAGTTTTAACGGCTCTACTCATTTTTCACTATATACAGGGTTCTTGATCTCATGAGTTTGTGGACTGCATTAGAAGCTCTTAATTCCCCTGGTCAAGTTCACATGAACTTCCTTCAATGGACCATCCCATTACCCATTTTCCCTGTAAGTAGAGCCAACCTTGCTGGGTGGCTTAGCAGGGAAGTGACCATGAGAGAGTTCGAGGTTATGGTTTATTCCAATTATTCCACTATTGGTTATACCACCAAGCAAGGGGGAACTAAATCCGAATCTCTGTGTTTTCAGGCTCTGGATCTTCTATATTGGGCCCACTGCCATTTTCCCGGCTTTACATATCTTATGGCTGATTGCTTATCTTGTCTAACTAGGTTCTCCCCAAGGGGTGGTCCCTTTATCCAAGAGTATTTTGGTGAATATGCTCTGCCCACCCTATCCTTTGGTACTTCACTGTTCCCAGTTATTCACCTGGTTGTTTGATCAACATTTGTCAGTGTGGACTGTTTCTAGTTATATGGCTGCAATGGTGAACACCTTTTAGTTCAACCGTTTCTGGAAAAATTTTTCCTCTCTTTTCATTATTCTTATCTTGTCTGTACTTCACGTCCCTTTATTTTATTTTGTGTTTTTCTTCATGTCTTAACCAGTTCTCCATTTGACCCTATTGCTATGTGTTTCTTGTGCTAACTTTCCTAAAATTCTTTTCCTTCTTCGACTTGCTTGCAGGCCCTCCAGTGGCTCAGAGGTATGTCTGCGGACTTACAACGTTAAAAACCGCGTTTCGATACCCGTGGTAGGCAGAGCACAAATAGCTCCTTGTGTAGCTATGTGCTTAATTCAAAATAACAAATAACTTGCTTTCAGTTTCAGTCATTGTCATAGTTATGACTTCAATATTTCCTGGATTCTTTACCATTACTTTTATTAATGAGTTTTGAAAAACAAAAACTTTATAGTTTATATACCCACCAGGTAAGAGGAGGTCTGTCATTGTTATAATAATTACAATAAACTATAAAATAATATTTAAATTGCACTTGTTGATCATGTATTTCTTAAAGCAAAATGTTGCTCCTGGATGTTTTTTACCTGGATTTACTTGTTTAATTGATTTCGGACCTTTATAGTTTATACACCCACTAGGTAAGAGGAGGTTTGTCATTGTTATAACCATTACAATAAACTATAAAATAATATTCAAATTGCACTTGTTGATCATGTATTTTTCAAAGCAAGATGTTGCTCTTGGATGTTTTTTACCTGGATTTACTTGTTTACTTTATTTCGGACGAGTCCCAGATTCATTGTTACGTATATTAACATATTACGATTTCAAATAGCAGGAAATTTGAATTTGAATTTAGTAGCAAATTGAATGTTGATATATATTAAATTTATGATATTTATCAAAATTGATACACAATTTTTTTTCTTAACACAAATACGTTTTAATAGACAACAATACAATTTCAAATAGCTGTTATTACAAGTAATGATTTGTATACAAAAGTTTTACAAACAATACTAAGTCTTCTATCTGCTCTGGTACAGAATATTTTATCAACGGTTTTCGAGGGGTGTGCCCCCGCTAGTACAGTGATAAGTTTACGGACTTACAGCGCTAAAATCAGGGGTTCAAGTCCCCTCGGTAGAAGATAACCCGATGTGGCTTTGCTATAAGAAAACACACACGAGGAGTGTGTTTAATCTATGATGATACACAGGTGAAATTCACTTGGCAGAGAAGCTAGCTAGCTGCTTTACTGAGCACACTGAAGTTTTTCACCAAAGAAAATATCTCATGTCCTCATAGAAATACTAACATCAAAAGTTAATTTCCTGAAGGTAACTGGTTTATAATGTTCGAAATCTATAAATGCTCCGAATCAAATACTGTAATTTACCAATTGTTAAGCGTTTATCACAATTATAGTTTCCGGGATTTGTAGTATACTAACTGTAGCAAACCGACTACAATATTAAACTGTCTCTCCACGTTCTACAATTTACAATCCTTAAGGCAAGGTTCCAGAAAGTTCAGTTGGCAATAATACTAACAATCTCTAGTAGTTTACACACATACACATAGTACATTGTCGATTATTACACTCAGGAATCTTCTACAAATTTAGAGAACAGGCAGAAGTTTCGCCATTTGCGTTTAACAATACAAGTTACATGAATTCCTAAATATATATAAAACTGAAATAAACATAGATATCAAAATAAATATTAAAGCTGTTACACTGGTCGAACTGCACCTGACTTAATTCTATGTATCTCAAGGTGCTTCTCCTGAATACTTTTTGCCTAGGTGGACTGCATTTGGCCCATTCAAATACATTTGACTATCCTAAACCTTAGCCACTTCCACCTATTGTGATTTTATTTTTCTCTCTAGCTCATCTATTGGCACCATACTATGACTGTCTATCACTATGTTTCTTGCTATGGCTCATTACGACATGGATGTGTACAGTGGGATAGTTATAATAACTCATAACTGCACTCATAACAGTATGTTATAGCTTTCATGTATCCAAGGAACTTATCGTGGATGTTTTTGCCTGGACAGACTGCATTTTTTATTACTATTTACTGTTCAATGTATTTCCATTGGATGTTTTGCAAAAGTGAACTGCACTTGGCACAATCTATTGTAACCCAAAGCATTTCCCTTGGCACCAACAAAGAATGGAAATTGGCTGCACAAATATGAGCCTCTTTATGTTAGTCAACACCATAATAATCCATGTGAATTATGATGCAGTTCCTATGCTGCTTTACTGTTGTACGCTTCTTTATTAACTTCAGTTGTGCCTGTCAATTCAGTTACGCCCTAATTTTGTTTTGGTTGCTGAACGAAGAGCATAACTGTTTTGAAAGTAGTACTGTACCCCACTTGTGTCTTTCTTTTCATATTCTAACACACCCATTCTTTTAATGCATTAATTTACTGCTTAAATTAGAGGCAACGAGGTCACAGTTTGAATGGTATCTAAAACAACCTATTTTTTTAGTCATACCTTTTCTGAGACAAATTTAGTAAAACAAGTTGTGGGATCAGGTATAAATTTTGCATCTGGTGACATCTCTGAAAATGTATTTTTTATAGGCTCTTACCTCTCCTCACCCACTTCACACCCTTCCTCCCTACTGAGATGCCTGTGTTTTCGATTTGTACCTGCCAACTGAAGAAACTGAGGATTGTTCTGAAACAGTAGAGAAAGCTAATTGCGCCAGTGCAGATAGTGCAATACAATTTGAGGGACTAGTCACATGATCTCCACATGTTCTGAAATTGTACAAAACTGGTGTGCTGTAGCGAATTTTTTTTCACAAAGCAACCTAGGATGTAGATGGGTATGGGTGAAATAGGTAAGAACCAATCGCAAATAAAATTTCAGGGTAAGAAAATGTTAACTTTGCAGCTATAAGGTCAGAATGTATATCACACTTTTAACAAGATTGAAAGGCACATATAAACAAATTGCAAAACTTAAATATGAAACACTCTTTAAGCTTGGTGCCTGGACTATATGGCCCTACCTAGCATCTCATAGCAAGATAATAAAAAAGTACTCATAGTTGATAAAGTCTCCAACGTTCTTTGAAATCAATGCCTTTTAGAAGAAAGATGGCCAGAGAAAATAGAATCATATCAACCTCATTTGACTATATACCTGCTAAACACCCTGATAAAAAACACTCCATGAGTTGGTTTAAATAAAGCCTTAAAAGTCAGTCTCTGTGCACAAAAAATGATTTGTCAAAAGTGCAATGTTAAATTTGAGATTTATCTTTCATTTTTACATCTTTGGTAAAAGAGTAGCTTAAGAGTTCACGATGGGTGGTGATAACTAGTTGCCTTCCCTCTGGTCTTACACTGCTAAATTAGGGACGGCTAGCGCAGATAGCCCATGAGTAGCTTTGCACGAAATTTAAAACAAACAAACAATTTCAAGCTCCCATAAGAAAAAGTTTTCATTTCATAATCAACTCTTCTCATCAACTTCACTTTGACAACATTTCCGTTTCCATAATAATTGAATCTAACTATTTTAATGATAATTATCTTATTAAGTAAGCTTTTTGAATACTTCTGTTCAATTTTGTTTGAAGCGTGAGCTTTACTATCAGCTGTACGATTCAACGGGATCAAATTTCTTTCATTTCACAATGCATTCCATGTGCTATTGCCATTGTTTGTTTGTTGTTGTTTTTTAACAGTATTGCAACGAATGAAAAGCTTATTCCAAATATATTACAGAAAAACAGAACACTGCCTTTACTTTAAAAAATGCATCGAAAATGTACATGGTACTTTTTTCTTATTTTCACTTTTTTTCAAAAAATAATTATTTTTTGAAAATTGTCGTCTAAACTTTTCTGCCTTAGACTAAATAGTAACGCCATATTTTACTAAGGTAACTGGGATCGAGGAGCACAGAAGACAACTCTACAAGTGAGGTTGTCATCATTAACTTTCAAAAGAAATAGAATAATTCAGGATAGAAAGCTTTTGAAGATATAATCGAGTTATTTTGTTATAATTAAGTATTAGAATTACTAAAACGTTTGTAAAAATACAATAAATATTCATAAGACTCTTATCTAAATTAGCTAACTTTTTTTTATTTTGTATCCAGTTTCTTTCATTACTACAAGACAAGGCATGGCCAGGTGGGTTAAGGCGTTCGACTCGTAATCTGAGGATTGCGGATTCGAATCCCTGTCGCACCAAATATGCTCACCCTTTCAGCCGTGGGGGCGTTATAATGTGACAGTCAATCCTACTATTTGTTGGTAAAAGAGTAGCCCAAGAGTTGGCAGTGGTTGGTGATGACTAAGCTGACTTCCCCCTGGTCTTACATTGTTAAATTAGGTGCGGCTAGTGCAGATACCCTTTGGCAACTTTGCGCGAAATTCCAAAACAAAACAAACAATTCATTACTATATTCTCATTTAAGGGTAACATCGTAGTACATCTTCTTGCCAAATCTCATGCTGTCTTGCTTATTCTATCCAATTACTCCTAGGAAAATCATTGAAAATGAAAATCATTGACATTGAAAATCAATGTCAGTCAAACGTATAGAAACTTTTCTTTTATTTAGTTTTTTCCCAAAATTTTTCTCTTCGTATAATTATTATTCCTCTTAGAAGTCTGTAATAATAACGTTTTAATACTTTTTTCATATATCATAGTAAAACACAAAACATCAAAGTAAAATATCCAATCCAAAGTACAAGAGTACTTTAATTGAAACTGCATAAAAACAACACTAAGATTTATGAGTTTTATTATGATTTATTAAATATATACCATGATTTTTGTTTGTTAGTTTTAGTAATAATATATTCTAAAGGTTAGGTGGTTAGGGCGCTTGACTCATAATTTATATTTATCTGGGTTCGAATCCCAACACCGGCTATACGCGCCACTTTTAGCCTTGGAGGTTTAGATATGTGGAAGGTAATCTCACTAGTTGATTAGAGTAGCGTAAGAGTTGGCGGTATGTAGTGTTGACTAGTTGCCTGCCCCAATAGTTTTCACTTTTATATTAGGGATAGATAGTGCAGATAGCCCTTGAGTAGCTTTGTGTGAATTTCAATAAACAATCTTTAAATTTGTTTCTGATCAACAGCCCCCAATGGTATAGCGATATGTCTATAAACTCACACCACTGGAAACAGTATTTCGAAACCTGAGGTGGGCAAAGCACAGATAGCCCATAGTGCAGCTTTGTGCTTAATTCCAACTTCTGATCAAAATGTTTATTCAAGTTGATAATAATAATATGGTTTTTAATTTTGTTATAAAAGAAATCGTAATCTGAGGGTCGCGGGTTCGCATTCCCGTCGCATCAAACATGCTCGCTTTTCAGCCGTGGGGGCGTTATAAAGTGACGATCAATCCCACTATTCGTTGGTAAAAGAGTAGCCCAAGAGTTGGCTACTCGAGGACTATCTGCATTAGCCGTCTCTAATTTAGTAGTGTGAGACTAGAGGGAAGGCAGCTAATCATCACCACCCATCGCCAACTTTTGGGCTACTCTTTTACAAACGAATAGTGTGATTTACTGTAACATTATAACGACCCCACGGCTGAAAGGGCGAGCATGTTTGGTGCAAGTGGGATTCGAACCCGTAACCCTCGGGATTACGAGTCGAATGCCTTAATGCGCTTGGCCATGCCAGGCCCTAATAATCACAAATTTTAAAACTAATTTAAATAAAGGTTAATTATTATGGAAAGTCAGCTCAATGTAAATCGCAGTAGCGCTTAAGTGTAACGGCATTCTTGTGCTTTATTCTGAACTGTTTCAAAATACATCTATCCGTATTATTTAATTAAATGTATGTGCATATGTTTTCAATGAGGAGTTATATTTTGGAAGTTTGCGTTTAATAATTTTTATCGGAAGCTGCTGTTTCGGTTTGGAATTAAGATATGTTCAGCTGCCTATATGTAATGGATACAGGACACCTTTCGAAAAATGAATGCATAGATTATTCTGCTTTTACATCAAGACGTTCGTTATGATTTGTGCTTAAGATCTAGCAACATTTTGCTTTTCGAAATTAGACCAACAATATACTTTACAAATACGATATGTGTTTGTTACTTCTATATTGTTAGACCAACAATATGCTTTACAAATGCGATATGTTTTTGTCTCTTCTATATTGTTAGACCAACAATATGCTTTACGAATACGATATGTTTTTGTCACTTTTCGCTTTTCCAGAAATTAAACCAACAAATGTGATATATTTGTATTACTTTCCTCTTATCCAGACATTAGACAACAATATGTTTTACAAATACATTATGTTTTTGTTACTTTCTGCTTATCCATCAAGATAGTAGTTAGAATAACCATACAGCAGCGGAAGTAAACAAACATGACCTTAACTCAGTTTCGACAAGGTTGTAAAAACGAAATGATGTTTGGTTTCGTTCGGTTTGGAATTTCGCGCATAGCTACACGATGGCTGTCTGTGCTAGCCGTCCCTAATTTAGTAGTGTAAGACTAGAGGGAAGGCGGCTAATCATCAACACCCACAGCCAACTCTTGGGTTACTCTTTCACCAACGAATTGTTGGATTGACCGTAATGATGCATTACGTTCATTAGCCTGATATGTATCTCGGTCATTCGTCATTAACACAGGAACCGTGCTGTTTCGTGCGTATTACAAGGTGGTCTAATAGGATTATTGTATCAACACTAGATGATATGTTACTATGTGTACATTACTATGTGGTTTAATAGGATTACGGTATCAACACCAACACCAATTTACTATGCGTAAATTTCTATGTGTTATAATATGATTAACTCAGCATCTTATAAACAAATCATCAACCTCACCTTTGGAATGTTGTTAACATTTCACTTGTTTCATGTTATTTCATTCAATTTTTAGTCTTTACCGTCATGATTGATTAGCAATGAATCTTTCTAGTATACTGCAGACAACTTTATGAGAATAATGTCCACGTATCCAACTTTTGAAGATTTGAAGAACAAACAAAATCTGTGAAATAACTGTGATGAGAATAAAAAGTTCTTGAAAAAATATTACTTTTTATTGTGTTTTACAATAAAATGCAAACAAATACATATTTTTTATTTCAAACTTCATAACTCCAACATGTTTACTCTCTATAAATATAGAATATATCTCATAATTAGGCAATTAAACTTGCTATAAAAATTACTGAAAATTTCCACATTAACTCTGATGTTATGTCTAAACCTTCACCACCCAAGAGTATGGTCCAGATTTGACAAGGTAGCAGAAATAATTTAAATTATGTAATGAGAATAATGGATATTAATTATAGGCGTGGCTTCAGAAAAACAATAAGGTAAATTGGAAACAAATTTAGCATAAGATGTCATGCAAAGAAAAGCTTTTGTTGATGCTAGAAAACAATAAGCAAAATTATTCAAATTATCACACAGATTGGTGTACTAATAAATGGAAGAGATGAAAAGCCTGCCTCATGTTTACAGCAATTAAAACCAAGAGACAGAGAACATGAAAAGTAATTTTATCCATTCTACCTCATGAAAAATCCTGTAAGTGTACAAAGTCGGAGACAGACTTGTTTTCTTTCCTTTCTACACAAACGGTGATTGAAGAGGGTCAGTGAACAGAATACTACTTCTTTCATCAGTGGCTGACACCGGACCCACGAATTTTCAGTATCAGGGTAGGGATATGAACACATAGATAAAATACTCTCATATCTACATGTGAAGTCAAAGATTGTTCAAAGTAATGGGACATACATACAAAAAAGATAAATAAAAGTCTGCTCCTATCGCTCTGTTTCTTCATTTTACATTTCATCAATACAATGTACACCTGAATAACAACCTCTTTTCTTCATCTCTATGCCTATAAAGGCCTACATAAAAAGATTATTGAGTTATAATGGAGAAGCCACCTGACCACTTCTATGTGGATAAAGGCCATGGTGGGTAGTTTTGATGAATTCGACTTTAATTATGGAGACAGTAATGAAATCAAAGACCAATACAAAAATAGCCAAGTTAGTCAAACTGTTCACAGGACTGGCTGTTTATATTTAGACATCTTTTTGCAAAACAAGTACTTAGCAAATGGTGTTACTTTAAAACTATACCTTATGTGAAATAAACATTTTGTATTATGTTAAGTGATGAGTCTGATTTCAAAATTGTTATAAGACACATTTTTATCTACGTTCGCCAGTTTTTGGTCATTTTGCTGCATACCTTTCCGAAAGCTAAATATCCATTGAAGTATAGAGAGTGCAAAAAGTTTTAATTTCCTCGAGAAATTTTACAAGAATCTGTTGATAAGACATTTTAGATCAAGTACCAACACATATTGTTATAAGTATTGGTAGTTATGCATTCAACTGATTTTGGAAGAAAACCCATAGTTTCAAACATTACTGTATCAATTTCGTGGCAATCAATGTGGATTGAAAACAAACTCCTGCACGATTTTTACCACTATATTTTGAAGTTGAGCTGTACGCATGAAACTACAAAACATTATTTAACAAAATAGGAAAACAGTTTCAAGATAATGATATTAATATCATTAATATTAATATTTTGAAAGATATACACTATGTATTTGATCTTACAACTGACCTATCTGCGAGCTCTTCACACTTCAACTTGGTAAAACAGGAAAATCTACGAATAGAAGTACGATTTGATAGAGCATTACCAAACACTATAAATGTTCTTGTCTATACAGAATTTTAACTCATTTTAGAAATTTACCTCTCGAGAAACATCATCCCTGGTATCTAAATATAAATGAACACTTATTATACATTCTTTTAAGACTTGTGTACGAGAAGGAAGGTGCGTTTGTCAGCAATCAGCTACCTGACAATGCAGAAAAACAACTGTCCACAGTCAACTTGGATCCAAGTCGTCAGAAACCTCGAATCATGGGTCTGTGCCTACTTCGGTCGAAATGCGGAAGGAGAATATTTTGATTTCCTTGGCTTGCCTCTCTGATCTCACAGCATAAGAAAATTCATCAAAAAGAAATATCAAACATGATTTACAATAAAAAATGTTGTGCAAGGACCTTGCTCGAGAGCATGTATATTATGCATATTACAGTTGTAAATATGTATCAAAACAAAAGTTATTGTCTAAGTTTCGATCTAATAAAAATATAAATGATATATTTATCTATAATTCGTTTACAGTATGATTTACTATAACAATGCATTTAACAAATATACATTTTTACATACATCAAATATCAAAATATTTATTGTATGAACGTTAGTAAATGTTTTATAAAGTTAAAAATGCTATCGCAGTGATTTACATTGTGGATAAGATATAAATCTTTTTTGTAGATTGCATGATGAAACAAAAATACCTCATGAAAATATTTTTATTTGTCATACTGAGATATACACTTGCTTATATTTTTTACACAGTAAGTCAGATAGCAATTTAATAAACTCATCATTTTTCCAAAAGTCAATGGGATTTAAATTCTTATAATAACGATTTACTAGCTCTATCTTGAAACACATCTAATATATTGTTTTTATCCCCTTGAGTCAAAGCAGTCCTCAGATATAGCCAACAACCATTATAATCCAAGATCATGCATTTAAGAGTTACTTGACTGGGGTCATTGGCTTCAAAACAACAGATATAACAGTCCAGAGAACTATTTTTTTTTAACAAAGATTAGTCTTCTTGATGACTGGATAAAAATTAATTTTACCATTATGTTTTCCATAAGGTAGTACGCATTCCAAGTTAATTCTCTCTCTTGGACTATTTATGTGTGTGCGTTTTCTTATAGCAAAGTCAGATAGGACTATCAGCTAAGTCCATCGAGAAGAATCAAACCCCTAATTTTAGGGTTGTACTAGCGGGGGACAGAACTGTTTGTAGACAGAATGAAACTAAGTACATTTTTAATAGTTTTTTTATAGCTCATTTGATATTTTAAGGCTATGTGTTATAAAATGCATGACATTTTCGTTTTGAGGTCGTACTTACACATTTTACAACCATACAAGTATGAATTTCATCTATTATCGTACTGTGCATCTGTAGAGGAAACTGACAAGGCCATATTCTAAGAGTTTTTTTTCAGCCTGTACTTATATGCATTGTAGGTCATTTCGAATATCTTAAATTATAGATGTTTAGGCATCAAATCTTGTGATGTAATAAAATTGTAAAGAAATTTTACAGCACACTTAACTGATTAAGGTATACTTTATAAAACCTATGGCATTTTCATGTTAAGGTTATATTTACACAACTGTTCTTTTTCATTACTGTTTACACGGGCCAGGCATCCAGGATCTTGCAGAACCTAATTTTTTAAGTCATTCCAGATCATTGTTTACAGGCTGACATTTTATCTAAAACCTGATTGGACAAAAAGTAGGTGATTGCCCACTCTTTGATAAAACCAGATCTACGGCTTGCCATAAAAAAGATATTGTCATACTATAAACATTTAGTGACTATGACTACGTGTACTGATCTTGTATTTATAAAGCGCTGTTAATACGGGAAAAACTAGAAAAGGCTTGTAAGTGCAAAGTGTGTATGCTCAGTACTTGTGGGAATGCACTCGATATCAGTGTAGATACAATGGTTTATACCCAAAGATCAAAACTGTATGAAAGGCAGGTGGGAAACAGCTATAGAGCAAATTAAAAGTTTTGCTTCTTTGTTTTGAGTTTTACACAAGGGCAATCTGCGTTAGCTGTCTATAATTCAGCAGTGTAAGAATAGAGAGAAGGCAGATAGTCATCACCACCCACCATCAACTCTTGGAGTACTCTTTTACCAAAGAATAGTGGTATTTACCGTAACATTATAACGCCCCCACGACTGAAAGGGCGAGCATGTTTGGTGTGACGGAGATTCAAACCCGTTACCCTCAGGTTACAAGAAGAACGCCTTAACTCACCTGGCCATCCTGGGCAACTTCTATTTGAACTTCAGGTGGGAATGCATCAGTAACACAATCAAATGGGTTTCGGAAGATCCTTATTTCTTTTGCATTCATATCAAGATCAGAAAAACGCTCCTTGAACTGTAATTTCTGGTCAGAAAGAATATGTTACGCAAACCTAAGTGGAAATGGGGATCTCGCTTCTTGCTTGAACTTTTCAAACACGTTGAAAGTGTGTGAAGCAGCTCCTCATCAATTGGGACTCAAAAATAATTACTTTTAACCAAAATGCTTTCACCTCACTATACATATCGCAGGTAAACGCGTTTTCACCTTATAACCTAAAATTAAATCCCTTTATATGCATGGTGAAGTCTAGAGAAAAAACTAAATTTCTAAGCCATTCACTGTTTGTGAATAACGGTTGAGGGTTGTTCTTTTCATTTTAAAAAAATTCAATCTCATATCTGAGCTCAAAAAATTGCAACATAACCTTTCCACAATTAAGCCATCGAATTCAAGTGTGACAGAGCAAGTGGTAATATGTTGGTTCTATTTTCGCCAAAAATTCACGGAATTGACGATAGTTGACTCCAAGAGAGCAAAAGAAGTTCACTGTTGAAAATACAGGCTCCATTACACATGACAGATTCAGATGTTCCACACAGTGCCAAATGATAAATAATGCAGTGAATAACCCGCAATTACTCAATAACTATGTACGTTTGCCTAGCCACACTTTTTCCTGCACCATATATATTTTTACCACATCTGTTGTAACGCATTTCACCCGTTTTCATTAAAGGTTGTACTGAGTTAGTGATTTTTTGACCTATTTGAAAATATCCTCATCTGTGGTCATTCCATACACATTGTGCACGAAAGCTAATTCTTCAGTCAGTTCAAAATTAACATTGACTCCAGGAATAAACAACAGCAACTGTGAAGTGTTGGACGCATCCGTGCACTCGTCAAACACGATGGAAAAGCACTTTAACTCTTTGGCCTTGTCTTTCAGCTGATACTCTACGAGCAACTTTATTCGCCAAGAGACTAATAGTCTTAAATAAGTCTACTTTTTCGTGGCACATCTCTTCGACTACTTCAATCCTACATAATTTAATTAGCTCATCATTGGTAAGTAACCTTGCTTCGCCAACAGGTGTGCCACTCGGAAACTTGCTTTTGTTGCAACTTCATTTTCGGCTTTCTTCCTCTTAAACACAAACTTTTGTGAAGATAAGTTACATTTAAAGGTTTAGAATTTGTCTGAACGTAGCTTTCCCGTGAACTGAGAATAGTTTGATGAGTGCTTTGTTTGGTAATGTCAACGAATGTTGTATTTTTTAGCACTGCGATAGTCTCGTAGCATATTTAACGCAGCGTTTTATTACGTGATTCAATAACAAAGTTTTTCACATACCATTGTTATTTAAAAGCACGATATTCAAAGTCAACTTTTCTTTTCTTCCCTTGTCCTGACATAATAACTAGAAATAGCTATGAGCTCGAACATAAAGTAAACAGCAGCACTCACTCACACGCATTGAGATACACTGAGAGACGTGTTCCTTTCCACGCCTGCTTCTGGACACTGGAATCAATGAGTGAGATAACGCAATATTAAGCAATATGACGTTTTACAGCAAAGAGAAAAGTATATCCCACCTAGACTGGCTTTTGCTCAATTATGTTTTATATTTATTTTTCTATCATTGGAAATGATAATGATATCATTATATCATTTTATCACTTTAATGAACTGTTGGTGGGCCGTACCGTAACTAGATTGGCTTTTGCTCAATTACGTTTCATTATTTGTTTTTATAAAATTAAAAAATTATATTATTACTTTCATAAACCGTTGGCAGGATGGATAAACCAAATTCGCGGGCCATAGGTTAGAGAACCCTGTTGTAGCACACCAACAGGGTACAGGAATATTGCCTATTTAACTTGGCAGCTCTTTGGTATCTACAAAATCGAACTTTCTAAATCAGTTTCAGTGCTCTTGACAAAAGCAATCATTTGCTTGTGAGGCACTCGACCTGTAATCTGAGGGTCACAAAAGTTTGTGTTCTGCATGATTATATTAAGGATTCTATGTACCACATTACTCCCAGGATACCTAATGGTTTTTATGAACGGTATTGAAAACAACATTTGTAAGAAATCTGATGACACAAAAACATTTTCATTTGCCAACAATGTGCAACAAAGTCTGTCAAAAGAAATTAATACTTGCACTGCTTTGTTATCCAACGACATTTAATGAAGAGAAATAGAGATTGGAGATTAAAAACAAAGTTTTTGAAACAGCTAGATGTGTAAATTAAAATCTGGATTTCAGCTAGAACTTACAGTATGATCTGTCCAACATTACTTTTAGAAAGCTGCAATGATAGTGATAGAGTAACATTGATCAAGGCGATGAAAATTACCTCACTGATGCCAAAGTCAAGACCTTTGTATCTACAGTGAAAACAAAGAACCAGAAAGGGAACAAAGATCCAAAAACACAACAAACTATGCTTGATTTTAACCTATAGGCCAAAGAGGTAAGTCAACAACACAACACAGCACCACACGTAAATCTTCTTAGGTGAATGTCCACCAATAAGCCCAAGTTTACAACTGTGTATTATGAGCCAAATAGTTGCAATTACGTCCCTAAATCAGCTAAGAAAGTGTGAAAGTTTACTTCTATCTTAAAATGCTAAAAATAAAGTTTTAATTCATTCCAAAATGAGGTTACACACCTAGTATTAAGGTCTGCTATACAGCCCAAAACCGAAGTGTCTGGTCTGTGGAAACCCAGTTAATATACGCCTTTACTTACTCTCTATCATTGAATGAACCCTTGGATTACAAATCGAGGGTTGCTGGTTCGGATCTCCGTCACACCAAACATGCTCGCCATTTCATCCGTGGGGGCGTTATGATGAAACGATTAATCCCACTATTAGATGGTAAAAGAGTTGACTGTAGGTGGTGATGACTAGCTGCTTTCCCTCTAGTCTTACACTGCTAAGTTTGGCACGGATAGCGCAGATAACCCTCGAGTAGCTTTGCGCAAAATTCAAAACAAACCTAACCCTCCGGTGGTGAAGGTTTAAGCTTCACGTGATGGTCTATGCAGAGCTTTTCTAAGATTTCTATAGCACGTTTAACTGTCTAATTGTAAAGAATTTTCTATATTGATCGAAGTAAATATGTTATATTTATTAAATTTGAAAGAAAAGACAAGTATTTTCTTGTTTGTTATCATGAGAAACAATAAATTGAAATATGTTGACAATAACTTTTTATTACTCTCACTGTTATTTTACACATTTTGTTTTTTCTTCAGATTTTCAAAGGTTGGATAAGGTCATCTTTCTCTAAAGCAGCTCAGAAAGTTTCCATTATAATTAATTATAGGCCGCCCGGCATTGCCAGGTGGGTTAAGACGTGAGACTCGTAATTTGCGGGTCGAGGATTCGAATTCCCGTCGCGCCAAACATGTTCGCCCTTTTAGCCGTGGGGGCGTTATAATGTAATGGTTAATCCCACTTTTCAATGGTAAAAGGGTAGCTCAAGTGATGGCGGTGGGTGGCGATGAATAGCTAGCTGTCTTCCATCTAATGTCACACTGCTAAATTAGGGGCGAATAGCACTCGTGTAGTTTTGCGCAAAATTCAAAAACCAAACCGAAAGCAACATACCCCTATTATTGTTGACATAATCATATTATACCAACTACCAATGTGACTTAACAATACGTTCTCTGGTATTGATGACATATGAAAGATATATATATGAAGCAATGCCCTGGGCACATCATAAAATACACACAATTTGCCGAAAGTTGGTCAAGGTCATATTTGTTTACTTCCGCCGCTTAATGGTCTTCTAACAACTCACGAGGTAGAAAACGTCAGAAGTAATAATTTATATACATAACATTAAAATTATCAATTAATTTATAAGTCATTATTGGGTACTGTCTTTCGAAACCTAATTAGGTTGAATAATAACTTAATGAAAAACTAATTCATGCATCTATAATATGTTTAAAATATTTTAGAATGGTTTTAATGCTAATGTATGTGTATGTGATAATGTATTTCAAAAAACACACACACCTAAAATCCAGGTTTCGATACCCGTGGTGGGCAGAGCACAGATAGCCCATTTTGTAGCTTTGTGCTTAATTCAAAACAACAACAACAACATCAAAATTTTATGCTTCTGAGTATTAAACGAAAGAGTGTTTGCACAAGATATATATTTTTGCGTTAGTTACTTGTTATTATGCGACCTAAAGTATTGTTTGTTTGTGTTGAATTTCGTGCAAAGCTACTCAAGGGCTGGCTATTTGCACTAGACGTCCCTAATTCAGCAGTGTAAGACTAGAAGGAAGGTAGCTAATCATCACCACCCACTGCTAACTCTTGTGCTATTCTTTTACCAACGAATAGTGGAATTGACCATCATATTATAACACCCCCACGACTGAAAGGGCGAGCATGTTTGGTACAACGGGGATTAGAACCCGCGACCTTCGGGTCGAACGCCTTAACTCACTTCGCTATGCCGGGCCATAACCGAAAGTAAATCTTAAATAGCATGTGCAATAGAACTTGCTTGAAGATTCATTCCACACTAATTCAGAAATTACGAGTATCCGATTTTATATAATATAGGAAGATAGGTTTGTTTCATCCAAAATTTCACAAAGATCTGCACATAGCCTTTCATAATATTGAATTGGCCAGAAGGAACTCAACACCACACGCGGGTAACGTTTAGACAACTTTTTTCTTTTCAAATATGGGTAATTTAGTGTCACAAAATGCGTAGCGCGTTTCTGCAACAGGCTGCGAACCATGAACCGTCAGATTGTCATTCTGAATACGTTAAATAGGTTATGCCCGTCCAAGAAGACAGACGTCTAAACAAAGAAGGTGTGCATAACCATCTCACCCCAGAACAAAAGTGACAAAAGTAAGATATGTAAAAACTAACACAAAAACACAATGTGGTTGATAAATAAACTCTAAAGGTCAGGCTCATAAAAATTAAAAATATATAATTGCTTATACTTCTTTAAAGTAAATGTTTCGCACATTCTACTTATAGCAGTGAATGTTTCTTAAATGAGTCATTAACTTACTTCCATGCCTCTAAGTATCTCCTTTATAACTTGTTATTAGTAATTAACAAGTTTATGGTAATTTATATTCGTATTTAAACCACACTGTTTGATCTGTTATTTGTTTCCGAAGGATATTACTCTTAAATCATTTAAGAAATATCATTAACGGGAATCTGCTAGTGCTTAGAATTACTGCAAAATAATTTCTAATTTTAAAATAAAATAAAACATAAACAAAGAATAGAACTTCTCTCTCTTTTGTGTGCTTTAAAAATTTAACATAAATTCTTCATTGTCTGTCTGGTTCTATTTTTATGCGTATAACTTCCATCAAAGAGAAATAATTCACACAGAACAACTTTTTACATCGAGTAAGCCATTTTACATTATTGTGAACCTCCGCCGTATTATTCAGTCCAAATCGATTGTTCACAGCGAGAACAGCAGACGACATCGTACGCGAAATTCACAAATATAAAGCGCGCTTTGCCAACATTTGGACATTCCACACACAAGAAGCTTGGACTGGTCACCTTTTTCTGCTGATCATACTGTAGAAATTAATATGTTGTCACTTCAACTTAGTCAGTCATCTAAAGGTAGGGAAGGAAAGCTAAATGTTTTAAATAATCGTGCATATGTTTCGAAAGCTAACTTTCATGATGTTCCTGTAAACTCATATCTGATTGGCGGGCTACTACTTGTTGCGATAATGAAATCTATGTTAGTAGGTTTTGTTTATATATGTTTGTACAAAGCTATACAAAGGTTCATCTGTGCTAGTCTTATTTAATTTTGAACTATTAGACAAGAAAGATGGCAGTTAATGAACAGCGCTCACTGCCAATTCAATTGAGTAACAGTATTTGACTATCACTTTTATCACATATCTATGGAGTCAATGAGCAGAGTGCGATTTTGTGGCGACAGAACATGAACCATGGATATTGAGATTCCTAATTCAGTGTACTAACCTCCAACCACGTCTAACTCAGTTATTATGTAAAGCTTAACGATTTTAATGCTGTATAATGCTTTTGTTGCTTAAAGTGCTATTAAAATGTTTGAATGTTGGTTTTTCGTGACTAACACAGAAACTACGTGAGCAAGTAAGTGAATCATGTTATAAACCAGTAATTGATCAAGTCGCCTCTGTGACTCACTTTCGATCAATAGTAATATTTACTTTATATTACTTAAAATAAGCTGAGTATGAAATGTTTTGTGTGCGCGTGGTAATATAACGTTAAGATAAGTTGTGAACTCTGAAACTTCTGTTTGACAAAATGCACTCTATTCTTCCCAAGTGCTTCCCAGTGGCATTTCTGCTGACTCACACCGCTACAAACCAGGTTTCGATACCATTAGTGAGCAAAGCACAGATAGCTCCTTGTGTAATTTGTGCTTAATTCCAAAATAAACAAACAAGTCTTCTTAACTGGTTTAGCTCAACAATTGCACTGGACATAAATCTACCTTTTCTCACTGAGGAATATTACCAACAAGTTTGTACGCCTGAGTATTACTTGATATACTTTAATACAGCATGTAAATAGTTTAAATTTGAACAGGTATGAATAATGGTTGCATTAGTTTATTAAAAATCAGAACTGTTCTTCCCAACGAAACAGAAATACATTTGATTTGCATAGAAAAGTAGACTACAGAGTTTTAACGGCCGTATATAAAGTAGGAACATTATGAGAAGTACATTTGTGAAATCGTTATGTTTATATTTCAGAGATATTTTAATCTCCAATTTCGAATGTTTTGAATGAAAAAAAAGAAATTCTTATTGCTCTCAGGAATGTTGTAAGGATGAAGAGTTTGTAATGACTCTTCCTTACCATTAAGTTCCTTTGATTTCTAATTTTATATAATTGGACTTCTACAACTATCAATAACCTGGCAGCAAACATGACAAAATACAAATTACACTAGATATAACTTCATTGTTAATGATTATTATACTTGAGTTACATAAACTCGTTCATTGATTGTTACTTGTAATGATAAATAATGATCGTAAATTTCTGTTATATTGACTAAAAAGAGTTTAATTACTCTGTTAAATTATACAATTTGGTATTTAATAGTCATGTTTTATGGTTGACTTAGCTATACAGTGCAGGGTGCAATAGAAATATTTTCGACTCCTTATATTTTATGCTGTGAAATTTAAAAAAAATATATCGTTGTTCTGTTCTTAAACTTATTAATCAAGACTGGAAACAGGAATGCAGAGACTCCTAGCCTTCACTTTGAAAATACAAATGCTATAACTTTTAATGTATCCTAAGTTTTACATTAAAAAACACGCTATCTCTGATAATCTACTCTTTGCATTCATTTTGACAGTGAGAATATCATTACATTAAATTATTATTATTATTTTCACTTTGAAAATAAAGCTTTTTCATTTTCTTCACTCTTTGCTTTTGGAAACAACAGTGCTGCCGCTCTCAATCTACCAATATGTTTTGTTTTTAAACTAAGAAAGAAATGTTGTTTTATTTAGCCTATTTATTACATTCACTTTGAAGAAATGTAATCTGCAGTTTGACCCTAATATTTGCATTCACTTTAAGAACACATTCTTATGTGATCCAGTATCATGCTTGACAGTTTGTAACATATAAATTAATATTTAGATCCTGGCGTTCGGAATAACGGTGGTGCAATGGAGCACTTGGCCTTGGAAATAGAAAAACATAACTATTTATTCGTTCTTTTAGCATACGTATACGAATTATTATTCATTTCACAATTTCACACTACTTTGAATCTGAAAAATTGTTGCGGACGCTCATGGCAGGAATAGCGTTTGCTCCCACTCAAGAAGATCAGAAAAACCGCCAAGGAAATACTAGTTTTATGTTTTTGTTTTGTTTTGCTTAATTGGATTTAAGCACAATAGGCTATCTTTAAGTCCACAGACATGCCTCTGAGTTACTGCGGGAACTTATGCGTTTACTGCATATTATTTAAAACTACAGTAGGGCCACATATTATTGCATTTTCAATTCACAAAATTCCAAGAACTTTCTGTCTATGGAATTGCATAAAACTCATCCCGCCAAATAAATATCTCAAATAGACATCCGCATAAATATAATTTTTTAGTTTTTCGTTAAAATAAACAAACTTAAGACGTACAAAAGTTGTACTGGTTGGACCAGTGCTTCCCAAAGAGTGAGGTGCGCTTCCTTCAAGAGTTACAAATGATTTTTTAGGTGTAAGAGCGATTAGAAGAATCAATTGTGGATTAAATAAAATAAAGCGTTTTAACCTATTTTTATTAATGAAAAGAATAGGTAATTGATTCAATACATATTTCATTTTGATGCTATCCGTGTTTTTCATCTCGTTACTTAACCCATTCTTTCGTTTATTAAAAAAAAGGTAACATAAAAAGCACATCTATTTAAAATGCTCTCTTTCTTTTCTCTCACTTAATTTTTTTTTAAATATCATTTATGTCTTGTCCTATTCTTGTTAATTCGTTATGAAAAAAAAATTTAGTTCTTCAGTATTTCCACATGTTAATATAATTAGAATATTCTTTTTTTTTATCTAAATGGTAGCCCCTCAGTAACTCAGCGGTATGTCTGCGGACTTACACGCTAAAATCCGGGTTTCGACACCCGTGGTGGGCAGAGCACAGATAGCCCATTGTGTAGCTTTGTGCTTAATTCAAACACAACAACAACAACATCTAAATGGTTTTCTCATAAAAATTTATTTGGACTGTTATTTAACGATACATTTTATTTCATAAAAATGTACAAACTTTTATTGCTATTTTGTTCTAAGGGTGGTTTAAGTTTTTTCAGTATAGACCTTACTTTCTTCTGACTCAAAAATTAAAGAAATTTAATCGATCTTTTTTGTTGTTCCAATTCTGATACTACACTTTCTTTAATAATAAAGTAAGAAAACGCACAGAAGAAACTACAGATCAATATATGTGTGTTACTTTTATTTAAAGTAAAATAAAATCGCTGTCTTTGTCATTGCTTAGCCACAGAGGTTTGCTAAAAATGACTACATTTTTAAATTTTTAAAAACAACATTAGTGGATGTTCATGAAACATGTTGTATGTTATAAAGGACATTCCACTGAACAATGAGAAAATTTGCTTTATATAGTCATGTTTAGTGCATTTAAGTAAACATGAATTACAAAACTTGTGATTATCTTAAATCACAGTTTTGTGATTTCATTCAGTAAGTGTTAACTTGAACTAAAATCAATAAATGGGAATAAATAATACCTTTATTTAATCTACATTTGTGTGATAAATTAATATAAAAGATTTTCAATTTAGTAGCTGTTAAGCCTAGTAGAATAGCAAACATAAATTTGGATTTAAAACATAATTTTTATGAATACGTCATCGACATTAATTACTGCATTTTATTCATATTTGTAATGTTGCCCAAATTATCTGAAAGGTTATGTTTCAAACAGAAATCAAACGGGAACTTTTACTTCACGAAGCTGCCATTACAAATGACATTTCTACAGCAAAAAAGTTAATCGACGCTAAAGTTGACGTTAACAGCCGCAGTCACGTAAGTACTGGGACTTTTATAGTGGTGACCTATTTATAGATTATTTAATTTTGAATAGAGGAACTGAAGCACCTTACATTAAAAGTTTTAGACTAAATTTAGTGGCGCTATAAATCGTTAACAAACAAAATTCTCCCACTTCTCTACAATTTGTTCGTTATTGCAGTGTTCACGATTGCTGAACCTACAACTAACAAAAAAATGGAACCAACACGTCTTTCAAGGCGGCGTTAAATACTGCCCTTCTAAGCAGAAAATTAATTTCGCTCTTATTTTTCATAATAATTGCTGGTCGTGGGTGCGAAAAGTGAAAGACTAATAAATTTATTAAAAAGAAAAATTACAAGATGTCAAAGTAGGTAGAACGCCCGATTTTATAATATCAGTCAACCTCATTGGGTCAACCTCAGGTGATTATTTACTCTAGAATTAATCCAAGTTCCAACACTTCCTAATTTTTAAACCAATTTCTCTGTATACTATTTATAATTTAAATAGTATACAGTAATGTTGAGTTTTAAATAGATTAGCGACCAAATTGTAATTGTTTCCTTTGTAATTCTATTTTTTAAAGATATTGGTCACACCCAACATACTTGGAACTTTGTAATCATAGTCTTATTAATCAGAATGAGGTGACCTTAAAAAGTGAAACTGCTTTCGCGAAGAGAAAGAAGAAAATCTAATTAAAACGCTTTTTAAAAAAATTAAGATTTAATAACAAATATCCGCCCTGAAATGGCATTCTAGCTGAAAGTTTGTGTAGACAAGGCCCCTGCAAATTACCATCAGCAAGTTTTTCAAATATATTTTTCGTAAACATATGTATATTTTGTTTATAAAAAAGTTGACTAAATACTTACCATAAATATATGAATTATTGTTGTGATAGTTTATAACCTATGCGATCAACTGCGACTCGTTACTTTTTTAAAAAACATTTTATAATTAGTTTTACGATGACATGTACGATATAAGTTTGCACTGGTTTCCTTGAAATGTATTTTACAGCCACGTTTGTGCTAATTCCTCATGACATGGCCCGGCATGGCCAGGCGGGTTAAGGCATTCGACTCGTAATCTGAGGGTCACGGGTTTGAATTCCGGTTACACCAAACATGCTCGCCCTTTCAGCCATGAAGGCGTTATAACGTGACAGTCACTCCCACTATTCGTTGGTTAAAACGTAGCCCAAGAGTTGGCAGTGAGTGGTGATGACTAGCTGCCTTCCCTTCTAGTCTTACACTACTAAATTCAAAACAAAACATATTCATATCGTGTATATCATCCTAACTTTAGAAAATGTGATTGAAGGAATTTTGAATTTACATTTTATTTAATTATGTATAATGATGAAAACTACACCTTTATTCATTGTGAATAATTAATACTATAATTTCATTTCAAGAAAAGTAAACAAATCCCTTTTATCTAATAATATTATAACACGAATTGAAATAATATTTCACACGATGTCAGAATTGAGCTATTTTTTATCTTCTGTAGATGGACAGAGCTCCCGTCCATTGGGCAGCTTCTCGTGGTCATTTAGACATCCTGGCCATGCTTATAATGGTCAAATGTGACATAGAATCCAGCGATAAGGTTAGTTGAATGGATTAATTTAGTAGTTGGTAACGTCTAACGCATTAGAAAAAGCATATATTCGTCATTAGGATGTAGAAAGCCTTAACTTACCTGGCATAGTTGGTATTATATATTAATACGTGTTTGTGATATTGCATCACAGAACTGATAACAGTTTGAATCACCTATTTGTTACTAGCTGCCCACTACGAGTTTTTAGTGATACTGTATATGATATAGTATTTCAATACACTTTCTTTGTGGTACTTCACGGTCGAAGAGGCTTTTCGCTAAATATCAAAATTCCAAAACAGAAATTCAATGAATTATCAGTCTTATTTCGATGTAATATCATCACATAATACTATTAAATTATTATTGCTAGTGTTAAAATAATAGATTTTAATAGTGAATTCTCTTTTGTTTCTCTTCTCAAACTTCAAAGTTACTTTTTATACTAATGCGAATCCAGAAATATATTACCTTTTTTAGTATGGAATGAAGCCACTTTTACTAGCTGCATGGTTTGGGCACAAGGGAGCAGTGCAAATGCTAGTGGAAAATGGATGCAATTGCAGACGAACAAATAAGGTAACTCTGGCTTTATTTAGTGAAAAAAAAAGAATAATAAAAATTACTATGAGCTCTTTTAGTATTTATTAACTTTCAATAAAAGTCGCTTGGCCAAAATGTTGACAGTTTTGCTTTGTTTGGCGTTTTTTTAATTTATTTTTTCGAATTTTTTGCTAGTATTGTTTTTCTGAAGTTCGTTCTGAATTGTGATTACCGTGCTAAAAAAGTCCTATTAGTTGGTAACCTGTATAACACTAAAACTGACGAAAGAAGACAATTTGTCTAGTCATTAATCACAATACTAAGCCTTTACCATTATTATCAGTTATTGTGATGCGTCATTACATAACTATCCGAATAAACAATGATCAAATATTTTAGTTAAAATTAGCCAAAGTATTCACAGCTTATTTGCATAGGGAAAGGAAAGGTAAACATTTCTGATTATCAAAGCAAAATTAACAGAATGAAAAAATATTACATCGAAATATTCTAAAGTAACAAAACATCGTCTCATTTCACTTCTTTCTTTTCTCTTACTTTTATTATCTATTTGTTTTTTTCTTGGTAACACAAAACCTTACTTAACTTCAGTAACTGCGGAAATGAATCGCCGATTTTAATATCCCAGTTCAACAGAGATAGAATTATGTATAGTATGTTGTAAAATTAAATTTTGTACTTTTGCCGTTCACACGTTTGCTGACAGAAGCTCAACGTGCAGCGAAGTTAAATATTAATATTTTACTCGCACATGCGCAAGTGGAATTTATCAAGCATTCATCAAGTAATTTAAATATATATATCATGCTTCGTTGCAGTGTTAAGAGGTTATTGTTGGATGTTAACAAAAAAACAATTTTATTATTACGCTAAGGATAACATTAAATACAAAGTTTTTTTTCGGTTTCTGAGAATCTTCAGATTCTTAAATAAATGATTGTTAAAAATAAAAATCATACCGTAAAATAGTAATATGCTCACAACTATATTATAACATTTATAATACATTTGTTTGAGCCATTGTACAGGGTGGCCCGTAAATCCCTACCCATCCATATATTTTATGTATTCAGTGTATCTGTGTACTGTCCCTCATTCTCTCTGCATAATATTATGCGACGCCATGTTCTGTCAGATATTTTCCTCAACATCGGCCATATTTCTCTGAAAAAAAGGAAACAAATTTATAGTACATGCGTAATTGAATATAACATAATAACATGTGGATGGGTAGGGACTTACGGCCACCCTGTAGAATAACTGGAATGATATATTGTTTAACAGCTGTGTTAATCGAACGTTGGATCGGACGAGGTTTTCGCTTTCTGTGATTCTTAAAATTAGAGGTTAAACAACATACAGTTATAGATCTGTAGCAACAAATGTCAAGGCGACACCAAATGAAACTAAGGTTTATGACTGTGCTTGTTAGTGATGCCTAGGTATCGAACGAACGGTTCGTGTTCTATAGTGGAAGGAGATAGCCTACGCTTCACTCAATAATTTTGCTTTTTAAGCCCTGGCGTTACAAGGCATTTTTGCTAGTTCCCCACATATATTTCCTTAGTTTGTTTCTGTTTTTTTTTTTCTAATTTCACCAAATAATTTATATTTTTATATGTCGTTTACACTGTGAAAAGAGAAATTTACGTCACAACAACACAAATCGTATTCCACAAACACAGAATTATATACATTAAAAATAATTTATGTGCACGTAGACTGCGAGCGACGATTCCAACTATGCGTGAAATACGTATATTTCCGTTGTGTTTAGTTTTGTTAGTCCACAAAATGCGTTTCTATCTTCAACTTATGTTATTTTTACAATATATCCTTGTATCTTAACACTAATGTGAAAATGTCCAGTAGAACACTCTGTGAAGTTAATGCTTCGTTGAATTTTTCATATTATTCTAGTGTGAGTTACATATATTATGTTAAAAATTTTAAGGGAATAACATCTTATAATCTAGTTTGGATTGGCTCACTATATACTTTATGTAAGACTCGTATTGTTTTTTCTACTGTAACCTAACATGAGCTAAATGACAGACAGTGTAACATTTTATTTATTTTAATTCTATTATAAAAGGTGTTTAACGTTGTCCATTTTTATTTTATTAGCAGGGACTTACTGCCCTTCATTGCGCTGTACAAAACAATCACGTGGACGTTGTTAATTTCTTACTTGAGTCGGTAGAAAACATCAGTGTCAATTCAAGTGACAGGGTAAGTAAAGGTCAAATGTTATGTTATGAATTATTTTCGTTAAGTTCTTTTTACACATATCTGAGACGTTTATTATTATAGTACAACATTTGGAAAGTGTTAAAGGTCATAACATTTAAGATGCATTTTAAAATTCTAAATCAAAACGTAGCTTTGTAGACAAAATAGAATAAAGAAGGTGAAAAACGAAAGACAAGTGTTGTATTATTTTATGTTTACAAACTTTGCTCACTATGCATAAAATGTGTATACATATTACTCTTTTCCAGAATTATACATGTCAAATGTATCTCTACTTTAAAGGCCCGACATGCCAAGTTGTTAAAGCACTCGACTCGTAATTCGCGGGTTCGAACCCCGACACACCAAACATGCTCGCCCTTTCAATGGTGAGGGCGTTATAACGTAACGGTCAATCTCACCATTCGTTTGTAAAATAGTATCCCAAGAGTTGTCGGTTGGTTATGGTAAGTTTAGTTGCTTTCCCTCTAATCTTACACTGCTAAATTGGGAATGGCAATCGCAGATAGTCCTCGTGTAGCCTTGCACGAAATTCAAAAACAAACAAACAGTTCTTTACTTTAATATAAGTCTTAATACCCATACCAGCCGTCTTGAGACACATTTTTACTTCAAGTGGGTTTCTCGTCATCACGAGAGACATGACAAATGTTTTGCTTGATCTTGAGTATTATGCACCTCTAGAATATATTTACTTGCATTTAATTCTAGATCAAAGTAAAGTTGTAAGAGCAACTTAAATTTCTTTAGCACTTTCAATCATTATCCACTAATAAAAAACGTGCGAGTATTATTTTGTTCTTACTGGTATGAATGTGAAGAGAAAATTTCAGTGTGCACGGTTTTGCAAAGTTTGACTATCAAAATGTTAAATTTGCTTTAAAATGGCTTTCAGAGTTAGCTGTATTTCGCCATTATATTCTCCATTAAAGGAAAAACAGTTCAAAGTGTACCACTCCAAGGGCAGTAGCGAACACAGAACTGAGCGCTTGCAGCTCACCTTATTTCTTCAGTTTTATTGTATATACTAAACCTAGCATCAGCGGCACGAAACACACTGCGTCTACTGAGCTGAGGAAGTTACCGATATCTTTTTTAATCTTAAATAAATATCTATTCTTGAAAACATGCCACAACAGCGTTGAATGAGAAAGACCAGTGATAAATAAAAACAATACCATTATTACCTTAATCCAGTCACCAATACCATCTATCATCAAGTCGAGTGGAATACAATAGACGAAGTTCAAGATCTCACACATTTAAAACAGTAAACTACTCACAGAGTTAACATATTGGTCTAGGTTGTATTTATATCATCGACTTTAATGAAAAATATAGTTGAGTAAAATATACGTCAATGGTTTCAGATTTGCGATTGTATTCAATTACCAATCGCATCTGAAAGCCATTATAGACTCTATATCCATTGTAAGTGAGCGATATTAATGAAATACCTCCTTTATCTAGTTTGATTATGTGTGACATTATTGTTGTTGTTGTCTTGAGTGATTTACTGCAAAGCCGAAGTTTTGAAATGATACGATTTGCTAAATACTGCGTTCTTTAAAGCTAAACTGACGTTACATGATAAAATTACGACGGTTGTTTCTCCTTGAAATCACATAATAATGTAAAAATATATTGTTCACGTGTCATATTAATTGGAATTTGTTTTCGAAAGATGGTCCGACTTTAAAAGACACACAATAAATATTTCAGCATTGAGTAACAAAGAAGGTAAATTACATAAACAAATTTCTGAAGAAAAAAAAACGCTATTTCATTCATTTTCTTTAAAAGAATGGCATTTCAAAATTTAATTTTGTTTAAATTGATTAACGAACGTTGATGTTGTTATTTCATTAGTAAATACTTAATGATATATTGTTCTTCACTAGTAGATGTGTCCCACAGGGGCTGAGCGATAAGTCTGAAGGATGAGAGTGCTAAAAAAACGAATTTAGATACTAGTGGTGAACAAAACTCAGATAGCCCAGTGTGTAGTTTTTTGCTTAATAACAAAAACAAACAAAGAAGCTTGTACGTTTCTAAACATTGCTGCTTTTTATTTAAGGATACTAGTTGAAATATCGTTAAAAATTGAACTTTAAAGTGCCAAGGCTTATAACGCTAAAAACCGAGTTTCGATACCCGTAGTGAGCATGACACAGATAGCCTTTTACGTAGATTGCCATCCAGTGGTACAGCGGTATGTCTGCGGATTTATACTGCTAGAAACCGGGTTTCGATACCCGTGGTGGGCAAAGCACAGATAGCCCTTCATGTAGCTTTGTGCTTAAATACAAAAACAAAAAAGCTGAAAATCGTTGTAAAACTAAAAAATGATAATGATAATAATAATAATAAGGTACACATGTTTATTCGTTGTGGCCCAGCTTGATCAGGTGGTTAGGGCGCTAGAATCCTCATCACATGCTCTCCCTTTCAGCCGTGGAGACGTTGTAATGTGACAGTCAATCTCACTATTCGTTTGTAAAATAGTAGCCCAAGAGTTGGCGACGGGTGGTGGTAAGTTTAGCTGCCTTTCCTCTAGTTTTACACTGCTAAATTAGGGACGGCTAGCGCAGATAGCCCTTGTGTAGCTTTGCACGAAATTAAAAACAAACGAAACTAAACACTATTTAACAATATGAAAAGGGCCTCGCATGGCCAGGTGAGTTAAGGCGTTCGACTCGTAATCTGAGGGTCGCGGGTTCGAATCCCGGTCGCACCAAACATGCTCGCCCTTTCGACCGTGGGGGCATTATAATGTGACGGTCAATCACACTTTCGTTGGTAAAAGAGTGGCCCAAGAGTTGGCGGTGGGTGGTGGTAAGTTTAGCTGCCTTTTCTCTAGTCTTACACTGCTAAATTAGGGACGGCTCGCGCAGATAGCCCTCGCGTAGCTTGGCGCGGAATTCAAAACAAACCAAAACCTAAACAGATTCTCTTGCCACTGAGCTGGTACAATGAGCTGTGAACAAAAATGTCAAGTATTTCTGTTGACTGTATTTAAAAAGAGAGCTAGGCCTTTGTGTAGTTTTGTGCTTAGTAACATCCAATAACTCTTCTTCTTCATAAATATTTAATAACCTAAACACTATTTTTTTTTAAAGCAAGAAAATTGCATTTTGAAAGTAGTTGTTGGAAATTGCTTCTAATACTTATTCATCTATGAATAAAACAAACTTTGTTGAGGTGCTTGTGATTTACTAATGTAATTATAATTTGTGTTTTGAGGTCCTCTTAATGTTCCTATCCTCCTCCTCTCTCTGTAGCTAAGCGGAAAATCTGTAGACTTATCACGCTAAAAACGGGTTTCGATGCTCTCGACGGGTACATCAAACACAGATTATTGTATAGTTTTAGGCAAAACAACAAAGCAAAAAAAAAAATTATATTTCTTCATCTTTTCACATGTCAACTGTTACAGTGGGATTATCTTCAATATCAAGTTGAACAAAAATCACGTGGTTTAAAACGAAAAGAGTTAAGGTTTGTAACGTGGTCTACGTAACAATTCCAGTCATCGCATTATATATATATATGCATTTATTACAATAACGTACCCTACATCTCGAGAAATGTAATCTTAACTTAATAATTAGGTCATATAATAAAAGTATTGGCACATCTGTAACATACAAATAAACCATGAAACAAGCTGCAAAACTGAGATAATAAAGTGTTTACTGGTGGAAGAAGAGTTTGCTCAAGTTGGATTCTCACACATCTATAACAGACAGACAGACAGACACGATCACGGAACAAGGTACAAAGTTGATATAGTAAAATGTGCCAAACCGAAGCTCTGCCACTTATCGTCGTATGCTAGTCTTTCATGTGAAAATAGTAAATATGATTTTAAAATATGTACTAACTGTTCCAGTTCTCGAAGTTTCCTATCTACACTACTTCATATCTCGTTCTGAAAAGGCAGTTTTAACTGGTGAAAAAAACAAAACCGTAGAAACAACGATAATGAAATAGCTACTCGTGAGAGTATAATGGAAAGATAGTAAAATACGCTCCTCTGAGGTTCAAATTACAATAACTATAACACTCAAAATGTGTTTTAGATTCATAAAAGTTGAGATAAAAAAGATGAAATACAACCTCATTGTTTAAAAAAATTAAATGTGTTTCAATATATTTATGTGTATGTGTCATTTATTTCACACATATACACACACACGTATTGTAATTGATTTAATAACGTATATTTAATATCGATGTTTACTTTAGATAAGTATATGTTTGAAAATGCATGTGACTTATAGTGTTGAATGCGTATTCCGCAAGTCCCACCTGTTCTTTAAATTTGTGGAAGATTCTTGAATGTAAGAATCAACAGTGTACGATGTGTGTATCTAAAATACTAGCGATTGCCAACATAATCGCCAACTGAAATTTTGAAAAACCTCGCCTAATTAATATAAAAGTTGGCCATTGTAACAGACAGAGAGATATTTTAATATTGTTGGTTTGCTACAATTAGTATACTGTAAACCTCGGAAGCTATAACTGTGACAAATACTTATTAATCAGAAAACTGCAGGTATGTGACCAGGAACGTTTATACATTTCAAACATTAAAAGCCGTTTAACTTCAATGGGTTAACTTTGGATGCTTGTATTGCTAAGAGGACATTAGATAATTTCATTGGTGAAAAATCAGCTTATAAGCCACATAAGGCCATCCAAGATAGAGCTGTCTAGCTTCCTCCCATATTCATGTGTGTCAACATAGAATAAATTCACTCATCGTAAACCGTTGATAAAATACTCAGTTCCGGACCAGATAGAAGACTCGGTATTGTTTGTAAGTTTATAAAACTTTTGTATAAAAATCGTTATTTGTAATAACAGTTATTATAAACTGTATTATTTTTTGTGTATTAAAATATATTTGTGTTAAGAAAAAATGTGTATATGAATCACGCTCAAATATATTATAAATTTGATACGCATCGACATTTAACTAACTTCTAAGTTAAAATTATAATGTCTGAAATCGTAATACGTAAGACGATAAATTAGAGACAGGCCCGGGATGAATATTAATACGCAACATAACAAATCGGAGCCTCGTTCGAAATAAATTATAATAAGTATATATGTGTGTGTATACATGTAAAACAAATAGAGCACACTGAAATGTATAACTTTTCAGTTCCGTACTTAATAATTTACAGATGAAACTAGTGGTGAACATGTATATGAAGAACTAAAAATGAAGTTCTACGGTATGAATAGTATGTTCTTATCAAACAGAAGAATAATCAAATGTGTTTGTTACGCCGATAGTAAAGCTCGTAGCACAGGTTTAATTTAAAGTTTAAGGATTAAAATAAAAAAGCAATGGCAATGTTTAACAAGTAAACATGTAAAGCCCTAAGTTTATTTTATCACATGAGTTTAGACTCGATAAGCCTTTACATCCACATGAAGGAGCCTTCTGGTGTGCTATTATTACAATGTCATCATTGTACGATACGATAGTGTAGCTGATAGGCACGAATGCAGGGCGTCACGAAATCATAAAATATGAAACATTTTTATGCATAGGTGTATATTATACAAACTAAAAGCATCAGAAATTGAATGTCTGTTCTTTCAAACTCCAGACTTTCTTTTCTATGCTAAGTAAAGTTTTAAAAAATGCCTAAACAAATATTACACGAAACAAAAATAAATTACTATATTTTTACAGAATTATAGAGAAAGCTGTAAGTAATGCTGATAAGTAAGGTAATAATTGCAACTAATGCAGGCGGTCAGACACACTTTTGTAAAAGTATATTGTGATATAATTGTCATTTGAAATCATTTTAAACAAAAAAGGTAAATATGGACCCCATTCCAAAATTTTTATTGTCCATCCAGATTCTTGGCGTAGTTTCTCTGTAACAATAAATATATTCACATAACAACTGATTACTAATCAAACTGTAAATTTATCCGAATTGCCATTGCGTATATTGATAAATTATAATTGTCAAGGATAATATAAATATATTTAATTTTATACAACCTTCATACCAGTCAATTAACTATGTTAATTTTAAAAAATATTTAAGTTGCATTAGGTTTGTTATAACTTTTATATACTGTATAAACAAGAAATTTAAAAATAAAAGCTATAAACGTTATGATTTATACATATCCTCCGCCTCAATAATTACTGGTGGAGATTATAGGTGAACAAATAATTATAACTTTTGCTGTAAGAAAATGTACCAACGTTGCCTGTTTTCTAGATGAAATAAGTTAGTGACTAAACTTTTGTTGGAAAGCATTTTCGTGCAATCAACCGGTATGGCCAGGTGGTTAAGGCACTCGACTCCTAATCCGAGGGTCGCGGGTTCGAATCGCTGTCGTACTAATAATGCTCGCCCTTTCAGCCGTGGGGGCGTTATAATGTGACGGCCAATCTTCCTATTCATTAGTAAGAATAGTCCAAAAGTTGGCGGTAGGTTGTGATGACTAGATTAGTTGCTTTCCCTCAACTCTTACATTGCAAAATTTAGTGACGGTTAGGACAGATAACCGGCGTGTAGTTTTGCGCGAAATTCAACAAACAAATAAACAATTTCGTGCCAAAGTACTTGAGAACTATCTGCACGAGCCGTTCCATGTGTAGACGTGACATATTAGAGGGAATGTCAGGGTTTTATGTATATATGGTGTAATGGACTTACTATAATGTATTTATTTTAATATTGATGTTTATTTCAGTTTAATATTCATGTAGAAGTACATGTAACGATATAAGTTACATGTGTATTTCGAAAAGTCCGCCTGTCTCTAAAGTTGTAAAAGATTCTCGTGTATTAGAATCAACAGCATATGTTTTTATATTGTTGCCAACTATACTTTCGGGGCCTTGCCTAATGATTATGAAAGGTAGCCATCGCACCACGCGGAGAGAGTTTAGTATTGTTGGTTTACCACAGTAAGTATACTATATATCTAAGAAGCTATAGCTGTGATAAACGCTTATTAATCGGAAAATTTCAGATATTTGACCAGGAACGTTTATAGATTCCGAACATTATAAAAGAATTAACTTCAATGAACTACCTTCGTACGTTAATATTTTTACGAGGATACTATTTTCGTCTGTGAAAAGCTTCCGTTAAGTGAACTGTGTCGATATCAACATAGAATTAAATTTTTATCGTAAACCGTCGATAAAATATTCAGTTGCACACCAGACAAAAGACTCACTATTGTTTGTAAGTTTGTAAAACCTATGTATGTAGATCATTATTTATAATAACTGTTTGTAATAGCCGTTATTATAAATTGTATTGTTGTTTGTACATTAAAATATAATTGCGTTAAGAAATAAAATTGTGTGTATCAGTCTTGTTAGCAAATGTCACATTTGATACATATTGACGTTTAATTGACTTCTAAATTCAAATTTCCGGCTATCTAAAATCGTAATACGTAACTTACGTAACATGATAAATTGGAGACTCATTCGAGATAAATTATAATATGTAACAGCAGGGTAAGGATTCTTTTACAGTGGATATTTGTGTCTTGTTAGCGATAAATTCGGCAATAAACGTACAACACACAACCACTTGTTTTAAAATAATGTGCTTAAAACAAGTCAAAATTTATACAAACATTTTTTACAGTATAAGAAATCACAAATTAACTAAAACTCTAAATAATTCTCATTTCTTTTCAAAAATCTATTTATGTTGATACACTACTTTCTATAATCATATCACAATGGAATCAGTAAATAATTTACCCCGAGGGTTACCATGGTTCAACTCTGAATCTCAAATAACTCTTTTCTTTCCGTCAAAGTCCACACAGACGAGTTCAATCAACTTAGAACACCCTTTAACAAGACAAATTATTCCCTTATCTCTGTTAAATCCTGTAATACACTTTATAAATCACCCGTTAAAGTCAATCATTTACACGCTGGTTAACTTCACATTTACTTTCACTAACTAGTTTTCTGATTGAATTTCATTTGACCTCAACTTTGGCTTTTTAGTTGTTAACTTGCGTTTACGTGGTCTATTGTATTTGTATGTTGATCACCGGCGCTTCGAACTTTTTGTAAATTATGCGAACAGCGCTAATTTAACCACACTCGGAGAAAAATAGCAAAGATTCGTGTAATGTGACGTCAACAATGTAACTGCAAACAAAACGTACGTCTCGTAAAGAGTCATTCAACCAAATTTGTCGTAGTAATCCTCTTAAAATAAAGTCTTTAGGTATTTTATTATGAAAAGTAAATTAAATATTAAAGTACCTAATAATAACACTTACACAACTGAGAAGTAAGTTAATTAACACCTACAACCAATTCTTAAGTTGCTCTAATCAAATAAAAAGAGTGAACGTTCACATTATAATGCTTCAACAGAAGAAAGAACGACCATGTTTAGCGAGAGGATTGTACGTTAAACACCCTAACCACCAAACCATGTCAGATGTTGTAGGAGATCTATTTTATCAATATATCTTAATCTTTTTTACAATATTTATTCTTCAAGGTTAAGAAGAAAGTGTGTTTTAAAAATTCGTTTAACCTGTTTTAAATCATGTTTCAGAATAGACAAACTCCTCTTCATTTAGCTGTTTTGAATAACAATATGGAGATTGTGGAGAAACTCATACAATATGAAGCAGATGTTAGTCTTAAAGACAAGGTATTTGTTTATATATAGTTTGAACTTATTATTTTAAATATTAATATGTGTTGAAAATAGTGCAGAGTCTATACTATAATTAACAGTAAAGACAATGTAGCGTTATATCTATACTAAATATAATTAAAAATAGTATAAAACACTACATTTTTTTTTCATTTTGCACATTGTGGAACTAATTTCTATAATTTTATCAAGGTTTTATTCACATTAAATGCGAATATGATAGACAGTTTAAGCTCATTCAAGTACAAGCGACCATTGCACTGCTAGGGCCCCCCAGTGTCACAGTAGTATATCTGCGGACTTGCAGCGCTAAAAATCGAATTTTTCGGCACTGGTGTATCGTTGTGCATGACCACAAACAAAATACTATTAGATTTGGAATTTTACTACGTATAGAATTGAGTTAGAATAGTACTCTAATTCCAAATTCCAGGAAAACCAATTTTAATGGAATGAGGCAGGATCTAGCTTTTGTAGATTGGACTAAATACTTGGGAGAGGAACAGATGTGGAAAGCATTTAGGTAAACGTTGATGTGCATACAGAATGTATGTGTTTCCAACAGAAAAAAGTACAGTGGAGTTAAGGTTTAAGATAACATACTAGGGATAAACATAATAAATTCAAGAAATTGAAACTCACTGGAAATAATGACTTTGAGGACAACAGAAAATTAAGAGAGTTGATTAAAAAGGAAACTGAAATAGCAAAAACTGTGTACAAAAGAAGGTTGACTGAGAGAGATAAATCAAATAGTAAGGAATTCTTTAGGTATATGATAGATAAGCAAAATGTCCGGATGGGGATTGGACCTGTTAAAAAAGATAGTACAGAGCTGATGCTGGAAGATTACGAAATCCTACATTTATTAAATTATATGTTATTTTCAGGGTTTTTTATGAATAAGAATTCAAGTATTATTCCTCAAGAATACTTAATGTGTAGTGTATTGGTGTAAAATATACCATTTTAAGTTCTGAAATTGTAAGGGAAACCTAAAAATTGATAAGTCACCTGGACCAGACAACTTTTATCTCAGACTTTTAATGTAACTTATATTAGTTGTGAACCGCTAGTTAATATTTTTATAGGTCATTGAGTAGTGGAAGAGTATTATAAGATTGAAAGTTGGCTAATGTGAGTCAATATTTAAACACCATCTAGGCAATTATAGGCCAACTAATCTTACATCAGCAGTTGGAAAGGTTTCAGAAAGTGCGAGTAAAGATGCAATACAGAGTCACTTAAAGCCTTTTTATATAGTGAAAATCTTATTTAATAAATCTGGCATTCTTTAAGAATGCTACTGCGAGAGTTCATGAAGGAAATAGTGTGGATTTGGTGTGTCTTCATTTCAGAGAGCATTTGTTAAGGTGTCTCACAAAAGACTTGTTACAAAAATGAAAATTGTAGGTGTGAGAGAAATGTTATTAAATTGGTTGGATATTAAAAAGTAGGTAGCAGTAATTAATGTAGTTAGATTTGACTGGATCACTGTTACAAGCAATATGCCTCAGGGCTCTGTGCTGGGTCTTCTGCTATTTGTGATTTTTTAGTAATGATACTGATTTTGAAATAACTAAAAATATTAAAGTTTGCAGACGACATTAGGATTGTTGAGATGGCTAAGTGTATCAAAAATGCTGCAGACGTAGAGGAGATTTAGATCATTTTGTGCATTGGGCCAATATGTAGCAGATGTTTAACAATCAAAATGTGAGATGATACATGTAAGTTTTCACAATTGAAATTATTGTTGTAATTTAAATAGAAGTACATTAACAGAAATGCCAACCATTACGATTTTAGTGTATACATTACGACTATACGCTGATACCGACAAATATTACGACTTGTTGCAACTTCCAAATTATTATATATTATATAGGCCTATAAAATAAAGTAATAAATTGTTCTCCCAGGACTTGAAAGTGGTGAAAAGAAAATTTCTAGCGAGATACAAATAAATTTGATAATAAATAAAAGACATAGTCCAAATGGCTACTTGTGATAATCACGTTTGTGCTGGAAATAATAAAAAAAATATTTGTATCTTCGACTTCTACCAATAGTTTGAGTGCGGTGCTTCTCCATGCTGGGTACGTGGGAGAATCCATAGTTACGTCATTAGTGCTTGTCAGCAAATCAGCGCTTGCGTAGATGGTTATTTCTCGTTTTCTTAGCGGCGTAAAAACGCCAATACGATAGTTCACAAGTTGGAAAAAAAAAGAGGCCTCCTTCACCAGATTGTCTTGTTTCTGGCAAATCTAAAAGGACTAAAACTGTGAAGGGGGGTCTGTCTACAATCATTACGCCCAGTCATTTGAAATAGTTGCCATCTCTGCATTAAATACTGACGATTAGAAAAAGAACTTGATGCCGTGATTGAAAAATCACTAGGATGATATAGGGACAGTAGGATAGTCTTATGAGGAGAAACTAAATTATCTAAACTTGTTTTCTCTGGACAGGAGAATGGTCCGAGGGGATTTGATTGAGGTATTTAAGATTATTAAGATTTTTTATAATATAGAACTGTCAAACTTGTCCATGTTTATCAATCAAAACAATAGGACAGGGGGTCATAAATTCAAATTTTGACGGCAAAGTTATCTTGATACCATTTTCGTTGCTGTGATTATCCATTAGGTATTGTATACTGTCGTGTTCACCTTCTGTATCGAATTCATTCTCTTCTTCAAAATCCTCATCTAGAACATCTTGTTACGATTTACTTCACTTCCAGAATGTGACATTATATGTTTTTCTTGGAGTCCAGGTACCTCATGAATTTTTCTACTTCTTTCATCATATGTTTTGCAGTCTCATCATTCCAGCTGACCTCAGTTTTCATAGTCAGTATCACTCAGAATTTGTTATAACATAGAGTAGACTAGAAACACCTCATCATGAGTACCAGAACCTGATTTTTAGCGTTGTAAGCCCTCAGACTAGAATCAATAACGTGTGTAATCGAATGAAATAGTAGAATGAAAGAAATGGTTTGGTTTAAATTTTACGAGGGCTACCTGCGCTGGTGATCATTACTTTAGCAATGATAGATTAGATGGAAGACTGCTAGTCAACATTGCCCATCGCCAACTGTTGGTCGACTCTTTCACCAACGAGGAGTGAGATTGACAGTCACTTCATAACACTCTTACGGCTGAAAAGGGTGAGCACATTCAATGACGTAGATTTCAATCTGTGACTCTGGGATAACGAGGCGAGCGCCTTAACCACCAGACTTTAAATGCAGAACTAAAGACAGCAGCAAAAATAATATACAAATATTTTTACAGGTTTAAATTATTTTAGTTTGATTTTACATAATATGAAAATCACGTTAAGTTAGAAAAACAATCGCAAATCGTAGGGTATGAAATTGTTTGTTTGTTTTGAATTTCGTGCAAAGCTACACGAGGGCTATCTGGGCTTGCCCTCCCCAATTTAGCAATGTATGACTAGAGGGAAGGCAGCTAGTCATCAACGCTCACCGCCAACCTTTGAGCTATTCTTTTACCAACGAATAATGGGATTGACCGTCACCTTATAACGCTCCTACGGCTAAAAGCATGTTTGGTGCTACGGGGATTCGAATCCGCGACCCTTAGATTATGAGTCGAACGTCTTAATCCATCTGGCCATGCTGGGCCCTGGAGGGCGTGGAGCTTAGCATTAAATACAGGGCATGTTGATGTTGCGAAGCACTGATATGACACTAACAAAAATAGGTTGTGAGTATTAGGAGTAGACTTACATTATAGTACTAACTACAAAATGATTGATTTTAATAAACAATAGCAATAAAGATAACCATCTGCTGTGCTACAGTGTGTAATGTATGGTTGAACTAAAGACGAAATGACTTAGTTCAATACAATTTGTATTGTCATTTGTATTAAACAAAATTATAAAGGGGAAACGTTTTATTCGTGGTTTCAACAGAGTTTTTCACACACAAGCACACACATAACTTTAAATAATAATTATATTTACGCTAAATTCCAAAGATAAATATTCAGAATGAAGTAATTGACGTTGTTTAAAACTGAATTCTCTTCTAGCATGAAATGTTTACGTCCTAAAATGTGAAAACAAATAATTTATTTTCTTATACCTTTCTTCAATGAGGTCATAAGTAAAGCAGTATAACACTTATGGTTGTAATTTATAACTGAAAAACTAGGTAATATAATTTTATGTCATTTACAAGTTATAAATAATAACAAATATTTTAATAGTTAAAATATTGATGGAACGTTTTTATCGTTAAGTGGGTTATTTTTTAGATAATTTGGTAAAAATAACTAGAAGTCTATGATAACGTAATAATAACGAATTAATTTATTTTTTAATAACGTTTACTTCAGGCTACCCTTCACTGTTATATGAAGCTTATTCTTTTTTATATGATTTGTTACCCTTCTACCTCTTTCTCCCTGTTAGTACAGAGTACAGAGGTATGTTTGCTGACTTGTAACTCTACAAACTAGTAGGCAGCGCACAGATAGCCCATTGTATTGCTTTGGGCTCAACTGCAAACAAATAATTGTTACATGTCTCTACACGTTGTTGAACGAGACTTTTCTCAAACTTTCAAAAACAACAAAGTTATCTGAATACCATTTTTATTGCTGTGATCATCCACTGGGATTTGATTGTAGTGGTGTGGTTATATGTAGTCGTGTTAATTCAGAATACCTTGTGGCGACTTATTTTCCTTACAGAATGTGACATCATATGTTCGTCTTGGAGTCCAGGTACTTCATAATTTCTTCAGCTCCTTGAATCATATGTTTTGCAGTTGCATCTTCTAGATGACCTCAGTTTTAATAGTTTGTCTCATTCAGAACTTGTTCAGTGTGAGCCACCTTGTGTCATATTTCTGGTTCCTTTCTACCACTCCAAACTATATTGTCTTAGCTGGTCTAAATCTAATTTTACTAAAGATCGTGTTCTACCTTCGACTAGTCTTGACTCTCTTCTTCCTATCAGCTTGTTCTCTCCAATAGAAAATGGAACCTTCCTAAGGAAGTTCAAGTGAAGAGGTCTCGCATCGTTCTTGCAGTTCCACCTTTAGACTTCAATCTCTTTAATATTGCTCATTCCCACACATTATTTAACACATTTAAATCTCTTATTAATATGCTATCTTAGCCTTTCATCAGATTGATAATTTTCATTGAATAGCGTTGGCTAGTTGTGCACAAGATCTGTTGTGATTATCTTCGACTTTCCTTGTAGAATTTTCAGCATTCGCGGGACTATCTCCTTCTATCTAGATGTCGTGGCCAACAATAAACAGTTTACAATTATATTCAAGTGATGAAGTGTCAGAAGTAACATTTCCTGTGCAATACACTCCATAAGTCATGCTTACCAATACTGACAGAGTAAACGAGCTCAGAGCTCTATCTTATTGTTGTAGATAGTGTTGCATGTACTTACTCAAATGAAAAAGGTATATTTACTTCCATCGTGGAACTGAACTTTCGTGCTCCTGGTCAGGATACACAGGATCTTGAAGATGTTACAGATATCCTTTGTCAAATTTACCATTCTGGAACATCATTCTCTGTATATACTCATCATTGTTATCGATATTCAACTAGCTTTCCACAACAGGTGCAATACTGTCCAGGTACGACTGAGTTTCCTCATTCTTCTGGCGATGTTGTACAACTTTATAATGTATACAGACTCCTACTATCCTGTTTGTGTTTTGAAGACGTTAACTATTTTGCTCGTTTTAAAACCAAACAAGCCTCCGATATAAGCCTGACGTATATTTCTAGCAAAATTCTTGAAAGAAATCTTACTTAGGTTGACTTTTGTTTTTACGTTTCAACGCTAGATCAGTTCACAAAAATTTTCTGGCATAATGTAGAATAATTTTAATACACCTAAACCTTCATTCATTCTGTTATTTAAATTTGAATTGGCTTTAGACTTTGTCTAGCACAGTGGCCTTATCAATAAACTCCACTACATAGTACCACCACTAAGTTTAATCTGGTTTGTACACGTTTTTCTTCTCCATCATCGACGAACCACTATCTTCACTAAGGGCGTTTACTCGCGCTCATTTTCAATGATTATACAAGTTCCACAGGAGTCTGTTCTCTCGTCTCTGCTTTACATGTTATATGTTGTTGATATGCCCAAAATAACTCCTTGAGTTTCCCACTTTCAATATTCCAATAAGACTGCTCTATTTGCCACATATAAGACAAAGGTTTCTCTTAATAACGTTTTATTAGTTGCAGTCAATGTCTTCTTGGTTCAGAGGTGTAACTTGCGCTTTACCACTAACGATATCAGAACCAAAGCCATTCTCTTTGGTCCAGCTCGCCATAAGTTTGACCGTATCTGGACCCATCATTGTTCGCCATTCAGATCGAGAATGTTCCCATATGGCTCTCCATTATCGTCAAATATATTGAAATCACATTTGATAAACATCTTACCTGGAAAGTCCACCTGACTGCTCTTGAACAAATAATCCCTAACTCCACCCTCTCCAACGATTGTCAGGTCTTTCTTAGGATTTAAATCCACCTCTTCTTCTGTGCTGATATAAAACCTTCATTTGACCTTTTGCAACCTATGACCATACTGCTTGGGCTTATGAATCTGTCCTGTTTTACCACATACTTTATGTTCCAGAGTATTATAACCTCCGGGCAGATAAATACATAGTCAAACTAAGAAACTTTATGACCAGTTCTTGCAGATTTCCCTGATCTTCGACTATGATATGTTCACTACTGTTTTCAAACAAGTAATGCCATTTTAAGAGATCTTATTATTTCTTATCCAAGGATACTTTTATAATCTGCAGCACACTTCTTAAACCTTTATATGTCATGTTCTTGCCACCATATGATACTGCTTATGGATATACTCCCATGCACAATCACCAGACTATATCTAACGGCCCGGCATGGCCAAGCGTGTTAAGGCGTGCGACTCGTAATCTGAGGGTCGCAGGTTCGCATCCCCGTCGCGCCAAACATGCTCGCCCTTTCAGTCGTGGGGGCGTTATAATGTTACGGTCAGTCCCACTATTCGTTGATAAAAGAGTAGCCCAAGAGTTGGCGGTAAGTGGTGATGACTAGCTGCCTTCCCTCTAGTCTTACACTAATAAATTAGGGACGGCTAGCAC
Organism: Carcinoscorpius rotundicauda; assembly: GCA_011833715.1. NCBI lineage: Eukaryota > Metazoa > Arthropoda > Merostomata > Xiphosura > Limulidae > Carcinoscorpius > Carcinoscorpius rotundicauda. The sequence goes on from CM022399.1 coordinate 39,931,695, forward strand.
AGATAGCCCTCGAGTAGCTATGTGCGAAATTCAATAACAAACAAACAAACTATATCTAACCTGCATACTGACTGCTCTTTCCATGTTTCTATTATTATTTGAAGTAGTGATTGGGAAAAAAACAACAACTCAAAACCCAAAAGTAACATAGTATGTAGATGAAAAAATGAAGAAACAGATATGTATAGCAAAACACGCATACGCTTAAAAAGAAATGAAATCTTCACTGTTGTCCTCTTTCATGTTATATCTGGTGTTGTCTCCGAAATATTCATTATGAACAGTTATAAATTTAAATGTTTTTCACATAAATTAACCAAAGAGTGGGCGTGACCTTTTTCTCTGGTATGAAATCGCGTTTAAAAAATATTTTGATTCATTTTTATTCAGGTTATGAATAAGGGGTGTAATTTCCTCAAATGGTGTAACTAAGCAACAGGGGTTAAAGCAAATGGTAAAATAGGCCTCACATTTAATTTTTAACATAAATTGCGCGAATTTTATTACTTCTGTGTATATTTTCAAATAGGAAGACAATAATACATCAAACAAATTGTCAACTAAATTCTTTCGTAACGCAGAGTTTACCTGTACTAATGTATAAAAATATTCAACTGATGTGAAATTGAAACTTGCTTGATCTATGAAAGCAAAATGAGTTTAGGATACTTAATTTAAGTCTTGTGAGATAACTTCCCATTTTCGTCGCAAGAGGTAAATTTTTTTTCATAATAATGTCAGTTTATTCAGTTGGAGTAAATAATTTAATACATTTTTATTACAAACTTAGTGGTTGAGTATTGGTATAGCAATATAGTTTCATATAAAATAGTGTTCATATGAAATGTTTTTAGAAGGAAGTACAAATGACAAGTTTGTTATTGACAACAGATGAATTTTTCCTAGGGATGAATAAATGACCAATAGACTCTACTGTTGTTTAATTGTTTCTTCACAATAAAGGTAAACTTAAATATATCAGCTGTCACAAAAGTCGATCTCAGCTTAATGTAGAAAACTTTGCAGTGATCAAAATGATTGATAGTATAAAATACATGTGTAATAAAGAATCAGTAGATTAAAAGTGTCCTATGTAGTAATGAACAACTTTAATCGCTAAGTCTTTAATGTCATATTCCATTTGTGTTCAGCATTTGAAATTCTCCAATCAAGTCTGATAAAATTATGAATATTAAATTCCGATCAGACCAAGTTACTTACTTAGAGATCAAAACTAAGAATTAAGCTGGCAATGATCATAACTATCAAGTGTCATTTTCATATGTTTTTCCTTTTAAATATTAAAACACATTCTTTGTCTGTTGGATACCCTAACTGTTAACGAGCCGTAATCCCAATAATGTATGATGAATTTCGGCAAGTTTGAGACTGAGATTCGTTCTAAATTAGTATACTAAGTTTGTTTGTTGGAAGTTAAGCACAAAACTGCATGTTAGGCTATCTGTTCTCTGTCCGGCACGGATATCGGGGGGTGGTGGCAGAAAATAAGTTAACAATGAAAAAAACCCTCTATAATAGAATAGGTTTATTTAACGTTATAACCAAGCAATAATAATAATGAAATAAACATTGAGAAACAAATAGAATACACCTCACTTGCAGAATTACAGAACACAAAACTATTCTTTGTAAGCTTCTCAAGTACTTTCATGGATTTATGAAAACACTAACTGACATTTATCATATGCATCATATTTTACCATAATAGAGATAACAGTAAAACAATTCATTTTATATATTAAATTGCTTTCATTCATGTTGTCTGCGAGGTTATGATACGCATATCCACTGACATTGTAATATCCATACATGACGACATTGTAATTCTTTGTTGTTGATATAATATTTATATTTATTTAATTTTACCTACACATTATCATTTGACTATCCTAACAGGCCTGGCATGGCCGAGCGCGTTAAGGCGTGCACTCGTAATCCGAGGGTCGCGGGTTCGCGCCCGCGTCGCGCTAAACATGCTCGCCCTCCCAGCCGTGGGGGTGTATAATGTAACGGTCAATCCCACTATTCGTTGTTAAAAGAGTAGCCCAAGAGTTGGCGGTGGGTGGTGATGACTAGCTGCCTTCCCTCTAGTCTTACACTGCAAAATTAGGGACGGCTAGCACAGATAGCCCTCGAGTAGCTTTGTGCGAAATTCCAAAACAAACAAAACAAACCTAACGGCAAATGGATTAAACTGACTCCTTTCGATTACATTCGAAATGACGTGTAGTATTCTAAAATAAACTTTCTATATCGTAAATTTGCCTCCAAAAGTTATGCTATAAGCCAGTAAAAAATGTTCAGCTTTGAACTAAATGTAAACTTTGTTTTTCACCAGATTATTCTTAAATATTTTGAGCTGTTTTTAGTGTAATAAATTTGGATGACAGTAACAATTTTATACATGTACAACTCTATAAGTACAATAGAATGTTGTATAGCAATGCAATTAATATCTAAATTACTGTTGTTAAATTCATTTTTCGCGGTTGAAACTGACTCATTTTGACAAAAATAAATTATTAACATGCAGAACATGTAATGAAGGATGATGATGCACGTTAGTGTATCTTCAACACGTTTATCCGTAACCCCCCAGTGGCTCAGCGGTATGTCTGCGGACTTACACGCTAAAATCCTGGTTTCGATACCCGTGGTGGGCAGAGCACAGATAGCCCATTGTGTAGCTTTGTGCTTAATTTAAAACCACAACGTTTATCTGTAATCAAACTTATTTATGGTTTGCGAAAATAATGATTTAAGTTCCATGAATGTAACAAGATATTAATAACATTTACACATAGCATTCGACTTCTTTCTCAGTTTTTTCAGCAGAATTACCTCAGTGTAAATTAATAACATGAAACTGTTTATTTAAAATTATTACTGTGGTAGGTGAGCACTTGTAAATGTAGGCATAAAAAAATGTAAATATGCATTGCATTGGAGTTGTACGTTAATCTTTTCATTTGGCAGACAGGATCAACAGCCGTCCACCTAGCAGCAGAAAAAGGTCATTACCTTATTTTGGTAAGGCTTCTTAGAGTTGGAGCCGAAATAGAAGACCGAGATCAGGTACGTGCATCATTTTTTATTATTATTTCTTTCATATATAACTATTTTATCTTAATTTTAGAAAATAGCTTTTTGTATCTTTATGTGAGTTTATACATTTATCGTGGTCTTTATTATCTAATTATTGTTTTGCTCAGGAAGGACGAACTGCGCTTCACCTAGCAGCCCAACACAATCATCAAATGGTGGCAAAAGTACTTCTAGAGTATAATTGTGATTCAGAGTCAGAGGAAGCGGTGAGAGAATCTATACTTCTTCTCAGCAACTTATTGTTGTACATTAGTTTAATTAAAATGAAACCACTTGTGTTTGATTTTTTAATGGCTTGGAATTTTTCATTGTCAAAATATAAATGAAACAATCAACTTTAGATTCATCCTTTGTACATGTGCAGAGCCATTGGCTTAAAATTTAAGTTTTGAAGACTTTTGGATATACAAGCTGAAGAAGTGGTTAATTGGTTTTAAACTAAAATTGGGGAGGGGGTATAGACAATATTTTATTTTTTATTTTTACTAATTATAAATGTTTAAAGTATTTTGGAAATGTTTACGGTATGCGCGCATTCGTGGAAGGGTAACATTTGACCTTTGACTTAATATGAAACATATCCACTCTACAGTTGCAGAGACAGTAAACCCAACTGTATTGTTGTGAGATGTATTTTCAGTTTCAATTTCTTTGTGAACCTGACGAGGACCGAAGAAGGTCGAAACGTTGTTTGCTCCTCTAAGTGAAAAATTTTCTTAACCCAAACGAGCCGTTTTTACATATATAGTGTTTTAATTTAGTTGTTAGTTAGAGAGTTAGAGGGCGTGTGTCGTTAAAATGATGTTATGTTTAAAGAATGCCCTAGATGACGTCACAAAAATATAATAATTTTGAGAAGCACTCATATATTTGTTTGTTTTTGGAATTTCGCACGAAGCTACTCGAGGGCTATCTGTGCTAGCCGTCCCTAATTTAGCAGTGTAAGACTAGAGGGAAGACAGCTAGTCATCACCACCCACCGCCAAGTCTTGGGCTACTCTTCTACCAACGAATAGTGGGATTGACCGTGACATTATAGTGCTCCCCCGGCTGAAAGAGTGAGCATGTGTGGTGTGACGGGGATTCGAACTCGTGACTCTCGGATTACGAGTCAAGTGCTTTAACCACCTGGCCATACCGAACGGTGTAAAATGGGGAGATAAATTACTTTTACGTTTAAATTAATTAAGCTTAATCTTACATTTGGGTTAACCTACAAATGTATGTAAATTGCGATTCTTTGTTGTTGAAATAACATTTATATTTATTTAATTTCACTTATTAACTGTTGTTTGACTTAAATTACCGCCACCCGTATTAATGAAAACATACTCATTTGTGTGTACCTTTGTATGTTTAATAGCAAAAAGAATGTAACCCATTACACATTGCTGCATCACTTGGCCATGCTGATATTGTGAGTACTCTACTGGATTTTGGTGCTAATCTCAACAGAAAAGAAAAGGTATGAAAAAATGTGTGAATAACTTCTTGTACACACTAATGGTGAGGCATCTAGGAAATTGTCTTCTTCTTTGTGGTTTTTATTCTATTAAGGTTAGAGTATCTTGAAGTTTTTCTGTCAGTTAATTATAAATATATGCATATAGGAATAAAAATCCATCCCTTTGATGATTAATTAATTAATTTTTTAAATGGTTAACAATTAAGGCATATTCAGTTATCTCCTAGACTACTGAAAATTCTAGTAATATATATATATATATACAAATATTGAGGAGAGTGCCCGGCATGGCCGAGCGCGTTAGGTCTGCGACTCGTAATCCGAGAGTCACGGGTTCACATCCCAGTCGCGCTAAACATGATCGCCCTTTCAGCCGTGGGGGCATTATAATGTGACGGTCAATCCCACTTTCGTTGGTAAAAGAGTGGCCCAAGAGTTGGCGGTGTGTGGTGATGACTAGCTGCTTTCCCTCTAGTCTTACACTGCAAAATTAGGTGTTGTTTGGTGTTGTTTTGAATTAAGCACAAAGCTACACAATGGGCTATCTGTGCTCTGCCCACCACGGATTTTAGCGTGTAAGTCCGCAGACATACCGCTGAGCCACTGGGAGGCGCAAAATTAGGGATGGCTAAGGTTTTTTCCTCCTGGTTGAAGGTTGTGCAGTATGCCAACAACCTGCTCACTTAAAGAACCAGCCTGTTAATGAATCCGCAAGCGATTGCGGCCCTATGTTCTTCATGGAATCGAGAGGCACAGTAATAATAATAATAAATACTGACGAGAAGAAAATAACGAGTTATTGAGTACAAGTATATTTTTAGCAGAATATAAAATAGTCTACTTTTTTCCATAGAATGAAGAAGTAATAAATGTTTTACTTAGTTCATTGATAAACCATAAGAAACCTATATAAATGCCTGATATATAAACACTGAAACTAGATTTACACATAAAAATAATGTTTCAATAAGAATAATTTTTGCAACTTTTTCTTAAGAGAGCTGTGAGCTTTTTGCAGTATATGTCCTCACATCTTCATAAGTTTATCATGATAATATTGTTTTTAAGCATGGAAACACACCTCTTCATCTAGCAGTCATGGGAAAACATCTACATGTGGTGAAACTGTTGCTGCACAAAGGTGCACCTGTAAATATCACCAATAATGTACGTAAACACAATTTCTTACTTTATAATGTTAATGCTATTTAATATAATTCAAATTCTTGTAGTAACCAGTAACTTTTAACAAGTTACAGATATTTTTACACAGAAAGTTGAGTAAGTTATATTGGAATGATTTTGAAGCTCCACCATGCCTAATCATGCTGTACGAGGGCTATTAAAAAAATACGCGGACTGACGTCATAAAACAAAATGTACTTTATTTAGAAGTTACAGGTCTGGGACCCCTTCAAAGTACTCTCCTCCCGAATGCACATACTTATCCCACCGGTGTTTCCATTTGTTGAAACAGTCCTGGTACGCTACTTTTGTAATGTCCTCCAGCTCCTTCGTCGCATTTGCCTTAATCTCGGGAATCGTCTTGAATCTTCTTCCTTTCAAGGGTCTTCTGAGTTTGCAGAACAAGAAAAAATCGCAAGGAGCAAGGTCAGGTGAGTAGAGGGAGTGGGGAAGAACAGTGATCGAGTGTTTGGCCAAAAACTCACGAGTTCTGAGGCACAAATTTTGCAGCAACGCGGTGCATCTTCAATTTTTCGGTCAAAATCTCGTAACAAGATCCAACACTCTTCAGCAAGCTTCCTGACAGTCAGACGTCGATTTACCCACACCAGGGTGTTGATTTTGTCGACGTGTGGGTCGTTAGTTGACGTGGAAGGACGTCCAGGACGCTCATCATCTTCGATGGACTGTCGACCATCCTAAATACGTTCATGCCACTTGAAATATGCCGTACACTTCTCAGCAACATCACCGTAAGGCGTGATAAGCATAGCAAAAGTTTCAGTCGTAAGATTGTCCAAGTTTAACACAAAATTTCAGAGCAAGTCGTTGCTCCTTCAGGTCATTCATTCTGAAATTCGCCAAACGAAAAAATCGCACTTCACTTAAAACCACGTAGCTAATACACAAATGAAGATATCTGTAATCGGGAAATGGTGTCGTAATAAGCTGATCTGTGCGCATCTAGCGACACCAAGCGGATTCCCCTGGAATCAACTGAAACCACACAATTCAAACAGTCTGCGTATTTTTTGAACAAACCTCGTATTTGATAACAGTGCATTTTGAGAGAGTACCTTTCAGCACAGTTATAAACGTTCCATTGTTAAAGCCATCATATTCAAAGAATACCATAATCCATCTGTTGCATGAGAACAATGTTTCTAATACCCCTTTCAACTGCCCATTTGCACAAAAGTAAATAATGCAATATAATTGGTATGCAGTACCAGATTAATGCTTAGACCATCTAGGATCAGACCTACAGGTCATGCTGGCTGCCAAAGTAAAACAATAACACAAAAACATGGTTTGTAAAACTACCAGAATAAAGAAATGAGTGAGTTATTATTATTATCATCACTGTTGCCAAATATCACTTAAGCCTAAGGCTTCACTAAATCTTAATACATCCATGCTGGTATGTCTTCATTTGTAATAGCATGAATATCTATTTCATTCTCCACGTGCTTGAGGTATCCAACAATTGAATGAGAGGTATGCTGGAAGTCTTACCTTGATGAACCCATTACTTATTGGTCTTGCTACCATATGAAGTCAGTATTTGTGTATTGTACAAAGGGTCTGGACAATAGTTTAATTGCAACTTGTTGCAAATTCCTTTGGATGCTCTAGTTTGATTCACATTCCCGTGCTTTACAATGTCATCTAGTGCAAGGAATATCGCCATCTTTTAAATTCAAAAGCTGTAAATTTAACACATCTTTATAATCCAAATGTATGAATATTTTGTAAAAATGCCAAACAGTATCAAAATAAGTAGTTTTGATACATTCCATTCCACTACAACTTTATACTGGCCATGGTTGTCATTTGCTAATTTGTGTATTAAAATTTATTTGTATATAATGTGCTCAACTATTTGTATTGCAACTCATTAGAATGTTGAACAGCTTGGGTGTATAACATACCACAGAATATTGTAAAAGAGGTGCATAAGTGTGTCAGTTCACCTTTTTGTAAAAGCATCTATTTTACTCCACTGATGTTAGCTTTAGTAAGAAAAATACTGTTTTTTAAATAAGAAAAAAACAAATGTTGATACTAGATAGATATAGTTTAAAAAATGTGTTCAGAAATTTAAAATAAGCTATATGTTTAAGTCTTATAACATTTCAAATGTGTTTGGAGGGATGCATAATTTAATCAGTTTTTGACTAATATAATATTTGAAAAATTCACTTAACAAACAAGAAAACAGAAAAAAAAATGTGGAAGATCAAATGCTTATCTATTAAAATATGATCTTTTATATTACTTTATCAATTCAACCAAAAAACAGAGACTTAAGAAAGAGTTGCAATGATATGCATCTAAAATTCAGAATTCTAATTCATCCAGAAAAAATTAAAATGAAGAATGTTAGTGAAGATAAAAAGATAGTCTTTGTTTTCAGGTGACTTGATGCTCTTCTTCAAAATTTAAATATAGTCGCTCATTTACTTTAACTCAAGCTGAACATGTTAAAATGTGTAATGAAGATATATGTGTATCATTGTGACAGCAGCAACTTCAGGTAGATGATTTCTGTAATTAATATAATTTTTCATTGATAGAAAAAATATTTGAAACTTGCTTAATGGCAGCATAATTTTTGTTGTTGTTGTTGTTTTATTATCTGAGTTAATAATAAATCTCAGAGTTCAAAGATATTAAATAATAAATCCTCATATGTTATAGGAAAATATGTACAGTTGTATGAGCAAAACTTCCTCTAATAATGTCAAATAAAAACAGGACATTCTGATAGAGAAGCACAGAGTCAGAGCTTACGGGTTTTTAAACTAAAGCTTAAAAGATACATCCAGATGACAATAAGTAACAGTACTGGAAAAGCTAGATGAAGCTAATATTGTTAAACAATAATAATGTTATGGAGCTGACAACAATGGTTTATAATGTACAGATGTCTGGCCAACTGAAGTAATGGTCTGAAACCATGTCCACATCATACTAATCACAGATACCAAGACTTGTAGCTATTCTGTGACCACCTATTATGTTTGACAAGCCTCTAATCAAAGTATTGTTTTCAACATCATAAAAATCTGCAAATGTTTTGGTACTAACCAGGACCTTTCCACACTCAATTATTGTCAGTGCACAAAGTGGAATACCATTCTATTACTTTTCAGGAAGGCCCCGAACTATCCTGTGACCTTTTTGTAGACTGTAAGCTTTTTAGAATGGGAAAGTTTACCAGATGATGCAATAAAAAATTATATTGTCAAAGGACTGGGGAGAGAAACTGTATTTTTTTTTATTAAGGCATTGTGGAAGAGTGAGGCAGGAATGAAACAAACTTGTACATGGATGTAGCAAATGAACCATCTAACAAAAAGCTCAGTTGGCATGAATGAGTTTGTAACCACAGAATAAACATCAGAGCTTCCATACTATATATAACTCACAACAGTATATACTTGTTTCTATGTATAATTTTGTTGGTTTTATTTACCCTTTCAGCTCTGTCTAACTTATAATTCCACCACACAAGTTGTAAATCACTTGGTGGATACACAGCTAATGTTACTGTATTCAGTTATGCAACACAAACTGCTTGCAAATTTACCTCATCAAGAATTTTTTATAATTGTTATTTCATTATCTTACCTAATCTAACCAAGAATGTTTCTAATTTTTAGATTTGAGTTGCTAATATAATAATAAAGAAAAACAAGAAATTTGTTTTGAGCTTCAAAAATTTCACAAACCATTCCACTTCATATCTCCTTCTCTCTCTTGAAGCACAGACACTTGTGCAATCTACTGAAAGTGAACTCTGTATTCTTTGCCAGATTAACTCTTAAATATTTTGAGCAGTGTTTAATGTAATAAATATTAATAACAGCCTTATGTTGTTGGATGCATGAATTTGTATATCATAATATTTACGTTTTGTAACTTTTTAGCATACACATATACAGCTATGCCTCTTTTAGGATTTCCTCTTCAATACAAGTATGTAAAAAATATATCAACGCTTTTGTCATCATTGTTTTGCTTTTGGCTTTTTATTTGTGTTTGAAAAACTACACAACTTTCTACCAGAGCAATTAAACTCTTTTTCTACATTGATAGAAGCATACCTAAGTTTTCACTTAGTGTGGATCTAAATGAACAGTATTTACCCTTATACATTGTATTTCAGATTTTTGGATTTTCTAACACCATAACTTATTATTTTGCTTTTCTACACAAAAAGAGGTTACAGACTCCACTTCATTTGGCAGCAGAATTGGGTTTTACAGAAATTGCCGAGGTATTATTGAGTAGTGGAGCAGATGCACAAGTTATGGAAAAAGTAAATACTTGACACAAGTTGTCTTCTTTTTTAAACTATTAATAAATTCATTAATCAAGAAAATAAACTTAAATAAGTTGAGTAAATGTACCAGTTACTATGATAATTGAATGTGCTGGATAGAAACGTTGTAATTGGTCCATTATATAATATATTTTTCAGTGCTGAATTTATGTTCTTTAAATGTTTAGTCAAACAACATTTTTAAAAGATTATTATAGATAAAAACTTTAGGACAATTTGTAGAAACAAAATCATTACTGATAATAAGGTTATAAAAATAATGCCTCATATTATTAGTTTGATAGTTTGATTCTTTAATATTATTTAGTTAAAAGAAAAATGCAAGGTTCAGTCTCCTCAATGGTAGTAAAAATATTATTTATTTACCTAAAAGTTTTAATGTTTATAAGTTCCAAAGTTTTATGTAATTAACAGCCCCTAATAAACTTTACAAGTCAGTATCTAAACAAAAATTCTGTTTAGTTGTTAATTTTATATATCTCTTTTACTTCATTGTAAACACACTCAAAATATACAGCACTAAGCAACTAATCAGCTGGCAGCAACAAACAAACTGAATGAACCATGCACCAACGATACATTATATGTCTAACACCATCACCAAATCAACAACTTAGTAATCTACTATAATACCCTCTTTTTGAATAATTTACCAATTTAACTAACTGACTCCTTCAATGGTAAATAATTCCTACAACAGACTTACAAATAAGAAATAATCTACTCTAGTCTAACTTATGTTTACATTGCTCAAACTGTTTTAAAATTATGTACAACATTTTATACATTAAGCAACATATTTGTCACTTAACACTGAACATCCCTCTGGTCAAACAATAATACAAATGTCTCAAGTTTAGAAAAATAGCTTCCAACACATTACAGTACTATGCAAAAGTGTTAGGGCAAAGCTAAAAATTAGAATTCAGGCTACTTTCAAAGAATAATGAAAGGTAAATCACAGGTGAAACATTAAAATGTTATTAATCTTCATATTTAGTGCAACAGAAACTCAGTGGAAGTGTTAGAATTCAGCAAACAGTTAATATTTTGTGTCCCCCTTTTGCTTTTATAACTGCAAACAGTTTTTCAGGAATTGTTTCAACATATTTAATAAGCGTCACTTGAATGACCCCAGCAGCTTCTTTCTTAGCTAATTATTTTGTGCATAGGTTGGAAGAGTGTTTGTTGTCATTATCTTCAGAGTAGTAGAATCCTTTACCAATAATACACAAACCTTTAGAGATCAGTATCTGATGTTACTTGTGCTGTTCTATTATTTCATCTATTTTGTAAACATCTCCTATTGCTTCAACTGAAAAACATCCCAAACCATCACAATGCCTTTCCCATGCATCATGGTAGATGCTATGCACTGATGTATCTTTCAGCTTTCTTCCACTAAACATTTAACCTATGTGTTGAACCAAATATTTTAAACTTAGAATCATCTATCCATAACACCATTTTCCAATCATCAAAAGTACAATTGTGTTTTTTTATATAGCAAATATCTGTCTCTTGACAATGTTTGGAGATAGAAGTGAAGGTTTTTTAACTATTACATGACCAAATATTTCATTCTCATTAAGTCTTCTTGATACTTTAAATCTGGACACTTTTTTTGTTATTTTATATATAGTCATTTATCTCATGCTTGAGATTATTGGCAGTCTTCCATCTGTCCCAAAGGCTGTATAAACAAAGTTACTTAACATCAGTATCATTGAGTTTAGGTGTTCTGCCTCTATTTCCTATTTGCAAATTTACCTGTCTTGATTTCATGATCTATGGGTGAACTTGACAATGTTTAAATAGCATTTCAAGTCTGCAGCAGTTTGTTGGGTAGTCAAACTAGTATCATAAGAACTCTGTGGTCTACGGAAACTTCTCTGCTTTTTTTACCATGGCATGATAACAGAATGTAATATATCGTGTTAAACACTGTTTTTATTAAGTTTTATTTGTAAAGTGCTATTAAATTTAGTACTTATACCATATATTGGTGCCATATGCTTGCTAATTCCTTTCTTTATAGTTAAGGCTATGCATATGGCACCAATATATGGAAGAAAAACAACATTTAATAGCACTCTACAAATAAACCGTGGTAGAAACAGTGTTTAACACTATATATTAAGTTTTGCTGTCATGCCATGGTCGAAAAAGCAGGGAAGTTTCCGTGAACCACAGAGTTCTTATGATGCTATATTGGTGCAATATACTTGTTAGCTCCTTTCTACATAGTTAAGGCTGTGCATGGGATTTATTTCAGGTCCTAAATTTATTCAGTGTGTTAATTGAAGTAGAACAGTTATGACATACCCTTGTTACAAGTTGATTACAAGAGAATTCTAAAGAATGATTATTCTCACTCTGGTTCATTCAGTTGTCAACAGGCATCAGTAAAGCATAAGCATAGTGATGAAAGTTACATTGTGTAAGGGTATGGAAGAATTAGTCCCATAAAATGGTAAGAATGACAAAATGATCTCTTGTCCAAACAGTTTTGCACAGTACTGTATGAGTACGTATTTTATGGAAGTCATAGATTGATCCACATACAAAAAGTGCAATTAATTGTATGCTTTATCATAAATTAATTATCAAATTAGATTTAAGCCTTACAACATTAAATAACAAAAAGGCTGTTGTGTGGATTAGTATTAAAATTAATGATTATTAAAATCATTTTAAAATAACTTTAGCCTTAAGACTCTGATAATTATTTGCACTGGTGGTTTAATAGTAGTCTGATGGTTAATAATGCTAAAAAATGGGGTTCTATACTTGAGACAAGCACAGCACAGATAGCTCAGTGCATACCTTTTGCTTAAATGCAAATATTGAAATTGATAATTATTTTTATGAAAATTAGGTAAATAAACATTTTTTACATTCAGAAAATTTCTATCTATGAAAGATCAATCAACAGTGGACATAACAACAGCTTATGCTGAGAATATTTAATTAATTATAAATGACACTATGTTATATTTATTGCTGTACTGTATTTAAATAGTCACTCACAAATGTTATGAATATATCTTTCGTAACACATTTCAACAGCAGAGGTTAGAAGAAGTAAAATGAACATTTAATTGTGAATTAAGAAAATAAGATTCATTTTTCCTAAAATTATTCAGTTTCAACAAATAAAAATTTTTAGGGTGGGAGAACAGCCTTATATATTGCTGCAAGAGGAAGTTTTACCACCATTGTTGACCTTTTGGTGTGTGTAGAACGAGATTATAAAAGTAACATGGAACAGGTAAGTCTGAAGCCAAAGTGTTTCAAGGCTTAGAAGCAAATTTAAAAACTATGAAACATTTAATACATTGGTAAAACACATTCTGTATTTGCATCATAGTGATAAGACTATATGCTAGCAACATCAGTTTAAACAGAAAAGAAACTTGTTTGGTGTTTCTTTTGAGAAAAACAGATGAAGTGAAATACTATATATCAAACAATATCACATACTTTAAATATTCACATCAGTCTATGATACACAAATGAAAGAGTTAAAAAATATATACATTTTTAAATGCAGCATAACAAACGTTATCTTCCAAACTTAAGATTCATCCAGTGTTACTTTGAAACTAAATATAAGGCCCACAAAAGTATATCTTACAAGAAATAAATAAGTAATTTTAATAATTAAAATATGACATGATTTTTTGATTTTTATAAACAGGATAGTTATTGACATTTTGGCACATATAGAGATTTTATTACATTAATTTTGAAGCCCTAGCCATGTCAATACTCTCCATGTCACAATGTCTGGTGGTGCTTTATCTGATAAGCATGGATCTTAATAACAGCACTCTAGTGTAGTTTCCAATGCAAATGTCTCCATCATAAGGACGTTATATTCAAAGCTTATCACTCCTCCTTGAGAACTTTCATAATCCATCTAACATATGAGAATAGCATTTGCCCTTTGCTCTTCAGAAAAATTTAATTGCACAGAAATCCAAAGGCACATGCATCCTGCAACTTGACCAATATGTTTTTGTATAGAATAGCATTAATACCCACTTCATTTTCCATCTGCTGGCAGATATGCAATTGTTGAATGACTGAAAGCCTTGCCTTGGTGAATCCAGACTTTATGGGCTTCATTTCCAGATAGAGATCCTTTTTCTTTTTTTATTACGTTTAATACTATTGTCTGGGACATACACATGGATGCTTTTACCAATGCTTCTGTGTTTTTGGATTCTTAGATATTACAAGACACTGTACTCTGCTCATTGTAGATGGACTAGGACTTGTTACAGGTTTCTTTCTGTAAGGTCTTGGGTTTTCAAGTTAATCCACATTACTTTGTTTTCTAATGTCATCACATAAAATGGATATCCTCAGTCTTCAGAGTTCCAAAGCTATGATGTGAATGTACGTTTATGACCTAATTGTATGAATACTTTGCTTCAGAAAGGCTGTTACAAAAGCAATCAATTTTCAGTGGTATTATGCTCATTACCTACAAAATACTAAACAATGTCAAAATGTGATTCTTATACATACCATTCCACAATGACTATACCAGTTGCAATTATCAATATGACTTGCTGACTTGTATATTCAAAATTGTTCTAATATAATATACCCAACTGTATATTCTACTCTTTACACACTTGCTTCAAATGTTTTTACCAGACATCTGATTTACCTATTTTTTTTGCACCTTTTTATACACCTATTTTAGAAGATCATTATATAAACCAACAGTAAATTAAACAGTGTAAATTCCTAGTAATTCTTTTGTAACTTTATAACATATAGTTTGTTGTTTAGCTGAATTTTGATATTCAGGAAATATCAAAACAAATCCTAGCAGTAGAATGAATGAAACAAAGTCATCTTGTTAATGACTTTTAACAACTGTGTGTGTGTTGTTTCTGTCTCTTCAAAATAGCAGAAAGTAAAATATATAATGATTGAAAGTTTTATGGTTCTAATTATTCTCTACATGTACATATATGTTATTATAAACACCTAACCTGTTTGTTTATTACATTGAAAATTGTATATTTTGTTACTACACAAGCACCCTCCTCCCTGCCATATATTAGTGATATATTAATGATATTTTCAGTATAGCTACGTGCAGTAATGATGAAGTCAGTCTTTTCTTTCAGTTCTTTAAATTCTTTAACTTCTCACCCCCAGTACACAACTTCTAATTCCCATCAAACCATTTCATTTCTTCACATAAATATTTATGTAACTGATAGTGGAAATCTTACAGTATCTGCACATTACAAATTAATGGACACAGATAACTACTTATATTTTCACTCCAGTCATCCTCCATATGTCAAGAGAAACATTTCTAAATGACAACTCTTCAAATTACACAGACTTTGCAGTAATGACCAAAATTAAAACAGAAGATCAGTATCTACACTACCCTTCTTATTTTCTTCAGAATACTACAAACATTCAATGAAGAAACAACAAACATTTAAATTCAGGTCATCAGGGGTCACTTAGCTTGAATCATATCAGTAATTATAATACCAATGCACTTTTAATTCCACTAATCAAAAACATATTCCCCTTACACATATGTATCACACATTCAACACACAAGTACCACATACTGTTTGACAATTTTCACATCATAACACAGGACAATACTCTCAGTCACATGCCCCTTAATAAACCTCTAATTTCTTATAAATAAGACACAAACATCAAAAGATTTATTTATCCATAGTCAATTTCTGAATGACGTACACACCAACTAGTACTGGATGGTGGTTATACGTTATTTGATCACAAAAATACAATAAATTAAACATTTAAATTTACAAGTGAAATGACTTTTTACAAAATTGGCTTATTTAGGCCCCCTAACAGATGTTCTATGACCAAATTTGTGTGGAAAAACCAGTCATATCCTTCCTGAACACATAAAAGAACACCTACATAACACCTTGATTGAAGATAAATCAGCATCTCAGCACTTTAACATAACTGATCATTCTGTTGAGCTGTTGAAACATTACACCCTCCAATGCAAATAAAAAAAAACAAAATTGAAAAATAAATCATTTTTAGATTGGGTTATTTAAGTCCTTTTGGATGTTTATGAATAGTTTGGTTTTTATTATTTTATTTAATGCCTTTAAAGTTGTGTACTTCAATATTTTAAAGCTTGTTCTCATGATAGCTTTATATCTTTTAATATTTATTATTACATTATTCTTAATCACTAGCATTTTTTTTCAGCTTTGTAATATTTTCATCACTTTATTGTTTAATTCTCATGTTTCTATCGTGCATTACTTTCTGTTATCATGTATTGTTTCTTGTTTTAAAATATCCCAATAGTTCGTCATTAACAAATAGGCTTGTTTTTCACTTAAGAAAAATAAACATCTGCTCAAAATATTGTTAGAAAAATAAAATACAACCATAATTTTTAAAGTGATCTATTTCCAAAAGTCTAATTTCTGTATTTCTTCACCTTTGTAATTTGCCATTTATTCAACTGTATATTATTAAATCTTTTGTAATATACTACTACTAAGCAGTAAAGTTAAGTACTGATAAGTTTTATGGTTAATTTTGAATTTTTTTTTACACAGAATAGTCATTCTCCTGTACATGTTGACAAGTGTGCATATGGTGTGGAACAGGGTGAAATTACACAAAAACAAATGAAGCAGGTATTTTGGACATTAGCCAAAAGCTACCTGGAACCTAATGACTGGAAACATATTGCAAGATATTGGAAATTTAATGAAGAACATATCAAAGCAATTGAACATCAATATACAGGTACACGTAATTCACAGCTATTATGTATAGTATATAGTAAACTTGAATTATATTGTAATATAAAATGGTAAAAAACATATAATCAAAGTGGTTTCAAAAGGTGCAACTTTCTTCTTCAAGGGGAAACTGTAAATTATATTACTGTAATATTATAAGTGAAATAATATTATATGTTTCTTACCAATTTCTATGACATCATTTCAGAACTTGTCAGTTAATAACTTGAAATATTCAGGAACTTAGATACTTGTTACTTTCAGTGGCATTTTTTTTCTGGTAATCAAGATTTACATTTTCCAAGTTAACCTCAGAATAATAGAGAAATTTTCATTGAAAGTGGATGAGAAAGTAAAAGAAATATGTGAAATGTCTTTCCCATTAAATAATCATGTAACTTAAAATCTGTTAGTCTTTTGCACTAACAGTGTACCATACAGTTGCGTAGATAGCATTTTGAGTTGATTCTTTTGAATATTTGCCAAATTATTAATATATTTTCCAAACATGTTGAATTGCAGTTAAATCTTTATTTTTGTAAATAATACAATAAATATATACATTGAGTTCTAAGCAGTTCAGTGTGTAAAAAATATCTAACTTCACTGTTAAATGTGGTTTCAGGGAAGTTGAGCTACAAAGAACATGGTTATAGAATGATGTTAATATGGCTTCATGGACTTCCTGCTACAAAAAATCCTTTCAAAGAACTGTCTGAAGCACTTGTAGTGATAGGGAAGCAAGACTTAGCAGGTTAGCTATACTGTTCAGTGTTATACTAAAATTATTACTTTCTTATTTTGTTATTTACTTTAATCTATAAAAAATTAGTAAATTAATGATAAATATTTGACTCAAATTAAAATATCATTTTTTTCAAGAAAACATATGTACTGAATTAATAAATTACAACATTTTGATAAACTCTTTATTCATAATGTGTTTAACGTACTTTTAACAAGACTGCGGTATTTCAGAAAAGATTCATAGAAAGATGGAAGAGAATTACGTTCCAAGAAAATGTCCACCAGAGGAACTGTGTGTCATGTGTTCTGTTTTATGACTATCAGAGAAGTAGACTCTTTAATTTCAATATCAGTTAAAGTCTGTTTAGCAATGATCTCTTGATATCCAAAAGCTTAAGGGCTGACTGTGTATATGTGCATAAAAACCATTATTTATATACTGAATGAACACAAGTTCAAAATACATCACTCAAATACAATGGTTTTTGGATTACAAAGATATGCATTTACATTAAGTTACTAATGTGCCAACAGAATGCATGTGTATGTGTGTGTATACTCTGTGATTTAAGGTAGGGCAATATTATATAACTGTCCTTATGCACATATTGACTTGCATACAAAACTTTTTCTATCACTTTTGCTGTTAACCAAATATTTTACTAAGCATCTCATTCATTAATAAGTTAGTAGCTGAGAGTATATGAATTGAAAAATATGGTAAAAATTTATGAATACTGGAATAAGGTGGTAAAAATATTTATTTGATCTTAATATTCTTTCTACGGGGTGTTTCAAAAGTCACTGTGCAGTTTTGTAATCATATTTTATTCAGTCTATTTCAAGCCAGCAACTGATAGCAGTGTTTAGAAACAAAATAAAAAGGATCCAGGCCTGTATTGATGCCAACGAGGGTCACTTTCAACATTGTTTATAATTGTCATTCATATTTATTTCCTGTATTCTATAGTGAAACATGTCTGTTAATAAATATATAAGTGCAGAGTGACTTTCCGAACACCTTGTAGAAATGGAAAAGGTGTAAATATAAATTATTGGAGTGTACCAGTATAGAAGTTTTAAAAAAACATTTTAATGGTAAAATTTCTCTACAAAACATAAAATTATCTTTTACAATAAAATACTTTTGTCTAGTACCCTACAGTAATGTTAAAATGAATTTTAATGAAAATGACCTGTATTTAACATATTATAAACATTTTTAACTCTTTAACTCTTTGTTGCATGTATATACAAGGCACTGGCTATAGGGGAGGGAGCACATCTCCATGAATCCAAATCTCAAGGGCCCAAAAAACTTTCAATACATGCATGTTTTCGTGCACTATAAAGTCATTCTTTTTTATCAGTTCTGTACTTATTACTTGCTTTGATATATTGGTCTTTTCATATTTTCTATAATACTGAAATAAGATTCTGCTCCAAGGCCACAAAATAATTTTGCACCAGTCCAGTACATACATAAACAACTCTTATAGTGTCAAATGTATATTTATATACAATGCAATAAAAAATACACCTTTTTAATATTTCATTGCCTATTCAAAATTAATAAAATTTGGTGTGTTTCAAGGAAAATATATTTTTTGAATGGTAGGATAAAATCCAAATACCTCTTGCAGTGCTCTGGATTATATATATCTGCTCATGGAAAAAGAAAGAAAAGTTAGAACTTCATTGAACTTACAGAAAGGTATCTACAAGCTTGTGTAGATTCTGAGTTTACCCCAGTTCTCTATGAAAATACATTAACAATGTTTATTGAGACAACTATGATATAAAAAGTTATTATAAAATATGTTAGTCTATAACTGAAAAACTAGTCAACAGAGGCCTATGATATTTGGTAAGTAAATAATGAGATGACAGGAACTACAATTTCAGAGTCAAAAAATAATTATTACAATGAGGTCTTGATTGTGAACTTTGTATATCAAGGACTATATGAAAGCAGCATCAAATATAATTAATTTTTTCACACTTTGGGGAGTAAAAGATGTAAATGAAGTGGTTTTCATGTAAGATAATGCTCTACCAATGTTGCATGTATAGATTGTCAGGATGTTGGCAGCATATATTTGGGATGTTTCAAAAACCAACAAATATACAAAATGATTAGTATGATCTCAGATTAATCTTTACTGATTTTATTATAAAGCTACTTTTATTGGTTTATCATTGCTGACATGAAAGATAGTAGATGACACTAAGTTTGTCTTAGTAACACTATGTGTATACATAGTATCTAACTGAAAAACTTCAAAATATTTGCTACAAAATGTTAGTAATGTATAATGTACACAGATTGTTTAAGTATGTATTTGTAGTATATTATAAAGAATTGCAATACATAAAATTCTACTTTCATAATGTTTTAGCAGGTTACATGTAAGAAAAAAATTATGAGCCAATCAAAGGTGTTATTTACTAATTCTTTAAAGCTGTGGAGTGAACTTGAGTGAAGCTCTCAGAAGAACATATATTCATCTAGGTTTTACAATTATGCAATTATGTTTATTTAAGATTAATGCATCTTTTTATAAACCATCTTCTTTGGAAATTTGTGGTTTTATAGTAAAATCTATCTTTAACAGAAAAATTTTAGTGGGTTAAATACAAGTTAAAATGAACATCAATTTTAAGCTGTGAAGACTTCTGATATTGTTATATCACATGGTCAGTATTTAATTCAGGACTCCATCAGTGTTCACCATTTCAAGTTTGAAATCTCACTGATGCATCAAAAGTTTAACCCAGAATCAATGAAAGGGTCTACATAGACCTTAAGGTAATTTATAACATTCCCACAAAACAAAACATCCTACAGTTTCTGTAAGTAAAGTCCAATCCTTTACAAACTAACAAGAACCTCAATATGCAAGTCTAGATTAGTTTTATGTGTTTAATACAAAATCTGCTAGATACAAAGTACTCAGTCATAAAGTAGGCTTTCTAGTATCCTTGTAATTCCTTTCTTGTTTAAAAAATTACACTGTTATATGAATTATACAAAATATCCATTACTTCTGACCACTACATCAGTTTATCTGGAGAATACATACACTGATATATATAACACTTAGTTTCACAAATAAAACTAGGTCCTAGTGGTTAACATATTGGACTGGGGATTTCAGGTCTGATTTTTAATTATGGTGCTACTAAACAATGTACCTTTAACTATGGGTGCTTATTACAATGGCAATCAATCAAATTGGTTTCCTTACTTATGTTTGAAGTTCAAAATTACAAACACCTATGCTTGAACAAAGGTGCTTCCGATTTAGTAATTTAGTGCATTCTGCATACAGTTGTCATTCAAATCTAGGACAAAGATACCAGACAATTAGACACCTAGAAAATTGATAGAAATTTTGACACACTTGTTTATTATAAAAAAAAAAAAAATTACAATAGATATGTTTCATATGCAAGCATATGAAAGACCTGTATATATCTACATCAAATAAATTACTAATTTAATTTACTTCATTATATGATAGCTTATAAAACTACATCATTATATACAGTGGGAATCCCATTTATCTAGTTATGAATAATGCCATTAAAGAGGAAATGGTTTAGTTTTCATGATATCACAAATGTAAATGGTTGAATAAAAATTGGTTGGGTTTGAATTTTAATGAAAAGCTATATGAGGGCTATCTGCACTAGCTGTCCCTAATTTAGCAGTGTGATACTAGAGGGAAGGCAGCTAGTCATCATCACCCACTGTCCAGTGTTTGGCTTCTCTTTCACTGATGAATAGTGGGATTGACCATCATATTATCACACCCCATGGCTAAAAAGGCAAGCACATGTGGTGTGAAGGGGATTCAAACTCTTGACCCTCAGATTGCAAGTCAAGTGCCCTAACCACCTGGCCATGTTGGGCCTTGGTTGAATATGAACCTGTTCTTTACTGCATTTTATGAACTATATAAATCTAAATCTACTATATTACCAATTCAAATTTATTTCATCATATGACATGTATATATCTAGACCTACTACATTATATGTATTTTAAGTTCATATACCAAACATGATGTACAGAAAGTTAAATAACTAGCTAACACAAACATTTCCTCCAGTGTCTTAACATAGAGGAAAAACATTTCTTTATATCTACAAGTGAAATACACCAACCACTCAAAAGTATGGAAAATTGAGTCTTCAATTTCAGTATAAATGGCCAACTATAAAGTGAGAAAACAACTAAATGTGGTTTACTTCCTGAAGCAACCTCACAATAACACACAACCATAACGTTTTAAGCAACTTTCACCACAGTGTAAAATATTTTGTTACTTAAGTTCATATCTATAAAACCACATTGTTTGAACATAACAGAATTGAATTTTTTGCACATATTTTACCTTTGTCACAACTAACAGTTACAGGAACATGATAATAAATAGTTATCACAGAATGCTAAAATAAATATATGATGTGCACAAAAATTCAGAATCATATAGCATATCCCCTACAGAATGTCTACTTTTAATACAAATCTTTAGATTTTCTTGTGTGAGTGTGTATTCAGGTGATTTTGTTGTTGATTTTTAATTATTTCCACACAGGTAGTAAATGAATCTACAGATTAACTGCTTTAAAAAATATATATTTAATCCATAAATTATTATTCCATTTGCACAAAATTCAAATGCTGATTGCAATACAGACATTAATTTCAATATAAAGACAGGGAAGAGGGAATTTAGATTTTCACTCACTTTGTTTTTTGATTACATATTTTTGTAATACTAGAATGTATAGTACTTACAGTTTTGAAGCAAGAAATTTATTGCAAATTTCCTTCTAAAATTTACATATACAACAGGGCTTTGGATATCACACTTAAAGCAAACTTACCTTCATATAAAAATAATATTGCCTGGCTACTGAACTGTGTTAATAGCCTTTAAAAATTGTATTACAAAAAATATTACTTATAGCTTGCTTTAAAACAGTATTGCAGTATGAAAGGATATTTTTCATATATGTTAGAAAATAAAAAGTTCTGTAAATTTTTAGTTTTTATTTTTTCCAATAGACACTTTTTATCAAACATGTCTATGTGTCATTTTTAATTACTATTTCCAAAACACACAAGTTAACAATAATATGCTTTCACTTATACAACCTACATCAATATCATACATATTTAAGTGAAGAAGTAATATCATACAATATTAAGCTCTTGTATCCTAAAATAACAGAATTATTTAATGAAATAAATACTAAGTTTTTTGTCATAAAATGAAACCCAGAAAAGGAGACAGGAAACAGAAAACCATCTGTTACAAATTCTCTTAAATATCTGTGTAAATACAATGTTTAATGAATGAAGAAAAAAGATCCAATTAAAAAATAACAAATTAAAGAAGTTTCACCTAATTATCATTTTATCTTTATGACATACAAAATATTTATAACTTTAGCTTTTCTGAAAGCATCTAGTTTAAGCTTTTTAACTTATTGAAGTATAACAACAGTTCATGTTAGACTGGACCTCATTGTGTATTCTGTTTTTAACAGAACATCTGCAGGTAACACCTAAAACTAAACTCTACACATGGTCTTTATAAAAGCTGGCTGTAGATTCATCTGTAAATATTTTCATATAACAAAACTAGTTTATTTCTCAAATGTGTAATACACTAATTATTCAGTTTAATGGATAAATACAGTATTTATCTTTATTTTTTAAAACATCACAACCAATTAGTACTTAACTTGAATTATGCTCTCAAGCACTCACAGCTCCAGCTTTAGAATTGGAAGGGAGAAAAGCTTTACTGTTAGTTATACTCAATGGATATGTTTTAAAAATGAAGAATGACCAGAGGTTAATATTGCATGTGAATTACAGTGCATCAATAATCTACAGAAAATAGCAATGTAAGCCAAACCAACATTTGTTGAAAATGTCTACAACAGTTGCTAAGACAGCAGAATGATTTATAATAATAGCCTGTCCATCCCAGTCATAGTTTAATTTTTAGAAAACAAAATTTGATGATATACCATAACCAACTGTCATATGAGAATAAAAACGTTCATGTTATATATTAACAAGCTGTTATGTAAAAGAAAGTAAGTACATAGTACAAGTAGAAGGCTTGTTCTTATCTTGTAGTCTTGGTACTAAATTCATATACTATTTATAAAGTATTTCTGTCTAATTTCTTTACTGCTACTTTAAATTGGGTAAAATATTCACAATTCTTAGCTTTTCCAGATGCTTTTATCCTCACCCATATTTATCAGTTTCCATACATTTTATCGCTTGTACAGTTTTATTGTATTAAGGAAAATGGTAGTGAAATGAAATATATCAACTATCATGATTGGTCAGTACCGCATAAAAGGGGAAATTTTAAAAATTGAATGTTAGCCATCACATATCCATAGTGTTAAACAAAATACACACCCTCAAAAATGTTTTTCCAACAGGATTTTATAAGAGTTAACTGATGCAAGTTATTCTTTGTCATGCTCGAGACAGTTCATTATAGTATTTTGGTTCTGTGAAGCACAATATCTCTTTGGCTTCAATGTCTCAATAAAACTAATGTAATTGACTGCCTTCTACTGCTTGTACCAAGAAATGAATCCTTACATAACCCTGCAGTTTTCAAAAATTTCCCCACAAGTTTCTGGAGCCTCTTCTTTTTCACTGTCATTATGATAATTATGACCATCAAGATCACTTTCACCCTGCACAGAGAGTAGATGCATTCCATACCTGTTCTTAAATCTATATAAAATGTATTTCTGATAGGTACTTCCCTCTATTCACAAGATGGTTTACCTATGCATCCCAGTCCTGGAGGGAAGCATCTGTGAACAAATGAAAACCTGAGCACAGAGGAGGAAGTGGAACACTTGCAAAAGTATTAACCTTGTCCAACCACCATCAGAAATTGTCCATAATGTAGGAAGCAAGGGCCATAATGTAGAAAGCAAGGGTGATGGAAGAATCCAAAATATTCCATTGGTTGTAGAGGGCCAGTTGATGGGAATGCATATGAGCCTGACTAAAGAGTATAAGAGAAGTCATGGTATAACACATCCCAAAAGTGATAGAACCTCACAAGCAGAAAGTCAAGAAGCAAACAAGGTGTTCCAAATGACCAGTTACAAAGATCAAAGCCAGAGAAAACATCCAAATGAACAAGGTACTGGATAGGATAAAGGAAGGCCTTCTCCAGTTTGAGCAACTAGCCCATCTGAGCAACTTCAAGAAGAAACTGACTAGTATGACAGATCAACTCTCATTCATAATGTGTGATTAGAAACCAGTCATCCATACAGAAGTGAAAATGCAACCCCAGGGCATAAAGATGTAAATCAAAGGTTCACACCACCCGACAAAAAATATATGGTACCAATCAGCACAAAGAGTAGGGTAAGAAATGGGTACACCACCTCACAAAGAACAAACTGAAGATAAGGATGAGAATGGCCCAAGATGGTAATTCACATATAAGCATCAGAGATATCCATCTTGATCATCCAAGGTCCCAGATAAAAAGCCCACCAAAACAGTAATGTGGCATTCCATGGTGAATCATGAGGTGTGAATGTATTGACTGAGATTGGATAGATCATTGATTGGCTACCAGTCCCTGGTCTTTTTGGGAATCACAAATAAGCAGGAGTAAAACAGCCCTAACTGCCTTCTAAAAAAGAAGGTGCAACAAGAAATCTTGAGGAGGAGGAAACAGACACACTTGATAATGGAGGTGTTAGAAATGGAAAGATGAAACCTACTGACATTACTCTATGAACCCAAACATCATATATGAAAGGGCTCCACCAATGAATGAAGGCCATCAGACAAGCTCCCACTAGGTAGTCACTGGAACCATTGTTAGCATATCATGCTTTGTCATAAAAAACAAAAACCAAAGGCACTGTGGGAAGAAGGAACTGGGAAGGATCAGGAGATAGGAATCAGTACCATGCTCAGCTCCAAATGGGTCACCAGATAAAAAAAGAGTAGATTATTGTCAGACCAAAATGACCCATGACTCCTAAGACTCCAGAATCAGATAAAACATGTAATAAATTATAAGATAAGGAGCTAGCAGACAGGTTCATAACAACATGGCATCATTACCAAAAATGTCTCAATAACAAAGAAACAATAGTTTTAGGTTCAGAGCTGAAAATGGCTGGCAGGCCAATGCAGAAGTGAGGAGAGAGAAGACATCCCCAGAAAACCCCTCAGGGTTTCTGGGCAGATACTTGGCCCAGAGATGGATTAAGGAAAGGTACTGTAACAAAGTAATCATTATAAGATGAAGATAGGAATACTGATAGAGGAATGGGTGATTCCAAGCCTCCTTCCCCAAAGAAGAAAAAATGAATACAACAATTGTTGGTCTAAATAAGGACAGTCAGCCCAATGATAACAGAGATGGAATAATCCAAAGCCCATAGAGGACAAGATATACTAATGTCATCACCAGCTTAGCATGAACCCAAATTTCAGGGAAAAAACTAAATAAGATTAACAGGCAGAATCATATACAAGGGAAAGACTCAGGTCATAAGAAGTAGGAGCAACAAACAGAACATCAGACATGTGAGAAATATAATCCTAGAAACCTTAAGAGAGCTGAATAAAAATACTCAGGCAGAGTATGGGAAGACACAACAAACTTTGAGTCAGGGGAGAGGGGTAAAGGTTCAAAAGAGACAATGGGAAGAAAAAATTATTGTTCCACATGACATTTCATATCCCTGCAAATAAATGACAATAAATCCCTTAAAAGGTTACCCATACCTGCAGCCTGAAGCAAGGCATCAGATAAATGAGATAGACTGAAAGTGATTAAAGTTAACTTTGGAATTCACACTTGACATCAAACAAACAAGAGAAAGTGAAAATAAATTAAATTAATCACAGTTAAACTAATGTAAACCACTCCATAACTGGAACAAAAGAAAGACATCTGTACTCAAGCACTGCCAAACAAGAAGTGGCATGCAGAGGGGAAGTCACATGCATAATGTGCTAGTAGTGTTCTCCAGTTGATGGAGAGATGATGCATGTTGATTTGCATGAGGAACATGTTGTAATCTTTCATTCCAATAGCCTTGTGGCAAGTGTTATAAAAGAGCAGAACAAAATACAAAAAGCAAATATTCTGAGAGAGAGAGAAGTACAATATTGGAAACAACAGCTACACAACTTTAAATGTAGTTTTGGTCCAGTATTCAAGGACGATGCTAAATTATTTCACAATATTTTGTTGCATAATTGTAATTTAATGGGCAACAAATGAAGCATAAAGCTACAATAATTACACTTAGTATGCATGTAAGTCCATCATACCCATTACAAGTAATATAACATTATCTTGATAACACCATATTCCTCTTCACTCAACAAAGTTGGCTCACACAAAATCAATTACATACTCACAAATGCACACACATAGACATCAGCTGTGATTTCAGTTACAATGGCAGGTATACTTTGAATCAGGTTTAGTCTATGTCATGTTTATCTAATTTCATTTAAATGTATTTTGTCACAATGCTTATACTTTTCTGACATAGCCAGAAATGGAATTCAGATCTGTACTATACACATTATACATGATCAAGATCATTTGCCTCTTGTACATGTCAGATACATTTTATATTGCTATTTTTTTCTATTTTTATGCCTCACATATTTACATGTCCAAAAATATTGGTGTAAAGTATGGCTCAGTAGAAATTATGAGAGTTTATAAAAAAAAACAAAAAACAATCAGGTTCTGATAGCCATAATGGACACAGCATAGATTGCCCATTGTGGAAGTTTGTGCTTAACAACAAATACACAGGTAATTATTCTAGAATACATTATTACCATTTACTAAGAAAAGAAAGTTTGTGTTCTTATCAATGTTCAACTGTAAATTGTGCACTTAACAACAAATAAATAGTTATTATATTATGCTTTATTATTGTGTACCAAGAAAAATAAGTTCAAGTTCCTATTGGTGTCCTACTATAAATTTTGTATTACTGTAGTACTTAATTATTAATATCCAAAAACTGATCAATGCTACAGATGACACAAGTAACAATAAATACCTCCAAAACTCAAAGGACAATTTTCCAAATATTGTTTTTCATTAAGTGGTTATTATGTAATGATCCTAACCTTGTTCTTTTTGCAATTCCATCATGTGATATTGTTAAGTAAAAAACTAGATTTACTTGTAACAAAAACAGGATGTTTCTAAAATTATTGAGATTTGCTACCAAAGGATACAAGATTTATGTTACTTGTAATGTCTCTTCTAAAAGGTTATTAGTATACATACAAACATATAATTTAAGGACAACAAGGGACCTTGTTGCCATCTCACTTTCTACAGTAAATCATTTATCATTCAAATATTTATCAAACCTTTCTTTAAACTACCTTAAATTAATTGCAATCACCACATCTAAAGATAATTTGTTTCAAAGGCCAATCACCCTGTTAAAAAAATTAAAGTTTTTTAACTGAAGAAGACTCTTACCCTGTCAATATTTATAGTTGTGTCCCTTAAGCTTCTAATCCTCACTACTGAATATTAAAAACAATGATGCATCTATAGTATTAATTCCTTCAACAATCTTAAACACCTCAATCACTTCATTTTCTGTGATTTATAGAATGCATATTTTATTTACAGCATAAATTTTCTCTTTTTAGTTTATCAAATTCACCTTTGCTCTATACATGAAACAGGCATAAGTACATGTACAAAAGTTTTCATGCAGCATTTTAAAATATGGTAAAATAACACATTTATTCTAAAATGTTTACTGCTTTCAGTAGTATTGTTGAATAGAATTTACTTTCTACAAAATATATCTTCCATATTTCACACACACACCCACACAGACACACACACACATACATATATATATATATATAGATCAAATTATAAAAATACTTTAAGTTGTGCTACAACTGCTGTACCTGTTAACCCTTAAACAGCAGGAATGTTGTAGGTAGCAGCAATAATTGATGATGGTTGCCACTTAAGGGTTAATAAATAATTCATTACTTATTTTCTTACACATATTTAGCATGAAACAATGAAAGTAAGTAACAAAATCATTTCATCTGAAAAGTTAAACTAAATTATAAAGGCAGTTTTACTTATCAAGGCCTGAAAACCAGGTTAAGTTACACAGTGTTATTGGCATAAGAAATTTGAAATAAATATAATTTTTCTTCACAGGGCAGAAATCAACATCTGAAAAAATAATCCTTTGTAGTGATAAACACAACAGGTGAGGCTTAAAAAACAACTTGCAGAGCTCTAACTATTTAAATTATATCAGGAAAATAATTTTCCCATAATGAGAATGAATGTGGTTCAATTGTATTTGTATACATTTGTTGTTTCTGCTAAAATAGTCACAATAATTTAATAATATTATGCTATTTATTTTGAAAAGAAGAATAAAGGACTTTTTATAAGGATAATAGACTACTTAATAATAAAAACATGAATCCAGTATTATTGCTTTAACTACTACCTACCATTTTAAGAACATCTAGTCCTTTTTTTGGATGTGGTTGAGTTCTGTTATGCATTATTCAGCTTGGAGCACTTTTATACCAGCATAATAGATCTTTCAATGCATCATAGACCTTCCCACCAGGAACCAAACAAAGATATGACGCAAAAAGGTTTCTGAGAAAACCTACACAGAATATAATGGTGTTCTTGCACTGTTATAATACTGGGCTGCTTCATGCGAGAAGTCTGTTTTGTTATTTTTATCTGTTGGATAATCAATCCAAGAAGATTTATCTTTATGTAATTAACTTAATCTTTCAAGCTTTTAATGTATCATTTCTTACACTGTCATTCGTGACTTTAGGATGTCCTGTACATCTTCTCCATTTGTTTTGCTTCTTCCCTTTTGGAAACACAAAGACCTATCATACAAGTTTCTTTCTGTATATGCAAACACTTTACAAATAAAAGTAATTTGGGTACTGAGAAGTATCACCAACTGCCAATAGGAGGCATCCTTAAAATCTGATTTTTCTTCTCTGTTTCAGTTTGTCACTAAATAATTAGATACTTCCAGAAAAAAACGAAGCAAAATACGGTGGGACTGGAAGTTATTCATCAACCTATTTGAAGAGTCCAAATCTATCTGGGTATTAGAATTTCAACAGAGGCAGTATACTGCTTGAAACATTAAGAAAACAAGAACAACATAAGCATAACTTATACTCACTTCTAGTTCTTGCTGTTTAATAATATAAGTAGTGTTTCAACAAAGGTTATGGAGGGAAAAGGTTAGCTATCCTGAGAAGATATGGAATAGAATTAAAGATCTTAGCTGCAGCAACATGCAGAAAAAGCACTTTAAATATAGGCCTAATCACACACTTTTAATTACTCTGATGTTTCAACACAATACTATCTTGAAAGTTCTGGCATTATGTACCATACAATTTAATGCCTGTTAATAATAGAGATTATAACTCATTTCTAATCCTTTTTTACAGGTGTGCTAATTAATGTACCTGTGTTACTGACCAAACATACTAATAATAATATATAAATAAATAATGAAACTATTTCTAGATTTATCAGGAAGTTGTAATTTGTAGACTGAAAAGTATACATTAAAATTATATTTAATAAATTATATTATCATGGTTTCAAAACAACTTTCATTATTATATAACATGATAATTTGCACAAGTACACAAAAAGGATATATATAAGAACATATATGTAAAGTAGCTCATGCACACCTTGGCAGACATTTTCCATGGATAAAAAGGTGTAGACAGTCATCTGACACTTTTGATATCAGTGCTAAGCTGTACCACTTTCCACATATAAAAGACTAATTACATGAATATCATTAAAATTACCAATCCATGGACAACTTGCTTTCTCCTCTATACAGCATCATTTCTTAATATTAAAACTTCACATTAAACTCTAAATTTAAAAGTAAGAACATATAACTATATTCATAAAAATAACTAAGACATCCATAATAGCTATTTATTAAGATGTACATGAATAACAGGAGCTTTTTCTATAACAGTGTAGTATACATGCTTACTTGGGTTTTATTATCTTTATCTAGTTAGACAATATATGAACAATAAACTTTATACAATATCAGCAAAGAAAATGAACAGAGCAGCAATACATACTTTTAATCCACTACACTGTAAATTTATTCCAACAGTTAAGTGTAATTTTTAACTTATTTTCTTGGTATAATTTTAAATCCCTCAAAATAATTAAGTATGAGGGTACATATGGTTTGTTACACTGCTGTTTTCAGTTTATATATTAGCAATATTACCTTTTATTTAAGCACTTTTTTTCTTAACAATGCATATTTTTCAAATATGAATATTAACACAAATTGACTTGTTTTGTGTGTGTGAAGTGTTCAGTGTGCCACTCCTTTGTGGATTCTATGTTTGATGAATATAACAATAAAATAGATAGCTTGTACAAGAATTATCCTGCCCAACTTTAATTTTTAAGTGCTTCATGGTTGAAACATATAAAATGGTATATTGTAAACTACCAAAGTTATTGTTATTACATTCACAAGACTAAATAAAAATTTAAGTTGGTACATATTAATAATATTTAGCATGGACCTTTAACGTTCAATAGCTCCTCAAAATGAATGAATTACCTTGTTAACAATTTATTAAATATATATATTTATAATTTGCACGAGCCCTACACCATCCAGCAGATAATTCCATTGGCACATCAATATAACATTAACAACTCATTGATAATAGCAAGTACATCTTATGTACAGGAAGTAAATTACTTTCCAGGCCTTGATGTTTTCATTTGGTAAAAAAAGAATTAAACCATGTAACCCTTACCTACAGTAAAAACAGTTTCAAAAAATTACATTAAGGAGGATATTGCATATAATTAATGCAAATCTACCACCAACAGAAATTTAACACATTTTTTATTTTTAAAGAACAACATATAGATTTTTAAATTCAAGAAGTCCTTTGAGGGCATTAATCAGGTTAGCATGCAAAAAGAAATAAATTGAATCATAACAAATTTGAGGCCCTATATACTGCAGATAAAACAGGCTAAATTGATGTTATTTTATTACAGGATGTACATGAGTAATTAATTGGGAAAATGTTTGATGAAATAAAATAATCACTGTAAAGAAAAAGATGATTTAGATAAGACTTCCGAAAAGACAAAATTCAGCATGTGAAATTTTGGGCAAAGTTAAAGTTCACTATGGTCTGAAATTTCTCTCAGGAAATGTGGAAGGTGCTCCAGGTTAGCCTGATGTCGTCTAAGCCAGCGAGGGCCATTATATATCTCATTGTTGGTCATCTCTCTCCACAGTCCTTTGGGTAGATAGATGTCTCGATGTCGAACATTTTCCTCCAAGATTGGTGCTACAAGAAGGTCATTGCCTACTACAAACTGTGAGTCACAAACCCATGTTTCAGGATCATCTGGAGAAACCCACCATAAAGGTCTGATGATGGGATTTCCTGAAGTAGCAGCTTCATCTGCCAAACTGATGATAAGAGAAGAATATTTTTGATGAAGATGCACCATTTTCTGACTAATCTTTATAGTTTCTTCATCATACTGCCAAGGTGAAATTGAAAACTGCAAGACTGGCAGAAGTGCATTTACTTGAACCCAACGGATATACAGTTCTTTAGTTGGCAAGACGTTTGTAGCTGATTCATTCTCATAGTTATTTCCTCCTATCACATCTGGCAAAATGAAAGGATATCCAATTATTCCAAATGTTAGGACTGTTGGTATAATACTTTTTAAGCCAAAAACATAGTCCCAGGAGGAATATCTATCAAAAATTCGAACAAGTATAGGAACATGTTGACTGCCAAATCCTACTCGAACTTCAACCTTGGATCCCAGCTTATGGGCCATTTCTACATACAACTGACTAAATTTATTTGGTGTGTTTTCTATTATCTTATCATAAAGAACAAAACCTTCTGAAAGCCAAGAAATCTCTCCTGCATCAAATTTAAATGTATCAATATTATATTTATTTTGAAGACTTTCTAGTCATTTTAAAAACCATTCTTGTGCTTCCACATTTGTCATGTCTAAATGTGCTCCAACTCCATTCCACCACTTCACAAGCAGAGGATGTCCTGTGGCATTTTTTACCCAGTATCCATGCTGGGCTCCAATTTTGAAACTCTCACACATAACTGAACAAAATGGATGTACCCACAATAAAGTATAAAAACCCATTTCTTTCAGCTTTTGGCTCATTATCTTAGGTTCACGAAACCTTTGTTTATCAAACTCCATTTCACCATAGCAACTCTCCCATTTGTCATCAATTCCTAAAATGCTGTGTGAAAACCCATGTATACTTATCTCATGGGCAAATGTCATAACAGTTTCATAACTTATATTAGCCTTGTACTTTGCCCAAGTTGACCACACAGGATACTGGAAAAGTTTGGATTCTGGAAACTTTTCAGGTCTCT
Organism: Carcinoscorpius rotundicauda; assembly: GCA_011833715.1. Lineage (NCBI taxonomy): Eukaryota > Metazoa > Arthropoda > Merostomata > Xiphosura > Limulidae > Carcinoscorpius > Carcinoscorpius rotundicauda. Next base: position 39,964,916 of record CM022399.1, read on the forward strand.
GAAACCATTTTTTTGATGAAAATTCATGGACTTTTTTCACATTATAACCAGAACATATAATGTAACTTAAATCTTTACTCTGCATACTGTTTTCATAATTATTTTTCTTCTTGTAAGGATGCTGTTCAGATATTGCAGAAAAACACAGCCTGCCACTTTGACTGTAATTAAAACTAACAGCAAGTGGTGTTTCTCTGTCAACAAATACAGAGAATCCTGATGAAGTGAGCCAATAGTTCTCAATCACTGACCCTTGTCCATTCAAACAGTGGAAATTATCTGCAGTAATGTAGGGAATCAAAGATTCACCTCGACTCCACAAAGGCCAATGCTGTTCATATCTTTCTCCTCCTCCATATACGTATGCTTTTCCAAAATTTAAACAATCCATTGTTTCAGACCCTTTCCCAAACCATTTTATTCTGTAACACTGAACTGAAGTTTCATTATGCCGCTCCAGTGCCACTGCCACAGTGAGATTACCATACTTTGCACATATAGTATTCTCACTCTCAGTAACATATCCTGATTTGATACAATCGTATACAAAAATATCTAAAGGTATGTCTGTAATTCCCAGTGAAACTTCTACTTTATCCGATCTTAGTCCTGAATTAATGTCTAAAACACTCGTTCTATTTTTAATGCTTAATTTCAAACGAGCATTTCCCCCACTGGCATCAAGTATTTTGTAAGTTTTAAAAGCTGTACTCTCACTCTCTAATATCCATTTTTCGTAACTATTACTACCAACAACTGATTTATAAACTAAAGCCACCAAAAGTAATTCGAACATAAATACTGTCATTTTGTTTTTCTTTAAATTTATTTTTCAAACAAGATCGTGAAGCTTATACTGTTAAAAATTATTAATCTATTGACATGCCCTTCCTGATCATATGCGTTACACCTTCAGGTTCTGAAAAAAAAAAAAAACAGTTGCTGGGTTTCACGTGCACAATGTGTACATTGTTAAGGAACCGGCAGAAAATGATTGTCATACAAGCTGAACGAACACTTACAGCTTCAGTTCCCTTTCCCAGGAACTTATCAGGCGAGGAAAAATAACACACACGTGAACTAGTGTACGAATAATTTACATAACATCGTTTGGGATAGGGGAAGAGTGTGGTTTTGGCGTCTTAATATATGTATGTCAAGAAATTACGCCTAACTACCCAAAGTTATATTGAAAATGACTCTAGAAGTACAGACTTATCATTGCAGTCATGGACTACTACACTTCAAAACAGAATAATTTGGTTTCCCAACCCTCCGCCTACTCACGGATTAAGCTACTGTATCTTGCGACTAGCACCCCACCCTGACAAACACTACGCGAAATAGGACTCTGCTCTATACGACAGGATGATTAATAAAAGTCAGTACTCCACACCTTCCGAAGTGAATTGTAAGCAGATTTAAACTCTTAAATTTAAGAATATAATGTTACGTAATCATTCAGTTTGATGCTATTTCAATGTTTGATTTGATTGTCATTAGTAACATTACATAATTCTGTACAAAATAATAAATAAAATAACGTATACTTGCGATATGGGAGTAATCACTGAATTACTGTTTAAGTTTTGTCATAGTAACTTTTCCGTACATAAGTTTGGAAATACAAAACATATATACATACGAAACTATTAAGTTTGATTTGATTTTTCTCAGTACTTTGCTATTAGAGTAGCTAAAATGTATTTGCTGATTTTATTATATAATGCGTTGTATAGATAAAAAGATTATGGTTCGTATGGATATTGATTTCTCTTTGTTTTGCCTTGTAATTAAAAATATGAGTTTTATCAAGATACTAATGATTTTTGTGTTAGGGTTTCTAATTGTATTAACAATTGTTGTGGTGTTAACTGAAGAGTTTCAACTCGTTAAAGTGTGGATTTCTTGTAGATTTAAATCTGAATTTTATTGCATAGTTAACATATAAAATGGTTGTGTTGTTCTACGTTGCACTTAAGTGATTATACTGAAGTAACAATAAATATAATGCTAACTACAGGGGGATGAATGAGTAGTCCTAGGAATACAAGGTTTAACAAAATATAAGTTTATATTATACCGAGTTAAACGAATTTAATTAACTACGTAAGTGATGTTAGACGTAACGAAATAAGTATAAAAAGTGTTGCATAATAAAGTTGTATTTAACAAAAAAAACAAAACAAGCGGTGAGGAATAAAGCACTTGGTGCATTTTTCCAAACTGGAAATGCTTCTAAACGAGAAAATTTACTTTTATGTGCATGTCATATACACAAGGTAGTTACAAGAAAGGTCTGTACATTAACAAGTGTATAAAAAACGCTTTGTTCAGTTAATTGCTTAAAGAAGGAAATGGTTATATACACTTTTACTGAGGTAAGTTTCCACAAAGCAAAATTATAAGTAAATATCAATAATACATTTTGTTAGTAAGTGTCCGTACAACCTGTATAATAATGTTTTATTGCCTATTTCTTTACAATGTACACATCCACCACCTGAAAACCATCGATTCCTTATTGCAGTTTTTTCTATTTTAAGAGTCTGAAAGTGTAACACATATGGCCAAGACGAACAGATCAGTAGCCTTTACCTTATAGCACGCTTCCTATCCTTGTTTTCTTCAATATTATTCCGCACATGAAAGATTTACAAAAACATATATAATAACCAATAATAAACATTTTCAGCGTAATGGTTTACAATCAAGTTCTATAGCTACGCCACCTACTCCTGTACTGTTATATTTTAGCTAGAAAATTTAATCTGCATAAAACCACACACACATAAATCAGTCAAAGTTCAGTACAGTGGAATCATTCACGTACGCAGTGATGTAGTACAAACACAAGAAACAAAAGTAAAATATATTTACTATTGCAGTTGAATACTAACACCCACAGTCCTGTTATCTGCAATACAGCTGTTCCCAACCAGGGGTGCGAGATAACATTTGTTTTGGCCACCTTCACCTTTATTCTTAAATAAATAATTACTGTGAGGGATGTGAGAACATTAAATTTTTTAGGAGTGCGGGACATAAAAAAGGTTGGGGATCACTGCTGTAATAGAACCTCAAAGTTTCAGCCGACAGTTAATTACATTTGGCAATATAATTAAAATTATTCTGACCAAATTCTGTCGAATAAGGGCTTTTATACTTTGAAGTCACTTCTTGTATATATTGGAAGAATAGTATTATCTTATCAGGCCTAAAGTCTTACGTATAAATGCGACATCTTGCTATAGATGAACACACATACATAAAAGAAATCCTTGACAGTCTATCATATAAACAACTGTCAAGGTCAATGCTCTGAAACGAGTTACAAAGTAAGTTCACGTTTTGAAAGTACTAGAATTCTAATTGGTCGTTGACTATCACACCAGATGCCAGTGGTCAGCTGTAAATATCTAGAGAATATCAAGCTATCAATAGTGCAGTAAAACTACACCATTCCACTAAGCATTTCAGAGAATATTGACCATTGCGACATCTTAGGAGTTGAACTCACAACTTCGTAGTTTGTAAATCAAATAAATATCCTAACTGCTAGTAGGTTTTAATCATAGCAATATAAATTTGAAGGACGCTGTTCATGTTGTGGCTCATCATTCCTGAATCATTACGAACATACTTCGAAGCTGTTAAGCAGAGGTTCCTAGTATGATACGTATAGGACAGTGTGTTATAGCTATTCCATTACGTATCATTCAACTGTTCATTATCACTGATATTTCTGACATACCAAAATGCTGATAATGCCGCAATCCTTGCTGTCCAAGAATTCAAGTTAAGTTTTAGGTCGTGATTTGGAAAACATTATCCCGTAGAAACGTTCGTATTGATTTAGCTGCCAACTAATGTAACCTTGTGCACATCTTTGTTTGTTTTCAATTTTGCACAAAGCTACACGAGGGCTATCTGCGCTAACCTACCTAATTTAGCAGTATAAGACTAAAGAGAAGGCAGCTAGTCATCACCACCCATCGCCAACTCTTGGACTACTTTTTTACTAACGAATAGTGTGATTGACCCTCACTATATAATGCCCCAGAGCTAAAAGGACGAGTATGTTTGATGTGACGGGGATCCGAATCACATCTGTTGGAATCACATATATAGAACAAATATGTTGACTCCATATACGTAAATATTAAGTTCACCAGTAAATACGAAAAAGATAAACAACTGACATTTATGAACCTCAATGCCATAAGTATAAATACATAATTTAAAACAAAAATCTAAAGAAAAACACTCATACTGGATTGTACATTCCTTGGAAATTGAAACAGGGCTCTATCAATGTGAATAAATATCTTACAAAGCTGTCGAAATAATTATTTACAGAAATCACAACTAACAACACAATACAAAAGTCACTGAAATACTTAAACACTACACTGCTGGATTGATTGGTTGGTTTGGCGTTTTATAGCGCAAAGCAACTAGGCTATCTGTGCCACACTGCTAGATACTGTACATTCCACAAATCGATGGCAGAATAGCTAACATTTAGAAAAATTCATTACTAAACATAACATTCTAGTAAACACTAAATTCATTCATAAAACTAGTGAAAATTAAAATCTGTACTCTGTAAAAACTACTCTGACAATCATAACACTAACGTCATATATAAATTACATGTCATGACTTCTGTGTAGGAGAAAGAAGTCGAAAAACAGGAACCAGATTCAACCACACAAAAAAAATCACCCTCCCATGTTTTTGAGCATTGTATCTCAAATAAGCACAACATAACCATAGAAAACACTAAGATATTAAATAAAGAAACCAAAGTAAACAAACGAAAATTTAAAGGTTTTCTAATACAATAACTTAAGCCCATATTAAACAGGACTAACGGGCATTTTTATACCTACGCTAACTATTCTTTAGTGTTAACTACCATTAATAGGTTAAATATTTATAACGTCCTCTATAATATTATACCTGTCATTATTGTCGTTTCCACGATACGTGATCAATTAAGGTCACCCTTTCAAATCTCATTGTCAAGCTGGTGATGATATAGAAATGGAAACGTTGTTTTGTGCTTTTGAAATAAAGGTTTACTAATAGCCGTATCTACTTTTTATGCATACATCTACTTCAAGTGTGACCCTCATTATCACTTATAGCTCACTTAGGTCTCACCTTCTATCTTGAGAACCCAACAAAACCAGTACAGATACACCTTGTCCTTGTTGAACTGCTTTATTTGCAAAATATGTTTTCGTTATTTTTAAATAAAACTTGTTTCTATGCATTTTCTGTTATGCGACTCTTTCTTTATGGTGATCTCTTTACGACTGGAGAAATAATAATAATAAAAAAGGTATCGAGTAATTGATTTCCTATAAATCTCCATCTAGCGAGCCATAATTGGTTGCCTGAAGGGAATCCATTAGCCCAAACTACCAGAGAACCTGACTTTACATACAGACACGCTTTGTTCATTAGTGATTGAAATATTTTATAGTTTCTGCAACTTGAATATTCATTGATATTGCAATTTGTCTTTAAAAATTGAAATTATAATTACTGGTGTACAAAACGGCTGTACCAGTGACGTCTTTGTTAGGCACACAGTATTGTACAAGTTTGGTAGATCAAATATACCCTGGTGTTTAGGCACTGTGTTCTATCTGTAAAGAAATATATGTAATCACTATTCCTGGTGAACAGAAATAGCATATGTGACAGAATTACTGACTTTTCCTGAAAAAAAAAAAAGCTGATTATCGCCTGACTGACTATGGTACTTGGCCTTAAGTTACTAACTGAACTGACCTACCTATCAAAGATTAAGTTGACAGAGTTTTCAATAAATAAATAAAACTATTATTATTGATCACTAGCTACGTTGTTTTTGGCCCTTGAAAAGTTTTACTTTTCTGTTATGGAGAATTTTTTCTGCAGTAAGATTAAGTCCTGTTGTCACCACCATCAGGAAGATTCTACCACAGACCCAGCCTATTCATGGATTATAAGCTTCTGCTGTCTAAGATACCCTAAAAGGTTTAAGCTATCAGGATGAAGACACGTTCAATTAGTTATTGTTTGATGGAGGCTGCATGATAATCAACTGTGTCATGTTGAGGTAATTAACCATGTCCACCAGGATCACAAGATTCCTAAACACAAAAATATCTTAAAACGTCTGAGGAAAAATAAAAAAAACCTGATCAAAGCCTCCAGTGTGACTAGCACCTCACTGGACAGTCCCAGGACATCATTGTTTCAGAGACATAAGAAATAAGTAGACACCATAACATGTAAATGATGGAGACCCATGGAAGATTTCAGCAGCTTTCTGCAATTCTTTTGGAAGGTCACCAGTATACAAGTCATTTGTACACATATACATTTATCTGATTTAAGTTTTTTTATCAATCAGTTTTGTTTATTAAAAATTAAGTTTTATTTTCTTTACTTTTAATGTATTTCCTTTTTATTACCATCCAATTTTGTATTACTGGTTTTGTTTCTGTTCACTTCAAATCAGTATTTTAAGTATAACTTACTTTATAATTACTGATTTCAGCCACATCTAATCACTTTCATTTTAACTGTGAATTTTGCCAATTTTATTTTTAACATTTATTTTTTGTATTCTGGATTTATTAAGTTTTTATCCAGTTAGATTTGTCATTTGTTAGCCTATGTTTTTTTTATGGTGAAGCTATTATATTCTGTTTCTGGTATTTTGTTTGTAGAATAATTTGTATAGCTGGTTTCATTTGTATTTTTTACCTTATTTCATACCTATTCAACATTTGACATATTATCTTAGAGTTAAGTTAATACAAAACAAGTTAGATTTAAGTCTGTTGTGAAATTGTTTTCAGTTACAGCTTATTTTCACTCATTTTGTGTAACACTTTTTTAACATGTCCCTCAGGAGTCAAGGGGCATCTTTACACTACAGCTTGTTGAATAATAAAAGTCAGTTCAATCTGTAAATTCTTACAAATGGTGGTTTTGAATGTAACTTTTCAAGACAGTTTTTAGTTTGTTAATTAACAAATTTTTAAGTGAAATACAGCATCTACAAATCTCCATACCACTAGTACTTGTGTGTTCTTTGGAGACTTTCATGCTTCTTGAACTTGGCCATTAAGCATGTGATTCATTGACAAATTTCAGTCACCTTACGATTTCAAATCACTTTTTGCAGCCCCAGTGCAAAAAGAGTGTTGGATATGCTCTTTAAAATTTAGCCAATAAAAATGCCAAAAAAGATTTCAGTTCAAATTAAGAAAAAATGGATAGTTTTTAAAATGGATAGTTTTTTTTATCCCAATACAAACTTCTTCTTTTGACTCATGAGGAACTTGTTAAAACTGTCAGTCATATTAAGTGTGTATTTACTGGATTTTGTGCACCTATGGCATTTATCTTGCATATTATCACATCTTTTTATTAATCTATTTTACTGTAGTTAAAGTGAGTCTTATCTTACAAGAAGATATAACTACATTTGTATTTTAGTTATATGACTCAAAAATAAAATATTTTTGTTTTTAATAAGTCATTAAATGTTTCATTATGTTTCTCTTCTCAATATCAGACACTATAGTACATTGAGACAAAAGCCATAAATGTCTTAATTTAATTAATTATAGCAATATTTAGGGCAAATGAGCCTCTCACCAGTACTGTGGTTAGTAGGTTGTGAATCTTTATATCCTAATAACAGATTATTTCAAAATGCATGGACTACGTAGAGCATATTCAAACCAGAAGTTGAACTATGAAAACGATCATATTCATGATAAATTGCAATTTTTAAATTGCTCTTAATTGGGCCATTTTGAAAATAATTTATATGGTTTTTCAGCAAATCAGAAAAATATTAATTTGATATTAACCTTCAATCAGAGTTACACTATTGCAAACAAAGTAAGTCATCCAAAATAAGGTCCTGCTGTTTTCACATAGAATAAGGTAATGCAGGTCAGTTTATGTATACTCTACAAGCAACAACACCTTAACATATATCCTTCTGTTACATGAAACAAACAAAAAACAACATGTAATGATATTCATAAATCACATAAACCAGTCATTAACTGACTAAATCTCTAATATGATCTACAAAACACATGTATGTCAAATATAAGAAGCTCTTTTTTAAAGTTGTATGACACAAAATAACAGTTTCAAAGTTAAGACACTTTATTCACACTATGTATTACTACTTAAAACATTTAAATGTTGGAATAACATTTAAGTATCTGTATCTATTATTTAACAGAATAAAGTACAAACCATTTTTCTGTGAAGCAGTTATATAACACAAAGGTTATATTATTTATATTCTCATAAACATCTTATTTTTTTTACATTGTTGTGTACATGTATCAAAATAATTAAAAATGTATTGGTAAATTTACTTGGGTTATTATGTGAATTAACACAAGAAATCGTTTTAGTTATGGACAACAACTCAAAGATACAAAACCTATTTAATGGCAACATATGTATGCAAAACTGTTATGCAGACATTATTAGAATCTTGTGCATGTGTTGAGTTCAAAACAATATTTATTTAGACGTAGTTTAGAACATGAAAATAATTTTATGTATCTTTTAAAAAGTAATTAACTTTTACATTTAATTATTTTTGTTATATTTTTAGTCCTACAACGTATAAAAATCAGTGTACACATCTGGCTCAAAATTAATTTATTTAGAACTAGTGATATTTATCCATATCCTGTTTAGAATTAAGAAAAAAATCACTGTAATGGATTGTCGTAAAATTGTGCAAATTTTCCATAATATACATGAAAAACAGTACACAATATAACAAAAAGATAAGTTTTTCCAACAAAGATAGTGCAATAACACACAAAACTACATAACACTAAAATTACAATAATGGATGTTCTAATTACAAATTTAGGAATGTAAATAATCAACAATCATTTTATTTAAATGCTATTAGTTTCATTATTTTGGCCAATCTCCTTGTTTCCATTTTCAGATTGTCTTTTCTCCTCTTCTATCACATGTGGTTGAATGTCAGGATCTTCAATGTGTTTCTCTTTTACATCATCTTTATTGAAAGAAAGAGAATTTTCTGGATTCTCATTCACCTGGCTTTTATATTTTCCAGCAACATATTTCTGAAGTTGATCCATTTTAAAGGTGAGGTTCTCAGCCTTCAAATTTTCATTTGGCATAACCTTCTTACTATTCATGTTCTCATACTGATTTTTCAAAACTAATATATTTAATGAAAAGAGAGTTAAATACGCTTGTGTCACGGCACGTGTTGTTTTAAAAGTATACATATATAGACATACATACTTTTCTTTCATAAGACACTGTGTAACAATTTTGTTATTAAAATCAGACCAACAATTCATAAAACAAATTATTATCATTGGCTATCTCAACATGCATATTTAAGGACATTTTTTAATGCAACAATTCAGTGCTATCGTGCATATGCAAAAATGCTTTACTTACCACTAGCCTTGATAACCTCACTTAACCCTATGTCTTTAATATAATACAGTTGCTCCGTAGTATGCAAATAACCATGTGAGAATCCTCCACTAATAAGAGTGCATCACACAGCTGACTCCCTCTGTTCCGTAAAACCATATCTTCACTTTGAGATTATGGAAAAAAAAGAACTATCACAAGTGTTGAGTGTTATAACTTTCAATATGATAAATTATTTCTTCTCATACAGTAGCTATAAACTAACACTGAACTGTTGGAGGGACTAGTGCAAATTTTACCTATATGAGCACCTTTCAGAAAGCATTCAACACCTCTCTGTAAAGGAACACATTTTTTGGAGGTAATACTACATCTGAATCAGGTATCTCTTCAACCATTGGAAAATATGCGTCTCTAAAGCAGGCAATGAAGAAATACATGCAATACCCAGTTAGATGTGTTAAAATGGTGTACAGTGACTGAGGTGCATCAGACTGTATTCAGTAAGTCAGCTACAGTCCAAACCCTGGCACTGAGTATTTATCATTCCATTTGTGAGTGGAGGAGGGTTCTAACTCTTTTCACCTAAAGACAAAGAAGCAAAAGGTAGTACTGGGAATGTATTATTCAGCTTGTGGTAGGATAAGAGCGCCCTACCAGCCATATGTGTGATGAGTTATGTTAGCTAATGCAGCTTTAATCCAACACCAGACCATCTTTGAATTGACACCTAGGCAGTGGGAGAATGAGGGGTTCTAGCTGAAGGGGTGAACTGTATTTTGGTGGATCCTCTTCAGTCTGGCATCAGGTATTGTTCTTCTGGCGTGCAATCTACACTGACAGAATGCCACCACCCTACTCTCAACTGAACAAGATTAAGCACATTTAGAAGGATGCCTTAATGATGGGAAGTCTGAAGAGATGCAACACTGGATAAAGTGTTTAAAAGCAGGGAAGTCCTGATTTATTCAACCAGGAGAGGGATGGGCAGCAATACCAACATTGTTTTACTTATAACTGTCCTTGAATTGATTATATCCTAGGATGGACATTGCTATGATGCAAAATACTGTGAGGATGAATCTACTAGCAGTCTTGTGGAACATCTCATCATAACAGTGGGTTGGTTGGTTAGTTTGGTGTTTTATGGCACAAAGCAACTAGGCTATCTGCACCACCTTAACAGTGGATATTACAGACTGAAAATGCTATACAGTGTGGACTTATGGATAAGTACACCTGTACAGGCATCACTTACCACAGAGTGGGATCCAATATGTAAATTAGTAAAAAAAGAAAAATAAAGAAATATAAGCTTAATAAAGATGCAGATAATGATAGCAGGTGATCATTTGTAACCAGACAAGGAGATGGCTACCTGGTGAAGGTGATGGGAGACAAATGTGTTAGGTATGGTCTACATGCCAGCCTGAATGATTTCCTTCAATGGATGACAGAAATAGGTAGCTATGGTAAGGGAAGGTTGCCAGATTTGATAAGAAGGCACTTGGAAAAGACACTGGGGATCAGAAGACAAGGAAGAATAAGCCAAGCTAATAAGTTGGAAAAAATTCATCCCTCAAGTGTGGTAAGGAAAATATCACAGTGAGAAAAAGTTCAAATGGATAAAGTGGGAATGAGAACCATTGAAAGAAGCTGTGTGGGCAGCATAACATTGGAGAGCATAAACAGGACAGAGAAGCCAATCCAGATAATAGTGAAAATACAAATATGTAATGTAAGGTAGGGAAATAGAAGTGAATGTGAAATAACCTTCATGAGTCACTGGCTTCTTGGGAACAAACTGCAATTCAAATACAGGAGAACATAGGTATAGTGATAAAGGGCACGTGATGCATCAAAGACAAAAACAATTGACTTATGATGAAGTCTTGAAAAACAAGAGGTACATGAAACAAGTAAATAAAATTTAAAAGTAGGTTGGGTAAAGGTATGGAGAACAACAGTGAGGTCCCAATCAAGAATGGGCAGAGGGCAAGAAAAGTAAAGAATAAAGAGAGAGAGGACCAGGAAAGAAAATATTCCATGGAGATAAGAGAAATAGAAACTACTGGGCAAGGCTTCTGCATAGCCAGCAATGGTAGATATGGCAAAACCACTGTCAAACAGAGAAGTAAAACATTCTGAAACACAAGGAACAGTAGGACAGGAAGGGATATAACCATGGCACAGGGATAACTGTGGGAAAATACACCATTTTCTTTGATACACCAATAAAAAGGAAGGATAGGCAAAATAAGGGAGAAGAGAAGCAATACATGTGAAGAGTTTAGACCACCTTGCAAGGGGTCTGAGGAATAACAAGAAGCTCCATCATACTGATGTGCTTATCTGATTCAACAGAAAACCAACAACCCACAAGTTCCTGTCTATAAAAAAAATGTTCATTAACCTGTCCTAGATAGAAAGGTGGAAGATGAACACCTGTTGTGATGAAAAAAATATTTCTCTAATTTGATAATTCAACCCACCCAAGCTTCCTCCTAAAGAAGCAACAGGGTGTGTTCTTGAGATGTGTGATGGGATGAAACTAATAGCAGCTAGTCATCCATTAATGGTGTTACTGTGAAAATGCAGAAATCAAGCAAAGATCCTGATAAACTGAGAGAATATGTAGAGTGTGAATATCAGTCCACACTATAAAGTCCAGAACCGATGAACTTGGCTCTTGTGGACCAAACAAAGGCAATGTTTAAGTGTTAGGAAAATTAGAAGGTGAAGGTATGCATCTGAAACATTCATCTGTATTCAAAGACCCAGAGCAAATGCTCATTGAAGGGTGAAGAAGAACTCTATGATGAAATGCAGATGGCTGATAAAACAGTTGAGATGAAAAAGATCTTAAATAAAATGCCAGTCTCCAGTCTTATTGGAAACTATGAACAACCTAGAATAGAATCTTGAAGAAAAATGATAAACAGGTTCTGTGACACCCTTGAACTGCTTCAGAAAGATGTTGGCAAGAAATAGGATCCTGCAGGAGGGGCAAATGGAATGTGGTAATAACAGAGAGTGGTTGATAAAATTAAGGGAAAGAGCTTCCGGCAACACTTGAAGCATCAAAGGATCAGAGGTTAAATAATTTTTCAGATGCATAAAGTTAGCCAACCATACACCAACCCTGCCAGAACTTATAGGACAGTTACCAGTACTGTTGTTGGTGGGATATTCAGCAATGAGTAATCTGGTGGCAAGCTGCCAAGATCAAAGATAGAGGTGCACACATAGATGTAAAAGGAGAAAGGTAGGAAAAGGCAATAAGAGAAGATAAAGTTGTAATAGGTAAGAGATAATGAACAAACGTGAGAAGTGTTGATGAATAGCTTTCATCCTGGACTCCAAAAAGTTTGAAAGACCTTCAAAAACTATCCTATATAAAAATAATGCCATATGAAAGTGCCACAGATAAGTAGTCATGGGTAGGCGCACTTTAGTTAACAGCATGTCCCTACCCAGGAAATCTCAATAACAGAGGATCCATGCATGAAGGGAAATGGTCAAAGATGACAAGTGTATCAACATGTAATTCATAAAAGAGCAAGTATTCTCTGACAAACCCACAGGGAAATTGTGGATAGCCTTGGAAAGGAGACAAATAGAGAAGAGGTGTCTTGAGAGAGTGGAGAGAGACAAATGTAAGCAGAAAAATTGGTCTGAAGTAAATCTCCCAGTTATCAGGGACAGATTTACACACATGGATCAAAGATTCTAAAGTTTGAGAGTCAAGTAATGGAAAATATGAACAATGGTACATCAAGGCATAATTACCAGAGGTAAAAGGCAGTGTAACTAGAAAGTAACTGTGCCCCACACTGGTTAACATAAAGGAAACAAGAATGAAAAATTAGGTAGTCAGAGAAAGGTGAGAAATGTAAAAGGGAAAAAAAGCAGTTGTATAACACAAGAGATACAGACAAAAAGGAACAGATATGTAATACCATATCCTGAAAATTGAAGATAGTACGGGGGCATCCACAGGGGAAAGGAAGGATTGCAAAGTAAAGGGAGGAGATAAAAAGATGCTGTTCAAATCATCAACATATTGTTCAGATTCACTAGGAAAACGAATATTTGGCCCTGGATCTAAAGACAAGCTCCATAATAAACTCCAATTTGCAACATACTAAAACCAAGATTTCTTTAGCTGAAAGTGTGGAGCCTGAACCCTGAGAAACTGGAGTTTGAGGTGCAGTAGTGTAAACAACTATGGTAGTGACAGTGATATAAAATCTGGAATTCATAATTCAACTGAGAATGGAAACAAAATGAGCATTCAGAGGTAACAGATGTGTAACTGTAAAAGTATCTAAATCAAATATGAGTGAAATTGGAAAATTTCTTCACGCTATAGTGTCAAACAAAGAGAGGGTTCTACAGTACAGAGAGAACAAAGAGGGTGAGTCACACTATTACTGGTGAAAGGTTGTTGCATGCTACAGTACAGTCATACGATAAAGTATTACACAGCTTATTTCTCCAACTTAAATATCAATCTATCCTAAGTTATCAGAAGTACTAAGAATCACATCTAAGCCTGATATTTGACATACGGACACCGGTATTCAGATAAGATTTCAGTGGTTTGAAACTTTTTTTTTTTGTATTTTGTGCAAAGCTATTTGAGGGCTATTTGCACTAGCACCGTAAGATTAGAGTGAAGGCAGCTGGTTATCACCACCCACCGCCAACTCTCGGGCTACTCTTTTACCAAAAAAAATCTAAATTACCCTTTATTTTATAGAATGACTTCAAATTGTAACATAAGCTCATAACAGTATACATCTATTTATAATTAAATTTTATTGTTTACTGTCCTTTGAACTTTGTTTAACTATTATCCTCACCATTATAAGTTGTAAACTGGTTGAAGAACATGCAATTCATGTTACACTATCGAATTACATTATCCATGAGCTACTGCAAATTGCTCACATGCATGCCTCATGAAACATTTTTATTATATTATTACTTATTTTACCATATGTAATTTAACCAAAGTAAAAGAGTCTGTACTTTTATATTCACGTTACTTCTTTCATAATAATAAATAAATAATAAACAAGAAAATAAGAAATACTGACTGTTGATGATACTTAACCCTACTTTTTTATACTAATGGTAATAATGCACTAAATAATCTTTATACATTTAAACAATGCAACAAAAAACATAGTCTAATAATATGTACAAAAGTTGGCAATCTCCCTACTTCTCAAAAATTTTCTACCTTTCTAACTGTAACAAGAGCCATTACAAATTCACCAAAGTTAATATTAAGATTTCCTCTAAAAATAGAGCTTATGTTCTAAAGCAAACTTGACAATTATGTATTCAGAACATAACATTATGCATCATTTGATAAGTGAAAATCTTGACTTTGTTTTGGTTATAGGTAATATATATATTTAAATGTAAGTAAAAAAAACTATTGACAAATCCTGAAAGAGAGGATGTGAAAGGTAGTGTGGTAGGAGTGATATGATTTTCTACTCGATAGAAAACAATTTTTTTGAAGTCTATAAAAATTATGGTTTGTTCTAGCATTAATGGCTTTTAGAGCAAGTAACATACATTTAATTTCATACTTTTTGGAGAGGTGGTGAATAAAACAGAGAAGATGCCTACAGAAAATGAGTCGCATGAGTTATATTAGGGGAAATTAAAGATTTTTTAATATTGCCTTGTAGAATTAAAAACATAAAACTTATGAGCTATTTGAATTTCAACTCTACCTCTCAATGGTTTTACATGACAAACAATAGGTTCATAGTATGAAAATATTTTGGCTTATGTTTGTAGTATTCAAGAACTGACATACAAAAAATAAATTTAAATTTTCTGAAAAAATGTTCCAGATCAATTATGTACAAAACAAACAGAACATAGATGGTAAACAAACACAAATAAATAAATAATTTTTCTTAATATTGTGCATTTGGTACTCTTATACCTCATTTTTCACTGCCCCATTTAGTGCTGTTTCATTATAACACACATGCACAAGCTCAAGCACCAATGCTTGGTAATTTCCAAGAGCAGCTGTTACTGCATCATTGCCAACAATCATATACATGCTCAGCTGCTGTGTATGTACATTATGTGGCAAGTATTTTCCAGTGCATTTTACCCACAATATCTGAAAAATGCCTTCAAATGATGTTAGTGCTTCTAAGATGACAAAGGGAAACCTTTGCATTGATGTCAAACTGCAAGTGATAAGGTGGTTGAAAGCTAGTGAATGTCATGTTGATGTGGGTACTTCTTTGAAGTTCACAACACCCACAATAAGAACAATTATAAAAAATGCAGACAAGATAAAAGCTTCTGCAACTATAACAACAAAATTATCAGCAACAAAGGTAACTAATTCAAAAAGTCATTTGCTTGAAGAAATGGAAAGAAGGCTCAGTATTAGGATGGATGATCAAACACAATGTAATGTGCCCTTATGCCAACTGATAATAATGTAAAATGCAAGAAACACCTACTTACATATTCAAGAACAAAAAGAAGATATGTCAAAAACATTTACAGCTAACAGAGGTTGGTTTGATAGATTCAAAAAGAGCACTATCCTCTATAGCATATGCATTACTGGTAAAGCAGCTAGCATGAATAAAAAGCTAGCCCAGGAATTTCCTACAAATGTGAAAGCCATAATCAAAGTAAGCAAGTATCCTCTTGAACTTGTCTTTAATGTGAATGAAACAAGCTTTTATTGGAAAAGGATGCCTTTTTTGTACTTTTAATCTCCCACAAAGAAAAACATGCATCTGGGTTTAAAGCTGAAAAGGACTGGTAAGCTCTCTTGCTAGGGGATAATGCTAAAGGTGACTAATTTAAAGCTGATACTTTGATGTATATCATTCTCAAACACCACAAGCAATGAAACAAACTTTAAAGTCAAGTCTACCAGTGATTTGGAAATCAAACAAGAAGGTTTGGGTG
This sequence comes from Carcinoscorpius rotundicauda, assembly GCA_011833715.1. Classification (NCBI taxonomy): domain Eukaryota; kingdom Metazoa; phylum Arthropoda; class Merostomata; order Xiphosura; family Limulidae; genus Carcinoscorpius; species Carcinoscorpius rotundicauda. The sequence continues at coordinate 39,981,356 of CM022399.1, forward strand.
ACGACTGATACTATTCCCAATTGCTTTGTTTCACATTTTTGCCCATCTGTGAAGTGCTACTGTGAGGAGTGCAACATTGAACCTAAAGCATTGTTGTTGTTTTAAAATGCTCCAGGCCACCCTGATAATTTAAACACTCTTTGAACCTGCATTCCCGCAGAAGTGGTTTACCTTCCATCCACACCACTTCATTAATACACAATCAATGGATCAGGGTGTAATATTGAATTTTAAGGCCTACTACCTCCACCACACATTCAAGCAATTCGTGGAGAAAACAGATGGGAATAATAAACAATCCATCAGGCAATTTTAGAAAGACTACAACATTATGGATGCCACAGCTAAAATCAGAGCATCCTGCAATGAAGTGACACCAAACAGCATGAACAGAGTATGGAAGAAGCTATGGCCAAAAGCATGCAGCAATTTAGAGGAAGTTGAAGGGAAATTGTTCATCTAAAACATTGTTGAATCGGCCATTGAATTGGGACAGGAGGGTGTTAATGAGAACAATGTTGAGGAATTGCTACAGATCTATGATAAGAGTCTTAACAAGGATGAACTTCAAGAATTAGCAGAGCAACACATCAAAAGGAATCTACTGCCTCTGATGCAGAACAGGAAACACCAATAAGAACTTACTACAGAATTTTTCAGTAACAGTATCACAGCAACCATGTAAATCATGGACGAGTTCATAGATAATAACCCTGACTATGAATGGAGCTCTAAAACAAAACAAGGTGTTCTTGAAATTATATCCTGTTACTAAAAGCTGCTTCATGAGCAAAAACTCAAGAAAAGAAAATCAACTCTTAACACCTACATCATCAAGAAGCCAAGGTTTGCAGAAGATTGACAGTCTGGTTCCTCATCTAAAATATTATGAGTGACTTTCATAAAAAGACTCACTTAATAACAGTTCATTATACTATGTAACACAAATTTTGTTCCCGGATAGTATGTGTTATTTCTTAATTGCTTATGTTGTAAAAGTACAGAAAATGGCCATTATTCCCTTCAAACTTTGCTTTTGTGACTTGGATAATAAAATTTAGAAATTAACCCATTTTGTACACAAAAACGGGCAAATTTGTATCTTTTCATTTTAATAAGGTCTGAATAAAACAACATATGAATCAAGATTTTCATGTATTTATACTAAAGTCATACAAAAATAAACAACAAAAATGTTCAAAAGTGAGTAGCTTTTCGAGATTTGCGACTGTAATGTGAATCACTCTCACATATCAGCCCTCAAATACAGCCTCCCATCGTATTTTCATTACATGCACCTTGGTAGTGGCTTTCAAAGTCCAGTATATCTTGGTGGAAGCACTTGCCTTGCTCCTCTGAGTATGCTCCCATGCTTTCTTTGAATTTATCAAGATGAGCATGGACTTTTAAGAACATCCTGCAGCCCATTTTGCCATAGTTCTTCACCAGAGCATCAATCAGATCCACATAATTTTCATCCCTGTGATTGCTCAAGAAGCCCTGAACCATTCCAAAAAAGCTGCCCCGAGCTTTTTATCCTTTCCTATTGAGCTTCTTAGGGAATTCTGTGCACTCCAAGATCTTCTTTGTTTGTGGTCCAATGAAGACACTAGCTTTGACCTTTGCCTCAGAGAGCTTAGGGAAAAAGTCTTGAAGGCTGCAGACTCCTTATCAAGAATTGTGACAAATTGTTTCATATGACCCAATTTTATGTGCAATGGTGGGAACAATACCTTCTAGAGGTTCACTAGTGGCTCACTCTTGACATTGTGCTTCCTCACAGAACTCGATCCATTGTGGCCAGTGCTTCCAGTTGTATTATGTTGCAGTGTCCCTACTGTCCCAAGGGCAAAGATAACAGGGAAACTTGGTAAAGCCTCCTTGGAGGCCCATTAGAAATGCCACCATTTTGAAGTTTACAATAACGTCCCAGTGAGTGGTGAACCCCTGTATATACATTACTACGAAAGTTCTAGAAAATTTTCATAAATTCTATAACATTCTTGAAAATTCTTGTAACTTTGAAAAAAATCCCTATCAGTTACTCAGTACTGAATCTACCTGCAATGTTCTGGAAAATGGGTAAATTTGAAAATTTCATTACCCAGGTCACAAAAGCAAAGTTTGAAGAGAAAAATTTGTCTTTTCCATTTACTTTAGGCATAAGTAATTGGGAAATAACAATTTCTGCCCAGGAACAAGAAAAAGTAAAAATTTTGTTGAACAGTATTATTGTTGTATTTGTATTTATATTTTCACTTGTCTAAAGTATACATAATGTTATAATGACCCTGTTTAGCACTGTTCTGTTAGCACTCCATGTTCTAGGAACATATTCTGAATGCTAACCAGGAAATTAATGCATATTTAATCTAGTGGCTGGGTTACACCTTTCTATGAATTTATATTAGTTAAAATGTGAAAAGGAAGCTTTCTACATATATTTGAACTAAATAAGGATATAAATTAATATAGTATACAACACTTTATAGTTGGAAAATGAGTTCAAGTATAGTGTAATTCCAAGATGCATCAATGAATATTCTCAATGGTATATAGATACGAAAAATTTGCAACTCATACTAATTTGTACAAATAAGTGTTTCATATCTTGAAAAACCCCAATCCTACTCTCCATCCAGGGAGTGGACACAAACTTAAGACCAAAGTAGCAGAAGTTTCTAGCCACTGCTGTACATATTCTTTATTCAAGTAAAAGGATCAGCACATATTTATGAGCTTTTCATGTCTGATTAACAAAAAAAGTATCATAACTTTGTGAAAACCCCCTGCATAAAACGTTTGAAATGTTTACCTGAATATATGTCACCAAAGATATTCTATGCTATGTTAGCGTGAGATTAGTAGTTACTTCAGCTGCAACACTTTTATAGAACACAATCTAATAATATGCAGAAATGACAGTATTGATTTATTTAGTATGAGACAATCTTTGTAAAATTTTTCATGTTAATTGGGCACATTTTAAACTTTCAATAACTGACACCTGGCATGAATTAGGTTTATGAACTTCAGAATCAAATTTGGCAAATCTACTTAAAGTTTCTGAATAGCCTTGCTTTGAGAAAATCTCTAGCAAATTAATATTGTTTCTTCATAAAAAAATATTTTAAGATTTCGCAGGAGACTTCTCCATGAGGTTAAGATATGAAATGTGTATGAAGCAGAAGTTATCTTCTGGTTATTTATGAGCACAAACAAAGTTGCTAATTTGCTAGTTCTGTTTTATAATATTTGAGATTAAGCATCATGACAGCAATTAAAAAAATGCAACTTCTTTGTTATTACTGGAACTGAAACTATATTCTATCTTAGTAATAATTTGCAAGTTGAATAGAAACTAGTTATGCATACCTTAATAACCAAGAATGAAAATTAACAAATATTAATTGCAATTTTACAAGCTTTTAAAGATGTTTATAGTAATCAACGATGACAATAACTTAACAATAAAAAAATATTTTTATCTCTGAAAAAAGTTTTTTTGCCCAAGGCTATAGAATGAGCTATCCGTTTTCTGTTCACTGAAGAGAGTAGAACCCAAGATTTAAGTGCTGTGAGTGTCTATACTTCTCACTGTCCCAGCATGAAACAATAAAATACATATATGTTATTAATAACACTAATAATTTCACTATATGCTAATAAAGTCACATCTTCAAGTTTAAATTTGGGAATGGTTAATACAATGATTTATATCTTTATACTATTATGACACACTTACCATTTTGAATACTTTTAAATGGTTGCCGTTGGTTGTTTCCATTCTGAATAAAATAAAAAATCAAAATAACTTTAGTTTGGGTACTACTTAAAAGCATTTAAAAATGCTATAAAATATTTTTAAAATTCATGTTTTTACTGCTTCATGTGTACTAAAAATATAGTTAATCTCTAAGAAATGTGGAGAAACTGAGATATGTGCTTCAAACTTCGCTACACATAATTTCTGTTTGTATGAATAACTAAGTATATAGTCAAAACATAACAGATATTTTTTTTTTACCTCAACACTGAGATTCTTGCTGTTGTCAGTCTGTCTACTGTGTATATTATTATTTCCTGGAATGCTGATTTGAACTCCACCTGAAACACATATGTGCATAGAATATTAAATTACTGCTAGGTTGTTACTTTCCATAAAAATAAAAATTGGCCAAACAAAGTTTTATACTAAAATGAAAAAACACATAATCGGCTTCCCTTCATAAATATCTTCATTACCTTGCAAAAACATACAGTTCTTGATTGTTAATGGTGTATGTTAAAAATTTCTAAGATTTACTGTTGCCAAAAACTCATTTAGCATTCTGGCAATGTTAAAATAACAATAGTGTGACAATTAACCTTTTGTTTTTGGAACTTTACACAAGTTAAAGAGGAGGAAAAACAAGTCTTACAGTCAGATTCAGGTAAAAAAAATTAGATCAATGTAAGTGTGGGAAATAAATTCATTTGTTGATGATGATAGGATCAATATTAAAATAACACTTTGTGGCTATTTTTCAGTTTGTCAATGTGATGACACTAGTTATTTTTTGTATTTAAGACAAATCTACTAAATGTATCTGCCACTGACATTAATACTGGCCAGAAACAAAAAAACAAAACAGCCTGTCAACAAATCATACCGTCCTTGCTAACAACTCACTGACACATTTATAACACATGTACAGTTTAAAGTTGGAGAATACTTTGTGATACTGCTTTGGTTAACATTTGGTTTGCCAACTCTGAAATCTAGAGCCCTATGACAAAGACAGCCAGTGCACAGTTGTTGCTTTTGTGACTCAGAATTGTGTATTTACAACTTACCTATGTAATGGGCACTAACCACTCATAATGCTTAAAACAGTAAGGGGTTATTTCAAATATATCCTATTATGCCTTAGCATAATACGTTTCTAAGACTTATACCTGTGGCTTTAAGTGGGTATTCACAACATTTGGAAAGTGCAATGTTTTCTTCCACTCATAGAAAAATTCATTATTCTTTTACCAAAAAAAAAGTTTGAGGGTTTTGTTACATGGCACTCATTTGTTGAAACACTGTAGATCTGAACTGGAGATATGTTTGTCTAAATACAAACAAAACAAAAACTGCTGTGGAAATGTTTAATGTAAATGCCAAACTTCTAAGACTATCCCATCCAAACTTTCAATACATTCTTGTTAGTTAAATCTACAGATATAAATGGATATATAGTACAGAAGAAATGAAAATAATGCATGTTTAAAGAGAATTATAATTCTAACTATACAAGTTCTTGGAAATTTGTAATTCTGATAATAAAATTTATATTATGTCAAATGTAACGGCTTTCTTATACTTGCAAATTTGCAAGCTTGAGTAACAAAGGATTCTTCGCTAAATTTATTAGGTGTATCTAAGTTACATGTGTATAATTTGTTTCCAGGACAAAAAAACGTTTAAAATTATGAAGCTTTCTCACAAAAATAACAGCAACAAATACTAATATAAAATAAATACCAATCTCAAGCAGGAAGAAAGTGAAAATATTTGTATTGTGTTTTGAGATGTCTTTTATTCACATAATGATCCTATATTTAAAAAGAAATTTCAAAAATATGTAGCACTGATGCTCCTAATTTATCCTTATGAATTACTCAGTTATCAAGCTGTTTAAAATACTAAAATGCAAATACGAAACCCAGTTTATTATTTAAGTTACTCCTTGTCACTGAGTTGTGCTGATTTCAGGGAATTCAACTTGTTAGTAACCCTGGACAAGGGAAAAATCAAAACAATAAGACAAGGCTTCATGTAGTTGTGAAGTGTATACATATGGTGTTTTGAAATGACTTTTACTCACATAGTGATCCTACATATTTCAATTTGATTTTTTCCAAAAACCAGTAAAATTCAATGGCATTTTTTAATGTTTAATATATTTAAATATTTACGAGAAGACAAATTCTTATAAACTGAAAAACAGGAATAAAAGAAACTTTTTCTCTTAACTTTTAATGTCAATCCTTTTATACAAATATATTAACCAAACCATAGCTACATTCAAATTTCAGTCATATAATGTTTTACATGTATTAATTATTTCTTTACTTTACTTTATTCTGTTTATATTCTATATGTTAGTTTGTCATTTGAATTTATATATTGGAAACCTTGAATATTCATGCTAATAATGCTCCTACAAAAAGCAAATTTATATCTAGTCTATAAAGATTTTGTGTTGAAAATGAGAATATTTGACTTATCTATCAAACTGGTCCAGCAGATTTTATCTAAAACTTTTAAATGTGAATTTGTTTGCAAAGAACATCACCCATAACTGATTGAGAGATGTGAGCAGTTGTTCAATAACATTCTACTAGTTATATGTATTCATTTGAAATTTTTTGTGTAACACACAATGTGAGTATCAATATGAAACAGACTTGTATACTTTAATAATGAAAACAAAGAGGCTATAAGATTTTTTTGTTTGTAATTTATTTCAAATTACTAGCTTCACTAATCATTCAAACAAAAATCAACTGTTTCCAAATTCCACACTATCTTCATAATTTTTTCCATTAACTGGTATGGATAATGCTCCTGAACTGTTAATTCTTGAAAATCTCATGTAAATGCTTACTGTAAGTCACAAAATCTCGAGAATGCATTGTATCATTAGTGAAACATGTTAGAGAAATACTGATACTTCTTGAACATAAATATTGCCATGTAGTGCAACTGACAGTTGAAAGTGCTGCAAAATTATAGTGATATTCTATTCAAATATCTTGAATTAAGTGCAATTAGTGCATGCCTTATTAAATCCATACATTTTAAGGTAGTGACACTGTGATGTCAGAACATCATCAACACAATTATGGATATTTTAAACTTTTAGCTTTAAATACAGGCACAAGTGGTCATATGCTGGCATACTCAAGTCCAATAATTCTCAGCTGTTTCAGAGTTTAAATACGTTTCATGTGGTATTAACTGATAAATTAGCAAGCCTATAAAGGTATGTGAAAGGCTTAACAAAGAAAATCCAAACATTTACTTAGATAACAATGTAGAGAATATCACAAACATCAGTAAGTCCAGGATTAGGCATCACATGACAAGATTTTTATCATTATTTAAAACATTTCAGTTAATAAAAAAACAGTTCTAACATTAATAAAATTATATTTTACTTAAATGTTTAAATTCTGTTCTCCAATGAAATTTTTTTCTATTGATGAACAGATGTCCTGTTGCAAGAACAAGCATATAATAGAATAATTCTACTGTATGTGAACTTCCTCAAGGAACTGAAAACTTTTTTTTATCAGTTTAAACAACTTTACAAAATCACATTAAAACCATATCTTTCAAAATTAACTCAAAGGATCAATATATATCAAAGAAACAAACTTTTAAGAAAAACATTATTTTGGTAATGTGAAACCTAAATTTACTCTTCATAATGGTTGTCAAGAGAATTGTTAATAAAAATCAAATAAAACAAATGTTTATAGCAACAAAAATAACCATACACTTGTTTTACCCCCAAAAACAGAATAAATAATCTAAATTCCAAGATGTATTAATGTATATTAGTTATATATGTTTATACATTAAGAAAATAAACTACAGACACTAATAACACTACTACTGGTTATAGCACCTATATAATGGTAATCCTATTCACCAGTATTATCACTACAAAATGATTAAAATAATTGTAACAGAAAATACAAATTACATTTGCATGTAATTATAAAAGTACCATCTCAGCATCACGAGACTTAGATTAACACAGTTTCAAATTAAAGTACCATCTCAGTATCATGAAACACAGATTAGCACTGTTTTAAATTTAAGGCACTTATTTCTATTTTGCACAGTGGTATACTTACAACAGACTTCCATGTGAGATTTACACCCACTATCCTAATATTCTTAATAGGATAAGTTATGAATAAATTTTAGCGAAAGGAGCAAAATAGGATAAAGCTGTAATGAATATTTTCTAGTAAACCTTTTGCTTTTTCTCTATGTTATGAACATGTACCAAACTAATAACAAAGAAATATATATACCTGGGTTAAGTGAAATTACCCAACAAAATCTTTTAAACTTGTACAAAAAGTTAATTCTGAAACAAAAATAAAATATTTAACCAAAATGGTTAAGTCAAATAAACTGTGATCATATTTGCATGAGAACATTGTAGTATTGTAAAACTGAAGATTTGATCATAGATTCAGTCCAATTTAGAGGAAGTATACAAATGTTGATGAGAAAAACAATATATTGATGAGATAGCATTCATTTCATTATACTTTAAGAATAAATCTTCTATAATGTTCTTCAAATGTTAACTTTTTTATTCTTTTGTTTTGTTTACTTTATTCATAAAACATAATAAAACAAGGATACACATATGGCTCAAAACATATTTATTTGGAATAAATAATATTTACTCATATCCTATTTTAAAAAAAACAGAAGAAAAGTCACTTTTCTAATGACATACAACACAAGCAGAATTCCCCTAATTCATATGGAAAAACCATATACAATACGACAAGTTTTCCAGCAATGATTGTGCTAAAATGCATCAAACTATGCAATACTGAGGTTCCAATAGTGGATGCACAATTAGGAATGTGAATAATTAACAATCTTTCATATTAAATGAAATTACTTTCATTATTTTGGTCATTTGCCTTGTACCCATTTACAGACTGTCTTTCCTTGTCTTCTACCATGTGTGGCTGAATGTCAGGATCTTCAACAGGCTCCACAGGCAAGTTTTTCTCTTTTACTTTATTGTTGATGAAAGAATAAAGATTTCCTGGATTTTTTTCCACTCTCTCTGCGATTTCAGTCTTTTTATTGGTTTGGTCTTCATTCTGCTTTTTCAAAGCTAAGAAGCATATTTAAAAGAAAATGTAATGAAATTAACTTTGTACAGTAATGTCCCTCATATACTGGGCAATAAACAAATATTTGTGTGCAAATGGATGAGCATTCTACAAATATATATGCATAGAGATCAACAGGAGATGGTTAGTCAATGAAGTAACCTATAGATAATTCAAATGTTAACTTTTTTTTAAACAGAATAGTTTAAAATTGGATAGTTTAAGAATGACTGAGCCACCACAACAGAAGGTAAGAGATTTAAGGGCAGATAATGGGATGGATATGTCACACTGATCTCTCAGATCCCACTAAAAGGAATACATATGCATATAAGAAGGAGGAATCATAGTTCCTAGGAAAGCAAAAGTCTTGAAGTGGGAAAGAAATGTGCCTTGGGTACCAAAATCTCCAAGGGATGGGTACATGACACAGAAGGTTAAATCAATTCTACACAGGAATTGAGGAAATTTCCAAAATAAATAAAAACTGAGTGGGAATTAAAACAGTCTTGGAAAGTGGGACCAATCAGCCTAGGCAAAAGAACTGAAAGGGAGTGGAGAGGTAGCTGTCACAATTTCAAACATGTAATAATGAAAAGCAGACGTCAGAAAACATATGCATGACCTCTTTTGAAAACGTAAGGTAGCAGAGATAAATTAACTGGAAGGGGATGGAACCAGAAGAAATGACTATCAAAAGATAAAACAGAGAAATCATGGAATACAGGACAAATGAAATGTTACGGAAGGGATTCAAAACATCTATTTTGGTTAACCTTATGACTATGACCTATTTACGTTGTATGTAGGTATGCAACTCTCATGAAAATTCTTTATAAAAAATGAAACTTGATGATTAAATAGCTTAAATTTATTTTGCATGAACCTAAGCTTGTTTCAATTGCTGTTTTGAATCTTTCCTTTTAAAATAAATAAAATTTAGATAATATAAACTTTTAAGTTAAAAATACTTATTAATAGTAATTTCATTAAAATACATTTAATATGGTTTAATTAATTTTTAATTTAAATCAGAAACACGTACACATGTAAAAATGGCAACTTTGACATAGGGTTAAATACGGTTTAAGATATAAGGACCAATGCCTATTAAGAAAATAATTTTTCTCAAATTACAAAACAAAAAAAGTGAATCTGAGACAAGTTAATGAATGGTGTAATGCATTTACTTTTATATATTTATTTTAATATCTGCCTTTGTTTCAGTTTGATACATGTGACATATATTGTTGGATGTGTATTTATTTAACAAGTCCTGCTTCTTCTTTACATTTGTAGAAGATTCCCAAGAGTAAGAATCAGCAATATGTGTCTTACTAAAACACTAGCCTATCTTCAAATATTGTTGAACATGCCTAATGAGAATAAAAACTGGCTACTACAAGACACAAAGACAGATATAAAGAATATTACTGGTTAGTTATAGTCAGCATACTATAAGCCTCAAAAGCTATAATTGTGATAAATGCTTATTAATCAGAAACAAAGATATTTCACTAGGAATGTTTATAGATTTTAAATATTACAAACCATTCAACTTCAGTGAATTAACTTCTAAATTAAAATTAAAGTGTTTGGCTACTTATGATCATAAAACACAATGTACATAAGATAATAAATCAGAGATAAATTATAATACATAACACGGGGTACCAAACCCATGACTTTATGGAGATGACAAAACGTATATAATCCCTGAGTAGAGTGGCAAACAGTCTCTAGAACTTCCACAGCAAACAAACAGAAAACCATGACCTGACAATAAAAAAGATGCTTAAGAATAGAAAGATAATGATGACAATAAAAAGGTAAAGAAGGAAGTACCAATGATAAAAATTGTTCACAATCTCAAGGTCACTAGAAGAAGAAGATAAAAAAGTAGAATAGGGACAGACAAATAACTGGAGATCAAGACAGTGAAAGAAAAAAAGACAACTTAAAGCAAAAATAAAATATACGAAACTGAGGATCAAGAAATATTAAACAGCCATGACCCAAAACCATAGCAAAGGAATTACAAAATTGAGCAGGATAAGAAAGATGAAGAACAGGAGAACCACATGAAGTAAAACAACCAAAAAGGCATTATGATATACAGGTGAAAAAAAGATAGTATTTCATATACCTCATGATACCTGATTCATGAATGCAACTAAACAGAAAACGAAGTACCTTTTTCTCATCATAGAGAGAAGAGCCAGAAACATCAGCTGGAGGTGGAAGAGCTGACCAAAGTCATCCATAGACAATACAGATTACACAGAAACTAAAGAAACAAAGTGATAGGGTTTGAACTGGAAAAGGAATAGGCAGAAGGAAACAATTACATGATGCTTTCAGTTACTTGATTGATGCATCATAATTCATCAATGCTGAATAAGAAGTTATACATGATATCAAAAGTGCCTTGTTAGGAGCAGAATTGAAGACCTATCTCACACAAGGGTGTTCTGTACTAAAAAAGCTAACAGGATAACAAATGAATGTCAGGTTCATAAATGGATAAAGGGCTTCCAGTCACCACTGAGATAATTAGAGAAAATTGCTGAAAATAATGTAAATATATATATTTTTAAAAAGTAACTGAAATTAAAAAATTAGAAAGTTGGTAAGTTAGTGAAGAAACTTAAATGGAAACAACAATTACATGAAAATATTATTGTGACTCATCTTGAAACAATGCACACAGTAAGTTATCTCACGAAGTAATGCAGTATTTTGTTTAACCTATTAAAATATTTTAAATCTGTTATGCTTTTCTTTAATTTTATCCCTTTTACCCCTTTCCGAGCTAACCTGTTTTGTTTTTTTCTACTTCCAGCCACTCTTCTTTTTATGTGGAATATGTTTATGTTGAATATTAAAAATATATCTTTAAAAATTGACCACATTTGATCATTGTCTCCAATTAACTCAGCTGCTCAGTTCACAACAGATAATTCTTGTTGCATCCCTTCAAAACCCACTTTTTGAAATTGTAACTTATTTTTAATATCCAAAGGCAACAAAACATTGAACCCAACAGAGCAATGATCACTTGCACCCAAATGTTCCTCAATTTCCACCCTCTCAATCATTTCTATATTTGAAGTTAACAGTAAATCTACAATACTATTATTTCCAGTAGATTTTCTTTGACCAATTGTGAAGAAAGCCATCCTGTACAGTTTCCAGAAATCTTTGTCATTACAGTTTCACTTTAGCATTTCCTAGTCTATGTGCTTAAAATTAAAAAATCACTTATAATTACGACTTCATTAACAGCTGAAATCTTAACAACATTGTGAAGTTTCTCACTGATTTCATTTGTATCATTTGATAGTCTGTAACAACTTCTCAATAAAAGCCTTTTCCCTTTCTATCCACTTATAGAAACCCATAGCTATTCAATCTCCATGCTGTTATCTTTGATATCCTAAACTCCAACAGGATACTACTCACATCCCCCACTCTTTAATACTCTGTCCCTATTAAATAGCTTGTAACCCTGTAATAATCTACATTTAACCTTACTTCAGTTATTCCCATTATATCAAAACCCTCCATTCCCACCAATGTTTTAATGTCAGTTATTTTATTTCTCATACTTCTAGCATTACAATAATAACAATTAAGCCTACCCTTGACTATTTTTAAACTCATTTCCTGCTCTAAACCTTTTTCTGCTTCTTATGCTTTTTGCATTTAGTTTACGAGGGCTGTTCAAAAAATACGCGGACTGACGTCATAAAACAAAATGCACTTTATTTAGAAGTTACAGGTCTAGGACCCCTTCAAAGTACTCTCCTCCCCAATGCACACAATTATCCCAACAGTGTTTCCACTTGTTTAAACAGTCCTGGTACACTTCTTTTGTAATGTCCTTCAGCTCCTTCATCACATTTGCCTTAATCTTGGGAATCGTCTCAGATCTTCTTCTTTCAAGGGTCTTTTGAGTTTGGGGAACAAGAAAAAATCACAAGGAGCAAGGTCAGGTGAGTAGGGGGTGGGGAAGAACAGTGATCGAGCGTTTGGTCAAAAACTCACGAGTTCTGAGGCACAAATTTCGCAGCAATGCGGTGCATCTTCAATTTTTCAGTCAAAGTCTCGTAACAAGATCCATCTGATATCCCACACTCTTCAGCAAGCTCCCTGACAGTCAGACGTTGATTTGCCCGCACCAGGGTGTTGATTTTGTCGACGTGTGGGTCATCAGTTGATGTGGAAGGATGTCCAAGATGCTCATCATCTTCAATTGATTGTTAACCATCCTTAAAACGTTCATGCCACTTGAAACATGCCATACGCTTCATAGCAACATCACTGTAAACCGTGTTAAGCATAGCAAAAGTTTCAGTCGCAGATTTTTCAAGTTTAACACAAAATTTCACAGCAGATCGTTGCTCCTTCTGGTCATTCATTCTGAAATCCGCCAAACAAAAAAATTGCACTTCACTTGAAACCACATAGCTAATACACAAATGAAGATATCTGCAATTGGGAAAAGGCGTCGTAATCAGCTGATCTGTGCAAACCTAGTGACATCAAGTGGATTCCCCTGGAACCAACTGGAGCCCCGCAATTCAAACAGTCTGCATATTTTTTGAACAGACCTTGTATTCTGGTCATCACCACTTTCCTTATGGCTGAGTTAATAACCATAGCAAACAAGCCAGGCTCTATCTTAGTTAAATGTAAACCATCAATTCCAAAACAGCCCTCTTCTTCCACTGAACTGATGCCACAACTCCAATCAGCCAATCTGCTACTCCTTAAATACTAAACTAAACCTACCATTTAGCTCTAGTGATGTATAGCTTTATCCCTACAGTTAATTCTGAGTAGTGTCTCTGATAAAATTATGTTATAGCCTTTTTCTTTACATGCCTATATCAATTAACTCCTCTGACCTTCCTTTCTCTTCATTGTTAGCCCCTATGTGCACAACAAAAACTGCATTACTGCTAGCCTACTTTAACATATTTCTTGTTTTATAAGTTCTGTCCCCCACCTGTGCCCCTGGATAACATAATCTAATTCTTTTCTCTCTATTAACCCCACAGACTATCCTATCAACATACCTGGCCAAAAAAAAACACTTGTAACTATAACTTAGATTTATCATTCACATTTGCCTCATTCCTTTTTTCTTCTCTCTGGTAGTTAGTTCCTCATTTGCACAAGCCAAAGGCTGAAATTTGTTACTCAATAGAACCTACTCATTACAATCAAACCCATGATATGGATTATCACTTGAACTTAACGAGTTCTAGTCAGTCTTAACATAACATTAAGACAATGAGGGACCTTTTTGTCCATGTAGGCTGTCCTATTCACTATATTAAATTAAGACAAATAAAAAGAACTCAAAGCTGGCCTTTATCATTCAAATACTTGTGAAGCTTTCCCTTACACTCCCTTAAAGCTATCACTTTCTGAAAATATATTTCCAACAGATACCTACTTCCCTTCACACAATAGCTTTTCTCAATCTCCTTCTGCCTTGTAATGCACTAAAAAATGTTTTCATTCAACATGCTAGCCTTTATATCCCAAAAATCTGAACTGCTCTTTTTGGATGCACAGAGCAGGCAACAACCCTCCATCAATAGGAGCATGACACATTTCCCGTGAGCAGTTGCCTCATACCCCATTATGTCATGTGAATCTCATTTTAAACATTAGGCCTACAAAAAAAACAACAGACAAATACAAGATGTGGGAAGTGTATAAGAAGAGGTACATATCTATCAAAAATATATTTTTAATGTAAGAAAATTATACTTCTGATACAATATAGACCTCCATTCACAAAATAGCTAGAAACCCCACTGATTAGGTGAAGCTGGTGTGAGGTAAAACAAGAGACCCTGCAGAAAGTGCCCATACAGAACTGATCAAGTGTTTACTGAAATGGAACAGAATAGTACATGTAGGGGACCACACCATTTCTGGAACAGGTATGCTCCTTGCAATTGAAGAAGTTGAGCATCATGAAAAAGGTAACATTGAGGCTTGTACAAGACAAGCCTAGGAGAATAATTTATGCATACCAAATATTACTCCGACACTGCAAAAATTTATATTTGAATATACTAATCTTACTATTTTCATCATAAAAGATACATGGTTTTTCCATCTCTATTACCCAACTCTGAACCTTTTCCAAGAGTTAAATGCCCTTTCTAAAGTAAGGAGTCCAAGCTATGAACTATCCAATAACATAACATTATAACCCAATTAGATATATATTCATTAATTCTATAGATATGTCCTAAAATTATATTCTCCCTACCAATAGCAACAGCACATTGCTTGGATAGCTTAAAATACTGAGAACACCTGAACACAAAAATCTTTCTTTTCCATAACTTTGTTAAAGTTATTATCACCAAAACTATAGTCAAAATTCAAGTTGTGTTATCTCATATGCATTAATTATAACTCAAGATTGCCTGCCATTTATCTGCTTGTGGAAAATAAAAATAGAGTAAAATACCAATAATATGGATTATCACTTTGTCTTAAGAGTTCCATTTAGTTTTGGATGAAAATTGAGCTATCTGAATTTATTAAACAAATTATCATAGTGTCACCACTTAGTCTTGAATAAAAAGTAAAAACTTTCCATGTAAGGTCTGTAGCTGCAATAGCCTCTTACAATAATCACTAAGGCCCAGAAAAACAAAAACTGGAAATATAAGAAATTCCTCTCCTTTCACCTACCTTTGTGAATTTATTTGCTACAAGGTGAAAAATGTTTCACTTCACTTGAATAGAGAAAAGTAATAGCTGAAATATATACAAGGTATACATTCTTTACATTGCTGACTTGTCTCTTTTACTAATCTATTAATTAATAACAGTATTAATATAGCAAAAAATTAACTATATTTGCTGATCATTTTAATGCCTATTGAATAATGTTCTAAATTACATTTACCAAAATGAAATGAAAAATTACACAAAATATAAATCTCTAACCTCACTACTTACCTTCAGCTTGTCTTGTCTTAATGTCCTCCCTTTAAAAGCAAGAACAATTATTATTTATACTGCACCATAAAATGCAAAAAGTAGAATATTCAACTTCATATTATTTATATACATATATTTTTTTACATTTCTTATTTTACATCTAAATTTGAAGACTTTAACTATTTATTTCCTTTAATACTATATTTGTAATAGGCACTTTCGCAAGATTTTCTTTTTGGTGGAATCAACATGCTTTACCCTGTTATGCAAACATTGAAGCACCAATATTTAAAAACTATTCACATTCAAACAAGTATTTAATGTACAGTTTAGGGTTTTTAGAAAAAACAAGCATGGAACTTTCAAGGGTTTGTTAGGTTAAAATTAATAAGTATATATCAACACTGTATTCTGTTAGACTAAGATTAATATAGTATATATCAACACTGTATTCCAGAAGTTTTCAAATAATCTCAACCCACCCAAGCAGTCAGGCAATTTTCTGAGCCTCAAGATCAAACAGGAGAGAAATGAGTCACTTATACTTAAACTATAATAGTTTTTTTATCAAAAATATTTCAGGATAGTTACATATGAATAGTTTTAAAAATATATTTATATTTTACCATATTAGCATTTCTTACAGACTTTTTTTTTCTTGGCAGGAGCAAAAAGACAAAGGTCTGATCATTTGAAAATTTTGAACCAATGGATCAATTTTTAGTTTTGCTTCTTTCTTATCTTCTGAGTTATTGTACTATAGATTGTACCATTACATGAACTTAATACTTTCATTCACTAATATGAAAAGGTTTTAAATTTGCAAGGCAACTCATTTAATTTTTTTTATGAAGTAATAAAAAGGTTAAACATGCATGTGGTAATGATAAAATCACAAATGTTTAAAGTTTCAACAACAAAAAATACACATTTCAACACATGAGTAGATAAGCAAATGCAGTACTCAGTAGCTCAAAAGTAAATCAGAGAGCTTTACATATGGTGGGCACAGTGCAGATAGCAAAAAACAATTTTTAATAACTTACATAATCTGTTGCAATTCATTTTCTAATTCTTTTTTTACTTTCTCCACAGCTGAAAGATTTTCTGCAAGACAAATAATTAAACAAAAGTTTGTTTTACACTAATTTATCACACAAAAATTACTGTAATGAAAAACAACAAAATCAATATTAAATTTGAACTTAAACTTATGTTTACTATAAATGTTAATCATTTCCTTATTCTGGGAACTGGTGAATGGAGAACCAGAGTACAAGTAGAGGTTCACAACATTCGAGATTTTACAAAGAAACCTGAAATGCATGAAATCTTGGATGACTAAGTCTTCAAAGAGGATGTTCCATTTGATAGATGGTCTGAAATGAAAGCTGACTGACCTTCTGTTCGGAAAATCAAATTTTAATAAACAATACTCAATTTTGCTTTTTTCTTATGATCATTATTTAACTAAAACCATAGGATCCTTTGTTGGTTCCTATCTTATATGCTAAAACTGTATAACTGTTTCCGATATAACATTTTAGTATTATTTGTAGAGTTTTATTTTCATAAGTTCAAATCAGAAAAAAGAGCAGTTACCATGGTTTTATATTCTGAAAACCTACAAAGAACATATCTGTATAGCTCGAAAGTCTTGACCAGCCAGTAATGTGTAATACAGTCTATTAACAACATAATGTACCCATGGCAATAAATATAAGAACCTATTCATAAAATTGAAGAATGTTCACACACATTCATTTTAAAACAGGAAAAAAACTGATGCATATACAAAACAGTTATTAATGTAAGAAAGTGCTATTTTACTGAAAATAAACACAAATTTACAGATAACTTTTGTAGCATTTTCATCAAAAAGTTAGTTATATTGACGTTAGATATAAATAAGTCTAAAAATTATGATTATGATTAGTTCATATGATTAACTAAACAAGACAGTTTATCATTTTGGTATACACATAAATATTTTCATCACAACTACTTCAAGTAATAATTCCTTTCCCCCATACAATTTAGTACTGACAAGCAGGATTAGCTTCATGAACCACATTACTCAAATGAAAGTTGAAAAAAGAAAAGAAAAATTATTCATTCAAGTGCATACCTTCTCATCCCATAACTTTCAAGCTACCTAATTTCCTGTCTAATTACTATAAAACAGAAACCTAATGTTATTATCAACTTTCAAAGTTAATGGTTAATACTGTTTTATTTGTCAAGTTCTTATAATTATGTCCTCCAATAAAATGATTTTTGCCCACTCAGTTTCAAATTTTCTCACAAAATCTTCCAAGTGTTGAACAACAAATAAAAACAAAAGATGAAGACAGGTAAGTGAGATAGTGCTGAAGACCAACAGTTATAGCAAAAGAACCATGTTGAACAGACTTATTAGAATACTAAGTGTTATATAACAAAAGATAATGAAACATCCAGAGTATATTGCCACTAAACAGACAAAGGCAGTCAGGAAAATATTAACCTACAACCAGGAAAAATGTAAGACTGAAGTTAAAATTTTCCTACACTAAAAATATATTTCTTACAATTACTTACCTCCTCTCACATAACAGTTTTTCTTGTTCAATGCTGCCCTGTTTATCCATTTTTTGTTGCTCACCACTAACCTTCATACTCCCACTTAATCAACATATTTAATGCAGTAGAGTTACACTGCAGCATGTAAATAATCATGTGAAAATCCTCTCCCAATAGGGGGACTACACTGCTGTCTCATCTAGGTCCTTCTGTATTAAAAAACCCAGTCTTCACTTTGAGGTTAAGCAAAAAAAAAAGAAAAAAGAAAGCACTGGAAGTAGAGAGGTGTGAGAAAAGATTGCACCACATCTGAAACAAGTACACTCTTTATATGTTGTGAAAATATGTTGCTAATTTGGACTGAAAAGAAACAAATCAAGCACTCAGTTGTGCCAAATGGCTTACAGAGGATATGGTGGGTCAATCCTGGCCTAAAACCAAGTGATATCAGGTATTTATCAACTTGTCTGCAGTACAAGAAAGGTCCCTAATGTTTTCACCTCAAAATGAGTGAGCAGAATGAAAAATAATTTCCATTTTGCTATCCTAATCAAGGCACGTGTGCAGACCTAATACACAACGAGCAACAAGCCACCCAAAAACTAGATATTGAGGTGACAGTAGGAAGGGGTCATTCATTCAAGTCTAAATTCCAATAGCATTGGAAATGTATCATCCAGCTCACAGTAGGATCAGGGCTCCCTATCAACAACATAAAGATTTACATTTGCTTTTCAGGAATCCAACACCAGACCATTAAGTAATAGATTCCTAGGTAAAGGTAGAATGACAGCTTCTAGCTACACAGGTAAATTGTACTTTGGTGACTTATCTCTAGTCCAAAACCAGGTATTTTTCTTAAGGTCCATAGGAGAAAGAGAATTCACACCATCTACATCAACAAAACACCATGGCCCTACTCTCAACTGAATGGAATTAAGTACACTCAGAATGCCTCCATGGTCCACAAGCACAATGGTTAAAATATGATAAGTGATAAAGGCTCCCACACTTGAATTAAAGAGGAATATGGTGGGGAGTCCACAGGAATTCAACATTGGATAAAGTTCAACAGTTGACAACAAAAACCCTATTTCTAAATGCAGGCCAGCTGTTGCAATCCTGCTTTATTCATATTAAATGTTGAATTGCTATGGCCTGAGACAGACGTATATGTGATGCAATATATCTTGAAAATGAGAAAATGGGCACCGTAGACTTGAAAAGCCATACAATGTAGACTTTTGGATTAGTATATCAAGACAAGCATTACCCACTACAGAAGTGGATTCAACATATAAAATTATGCCCCTGTAAAAAAATAAATAAATAAATATAAAAATACTTGGTGTTGGGCAACATTCAATATCCTGATGAGAAGGAGACTGTCAAATGAGGACTTCCATGGAAGCCCAAGTCTCTAAAAGAGAAAGCACCTTGCATGTAATAAGAGGAGGAAAATACTGAGTTGAAAACCAAGAGCTTATTAATTCAAAGAAGGAGCAGAATTCAGGAGGGAAGGAGAGGAATCACTAGAAGCAAAGGATATTGAGATAAGGCAACATTCCTGACATATCAAAGGTAAAAAGACTGAAAACACTCTGGTAAGAATTAAAGGCTACTTGGGAAGAGAAGAGAAGGAAATAGGTCACCTAAATGTGTGCATTTCTGTAGAGGTTTCCTAGAAAAAGGAAAATCTGATCTATGATCAAGAAACACAACAGGTCACATAATAGACCAAACTCGGGATGCCCTAAATACCAGTACCTCCTCAGCAAATAGTGGGAACCCCAAAGCCTATTGTAGCAATAGCTGTTTTGAAATTCAGTAATTAAAATTCAACTGAGAGTGGATTATGACATATCAATTTACAGTATCCATTTTCACTGCAGAAACAAAACTTTAATCAAATTAGAAACAATTAAGAAATTAAACTTAACACAAAATACAATGCAAACAAGCAAAATTTTGAAATGTCTACACTCTAAACTGTGTCATATTGAAAAGCAAAGAATGAGTTTACAGTATAGAAGGAGACAGTTGAGAAAGTGTTGTGCTGCTATTGGTGGAGGTTCTCACACAATTAATTGCATGCTATAATGCAGATGTACCACATTAAACACATAGGGTAGATGGAGGTACGAAGACTAGTGGAGAGCAAAGAATTTGTGGATATCAAAAGCAGCACTAAATGACAAAAAGAATATTATATACGATTAAGGTAAGGTATCACACCAGAAGCTTAATAGGATAAGATTTTCCATATGACACTTTATTGAACCATAAATGCAGAACATTGATTTGGTATGTTACTGATCTTTGAATTTCTTTTAAATAAACAAAAATATGAATGAAGTTTAAGAAAAAGATTGCTTCAATGTCCAATTTTAAGATTAGTTGATGTAATTTTTGGAGATTGAAAGCATTTGTTAGTTGTTGTACATTATTAAAACTAATATCTTTTTTGTCTGTACAGCATTCCTAACGTGTTATTAAACATGACCAGGTTTCACATTGTTGATGTCTGGTTTTTACTACCTAATTGACCTTTAATTCTAAACAAAATTTATGTAAAAAAAATAATACAAGTTGCTCACAAGTCCACAGATGGTGGAAATATGTTACATATGTGCTCTGGTTTTGGCCTAATTCAGACTTAAATTTATGAACACATGTAGTCCCTGTTGTAAAACTTGAGTTAAGAGTAAAGTTTCCAGTTAAAATATTTCACTTTTGTTCTAAACAGTTATGACTAAGGATGGTAACTTTTGAAAAAATATGTTAGATAATTTACATATCTCACAGCTTGTTTAAGATTTCAAACTACTGTGCAGCAAATGATTTTGAGTAACGTTTTATATAACAGTTTAAAATAAGATAGAGATAATCAAAAAATGCTATGTATTTCAGTAGGTATTATGGTCTTCAAAGAAAATATAGACAAAATCTAGAATTTGATGATCAAGTGAATTCTTCTTAAACAGTTCAACACCAAAGACCTTTAGTAGTTTATGTGCTGATAGGCATATAACAGTAGCAAATATGAAGACTACTTCATTCATTCTTCCCTTGTTTACTATTGTTTATTATTTGTTGAATTTCAAAGATGCAAATCATTCATTGATTCATAATAAACTTAGTGAAAAACCATGTAGTAGCTCTAAAACAGATTTACAAATTCAATATTATAAAAAACAGAAAATAAGTTTTTTATTTCTTACATATTTGAATGAAATGTTCATCTCCAATCAAAAAATATATATACATTTGAAAAAAAACAAATAATTATTGTACAAGTATATTTTGTTGTAAACATGTTTGTTCTAAAAAATGTATGAATATGTAACTATCTTGCTTAATTTTAATTTGGGAATAGTATTTAGTTACAAAACACAATAAATGTATCCAAAACTGACAGATAGAAATATACACACTCTAGCAAAGAACAGAAATAAAAAGGTTGGACTTTACCCACAATTCCATATATAATGGAAGTATCGGAAAACATGAAGCTGACCCTCACAAGTGTCATGGTATTACTGTACGTATTGAAACTGAATAATACGGTTTTTGTTAACAAAGCTTTGTACATAATGAAATCTTTTTATATGAGTGATGATACTGTTAGTATGTATGTGAATTCCTGTTCAGGTTAACAGCTGTATGTGTGTATTTATTTTGCTCTGCAAGACACAAGCAACTCTGTCAAAGGACATTATACTTTTCTAGGTTCTCTGGTGGTCAACATAAGGTAACTGTAAGAGTGTACGAAACTGAATATTCTAATGGTATAATAAGATTAAAAGGTTATGCTATGCATGTTAAACATCCATGGTCTCAGAGTTTTTAAAACAGTGATAAATTACACCTCAAGTAAAAATAAACTGACTTCATTGTGGTACACTACAAGCAGAATTCTAGTGTTAAAGGTGGGAAATGGAAAATTTAGGTTGGTAGCTTATGATTCACAACAGTCAAACATATTACTAAAAATGATGAATAGGACTAATACAGAGGCATTTATTTATTGTTCTTAAAAAGAAAATTTTTTATTATTTATATTGTTGTTGAAGAGGCACTAGTCAGGTTAAGTTAGTATTAACTCAAGTTATATTACACTAAAATCTTACCTTGCAAATTTGTTGCTCTGTTCTCAGCATTTTGTGACTCTTCTTGACAAGCTTTCTAAAAAATGTGAAAACAATTGACTATATATGTGTATTATATGATATTTTGTAAGATCAAAATTAAACATATTTACACTTTTTATAGCCAGTACTCATGAAATTTCTAACGTACATACATACATATTTTCATTTATGGAAACAAATCTGAAAAATTAAACATGTGAACTACAAAATTAAACAAGTTATGCTCAATATTCTTGTAGTTTTATTCCATACAGAATATGATGAAACAAATTTATAATTCAAAAACTCCTAACTGTGGAAATTAACAACAGCTACACTTCATTACTATACAATCTAATGGAATAAAACACCAAAGTGAATGCTTGACTAACATTAGATATGCTTTATAATATTAATTGCATCATATTATTTTACTGCAACTAGTGTACAATAATATCCTTTTTCAGAGATATTCAGATTATTTCCTTAAAACTTTCGTATATGTAATTTGTACATTCCCAGTAAACTGAACGTTCAAAGATCATAAACAAACACTGATCCCTTTGCTTAGGTAAAGGTTACACACTACAATGGTTATCTCCTAGAAGCTTCTACCAGCTTTACTCTATCTGCTTCCTGGGGAATGATAAAAGACACTTATACAAGTCAGTATTGAGTTGGAAAGTTTACTTCCTTGACTATATATGTTATTTGGACTATATATCACTGACATATTCCGAAAACTGTTTGATAATGCATGAGGTCTGACTTTCAGAGAATGATATTAAGTTACTCTTGCTTCTATCCTTGTCCTATGTAGATTATTTTTTTATTTCTTTGCTCTGTACTTTTACTAATCTAAGTAAGGATACTGAGTTTACTAAAATTAAACCAAACAAAAGTAATAAAAACTACAGAGATGAACATTATGATGTGGGGACTGGGACAAAAGGTTGTCACCTACTGCATGTTTTTAGAACCATTCCACAAATAAATGTCAGTTGTTTGGGTGACAACTCTGGCGTTAAGCATTTCATCCTTAACTATAATTGATACGAATATCAATAAGTATTTTTGACAAAGAAAGGATTTTTACTTTCTAATTTATGGTTTACCCTCCTTAAATAGTAATGTGCCATACCCACTTGTTATAAACGTGATAATTTCACAGTTATTCAGATATTATAAATTTTTTAATAAATTACAATATTTTATTAGTAATGGTGAAATTAACAGTTAATGGATTTAATAAAGAAATTTGAGATAAAATTATTAAACTATTCTGTAATAAATACAAAAATGTACTAAATACATACAAAGAAATAAAAATCAGAGAAATTTTACTGAAAATTACTAATAATTATTTTTAGTAAAAAGTAAGGTGATTTAAGAGCTTAACATATACAGATTTATACCTGTTGAGGTATTTATACTTCAAGGAGGTATAAATCTGCATAATATATAAGCACAACAGTCACAGTAAACATAGTATACTGGTTCAGTGTTGTGTTAATTAGTGCTTCTTCACATTAGGAACAGGAATACTAACATAAAGAGGGAAGTTACATCTTACTTACCCCAAGATGGTTGTGCCTCATTTCCTTATTTTCTATTTTTATCTTTTTACCTTTATCTATCTTTTTCTTATTGTAACTTAGGATTTGCTGTTTGTAATTAAATCCTTTCTCATGATTTTATTTACTTATTTAACTTCATTTAAATGTATTTAATTTCATTATATATACATAAATGCCAAACTTCACTTTCTGTAAACTGCATGACACTTCTTCAGTCTAAACTACTTATTTCAATATTTCCCGCTTCTTTCTGAGGCACTGTAATTTTAATTGCAATTTTGCACTTGTATAGGATATATATCATCAAGCTAAACTATCAATTTCCAGTAAAAATTCATCATTGATAAAGTTTTTGCTTTATAGAGATAACAGCAATAAAGTTCTGGTCAAATGACATGCCTTTCACTCAGCATCCTGCTTTCAAAAGATGTCAAATTCCCTCTGATATTTGCTATTATATTATATGTAACCATTAAAAGGCAGAGGTGTCACAGAACTTTCAGCTATAGGGTTTAAAGGTTTGTGTATTTTCTTCAATCTCATTGTTTGAGCTCTGGTTGATCAGTTATGAGAATAATTTTAAGCAATTTCTGTATTAGTTATATATTTGTTTGTACTTGAGCACAAAACTATACAGTGGAATATCTTTGCTTTGCCTACCATGGGTATTGAAACCCAGTTTCTAGTGGTATAACTCTGCAGACAAGTCACTGTGCCACTAGAGAACCAGTGTTAGTTAACAAGCTAGATAAACTATGTACGTTTTAGAGCATTCTACTTTAGATGTGTGTGTGGAAATAGTTCACATTCTAAAGTGAACAAAAAATTTCTGAGGCCACATTACCGTGAGTAATTGTAATTTTCCATTGTAATCAGCAGCAATTCTAGAAACAAAAAAGATGCAACTGAAATTTATTTCATATTTTTATGGTGGTTACACTGTCAGTAAAAATGACTGATCCTGTATATAAAGAGTTTAAATAATTTATGAATTCTTTATTATCTTTAACATAATTTTTCCAAAAACAGTAAAACCAAACAAATTTGAAGATGCTTGACCCAAATGTTCATATTAAAAACATTCTCTCGTTTAATGGAAAATGCTGTAAAATATTTTATTTTCTCAAAATGTATGTTGAACTATTTTACCTCAGATATCAATTCAGACCAAAATAATCCATAGCATGAATTATCATCATTGGCCTAATTGTATGATATTATGTGAAATATGTCATCTGGTATAAATAAAATATGGCATGTCCATGCAAACTATTTCTGTTGAAGAAAATATGCATTTTCTAAAGTTGTTGTATGCTTTCATGCATATGTGTAATTTGCAGACAATGCATCTAATCAAATCATCTTGCATATAAAAAGAAAAAGGTGCAGTAAAAAAAGAGGATTTTGCATGGTACTTAAAGGAATGAAATCAAATTTGGCAGATTTGTTCAACTTAATTCCATGATGGTGGGTACAATAAAATACATGGCTAACTAATAAATAATTTGGCTGTGAAAATTTTATAAATTTTATAACTGTATCTTATCAATTTGGCCTCCAATTTTGATTTCATTCCTTTAAAATTGCACACTCAGTTTTTTAGATTGCACCTATTCTTTTTTTTTTAAGTCACACCTAATGTGTTTTTAATTAGATATCATAACCTTCTGTTAACAAACTACAGAAAGTAAAAAGTCCCACACATTAGTAGCCAACATTAGCTATATGACTGACATTTTGTTATTCAGAACAGATCTATACTTTACAAAACCAACTAGAATCTTTAAAATATATGGTGCTACTTTTCCTTTCTAATACAGCATTAATAACTTTCTTTATAGTAATACCATGGAAACTAGATTAACAGTTTATTGTAATCACCCATATGCATTTGCTACAGTCCTCCTTGATGAAAGAAGAGACACAACAGAAATGGGGGGAGGGGTGGTGGTTCTTTTCACAAGTGAATATATATCTGAAACACATTTTCAGACAAGTAAATACAACTCACTTCTCTATGGAAGAGATAACTAGAATTCCATACCGAAATAGATGTTCAAGGAACCAGTGTGTGTAAAAGAAATTTAAATGATGAGCTACTATCTGAGAACACAGTGACAAACAAATGAAAACTTGTGAAGTGTTACACATGAGGAGCAGACAAAATGGAGCATCACTAACTAATAGACTACATTCATCACATGGAGAGAATAAATAATCTTTGCCTAACACAAGAGATAATGGAAAAAGTACTGTCAAAAACTTCAGAAACATTCTAAGTGGTACTGAGGTTTTGCAGAAATGGGTAGAATGTAAAAGCTGCTCAATGCCATGTACATATCTCAGGGAGTCAGCAGGGCATCTATGTTTATCTATCTAAAACAATAACCCAAGTCATAAATTACAGGAGGAATATTTACCCTAATATGTAGTTATTATGCTAAGTAATTTCATATCTGTATCCTGAGGTGAATGTAAGACCTATCTAGCTGATCACACCCACTAGGAATAGTCTTGAAAACATTTTTTCTGATGTAGAACTAACCACATTAGCCTCTTATTGTGGATTTTCTGTGAGAATGCCTTCAGAATTTGGCTAAAAATAAGCAAGTGTGAGTCCTAAATGAAAAATGAAGCTCTCGAGAGAAAACCAATGAGAACCAAGTGAATAAAATGTAAAAGCCAGACTTCTACAAGACAAAAGAAACAACTGATCACTGAGCCACAAAGTGGCTGATCTCTTTGTATGATACCCACCAGGAAGGAGTCACAGAACAAGCAACTCCCCAAATGGTGTAGGTGTCAAACAGAGGTCCTCAAGATAAATCTAAGGGAGGCTAACTCCAGAAAACAAATCCCAATGAAGAAATTCACAGAATCAAGCAAAGTGAACTGGGCACTAATTAAACAAGTTAGGTCATCACGGATCTTGACCTCAGGAGGTTTCACAAATATACATATGTACAAAAAATCAAATTAAATAAAATCCCAAATATTAAACTGATGGAAAGTAATATTATTATAATTTACATTATTTTTAGTAAAGTAGATCTGATGTGCCATACTGATAAAATTTAATCAATGATGTCGAGAAACCCACTTGTTCAGAAATTTATATGCAAAAACGGCTCGTTTGGGTTGAGAAAATATTTTACATAGAAAAGCGAATCCTCTGTGCAAAATAGTTTCTTAACCCAAATGAGCCATTTTTGCATATAAATGATGAAATTTAAGTTAATTATCAAAATAACAACACTAGGTTAACAATGACAGAGAATATTTCTATCAAGAAATGATACCAAAGACTGGAATAAATCCCAAAATTTAATTTCATGAAGAGAAGAAATAAAATTAATGTAAGAAAAGTTGATCTTTCTTATCAGAAGCTCTGTCTTAAACATTCACCTTCTTTTCTTATAACCAAGAAAGATAAGAGATAACATTTTAAATAATAGTACTTACACAATGGGTTCAGTAAAATGTACACAAGTTCATCTATACACTTGCATACATCAAGTATTTGCATGATAACTTTTGATACAGCATGTGTATCTTCACAAAATTTGGTAGACTTTTAGTAAAAATTGAAATTTTTGTACACAAAAAAAACAACATATTTTTAATGAAATACTTTTAAAAAGATTTGTTTGTGAAAATACATTCTTCGTTCCAAAAATTTCAAATATTATTTGCAAAATCTCTAAAACCTCCTAAATAAATTTCAAATGTTTGTATTCAATAAGACTTTATATTTTATGTTGTTGTTTTTAATACTCTAAATATATGGAATCTGTCACTTAATCAAACTCATAACCATAATAAAATAATTAGGAAATAATTATAAGTTGTGCTTTTTTGTGCTTGGACGACTATGTATTATAACATAAGAAATATAAATGTTTAGTCGAAGTAGCTCAAATCTCATAACACTATGTATGAACATACACACACACACATTTTTTTTTTGTATTATATTGACCTTTCAGTCTTACACTAAGGTCACCTTTCCAGTAGTATAAAACTAACCACGTCTTCCCTGTCTTGGCTGCATTTTAGTGAACTAGTATTTTGTAACATGGTCACATTTAAATTATTATACATTATATATACAGATTATTACTAATTAGAAATAAATTATTTAACTTTATTTTTCTTAAAATATAGAACAACAAATCAAGAAGTACAGCAAACAATTATCTCTTCTTGCTACAACATTTGTACTTGGATGTTGCTGAGCATAGGTTGTTAAGAAGTAGATGTTAAAGAGAAATGGGTCAGTCGAATTTGAATATCGGTGAGAACTAACGTGAAGCAATTCCAGAGCCAGTAGAGAACTAAAGGAGTCTGTATAAATAGTACAGTTTGAGTACTGCTTAGCTTCTATGTGATCCAGGGCAAGAGCAGTGAACACAGAAGCTGTACAGGTGATTTTGCACAACTAACATAACTAACCATAGCAGAGCCCATACAGACACTTGATTTCAAATCATCTGTATATATATAAGAATTGAAGGATGATTCGAAAGATGTTCAGAAAATAACACACAGTATTTCCAACCAGGAGTGTGTTTTTTTCTCAGATGACTTAAGGACAGATCACACTTGGGGACTGTAAGAAGCCAAGGTGGAATAGGCTGACCAGTGGTTACAGCAATGTTATCCAAGAACAGACACAATTCATCCAACTGTACCTGGATACAAAGGCCAAAAGGAGCAATGGCAGATCATCTGTTCTGAAAAAGTTTGGCCCACCGAGGAATAAAAGCATAACTGCAGTCTTGCAAAATGCCAAACCTCAATGTCATATCATAAGCCTTTTCAATGTTAAAGGATATTGATACAAGATGTTGTTGTTTCAGAAAGGCTTCTCTGATTGACGTTAAATTGAATCAATAGTAGTGGAACAAAATGGAGCAGCAAATGTCTGAAATGATGGAAAGTAACTTTCAAGCCTCAGGGTAAGTAATGTTTTGAATCATCTTTAAATGCTGCATCTCTTTCTTCCAACCACTTAGGGCAAGCATGAAAGTAGGATGGGTGAAAGCCATTGCAATTGATGCAATGAGGGTCTATTTCACAGAGTATCATAGTCCTTGACACTGTAATGAGCATACATTAAGGAACCACGACATGATGTCTTCCAGTGACCAAACTGCTGACAGTGGAAACATCTGAGAGGGTTTGGAATGTATGGCCGTACCCTGCAATTAAAATAACCTGCTTTGATGGTGGCACATGGATGTGGTGATGTAAATATCAGAATGAGGACATTGGTTGGCATCGTAATTACATCTTTGAAAGTGGAGATATGCCTCACTGCAGAAACTCCTTGGGTGGAGAAACCAGCAAGAATCTTTGATTCTGGGATGTTCTTCAAATCCCTCTCAACAATAACTCCTCATGATGAATTCAAAGTAGCATGAGGTGTAACCTCAATAGGTATATCCCCAATTGCCTTTGAATACAAGAGGAGCTCACTTTATTGAAATGTTGATGTTTCCACCAATATGTCACCAAATTGAAGCTTCTTTACTAACTTTGGAGAGCTTGCAAGTCCCTCTAGTCCCTTCTGAATGAAAAAGGGAGACATATGCCCTGAAGATTTGTCTGAAAAAGAATGTAGTATAAGAAAATGAGGTACAACAGGTGTTAGAAATGTTGAAAATTGCTGTTCAGAATCCTCAAGATGTGGTCGTTTGCCTATGGACTGTTTTTTAACTATTTTATTTAAGTTTTTATTTGGAGAATCCATAATAAAAAAGAATATTTTGATGCTCACTGATCCCACCCACCATGGAGCCCTACAAGGGGATGCACTACAATGCCAAAGAAGGAGATTGCAGCAATGCCTGGGTTTTGTGAGCACTATACCCAAATGCCATCATCAGATACAACATCCACAACACCTGTTGAGAACATCCAACACTGGTACTTGAACAAAACCCTAAAAGGGGAGATCCTTCCAGTAGAGGATCCTATGTGGTAGATCACATCATTTTTGTTCCATGTATACTCTGTACCCAGTGTAAAAAGAGCTGTCACAAATACGGGAAGAGTACATTTAATTAGGAGAGCACAATGACTGGATAGATATATAAACTCTCTGATATTAAAACATCAATTTCTGTGAGGACAGTAATGTAAGTGACACTGGCTAGTATGCAATGGACCATAAACAGCAAGTCAGCTGCATCCAAAACCCAATCAACAAGAGCTGACATCTATGTGGGGGTAGGACAACAATGATACCACTGGTAAATCATTTACAATCTAAAACCCAGCCACCTGGTGGGGTAACAAAAAGATCATACTATCTTCACCTGAAGTTTAGCAGACTGGAAAAGATATCATATCCCAATCTGTGAATAGGGCACATGATAGCAAAGTGATAAAATGTTTTTTCTGAAATGAGAACCCAACATGCAGACTAATCAGACAGGAACCACCACAAATACAATAAACCTCGACATATGGAAATTTACGAGGAACGAGGAATGTTCATTCAGCATGACCCAGAACACAGTAGCAGAAAGCATGTATCCAACTTAATTGGCAAATCTGTAACACTTGTGTGAGGACTTATAATGATTCGTACAGCTCTGAATCCAAAATCTAGTCACTGGGAACTAACATATATTTGAAGGTAGGATGAAGATTCCCAATCAAAGAGGTGAACAGCATTCCCTTAGTTAGTCCTTCTTAGATATAAAGAATCAACTTGGAGGACAGCTTGTCATCTACATCAGCAGAACACCACCACCCTACTCTCAACTGGATGGATTCAGTATTGTTTGCATAGTACATACCGATCACATTCAGCAAGATGCATTCATGATCCATCAACCCAGCAGCTTGGAATTGAAAAGTGGTAAGGACTCCCATACATTACTGGAAGAAAAATGGGTGAGAAGATGTGTTGGAGAATCCAGAGGAAATAGTGCAACTAGTGACCATGAAACCACACTTTAAAAATCAGACCACTCCTGATTTATTCAATCTAAGGAATTGCAGGGATGGGCAGCTATCTTCTTTTCAAGTCTAAGGGCTAGTACAGTTCAGAACAGGTGTGTTAATGAAACAAATATATCACAAGGAAAAACCTATAAGCTATATTGTGGAACATCACATCTCAACAGTGTGCATTTATTAGCTATGGAACTTATAATTGTTAAGTCATGATGGCCTTATAGTGTAGATTTAACTAATTTAAGTATACATGGACAGGCATCACTCACAAAAAGAGTGTAATCCTTAACTCTCTTAATACCAGCTCGATCAACTTGACTGGCCATGTGAGCTCTTTGTACTCTTCTAAAGTCTTTAGACTTAATACTTCTAACTTTTTAATAAAATGAAATTTTATCAATGAATGTACTGAGTATTTGTTTTGAGTAGCCCATGTGCAAAGTGGTTTTGATGTAAAAATTAAATATACTTCTCTATCTCAAAAACAGAATTGTTTAGTGTGACCAACCATATAACTACCAAAAGAAAAATTGAAATAACTCTAAATTACCCTCTCTTTTTTATTCTTCTTCTAGAATTACTCCATATTGTAACACAAAACTATATTTGCTAATCCTAAGTAGCTCTAAGTTTGTAACAGTCTACACCTATTTATAGCTTAGATTTTATTATTTTATTATCCTGTGAAGTGTCTAACTATCTACACAATTATAGTTGTAAAATCACTGAGAATGTGCATTTCACCTTATCCAAACAAAATACATTACCCACAAGCTACTGCGAATTGCTCACATTGTGCCTCACAGAACATTATTATATTAATTTTATATGCAAAAAACGGCTCTTTTGGGCTCAGAAAACACTTCAAATAGAAGAGCGAACAACGTTTCGACCTTCTTCGGTCATCGTCAGGTTCACAAAGAAAGAGGTAACTGGCCGGAAGCTGACCACATGTTTGGAAGGGGTTGTATAACTGAGTGTCGCAATGTAGAG
This sequence comes from Carcinoscorpius rotundicauda, assembly GCA_011833715.1. Lineage (NCBI taxonomy): Eukaryota > Metazoa > Arthropoda > Merostomata > Xiphosura > Limulidae > Carcinoscorpius > Carcinoscorpius rotundicauda. Next base: position 40,013,469 of record CM022399.1, read on the forward strand.
GGCGCGGTTTGATGTTTGAATATATAATTTTATCTATAATATTAATATAGGTATAATGGCGTTCCTTTATATTGGTTTACTTTGGGTTTAAGTTGTTGTATAAGTAAGGCTTCTTTAATTTTTCGTTTGTTTATGTTTGTTTCTTTATTTAGTATTTTAGTGAACCTGACGATGACCGAAGAAGGTCGAAACGTTGTTCGCTCTTCTATTTGAAGTGTTTTCTGAGCCCAAAAGAGCCGTTTTTTGCATATAAAATTCTCAACAAGTGGGTTTCTCGACATCACTGATTATTATATTAATGTTATTTGTTTTACCTAATCTAATCTTAATTAATGTAAAAGATCCCTATTTTTACATTTTTGTTACTTTAATAATTATACATAAAGAATAAACATAAAAATATGAAATAAAATACTCAAACAATTTTCTTGCTCTCATTTGTCAAAGAGAGTTAACTCTAAATATTTATACTAATTATAGTAACACACTTAATTTTTGTTTAATTAAATAGCACACCAATCAAAACAGACTAATTACATTCAAAAATAAACAAATTCTTGTACCTCTCAAAATGTTTTTGGCTTCATAACTTCATGACAAGAATTGAAACAAATTCATCCAAAACAGTCATTAACTTTCTCGTGTGAATGATGTTGGTACTCTTAAGTGAAGCTGACATTTTACTATTCATTAATTTTATTTTATATTTGGTTTCCTGAAGAAGGTTAATTATACTGTAGAAGAATGATTTGCATGTATTAATGAAGTTGTATTCTACCACAGGTAACATGTCAACAGTGAATTCATGATCATTCAGATGTACATTGTACTGTGGATAACTTATGGCTAGAGCAGGGATGGGTACCTCTATGGCCACTGGCCAAATGTAGCCAGTGGACAGCACAACTGTGGCCACTTTGAGTTTATAAATCAAATCACTGTCACAGACTCCACCCATTTTGTAATGTCAGTTTGATTTAAACATTTATTATCGAGTGTGCATTGTTTTGCATGAGCTTGCAAACATATTTTATTGTGCAACTTTAAGGCATTTATTTAAATATATTTTGTTTTTAATCCCATAATGTGTATAATTTGAAAATGAAAGAATCCAGATGATGGTGAGCACTCAAAAAATCAAGACAATTTAATTCATTCTGGCATTATTAAAAATTTCCCTAAAATTGAAACTTTGTTATGGCAGTGTGATTTGCATTTTCTGTGATAGCTCACTTGAATAATTTGAATATGAAGCTTCAGAGAAGAGGTAAAATAAATAAGCAAGCAAGCAATCACAGTCTATTCATTCATTTTAATTAAAGCTAAACCTCCTTGGAGAACAACTACAAAAGAATAATTTGACACATTTTGCAAAGATGAATAGTTTTCTAGAAAATAATAAGACTATGATTTCTCTGATGCTAAAGATGACCTTTATGTAAACTGGATCAAAAATCTATCTAAAAAATTTGAATAAGATTTCTCTGAATTTAAAAATTTGAAATTGATATTTGAATTTTTGCATGAACCATTTAAATTTGACAGGAATTTTCAGTAAGGAAATTACATCTTTTTTGTCTTTGGATAAATGTGGATTTGAAGAAGAGATACTTATCATGCTAAGTGTGGAATACATAAAGGGTAAACAAAAATGTTCTGTCAGAGAGATGTGGCTCATTATTCTGATAAATGAGAGTCTTCCAAATTTAAAGATAATTTCAAAATTATCTTCCACGTCTGGATCCACATGGGTATGTGAGTCAACATTTTCTACACTAGATTTTCTCAAGTCTAGATACAGATCTCAGCTTAGATATTAAGCCAAATTTCACAAAACTTGTTGATGAAAACCTCCACCAATTTTCACATTGAAGGTTAACTGAAATGCAATTATTTTGATTAAACTAACATCTTTCAATTATTTCTTTGAATAGTGTAACCAATGTTGTTTTCATTTCCCACAGTTGTGGCCACTATGAAAATTAAGTTACCCACACCTGATGTAGAGAGTATGTGAAAACCTTGGACCCAAATACCAATGCCATGAAACATTCCTTTTACACTGATAAATATCCATAGAGGAAGGATGCCTTATATAACAATGAAACTGTCATTGAATGAGAGCCAATAAATCCATAGTGGAGCCTTCACTCCCCCCAGCCTCAGAGAATGTGCTAGTATATGTTATTATCCCCTATTAGGTGAGGTTGGTTGTTGCATGATAATTTACATGCTTACATGCAAGATACAGCTGAATCATGAGGTTACATGGAGGGTCAAGGCTTATACATGCAAAAAAGTGTTTGCATACAGAGGGCAGCATATAATCAGAATAGTTATTTCTGTGAGAAATAATATACCATATAAGAGTGAACATTTGATATAAGTTTCTTCTTTACATTTCATAAACTTTTACTAAAATATGGATTATGGTTAACTAATAACAACAAAGGCAGCCTATTAACAGATCTTTTCAAAGTTATTATTGTAGTATCTAAAGTTACTTAATGAAATATAACAAGTCTTCCACAATATATGGAGTAAACAGTTAGTTTTTGAGATAGAAAATCTTGATTAATTAACATAATTTATCAAAATTTCTTCAGTAAAATATTATTAATAAATTCACAGCTAAGAACTTTTTGATTTTTTCTATTCAACAAAAATGTAAATTTTCATGATGATGTTATGCCATAAGTTTTAATATTGAGTCAATTTAACTAGCAACATTTGAACAAGAAACTTGTTGTATGCATAGATTTAGTTTGTTGTTACCTGAATATATTAAATTGTTTAACTGGACACAAGTTATCCAAGTCATTTTACTTCTAAATAATCTAGTTTTAAATCTAAAGAACCACAATCTAATAAAGTCAACATGAAATTATTTGGTTAATGCATATTTTTAATTTTTAATGAAAAACAGTTGCTTAAAAAATTGTTGTGAACCTTATTACTACTAACATATTTGTATAATGCTTTAGATTATTTTTTAATTAAAATAATTGTTTATTTTACACTATACAACAGTAACTCAAGAGAGTAATTTTTCATACCTTTATACAAAATTCTCATAATAAATGTTATTTATCATGGACCGACAATCTGTAAATGTTTTGCTTACTTGTAAATTGTTTTTAGCATAGAGCTTTTATAATAAAGCTAGTGTGTTTGTTAATTAAGTCTATATAAAAACTGTTACTACCTATACTCTATTACCAACACAAGAAGAAACCAGAGAAGTTTGAAATTGTACAAGCATTTTGACAAAGCCTCCATCTCTAATATACTATTGTTTACTGGTAAATCAATCTGTTGGTAACCTTTCAAAGAATAACAAATTGTGTAATTTGTAAGTCATCATAACAGCAACTGCTCTTTTAATTTAAGCTTAGTGCATCTGCATATTCAAAATATATGTAACTGATGTTTTTGCATTCAAATATGTGATCAAAAAGTAATGCTATCAATTACTGAATACAATTTTGTATGCTTTCTATGCAAAGTACATGGAATGCAACCATTTATTAGAATAAATTAACATATCTTAAGCATTAAGCACACACACTTGTAAATATAAGGAGAATAACTATGATTCTTATATTAACAATAAATCATGTGGCTTTTTTTTAGTTATTATTATTATTTACTTAAAACTTTAGTCATTTCTACTCTCAAACTAATATACAAAGAAACTTCTAAAAATTTGTAATTAACCAATGTTTACTGTATCATTCACTATGTTTAATTACCTGGTTTAATTTGTACATGTGACAGAAATATATTAGTGCTATTATACACAGTATGCACAAACACACGTCATAAAGCATAATTAAAAATAATAAATAACGCTAACAGTTAAAATCCAACTTCCAGTAATGAGTAAATAAAACTTATAAAACTTACTAAGTCTGCTGACAGTGTATCCATTTGTGTTTTATATTCGTTCTCTTCATTATCTTTCATTCTGAGCTTCATTTCAATTTCTTCACGTTCCTTTTCTTTTTTACTCATTGTTAATTTTGAAGTCTCTAATTCTAATTTTACCTTATTCATAGCGCTTTCTAAATCACGGTTTTGCTTGTCCATACTTTCTTTTCTTTGGCCAGCTAAACGAAGATTTTCTTGCATAATTTGTAGTTGCTTTTGAAGATCATTAAACTGTGACGAAAGACTCCAATAACTGAAACCCAAAATTCCCAAAACAACAAATAAACCTACAACAAGAAACGGAGGTCGACTGGAAAAGTTTGACCTCAACTGACCCCTTGAGACTGCATTAGTTGAACCCATCGTGTTCTATAAACTTCTACAAACGTTTTTTTAAAACTTCCACTATTTAAATTTTAATTATATCCTACTAAACAAAATACTCATAAACCAAATTGCACACCCAAATCTAAGAAGTTTTTACCGTTCGTAAATGCCCCAGCAACTCCAATTACTGTTTACCTGTTATTTACACACCTCACACACACGTACAATGCTTTCAATCGCGTTTACTTCACAGGTATATTAAACGAGGTTCTAATTATCATCACTAGAGGGACAAGGATTTATGTTTACAGCAAATTTACACACAATTAGATAAACAATGATTTATAAGTTAATGATTATTCTTAAGAACAAAACTACACAAAACGCCATCTGTTTACTACCATCACGTGTATCGAAACCCGGTTTCTAGCGACATAGTTTGAAAACATACCGCTGTGCCATTTAGGGAGAGGGGGCGATAAGCATGAGGGAAAGTTTTAATCACGGTGGAACATATTACATGCTCTCTTATACACTGAGGAAGCGAGCAATACTATTAATATACTGTGGAGTTAGTTACTTTAAATGATGGGTTATTTTATTCTATTGATTTCTCTCAACCTACCCTGATGAATAGAGATTAGAATAATTACTAAATGTTTGCTGTAAGAGTCTGTGTTTTTACCACTACTTATTTCTATTAAATTTCCCGAAAGATTGTGAGGATAATTTTCTTCATGGTCTGTTTGTTCTATTAGTCCTCTGACTTTTATATTTTAAGTCTTTTGCTGTAATGAATTTAATCATACTTTAATTATTTATACTGATTTTAATATATTTTGTGCTAATTTCTGTATTGTGCGAGCTAGTGCTTTAATTGTGCGTTCAAGAAAATCAACTTGTTTATTTCGCTTTTTTGTCGCCAGTTCGTTCTTTTTATATTTAAATAGTATTTTAATTTCTGATTTAAGGTCTTCCCATCACTATACCGTAGTCGTTTCTGAATTACATAAGTTTTCTAATTTGTGATTAACTGTGTTGCTTCTTCCTGAAATTATGGTACACTGTAATTCTTGTTGACCTTGTTTTGTGCATAACTATTAAGAAGTTCTTCTACGGCTGAAGCAGCCAGTTTGAGTATAAACAATATAAAACTAGTCACTTTGGTAAATATGCAACACTATTTTAGTGAAATAAATATGTATTTATTCGTTCACCTGTGTTTTTATCCACATCATCATTTAATTATGAAATGTATTTTTATTATAGTAAAGCTACATCGGCCTATCTGCTGAGTCCACCGAAGGAAATCGAAGCCGTTATTTGAGTGTTGTAAGTCTATAAACCTACCGTTATACCAGCGGGGAACTTTGGACAAACTACGATTATTCTGTGAGTGATAAAATCAAACATTCAGAGATGTGTCCCTTCAAGAATGTAATTTTTGTCAATTAACTAGATTTTTGGCATCACTTGGTACAGTTGACGCACTGCAAAGTCAACCAGAGTTCTAGTGGCTCGTGTATAAATCAATAACTGACCTCACTTCCATATATCTTCACTAGTATTCACCAAAACCCTTAGAGCCTCTTGTGAGGTGCACGGAACGACACACCTTCAGGGTGCAGCCCCCAGTAGCACAGTGGTACGTCTAAGGGCGCATACTGCTAAAAATCGTGTTTCAATACTCTTGTGGGCGTATTACAGAAAACCCATTGTGTAGCTTCGTGCTTAATTCTAAACAAACAAACCTGAGTACAATCTCACTGCTGTGTCCCTTTTTCCTTGGTGGTGTTGCCAAATGCTATCAGAACTTCATTAGTTCAAAAGAGCTGGAATAGTAGACGTGATTTATTCATGCCCCTCTTGTACCTATTTTGGAACTGAATAGAAAAAGATGTTTCTTTTATTTAATCTCAGAACCAGATGTGAAATTTTATTTGAAATGTCCTGGTACTTCCCACATATGACACCTATCATGTTTAGATTTTCATCTATGGAGAGGCACCTTTTACTGATATAGCAGAACATTCACAGGACAGTAAAGCTTGAGAAACTTTAACCATCACTTTCATCTAATGAGTCAGGGCATTAAGAGATGCTTATTTCTGGGGGAGTTTTAGGCTGTACTTAAATGTTTCTTAATACTGACATCACCAGAGTTTACTTCAGCTGAGGTTAAGTCACTACAATTGTGACTATGGACATTTTTTTCTCATGTAGTCACTTCAAACCTGATTGCAACAAAAATTATCTCCATTAAGCTAAAAATGTTTTTAATACTCATATGACATCACATTGTTTCACTCAAGAGACCTTTAATAAATTTAGTAATAAAGATATCCTCACTACTTGCAGCTGGCTTCCCTGCAGTCATTAGAAATCACTCACCAAAGTAGTCATATTTTTGTTGGTTTTTTTCATTGGAGACTTATACACAGCCTGACAGGTACACAGCTTGGTTTTCTTTCAGGTTAAAATGTTAGCACAACTCCGTTTAAAACATAATCCACTCACTGCGCTATTCTTCATCAGTGTTTTCAGCTGAGACATATAGTACTCCATCCAAATTCAGCCTCAGGTGTTCCCTAATTAATGGATTTTGCCTTTAATTAACAGACAGTTGTTGTCATGGCAAGTTCATGAGCTAACTTTTCACATTCTTAAATTTGGATTCTCAACCTTTTGTTTATTTGTTTGTTTTTTTGTTAACTTTGCACAGTGTAAGACTAGAATGAAGTCAGCTAGTCATCACCACTCATTGTCAGCTCTTGGGCTGTTCTTTTACCAACAAATAGTGGAATTGAATGTGACATTATAATGTTCCCACAGCAGAAAGGGCAAGCATGTTTGGTGTGATGGGGATTCAAACCCATGACTCTCAGATTACAAGCTGAGCACCCTATCCACCTGGACATGCCAGGTTAGAACCTTTTGCATTTTATTTGATATTTTAACATTTCTTCTGTCTTACAGAGGCTTTTATCTACCTCACAATTTAACATCTCTTCCAATGTTTGTTTACTGTCTGTCCTGCTGGTTGGTAATGATCTGTTGTACTTTATAAAAATCTTCCAACTCATTCTCAGAGACTCCAAACAAAAAGCCACTGGTACAAACACTTTGTCATTCTTGTCTCTTCTGTATCAAAGGTCAGTTTAGAGGAAAGACAGGGTATTGTTACCAGTGTGAAAAATCCATCACCACAATTCTATATGAACACATAAATAAATCAAATCATGGACATGACTTTTCTTGTCAATGGCAGAAAAATGATCTTTAAATGCATTTCTTTCAGATTGTGTAAAATTCTCTAATCAGAACAACCATCAATGATTAACTCTTTCTCTCATTCATAAGTTTTTCTTCTAGAATATGCTACAACAAATTTTTTAATGCTTAAATTTATGTAGTCAGTAAGAGTACAAAAAAATTCAAAAATATACACCTTAAGAAAAGACAGAAAATTTTGTAAAAATAAAATTCAGAATCACAACATTAGATTTTAAATTTAGTACATTACTATGTGATATTCTCAAGTAGTATGATTACATTATAGATAAAAATAATAACCTCAATACATAGAAGAATGGTAAATTGTTATATATAATTAAAATGAGTTCAAGAACTAATGATAAAACCACAGTATATGGAACAAACTATCAGAAGACTTGTAATTTTGATACATTTGAGTATCTGTCACCAGTAAAACAATTACATTAGATAATAGTGGACACCTCTCTGGAAACAGAAGATAATTTGTACCAGTGGAAGAGTCTGAAAACGACAAAGAAATAAGTGTTATATCACAAATACAACAGGGTCATCTCTTCCAGAGTGCATGCATTACTCATATCACTCTTGATCATTCTACAAGAAAAACAATGAGATACTACTTTCAGACATCTACAAAGTTGTATATTGGTAATAACACTATTCTGCAAAATATCATCTGTGGGAGACTTTAGTTACAGAAGGGGAGAATGGTTCATAAAAGTGTGATCTAAGATGAGAGCATATTAGCCATGTTACTTTTACAGCTGTCTAATCTCAATATACATTATTCTGCATACACGTATTTGTGAAACTTTTCAAACAAAAAAAAGAAATACCAAATGTCTTTACATAGTACACTTCTTTCACTTATTGTTCACGCTCATTTTATTTTTTAGAGTACATTTTGTTTCTAAATCCACGGTTTTTGCAGACCTTAATATGTACTTCTTGCTCCAATTTTACCTCAAATACTACACCTGTTCTTTAAGCCTGATTCAGGAGATTAGTGATTCTGATGCAGACTGTACTGCTACACTGTGAAGTAAAAATATATTTATCTGACACAAAGAGAACATTTCTCCATAAAACTGACTTACTAAGCCTGATTCAGGAGATTAGTGATTCTGATGCAGAATGTATTGTTACACTGTGAAGTAAAAATATATTAAACTGACACAAAGAGAGCATTTCTCCATAAAACTGACTTACTAAGTCAATTGGATTTGCTAATAGATATGTAACTAACCCTGAATTCATCATAATAAAAGTGACTGAGACACCACATTTCTCAAACATAAACAGTTTTGTTTAATAAAATAAGTAAAATAGATGTGATTCTACAAAATAATGATGATATTTTTTAATATTGTACAGCTTAGCAATTTGAAATTGTTACTGAATTGATCAAAAAATATCTTTATAGGGCAGAGATGAGGCACAATTTGAAAAAAATTGACTGATTAGATGTTCTATTTAATGTCAAGCTTCATCAGAACTTCACTCACATCATCCAGTTATTCTCATTAACAGAAAAAAATGGAGTTTTCAGCACTTCTATCTAGAAATGCTAGAAATTTTCTTAAACCTAACAGACAACTTATTGAACATGTTGGCTACATACTTAAATAATTTTTTTGAAAAGATGTAATAACCTAAGCACAGTGCTAATGCAGCTCAAGATTGGCCATATCCTGTTCACCTAGAACTTGTAACTGCAGACACCTATGATAAAATATTTGCAAATTGTGCATTGTCACCATATGATGCAGTAACAAAATTAATGCACAAAACTTGGTGTTTTTTTTTCCTTAAAAGCTGGTTGCATTTACACTGACAGTGATCTGACTACTAATGTTATACCAGTGTTAGTTTAAAGCTATTACTTGGTTGAACTGAGTGAATTGCTGAAGACATTTTCTGATATGTTTAAGGAACTAAATGATCAATCAAATTGGACAACAATTCCGTGTCACCATATCATTACATCATATAGAAACAGATGATGAACAATGGATAAAACAACTACTGTGTAGCCTCTTTGGAGCACTAAGATTGTTGCCAGTATACTAAAATTGAGTGTACATTGAATGACGAGATCACTGAGATAATATAATCTTCTTAAAGTATGTAGTTTTCTACAATATTTACTGTCAGTACAAAGAGATCAGCGTCAAGGTTCTGTTTGAAATTTAGATTTGTAAAAGTAGTTATATGCTTTGATGCATTTTTGCTATTACCTTCAGATGAATATTTGGATCAATTAAAAGAGGACTACCAGTTCAATCACTTGTCTTGGCTTTGGGTTAACAGGAATTTAAATTGTGTGTGGAAAGTTAATTTAAGGTTCCTTTCAGCATTCAAGAAGGATTATGTAAATTTCTTGCCATGATATTTGGTCTGTGTAATTTACCTGTAACCTTTGAAGAATACTATAAAAGGGATGTGTCATCTATGCTTATGAAATGCTAATCTTTAGTCACACAATTTTAGGCTGCTGCTGAAAACCTACAATGGTAATCCAGCACATCAAGGATGTGTGCTTCAAATTGAAGTCAGTAAAATGTGTTCATGTGCACTGAAGTTTGTTGGTTAGTAGGCACAGTAATGATGAGAACACCATCAAGTACTAGTGTGATCTTCAGTGTGACAGCACTGGACCTTACCTAGCCATTTGTGATGAATCAGAAGAAGAGAAGCCAATACTGAGAAGATAAATACATTTTGATAACTAGACACAATTTTAAAATCACTAGGGGTAGAATTACACATATATGAGATGAAGATCCAAATGCATTTGCAAACCAATAAAAGTTTCTGAGCATCCTAAGTTGTCTATGAAGTCTGAAAGATCCACCCTTTTGAGGCTTGACAAATATTAAACCTTAATTCTTGCCACAAAGTAGATTTTTTTTGTCATTTGCAAAGTTATGTTTTTAAGTTACCACATGGAGCTTAAAAATGTAGTGGTGTTACATACAAGGCAGTTATGGGTTATTTTACAAAATATGCTAAAGTGTATGCACTGATTGATATATCAGCTCCAACAATAACTTTGTGATTTGTTTGTTTAAAATTATATACAAAGCTCCACAATAAGCTATCTATGGTATTAAAACCAAGTTTCTACCATTCTATATCCACAAACTTATCACTGTACAAGTTGTGAGGGTGCAACTTTATTATCATTATACTTACAGGGGTCAGGAGAATCATTCACAGTTATATTATATATTCACCTGATTGCAGTCAGGGTCTGGATGCAAGAATTGATGGTGGGCTACAATATTAAAAATCTCTTTTTAGTTTATTAAAGATAGTTCACTAAAACTTGATTTTTTTGTATGTGAAAGTCTCACAATGTTTACTTAAAGGCTGCCAAATTTTGAGAAGATATACATATTATATTAAAGGTTTGTAGCATTGAAATTATAAAAGCTGTAAATGAGTAAAAAAACAAAGGTCATGTGGTGGATCAAATTGACTGAGCCCATATTGAGAGAGTTAATGACAAGTGAAATGAATTAAACAGCTCCCCGCATGTTTGGGAATTGGGGCCTCTTTCATTTGAGGCCTGGCTGCCTCAAACCTACTGCAACCCTCCTAAGGGAATCCCTGATTATAATAGATAGAGTACTGAGTAATGACAATTAGAGCCTAGAATGTTAGCAACTGGCATGCTGTTAAGGATAGGTAGGATATACAGAACATCACTAGCATTGCAGAAGATATCTAAAAACTGGCAAAGGCTTGTGTTATGTCCTATATAACTTATAGTTCTTTTATGACATAACCATCTTTAGATATATCATATAAAAACCAAAGAAATGTCTTCATATGGAAATTTTGTCATGCATATCTACTTATATAATGATGGAAATGATGCTCTCATCTTCTGTAATAGCATCGTTTACTAACTGTGATTTTCAGTAGAGAGTAAAATGAAAATATTTTTGTTGCTTTTATACTTTCAAAATATTTCTGTTGTGTTAAATTGGTTTCTGTAGCATTGAATGTACATGCACATAAATAGCAGAACAATCTGATAAATGGGAAAATAGCTGATAATTTGTGAAGTTACAAACATTCTCAAATACAGTATAAATGATATTGGATTCCACTTTTGGTTCACACTTCTAGTTTGCTGCTGCAGGAATACAGATGAAAAATTTGAAGTTCAAATTTTTTTGTTCCACTTAGTGCAAATTGATACATTGACTGCTGTTTTTCACATTACACAAGAGTATTAGTTCACAATGAGAACAACACTCATTCAGTACACATCAGTGCTAATGTACTTGGAAAAAGGTATGCATGCATGTATTAATTTAGAGTGGTATAGAAGCCAAAATGAACATGAGAAACTTTGAAACTCAGCTACACATTAATAATTTTAAAAAATAGCACTTCAATCTAGGTTTGATTAATAGTGTTATTGATCACAACTGTATAGTGAGTGACATGAACTCTTGATTTCTCATAAATTAGGTGGACCAATGATGACCCTTTTGTGTTTACTCAACATAGTACCAGGTAATGACCACACTGATTATTTTTTGCCTGCACATCAAAAAGTGAATTACTTGTTTATCATTGTTATTAACATATAGAATATACTTAAGTTGAATGATCAATGTATAGAATCCAAAACATGTAGAGCTGCCAAATTGGAGAGAACTACTGATAAGCTACAAAGTAGTTCTGATAAAGGCCTGGCATGGCCGAGCGCGTTAAGGCGTACACTCGTAATCCGAGTGTCGCGGGTTCGCGCCCGCGTCGCGCTAAACATGCTCGCCCTCCCAGCCGTGGGGGTGTATAATGTGACAGTCAATCCCACTATTCGTTGGTAAAAGAGTAGCCCAAGAGTTGGCAGTGGGTGGTGATGACTAGCTGCCTTCCCTCTAGTCTTACACTGCTAAATTAGGGACGGTTAGCACAGATAGCCCTCGAGTAGCTTTGTGCGAAATTCCAAAACAAACAAACAAACAAAAGTTCTGATAAAATCCCTTAATCAGCAAGGAAAGTCAAATCAGTGTATAAAACCAAATGTTTAAAGAGAAATGTCTCTATTCTTGCAAACTTTGGCTATGTTACATATGCATCCACCACCACAGCTCTATCAGTAAATCCACCATTCTTTGTTAACTAATTACGACCCAAAGCAGTGATAAATTGGAATACCATATGCACATTAATTGAATTTTTCCACAGATTATAATATTACTGTTTATATTTTTGATTAATTCTGTTAAGTGGTTGAAGACATTAGTATATAACTAAGCTCAACCAAACTTTCACCAATAAAGAGGTGATGAAGTAGACTGGAAAACTGGATAATATTAATACTGTCTAAAGGTTGGGTTAGAACTTGCAAGTATCCTTTTGAACTTTGGGTTGAGCTTAAATGTGCATTAGTTTTGAACTTTTATGTATCTTATATCATTAGATGTTCCTAATTAAGAGCATACAACGAAGAAACAAATAAAATGGGTTGATAAAATATATCAATTAATAATAGTAAGACAGTGTTGTTCAATATCAGCTTTTGTACAGGCTTGTAGCCTACACAATCACTTAACTGTAAATATTAATAATTTAGTGATTTGTTATTTATTAGACACTAATACTAAATTTGTTTGTATTCATCTTTAGGAAAATCCTGAGAAGGACCTATGTGGTGGCAGAACCAGGGATTCATTTGTGGAGTTTCTTGTTAGAAACTTGTGCTCTCATTGCACATCATATGGCATCATTACCTGAATGTTGATCTTGAGATATGCCTTTAAGACCACCTTATCAAAATGTTTTTCATAAATTTAGACCGCACACACATAATTTTATACTTTTGTTCAGGTTCTCCCTTCACTCATCAAACACATATTGTTTACAAGTTGTATTAATAACACATTGTTTTGTTTTCAGTTATTTACTCAACTACTTTCAAGATTCTGATAGAGCAGAATCAGTTGGCTAGAAGACAGTACAACTTCAAATATTATATAATTAGTTTCTTTTGTGACTTGTACTCGCACCTTATGAGATTTGTTTACTTTGATCTGCAATTAGGTCAGTTCTTGGCCACTCTTGGGTGGAATGAGTTGCCTAATTGAATTATTCAATCCCTTTAATGCCCAAGTATTGTCATTGCAGAAGAATAGCTAATATTGACCACTCGATAATTAGGATCCTAACCTCTTTATATTCAAATACGATAATTCTCTGTTTGATCAAGTTAACATTATATTTGAATATTTCATTAACTTATATTTTTATGAAAATTAGGCTTTTAAATACTGATTAGATTTGAGTATCAGAGTCCATAAAGGAAAAAATGGTGAAAACAACTGAATTAACTAATGGGATTCATATTGCTTCAATACTTTTCATGATGTAATACACTGATCAAAATAATAAATGTAATTCCTTTTGTATCTTAATAGCTATAATAGAGCAAAATCACTGCTATAGTTACAAAATAATGCATGTTATTCCTCTCATTCATTAAGACAATTAAGTGAGTCATGCAAAATGAAAGTCAAATGACTGAATACTAATTCCTTCTGTGCTTCAAAAATACATTTGTTTCATTGAAATGGAGAGATACTACGGAAATCATAGATAGCTAATCACATCAGTGTTTCATCAATCAGAAACCTAGACCTGGCAGATCTACAATCTGCAACACTAATGCATGACCTTTATAAATTGATTTTGATTTACTAGCAATTGTGGGATATCTATTACAAGACTCAGATATTTACAGCATCAACTAAGTACCACATCTGTATAAAGATGATTTACCACAGAGCTTACAAGGCCAATCTGTGTGTCAAATATTACTACAGAAAGGCCTAATACAGCTTAATCATATTGATCCCAAAAGCTTATCTGATGTACCAACATCCAAATCAATGTTCTTTTTTTGATACGAGTTATGGTTCACTCTGATAGGCATATAAATATTTAGACAGAAGCTGAAACAGTATTAAACCCATCTTCATATAGAAGTATGATGGGCATTACAGCAATGGGAATGCAGTTCAGATAGTATCCAACACTGTTGGGTGTGACAACACTCATATTCTGTGAAATAGTACCACTAATGTTACCCATTATAGGGACTACATCATATAACCCTTTATTCTGAAATATGCTGTGCAATTACACTTGACTGCAGTCTATTGAATGATAATGTCTAACCCTCTCATGCTAAACTGGCTAGCACATTCTTTGAAAAATTGGGAATTGATGAAATTGTCAGGGCAAATTACATAATGAACTTCAATCTCATTAAGCAAGAGTGGAGCATGTCACATCCTATAAAGTGAAATGAAGGCACTATAAAGATTCTTTTTTTGTTATTCTCATAAGTGATCAAGGATACATCAGGAACTTCAACAACACTGGTTTTGAATAAGCAACCTATATCATGATACCCTTGCTGTTCGTGGTGGCCATTATTTACTTTAAAGGGTCAAGATATGAAACACAAGTTACATTTATCAAATAGTCATTTGGTGCACAGGCTGATTGACTAGCTGCATGGACTTCAGATCACTTAAAAGCTCATAAGATTTCGATAAAAATGAAATAAGCAAATGGCATTTTAATAGAGAATTTACATTGTCATTGATATATTATAAATTTTGATTGCCCTCTGTCTTGGACAACATACTTATAATTAGCATGTATAAAAACTTAACTCTTTGTTTTGATTATGAATTTCATCTCAAAATGAAAATCTGATACTGTTGCTATGAAACAGTTTCCTCAAACTGGCTGTTTTTCAAGGTTTCTCACATTGTGTTCCATGGAATCCTGAGATTCTGTCGTATAGATCAAAGAGTTTCACGAAAATCGTTTGTTTAGTTTAGTCAGGCCAGGTATTGGTATGGCTTAAAAGCTTCTCAGTCCATAAATCATACCATCCTGTATTCTCTATCATTGGCTCTTTATAAGAACTTGTTAATGCCTTTCTATACGTTAGTTGCCAGAGATAGTCAAATGCACCATTTCAAGGAAACAAACTAGATTGGGTGATGCACTTGATATGATTCAGCATCACTCCCAATATTAAAGAGTTGGAAGCAATAGAAGCAACAACACTTTTCCTATTAAAAAGAGAAATTTTAAACTGCTTTAAGATTTTGTGTTATGAAGATGTAAGTTCCTTTTTGAATAAAAACTGTTTAATTATAATTAATGTATATAAAAAACAATGTAAAGTACAATAAATTGAGGTATGTAGTTATGTATTTTACAAAAAAAAATTATCAGTTAACTTTTTAACGATGTTTTCTAAGGGTTTTGTCAATCGTTTCAAAGTTCAAGTGTTCCATGGCTGAAAAAGTTTGGGACATGCTGCTCTATGTTAATACTTCGTCTGTAGAGAAATTTAATATTTGTCAACAGCAGACTTTCAATAATTTGTTAAAGCTGGTTTTACCAGATCTTAGAGCACTTGCTTTGATATTCTGGGTTGTGTATGTACCACATTAAAAATAATTGTATTAAGAAACATCGTGGCTGAATACTGAAGATGCAGAAAAAGTCAAAAGACTTAAAAATAATTCCACAACTAATTTTACTTTTGAAAATATTAATTCATGTTTTATTTTTCTATTTCAGAAACTTGCATCTTTCATTTACAAGGATGGTTGTGCTACTTAACTTTCTATGCTAACTTTTTACAATATTGTTGATGAAAATGTTGAACTAATGAACAATAAATTTATTTTCCAATAGTGTTTAAATTATTTTTAATTTACAGAATACTGCATGTGACAAGAATACTTTTAACATCCAAAAATAAACTGCTTGAATAAATGTTTAATTCTTGAAGAGAAAGGACTAAAAAACAGTTTGCAATACCTGCTATTAACTATTACTTTAGACAAATGTTGCTATTTACAGTATATTGTGCATAAGCTTATTCCACTTTTAACAGAAATTTCTTGGAATACAAGAAAAGTATCCTGCTTTGAAGGCAAGTTTTATTCTGATACTGATCATACACTTCTGGTACAGTATAGTACACAACACCCACATTGCTAATAAACAATTTATTTTTGTAAATATTACTACCTAAAACCTATTGAGCCATAAGCACCAATACACTTGTAAAATAAAACTAGAGTATAATGTAATAGTATCTAAAGTTTTCAATAAAAGCCACTTTCACAATATTCTGAATATACAAAATATAGATGTTATTTTCATTGTATAACATGCCATTTGGAAGATACATTTCGCCATGTTTTAGTAGAATATAATGTGCACACACTTTAATCACTTAAATTGAATAATTATGACTACAAACTATTTTATAAAAAGATGAAAAATGAAAATTGGGATCAAACACAGACACCTAACAAGTCCATGGTTTTGTACTATTCTTGTATGTTATTTGGTAGTTACTGTTTTACTAATATCACAGCACATATGGAGGGAGGAGCAAAAGTGCTGTACAGATGTTTCATTTACAACACAGCTTGATTTTGGGTGTTGTACTGTGACACAAGCAATAATTAAGCTGGCTTAATTTGTCTTCATAAAAACATTTTTCTTCAATATCAACAATATATGTTCTACCCTGAATATCAATGTTGACTATCCTTTGATGTTTAGTATCACTTTCATAAGTTTAAAATTTATTCACATCCTCCAGATTGTAGATGTTTCTCAATATGGACAAAGCAATTTTAAAAGTTTACCAAACGTTCTCTATGTTCTGTCATTACTTTAGTATGACAGGTAGTTACACATTCCTTCACTCCGCTTTGTTGTGTCATGGTCAGTGTGAACATAATTAAATCTAAAGTTTATTAGGTTACTTTGTTATTCAGTCATGTACACCAACAAAAACTGAAAATAAAACACTATTCTATCACCATTAATACTGTTCCCAAATAAGTAATGTGCTGCGTTATCTAACTCTTTGATACCATTGGCAGTTTATTATTATTATTATTAGGAAACTGAATTTTACCAAGAACCTGCATGTTTTTTGCACATAAATAGGGTTAAAGTTTAAGACAGTTGATTTTTATCAGCTGCAATACAACTACACATGCTGTAGATAGAAATATTTATGTGACCATTTGTACAAGACATATTGCCCTGGTATAAAACAACTTCATTCAGACAGTATTATAAATAAAACTGACAGATATTCTAAACAAAACTAAAATAAGCTAGCATAACATTTTGAAAGGATTTGTTTATGTATGAGATATGCAATAAATTACATTATATTATTCAATGAAAATACAACAAAAGACAATGACACAAACTTCAAAATTACTAATACTTTTCTTCAAACAATTACACGACTAAAACGTTTTCTCCCTATTGCAACAATTAGATTCTGATAGTTTCCAAAAAGTTAATTTTAAAATTTAACTTTTTCTTGGAAAATATAATTATGTTAATTACCTTCACAGACACAGAATTAGGATGCTTAATGTATGAAAGTAACCACTGGCTTAAAGTGTGAGGGTACTGCTTATTGGGTTCTGATGTTAGATGAAATGTTTATTTGCACTACGTTTCACACATTGTATATCTATAAACAGTTTACACAAAATGTGAACTTATTTCTTAAAGGCACAAGTTATGTTACTTTTCCTTTAACAGACTTGCAGTACCATTGTAAGAAATCTGGTAGTTTACCATATAGCTTCACCCACTTCAGGATAAAGACTACTCCTTGTACTAAAGTTTTAAAAAATCTAATATCAGATAATTGGTTTACTTTTCGGATTGTTTACTTTTAGTGTTTGAGAAATCAGTGTAAATATTGTAGCAAGATTTCTGTAGCAAAACACTCTTTACTTAAGTAAAAATACATCTATTGATTTTGGATTAGTTTTACTAAAGTTTTAACATAATAGAAATTAACGTATGGTGTCCACTTTATATATGTATGTATGTTAAATAGTTTTCAACATGTTTACCCTTGAAAGAAATCTAGTGTCAATAACAACTTTGGTATTAAACTGACTTCATGCAAATGCAATAACAACTAATGGTGTTAATTTGCAACAGATTAATGAAGTTTTAAAAATATTTGTGTTTTTAAAAACTCTTGAGAAAAATATCAGCTTTTTTAAAGTGATGAATTTGTTTGTTCATAGGTAATTTTGGTACCAATTTTGAAATGTTTTTAGGAAAAACTAAAGTTTAAAGGCACATACTATCCACCTGCAAAACTAGACAAATATGTGTATAACAATTAAATTTTACTAAATAAATAATGAAATGATCCTTGAAAAATGAATGAAAGATATTCAATGAATGTCTTGAAACAGCTATTTGCTTAAAGCTTTGCACAATTGCTTTAAGCAGTAAGTAGTTTAAAATGAATTTCTACACATAACTTAACCAAATAAAATATGACATTATTGAAACTGATGAAAATTATGGCAACAAGATTCAGAATTTAGATCTGCACTAGCAGTTCATACATCTCACCAAAAAAACCAGCTATAGTGCCTACTCCATCTTAAAGACATCGACCTTTACCTAAAACCTTTTTTAAACAAATGAGATATTTATACTATGATCTTTCTTGAGTAACAACACTGTTTAAATGAGGAATTAATGTACTATTCACATAGCTATTATTAATTTTACATCTAGTGAAGGTATTTTTTTTTTCAATACAAATAAAGCATTAGCAAATGGGTAAAAAAAACCCAAACAAAACACATTTTCACATTTACCTTCATGCTGATTACATTTATCACCAATTACTTCCTTCCTTCAACTTTCAGCATAAGAGAAAGACGAGTTTAAAAATTATGGACAAATAATTTTTCAACCTTTTTGAAATATTTCATTTGCAAATTTGATTACATCATTTTTACAAGAAAGCTGATGGGTCTTCAGAATGGTTCACTTATATAACTTTCAATTGAGGGTTTAATAGATTTTGATTTGACAAAGAGCAGTCTATTATTTATACAACTTTCTAAATTACAAATGTCTTAACCATCAAAGTGCCACTTTTAATAAGAGTATCACCTTTAGAATAAGAAAAATCTTGGATCTCAACAACATTGTTTGCTCTATTCCTTGAAAAAAAGTTAAATTATGTAAATGATTAAATAAGTTGTTCAATTCTCGTTAAAAATTAAGAGCTTATGTCTTAAGTAATCAGTATAAGGTATTACACTTTACAACTGACTTTATGAAACTGATAAAGATGTTTATAATGTTGAAAATTGCATTTATCTAAATCCCTCATATGCTTTGAATTTTCATTGAAATATAGGTAATACTATTTCTTAACCAAAATTTTATATCAATAAAAAAAGTCTTCAAAGCAACATTCTTGATATAATACAGCTACAAGTACAATATATATATATGAATCAAGAATAAAAGGTCAGGACACTAGTCTGATTTCCACGTAACAACAAGAAAGGAGGCATGTCTCTTGTCAGTGTTTCCAACCAAGCCATGTACATTGGTGCTGAGCAAGTTCCTTTCCTTGGCATTGGCAATGTCCTGTAATGGCACATAAAATACCATATATAACTATTGGTTGGTTGGTTTGGTGTTTTATGGTGCAAAGCAACAAAGCTATATATACTAAACATCGGGTAAAAAGTTAAAATTATCTTAATTTCCTTTTATGAATTTTAATAAAACAAAACAAAGTCTAATTTTTGAATTAAATACACAAGTAGCATTAAATCCAATTTTTACACCTAGTTTACAGCAGAAAGAGAAAAACTATGGTAATACAAGTTGTAAAGGACGTTTTGTAGCATAACTGTAATAATTATCATAACTCACCAGGATGACTAATGCTAATTTTTGAACTTATCCATGAGTCATCCTGGTGAGTGATGGGAACTTATAGCAAAATTTTAATTATAACTTGCCAGGATGACTAACAGGTAGTCCAAATAGTAGCATCAGTCACCTGAAGTTAAAATTTCCAGTCCTAGTTGAATTATTTGATGTTATGGCCATTTCCTAATTCTAAATTAAACTAGATGTATTTTGACTCTTAAAAGGGAATTGCATTAAAAAAAGGTCCAATTTTTAAATTAAAAACTCAAAAAGCATTAAAAAGATTAAAGGCAATTAAAAAACTAATAATATTTCTAAAGTGGACAGCGTTCCCATCACCAATAACAATGTAGTGTTACAGATAAACCTTGGAACAAAACATTTAAAATGGTGCTGTCATTGAGAGTCATAACAATGACAAAACAGTAAAATGTTGTTTATTGTGACCCAAGTGTTACACAGACAACACATTGGTGCAACAGTCCCAGATAAAAGAAAATGACGAGTTAAAAAACTGTAACCAATGCATAGTCTAGTTAGAACAACTTTCTCTTTCCAATGTTTACAGAAGTCCAATAGAGGGTTTTATTTGGAAAAGCCTGTTTTCATGATGCTCACTCCAAGGCAACAACCAACTGGCACAGAACCGAGTCTTGAATAAGGACCACAGTCCATGTACGGAATAGGCACAGCAGTGATAGTGCCAGAGCAGACAGATTTAGCTGCAGTGTCAACAAGTCCATTTCTGCAAATACTAATGTGGCCCGGTATCCAGAAAAAATGGACAGAAGTAGATGTTAAAGAGAAATAGCCCAGTTGGTTTTGAATATTGGCAAGAATAGTGAGAAATAATGTGAATTGATTCCAGAGCCAGAAGAGAACTAGGGGAGTCAGTATAAATAGTGCAATTTAAATACTGCTTAGCTTCTATGTGATCCAGGGCAAGAGAAATGTCGTACAGTTCAGCAGTGAACACAAAAGCTGTAGAGGAGATTCTGTGCACAACCACCAAACCATAACAAACATTGGCAGAGCCCACACAGTCATCTGATTTTGAACCATCTGTATAAATAAGAATGGAAGGATGGTTAAAAAAATGTTCAGTAAATAACCGAGTATTTCCAATTGGGAGTGTCTGCTTTTCTCAGGTGTTTTAAAGATAGGCCACATTTAGGGACTGTAGAAGCCATGGTGGGATGGGCTGACCAGTGGATAGAGCAATGTTATCCAAGGACAGACCCAATTCATCCAACTGCTCCTCGATATAAAGGCCAAAAGGAGCAATGGTAGATCATCGGTCCTGAAAAAGCATGGACCACTGATGAAGGAAAACACAACCTCAGGTGGGATGCTTTGGTAAGGAACAAAGTTTCGAAGCATATAGTAAAGACAGTTGCAAATGGTGGAGGTGCAAAGAAGGTTCATGAGACTGTTACCTCAGAACTGGGGAAATCTGGAAAGCCCTGGTGCAGAGCCAAAGTATCTGATGAAGAATGGAGTCCAAGGTCCTGGAAGAGCCATAGATCAGTGATCCATAGTGTAGTTTTGATTGAATAAGAGCACAATATATCTTTAGCATAGAACATTGATCCACTCTTCATGTGGTGGAAGAGAGGAGACAAAGGATTTCAGTGCTCTTGAACATTTGACATGTAGCTATTTGATGTGTGGTATAAAGGTCAGCACAGTCAAGGATAAGCCCCAAGAATTTTGTCTCAAGAACCACGGGTAGCACAATTTCACCAATATGAAGTTCAGGATCAGGGTGAAAATCCTATTGGCTGCAAAAATGCATGCAAAGAGTTTTAAAGAGAGAGGTTAAAACCATTTGTTGTGGTCCACTTCAGTAAACAACTGAGAGCAGTCTGTAGCTGCTGCTCAATATACTTCATGTTGACAACTGACATGAGATGTGAAAGTTATAGACATAGAGCCCATTTGTAACAGTAAGAGGGAGTTGTTCAGTGATGGCATTAATATTTATACAGAAAAGTGTGACACTCAAAACACAGCTCTGAGGGACTGCAAGTTCCTGTAGTAAAGTGTTGAACCCACAAACTTGGAATCTCCTGCCCATTAAAAAAATGATAAAAATGGTTAAATGACTATGTAACCCATATAAATAACAGTCTCACACAATGCCATACCTCCATGTTGTATCATAAGCTTTTTCAATGTCAAAGAATATTGATACAAGATGTGTTTGTTTCAGATTGATGTTAAGTTGAATCAAGTGGTCCTATGGTGGAACACTGTCATTGGAACCCACACTGGGTAGGCAAGAGGAGGTTGTTTGATTTTGAGATATAACTATTAGTCATATTTTGTAAACAATATGTACCAACTACACCAAATATGTTTCAGAAAAATAAGCATAGTTATTTTGTCTTAATGTAAAGCCTCTATACAAACATTTTGAAAACTATAAATATTATGAAGTGATGAAAGCAGTTTTAATTTCGAAATAATGGTATAATGGAAAATGTATAAATAGTCGAGATGGTGGAAATTGAGGTTTGTTTTGTTGCATATGGAAATCAGGAATAATATTTTGATCCCGATTTCAAAAACAAATTTTGAAGGGATTCAAAAATAATTCTCTTGTAAATTGGGCAGCTCAGTTATATGGAGACTCTGAGCAAATGTGGAAGATTAAGAAAAAAATTAAATATTCTAAACAAATAAATTCCTTATAGAACGAAAAGGGTGGTTGCAAGTAGAAAACTAGGTTTGCTCACAAAGGGTATGAGAGAGAAAATTAGAGAAAAGTAACAGAACTGTAAGGAAAGTAAATTGACTGGTATTACAATAGATCAAGAAATTTGGTCAAACAGGAAATTAGGATATCCAAGAGGATGTATGAAAAAAGGTTAGCTGAAACAAAAAATATCAGTAAGGATCTGTTAAGAACATTTGGGATAAACAAAATATTAAGAATATAGAACCCTTGAGTAATGATAGAGGAAGGCTTAATCTTAGGATTCTGAATTAGCTAAGTTATTACATTCTGCTTTTTATTCAGTTTTTACTAATGAAGGCTTAAGCAATATTTCTCAACCTGAGCAACTGATAGATTAAAAACAAAGTTAAACAAGGCCCTTGCCACAATTTTTTTTTGCAAGCCCTTGAAGTGTAGACAAACACCAACATATTGGAAATTAGCTAATATCATTCTTATCTTCAAGGAAGGTAACAGAAGTTGTTCTAGTAATTATAGGCCGAGGTAATCCAAAATGAGGGAAATAGTATAAAAAATTTTTTTTATGAGCAGTAAATTACACATGAAAAAAGATAAATAAATGAATTGAATCTTTAAGTGATTGTAAAATATTAAAAACAATCAGAGGAAATCATCAATTGAAGAAAAATTTCCATTTAATCCTGATGAAAGGGTGAGAGAGTGTGTAACATATAAATTAAGTGCTATTCCTCATGTTCACGTGAGGAATGTTCAACTGGTGTAAATCTCAAGACAATTAGTTTGTGATGTGAAAATGTTCTGTTTGTTATCTCAAAAATGGCATTGATATTAACATTAATAACATACCTTCTGTGCTCACAAAATTTCACATAGTTTGCAATCTATCTCACCTACACATAAAAGATTGTAAATATAACAAATTACGAATCAAGTAAGAGACAAGTGAAATACTTTTTAATCTGAATGTTTTCCACCTGCTGGTTAATTTGTAGAAATTGTAATTTAAGTTTTGCAATTAGTACTGAAGCTTAAGCAGATAAAACTAAATTGTTTGACCTTTGAAAAATTAATGCTAATGAAATTATGGAAGATGTTTTTGAAAGTTTAATAGTGTAGCAGTCTTTAATTTTTTTAAATTTCTATGGTAGGACAAACTGCTTACAATTTCTTAACTTGATAACTTCTAAAGTTTAGACAGATTATAATGATATGTATTATTTTATGTTAATTTTATTATTTGTTTTCTTCAATATCAGATATCTTAAAAGATAAGGATTTTTATTAACCATCAAAACTGATGAAAATCATTTTTGGGTGGGGTTTTGCCTCTAGACCTCCTAGCACAAAACTACTATCAACCCCAATTATTTGAATGCCACCAATCTTCACTTGGGTTTTTTTTTTATTCAAAAGTTAGGATGATTGTTATTCACAATGACAACTGTACTTTAATATTAAAAGCAAGTATACACAGTAACCACACACTACTGTAAGTTAATCTATTTAATTGTAGAGTTTTGTTTTAAAAGTAAAATTCTCCAGAATGAAATTAAGAATCAGACTGCTTTATTTCTAGGTAAAATTCAGTAGCTGTTTTAGTAAATAAAGGAGTTACTTCATTTATTTTAATTCCAGGAACTTTCTGGTACAAGTCACAAATTTATGAAACTCAAATTTTCAAGTTCTCTAAAATTCAAGATTTCCAGGTCTACAAAACCCATTGGATATTATAATTTGGGCTACATTTTTCTCTTTAAGTGTTAAATACTTTAGCAATTTGTCTGCTTGTTTAAATGACTTAATTTCAGAGATCATAGCAGAGGTGCCTGGATAAGCAGATTAGTCCCTTACTTCAGTACAAGGGTTTCTGTCAAAGTATACAACCCACATTTGGATTCAAAATACCATAAGTATCTTGGAATGTTCCAACAAGAGACCAGATATAAAACAGAGATTAAATTGCTCTATACAAATGATATAAACATGTTGAGATTGTTTTAGATAAAAACAGCAGTTACTCAAAATCAAATATAGTATTTTCTTGAATTACATTAGTAATATTAAGACTAACCTCTGGGACCACACAGAGATGTATGAAGCATTGTATTTTATAGAAGCATACATCAAGTACAGTCCACTTACCCCCACAAGATACTTGACCACAGATGATTACATATATTTTGTGCATACTTCATGGACTCCAAGAAAATGTCTATGATTATCACCCAATTTTATACATTGAAAACTTTGTTAAAAACCATATAAAGTTATTTAACATATGCTTTTATGTATTATGATGGACAGCTACCAAAACACACACAGAAGAAAAAAAATAAAAAAATAATGTTACACTATAATGTCTATACCAGTTATTTGATAATATACAAAATTAACACTAATGTTTACACTTACATTACAATAAGGGTAGCATCACGTGAATATTGTAACAACAGCTCTCGAAGTCTTAAGTGTCGCCGTGTCTATAAAAGATAAGAAAATCTTAAAACAAAGCTAAATTTTATTATAAAAATCAAGAAGTTAAAAATAATTACTTTATTTCTTAAATCCTCTAAATTGTAACATTCCTGTAAAAATAAACTATTCATAAGACAAAAACTAAAATGTTCAAATTTACATGAAGAATAAATTCCTCACATTTTTGGTTTCCCCACTTAGTCTATTGAAATAATTTTGTTTATATAGAACCTCAGCTTTCATCATTAAAACTTTCCTTTAGATAACTTTAGAATACTACTTTAATTGCTATTTTACAGTGAAGTAACATTATGAGTGAAAGTTATGCTTCTACTGTGTTATCACTAAGAAAACCATAAATTCAGGGATTTTATTCTCCATGTAAAGACCTGTTGAAGAAAGATAATGAATGAAAATAAGAACTCTCAGTTTTGGCTATTTGACAGTTTTTGACTTTAGGATGATCTGGATAGGTGTGCATATCCCTTAAAGATAGAATGACTTATGCAAGATAGCTTTTTCATATTTTACTCATGGTGGTTTCTAGAGAAGAAAATCCAGATGACTTGTATTGCTTCAATTGGTGTTATGTCATCCATAAACAGAAAGTGCTAGCATACTCTCCCCTGATACAATTGATGGCTTTATACAATAAACATTTAACACTTTTTTCTCTCTTATACATTTGTGTATGTATAAATGTTGAGTATGCAGACATTTTTTGCTCATTCTAAAGAAAATGAATATTAAAACTTCCAGCAAAATTCACAAAAAAATGTATTAAAATAATGTTTCAAAAATACAATAAAAACTTTAACTAAACCCAATAATTCCCTGACGTAAAATAATTTTCCAATTTTCTTACCTTCTCTTTAACAGCCAATATTTCAGATTCTGAGATAACCAAAGAATTTCCTTCCACATTTTCAATATTTCTCCACTTGGCTAACATTGCAAAAAATTCTCTGTTGCTGCAGATAACCAAATAGTACAGAATTTTAGTAACTCATTCCATGGTCACCTTTTGAAAGTTTCATAAACTGAAAAGCTGTTTATAAAATAACTTTAATACAATATTAATACTTAAACTTTAGATATCTTACTTAAAAAACTGAGCTAGTATAACAATTTATAAAAACTGAGATGTTTAATACTATAACAGTTCACATCTTAATTATTATATTGTGAAAATTTCATGATGAATTAAAAAGAACGAAGAATTAATTAGCTAAGATACATTGAGTACATGATGAAGTAAGAAACAATACAAAATTAACATTGTATAAACATAAATTTAGGACTCATTTTTCAAATACTTCAAACAACTCCAGTATAAATTACATATATTACAATGAAACAAGTGCTGTATACCAAGGTAGCTAATATACCAAAACTATTAACAGTTATATCATTATATAAAACCAGACACTGTAGTAAAACAACTGTGCTGAATTAGGATTCACATTAAGACAAAGGCTAACACAAATAGTGTATAATTACTGTACTGATATAGGGTTTATTATTTAATTCCTAGAGACAGACATTGCAAAACTAATGTGCTGAAATAAAATCTATATGATACAAATAAAGACACGCTATGACTATGGTACTGAAAAATGTTTTATGATGACACAGCTATTAACACAAAATTATATAATGAAAGTTATTTTCCTATACTGAAAATATTTCAAACAAGTACACATCTCTCAGATGAAGGGAAGTATCTATGAGCAGGTGTGTAACCAGGTTCCAGTGGAGTAAATTGAAAGCCTGCTGACATACGAGTTGTGTCCAGCCACCACTGCAGATCATCTCTTAGATAAGGAGGATGATAAACAGTGGCAAAAAAGGATTTGTGCAAAATTCCATCTCAAGCAGTAAGTGATTGAGCTCAGAAGACAATGAATTAAAAGCTTCATGGAAAGTAGATGTAAAGGAGAAGGTAGAGTGTGAACGATGGTGTTGTTGAAGACTCCCAAATGCACAGGTAATAGATGGGTCAAGGTGCTAACAAGATGTGAAGGTGGGCAATGGTGGCATTCATTATCATCACCTACCACTTAGTAGGATACCCAAATCAGAATGACAAAAAGACTTCATGCTGAACAGGGGGGAGTGTGATGAAGCAATTAAGGTGAGAAATCAATGACTGGCCATAATTTCCCATTTGTTATGGGAAGAAAACCCCCCAGAGGGATGGTGAACTAGTTTAATTGCTTAATACAAAGTAAATCCTGAACAACTTTTGAAAGACACATGTTGTTTGGCCTTTTATGGCCAAAATAATTAAGTTGAACAATGTCACCATTGCCAATGAGAACATCAAATGTCAGGGCTAAATCCTTATAAATAACAATTGCACAATAATAAAATGTAGACTATTGTGACTTGGGTTTAACGAAGGCTACACATTGAAGGATCAGTTTCAGATAAAAGAAAACTAAGTTTAAAAACTGTAACCAATGCATAGCTTAACCAGAATAACTTCCTCCTTAGAAAAACAAGATGATCAAAAACAACAGAAGGTTTGATCTAGAAAAGCTTAAACCCTCTGTTGCTCACTCCAAGTCCATTGCCAACTGCTAAGTTGAATTTTTAGTACAGGATCATAGACAATACATGGAACATGCACAGCTGTGATTGCATTAAAGCAAACAGACTTAGCAGTAGTATGAGCAAGCTTGTTCTGGTGAATACCAATGTGCTCAGGTATCCAGAAAAACAATGCTAATGGAAGATAGAGAAAAATGAACCAGCTGTTGTTAAATATCCACAAGAAAAGGGTGAGAATTAACATGAAGTGATTCCAAAATCAGTTGTAAGCTAAGACAGTCAGTGTAAAGAGTATAATCAGTGTGCTGCATAGTTTCTGCATGATACAGGGTGAGAGAAATAGCATAAAACTCAACAGAAAATACAGAACCTGTAGAAGGGATCCTGCAAGCAACTACCAAGCCACAGAAAACCACTAGAGTCACCAGATTTCAAACTATCGTTGTAAATTGGAATAGAAGGATGGTCCAAAAGATGTTCATACAAATAAGATGATATTTCCAATTAGAAGTATCTGCCTTCTTCAGATGACTCAAGAAAATGTCACTTCTGGATATGGTAACAATTTGTGGTAGAATGGGCTGATCATTAACAGCCACATCATTCAATGCCAAACCCAATTCATGCCATTGTGCTGAAGAGAAAGAATTGTAAACTGACTATTCTGAAAGAGTGTGGGCCATCAAAGAAAGACAGAATCCCAGGTAGGATGTTATAAAATGAAACAAAGGTGGGTAGCATACTGAAAAGAAAGTTACAGAAGTGAAGAGGAGGTTCATGGGACTGTGTACAAACTCTGGATTAGAGAAGTTCAGAAAGCCTCTGTGCAGAGCCAAGGCCATGAATGGTAAATATAATCCAACAAGACTGAGGCCTTGGTAGAACCATGAACCAGACTCATAGTCCAGTTTGGATCAAATGAGGAGCATAGTAGATCTTGAGCAAAGAACACTGATCTGTTTCGCAAGGGGTGAAAGAGAGGATACAGTGGATGTTTAACACCTTTTACATTAAAAATGGAGAATGAAAGTAAGCTTATGGTCAAAGGTAAGCCTCAAAAGTAACATTATCACTGAGGCAGAGTTCAGGACCAGGGTGTAAGCTAGGCTGGTGACAAAAATGTATGCAAATTGTTTTGGAAAAATAAAATGGTACACACATTTGCTGTGAGTCACTTTAACAAGCAATTAGGGGCAGTATGAAGCTGCCACTTGATTAACTTCATGTTCAACGACCGACACTAGTTGTTGACAGTCAGTTTGCAACAGTAGGGGGAAGCAATGTAGCTATAGCAACAATCTTGATAGTAAAAAGTGACACTTGAGGCAGTCCTGAGGGCTATCAAGTATCCGTGAAAAGAACAGGAAAGAGTTTAACTCGCAGATTTTGAAATGCTTGTCCAACAAAAAGTTCTGAAAGAAAATGGATAAATGGCTACCAAACTAATACGAGTTGAGATTCCACAAAATGAGGTACTTTCACGTAGTGTCACAAGCCTTCTAAAGGTAAAGAACATGGAAACAAAATTTTCTCTCTTGAGAAAGACATTCTTGATCAAGCTTTCAAGTCGAATTAGACAGTCTACGATGGAGTGCAGTCAAACTGGGAGGGTGAGAGGAGACTGTTTGATTCAAGGAACAAAACAAGAAAACATTATCCGTTCTCTATAAGGTTTTACAAAGCAGCTAGTCAAAGCAACTGAAAGATAATAAGGAACAGTGAGATCCTTCTCAGGTTAGAGAGAGGAAGAACAATAGCTTGGCACCAGGCTATTAAGTCTGACCAATTTACTACTAGAATGATGAAGAGCAAGTACAAGTTTCATCATTGTAAAGGGGCTGTTATAGTCATAAGCATGTCTCAAGATCTCAAGTGGCAATGTGTGGTACTACATTAAGGAAATCAGTGAAAAGAAGTATCCAGAATTAAAAGAACAGGAAAAGGTTGGTAGGAATAGGTGGCATATAAAGGTTCCAGAAGCAAATAGGCTTCAAAAGTTGTAAGGGTATATTGCTTTCACAATGACATCAAAAGAGACTCAATACTGTAAGGGACTAGAGCATATATACATGAAGCCTCAGAAAAGATGAAAGACTTAAGACCCTAAGATATATATAGTATTGACTTCGATAATTTTACCCTTAGTTCTTAACCAGAAGACCCCAAACAAAGACACCATGTATATAAGGCCAGAGCTGAGGAAGTATGGGCTAATGTGGAGGACAGATAGTGAAGGGCATTGGCAAAAATCCCTTAAAATATCTGTGGAGATCCTCTGAGAGGTGATGTAAAAATAAGATACCAGAGAAGGGGATGTGCAAGACTAACAGCAGGTTTGTGATCCACCCTTCAAGAGATTAAAAAAACCCAAACAGTCACTCATTAAAACAAAAAAAGTGTATAGTCAGCCTGAAAGTAAGGGTAATAAAACAGCACTAACTTGATCATGAGAGAGAGGAAAAACTAAAGGTAGGAAAATAAAAATGTAAAATAGACGACAAAGTGAAAAAGAAACAGGTGACAGGAACAAAACTAATTTCAAGAAAACCAAATTAGGCCAAGAAGAGTCCTCAGGTTAGGAACAGGAATGATTAGCAAACTAGGGGGCAGAAAAAGACAAACAAAAAGACCTCATAATGCAGCTTAAGGCTCAACAGTTTCAGTAGATGCTGTGGTGAAATTCTGGGAGCTGTAATATTTGACTTCCCAATACACAACAGATAAATCCATCATTGATCACCTGCACAAGGCCTCCAGAAAATGCTAGCCATTGTTGTAACCCCTGGTCCTGTAAAGAACTTCAAAATGCATTTCACAAAAAGTTTCACAAAAATGCTGAAATAAAAGCAACATGTATTAAATGAAATATTTAAAAGAATCTGGTTGAACTCAAATGAAGTTTAAATTGAACAACTTTTTGAGGAAAATAAAGTCAAACTACATAAATAGCAATAAATAAAAGCACATCCAAATTCAACTTCTGCCAAATGAGAAGTGAAAAAGGTTCAAAAGAGGAGAATAGAGGGAGTCACGTATCAAGTAAGCATGGTTTATGAATGACATAGTGTATTCCCATGTCTAATATAAATCATTAATTCTAATGAGATAAGAGCACAAAACTCGTGGCATGTGCAAAGAACATTTACATATAGATAGCAGCATTAAACAATAGCTAATCTTGTGAAAGATACCATATCAAAACAATTGAATACTGAGTTAGGATTTACATGATGAAAATCACTAACAATGTATAATGAAGTAGATACTGCACTAAATTTAAGATTTATATTATGATACAAATAATAAACAGTGTATAATGAAACTACTGTAATGAATTGGGATTTACATTACAATAAAATTACTAATAATGAAACAACTATAATACCAAATGAGATTTTATGACAGTAACATTTATTATAAGAACACTGTTTAATGGAAATATTACTGTATCAAATACAGAACAAAATTAACATGCGCATTGATTATTGAAAAAAAAAATGTATTTTTATGAAATGTTTATTTGGTTTAAATTTTAAAGTATACATAAAACAAATTATTATTTCTCCAGATAATATATATAACTATGGTAGAATAAAACCATACCTAGATTCTTGAGGAGGTTTGACAATATCTGGTATTACAGTCACATCAGAATAATCTATCCTAAATTTGTTGAGAAGAGCAGCCATACTATGAAAATAAAAGTATTTGTGATAAAATACTGGAAATATTTTTGTAGAAGATAAACTTATTACTGAAAAGCAAATAAGTAAATAGATTAATTTGATATTCACAGAAAATTTTTTTTTCTCCAAGGGATAAGTTATTTGGATTGATTAAAGTGCCAATGTACTTAAGAATGTCAACTTTTTCCACAGATTTTGATTAATCAGTCACATATGTGGTTTATAAACTGACAGTAATCATATAAACCAAAACAATTAGACATGAAAATCAGAAATGGAAAATAAATATAACCATAGTAAGGCAGTATCAACTAAGGTATAGTTACAAAAATGTAGTATATATGGTTTTGTATAAATGATCTTACATTTCTTTTATTTTGGGTATTATAATTATCTGCTCATACACTTTTTTTTATTACTTATTGAAAACTTGAATCATTTTACCAACATCTAAATTCATTATGTCTTTAAAATATTTTAAGTGGCATTTCCTGGAATTTCTGTAAAACAGTTAAATTTTAATGTATATTCACTTTAAACAGCTCATCTGCCTGTTAATGCAACATTCCAGGAATTTTTCTTTATTATAACTATTATTATTATCCTGAAACTACTTTAGAAAATGTAATGGCAATTTTTTTTAATATTCAATAGTAATTATTATTGTTAAAGTATTGTGAATAAATATTTTATAATGTTTATTAATTATATTATTAGGACTTGAAACATTCTTACTTTAAGCATAATGCAAGTTAGTTTTTTAACTATTTTGTAGCTTGTTTACATTTTCCTACACAATGCCCATATACAATGATTTGAAAATGCAAGTATGATTACAGTCTTTGAATTATTTAAACTGACTGTTTTCAAAAGTAATTCTAACATATTTCATAATAGAAGTATGTAAACAAATTGAAATACCATGGTTAAATGAAAGTGACATAGCATTTCTATTGCTGTAAAAATAATGAAAAATTTTCATAAGATAAAAATTTAAATACAACTGCCAATGACTTAAGATAAAATGTTTAACACCTTACTTTCTCTGTTCTCTATCAAGTTCATCTTTCTTATTTGCTAGAGAGAACACACGCAGCTTGCAATTTCTCCACTGAGTCTTATTACTCAACAAGTAAGGAATTAACATTGTTAAGCCTAGAAAATTAAAATGGTAATACCATTGAAATATATTATTTTGTCCACAAAGAATTAAAAAAAATCAACTGTGTATTTTGTTTTTAAGTGAAGGGTTCTAAGAAATTATAGCATAATACAATAGACTTTAGACCACAAAATAAAGATTAAACTATTCATTAAAATTAACTTGTGTCAGTAGACTAAATTTAGTAAAATTTTAATATCAGAGAAAACTAATTAGTATTATTAGACATATTTACAAGAGATTTATTAAACAGGCAATTAAGTTTTCAAATAAAATTTCTAAATTTAAGAATAGACTTCTAGCAAAATATATGCTTTGTCTTTTCAGTTGTTAGTGTATTGAAAATTCAAATTAATATACTGAAAGTATATTTTTTTTTACATATATAAACACAGGAAAATAATTACTTTACATTACTGAAAGTTTAATAAAACAAAAACCAAACACAGAAAACCTCCAGACTTGTGTATTATTGAACTAAACATATAACAAAAGATCAAAGTTAAAAAGGAACTTCTCTCTTAGCTCAGAGCTGATAGCATAATAAACAGAATACTAGAAATAAGAAATAACTAGTACCAAATTAATCCTTTCAGAACTGAACCTACTAATTTCTTTAATCCTCATAAATGGAAACATGTAACCAAGTTATACAAAACTTGTACAAATATTTACTAATAATATAGCTTTGCCTTAATTTTTTATTAACTCTTTCTGTAGATGTTTATCTTAAGATTCACAAATGTTAAAGAAACTTTCTTCAAAGAAATATTAAAATGGTCCCTCTTATCTTAAAATTTATTTTCTTTGTTACATATATCAGAAAGATTCATGTACATATAATCAGTTTCAACTTGACTAGTATTCATTAAGATTTTTATATTGCAATTTGTCAACTATAAAAAACATGTCAAAAAGTGATAAAAGTTTAGCAGAAAGCTATAATATGACATGTTCCAATGGGCATCAGGTTAAGCTAGCTAACTGTTTCTTCCAGGTAATATTTTTGGGAGAGGTTAATTTATATTTAATAAAGTTTATTTTACATACATAAGGTATTTTACTTATCAGTCTAACAGTAATATTCAATAAGGACTCCAGTCACTGGAATATTTTTCTTGTCACCTACAGTTCTGTCTAAACCTAATCAGACTTACCTGAACTGCATCTTAGAGGGAAACATTTTCCATAGTTTTCACAATAAATACAAGTTAAAACATTTATTGTTGCTGATGTTTTAACACAAGGCTTGAAAAAAGGCTATCTACATTCTGCCTTCTGCAGAGAATCAAGAGTCTTAGCAACGTTAGTCCATAAACTATATCACTCCTCATGGGGGACAATATTTTCAGAAAAAATGCAAAAAGAAATTATAAAAAAATTACAGCTCTGGTTTGTTCCTAAGTATTTTAAACTTCAACATATACAAGTTTCATTGTTCTTCTCTGCAGGAGATATCTGATTAATTTCCTACAAAACTCTAAATTTCTTCTCACACCAATGTTTTGAATATACATGATGTATTAAAGTTAAAATAATCTAAAATTAATGTTTTTTAAGTAGTTGTTTTATTACATAAAATTATATTCTGAAATACTATTATACAACTAATAAATACAAGTTTTAAAAAATATTGAAACTATAAAAATAGATAGTTACAAAATTTTACAATTTTTTTTTTTTTTATATATATATATGCATCTTTTGGCTTTTAAGGTTGAAAGAAAAAAGAAAATTTGTGGAACTTATGATGAAATTAACTGGTTATTAAACATGAATTCAGAAAACAACATTTTGAAAATAATCATTTTTTACACATTTATTTAAAACATTTGTTCAAATTTGTTACAAGTTATTTTTATGTTTGGAAGTAAATAAAAATTTTGTTCAGGGCAGAACTTAGACACTTCTAAATCATTTCAAAAAAGATACTGCAGACTGGCAAAAAGAGAAGAAAATAAATTATGATATTAAAACATTTAAAACTACAAATTCTTATACTTACCACCATCATCATATAACCACCATACATCAATAGTGCCCTTCTTTTGTTTTCTTTGGAACTGGTTGACATTAGACAAAACATCCTTGGGCATGTCTTTTGAGAGGCCTTTTATTATTTGGTTACTGCTTAAGGTTGTACTTGGAGCAGCCTCTGTTTCACCCTCTGGGTTTGTGGAAACAAATGATCGAAGACCACTTCGAGTACTGGTCGGGGTGTTTGGAGGGGATGAATGTTGAGAAATTCCACCTGATGAAAGATTTAATTAGAACTGTAGAATACAAATAAATGGATCATGGTTTCTCTTATTTCCTTCCATTTTCACAAAAAGCAAAAACTTAAGTTTTTACAAACAAAATCTAAAATTTACATTTAGTCTCCTGTACATATAATTTAGAAAAAACTTAACAAAATTGTCTAACATCTAAACAGTTCAAGCAGCAAATTAAATGCTAGGAACTTAAAAAAAAATTGTTCCAATTAGTTACATACATGATTATCAGAAATAAAAAAGGAATTTTAATAAATTAAAATAAATATTATAAATAGTTTGTATTCCACCCAGTTCGAATATTCACCACAAAATTTTGTTTGAAAACAAATAGAATTTTGATATTTTTGTGTAGTTAAGTCGTTTTTTTTTCATAAAAAAAGAAACATGCATCTTGTTCCTAGGTTTAAGGTTACAAAAAACTGAAAATAACTATACATACAAATTAGTTGAAACTGAAGTGGGATGTTTACATACAACATTTTTATAATGGTATATTAAAATGGCACCAATTGGTTCAATCATTTCAGATTCCTAAGAAACATATCTATCCTTAATTTATACTTGTTAACTAAAGTGAGAACAATCAGTCAGTGTCACCTGTTTACATGGCAGTTTACTATGTACATAATTAGAAAATTTTAATTGTATATTTTCTTCTACCAAGTGTATTTTTGATAATATTTAGCATCTCTCACATTGTAGCTTCATCTCAATGAACAGTACGAATTTTATCTCACTTGCTCCACCTTTTTGTCTAAAGTTTAATCTTGTGACTCTACCTACATCAATGTGCCCTTTGTACATGGATCTGTACATGAGCTCCATTATTCTTTTCATATTCACTTTTTCAAGATTGGCAAGATTATCAGATCCATATACTGGCTATTGTGGGGAATTAAAGGCAGAATAGAATGAAAAGAGGCAAGTATTATCTGAAATACATTTTTAATACAGAAAAAAGTAATTTTCTGAAACACACCTCGCACTGTACCTAAAATCTTACATTGACTAAATGGAGGTTCCAGTGAGGATAAGATCCACACAGAAAACATCTACATAGAAAATCTGAGCCAAAAAGAGCCGTTTTTTGCATATAAAATTCTCAACAAGTGGGTTTCTCGACATCACTGATAGAAAATCAAGTGTTAAAAATACAGATTTAATAAAGCATGCTATCGGGAGTCCACACTACTTGTGGAAGAGGTATGCTCTTTTCCCAGATAAGGACAACCTCAATTATGGGTAGTAAAGGCCAACTGCTTACAGAGTCAACATTGTTCATTATCAAAAGATTCATCCAGGTTCCAAACCACACAGATCAGATTCCAAATCTCACTGATGAAATTATTGGACTGATCTCAAAACTAGATTCAAGGTGTAGAGGCTAAGGTATGGGGACTGTTGATAGTGAACAGATCCAACCTATTCTGCCTGCAGGCCAGAAGGAGAAAGAAATACACTTCAAGGAAATGAAGTGCCATGTTAACGTCCCAATCTGAAAGTATTGATGCATAGCAACTTAAGTTAAACAGCTTCAAGAAATTAGGAACAAAATGTAAGATGTCTGAACTCAGGCACTACTAAACAAGAATTGATGGTTCAAGTATTGATGCATGGAGGAAGCTGTATGCATCATATGATAGTAGTGCTCTCCTATTGGTGGAGATGATGCATGATGATTTGAATGAGAGATGTTGAAACCTTTGATTCCAATGGGGATGTGTAGAAGGCTCGTGGCATGCATTATAAAAAAAATTAAGAGAGAGAGGATAAAATGGACAAAGCTAATCTTCTGAGGATGAGGAATCATGATATCTGTTTAAAGTTCATTAGTAACTGTCTGAGCAAAATGTACTGAATAAATCTAAATTCTCAGTAATCCATTAGTCTCCCTTGATCTCCCACCAACTCAGCCTCAGAGCTAACAGAAAAATAAACAAACTACATGCAAGACTCTCCCCATGAATATAAGGAATTGATGTCCTCCCTGATACTTGAGTAATGTTAGAATTGTGAGGACAAGTATCAAGCAATTCTGAATCCAAGATGTTAACATGTGCATTAATAGTAGAAAAAACACCCATAATTCTTTTATATCATAAAATCAAGAATAAACAATAACCTCAAGCTCCATGAAAAAGATCTTAAACAATTTAAAGGAAAATGTTGCAAATGTGGTATTAGCACTGATGAGAAACCTACAGTAAACAAGCAAGACCAACTTTGTAATTTTTGCCAGAGAAAAAGTGAATAAAGTAACTGGAGCAAACAAAGTGGAATTAATATCATTGCATAGTATGTGTTTTCTTATAGCAAAGCCACATCGGGCTATCTGCTGAGCCCACCAAGGGGAATCAAACCACTGATTTTAGCATTGTAAATCTGTAGACATACCACTGTACTAGAGGGAGGGCATCATTGTACAGAACTTTTCATTGGGTTAAAGCTAAAGTGTGAGAAAGGTAACTGTTTTGTAACAAATATTAATAAAATAAATTAAAGTTTGTTTTATTTTTTTAAATGCCATTAAATTGTTGTGAATTAGTGACAATATTGTAATTTAATAGTTTCAACTCTATAATTACTTTCATTCTGAAATTACTATGTTATACAGCTTGCTATTTTGCTATCAAAATTTATTTTTATTTCTTGTAAACTGTAAAACTTATTGTGGGACATACCAGATACACTTCGAGAAAGATCTCTATCCGAGAGGTTTTGTTCGCTGCTTGCAGCTCCTCTAGCATCCTGCTCAACCAATCCAGTATCTTCAGTATCAATATATTCTGAATAATCCAATCCCTCTTGGAGCCGAAGAATACCCAAAGACAAATGCATATCAAACACTTGGCTGAAAAAGAAAAATGTTACTTATTATTAACAAACAGTTATAGAAAACATTCAAAACATAAAGAAAAGGTTTAAGTTATGAATAGAAAAAACTCAAATTATCCAACAAATAGAACAGATAATGTTTCAAACTTTCTTCCTTGTATAATAAATTCATAATTAAGACCAAAAATTTTAGAAACATTGCATTCCATCAGAAATGAAATTTTCAATCTTCCATATTAAAGTCAATTTATCATTCAGCTAGTAAAATAAATGATCTATAAATTTAAATATTGGAAATATAAATACTACCAATTTGTATAACGTTTATTCAAAATGTAACATACAACTTCCATAGTCGTTAAAACTTCGGAATACTTGTTAATTTATTCATATTAGATGTAAAAAATATAAAATAAATATTTTATTATTTTAAAAATTGGTATATTTAATGTTGGCTTACTGAATAACATTGAAATATTCCAAAACTTCTTTTTCATCACACACTTGCCAGTTATGTTTGTACCCCATCAACAACATATTAGGTCGTAATTTTCCAAGTCCAACAAGCTGAGGAATATAAAATACACAAAAATGTTTTAAATTTTCCAAGAAAAAAAACTAAAAACATAAAATGTCCTGAAGTTAATACATGTTTGGATCCTGGGCCCAACTCAGATGTATACAACTACTCTTTAGTACCTTAATTTGATAGAGATGCGTGCCTGTATTAAACATTGAGAATCTTGTGTCACCTAACTTAATACGTGCACAAATTTCATGACTACCACTAACAGAATTACCTGTCATTACAATGTATCAGAATGTAGAAGAAATACTTTTCTACACTATGAACAAAGTATATTGTATTTTTCAGAGTGTAAGACAAGTCTTTTTATTATTGGCCTAAGCCTTGACTTATATACTACATTGACTTATCTTTAGATTAAACATCAAAATTTCTTAATGTTTTATAAAATGAATGAGTTTTAGTTGTGAAGGTAATCATGTAACCTGCTCAATGAAGTATGTTTAATTAGTTAACCAACAATATGCTCATACCCTCTTGATACTTTTCAATCATTTTTACAAGTATAAATTCTCAAAAAAAAGCACAAAAACAAACTATCTCATCTCCCATTAACTCCCACAAATCCTAACAGCATTCAAGCCAGAACTTATGAAGTTTGCAGAGGAAAAAGTGCAAATATGGCCATTCACTGTAAGTACAGTGTCAATTTAGCAACTTTTGCATACATGTGAAGATGAAAATACAGACACCTGACAATTAATATGGATAAAATGCCATTAACATTTAACTTTCCAATGAACAAAACTAAAGAAAGCAAAGGAAAAGACAAAGAGAAGTAGTTGGTCCACATCCTGACTTGGTGGCTATCTCTACTAGGAACCAAGATAGGGAATTTAATAGTTACTCAATGTTAGAAAAAACATTTGTTGTGATTTAATGTGTACTTGGTAATGAAATTCATACTTCAACAATTAATTATTATGGGTAATTAAATGCCCAGAGAATTTAACAGTTGGTGGAAGTTTGATTATGTCTTTCATTTGTTTTTTTGTGCATGAATTAAAAGAATTTTAACTCCTAATATTTTTTTCATATTTTCCATTTTTTGGCTAGCTTTTACTGTCTTCAAATTTCTTCACATTTCCCACTGTATTTCTTTTGCTGGCATAACAGTCATTATATACATGATGTATCCTCATCTTATACATCACTTCAACTAGAATATGAGTGGAGGATGAAAAACATAAATTTAATCCAATCAACTTATATGAAAAATACAGTATTTCAAGTAACTGTTTGTTCTAATGAATAAGCTGTAGTGTTAATGTCTGTAGCAAATATTTGTGTAAGAGTACTACAAAAATACTCGTGAAAGCCTTTAAACTTGATGTATCAGCATGATTTGTACTGAAGGTACTGGACTTTGTGGTCTACTTTACAGGTTACGACTTAAACTGCAGCCTACGCTAAAGGTTCAATTCTATCAAATATATGACTAATATTTGACAGATTGAAAAGGTTCACTTTATTGGGCTATTTGTATAAATGGCATTACTACTAGTAATAACTAACAAAGAATGTTAGAATGATACTTGCCTGTACTAAAAACTTCATACCATGTGAGAAATCTTCTTCTTCTACTAAAGCATAAAAACCTTTGATTTTCCTTTCTTGTAGCCAACACGTAGCATGGTTATTCAGTGCATTACGAGCTCGCTGACTCAAGGAACCCTAATGAAATACTATTATTATACTTTGCTTTCTGGCATCTGGTACTTGTGTTTTATTCACAATAAAGATACAACAAATGGAATAATTTAATGTCTTATGTAATATTCCTGCTAAAATTTATTAATTTTGACTAACTTTAATATACTTACTTTCAAACAATGTAATATAAAATTTTAGTATTGATAAACTCACCTTATGAATGTTTCCACACACAAGTAGGCTAAGACCTTTACAGATATTGTATGTAAAATCCACAAGAGGGGGTCTGCTATTGGGGTGCCCACTCAGTAACAAAATTTGTGGCCTAGAAAATCATGAAATGTCATGCATTTCTATTTCTATCTTTTTGTGATACAAAACCAATTATAAAATATTTTTTATTTAAATTTATAATATATTCACCTGTAGTTTTTGACATGCTCTTCAACTCGATTTAACTTGATAACAGTGCTTAAAGCTGACTTGTAAGTTTGTGCTTGTGTGGAGGAGCCCCAATTAGCATCTGCAATTATTCATATAACAGTTTCTAAAATTACTTAAGTATCAAAAATGAAGGATCATTATACATGTATTACATACAAAGTAAAAACCTGGATTTTATTTAAACTGTTATTATTCCTTTTAAATTGATTGTTTTGAGCTGGTAAAAATCAACAAATAGCCTTTTCAAATATATATCAAATATTAAAAGCATATGAAACACTAATAGGAGATTTCATATCACTTACCAGGTTTTCTGTGATGAATGTAAATATACAAAGCCAGTATAATTGCATATGTAATTAAAGCTGTCCACCAGTTGATAATGAACATGACAGCCACACACAGTAGTGCTCCTAGTAAACTCACCCACTTATTATAATATTTGAAAGCTGGACGAAACCCTAGAGCAGGAAGAAAGCTAGTATTTTATAACAAACAATGAATCCAACATAGAAAATGAAGTAATACATAAATGTTAACAGTGAAAAAAAATGTCTATTAGAGCCAATTTCCAACATTCTTCACTTAACAAATGAAAGGAATATTCAAAATAGTGACATACACAAGTTAGTGTTAAGTTACTTTAACTGCTTCCAACACCAGGTGATTTTTGTATAACATCCTTTCAAATATTGTTTAATTCTTCTTTGGTGTTATTCCTACAAATGTTAGAATTGTCAAGGAGAAAGAATGATGAAAAGTCAGGTTTGTGTACAGTGATGATGGGGGGGGGCAAGTTCATTGAAGTTGCTGCTTTTCAAAAAATTTACAAAAAGCCATTAAAGGCTGAAATTAAAAAAAACAATTAATCATTTACAGTTTATAATACAAATGACATGAAAACTGCTTTTTCTTTATAACTACTCTTGACTTTAATGTTTGGCATTACAAGTGCCCACTGTATTTATACAAACAGATGCAGAGCATCACATGGGGTAAACAAAATATTTTACTGACACTCAATTATCTTAAAACTCATTTTTCATTGGATGGATATTATGATAGTTGGAAGATTGCAAATAATTATATGTTTTGTAAACAGAAAGAACAATTCATATCTTGCTTTCTGCTTACTAATTAGGTGGCCAACTATGCACACCCCTCGATTTTGGTCCTCATTCACATGAAAGAGATCCCCCCTAGGGTTTGTCTAAAAGGTAAAATGTTCCCAGTTAGTGAAACATTACTATTTACTAAGAGTAAACATAGGATTTAAAACATTTATTTGTTGAATTAATACATTATCATTATATACAGGAATTTAACAACTCGTTAGATTTTTTACTGCTTTCACTCACTACATCTGCAAATGATTTCCCATTGATGAGTAATATTACTCAGAACAGTTACTGTGAAATAACCTTAACAAAACACAGTGAAAAGGAGTGTGTGAAAATAAAAATTTACCTGGAGATCTGACAAAAGATGAATGAAAACAAGAGAAGTTGATCAAGCAGTAGGCCGCAAGAAAGAAGTTGGAAATTATTGGTGCAATGGCATTCAGTTCACCTAACAGGAAGGAAAAAAATTAAAATTAGCTAGAACCAATGTTATTATAAGTATTGGATATTATAACATTTTTGAAACAGCACTGTTTCAGTAGAGTTCATTTCTTTTCAATGTTAACATTGTTATGTTACAGGTTAACAAGTACAAGATCACTAATATATCTTCCAAAAAAAATTCATTGAAAATAAACTACAGTCAAAATCCTAAAATTAATCTTTGGATATTTATGAATTGATTTTTTTTTTTTTTTTAAGTAAATAGTTTGTAGCTTCAAATCATATCAAAATGTTCTACAATATGTTTACATATACAAATTGAACAGTTTCGCTTTTATGTTTATCAGTAGAAGCATTACTTGAAATAATACAACTTATTGTAATGTCAGTGTCAGACTATAACAATTAAAGTGCCCCTCCCAGTAGCACAGTGATGTGTGTGCAGACTTACCATGCTAGAAACTAGGTTTCAACACTTCTGGTATCGAAAATGCAGATAATCCAATGTGTAGTTTTGTGCTTAATTTAAACAATCCAAGCATGGTGATTATTCAGCTTTATTTTTCTGCTTAATTTAACATAAACAAGTTTTAGCATATCACTATTACATGCCTCAGTTTTTAATGCTTGTGTGACAAACTTATATTTGCATATAAGCTCAGCAACATGAAATATAAATAAAAAAGAACTAAGTAGAAATTTAAAAACTAGGTTTCATTTCTCTTTTCATATTCACAGAGTTAATTTGTTATTCTAAAATGTATTAATCAAACATTGAATTTCACATCTATGCATCCTAAACACGTTGAAAAGAATGTACCTCATTTCATATCAATAAACAAGTGAATTTCAAATATATAGTTTATATGGGGATAAAATTGATTATCCTGTTCATTTAATGTTCAGATTTATTGCCAGTAAGTTAAACAC
This sequence comes from Carcinoscorpius rotundicauda, assembly GCA_011833715.1. Classification (NCBI taxonomy): domain Eukaryota; kingdom Metazoa; phylum Arthropoda; class Merostomata; order Xiphosura; family Limulidae; genus Carcinoscorpius; species Carcinoscorpius rotundicauda. Next base: position 40,056,666 of record CM022399.1, read on the forward strand.
CAAACCTAGAAAACTCCTTAGCTCAACACAACCCACATACTTACATTACTACATGTTACTAACAAAATAAGTTCCAAACGTGTGTAGCTGTAACTGTCTGCAATACAACCAGAAACAAGTTTTACCACATTTAGTATCACAGCATAAATGTAATTGTGTTTGTTACAACCAGAAACATTTTTATTGAATTTAGTGTTACCAAATCCCTGTAACTTCCTGCAACTTATCCACGTTACACTAAAAAGTGAAAAGGGATTGTAACAGTTTAAGCAAGTGCTAGTTCTTCAGTATAGTTAGTAAAGCACTTATATAGCATGCTATAGATCTGAGGTTCAAATCTGAGGCTGTGCATGTGTACACACATGCACACACACACACACACACACACACACACACACTGAAATTTTGACAATCTAACTTATGTTACCTGAAAATAAACCTTGTACACTACAAGACTATTCTTGTTAGTATTTTCTATGTAAGTAGAAAGATATTAAAATTTTGTTTATTCAATAACAAAGAGCTAGACAGATGGTAATATTTATCTATGTAGTTTTTATTGTTTCTGTGAATACCATGTAGACACTAATGTAAATATTTGAGGGACATCTTAATCCATTCACAGTGGCTGGGATGTACATTTCTTAATGCACTGGAGAGGTTTATAGTCTATTATATTGTTGCTTACAATAGCAAGTCAAGCATCACTTCATTTTGATTGTTATTTTATTCTAATAATGTTTGTACATCTGAAACTTAATGGGATATTTATTTTTTTTAAAGTTATAATTAACCATTTTTATGATGGTAAGCATCATAGTGTTAAAATAATGAGCTTAAAAGTATAGTGGTTTTACATATTACAATCCAGCCTTTTCAACAGCCATGACTTTTTTCTCTTAACTATGTCTGAGCTTGTTTATCTGTCCTGTTGGGGGAGCTGTTGATAAATACTTTATTTTTATCCCTTTATCCATAAGAATCTATTCAAGAATTTTGAAATTTTAAGGATAATAACCTTATCTACACAGACTTCATTATTTTAGTCAGCTTTGCAACCACTATGAAGAAATGAAACTAGAAATGCTATAACTTTTGACTTTAAATTTGTAAGCTTATAGAAAACAATACATGTTTGTTGAGCACAATAATAAATCATTTTTAATAAAGTGTATTTACTAAAGATATCTGAATTTGTGATGTTAGTGAGCAATTTGCTCATTAAAATTAATACTTAATCTCAATTTCAGATTTCCTTTGCATTTCTTCTAGAACCACATAAGTGAATATCAAAAGATCTTTTCAGTAAAACTTAATGTTTCATGTTTATAAAGTTAACAAGTTTGTATATTATCAATATTTATGGTATAAACATGAAATTTGCATTAAACTCAGTTTAATGTGTAGTTTGGAGCAAACAATTATCACATGATACAGAAGAGTGATGATCAACAGTTTATTTAAATATTTTTTTTGAAATTAAAGAATTAAAACATGCTAGAATTTGGTTTATTAAATTATTTTTTAATGTTAAGTTCCTTACGTATATTGATAATAACTAATTCAATTAAAGTTTGAATTGAACTATATAAAAATTTGATGTCCACTTTTACCTTCATGCATCCAGTGTTCAAGTTCAGTGATCCTTTTTGTAGGAATGCATTTCATTTTGATGCTATTTACACATTTCATTCAGCTAGTATAAATTTAGGTCCAAAATACTACATTTTATTTAGTTAATGCTGCATAATATGATCAAGTTTACTGAAACACCATTATACCAGGTAGCACTAATATCTATGTAGGTGACATTTCTATAAATTTTGATAATGCCTACAGGAGCATTATTTGTAGTGGAATGATTTTAGATTTTCATGAATGTAATTTTCTTTTGCCAATTCTATTCCCTATGTTACAGATATATCTGAAGCACGTGTGTACCAAGAACCTAGAACTGTTTTAATACTTTCCTTAAAAATAATTAAGATATTTTTCCCAGCCATACGTTATCCATTGTTATGTTTCACTATTGAATGTGTTGAAATTTATATTGAATCCAATATAGTCATGGAAGTAAAAAAAGGAAAAAAAAACAACAACATACATTTACATGAGTTGTAACTGAGTTATGGCAACCAGATAGTGGATTTATTAATGATAAAATATATATATATATTCAAAGCGAATCAATTCATTGATTGATTGATTGATTTAGTGTTTTATGGCACAAAGCAATGAGCCTATCTGCGCCAGATATCCGGTAAAAATTAAAAAAAATAAATGTAGTAAAAGACACAAAAGGAAATGAAGGTAAAACAAAAAAGTATAAAACCAATGTTGACACCTAGTCTACAACATTAAGATAGAAGGCAGAGTATAAGAAGTTGTAAGGTATTTACTCTAGTAAAAAGGTAATGATCATAACCCGCCAGGAAGACAAACAAGCAAGTTCAAGACCCACCGTCAGTCACCTGAAGTTGGTCTTTCTAGTCCTGGTTCCGGGTTATGTGTCATAGCAACCAGTATCAAAATGTAAAAGAAAAGAAGTTTTAAAAGACACATAGCAAAATCGCAACAATGAGTAGCCAATTGTCCAGTAAAAAGATAAAAGTCAAGTAAATGGAGTAAAATTTGTAAAAGTATATGAAGGTAAAAACAAAACAGCAATTAAAACAGAAAATGGTGTAAAAACCTATGGTGACATCCAGTCTTCAAAGTTATACACTATTTACTCAAGCAAAATGGTAATGATCATAACCCGCCAGGAAGACTAACAGGTAAGTTCAAGGATCTCTGTCAATCACATGAAACTGGCCTTTCCAGTCCTGGTTCCGAGTTATGTGTCATAGCAGCCAGTATCAAAATGTAAAAGAACAGAAGTTTTAAAAGACACATAGCAAAATCGCAGTAACAAGTAGCCAAATGTCCAGTAAAAAGATAAAAGTAAATGGAGTAAAATTTGCAAAAGTAATTAAAGATAAAAGAAAAACGGCAATTAAAACAGAAAATGGCACAAAAAACAATGTTGACATCCAGTCAACAAAGTTGTAAAGGACTACCTGTAGCAGAATGGTAATGATCATAACCCGCCAGGAAGACTAACAGGTAAGAATAAAAACCACCTTCAGACACCTAAAGTTGGTCTTTCCAGTCCTGGTTCCGGGTTACGAGCCAATATGGCCAGTACTAAAAAGTAAAGTAGTAAAAGTGTGAAATGATATGCAGCAAAAGTATAATAACAACTCGCCAGGACGACTAACGAGTAGTTCAAACAATAGCGTTAGTCACCTGAAGTTGGCCTTTCCAGTCCTGGTGTCGAGTTATTTAATGTTCTAGCCAATGTCCAATGTCAAATTTAAAGAGAGAGATTAAAACTGTAAAAAAGGAGCCACAATTAAAAAGGTGTTATGAATAAATATGCAACACTTAAATGAGATTAAAAATATTAATGGCCATTAAAAAAATTAAAAACGATATCAAGGGGGACAGAGTCACCATCACCAATAACTCTGTCCAATGTTACAGATTGACCTTGGGAAAAATATGTTCAAAATATTGCCGTCGTTGAGAATTGTAACGATGGCAAGAAAGTGTAACGTGGCTGATAGTGATTTGAGTGTCACACAAACTACACATTGGTGCATCAGTTCCAGATAAAAGAAAATGATGAATTAAAAAACCGTGACCAATGCATAGCCTAGTGAGTACAACTTCCTCCTTCCGAAATTTACGGAAGTTAGATGGCCAAACTCCAATTTTGGGTTTGATTTGAAAAAGTTTGTTGATGTGTTGCTCACTAAGTGGAATGCCAGCTGGCACAAAGCCGAGCCTTGAAGACAACACCATGGTCCATGTACGGAATAGGCATAGGGGTGATGGTGCTGAAGCAGACATATTTAGCTGCCATATCTGCAAGCTCGTTCCCACGAATACCAACATGAACTGGTATCCAGAAAAACTGGATTGAAGTAGCTGCTAATGAGAAATGGGCCAGTCGGTTTCGAATATCAGCGAGAATAGGATGTGAGCTAACGTGTAGTGATTCCAAGACAAGTATAGAATTAAGTGGATCAGTATAAATAGTGCTGTTGGAGTATTGCTCAGCTGCAATATGACCAAGAGATATGGCATACAGTTCAGCAGTGAACACAGAAACTGTAGAGAGGATTCTGCACACAACTACTGACCCATAATAAACCATAGCAGAGCCAACTGAATTACCTGATTTGAAACCGTCTGTATAAAAGTGAACTAAATGACTGTTTGAAAGATATTCATTGAATAAAAGACAGTACTTCCAATCTGGAGTATCTGCCATTTTTAGATGACTGAAAGAAAGGTCACACTTGGGGGCTGTAATAAGCCATTGTGGGATGGGCCGACCTGTGGAATCTGCAATGTTATCCAAGGACAGACCCAATTCATCCGATTGTGCCCAGATGCGAAGGCCAAACGAAGCAATGACAGATAGTCTGTTCTGAAAAAGTACTGCCCACCGAGGAAGGAAAATACATTCTCAGGTGGGATGCTTTGGCAAGGAACAAAGTTTTGAAGTATATTGTAAAGATAGTTCCAAATGGCAAAGGTGTAGAGAAGGTTCATGAGATTCAATGTATATGTTTTGAACTGGAGAGGTACGGAAGGCCCCACTGCAGAGTCGAAGTCCTTGGTGATAAATGGAATCCAGCATCTTTAAGGCCGAGGGTCTGGCAGAGCCATAGACCATTGATCCACAGTCGAGTTTTGATCAAATAAGAGCACGATATATCTTTAACATTGAACAGCGATATGCCCCCCAACAGGTAGAAGAGAGGACACTGAGGATAATCAGTGCTCTTGTGCATTTGACCCGAAGCTGCTTTAAGTGTGGTATAAAGGTCAGTTTATGATCAAAGATAAGCCCCAAGAACTTTGTTTCCGGGACCACTGGCAGTAAACTTCACCGATATGAAGTTCAGGATCAGGGTGAATACCTCGTCGATAGCAAAAGTGCATGCATACAGTTTTGGAGAAAGAGAAATTAAAGCCGTTCGTCAGAGTCCACTTCCATACACAATTGAGGGCAGTTTGTAGTTGCCGCTCAATATATCTCATGTTTGACGACTGACATGAGATGTGAAAGTCGTCCACATACAGCCCATTCGCAACAGTGAGAGGGAGTTGTTTAGTGATGGTATTTGTCTTTATACTGAAGAGTGTGACACTCAATACACAGCCTTGAGGGACTCCAAGTTCCTGTACAAAAGAACGGGAAAGTGTCAAACCCACACAAACTTGAAATCTCCTGTCCATTAAATTTTTTTTAATAAACATAGGTAAATGGCCACGTAACCCATATGTATGGAGGTCTCGTAAAACACCATACCTTCATGTTGTGTCGTAAGCCTTCTCAATATCAAAGAATATTGATACAAAATGTTGGCGTTTGAGAAAGGCTTCTCTGATAGATGTTTCAAGACAAATTAGGTGGTCTGTGGCGGAGTGCTGTCGACGAAACCCACACTGAATGGGCAAGGGGAGGTTGTTTGATTCAAGGAACCAAACAAGACGAGCATTAACCATCCTTTCTAAGGTCTTACAGAGACAGCTCGTCAAAGCAATTGGACGGTAGTTTGGAGGAATTGTGGGATCTTTCCCTGGCTTAGAGAAAGGTAAAATAATAGCCTTGCGGCAGGCATCAGGAAGAGCATTCTCCTGCCAAATCCGGTTGAAGACAATCAGAAGGACATCAAGAGAAGCAGGAAATAGATGGTGCAGCATGTTATAATGAATATCATCAGGTCCAACAGACATACTGGCAGACCAATGAAGGGCCATTTTTAGTTCCACCATGGTAAAGGGACAATTATAGTCAAAGAAACAGTCAGTTCAAAAGGAAAGAGGTGATCGCTCTGCCCAAGTCTTGATGGCCAGAAAGGTGAAGGAACAAGCAGAAGTGCTAGATACCTGGCAAAAGCTTTCACCTTGAGTGTTAGCGATGTTTTGGACATCAGTCACCTCCTGACCATCAGAGAGTAAGATCGAAAGGAGTACAGAATTGTAGTGCCATTAACCTTTGGAATCCTGTCCCATATGATCTTGGAACTGGTGGTAGAAGATATGCTGGTTGTGAACTTAATCCAAGATTCCTTCTGGCTTTGACGTCTTACCCACATAGCATGTGCACGGGCCCGTTGGAAGGGAACCCGGTTTGAAAGTGTGGGATATCTACGAAAAGTATCCCAGGCCCGTTTTTGAGCCTTCCTTGCTAAGTGGCAAGCAGGATTCCACCAGGGACGAAGATATCGTGGAAAACGTTCGAGGTATTAGGAATACACCGAGCAGCTGCATGTATAATACAGTCAGTTACCGCTGCTACACAGTTGTCTATTGATGGCTGATTTACGATGGCACGATCAAGTTCTGCGAGAGCAGTGAAAGTGGACCAGTCTGCCTGATCCAGCTTCCACCGGAGCACGCGGGTAGGGTGGCATCGACCATGGCCAGTCTCTCTCAAAAGGATTGGAAAATGATCACTGCCCAGTGGATTACTGTCAAACCTCCATGAAAAATGGGAGAATAATGAAGGGGAGCAAACTGAGAGATCAATAGCGGTAAAGGACTGACTAGGTGCATGAAAGTAAGTGGAAGAACCAGTATTGAAAAGAGAAAGATTGTGATCAGAGAGAATCTTCTCTACAGATCGACCCCTCCCATCAATAATAGCACTTCCCCAGAGGGGATGATGTCCATTAAAATCCCCCAGGATTAGCAATGGAGATGGCAACTGCTCAACAAGAGCATCAAAATCTGATTGATCATATGTCTCTCCAGGGGACAGGTACAGAGAACAAACAGTGATGGTATGACCCAAAGAAACATGGATGGCTACGGCCTCCAAGGGTGACAAAGACAGGGTGGGCACATGTTAATCAACCAACAGTGCCACCCCTCCATGTACTCGACCATCACACAACCTGTAATTTCTGTACAGAGAAAATTGCCAAATGGAGACTGTATCAACAGATTTGGAAATGTTTCTTGTAAAGAAAGACAAAAAGGATAATAGGAAGCTATGAGCGTTTTGATATCATCCAGATTAGAACGTAATCCTAGACAGTTCCATTGTATCAAGGTGGCCATTTTAAAGAACGGGTAGGTGAAGTGGCTGGAGAATGCTTCGGTTTACGACCACGTCTTTTTTCTTTACTGTCTTTAATCGGAAGAGGTCTGTCAACCTCCATGGATCCTACTCTGGGTCGAGTGGGCAGGTTTTTGTTATTGGAAGAGGAATCCAGTGACTGAGGACGCAAACGAATAATTGTTTTGTCTCTTGTGGTGGGAGAAAACGATGTATCAGAAGAAATGCCTGTATTCGAAACTGAAGGACGTGGATCTTGAGGTTTGTTGGGAGGTATGGGAGGAATAGAGATGGGTGTGGAAGTTGACTCAACCTTTTTAACCACGGAGGTCAAAAAGGTTTTTATTTGTTTTGAAAACGATTCTCTTGGAGGCACAGA